>CM077914.1:45329674-47829674 GCA_039766575.1 Serrognathus titanus | reverse complement strand
ACAGTTATATTTTCCGACCGAGCGGTTCTGTTCTTAAAATAATTTTATTTATTCACGAAACACAATAATTGATTATTGATTGATAAGTACAAACTTTATTCAGATTTATTTATTCATGTGAACATCACAAGAGTTCTACTAAGAGTGCTTGGTGACAATTCCGATTAAACACACGTGAAGTATGAAACTAGTAAACAGCTGCAAGTTATGAACGCCTGAAATATGATATTAGTGAACAAGATCAAGTTTACACAGTACTGTACTATTTCCCTAAATGTTGTCGTAGATATAACTTGAGCTTCGTTATTTTTTTAAGGGAAGGTAAAAATATTTTAAAAAGTATTCAAAATAATTCTTCACCGATGCCACTATGATAAGTTAATGATTACAACTAATACTGCCAACTGTTTGTGCAGCTGGTTGCTTAAATATAAATAAAAGAATCGTTACTTGAGGCTACAAAACCGTATAAGTATAGTTAGTTATATGAGCATTTGTATTCATTTTGAAAGTCAAACATCTTGTTAAAGACAATGATTGATACAATTAGATTATAGACCGCAAGTCGGCTGGATTGAAATGGGGCTAAATAGGTGTTACATCGGAAGTGGAAACATCTGTCAACAACATAAAAAATGGAAAATCACCCAGACTGGATAACATTCCCCCGGAGGCAATCAAAGCGATTGCGGTAAGAACCTTAACATCTTTCTGCAGGTGATGAATGCATGCTGGATGGACGGCAACTTCCCGAAGATATGGAAGCGCGCGAGGCTTGTCCTCATGGAAAAGCTGAAGAAAGCAGCAAACGACACGCCGACCTACAGACCGATATGCCTCCTAGACGTGGCGGCCAAAATTTTGGAAAGCCTCGTCAAACAGAAACTAATGGAGGATCTAGATGATCTTAACATCTTACACGACTATCAATTCGGTCGGGCAGATGAACTGTGGACGCACTCGCCGCGGTGAGCGACGTCGTACAGGAGACGAAGACCAAGGCGTATCAGCACAGGGCTTCCCATCTAATGCGAGCATTCGACATCAGGAATGCCTTTAACTCCGCCTCGTGGCTGCAGATAATATCGGCACTCCGGAGAACTCGCATCAGCGGACACACGATAGAGTTTTACCTGCAGGACCGAGTGATAATCACTCCTTCAGGGGACGAAATGGAAATGACCTGTGGCGTTCCGCAGGGCTCGGTGCTTGGCCCGACCCTATGGAATATACTATACGACGACATCCTGCGGCAGGATCTGGGGGAGGGAGTGACCTTGATTGCCTACGCCGACGACCTGACAATCTTGGTAACTGCAAAAACTGCCACCATGTTTGAAGAAAGAGCGCTGCTAGCGTTGTCAAGAACTAAGCAGTGGCTCGAAGATCGGAAAATGGAATTGGCTACGGCCAAGACCGAGATGTTGATCCTAGCGGAGCGAAGGAAACTGACACACATCACACTAAATGTCCAGAACACAGTTATAGCTTCGAGGGGCTCCATAAATACCTCGGAGTATATCTGGACAGAGGTCTGAGGATGACTACCCTCGTGAAAAGGACATGCGAGAAAGCAGCGCGTACACAGATGGCGTTAGCGAGACTCATGCCAAACCTCGGCGGTCCCAGACCGAAAAGGCGAAAGGTCCTGGCGGGAGTGATCGCTTCGATCGTGTTATACGCCGCGCCCATTTGATCGCCTGCCATGAAATTAAAACACTATGAGGGGATGCTGGAACCCATAAACAGAAGGATGGCAATCCGCATTACATCAGCCTACAAAACGGTTCCTACCACGGCTGTATTAGCGAAAGCAGCCGTCCCACCTATAAAGTTGAAGGTGGAGGAAAGAGAGCAGGAATACTTGGCTAAGAGAACTCACTGAGAAGTGGCAGACCACATGGAACGCTTACGATTGATGGGCGAAGACTTTCATAAGAGACATCGGGAGATGGTGTAATAGGAAGCACGGCGAGGTGGACTTTTACATCACCCAAGCGATGACCGGACACGGAGTGTTCGTAAAATACTTACACAAGATCGGGAGGGCACCGAACAACCAGTTCTAGTACTGCGGTGAAGAAGACACGGCAGAACACACGATCTTCCTTTACCCGAATTGGCGGGACGCGAGAGCGGAGGTGAGTCTCCGGTGCGGGACAGACCTCACGAGAGAGAACATCTCGGAGGTCCTGCTCAGCGATCCGGAGGGCTAGGATGCTGCCGCGATATTATGGAAAGTAAGGCAAAGTACGAAAAGCGGTCCGGAGGGCTGGGATGCTGCCGCTTTCATGATGCGCGGTATTATGGAAAGTAAGGCAAAGTACGAAAAGAGTAAATAAGAACACATTAGATATGACCAGACACGAACTAAGCGCACGGCTCTTAAGGAGGATCCCAGGAGTCGCGCGACCCGGATATGACAAATACCAGATTAGCGGCGAAGTTTCTGCGAATTCCAGAAACCAACGACTGGGAAAGACTAGAAACAATGCGAAGCTTCTGACGCCATGCCGAAAGGCGGATTCCAGAAGTTAGCAGCTAACATGAGGATAAGGAGTTTTAGTTGGTAGGCGCTCGTTTGTAGACCTTCAGAAAGGCATCAACCCTGCGAATCCAACATTTCCTGAGCATGGATAACCGACACAGGAATGTCTTTTGAAGATTTCTCCAAACCTCACAAAAAAACAAGGTGTTACATTGTCATATTTCATTACGTATAAATGCCCGTTAAGTGTAGAATTCCGTTAAAAAGCAAATGGTCTTCAAGATTGCTGCTAAAAACAACGTTAGATTCGAGAATTTTCCAACATAGCTATTTTTTGTCCTGGGTCTTTCCCGTTATTTCCAGAAAGTTGGTGATTGGCCAATTCGGATCATGTGACTACCGTCCTTACTAAGATTTCTCCTTGCGCGCTAATTTAAGTTAGATATGCTGGAGTGCAGACATATTATTTTTTGACTTGCAACTATTTTTGTAGTTGGTCCTCCTTAGTGTGTGTACTTGTGATGGTAAACGAAGAACAATTACTCGTGATTTGAAAGGAAGCACTCCACGTATTATACAAGCAACTTTTCAAAGCCAGATTTCGGGCATTATTCTTTTCCCCTGTCTATTCTGCCATCTGTGGTGTTATTTGGGGCAAGTCTTCGCTGGGATATTCTAGGTGGGAGACGTTTGTTGCACCGATAAGGTCATCCCTCCCTATTCGTTCGGATTTGTATTCGCTAACCTGTTGTTTACCACTGACGACGCCAGACGAAGACACCACCCTGAGACGTGAATTGACTTATTGACGTCACTCCTTAATTTTGGCACCTGAACATCGTCCATGGGACTAATGCAGCCATTGTAAAAATTGTAATGTAAAGATTGTTTATTTAGCTTAAAACCTCCAGGTAGGTAGCAGAGGCTCCAATTAGGGCCAAAATAGTCACTATCGTCAGTCCCATTGCAATCCAGCCGACTTGCAGCAAAATTTGCAATTTTGCGATGACACGCATAGGCTTATGAGACAACTGCATTGGCTGTTATTGGCTATTCTCATACTGTTCTAGGTTATGCGATATCGCGATTGTAGATTGTAAGCATTTTCAGTTACTTTGATTTGTTAGTAAACAGTCAAATGTCAAGTAGATCCGTTTTCTTAAAGTTATCAGGTTATGAATCCAAAGTACCTAACCATAACAGTCCTGTAATAACAAATAGACATAGGAAAGATGTATAATTTAACACATTGGACAAGAGTAATTTGACAAAACAGGAAGAGGAGAAAAACCTGACGAAAGCTAAGAAAATTGGGAAAGACTAAAAATTAATTATAAGCGATAACCAGTCTACATGAATTTTGAATCTGGGTAGTGTATGCGTGATTCTTATTGATTTTATTATTCAACAAGGGATTTTTTTAACTTGCTTTTACTTTTCGCTTTGTATTCCCATTAGGAAACCTATTATCTTGACATCTCCAATCATTTCCCAGCTATATTCCTTATATTTTATCATCTCTAGAAACATTGTTACGCTAACGTAGTTCTTAAGAGGTGGAAACCTATTTCCTTTCAAAAATGAACATTTTTGGACTTTTTCTTATGATCAAGAGAAGTTTACCGTATTAACCTCCAAATATAATCCCTCGTTGTGTTGTCCCTCCTAGTGGAGTTTAAAGTCTATCCCTTCTTGATTTGAACGTCCATATTGCTCTTCCGAATAAGCTCCCTAGTTATCTCTAAACTTGTCTCGTGAGCATATAACATGTACACTTTGAGAGATATTTTGCAACCCACAATCTTCAAATTGGCGATCACTTTCAGTAACCAACTGGTTATAATATTCAGCTCCGTTATTTCCGAGGAAACCATGTACCATCTTAACTTCGGCTTTTGATAACTTTGGGAAAATGTTTCTCAAATATTAAAAGCTTTGGATTCAGTGTTCAGAGTCTTTACAAATTGTTTCCTGAGGCCCAATTTAATATATAATGGAAGCATTAACACACATGTTTAGGATCAATGAGTGGCTACCATTCAACATTAAGTCTTCCCAATTCGAAGTCAATTCATTTCTGTTGTTGGTAATATGCTATGATACTTTTCTACATAAGCAAAGATAGCACGGATACTTAGTGAAACCGCTTTTCTTTTCCATTAGGAAACCCACCATCTTAAATCTCCAACTGACCTCTAGAAGCATTTTTACGCTTTCGTAGTTCTCCTTAAGATGTACCCAGAAGAACAACTTTGTCAAAATGTTCATTCATGAAAAGCCGTAGTTAGGATTGCAGAGAATTTTAGCGTTAACAAACAAATTGCACTGCCTTCATCGGGAGACTTGTTTTGCTTTTACATAGATTCAGATCTCTGAGATCTTCTGTTTTGACGATGTGTAATTTGCTTTTTGTAAAAAAACGTCGCAACTGAAGGTTTGGAAAAAAAAGGTATTAAGAACGGAAAGAAGTTGTTTTGCCTCGTAATGACATAATATTCTATGGAAGTAGATAGCAAAGGTCGGCACCTCCCTCTATATTTCTTGCAGAATTTTTGTTAAGGCAAGTCCATTCTCTTTAAACTGATACCTTCAGTCCCTTTTCCTTCTTAACCAGCTCAGTAGCAATTACTTAATGTAAGTTTTAAATTGGATTAGGTCTTTTGGGCTATCCAAGAGACTATTGATCTTCCTTACAACTTTTCACACCACACGCCGTGAATTAATAAAATTCGCAGGTACATCCTCTGCATCCTCGGCTCATCATTAAAACGTTCCGATCGCAAAAGTGCGAGGGGCGGAGCGCTGCGAGCGATTAATCCGTGACAGAATGCGCGGGGCTCTGGGGAATAGCAATGAGAAGGCGACGGATTATCGAGATTGAGGTGTCGATAAGTCGGCGGGCGTACGCTCGTAGTACTACGGAATCGCAAGCCATGTCTCTTGCGATTTGCATGATGCTATTTTTATCGCCGTCGCGTCGCACACCTAATGCATTTCTAACGCTGACAGGCGGTACATGCTAATTGCGAGGTGGACGTCGCTTGCTTTGATGTGGAATTTAAGGTTGGAATATCTTGATCTTTGTTTGAACAGAGATTGCTCGGATAAACTCCTCGACTTGCGAAGCTGCTCGGAAATATTAATTTGAAATCGTCTTGATTGAAACGTCGACCTTCTTGTACGGTATCTAAGAAGGAAGGCAGAAAAAATCTAGTCTTTTGTGTTAAATTTCGGAAGAAATTACGATCTATTCTTATTAAAATATAACGAACACACGAGGTCTTTCGGTTGTGGATGTGTCTCCGTGTCGAACCAAACGCATCACGACCACTTGACTCAAGGGTGCCCAATGTTTTGACTAAACGATTTTCTCGCGTCCGTTATCATATGAAAATGTTTACATTACAATCAAAGCTTTGAAATTCAAACAGCTGTTTCAACTTTAGAAAACACATTGAATAATTTCTTAAAGTGCTTATATAGGAAGACTCTGATCCCCTTATTTATCAAAAAAAAACTTTTGCTACAACTACAAATTATCATAGTTACAACAATTATTCTTATTTTCTTGCACACTATAAATTACCTAAGTTCGTTTTGTATTCGAATAATTTGTAGTCCAACATATGGTACATATTACAACAATTTTTCCATATAGTTCTGCACGTGACTCAAATCAAAGGAGTGTTAAATATAATGCCCTTAATTTATAAAACTCGTCTTCGAGAAATGTACCAGAACAAACAAACCGAGTGCAATTATTTTGGTTTTCTGCACCTTAACTGCTAAATATTTAACGCGGGCCATTAATAAAACATTGATTCATTGCTCGCCGAGACTAAACACGCCATTCTTTGTCATAAAGGACAAAAACCAACTTGCAAGGCGTTTTCGCCCTTTAATCACCAGCGCAAATAATCACACAAATGAAATCCAATTCGAAACGAATAAAACAGACAGCAATACATGCATACATACATAAATAGTGCGGGACGTTTATCTCCTCGACAGATTCAGGCATCTTCAGATGTGCGGTCGAGATTGCCTTGATTCATGGCCGCCTAGGAGCTCAATGAAAGTTTGATTTATGCTCGGCTAATGTGTAACGGTGGCCACTTAGAGCTAATCCGACGTCTGGTTCGCGTATTTTAGGTGTCACTTACGCGATCTTAATTGACAGCAGCAATGGTGGCGTAAATAATTTACAAGACACACGTCGGCACGCGTCTAATAAACTACCTACAACGAAGTTTATTTCTGTCTGACTTGAACCTGGCAAAGTATATCTACCCCGACACCATTTTGATTTGTAGATTACGAATCACAATGTCTAGCAAATTTATTCTTCAGTGGATCATATTCTAATGAGAATAAAATTGTCTCTTCTGGTACTTCAGTTTCAATGAATTTACTAATTCCAAATCCTTTCGTCCAGTTGTATCGCCAAAAACGAAACTTACAAGTAAAAGCTCGGGCGGCTCTTTTGGGACCCAGACCCGGCCATATCATCAAGTCTGTTTAATGCCTTACTGAAACAAAGATCCCAGGACCGATATATCGACAGATGGATAAATTTAGACGAGTGTCACCTAGCGAAAAAGGCTGTAACGGCACGATTCTGTATGCAACTACCTCGAACAAGACTACGTCTACTCGTAGGAATACTTTCAGGACATTGCAAACTAAACAAATATATGCATCGCATTGGTTTAGCAGACAGCCAAATTTGTAGAGGTTGTAACTTAGAGGAAGAAGCAGCTGAGCATATCCTCTGTGATTGCCCTGAACTCGCCTCGATCAGAGGTCCCATGTTAGGGGAGTTCTGGTCTGACGTGGCTGGAATTTGCAGTACCCCTCTGTCGGATTTTATTGGCTTCATCGAAAGAGTGAGATGGCTCGAAGAACGCTGACAGTCAAACACTGCTGAACATGGGGGTAGTACAATGGGCCCAATTGTGGATTCTTATTCACCCCCTTCACCAATCCAGAATCCAGAATTCAGAAATAAAGGCTAATTTACGATATATCAGCAACATTTTAGGAGGTTATACTTTAATCACTAAGGAGTAATAAATGTAGTTAACATAGTTAACTTTTACTACTTGAAATGGTATGGTTGGCGAATGAACAAGGAAAATTTATTTCACATCGTTATCTGATTGGTTTCTTATTTTTTCGCTTCTTGTTGGTTTAATGACAATCTTGGTCGTCTGGTCTTTTTATTGTTTTGTGGGTCACTACTGTTTTTGATAACATCCAGATATTTGTTGGAATGTTTATGTCCCCTCCTGGACATTGGTCTTATCGCTTCTGCGTTTCTTGTAGTTAAGGATTCTTCTTGATCAGAAAGATGTTCGATTTCTTCTCAAGGCGATGTTTCACAGTTTGTGCATTTTATTTAACACTCGATTGCGTTCCAGGTCTTTCTTTTTGCTGGTCATTTTAGTTATGGGGGAGGTTTAGTATTCTCTAAGTGTTATTACGGAACTGATGGTTTCGTCTGGGTCCAGGTTGGAGGCACTGTACGGTAGTTGCATTTACGCTGGTGACATGAAAGCTTGAGTATGTTTCCTTGAGGAGGACTGAGAATAATTTTAGTTGAACGTTTTGGAGAGTAGAGTGGGAAGGTTCTTTCTTTGAGGGTTGGTACCGCTTGGAGGATTTTCTGAGTGTTATTAAGGAATTGATGATTTCGGCTGGGATCGGGTTGATGACACTGCAAGCTAGTTTCATTCATGCTTTTGCTTTGGCTGTTTTGGATAAAATCCTTAATGTTAGCTGTGGATTGGTTTTGGATGGATTTTTTGAGGAATGAAGTTGAGAGTTGGTGCCACTTGTGAGGTTGGCTGGCCTAATCTGCTGGTAAGGAATTTTTGTTGTTACATGTTGTTTTCGGTATTACTGAGCATTCTGGATAACTTGTAGTGCCGCAGTTAGTACACGTAGGAGAATCGTATTTGGTTTTAGTGCTGTCTAATATTCTTTACCGCATTTTCAAACACTTGGAATCTGAAACAGTAACCCAAGTTGTGTTGTTTCTTTAACCTATTTCCAAAAAACCCGGGATAAGCTGGCCCATCGGCAGAAACTTACCCGAGATCAAAAAAATCACGATGAAAGAAATGGACCTGGCAATTTCAAACATAAAAAAAAAGAAATCGCCGAGTCCAGACAAGATACCCCCGGAAGCAGTGAAAGCGATCGCCAAAGCGAACAAGGGCCCCTTCTTGCAGGTCATGACCGATTGCCTGACCGAGGGAAACTTCCCGACCATCTGGAAGAAGGCCAAGCTGATGCTGATCGAACAACCCAAGAAAGCAGCGAACGATGCGCCAACATACCGTCCCATCTGCCTCCTCGACGTTGCAGCCAAACTATTGGAGGCAATCGTCAATCGGCGATTAGTGGAGGAACTGGACGACCTGGATGTCCTGCATGATCATCAATTTGGTTTCAAGCAGGGCAGATCCATCGAAGACGCACTCACCAAAGTAAGCGATATAGTGCTCAAGGTTAAGAAAGTGGCTTACCAACAAAGGGCATTTTGTTTAATGCTCGCTTTAGTCATAAAAAACGCATTTAACTCTGCCTCTTGGCTCCACATTCTAAACGCCCTCATAAATGCAGGCATCAGCGAACCAATCGTCAGGATAGTACGGTCCTACCTGCAGGACAGGGTCATTATCACCCCACACGGGAAAGAAATCAAAATGTCGTGCGGCGTTCCCAGAGGTCTGTCCTCGGGCCGACCCTGTGCGGCGGAATACTTCGACTGGAAATGGGCCAAAGAATAACAACGATCGCCTACGCGGACAACCTGGCGATAATCATCACCGCAAAAATCTGCTGCAAGAACGCGCACAATACGTCATGGCCAAAACCAGAAACTGGTTGGAAGAAAACGACTTGGAACTGGAGACCGCGAAGACAAAGATGATGATACTCGCGGGCCCAAGGAAACAGAAAATAATGACCTTAGACGTTCAGGGAGCGATGATCACCTCGAAAGAGCCGATAAAGTACCTAGGGGTGCATCTGGACAGAGGACTAAGAATGACCACCCTTGTCAAGAAAACACGTGAAAAAGCCAGGAAAACCCAAGTAGCCCTAACGAGACTTATGTCTAACATCGGCGGGCCGAGACCTAAGAAAAGGAAGGTCCTGGCAGGAGTCATCAGATCGACTATCATGTACGCAGCACCTATTTGGGCTCCGGCTATGAAATACAAATATTACGAAGGGTTATTGGAATTCATTAATAAGAGGACAGCCATCCGCATCACTTCCGCGTACAAAACGGTATCCACACTGGCCGTCCTAACAATCGCATCTATTGAAGGTGGAGAAGCGGAGGCAACGAAGAAGGGGACAGGGATCGCCCCGCAAACAACGACACTAATGGCACGACACGACACGCATGGGACTCTTACCATGGGTGGGCCAAGACCTTCATCAAGGACATAAACGGGTAGTGCAACAGGAAACACAGAGAGGTAGACTCACCCAGGCAATGACCGGACACGGTGTTTTCGTCAGGTACTTACATAAAATCGGTAAGGCACAAACCGACTACTTCTGGTACTGCGGCGATGCGGACACCGCAGAGCACACTGTCTTCGTCTGCCCAAGATGGGCAGAATATAGGACCGCAGCCAACACCAAATATGGAGCAGACATCATGAAAGAAAACATAGTGGATATCCTGTTGAAGGACGAAGAGAGTTGGCAGAGCGTCACAGAAATGCTGAGAAACATAATGATGCAAAAGACGAAAGATGAGAAGGAAAGAGACAACCCTACACAAGTACCACCCCATTAACGACAAGACACAATGATACAAAGGACAGCGCAGATGTTCAAACAGGCATCGACGAGGTTTCCGATGCCAGAAGCTGCGAGACTTCCGATGTTTCCCGGAAATTAGCAGATGCTAGGCGAGATCACCATAACACTAAAAAAAAACTACAAACAAGATGAAGACCGAAAAATTAACACCTGACAGTGGGTAGTTTCTGACGTAATGCCTAACGCCGGATTCCAGAAACTAGCACCTGCGAGAGAGGATAAGGAGTTCAGTTGTTAAGGACCTAAGAAATAGGCGATAAAGAGAGGACGAATCCAACACATCTAATACTGGGATTACCGTTGATGATGTCTTCTGAAAATTCTCCAAACCTCTATAAAAAAAGTCATTCTTATTACCTTGGGGGTGAAAGTTTGGATGTCTTGAAATTTATTTCTAGTATTTCGGGTCATTCTCTATTGTGTGGGAACCAAAAATACGTTATACATTTTACTTTCATTTCATCGGATTTCAAAATATCGCACAGACAAGAGCCATATATCGTAATGAACGAGTCTATAGTTTGCTAACCGTGCTGGGGCGCACATGCATTTTATTTCTGGACCGGAAGACGAACTATGAATATTGTTAGTTTCTGAAGAAGCTGAACGGATTTATATACTCCATGATTTGAAAAACGTACCCTACGTGAGACTTAATAATACTTTTTGGAATCTGACTTCTTCTTACAAGTCAGGTATTTATATGAGCAAATGCTGTACGAAGTTCTGGTCATATCGATGGTTTTTTCTTCGCTTTCTTAATTAGGCTTCTTCCGGAGGTTTTGTCCATGGCATTAAACGGAAGTTTTTATTTGGGGATCACATAGCTGGAATATCGGGTATGGCATCGTTGAAACGCACCTTTGTCTGGTCGATTTCGATTCCGACTTGAACTCATGCTTGACATGTCGACACAAGAGGAGGGCTACTCTGGGGGATATCTTGAGTCACATCCTTCCACCCGAATTTGTTACTTGGAAGACATCCTTAACTCTCTGACAGCTGAGAAGAAATAAGTGTGGATGGAATAAGGTTGAGTCGAGCTATTTTATTTTTAACTCTATGTTTACATTGAATTTACAACAAGCAACCTTTGTTATGAAGTTAATTTAACGTTGAGTTTTATTATTGTTTGTAAACGAAAAGCGGATTCGTGCTTTGTGGTTCATTTTTTATTAACTTGTTGAGAGTTTTCATTTATCTAATTTAAATTTGTGTTTGTACTGAATTATCTGATTGCATAAATAAAGACAAGTGTGTGACTTTTATTTGGTTTTTAAATTTTGCCCTCTTATTTTGGGGTTACGTATGACCTTAGACCTTAGCCTGTCCCACTGAGTTAAGTCTGAAGTTGGGATGTTTTTACTTTACCCTCCCTTGCATTTGCAAACTACTAGGTAAGTTAGAACATGTCGGAGTACTACGTTCAATTTTTTTGGTTGTCCAACACCAAATGTGTGGTGAGGGGTGTTATGTTCTTTTTGTCGAGAAGAGTTGTTATTTAATCACTGTTAGTGATATTGAAAATGATCGACACCTTTTCTTCAGGGAAAATGTAGACGGCGGAGATGAAATCCGAGCAGGCAGCTGTGTTCGATGAAAGAAAGCTATTTAGGTGACGTCTTCCCTTGTCGAAATGTACGGCAGACTATTATAGCAGTGGCTGGTGAAATATATGCTTTACCGGACTATTGCAACACCAGTCAGTGAGTATTGTGACGAACTAAGTGAATCATGCATCCGTCTGGCCGGCGTGACGGCGGCCCGCGTGGCGAGATAGGTTCTGTCGTCGCGATATTCTAGAAAAGAAGCTGCTGGAAAAGCCGCTCCGATATAAATCTACGCACACGGGAACCAGAGATCAGATTTAGTTAGTTCGACGTAGAGTTTAGTTATTGTTTAATCGCTCGGCTTGTAAAAATAAATTATTCATAGTCTGTTCTAAATAAATTAGTATTAAATTTTGTTAATAAATTAGTTATTTGTTTCATCGAGTGTTTTATTTAAACATAAATCAAAACGAACCCTAAAAAAATACTACAGTATTGCTAGAATATTACATCAACAGCGAAAACTGTCTTGCATGATACTCGTTCTGACTTATTTTATGACGAGGATTATCATTGGTCTATTTGTTTGCTCAAATTAGTGTTGAGCAAAGTTACATCCTATTTGTCAGAGGATAATCTTTTTTGTATTTGGTTCGGTCATTAAAATGACCAAAATGATGTTTGCGATTCTATTTGTTGGCCAATTAAAATTGATAGTGGGTGGGCTCTAATTTGTTAAGGCGCGGCTTTAATTTACTTTGTATTGACGGCTGTCAACGCGACTCTGTTACGTAGATGTCATCGTGACGTTTCGCTAGTAGCTGCTGTAATCGTGACATTCCTTGACGTTTGGCTTTGTAACGTTTCTTGACGTCTGTCATTGTGTCATTAAACAACGCTTCAGAAACTACCTACCATAGAACTAGAACTGCCCCCTCCCCCAAGACTTATTTTCCAATAACGCTATATAAATTTTAAAGGCAAACTTTAACACTTGACTAATTGAGGTCAATATTGATGCAACAATCCAAATTGAATGGCCAGGCTGAGGAGCCACTGGTACACAAAGAAACAACATTTGAGAATGTGGTTTTACGGAGTAACCATAAGGAACGAAAGGGTCCTTATTGTTTAAATAACCTTGGCGTGGCGTAAAGGAAAAGTTTTTCTTTAATATGATTACGACTACACTCGGTGGGTTGTCAATGTTATTCTTTGTTACAATGACAAGTGGTCTATTATGCAATGGTCGCCATTGCCATAAACTTTGTACACCGTATGTCATGTATGTTCTACTTGTGACAATGATTAAAATCTAACACTCTCAGCAAGAAGATAATTTTTTTTGCTCGCCGATGTACATTTACTTACACACGTAACGAGCATTTGTTTATTTTTTTAGAACATAAAACTCACATTTCCTGTGCGAATCTTCAAGGAAAAATAAATACATTCGCCGATTATTAGGTACTTTGCGTATGTTGTGTTTACTTTCTTGTCTATATTTAATCTAGTAAACGCTTAACTTTTCGAAATAAATAGTTCGCGAAATAACAAATAAAAAATCGCCCAAATTTTTTTCGAAATAGAAACACTTTAATGGTTAAAGATGTTGAAGTTAGACCAACAAGCGGCGCGGCTTAACTAAAAATATGAGTGTAATGATGTATGGTCATTCACTATAAGTGGTTTAGGAAACCCCATAATAAAAGAAACCTGTTCAAGGTCAGACCTTTGTGATTTATAAATAATGACCGAAAGACAAAAAAGAAATTAACACAATTACAAAATAGTGAATTGTGGTGCTGGTTTCATGGAAGAAGTTAATTTTTTTTAATCAAATAAGTAAGAAGACACTGAATTTGATTTGCGGACTTGTTCACAACGGGAGAAAAACTACATTCTATTATTATCACACCGACTTGATTAATTGGCTCTGCTTCTCTCGACCTGATTGTGGACTGCCTTAAATCTTGCGCGCTCCGCCGGAGATGCAATCGCAAGAGTGGAACGTTCTTTGGTGAGAGAGCTCTGCGAGAATTATACAACGCGAGCGCATAAAAAAATAAAATATCGCCGGCGGCGTCTTCGATCCGACTAGTGGTAGATAAATTCCCCGTAAATCTCCGGAATTTATACGGGGAATGAATTTCCGGCCGCCACCGGAAAAAATTCATTCACTGAAAGGGCTTACCTAATCAGAGGAGAAACGCGGAAGAAAAATGGTTTTGCTTAATTTATCTCTGCCGTAAATAACAAGGGGGAAAGACAATATTTACTTGTGAAAAATGACGAAACAGATACATTGAATAGAGAATTGGACATTGCGATAAACGAGACCCTCTTATCTACACAATGCATTGTATGTAATAGCATCTCGTTTAGAGTTTACCGCTCCAACCAACAACATTAAAAAAAAATTCAAGGTATACTGAGGAAGAAAAATTTTTTAATGACGCGTTATTCTACTATTTAACAATGTGCATCTCCCTTGAATGAAAGCCAGAATATCAAGGCGATATAATCCGGCGTACTACAAACAGAGTCGCCTTTCTCATTGTTCTCTAAACCTCTCAGAGGTAAGTGTATACGTTAAGAGCTCTTGCCAAGTGGAATGTAAACCAGCGAGATAAGAAATACCCTTCAGAGTTAATCAGTAATTAAGTTGCCTGTTCGTAATAAAAAAGAAACCTTAATAAATAATAAACATAATTATCCAGTCGTGTTTTTTTTTTAATTGGCGATAACGCTAAAGCGCAATTAGTTTCTAACTTATAGAGTTGTTGATTTCGCAGGGGCATAAATAACCGTCGATTTTATCGTAAACGTTGCTTATTTATGTGGGAGAAGTTGGCCGAGAGCGAGTTTGATAGCTTGCGCAAAACGGTTTTAATAACTAAATTCGTTTTGGCTTGTTTGTGTACATTTCCAAGCACAAACGCTTAAGAGTAAACACGGTTGTTTATGAAGTTAACAGTAAATGAAAGTGGGGTATTTAAAGTTGTTTGAACGCGAAAGGGATTTTGTTACCAGGTAACCATACATTTGGAATCAATTCGTCTAGATGTTGATTTATGGAATCTCTTTAAAAATTCTGTTGGAGTTGAAGTTTATTAATAAGTTATAGGTAATGAAAAGTTTAAAACTGCTTGGGACGTATTGTACAGGATTCCCACCCCCTTTAATTTTATCTTTTTAGTTTAGAGAAATATGACTTGGAGGCTTTCGCGGCCGCTGTCCATAATTGAATTGGCTTCCGGTTGGAACTGCGTCACAACTGCTTCTGCTGCCGACGTTTCGTTTTCCATTGCAAAAGAACTTCCTCAGGGTTGCTGCTGCTGGCGTTGTTGCTGCCGCTGGTGCTCTCACTGCCGTTGATTCAACAAATTGGTTTCTTCTCTGCTGAGTCAACAGTTGGAATCAAAGGCAGTATTTCGTATACATTGCACGTCAGGATTGATAAAAAAACGAACCTTTTTTTCGTAGTAGTAGTGACTATTTTTTGTTCGCTCCGCGCGGGAAGAGAAATTCGAATTTGGTTGACTCAAGTGACATCGCCCATCGCTAAATTCTTTGATTAGTTTAAAAAGCCGTTACTTTTTCCATTAATTTGTTCTCGTTACTGATTTTTTGTAAGTCTGGTTTGTTTTTCGTGAAATAATAAATTAATGCACCACTTAAACGCTTGTTTTCGATCAAGAAAGGATGCAATTCCTTTTTACGAGTTCTTTTTCAGTTCTTTTTAATAAAATTTTAAGTCGATCGCAAAAGTCGTTTTCGTACATTTAAATTATAGTGTCCCTTAATATTTGTATTACGAGAAAAATATTTAGACTCAATATTGATAAGCCTGAAATCAATATCGGGTATAAGATTGTGTACTTCCTAATTAAAATCTTTATTAAATTTAGCGACCGGTTTCGATGTGTAAAGTTACAACTTCATCAGGCCTAATTGATTGTATATTAACAGTGTAAAGATCCGGAAATGGTGTAAGGAAAATTTTCTTTTTTATTATTATTAAAAGCTATAATATTTACAATATAACATTTTATATTCCAACATTTATTATCTTACAGTTAATGTACAATTCATACATATATAATGTTAACTTCATCTACATTCAAACACACTTTTGTATACCATCTTTTCACTTTTTACTTTTACTTACCATTTTTTGTATTCTAGGCTTGATGAAGTTGTAACTTTACACATCGAAACCGGTCGCTAAATTTAATAAAGATTTTAATTAGGATGTACACAATCTTATACCCGATTATAATCCTAATTATGGACAACATTAACCATTAAAATCAATATGTTGGCTTCAATTCTTTAATTAACAAAAAGCATTTTCGTCATTTTGTCTTCGAAATATGATTTGTTTGTATATAATAACATATGTACAGTAGAAAAAAACTCTAGCATGCTTTGAAATGACAATGAAGGTATGTCTTAGTACTCTTATTTTATTTACAACTGTCAGAAAATAACCTCAATTTTATATCATTGAAAAAATGCAATGTTACTAATTAAAATTTTATTTTTAATTTATAAAAAGGGTTGAAAATGCCCTCCACCCTGTTCAATACATTTTAAAACTCTACGTTTTAAACCGTTCATGACGTTCTGTAACATGACTAGGTTTGCATTTAATGTCACTGAAAAAGTGGACAATCAAGTTAAGACACAGTTAATTTTCCATGGATTGCTGCGAGTTTTTTTTTCAACTGTACATACGTTATATCTCATCATTGACTTTGACATTTTACATGTTATTTAGTTTTATTTATGATTTCATTTTATTTCATATCATTTTTGTGTATCGTTCACTGTTGTAATTTCTTTTTGAGATTATTAAATTTGTCAATGTAACTTTCTTTTGTTCTTTAATTTGAAGATACACATATTGTCAAGAGCACAGTATTTTATTTAAATTCAAAGTACAAACCCTTTTAATTAAAAAAAAATAGGAGAGAGAGACAACAGGAGAAAAAAATTCAACAATCCCGAAGTTTTAAAGTTAGGGTGCGGTAAAAAAAAGGCCAAAATTCATATAATCCAATAAGGGCTATTTACAGACTAATTCCAGACACGCTCAAACAAGGCGACTTTTGGTTTGTCAAAATTTTGGATAAAAAGAACACATTTTTGTCATAAAAGTTTTGTCAAAAGTCAGAGATTTACAATTTCTATCTCTTGAACTTTCCCTTTTGAATACTTTCTTTTTACGTCCGCCTTGTCAACAAGACCCACCTCAAACAACAGAGAGATGGTGTATAATTGTCCATAACTTTTATTTTTTTTTAGCCCACCCAATCAGTAATCCAGGTGTCCATTTGTGATGTGAACATTTTCCTCAAGATTTCTGCAACTGCAACTCTTCGAAGAAAAATGATTGGAGAACATACAATATTCACTTGTTAGAGTTAGATGCAATGTGACATGTTTTGTTTTAACTTGACTAACAAATCCGTCCCTTTGTTTACGTTGATTCAGATTCATAAGCTTAAATTTTATTATTGCAATTTATTTTATAATTTTGAAATAATAATTTTTATACAGAATTTGGTTTCTTCGGGCTTCAAACAAATCACTGTTTATTAATTTTTTTCGTCTTCCTTTGTCCTAAATCTTTTACCTTTGGACGTCGGATGTTGGTCGCAAACAAGCTGCAGGTGTGGTCGCCCATCCAAGAAACAATCTATAGCTTCGTTTTGGTTCTCGCAGGTACAGTTTGAGAATCGTCAGGAGCATGCCGAACGCTTATATGTTATGCACATACTCCGGACAGTTCTAGGTTGGTTCTAGAACCGTCCTTGCTAGAACCAAAACAAAGCTTATGTAATACAAATAGCAAATATGTTATACTACCCATACCGCCTAGGGTCGCCTAACACATAACACTCAAGAAACTAACTTATAAACGTCACTTCGTCATCCTTTATACAATATTTAGTTTAATTTCTTGAATAATTTATATTATTCGATAAACTGTATCAAAAATTAAATTGGACCAAAAACTAACATGTGGACAAAAAAGTTTTCGCATCTGGTGTGTTACTCTAATCTTTCGTATGTTCCTAACTTACTTGATCAGTAAACGCAAAATTGACATTTAACCTTGACATAACGTCAGCAGAAAATCATAACCAATAATTACGATTTATTACGTTTTTGAAACCAAACAAAATAAAACATTGAAAATAACGTTGAACATAAATTCACAACAGATGTTGAAAATGGCCTCCCTCTTTTTCGAGGCATTTTCTAACTCTCATGCGACATTCATTAATAACTTTCTGCAAAATGTGGGGAAAATTGTTTATTTCCTCACACTTTTCGATGATTCTTTGGGTAAGTTCCTGTAAATCATTAACGGGCGTTTTAAAAATGGAATTTTTCAAGTAGGGCCAAACAAGGAAATGCAAAGGAGTTAGCTGCTAGAAATATCCAAATTGCAATTCGTCATCATGCAGTTGATTAGTAAGTGGAGCAAAATATCTTCCCGATATCTAAGTGCTGTTAGTGTGCCATTAAAAACATTGGACCTATCAATTTCCGACTTAAACTTATCCAAACCCCAATTTTGTGGATGAAGTTCGGCTTTTATGAAAATATGAGGTTTTCTGTACTCCAGATCCCCAGATTTTGGGAATTAATATATCCTGTTAAATGGAACCAGGCCTCATCGGAAAAAAAAGTTTTGTCAAACAAATCGTCATTGTCAATGTTATTTAAAAAACAATGACAGTATCTTCGCCTTGGTTCAAAATCTACTGGAAGCAATTCATGCACGGCAGTCAAATGCTAAGGGAACATTTGCAAGTCCTTTTTTAGAATAGGTCTCCAGGTCCCGATAGAAAAATCAACTTGTTTTGACAGGTGAAGGATGGAAATGCGAGGAGCATGTCATAATTTGTCTCACATTTTCAATTACTTACTTTAGGTTTACCTGATACCTGTTTTCTAGTCACACTGCGAGTTTCTCTGAATAGTCCTACAGAGTACTGAAGTTGATTAACAAATTTGTGGTACAGAAATACTATTTCTGAAAATTTTTCTTGAAATTCTGCAATACAATCAGGAACAGAATAAGTCCATTCGTCATTGATCTTTTTGGCTTTTCGAAAGTAGGATTCAACCATAAAAGATTTTTCTTCCAATGTGAACCATTGTAAAATCAAAATAATAAAACAATTTTTTTAAGTTATGTTCACTTACTTGTCTGTTTAGGGTACGGATCAACTAAGGAACATACGTAAACATGCAAAAAAATGAGAGCAACACACTAGATGGGAAAACTTTTTGTACACATGTTATATGGAAAAATAGAACGTGTTCTTCT
This sequence comes from Serrognathus titanus, assembly GCA_039766575.1. NCBI lineage: Eukaryota > Metazoa > Arthropoda > Insecta > Coleoptera > Lucanidae > Serrognathus > Serrognathus titanus. The sequence continues at coordinate 47,810,443 of CM077914.1, read as the reverse complement.
CCAAACCATATCTGTAGTCCAAAGACTTCTTTTTCCAAATAGAAATTGTAGAACCTGAACCAAATCTTGTACAAGAAAAAGGGTAGCCTAAAGCGATCTTAATATTTAAATTTCACTCTTCGATTCGCTAATAGTCAGCACACTTCGCCGTCACTTAAAACCTGTTTTTAGAGACTCATCGGGAAGCTCCTAGATGACATGACAATTATAAAAACGTTTGTTGCTGACACAGGTTGTAACAATCAAAATGCCCTATATACTATAACTTTCTGATACATTAAAATTTTCAATTATTACGTCAATAGCCTGACAGAGATTGAGTTGATAAGATGATTCACATATGTTTTCATTCAACGTAATCGTCAATGCCGTACCATAATTTTGGGTAAGATTTATGATCAATTATATATCTCACAAACTAAGAGACTTACAATTACTCGACATGGATTCTCTTAATGTCAGAATAAACTGTATTTACCCTGAATATAATATCTGAGCCTTCCCCATTCCTCACTTTTAAAAGTCGCTCGCTAATTCGGCTTTACAAGAATTTTTATTTCCAGAAAATTCGGTCTCTCAATTTTTCTAGATACGTTATGAAATTACTCGCGATGTTTGATACACACTATCTTACTTTGGTGTTTTACGATCTATAATAGATACGCCACTGTTATAGCGGAGAAAAAATAATGCACCGATTTTCGCGAATTTCATTTTTTTTCTAATTTTTTTTTTTTTTGAGACATACCTCAGATTACTATAATATCACAACACGAAATAAATTTCGATGCCGGGCCCGCGTCCGACGCGGCGCAATTTTTTACGGCCGGGCGGATTTAGAACGCGCGTCACGCGCATAAATTACGCGTCTAGAAAAATCGGAAACGTCTGGCCCGGAATCTCCTTCTAACGAGAGGATACATAAAACGGTTGTGTAACGAACCAATCAAGGAGACTTCTGGACGCGCTAGATGGACGAGCACTACGTCTTCAGCCCGACGGATTTACGATTATCGCGAAGATTATACGGTTCATCCGCGTCTTATACGTGACGGGCCGTACAAAAGGCCCGTTCACGAGTAAAAATCGAACGCGAAGTGGAAATCTTAAGGAGTAAACAAGTCGCAGCTGATGACGATCCACGATCGTCTCTACTAGAAATCGCGTAAAAATCAAAAAGTAAATTTCAAAACAAAAATAAATATTAAACCATTAATGAATTTGGTGCAATTCTTACTCTATCCATCGGTATAATTAGCATTTAACAAATCTGTCAATCGGGCAGCTGACTGTAAAAGTATTCTCACCAAAATTTATTTCTATGGAAAATATAGGATTGCATGTTTCTTTGATTTATTATCAAAGCCGCACGGAGACAAAAAGCTTTATTAAATACATCTGATTTATACATCGATGCCATGCGTACAATTTTTGATCAAATCGCGTACGCGGGTGAATATCACTGATTACGATGTAGACAAAATTTTGTGGAACAAGTAGGTATGTTTAGATTAAAATAACAAATTAACAACGTACGTTTGACGTTTTATGACACTTTCTCAGACATGGTTGTAAAACTTGACCTTGCTTAATAGACGTGGCAGACAGCATGCCTCGGGATATAGAACCTCAGCTCGATCCGAATATTTGTTTATTGACGACTTTGAACAAGTGAATCAACGGGAACACTTCTCATGCGGAATTTTTACAAAAGTGCGACGAAGACATTCACGTTCTTGCTCAAGTCTGTACACAGCTTTAACCATGTGACGAAATAATGCAAATAAATGCGCCAAAACACAGGATAGGGAGTGCGTCTTGAATCTTTTGAACTTTCAATAGATTTGCATTAATAATTCGTCACACACAAAACGGAATTATAATAATTAACAATCGAAATAGATTACGAATATGTTTACCTGTTTATCATGTTTTAAATTCTATTTATTATGGGCACGTTGCTTGTGGAAATATACTTTGTTTACGATATAATTAAAATTAAAATTAAAGAAAAGTACTGGCACGGAGATTTGAATTATTTTTCGTTTAAGTCATTTATTTGTTTACTCGTCAATGCAGTTGTTGAAAATGGGGTCGTTGTCATCCTTTGCAAGGAGTAAGCTGCTTCAGGTGATTTGCATGCACTTATCAAATAAATATTTTATAGTTCGTATTATACGGCATCGGTTGTTGACCTGAAAAGGGAGTTGACGTGATATTGCACATAAAAGACAAGCTCATGATCGTTGCCACGCCGCCGTGCCTACCATAAGTTTTATGAGGGCATTTACCTGCTCCTGTATTTTAACCAGAAGTCTCGGACATCGTTTCTTTTAATGATTCCATTCTGTTGGGTTAATTAACAGTCACCCTGTATGTTTCAGTTTTAAGGGTGGCATTCACATGCGAGGATGTTCGGAGGATCCAATGAATCTATCTGAGATACAAATTCGCACTGTGGACACCGAGGAGGTTAGATTCATTGTTGGTTGGATTTGTATGCCAGATAGATACATCGCACAGATCCTCATTTTCAAGAGCAGTCCGAAAATTTATTAATCAATTTATTGTTTCTATTTTGGGTTTTCTTTTGTGTTTTATACTTTCATTTGAATTTCCTTTGTTTTCTTGTTTGTCAAATTAATTTTTCCTATTTTATTTTCTTTTTCTTGTTTTTCCTTCAACGTATTCACAAAAAGTTTTGTGTGGAATTCTTGAAACACATTTAAGTATTATTTATTACATTTATTTCAAATTTGTCAATAATTAATAAATCGTTATTTAATTAAGTAATGTTGTAGTTATTTCAATTTTTTTTCTTATTTAATCTGAGTGAATACAAGTTTTTTTTTAATAGTCCGGCAGTATGCATATTTAAGTGTTGTTTCTTTTTAATCAAATAATTTTCGTATTACACTGACACGTTTTATATTTGCTTCTTTTGTTTTCTTCACATTTTTTTTAATTTTTCAAGTAATGATCTCGTTTTGCTTTATATCACTCTTTCATTCTCAAGAGTTTTCGCCGGAAAATTTGATTGTTTACTAAACCAATTTATTCTTTGCATTTCATTGTTTTGTTTTTCTTTTATTTCTTATTTTTAATGCTTCATTGTTTTTTGTTTTCTTTCTATTCCAATTAATTTTTTCTTATAATTTCTTTTTCTTTTCATCTTCATTGGTCTTCAGCTTTTCTCACACCTGACGGAGAATCTCTGATGTCTTGTTTTCCGTTCACGTTATTCTACATATTTGTGTGTTGTTTTCTTTTGTTTCTTTTAACCAATTAATAAGTCGTATTACATTCTTTTAAGTTCTGCAATTTATATTTATTTTTAAATAACCTGAAGAAGAATGTCCGTTGCATTTTGTTTTGTTCACTGCGTTGTCATATGTGGTTGTTACTTGTTTTAGTTTTATCATCGATTAATTTTTCTTTTTGTTTTTCCTTTTTGTTTTCGTTTTGATGTTTGAAAAGCATCTCACATCGATGGTGAAGGTGAAAAGTCTCTAATTCGATGGAGAAATTGGTTAAGAAAATTCATATGTCGGCTAATGGATGGGGCTGTAAAATAAATAAAACTTTAGAATTCTAGAAACCAATAATTCTTAATTAGATATGCGCTGAATAATATCGTCGCATTCTACTACCACAACATGTGCAATTATTCACTTAAGATGAAGATCTGCTTCTCAAAACGATTAAAACATATATTCCCGGAGCTTGTATACGCAAGTCAAACCTGCAGTAATTACATTTACGTGACCAAACCGAAACTTATTTATTGTGAGTCGCCGAGAGCTTATTTGTTTTTCGCCGGGAGACGATAACATCAAACGATTCCATCTCGTCCGGCACTGGAGGAATGTTTCCGGATAAAAGTTCGCCGCAAAAACTCCGGTCGTTATTGTTAGTCATGTGCATACCGTCGTCGGAGCGAGTTAGCTTTTTTTCGAATTGTTTCTTCCATTTACCGCATCTCGGAAACAAGATGTGCAAACTGCCTACTATTTCTTGCAAAAAAAGTTAAGTCTGGTCAAGCTAGCAAATACAAATCGAGTCTTACACGGATTTTGAACGCAACTATTTGCTTTTATAATACAAAATACGAAAAGATTTTAATTTAACGTATTTCGAATATTAAAAATCTTCTACTATAATGCCAGTCATACGAAAAGTTATTAATTTGTTGACCAGTGAAATTAGTCATATTTGAGCAAATTTACGTTATTTTCAGTTTCTTTTTTAAACACAAAACCATCTGATTCCATAAGCTAAGTATTGTATATCAAATTAAGACCTTGTTAGAATTTATCTCAGTAACCTTCCTTTCCCTCTTGATCGGAAAAATTGATCCCTTTGTTTACGCTAAGATACAGACTCCTTTGTTTAAATGACATTCAAATAATGTTTTAATTCTTGGCTTCGGTAATTTAATTTTTTTTTCTAATTTGAAATAATAAACATTTTTATGTACAGAGTTTCGATTTTTTATACAATACCGATTGCCTCATATGGTGCCTCAAATTTGGATTAATTTCTCGTCATTATTTCCAATGGTCTTTCAAATCTTATCGTTTAAGGTCCAGAATCAAGTCAAAGAGCAAAAATAGAGCAGAATACTTCCATCAGTCATACAGATAAATGAAAAATTGAAAAGGAATAGGCACAGGCATGTATGGACTGAAGCACCGGGCATCAGTAGTGTTAAGCATCACCCCAACTGAAATGTTTCGGGTTCATTTTCCTGGGTTAACTGTCATTGACGTTGCGCTTGGTGACTGGAATAGCCAGGTTTCGGATGCTCCTGCTTTCAGAGCAGCCAGGGAGGAATGGAGTTCTGTGAGGAGAGTCGTAACGTTTCCTAGTACCAAATAGGCAATAAACTCATTTGATAGTTACAAATCCCGGGGTTCGGACGGGGTAATACCTGGCCTGCTGCAGAAGGACTCGGACTTTCTGCTCAACAGAATCTGCATGATTCTAAGAGCCTGCCACTCTCTAGGCTATTTGCCAAGAGTGTGGAGACTTATCAGAGTGGTATTCATACCAAAAACTGGTCGAGTGGACTCCACTCAGGCAAAAGCTTTTAGACCCATTAGTCTTATGTCCTTTGTTCTAAAGACAATGGAGAAAATACTAGATGGGCAAATAAGGGTTGGTATTCTGGTCGCTAGATTCCTACAATACACCAGTTTGCCTATTCAACAGGTTATCTACCGAGACGGCACTCCATCATCTCACTTGGAGGGTGGAGAAATTTCCGGAAAATAAAGAGGTCCTCTTAGCTGCCTTTCTAGACATCGAAGTGGCCTTCGACAATACATCCTTTGACTCCATCACTACTGCCTTAAAGGGTAGAAGGGTGGAAGGAATTAGCTGCAGGTGGATTGACTGCATGCTCAAAGGAAGGGTGATCTACACATCACTACTAGACGACACTCTGATGGCTGGGGTAGCGGGGCGCTGTCCGTAGGGGGAGTGTACTGTCCCCCTTGTTGTGGAACCTCTCATGGACTTAGCGGTGAAGGCTTTGATCCCTTAGGGTATGCCGATGATTTAGTCATACCCGCACAAATCAGTAACACTGTCAGGGACCGATTGCAGGTGATCCTGAATGTAGTAACAAGGCGGACTGAGGAGGAAGGTCTGAGGATCAGTCCTCAAGAAACCACCATTGTGCCATTCATTCGAAGGCGAAACCTAGAGGGTTTAGGTCCTCTGTGCTTCGTGCAAATGAGATAGTCTTGTCGGGGGAGGTAAAGTACCTTGAAGTGATTTTAACTCTAAACTTACCTGGAACCAACACTTAGACAAGATAGTCAGGCGATCAATGACCACTTTCGCGGTGGCCAGACGAGCCTATGAAGTACGTGGGGCTTAAAACCAAGTATGGTGCATTGGATGTTCACCAGAACGGTCAGACCCACAATAACCTATGCGGCCTCGGTGTGGTGGGCCAAGGTCAAGCAGAAAGCCACTAAACTTAGACTGAGCAGGGTCCAGAGACTTGCTTGTCTACACGTTATGATAATGGGAGAGGCAAAACGAGGACTTCACAGATTGCAGCATTCATGTTACACACTTAATACAAATACGGGTCATACAAATATCGTTGACAGCATAAGGGGTCCTTTACTCGATATGAGGACGGACTATATGGCTCCCAAAGGTAACATAAATCTGCTCATTAAGATAAAAATTAATGAATCTGCTGAGCATCGGGAACCTAAACAGAATTTTCCTCCTGAAAGTCTGATCTGGTATACGGACGCTTCCAGAAGGGACTGGTGCCGGGTCTTGAATATATGGGCATAGATCAAAGGAGAAGTTATGCTTCCCGTTAGGCCAATTTGCCTCCGTATTCCAAACAGAAATATACGCCATATTACAATGTGCGCGGGAAAACAAAAGGTGGGCTGACACAAATTAGCGGATCTTTATCCTAAACTATAGCCAGGTGGCTTTGAAGGCTTTGGTAATCCCAGAGATCTCTTTCAAACTGGTGGAAATGCTTAAGTGAGTTCAATGACCTGGCGGAATACAACTGCGTCATGCTGTTGTGGGTGCCAGTTCATCGGGGTATTATCGGCAACGAACGGGCCGATGAACTAGCCAGGCAGGGTGCGGGTATGGCATACCTTGGCCTTGAAGCTGTCCTAGGTATAACCGAGAACGCTATTCGGTGCTTTTTTAGTGACTAGATAAGCGAGGAACATAACAGATACTGGCTAAGCAGGCAAGGGCATCGCCATAGCAAGACCTTCCTTAGAGGTCCTTGCAAAAAGAGAGCTGCAGAACTTTTGCTTTCAAGCAGGGTGCAACTCAAGATCACCACGGGGCTACTAACAGGACACCTGACTGTTAAGGAGCATCTATGGAGGATCGGTAAATTCAATGGGGATCTAAATTGCAGACTCTGCAATGGAGAACCAAAGACAGCAATGCACATTTTGTGTAGATGTGACGCGCTGGCAAATCGCAGACAGCATATATTCGGACATCTCATGATAGTTCCCGAAGATTTCAACACGCAATTAGTGAAAAACCTGTACCAGCTGGTGCAGGGAACATGCCTTATTGAATGGTTGCGGTAAGAGAACCAGGGCGAGCACAATAAGCCTAAATGGCTGCGGTTCCTCCAGTGCATCCTTTGCAGACGGGTTCTGGTCAAAAAAAATCACCCCAACCTCAGGCAAAGTTAAATGTATGCAATAGATTTAAGAGCCAAAGTCTGAAACCACTCATAATGAACTCACATTCAAATTGATAGTTTGATGTAAGTTTGAAGTTAATTTTCATTTTCATTTTTTTTTTGAGTGTAATGTTTCTGAACCTGTTTTGTATAGCGAGCAAACAGTCGTTGAACTTACTAGAGCAGATTTGAGGGTTTTTCCGAAACCTTATGTTGTCTGTCCAAACAATACTACAGAGGCGTGATCCATAAGTGATCAATAGAAAACAAAGGTTATGTTGGAAATCAAAGCAGGTCAAAGATGGAAGGAGAAGTATATCGCCAAAGAAGATTAAGAAGCTTCTTTTTTTGTCAAAAAATAAATTAAGAAGAACCCCTAATACATCAACACTTCTTAATGAACCTTCAAGGCCATTGTGTAGGAACATAATAATAACCCATACATACTTTTGGGTGAATTGTCATGCACATTGCTCAGTGATGTAAAGCGAAAGCAGTTACGTCCATGATCGAAGCAAGCGCCTAATCCCTTTTTAGAAAGCTTTCGTATCTTCATGATCGACGATCCCTACGCCTCATGGCTCGCTTGACTCTCAAAGACACTTTGAAGTTTCCAAAACAGCAAATGTCATTTTCACTTTCCACGTGAATTTTCGAGATAAAATGATGGAAGACGAGCAGGTTCTGCGTTCGGTTCCGAGCCCGCCGCCCCTCCCGAGCAGACCTATCATCGATAACATTTCCGTTCCGTCCTACACCAGAGATCAAAAATGGAATCTGCCGGGCGGCATGAGTTTCGGTCACTACAGCTTCTCCGCAAAGGGCTACCGGAGACTTGAGGATGAATCGAATTTACAACCGAAGGCGAGCATCACGCTGCCCCATCTCCAGCAGTCAGAGAAAAAGTTCTTCCAACTCGTCACCGACAACGACCTGAACGGCGTTAAAGAGTTCCTGAGAGAAAATCACGGCTTCAATATAAACTGCGTGAATTTCCAGGGAGTGACGGGGCTCCACGTCGCAGTTTTGAACCACAACGAAGCGATGGTTGAGTTCTTGCTGAACCAGAGGGATATTGATTTGGGCGATTGTGTCTTGCACGCTATCAGGGATAATCAAATAAAGATTCTGCAGATGTTGCTGGATAAGCTCCAGGAGATCGCTCCTGGTTTGGAATTTGTGGGGGCCACTCACAGCTCGGATTTCCCCGACCACGTTACGCCCTTAATCCTCGCGGCTCAATGCGGGCATTTTGAGATAATCGAGCTGTTGATAGAGCGAGGGCATAAAATCGTAAAACCGCATCCCCCGAATTGTCAATGTCACGAGTGCATCAGCCGGGTGGACCATGACGATTTACTTCATGGTGAAACTCTGAGGCTGAATCTGTATCGTGCCGTCACTAATCCAGCTTATATATGCCATTCAACTTACGACCCAATTTTGACTGCCTTTGAGCTATCGAAGGAACTTATGTTATGCTCACTTATGGTTCCACAGTTCAAAGCAGCTTACAAGGAGCTTTCAGCGGAAATCAGCAATTTCGCTGTAGAATTGATCGCTGCTTGTCGAAGCACTGAAGAAATGGATTTGATTCTTCGCCAAAATAACGGGGTTAGTAGTGTAGGTAATTTCGTCTATCCCAGATTGATTTTGGCTATGGATTATAAACAAAAACACTTCGTGGCGCACCCCAATACTCAGCAAATGGTGGAGACCGCTTGGCACAGTGATTTTTACGACTGGAAGTTTAAGTCTGTACTGGTGAAGATATGTTATATGTTTATCAGGTTGGCGGTACTTCCCATCGTTGCAATCCTATGCATTGTCATGCCGAAGCACAGCCTGGTGAAACTCTACTCGATACCTTTGAACAAAATGCTCACGCATAACGCGTCTTACCTCATATTCTTGGTGATCATATTCCTCGAGTCTAACATGAGCAAAAAGGGCATGAAGCGAGGACCACCAAATTCAGGTCTAGAACCGCTGATCATACTTTTCGTGGTCGCAATTATTTGGAGCAGCTTTCGAATTTGCATGATCATGGGGCCGACCAGACATTTCAAGAGATTGTGGAACTGGTTCGATCTCATTACTTATATACTTTACATCTTGACTTTCTCTTTCTGGTTAGCTGCGTCCATCGACGTTCAACAGAACGATCAAGTCGATTTGGAACGAAAATACTGGCATCACTTGGACCCGACACTAATCGCGGAAGGCACCTTCGCAATTGCCGTCATCATGTCATTTTTTCGCTTGTTGCATTTAGCTCGATTGAACTACGTAATTGGACCACTGCAAATATGCCTTGGGAAAATGAGCGCAGACATCGCCAAATATATAACGATTTTCTCGCTCATTATTATATCCTTCACGTGCGGAACCTGCAGACTCTATCATTATTACGACGGCATGGTGCAAACCGATAAAGCAACGGGCGTGCAAAAATCACAGTCGGGTTCTTTCGTGAATTTCGCCGCCGCGCTCAAGACTTACTTCTGGGCCCTGTTCTGCATGTCAGACTTATCATCCGGCGACGTCGTCATAGAAACCCTACCCGGAGAAGTCGAAAATACCTACATAGTAAACGAACACTCTTTCACCGAGGCTATTGGGTATATAGCTTTCGCCCTATTCGAAGTCCTGTGCGTCATCATACTCCTCAATATGTTGATCGCTACCATGTCCAGTACCTACCAAAGAGTAATCGACAATGTCGATGTCGAGTGGACCTTCGAGAAGACCGACCTGTACATCGAATACATGTGCCAGACAATTCTTCCTCCGCCTCTGAATTTGATACCCACCGCCCAGGGTTTGGGGTCGATCATCGAATGGTTGCAGATTCTGACAAAGTCTCCGCCAGATAAAAAGGCTCGTTGCACGATTACTCATTGCTGTTACATCGAAAGGGAAACGGACGAGCATTTGATGAGGGACTTCCCCATTTTAATGACGCAGCTTGTTCAGAGGTACTTCAGGGAGAAGGACGTGACCAATGAAAACGCGTTAAGCGAGCTTGAGGTATTGAAACAAGAGATTTTGGAAATCAAGCAGCTCATGAAAGACTTGGTTGGAACCACGGGAGTCCCGACGTCTTCCATAGACGAAAATTTCATGGGCGGTTAATTTTTTATCTAATATTTTTATATGTCTATTTATTTTATTATTATTTTTTATAATTATTGCAAATGTAGGTTTTTACTTTTTTTGACTTACTTTTACATTATTTTTTTCAAATTAATTTTTTATGAGAGCAAACTATTAACGTTTTCGATTGACTGCGCTAGTGCGCACTTAGAGTAACTTCATCTCGTGTTATTACATGAGGTGAAAAGATGCCGGTATACTGAGTGCAACTAAATTTAGTACAATTACTTATTAAATAATAAATACTTATGTTTAAGCAACTGGTGGCAATACTCTATGTAGTTATTCCACTGAATATCCGAAGCGACACCTGTGTCAGACCCTTAGATGTTTTTGAGTCCTGATTTTTTGTCCTTGATACCATTGTTTTGGTGGATTAAACGTCAAAAGAATACGCGAAATATGAATTTGTAAACAGTTAGAGCAATACTAACGAACAAATGTTTAAACTTTACAAACCGTACACAAGCTGCATCAATCAATGACTTTAAGCACATAAGAAGTTTCAAGGTTGATAAAAGATCCACCAAAACCTGCACGTGTGCAAAGAAAATCGTTTCCGCGCGAAATTTGTTTTATTTTCATATTTCATGATAGCTCAGTTGTGTGGGTACTTATTTATAGAATTTCTTTTTATTTGTTTTGTTAAAGTAACCACAATGTACCAGAAGTGTCGCTTCTGGTTTTCTGTTGTTATTTTAAGACAATTACCAATAAACTGGAATCAAACCTGAAATAATCGTCTAGAATTGCAAAACAAGTTATTAAATAATAGTCAGTCACCTGTATTATAGGTGTTATGTACTTACAACATAATAGTGAATATGGATGAAAGAAACAAAAAATTACAAGTTTTATTGTGAACTAAATATGACCAGTACACTTCTGTGCAATAAAATCAATCACATTAAAATATTATATGAAAAGTTTAAGGTGCGACATTTTGCAATTGCTTTTTGACCTAACATTATACAGGATCGTTAAAAAGTATGGATACAACTAAATATTTTCAGAACGGATTATGAGAGCTAGTTGAAATTTGGCACACAGTTAGAAGTATCTAAATTCTATCAACTGAGATTTTTTCAATTTTCTACCATCACTTATTTCGGAGATACAAGGCTAACTTGATTATTTTTTAACAGCCTGGGAGATCAAGTTTAATATTTTTCAAAAATGCATTTTTTTTCTGAGTTCCAGCGTCTACAAGCTGACCAGAGACCTAAGAAGATAGTAACACCGATAAAGCCGGAGAAAGTAGTCCACAATCTATCCAGATTGTCGTTAGATGAGCCAACTAGAAGTGTCTTAGCCAAAGGATTCAACTACGCAGTGGCACCTTGTCGCAAATCAGCGGAAAACAATATGCAACATAGAAGCATCAATCACCGAGCTACCAGAAAATACTGCCGAAACCATACGACAAGATGTGTCGAGAATATTACATACAGCAAGACCACCGAAGAAGAACTTGCCACAAGAAAAACTTCAAACTCTACGTTCATTAAAGGAAAATGAAGATATTATTGTTCCTACCAGCAGACAAGGGAAACGCAACCGTAGTAATGAACATCACAGACTACGAAAAAAAGATAAAAGTGCTTTTAGAAGATCCAGCATACAAACCTATCGCTACGTACACAACGACATATCTCGAGAAGACGACAAAAGCCAAAATCAAAGCCAGCGGCATCAGCGAAGAATAACAACGCCAACTGATTCCAAGGGAGAAGTTGTCCTAATGTCCAAAACTATATGGACTGCCGAAAATACACAAAGGTGTTCCACTTAGACCAATCGTCAGTTCCATCGGATCACCGTTGCAACAGCTAGCTAAGTTCCTGGTAAAACAGCTACAACCCTACGCCGAAAAAGCGTGAAGAACTCAAGCCACTTCATCGAACGTGTAAGGAACATCAGCGTTGGACCAGGGCATCTGTTAGTAAGTTTCGACGATGTATCACTTTCTACTAACGTATCTACAGAAGAGGCAGTCGGTATCATACAACACAAGTATCAAGTCACAGAAGATACAATAAATCTGACGAAGCATTATCTGTAAGAATACATACTTCATCTTCAAAGAACAATGTTACAAACAAGTGGAAGGAGCACCTATGGATTCACCATTATCGCCGATAATAGCCAACTATTCGTGGAAGGCTTGGAAGTAAGAGCTATAGAAGTAGCAAACCATAAACCACATTTATGGCTCAGATATGTCGACCATACGTTGGTGATATGGACATATGGAGAAGAAAAACTACGAAAGTTCCACGAACATCTGAACAGAATACACCCAAAGATCAAATTCACGGTGGAAATCGAAAAAGACAACAATCTTCGATACCTGGACGTGCTGATAACGAAGAAACAAAACAGAAGATATTCAGTGTATCGCAAGCCTACACATACGGATCGGTACTTAAACGCCTAATCCCATCCAGCACAGCTACAATCAGTCGTGAAAACACTCGTTACTAGATCACAAAGACTAACAGATGCTAAAAATAAACGGCAAGAAATGAATAAATTAGAAACAGCCCTACTCCAGAACAGATTCTCCGAAAAACAGAACAAAGCACAAAGACCACGACGAGAAAAACAAGAAGTACATAAACACAACGGATAAAATAAGCAGAATCCTCAGGAAGCACAAAATCGAAACAGTATTCAACACGGATAAATCTCCAACATTCTTCCTAATCCAAAAACGAAAATTCAACTGAAAAGTCAAGGAGCATATAAAATCCCTTGCCAAGATTGTGACAGGGTCTATATAAGAGAGACGAACAGAAAAGTGTGAAAAGAGAAGAACACTGGCGTCACTCGCACAGCACAAGATAGATTTCGACAATAAAAAAGCTATAGCCAACGTAAATCATTTATTGAAAAGAATTATACGAGAAGCCATAGAAATAAAGAAACATCCGAGAAATCTAAAACAATGCTCAATGTTTACCAATATGGAAACCAGCGCTATAAACAAAACCGAGATCATCAAGAAGAGGAGCTAATCCACCGGCACGACCAATAACGAAAAGCCAGGCCAGAAAACCAGCGAGGGTAACGATGCGACGCATGACCGCAACTCGGTGTATAAACCACCACCGGCACTGACAGAAGTCAACGAGAAGCAGAACCAAGCAAGCAGCAGATAAGACCTCAAGATGGCAGATGTAATTCTGTCGAAACGTCGTCAAGACACAAACGGTTCTTTTGAGAACTCTACACGGAGGAAGACCTGGAAGAACATTACAACATATGATGTAACAAATTGCTGTGTATGCGGGCTAAATAATACGAATTTATTTCTTCGTTTAAAAAAAATTAACTCATGGTCTGAAAACATTAATTTTTGTGAGGTCGGCGGCTCGATACTGGGTTCCTGTACCGAGTCGAAAACGATAATTGGCGTCGGCTTGAATTTAAGAATACTAGATTTATGTAATTGATAAAATAAAAGTTCTTGTATGAAAATGTATTTCAAACAATGCTCATTCAACTTGTGAACAGGTAAGTAAAACTCAGAGACCATTGTGAAGTGTTTATTCTTAACGCAGCAAACTTCACACAATACAAATACACGACATGTCAAAATTAACCTCAATTTATTACAGCAACAAATTCTAAAGATTTTGTGAAAAATTTTAAATATATTCAAAATGAAATCAACAATCGCGTAAACTAATCTCGTTATTAATGTGTTGAACAAAAATGTATGTGTGTTATGCATCTAAGTATTAAAAACACAGAAAAACGATACAACTTGTTCTAGCTGCCCTTTCAATTATAATTTCTATTTGTTTTTAGACAAAAGGCACGATAATTATTATCTTTTCTAATGTCCTCCAACAGATTAAATGTGTGTTGTGCATCAACGTTTTAAAAACACAGAAAAACGATACAACTCGTTCTAGCTGCCCTTTTAGTAATAATTTAAATTCGTTTTAAGACAGAAGGTACGATAATTATTCTCGTTTCTAATGTCTTCCAACTGATTAAATGTGTATTGTGCATCAATGTTTTAAAAACACAGAAAAACGATACAACTCGTTCTAGCTGTCCTTTTAATAATAATTTAAATTTGTTTTCAGACAGAAGATACGATAATTATTCTCGTTTATAATGTCCTCCAACAGATTAAACGTGTGTTGTGTGCATCAACGTTTTAAAAACACAGAAAAACGATACAACTCGTTCTGGCTGCCCTTTTAATAATAATTTCAATCTGTTTTAAGACAAAAGGCACGATAATTATTCTCGTTTCTAATGTCCTCCAACGGATTAAACGTGTCATTGTTTTTATCGGAATCATCCCCAAACAACTCCCTGAATTTGGTCTTAAACCAGTTCTTAGTGGAAGTGCCATTGATATCCAGGAACTCCTCGGTATTTAGGTTAGGGTAATTCTAATAAATAAATCAAAAATTTTAGACAATCAAATAATTCAAGTTCCCTTTTAGGTTTCGGCATTCTAAAAACGAGATGCAATCATCTTGGAAATAAATTTCACATGTTGAAATTTAAAGTGTAAGGGAAGTAAACAAATTTTAAGATGCGTATCCTTTTTCTTCCCCCCCCCCCCAGTTCTATAAGTAAATAACACAGCAATATATATAGAGCAACAATTTTTTTTAAATACAGTTTAAAGCGGACGTAAATAACAAAACCCCTCTATTCTGTAACTCATAACGACATCGTTAAATACCGATAATCGTTAAGAGACGTATTTTGACCAATCAGCAAATTGAAATGCGTTGCAACTGTGCACTGATTGGTCAAAATACGTCTCTTAACGATTATTGGTATTTAAGGATATCGTTATGAGTTACAGAATAAGATATTAAATAAAATATTAATGTTATTAATCATCTGGACCAAACAGAACGATTAATATTAATATTTACCGGTAATAATTAATACTAACAGAATTTATCACACTGACCGTAACATAATCACAAATGCAAACGGAATGTTTTCCCGATTTCGTTGATGCTTTTCATTGGTTCTCGACATAAAAAAGCGCCATCTGGCAGTTGCTGATTTTCTCCTATTGTCAATTGAAAGTAAAGGAAGCTCATATCACAATTACCAACAAGAATTCAAAAAACAAACCAAGTAGAATTTACAGTTGACTGATATACTTTTAATCCATCGCCCTCTGTCAACCTCGTTCTAGAACTAAAATGTGTTTCTATCAGTTGACTAACTAGATATCACTTATATTTATAGGTTTCGTTTTTCCACCCCGCCATTGTAACAGTAGCGCCACCACAATTTGGGGAACTGTCTCCATACTAACACCGAATTTGTCTCCTAATTGAAACGTCAAATTTGAAATATTATGAGCCATCTATGTGAGTACGCTTTTTAAAAAATTTTTTACGTTTCTGTAGGAACTTTCTGTGTTGAAAAAGGATAGTTGATAACTCTTGAGGGATTTTTGTTTTTTAGGCGTTGGTGACACTGCGTGGACGTCATGAAAGCGCGCCAAAATGCGTAATTAATGCAGGTTATGTAAAGAGAGGAAGTCATTTCGCGCCTAAACTGCAGGAGGCAAGCGCATTCATTGCATTTCAGTGCAACGTGTAACATCTCTGAGTAATACCAGACTGGTAAGTCCATAGTTTCAATTAAATCAGTGCGTTTCATATTCTGACGCTTTGTAGCAAAAATGCCTCTCGTCGAAAACAAGGAAAATTTATCCCTGCTGACCGAAAATGGAGCAAACATCAAGGCACCCAAACCAACCACCCCTCACAAGGACAGCAAGCCCAAGTTCGACCCACAACTAGAACCTTTACTACGCGAAAACCCCAAACGTTTTGTAATGTTCCCCATCGAGTACCCTGATATTTGGGCCAAATACAAGGAAGCAGAGGCGTCATTCTGGACCACAGAAGAAGTCGATTTGGCTCATGACTTAAGAGACTGGGAAGTGAAATTGAATGACGACGAACGCCACTTCATTCTCCACGTGCTCGCATTCTTTGCCGCCTCAGATGGAATCGTCAATGAAAATTTGGTGGAGCGCTTTAGCCAAGAAGTACAGGTAACCGAGGCGCGGTGCTTCTACGGATTTCAAATCGCCATTGAGAACGTGCACTCTGAGATGTATAGCATGCTCATCGAAACTTACATAAAAGACGTCAAGCAGAAAGATTTCCTATTTAATGCTATTGAAACGATGCCATGTGTCGGGAAGAAAGCAAACTGGGCCTTGCAATGGATTAGCAGCAAGGACGCGACCTTTGGAGAGCGACTTATCGCGTTCGCGGCCGTCGAGGGAATTTTCTTTTCAGGAAGCTTTGCCTCTATTTTCTGGTTGAAAAAGCGAGGACTTATGCCTGGACTTACATTCTCCAACGAGCTCATTTCCAGAGACGAAGGCCTACATTGCGATTTCGCATGCCTCATGTTCTCACATGTTGTTCAAAAACCATCTAAAGAACGTGTCACTGATATAATACGCGAAGCCGTCGTCATCGAGCAAGAGTTCCTCACTCAAGCTTTACCTGTCAGTCTGATTGGAATGAACTGTGACTCGATGTGTAGGTACATCGAGTTCGTTGCTGACAGATTGCTCAGTGAGTTGGGATGTGATAGGATTTACTTCTCAAGTAATCCCTTTGAGTTTATGACTAATATATCTACTGATGGCAAAACGAATTTCTTCGAGAAGAAGGTCGGAGAGTATCAGAGAACTGGAGTGGTGAATGTTGGAGAGATGTTTGTAACTGATGCTGAGTTTTAACTGAAATTTATTTTATTTATATATAGTGTAATGTAGTAAATGCACTTAAATATTTTGTACCTATGTATATTTATAGTTTACAGTTTATTATGTAGTAAGCACTCACCAAAATATAGTTTTTATTTGGCTTAATAAAGGTAATTTAATATTTTTTGTTATTTGTATGCAGGATATTTAATTTTATTGGCTTGCAAGCGTTAATTGTCTTTTTTTTCTATTTTTAATTTCTAATCAGAAAACAATTGCAATGCTAGTTGTGTAAGTTTTTGTAAAAGCATATTAGTAATGCAGTTATTTTTGATTTTTGTAGTCAATTTGGTAGAGATTTTTTTTCTTTATGATGCTACCAACATTTACAAAATCTGTTAACGAAATAAAGAAATAATTAAGAGGAAATTATTTTCAAAAGAGCAGGTCATGATCATATATAAAATAAAGTTGTCTAAACACTTGACAGGTGTGTACAGGCGGGCCAAATTCGACACTCTTAATAGGAAACACCTATTTTTAGAAGAGTTAGACAAAAACTAACCTCGGTCCCTGGAGCTCAATTTTTAAGACAAAGTTAATGGTGAAAACCGCATTTCGATATCTTGTACCACAGATAATAGAACTAGACAGATGGCTCATCAAATGCTTTAAATTTGACGCTCCAATTTGGAGACAAAAACTCGGTGTTAGTTTGGAGACAGCGCACCAAATATGTGGTGGCGCTACTATTACAATAGCAGAGTGGAAAACCGAAACCTGTAAATATAAGTAATACTTAAACGAACTCTATGACTAAGAGGTGTGATGCAAAGTTTAAAAGGAGAATTAACAGCATATTATAATCGTACGTCACATTATCGTGTCTTGGCCCCATTTTAAAAGTATTTCTCTGTTACTTCAAAGAGACATCTAGCGATAGGTGAGTCAATTGAGATTTGGAATTAACAAATGGTTTGTGACAAACGTTCGATTTTCGAATTTGTGCATACAAGTGACATCTATCGTGCATTTAACAAACTATTTTTAGAGCGTCCATTTGTTCCTATCTCGTTGGCTATCTGGAGAGATCTATTATTTGTGCTTGTACCGCTTAGGAGCTACAGGACGTTTCTCAAAATTCTACGATTTCTAAAAACCTTCATAACTTTTTTGTTTATAAAAATTTTTGATTTCTGTAAAAACTTCTTTAAGGCACTTTTTCATGCAGAATTCATTGCTCCAAATTATTTTTTTCTAAATTGCTTAATATTTGATATATTGGCAAGAACTTTGATTTTTTATATGGAACAGCCTATATATTTCTAAGTTTTTGAAAGGAGTATAAAATTTCATTCATATAAATATAAAACACTTGATATTTTATTCAAACAGTTTGTGAAATATAGAGTTTCAAAATTTTAATCAAAAATTTAATTGTTTTTACAGCATTGAAGTAGGCTATGAATGACGATAACTAAGCTATTTATGTATCCTGGTAGGCCGCTGTCAAAATTTGACACAATCTCTTACAGTACTTGCATTTCTCTTGAATTTTACTATCTCTATAAAATAGACTTTGGGAGAAAATTAAACTACGAGAAATTCGACATGTTATAATATTTATACCAACTCAAGACTTCATGAAATGCCTTTAACTTGTAAGTGTATGTGTGTACTGAAGATAACAGCGTAACTGCCGAAATACATATCTACGGATACAATCTATTTTGATTTATATTTAAGGATATAAACTTTTTTGATTTATATTTACTTTTTTGATTTGTTATTTCTAAACCACTGTCTTCTTTACTAATATTAAATGTTAAAGTGTTTTATAGAAATTGGCGAAAATTCAGAAACAGCGATTAATCTTTACCACGAGTAGTATCCTGAAAGATGACAATCCTTCAGAGATATATTCTTGAAATTTAAAAACAATTTAATAAATTTTTAGCCATTTAAACTGATAAAAATATAAAATTATGAATCTCAAAACGGAAATAAAGAATTAGAGATCATAGTTTTGGGAGAAATTGAAAATGACCGACGCCAGTAGAGCAAACATCTTAGCAAGAACTTCTGCAATACGAATTTTAAAAAAACAAAGGTTCTGACCTTATTGAATAAGAAAAATGCATCACTACCAGTCCTTGAATTGGTGATGTCAGCTCAATCCATAACAAAACGGAATCGTTTGTATTTAGTACAAAGTGGCCGAGAATTTGATACTTTATGTAATTTTTGCGCAGTTTTGATTACATTAGTATTTATTCGTTATAACTTCGTTATATTTATTAAAAATAAAGTAATATTTTTTTATGGCTCAATGAATCTTCAAAAAATATTTAGCTATCATCATCCACAGCCTACTTGAATGCTGCAATAACCATCAAAATTTTAATTAAAACATGAAAGCTCTACAACTTAAAAATCTTTTGAATAAAATATCAAGTAGTTAATATTTTTGTAAATAGAATTTTATGCTCTTTTCAAAAATGTAAAAATATATAGGGAGTTCCATATAAAAAATCAAAGTTCTAGCTAATATCTCAAATGCTGAGCACTTTGGAAAAAAATTACTTAGAGCAATAAATTCTGCATGAAAAGAGCTCTTTACAGAAATTAAAAATTTTCATAAACAAAAAAGTTATAAAGGTTTTTAAAAATCGTAGAATTTTGAAAAACGCCCTGTAGCTCCTAAACGGTACAAGATATCGAAACGCGGTCTTCACCATTAATTTTGTCTGAAAAGTCGAGCTCCAGGGACCGAAATCAGTTTTTGTCTAACTCTTCTAAAAATAGGAGTTTCCTATTAAAAGTATCGAATTTGGCCGACCCTGTACAAGTTGTGAAGGGTACCTATCTATTTTATTATTAGACATATAAAAAAAATGTGAACTACAAGTTTTATGTATTTAAACTAACATATGACGATCGGAAACTTTACAAATGAGGATCAACCTTGTTATTTTAAATGTATCACTGAGTATATTTTCTCGAAATAAAAGTTTTTTTTTAATTGCAAATTATATAAGTACAGTTTGTCTATATTTGGTCTAATATTTTTGCGATATTTAAGTTTGAAATTATTATTGTAGTGCACTCGTGGAAAAAATCCCGGATACGCAGTTTTATTTGTTTCTAGGAAAAAATTGTTTTTGTTTTTTTTTTACAATACGTGAAACATCGACAAAGTAAGATTGGTAAATAAAAAAGGGGTGGTAAACACTTAATTTATCTAGAAAACTGAAGACGAACCAAAATTGCAAAATTATCTTTACTCAAAAAATCTTAATGTGGTTATTCAGTTTTTATAAATAAAGCTGCTTTTGTTAAATGCGAATTTTAAGTGTCTGAATCTTAGGCAATATACCAAATTAATTTTGGTTATTTTTAACATTTGATTTTCGGGAATGGATTTTACAGCTCTTGAAACGTGTCTATTAAGGAACAGTAAGCAGGAGCTATCCTCAAGGTGGCGTTCTGTTACCCTTACTGGGGAACATAGTAGTAGTCAGCCTCCTCCGTCGACTTAACGGAGCAGGCTTCTACATAGTAGGATGTGCAGATGACATAACTATCCTGCTTAATGGAAAATATGAACAAGTGCTGTGCAACCTAAAACAGCACTCACATTGACCGAAAACTGGTGCGCAGAACACTCTTTGACAATCAATCCCTCAAAGACGGAAATGATTCTGTTCACGAAAAAGAGGAAAGTTGAGATCCACAGAGTCCCCAAACTTTTCCAAACTGAACTAATCTTTTCAGATAAAGTCAAATACTTGGGAGTCATTTTTGACCGGAAACTGAATTGGGGTGTACATGTTAATGTAAAAGTAGCAACGGCATGCGTCGATTTTTGGTAGTTCGCAGCGCAATGGGCGGAATTTGGGGACCATCACCAAAAGCCGCCCTATGGCTGTACACTGCCGTAATTAGGCCCATGCTTTGCTACGGAGCGTTGGTCTGGTGGCCCAAACCCCAACTATCGACAACAGCATCGGAGGTTTCGCACGTACAGAGGCTGGCATCTATGAGTGCTACCGATGTGCTGAAATCCACACCTAGCGCCGCCTTAGAGACACATCCTTGGCCTCCCTCCGCTGAACATATATGTGGAGAAGATGGCACTGGGATCGGCCCTTAGGCTGCGGGCAAAAAAGGTGTGGAATAATAAAGGTCTCGGAGATAGACACCACGTACCTCATCCTGGAGGGGGCTCTACAAAAAATTCCTCTTTTTGGAGAGATGGTCGACTCCCTCGCACCTACCTATATATTCAAGAAGCACTTCAACGTTTTCTTGAACGCAGAAGATGCACCCAAACCCGATATATCCATCTTCACTGATGGATCTAAGACTTCGGAAGGAACAGGCGCAGGAATTTTCTCCAACGACCTGGACTCTCACATGAGCATAACACTTGGCCAACTGACATCTGTTTTTCAAGCAGAACTAGTTGCCATTATAGATTCTGGATCGGGGTGTTCAGAATAAAATCGTTAGGATAGTTAGGTGGCACTCTTGACTCATAGCAACAAAACAACAGCAAAACAAGTGACCAAACAATATCCTGCAACTCATTTGAGTTAAAGGACACGTTGGAGCATTTGGCAAACGAACTGGCTAGACAGGGCTCGGGGCGGCCCTTTTGGGGCCCCGAACCGGCCATAGCACTGTCATTAAGCCTGAATAATGCCTTATTGAATCAAAGAATCCAGGACCAACATATCGACAGATGGGTAACTCTAGACACTAGTCACCAAGCGAAAAAGCATAGCGGCCCCCTCGCTCAAAATGACTACCTAGAAGAAGACTACGTCTTCTCGTAGGAATACTTTCAGGACATTGCAAACTAAACAAACATATGCATCGCATTGGTTTTATTATTTCCTGTGTCTGTTTTAATTTTAGATAGTGGTAGAATTTATACTTTAGACACTGAATGTATAAACTGGATTGCTACTGTAAATAATTAGTGTAGTAACCACAGCACTAGTAAACTGGTGCCAAGAGGGAAGTTATGAACCTATGTAGACCAATAAAATGTACTACTAATGTACGATGGTAATGTACTAAAGTAATGCAATGCAATAAATTATTATTGATATGATTATTATTAATAGATTTTTAGTCATTTAAACTGCCAAAACGTAAAAATTATGAATCTCAAAACAGAAATAAAGAATTCGAGGAAGTCATACTTTTGGTAAAAGTCGACTAAAATAAATGTTTTTCCCAACCGCCTGTAATTTTCTTATTTTGAAAAAACAAATTCCCATGTGGCAACACTACAAATATCTTACATTGATGAAAAGCATCAAATCTTTGTTAATTTAACCGAATTTTTTTTTATATCCATTTTTCGAGCCTAACTATAGTGACTTCGGTTATCTTAAAAAATAAAATATACAAAACTATACCTGTTGATGTTAATGAATAGCGTAGAAGTATATGCATAAGAAGAAATTATATTAGAAGAGCAATTTTTGATTTAAGAAAACCCCATAATCTTCAATACATTTTGAAGATTTCTGTAAACGTCTGAAAAACGTTATTCAGCTTCAGATATAAATAGAAAGGCTGTGAACCACGACCTAGTTGTTCTTGGATGGCTGATAGTTCCACAAGAGTATAGAAAAATCTAAAACGTCACTTACATTTACCTCTCCGAAAAATGCGATTCCTTTACCTAGAGTTCAAGCAGGACGAATGAGAAGCAAACCGGCAATTCTTGTAAAATCGAATGGCGAAGGCTGAAAAGACAAATAAAGAATGAATATAAACAATGTGGATATGAAGATAATCAGAAAAACTAAGTGAAAAGAGAAAAGCTATATCCGCAAAAAGAATAGAACAAAGCGCGAGATGTCCAGAAAATGAAAAACACATGCTTTGCCTTCATTGTTTTAATAGCCTTACCTCATTCTGCCCTACCTTCCCCTACTAATTCTACAATTTTTTATTTTAATTTATCCAGCTCTTTTATTATGAAAAAATTCCAAACTTCATATATGATTGGTTTTTTGAACTTAGTCTCTCTATTTAATTAAATAAACAAATATTAATTAAATATATACATAAATCTATTTTTCAGAAACCATCGACACTCGTCAGGGTTATCAAAAACTAAATATAAAACACGAGATTATTCACTCGCTTCTAGAAAATAATTAATTATAGAATCATGTGTTGATGTTTACGGAGTTGTTTATGTTGTTCCGGAACTCTCTAGGCATTTTTTGCCTTATATGTATAATTAAATTTAATTTATAAACCATCATTTACGCAAATTAAATGTTCAATGCCACTCTCTTTTTCTGTAGAAATTTTTTAGAATACTTTTGGTATGGTTGGAAAATCAAAATTTGTATTTCTTTAACAATCTTGAGAAAACTGAAAACGCACTGCAAAACGTGGAATTTTTCAAGCGCTATAAAAGTAGTTCGGAGAATAACAATTGCATACTTGTTTTATAAGTACATTATCATTAAATTGTGCTGATAATATTGGCATTAAGTGATGTCACTTGTATTATTTCCTGAAATAAAAGTGTACAGGCTCAATTAAGTAGCGATGAGATTAGTCAGGGCTTTGTATATTCGGTGATTAAAGCTGCACGTTTTTATCGAAGTCGGGAATTAATTAACTAAACCCGCAATTGTTATGCGGCACGTTCCCGGATACGTTTCGTCTTTCCTTTGGAGATCCTTGTCCATCTTGTTACATGAAATTGAAGTAGAACTGATCTCTTCAGTGTCGCCGGTGATCCAACAAATATAATATTGAATTCTTGATAACATATCCTTTCTATTCAAAAATTTTCTTCATCTTTTTCATCAAGAAAAACTCAAACTCAATTTGAAACAGCCTGTACTGTTTTAGTTTATTCATTATTTTAAGACTGGGGAAGATTCGTTATACAAGAAACTAATTTATTCTAAATACCTATTATAAATTTCACTTACGTCAAGTATATACAATCAGCAATGACATGAAATAATTCTGAATTCAAGAATGTATTATATGCTAATCGTGTTTTCGTTTACCTATAAGTATGCTAACATAATGTAGACTTTAATCAGAGCGACAATGGCGTTAATAACGGAAAGTATTTCAAATTTATATAATTTTACACAAGAACTTAGAGGTATGTTGTATTAATTATTATTTAAATATTCAAAAGCGTCTTGAAAGTGTAACTGACTTAAATCAAACTAAACGAAAAAGTAATTGAAAGTTCACATTACATAGTGATATGTAATTAATTCCAGATCCAAGGGCGAAGCTTTGGGTTACAGCACACCCTATAACTTTCTTAGGGATCGAAGCGTTATACCTCGTGTTATGCCTCCATATTTTGCCCTGGTTTATGAAAAATAGGCCCCCGTATAATTTAAAGCATGTCATGCGTATCCAGAACATTTTACAAATTATTTTGAACCTTTATTTATTTCGCGAGGTAAGTTGTTTACTTTTGTTATTTTGTACTGAGTGTAAATTATAGGGATTATTTATCTTGTTCGTTAACGATTATGATTTTCGTTGCCAACCGGTGGATTTCTCTTACAATGAGGCGTCTGTAAGGGTAGGTTTGTCCTTTAACATAATTTTGGTGTGACTTTATCACTTTTCTTTTTTTTAGCTTATGTTATCCGTTTGGTGGTTTTTCTTCTCTAGAATAATGGATATGTCCGATACTGTAAGTTATGAGTTCGTTAATGTTTTCTTTTTGGTAACAGCTACAAATTGCTCAGGTATTTTTCGTATTAAGGAAGAAACAGCATCAGCTATCGTTCCTTCATATATACCATCATGCTTTAATGGTCTTTGGTGGTTGGCTTGGCGTGTGTTTCCAACCAGGTATTAGAAAATTTATTTAGATAAAATCAGAAAAGATAAAAATTTTGTGTCGATTTCAGGTGGAAATGGAGTTGTTGCGGGAACTCTTAATACTTTCGTACATATTCTAATGTATATTTACTATTTCATAACGACGCTTGGTCCAGAATACAAACGCTACGTCTGGTGGAAAAAGTATTTGACCCAAATGCAAATTGTAAGTGTTAAAATTTTGTTGATCATAAACTACTTTTTTTTAATTTCAGCTACAATTCGTTATCATCGCGGCGCACGCTTTTCAAGCCCTATTTCGAACTTGTGCTTTTCCTAAGTTTATGACGACGTTAATATTAGTTAATGCGCTGCTTTTCATTCGTTTATTTAGCAAATTTTATATAAAAAATTATTTCAGACCAAAATCTGAGGACAAAAAAGATTAGTTTACTTAATTAATGAAATTGTTAAAAATATCTAATATATAATGATGATAATTTGTAAATCTGTTTGGATATACCTACAAACTTTTCTTTCTTTAGTTTCTATAAATTCTTCTGTCGATCAATCCATTACCAATGAAAATGCGTTGAGTTGTTGCAAGTCGGTTTTGATTGCAATGGTGTGATTTCTGTGCTGTTCGTTATATTCGTTACACAAAAAAAATGGACGACTTATTCTGTTGTTATTAAATTAAACACTTAACTTATTTGGCCCATAAATACGTATAAGTTGGCAAGCATGAAACATGAACTCGGATCATTTTCCTTCCCATTCTTCTTACCCTTGGTCCTTAGTAACAGCATTATCCAAAAGGAAAATGCTCCTGGATTAGTAAATAGACAAAGAGATGGACAAAGAACGAGAAAAAAGTACTGATTATTCCCTTTGGAAAGCCATCTTCCATCACGTTGCGCGGGCTTCTGACAAAGCGTGGCTTGATGGACTAAATATCAAATAAAAAAAGAAGTTGAATATGCTACTTCCACAAAAATATCCAGAGCTATAAGACCTTGTACTTGATCTACACCAGTGATATACTACAGTCAGTACAAGATAGCTACACTCCAGTCTATCAACACATAACAAAATACTACGCGGAAAATACATAGTAGCAGAAGTGTGTAAATAAGATTATCAGTGTCTAAAAGGGATTCTAGTGAATAGGACTTTACTTTAAGATTTTATAGTAATTTAAGTTTGGACAAAATTACGCATTGTTCTGTTTGTCTACTAATCAGATTATAATATTAATAAAACCCTAGGGTTTTTATAAAAAAATAAATTGAACATTCAAAATGATATAGCAATCTTAAGTACAGTCGTGTTCGTTTATAACAAACCTCAAGGGATTGCCAAAACAGTTCGTTATAAGTAATGGGTCATTATCGTTCACATGCTTTAGTTCGTACTTTTCAAATTGGTTCGTTACAACCGAAAGTTCGTTTTAACCGGGTTCGTAATAAGCGAACATTACTGTATTCCTATTCTAAAATAACTCACGGTATTGTATTGAAAGTTGATTGTTAATTAACAATTCAAGCTCAACTTGTTCTTCTTCTAATCTTCGCTGAAAACAGATGTTAATTCACATTTCATTAATCCCAGGAGAAATTGGCTGAATACTTTCTTTTAGCATAGACATTATTCCGAGAATTAAAAAGAAATTAAAAAAGTAGAAACTTTTTCAACAGAACCATTGGCACTGTAAAATATTCAGTCTGATGGAAATAAAGATTAAAATCTTCTATACCTTAAATAAATAATAAAATGCGAAAAATTATGATAAATTTATTATTAATTATTAATATGACAATGCTCAACATATGTAATCAAAAGTACAGGAAGTCATTTATGGGGACAAGGAATCTGGAAACTAATATGAATATCGAGAGAGGATAAATTTTAAATGATCTTTTATACTCGAAAACATCACGAACTTTTTAAGAATATATTTTTAGTTAGTAAATTGTAAGGAAAATTTAAATTATACAATTTTGAAAAACAAAATTTGAAAAATTGTTTTTACCTTAACATTAATGCATCCATATTCTTGGGATATTGAAGAAATACAAAAATTTGAAGAAACACCCTGTATCTCGAAGACGGAGCAATTTTGGACACGTGTTTATTACAATTTATGTATAAGATACCCACTAAGGTCATTCAATATAATAAAATTTACCTATATAGGGAGTTACCTTCTTTTGCCAACGGTATTGCTAGAATTTAATTTGCAATTGTTCAAAATTTTTGCTTGAAGGAGCGAAAATGAACCGTCACTGCATCCTCATCACTAATATTTAATATTCTTAATTTTCTATTTTACTTTTTCTAAATTTAAAGATTATGAATGCTGTGAACTAGAGCCATGAGTCATTATCCAGATCCAGCCCACAGGGTTGCTCTCTTCTATTTATGGACTGTTTTAGATCGCTTTTGCTGCTTTGTATTGTGTGATGATATTCGTGACGTATCGTCTTACATTCAGCCGCCTTCTGATTGCTCTTATCAGGGTTCATTCGCTACTCTTGTTTGCGGTTTCTTTCGATAGCCAATAAACTTGTCGGCATCGATGTTTCTGATTCGCACTAGGAGTTAGGTGTTTGTAGCATAAGCAGTCGAAGTTCCTGATGAGTTCCTCCGGGGTTTGCTCGATTTCAGTATTCGTAAATTTGTAATCTCCCACTAGTTAGTTTAGTGTTCTTTCCGAGACATACCAGTTGCTAGATGCTTTCCTTTTACATAAAAGAGCAGCTCCGAACTATCCAGGGGCTTTAAACTCCGTGTTACTTTTCACAAGACTGTAGGCCTTATGCCCCAGGTCGTCACAACTTCAAATGAAAAACAGCTATCGTAGTCTACCTTACCAGAAGTGCTTCTATTTAGACTGTGTAAGTTATCACTCTATGGTGGCTCTTGATCCTCAAGTTTTTAATGTTCCCAGATAGGGGGCAGTCGTCGGAATAATATCAATGATGGAGCTTCCTATGATGTTGGAAAAGGTAGGCAAGCTCCTTCTATTTTGAACTGTAAAGTTCAACTATTACACCCATTCCTCGAACCGTCTTCCCTTCTGGTTGTTCAAAAGATGTGTGACTTGGCGTTAAAATCGCCGCTAAGGACGCAACCCTTGACTTGAGATCTATGTTTCTTTCCAAGTTGTTCATGAAGTCCTCGAACTCATGAAGAGGCTTATTTGGAAAAAAGTAGCACGAGTACGCCACGAGCGCCTCCATCTCGATTCTTACGAAGCCGTTTTCTCTTCTTACACCTAAAACCGGGATGTATCTACTAACCCCTATAAAGGAATCCGTCTTATTATCACAGAAATATTTGTGACCGTATTTGCGGTTTAATTCCTGGCCAATCACCACGTCAACCTTCTGTTCGTAAGTTGTTTGAGCGATCATATAGCGGGCCGCGGCGTACCTGTTCATATTTAGATCATGATTTTGATGTCATGTCTGTTTCTGGAATGCATGCTGGTGATATCAGTAAGCCCGTGTTTGTAATAGGTTTGTTCGTCTGTTTAGCCTCCGAAGATTTTTTCCTTCCCAGTCCTTTTCTTTTGCGTTTCTTCTACTTTTATATTCTTTGTCACGACATATTGGGTACGCTTTCTCATTTGGGCAAGTTTTCGCTGAGTGCCCTTCCTACCTAAGTTAAGGCAGACTTTGCCCCTGTCCGATCCCCAGCATTTGTTGCACTTTGGAATGTGGATCATACGCTCGTAACTGTTATCTTTTTTGCATCGCCTTTTTGCAAACTGACGCTAACCGCTGGGTATTACCTGCGTTAGGTCTTAGTTCGCTTACCTTTACTTCCTGAGAGTCCAGCTTCCTTAACGGCGACCATGGACCTGCTCCAACGGAGTATTTGTATCTATCCCTCTGATGTGGACGGTCTCGGTTGACTTTTTTTGGCCTGTCTCCCTTACGGTACTAACTGCTGCTCTTGTAGCCAGGGTTTCAACCTTCTCCAGAATCTTCTCCTCATCTTTATTCAGGATTATTGAAAAATTTCCATCCAAATTCCTGCTTAATTAATAAATTTACCATTAGGGCCGATTTGCTATTAAAAGATCCACCGGCTGGCAACGAAAATCAAAATCGTTGACAACCAGGGTAAGGTATGCCTGTAATTCTGTCTTGATTAAAATAAAACAAAAAGAAATTGTGAAGCTCTCACCAAGTAAAATGCATATAAATTTAGAGCGACTTGCAAAGCATTGTTGATCCTTATGATATACAAACAAGTTTTAGGGTGGTCTATTTTTCATGAGCCATGGCCCCACACGAAGCGTGAAAACTAGATAAAACGTTTCAATAAGCACCAAATGGATGGGACTGACGAATAGGAAATGCTTCGTTCTTGAATCTACAAAAATAAAGAACGGAACATTCAACGATTCAATTTTCAAAACCTGAAAGCTCATCGCTGAGCCATATTAATAAATAATTCATGTAAATAAGACAACAAAACTTTTAAAACAATTCAGAATACTTTTATAAAGATTAAAATATGTTGTAAATACTTACCCTAGAATCTGACAAGAAATTGTAAAAGTCAGAGAACGGATTGAATTATTAACGCCATCGCTGTACGAAGTTCCTTGACGTTTTAATTCCTCCTCTAGTTGCTGATTGTCTTTGTAAAAATATTTCCATATAATACATACATACATTTGGTATTCAATTATTTATTGATACACTACGTTATATGTATTATTTCTTTTTTTAGACTTGCGGATGTCTTTGACCCACGAAAATTACCTTATCATTTTGTTCTTTTTTGTTACATTTTTAATCATTTTGGAATCAGATTTATGTGCGAAATAGCGGAAAGAGGAACTTAATGTATGTTCCAATGGTATAATATGAAATCCAAAAATTATGTGAGAAAGTTAACTGTATACACAGCAAGAAGCAAAAAATCAAAATGCCAGTAAAAGACTGCTGATGATTGAAGATTTTAAGAGCATCGGGTTGCGTCCGCTTATTTTTTTTTATATGGATACCAATACTACAACTATTAACAAAGAGACTATGGGCGGAGCAAGAGCTCGTGTCGCAGATTATTTACAGCAAAAACCAAATATAGACTAGCGTTACACAGTTAGCTGAACGTTTCTAGCATCTTCAACGATGTAATTCACTAGGCGGTGGAATCCAGAAAGAGAGGAGAATTCTGGACCCTCGTTCGGTGTCATCGACTTAGATAAATAGTCTACATGAAAAAAGAAAATTCGATAGAGTTTAGTGTCGATATTACTGCCACGGTCTCAGCAAAGACCTAGAGAGGCTGATCGATGATAATCCAAATACCAAAAGAGAGATTACAGATATATGTGTAAAGGTAAAAAGAAGATGTTCCAAAACTTATGTAAACCCAGACTGATGGAACAAAGACCAGAGACTTTGGCATGCATGCAACATGCTGGAATGCTGCGATGCAAGTCGTTTAGAAATCGACGAGATCGATACATTCGAGGAACGGAATTACATTTCTAAAAGGCAATGGGGCGATGAGGTGTCCCAAAACTCCACCGTTGAAGTAGGAAATCCTCTAAATATAGATAACTCGGTCGTCAAGGTGATCCTCGTGGAACACTATCCCACCTGCCTTATATACAGAGAGTCTATGAGCTATGCAGAAGATCATAAAAATTAACGCAAACGGAGTAACTAGTGGAAGATCTGTGGCACATAGTCGAAAAGCTTCGCGAAAAAACGCAGGATGAAAAAGTGATTGCTACACACCACATCAGTCAAAAAGGACCTTGGTGGAATGGTGGAATGCAACCTCCATACTTTTGGCACAAAGGCGGTCCTGTATGACCAAGGACCACATTAAAAATAAACCTGTTACTAGAATCCTTGCGAAACAAGACCTACTTAGTAGATAATGAAAAGGAAAAGTATTTAAAAGCCCAGATGAAGATCAAAACGATAATCCGCAATAAACCAGTAGTTCAAGCGATTAAAGGATTCAAAAGTACCGAAGAAGATTATCTTTATTTCAGTATAACTGACAATATTGGCAATACAACGTAAAATACTGCCAATTTTGCCAATCACTGTACTTTTTTCATCAGTGGTTGAGGCCTCGGTATTTAGAAACCCAGGCAAAAATGAAAGACTCAGAAGTACCAAAAAAAATTTCTTCTTTGGTACTTTTGAGTCCTTTAATCGCTTGAACGACTGGTTCATTGCGAATTATTGTTTTGATCTTCGTCTGGGCTTCTAAATACTTTTTCTTCTCATTATCTACTACGATCGCATAGGTCTTGTTTTGCAAGGATTCTAGTAACAGATTTATGGAAGAAACATTCCACCACTTTTCGGAATGTGGCACTCATGTGGTGTGTAGCGTTCTGTGCTTTTTCGCGAAGCTTTTCGACTATCTTCACATCTTTGATTCTCCAACCAATTCTTGATCGATTGTCTGTTCATAACTTCCATATTTTTTTTTTTTACCCTCTACACATATATCTGTAATCTCTCTTTTGGTATTTGGATTTTCATCGATCAGCCTCTCTAGGTCTTTGCTGAGATCGTGACAGTAATATCGACTAATGTAAACTCTATCGAACTTTCTTTTTTCAATATAAAGGTAAAGTCGATGACACCGAACGAGGGGTCTAGGATTATCCTTTTCTTCTGGATTCCACCGCCTAGGGAGTCGCATCGTTGCTGTTGGCTAGAAACGTTCAGCCGGCTATGTAACGCTAGTCCATATTTGGTTTCGGTTGTAAATAATTTGCAGTACAAGCCTTTGCTCCGCTCAGAGTCTCTTTGTTAATAGTTTTAGTATTGGTATCCATATAAAAAAAACAATAAAATCTTCATTGATGCTCCCCAGCCACCAAGGATCTTCAACTTTGTTGATGAAGTTCCTCAATAGGGCTAAGTCTTCGAAAGGACTTTTTCCACATTACCTGCGCCAAGAGCGAAGCTACATGATTCCTGCGATCTGACAAGCTACAGGTGCCGACTACTAGAAGCTAGGCTCAAGGTAGTCGCTTTTCCTATGACACACCTAAGCCACGCGCTTGCTACATGGGTGCTTTGTTGTTATGCCTTGGGATCTGTAAGAAGCAAGAGTTAGGGCAAGGAAAATTAAGAATAGGAAAGATTACAGGGAGGAAATCGCTTACAGACAAATTGAAGCAAAATAGAATTAGCTGGGGGGGGGGAGCTCGCCAAGCTCGACTTTTCGATGTGTTACCTTGGGCTCATTTTCCTTTATATGGGCTGTGGACCGGTATCAGCGGTGTTCCATGGCTGCGCGCCGCTCAACTCCCCCCGAGGCAGAGTTAATGCGAGTGGACCCAATCCTAAGCGAACAAACCCAAAAATGAACGCACTTAATATCAATAATTAGTCCGTTACTGGCATTTCAATTTTTTTGTTCTTGCTTTGTATACAGTTAAATTTCTCACATAATTTTTGGTCTTCGTGTTATATAATTGGAATATACATTAAGTTCCTCTTGCCACTACTTCGCACATAATTCTTTGTCTACCTTAAAGGCCAAAATGATTAAAAATGTAATAAAAATCGGACATTTCCAAAAAGAAATTCATTATCCCAATATTATGCGAGCAAAGAAGAGAACAAAGTAGTAAGGTCATTTCCATGGGTCAAAAACGTCCGCTTGCCTAAAAAATGATTGAAAAACGTGGTGTATCAATAAATAATTGAATACCAAATTTATGTATGTATGTATTATATGGAAATATTTTTACAAAGACAATCAGCAACCAGAAGAGTAGTTCAAACGTCAAGGAACTTCGTACAGCGATGGCGTTAATAATTCAATCCTTCTCTGACCTTTACAATTTCTTGTCAGATTCTAGGGGTAAGTATTTACAACATATTTTAATCGTTATAAAAGTATTCTGAATTGCTTTAAAAGTTTTGTTGTCTTATTTACCTGTATTATTTATTAATATGGCTCAACGATGAGCTTTCAGGATTTGAAAGTTGAATCTTTGAATGTTCCGTTCTTTATTTTTGCAGATCCAAGAACGAAGCATTTGCTGTTCGTCAGTCCCATCCATTTGGTGCTTCTTGAAACGTTTTATCTAGTTTTCACGCTTCGTGTGGGACCATGGCTCATGAAAAATAGACAACCTTACAACTTGCTGTATGTCATAAGGATCAACAATGCTTTGCAAGTCGCTCTTAATTTATATGCGTGTTACGGGGTGAGAGCTTCACAATTTCTTTTTGTTTTGTTTTAATTAGGATAGAATTACAGGCATACCTCACCCTGGTTGTCAACGATTTTGATTTTCGTTGCCAGCCGGTGGATTTTTCTAACAGCAAACCGGCCCTAACGGTAAATATATTAATTAAGCAGAAATTTGAATTTGTTGTTACTTGCAATTTCTTAGGTTGTGTCTTTTACTTGGTGGTTCTACTTTTCTAGAATAATGGATTTATTCGACACGGTAAGCTAAGACATTATGAATTGATTTTGTTTCGTGTAAGCACCGTTGATTGCACAGGTCTTTTTCGTGTTGAGAAAAAAAGAAAGTCACCTTTCATTCCTGCACATCTACCATCATTCACTGATAATCTTAGCGTGCGTCGTAGCTCTAAATTATCAAGCAGGTACTTATGTATGTGTGTGACTAATAGGTCACAATAGGTTTAACGTTTGTGTCTATTTTAGGCGGCAATATGGTTATTGCAGGGGCTCTGAATTGTTTTGTGCATACCTTCATGTACAGTTACTATTTCCTAACATCCCTTGGCCCAGAATACCAGCGCTACCTGTGGTGGAAAAAACATTTGACGCAACTGCAAATTGTAAGGTGCAGATTTTTTTTGCCCAAAAAATATTATACATTTCTGTTTTCAGATTCAGTTTGTGATCATATCAGTGCACGCTTTGCAAGCTCTATTTCGCGACTGTGCTTATCCCAAGGGCTTTACCTTGGTAGTACTTCTACAGGGGTTATTTTTTCTTTATTTGTTCGTAATGTTTTACTTGCACAATTATCTTAGCCCAAAATTCCGTAACAAGAACGATTAATGTTTTCATTGCTTCATTTTTAACTAAATTGCGAATATAAGATTAAATCGAAAATATTTATTTCATTCTTCTGATTATAGTTTATATATCAATTCACTTCTCTTTAATTATTGTAAGGAACAGTTTAGGGTCTGAAGCAGCAGGTGAAATCGATAATTTTTAATTGCTTGTGGCTAGTGGAGATTGTTGACTGAACTATAAGGAGACTGGAAAAAAACTTCATCGCCGTATCTGGTGAAAAAGGACTAACCTATTAACAGAGAACTCCTGAGATATTAATAGCGATGACGTTAACAAGAGTTTAAATACACTGAAAGTATAACAATAAAGTATTCTGATAAAGTCTTTACTTTTAATAAAAATAATAGGTATATCATACCATCACTATGCCACATCTACTTTGCCATATATTTCAGACACAAGATTAATATAAAAATCAAAAGAGCGCGCAAAATATGCTTAGTAAGTTTTCATCTTAAAATGAAACAAATGTTAAGTATATAAATCACGCAAACAATCATTGATGTTTGTTTTCAAAAAATAGTCAGCCAAAGTTAAAATCAAAAACCTTCTTTTTCCTTTCGACATTTTTTTAATTAATAATACATTTTTCTAAACTTCAGCTAATCTTACTTCTCGATTAATTTAAAAGTGTCAAATTACGACACTCTTGGCATTATAAATGCACAAAGCTCGTTACCAATTACCTACTTCTTTCCAGAACACCGTTTATTTTATTGACGCAGAATGTTCTCGAAGTCTCCTCTCGCTCCTTTCCTTTCCACATCCAAAAACTGGCCTCCAAAAACGATCTAGCGCGCTGCGTTAATTACCAACTAATATTTGGGGTCCACCGTCATACGGCCTGGACCTAGGCGAGCGAAAAACCGGCCAAAAAACAAACAACGAAGCGACCTAACGGTGATTATCATATGTGACCGTGATTGAGAGTATCCCCACCGTACAGCGTGGTCTATAAATAGGCGGCTGAAGAGTTCCTCGCCACAAAGTGCAGTTGGTTACCAGTGTACTGTTTTAAGTCAAACTCGACGAAGCTTCTGCGAACACGTTTTGGAACGATGTTGACCCGAACCGTCGTTTTGGGCCTGCTCTTCTTCGCCGGAGTGCAATCTCAATTATGGGAGTAAGTGATTGGAATTTTACTAGTTTGATGTTAAAAGATAATTTATAATAATAATAATCCCTTATACAAACAAAACAAAACACTAAACGTAATTACCCATAACTATCAGGCAGTTGAAAAACAATGCTTTGCAAACTCTATTGTTATTTAAAATTATCGTTCAAGAAAGAAAAATATGTTTTTTCTAGATTAAAGGAAAAAAATATTTATATTATACAATAATGAGGGACTTACAATTTCATCTTTCCTGGTGAAAAAAAAGAAAAAGTCTTTCGCTAAATTAAAAAAAAAGAGAGAGAATGCGCTCTCTTGCGGCAAAGATGAAAAGAATTTTCAAAATCATAATTTCAAGTTGGAAACTTTTCAGAAATAACGTACTTTTAAAAGATTCATAAGTACTCAGTGTAAAAAGAGGAAATTAAATTTGCGGAAAAAGCAAATTTATAAAATTACAACAATCACTTTTCGAAATTAATTTGAGTTTATAATGTTTGCGTTGATTATGAAGAAAAGCATCCTTCTTTTTATTTAATTTTTTTGTCTGTTTATTTTTATTTGACTGCCTCGATTATTTTCGCCTTCACCATGTTCAGGAGACTTCGTGAGTGGTTGCGGCTTAATTTACATACTTAATGAGAATGGGTATCGAGACTTATTGTTCTTTGTTTATGTGTTGGACCTTCCTTCTTAATATATTGTCATGTTTATATCACGATTGCTTATTTTATTGAAATAAATTTTAAAAAAATTGAAAAAAAAAACAATCTTTCTTGGTTTAATTATTACATTAAGTGGTTCTTAACTAAAAAAAAATCTATCAATATAGCAGATTAAATTAAAAAGAAAACATTTCAATTTGAAAGGTTGACGTTACATAGGAAAATATTCAAATAGCAATTTTGTCTGTGACTTTTTTTATTAAAAAAAGAAACACTTTCCGTAGCCGAGTTCCCTTCTACGTTGTTAAATAGTGATAGTAGAACGGGGAACAAAAAATTCTAAATGCACAATTTCTTTAATGATATAATTTAATATAATTAATTTAATATTCAGGTGTTCCAACAGTGTTGGGCAATATCTCGACTAATATTTAAGATACAAAAAAATGTCTATGCAGTTTTCTTTTTACTTTAACGCTCTATAACATAAAATTATTTTCATCTATACAGAGCGAATCTAAACATTGCTACCGGACACAACTTTTTTATTTCAAGTAGCACATTATACAGATTGATTCAGTCAAGTAGGTTGGCGGGCGCGTACCTCGAGTATATTCGAGACGGCCGTGAGCAATGCAAGGCACTTGGTAGCGAGGAGCGCATCTTTAATAAATTAATAATTCTTAAAATGTACTATTAGTACAAATTTTAATGATAAAGAAGTAGTATTTATAATGTCAATAAAATTATTTTGAACAAAACGTTTCAATTTAAATATTTATAAATTGCGTCTCTATAAAGTGATTTTTTAGGTTACACAGCATTATGTAAATCATATTCTAAGTGACGCTTAAGTTAAGTTGAGCTTAAATTGCTTGGTGCAAATGGTCATTAATAATTCTTTCAATTGAGAAACCCCGGTAATACCCTTTTATAATTTGTACTTTCTGAGGTATGGTATACGAATTCATTGGAATTCTTGGAATAAATAAACGAATAAAAATAAAAAATAATTCTTGGGATAAATAAACAAATAAAAGTAAACGACAATAATTGAAACCAAATTCAAACGAAAACAATAAAAGAAAGCAAAAGAAAAAGAGGATTTTCGATGGTTACTATTATCGGAGTAATTCTTTACTTATTTATTTTATAATGTATATCGAACTGTTTTATAATTAGAAATAATTATAGCACATAAATGTTTTTAAAATCGTCTTTATAGTTTATCTGCTTCACTGTTAACAAATAATATTGCAAATTAATTATTAATTAAAATCCTATTTTCTTGAATACAGAACAGGTAATGATTCTTTTTGACGCAATTTATAAATATTTAAATTGAAACGTTTCGTTGAAAATAATTTTATTGACACTACTTTTTCTTTATCATTAAAATTGTACTAGTAGTGCATTTTAAGAATTGTTAGTTCATTAAATATGCGCTTCGCGCTACCTAGTGCATTGCTTACAACCGTCCCGAATATACTCGAGGTACGCGCCCGCCAACCTACTTGACTGAATCAATCTGTATATGAAACCAAATTTAGACTGTGCATCAAATTCTGCATAAGGACTGGATAAGAAAGAAAGTGCACGCCGATAATGATAAACTAAGGGAATAAAGGGAATAAACTATACGAATGGTAGTACATATTTCAAAAATCATACATTTTAAAAACAAGAATATAGTGTCAGTATTTCAAAATTATTTATTTCTATAAAATTTTCGCACTTTGGACCGTATGCCTTTCATAAGATTTTGCACAACAGACTTAGGTATTGTGTTACTAACAGAGATCCACATTTTTTTAAAATCTCCTATATTTTTGGTTACCTTCCCTTGCCTCCGCAGCTCTCGCTTAATAATTGCCCAGTAACGTTCTATAGGACGAAGTTCTGGGCAATTAGGGGGATTCATGTCTTTTTCTACAAAAGCAACATTGTATGCTTTCAACAAATCCAAGGTAGCTTTGGCATAGTGTGCAGATGCTAGATCTGGCCAAAAAAGGGGAGGTGTTTCATGCGTCCTATAAAGTGATAACAGACGCTTTTGAATGCATTCATTTCGGTAAGTGTCACCATTGATAGTCCCTTTAGTGAAAAATGTGGAACTTCTCAATCCGCAAGAACAGATTGCCTGCCATACCAGTATCTTCTCGCCAAATTTTTCAATTTGTAAACATGTTTCCTCATCTGGAACAATATCTCCTTCTGCTATAGTATAAAATTGAGGTCCAGGCAGAGTACGAGTATCCATTTTTATGTAACTTTCATCATCCATTAGAATGCAACGATCTGAGTTCAACAAACTGTCATATAATTTTCTAGCGCGTGTTTTCGCACGTTTTAATTGAATTGCGCTCCTCTTTGGAATTTTTTGTTTCCTGTACGTCTTCATACCATTCCTTTTCTTGACATTTTGCACTGTTCCGTGACATACTCCTACTTTTTTTCCTACATCACGAATTGACATGGATTTGTTCTTTTTTAACAGAGCCAAAATCTTTTTTTCCGCTAGTTTGTCAACTGTACCTTTTTTCCGTCCTGATTTCGGCAAATCATGTAAAGTATTATGTTGACCAAACTTATAAATTACTTTTTTTGCGCCATTAACAGACACTTTAAAAATTTTTGCCAATTTTCTAAGTGAAATGTTCTCACGACACCACCTTTGTACAATGAATTTCCGCGTCTCATAACTGATTCGAGGCATAATGCGTAAATGCACAGTTTTGACACAAGCAGAACTGATTGACGTGACAGCTGCAATGTTGAACAAAACACAACCAGCCTGCGTTGATCTAACTTTTCAGTATTTGAAGTGTTGCGTGCTTGTTTAGGTGTGCACTTTCTTTCTTATCCAGTCCTTACCATTATCTATACCTAACCGTTCTTGAGATATTTAACATTTTGTCTAAAAACTGCCGTTTATATCCACTATTTTATAGTTCATACAGTTTACTAACATGTGTACAAAAAGTTTTCCCAAAAAAGTGTGTTGCTCTTATTTTTTCGCGTACGTTCCTTATTTGATCAGTAAAACATTGAAAATAACAATGTTGAACATGAATTTACAACAAATGTTGAAAATAGCTTCCGTCTTCTTCTAACTCTTCTGCGACATACTTGAATAACATTTTGCAAAATGTGGGGAGAGTTGATTATTTCATTACACTTTTCGATGATTCTTTGGGTAAGTTCCTGGAAATCATTAACGGGCGTCTTAAAAATGGAATTTTTCAAATAGGACCAAACAGAGAAATCCAAAGGTAACTACTTTCGATCGCAAGATCGCGGAGGCCATATGTTTGCCATATTTCTGCTAATTATCCGATCTCCAAAAAACTCTTGAAGGAAATTTAAAGTATCTCCAGCAGCAAGGGCCGTTGCACCATCCTGCTGGAAATATCCAAGTTGCAACTCGTCATCATGCAGTTGATTAATAAATGGATGCAAAATCTCTTCCCGATATCTAAGTGCTGTTAGTATGCCATTAAAAAATATTGGACCTATCAATCTTCTCCGACTTAAACCTATCCAAACACCAATAATTTGTGGATGGAGTGGGGCTTCAAAGAAAGTATGAGGGTTTTCTCTACTCCAGATTTGTATATTTTGGGAAT
The DNA here is from genome assembly GCA_039766575.1 of Serrognathus titanus. NCBI lineage: Eukaryota > Metazoa > Arthropoda > Insecta > Coleoptera > Lucanidae > Serrognathus > Serrognathus titanus. The sequence continues at coordinate 47,771,052 of CM077914.1, read as the reverse complement.
TAATGTATCCTGTTAAATGGAACCAGGCGTCATCGGAAAAGAAAGTCATTGTCAATATTGTTTAAAAACCAATGACAGTATCTTCGCCTTGGCTCAAAATCTACTGGAAGCAATTCATGCACGGTAGTCAAACGATAAGGGAACATTTGCAAGTCCTTTCTTAGGATAATTCTGCAGGTCCCGACAGAAAGATCAACCTGTTGTGACAGGTGACGGATGGAAGCGCGAGGAGTATCAGTCATAATTTGTCTCACATTTTCAACTATTATCGTCGCCAGGAAAGATGAGCTTTGCGTCATGAAATTTACGTGTCCGACGTTAGTCAACACGCCGAAGTCAAATCAATACTTGCATTCTTACGAAATGTATTTCCGGTTTATGACAATTAAAAAAGTAAACGTCAAAATGACAACTTGACAGATCAATTAAGATTAAGGTTATGTACGCAAGTACGTTCCACAAGCTCTAGCATGGCTGGCTACCGTGTTGTACGTCAACACTTTTCTGGGGGTTACTGAGTTTTATTAAACGTCCTAATTGTCTTCAAAAGACGGTTAGAGATTAATAAACATACGAAATAAAAAATTAAAATTCTAAACACAACTAGAAATTAGCACAGACACTTAAAACTTGCGACAGAAAACTAATGTAAACAAAGTGCACCGTGAGTCAAATCAACAACATCGTAATGGAACAAAACTGTCTAAGAAAGATGTACATATGACTAGCTCTCTCTATGATATAAGTTCTGCTCTTTTTATTTTCTAGTGGATAGGTCTTGAACTTAGAAGACGTATAATGTATATTTCTATCTTTGTTTTACATGTGTGACATAGAAGACGGTGAATATCAAATATTGGTCTGTGATATTGTCGGTAACCAATGACGCAGGGCTCATCTTTCCTGGCGACGATAATACCTCATCAGTTCTTACTTTAAGACTACCTGATCCCTGTTTTCTAACCACACTGCCAGTTTCTTTGAATAGTCCTACAAAGTACTGAAATTGATTAACAAATTTGTGGTACAGAAAGTTTCTGGAAATTTTTGAAGAATAGAATAGGTCCATTCGCCATTGATTTTTTGGGCGTTTCAAAAGTGGGATTCAAACAAAAAAGATTTGTCTTCCAATGTGAAAACCATTACAAAATCAAATCAATAAAACAATTTTTTTTGAAGTTATGTTTGTTTACTTGTCTGTTTAGGGCACGGATCAAGTAAGGAACATACGTGAACATGCGAAAAAATGAGAGCAACACTCTCTAGATTGGAAATCTTTTTGTACACATGTTATAAGTTATAAGCCATCAATAAATCCACTTTTATCTCTACTATAATTAAAATATCAAAAATTTCAAAATAACAAAACTCAATTTTCTTAAACATCATGCCCTATATTTTTCTATCCTAAATTTTTCGTTTCATAATGTACTTTCATTTTTGTTAAGTTTGTTTTATACCTACTTGCGAAATTTCTTGAGATTTACAGATCTCTTTGAATTATTTCTTTATAAAACCGGAAAACAAACGAACCGATTGACATTAAATTTACTTTTGAAAGTGATAGACTGTTGGGGCTTCTAATTATTGTGAACATGTGAAGACAAGAATTTTTAAATTAATTGAATTATTTCTTTATTGAAATGGTTGTATAGCCGAGTTGATTGGGTCCGCTGGAAATGGGCTTGACGTTTGGTCGGGCAACTGTAGGTGTAGGTTGGAATACTCTCCTGGTAAATATGGGTCCTATGTAAGAGATTCATTAGAGAGAAAGAGAGAGTATTATGTGTCAGACTGTATTTCGGATTCATATCGGCTCCTTCGAATTGGGTTTTCTTCGTTTTTCCAGTTTGCAAGACGAAGGACTGAAGGAAAATATCTAGTAAGTCGGTCGCAGCCGCAACGGGCAATATCAAAATAGCGGGCCTAACGCCTCCCTGACAAACTCATAGAGAGCTTGGGGCATGTATGATGAAAGTGCAAAAAAATAGTCTAACCGTCTAAAGAAGATATTGAACATTATTGTCGCTTAAAAAATTAATTGTTAATGTCAACGGGTTCATTTGTTTGCCGTCTTCGTTTTAAAAGAAAACTCTCAGAATACTTTGGAGTGAGCCAAGGAAAACCAGTATTGAGTCCTTTTTGGCCCTCTTGTTCTTTTCGTGGACACAACGTGCAGGCCTCAGAAACAATTGAAATAGATCTAAAAATTTCAAAAAATATCGATAAGGTAAGTAAGGTAAGTAATATGATAAATATTAGACATACTTAACAAAATTAAAAGTACTTTATTAAAGAAGAATTTAGGATAGAAAATATAGAGTATGCTATCTAAGAAAATTGAATTGTGTTATTTTGAAACCTCTGATATTATTTTTATTACCATGACCACCCTGTAGCGATAAAAATACATTGGATGATGTCTTATAATAAGCTTAAGTATGAACTATATGTATGTGTATCAAAAAGTATAAAATAACGTACTGTAGAGTTTAGGCGCATTTTTGAATCGCCCCGTATTTAAAAAATTAAAGTTTTTATTTGCCCCAGAGAAAATTGAAATCATTGTTCTAAGTAGAGGTTTGTAGAATATCAAAAAAATATAACATTTTGACCAAAAAATTAAATTAATTATTTATCCTGAAGAAGCTGTCAACCCACAGCGAAACGTTAACATTTTAGTTAATTTAAAAAACGGCCAGATCAAGTTATAAGCTTTTGATCATTTTCACCGGGCAAGAAAGTGCTATAATTAAAAAAAATAAAGTATTTTTTGCTATATTAGAAGTTACAAAACAATCAATTTTTTATAAATTTCAAACCTTTATTATTATTACTACATAAAGTAACATTTCATGAAAAGGTTTGTAGAACTAACATATACAAATAAAAAGAAAAAATGACGAATAATGATTAAAAAAAAAATCTATGGAAAGCAATTTAAATTCAGAAAAAACAAAACAGAATTTATTTTGCATTTGGAAAATACCTTTGCAATTAAGCGTGTTTTAATGACGTTTGTTTACTTTAAAGAAAAAAGCAGTTACCAACGCAATTAATTTTTTTAAAGAATTTCCAAAACCAAACAAATATATATATATACTATTATTAGAGATAATGATAATCCATGTAATACCAAACAAAGAAGAATAGATTCAAAGAAAAAATGTTTGTAGCAAAAATTTAAATTTGAAATGTTTGTTTTGCAAAGCAAAAATGTTTCGAGTGGTCATAAATTTTAGGTAGAGAACCATTCATTATTGGATTAATTAATAATAAATAATTAAGCCAACGCAATGAAGGTTAAAAAAATTGAAAACAAAATTTCACCTGCTCAGAGTGCTTTATGTGTTAGGTTGATAAGGATTGCATCACAATAGAAATACGCATTTACTTAATCACAAAAAGTGCGTGCGTTCTAACTATTAAATTTTATTTTTGAAAAATTCGTTGCACAAGTAGATATGTGATCTATTTGATGCTTTCGTTTATGTGTAAAAATTCATCTATTTTTTATGGCCCTCCTTATATATTCTTTAGGATATTCAACGAAAGAAAGAAACAGGTAGAATTTTATTATTTAACTTCACCATTAACGAGCAGTTTTTTTGTAATTAGAGAACGCCTGGTGAGTGGTAAAGAAGGCAATTTGCAGATTTTTCTGCAGAGAGAAAAATTCGGTGAATGAAAGGCCTATCCACGAAGATTGGTGTTAGATTGCGAGGTGAAAGGAAAGCAGAAAAAAGGCGAAGCATACGTTCTAAAACCGCGCATTAATGTAGGTCGAATTTGCCTACTTTTCTAAAAACAATGAACAGGTGCTCGAGTTGTTTTAGAATTTTAAGCTTTTTCTATTTTGCTGATTCTTATATATATACAAATGAGGTGTTGAGAAACAAAGTGGCCTAACCCACAAATTTATATTTTTAGCGATTATAATGCCTAAAATTAGGCAACATTTTTTTTTAATACTGGGCTGGACTATTTCGGCTTCTTAGTAAGTTCAGTGATGGAACTAACTTTTTATTCTATCATTTTTTTGCATATTTTATTAAAATCGCGAAAAATAACTAAACGAAATGAATTTATGGGTTAGGCCACACTAGTTCTCAACGCCTCAAAATAAGCTGTGCATTAAGTATCTGTACGTAGGCGAACAATATTAATTGAAAATACAAGTTCTAAGCAACTCAAGGTTACATAGGCTCTTCTATTTTGATGATCTCAGTCATTAAATAACTAGTTGTTGGTGTTTAAAATATCATTAACTCTGAATGATAAGATGGGGATTTTATAGAAATGAGTTGGTTCTTCACGTTTTCGAGATGCTTTACTTCTACGTCACGTTCGAGAAAGTGCAACGTGTTTTGAATATGAACATGAAATCAGGAAAGCTTTGAATTAATAAATTAGCCTACCTCTTTGGAGGCGAATGTATTCTAAAGGCGTTTGCATCTCACAAACAGAAAACATTATCCTCACTTCGCATCTGTACAATCTACATTATACCATAACAATCAAAAGAAAACTATTTTAACTATAATGAAGAAACCTTCATTTTTGGATAGTGTCAGAACCTGTATACGATACAATGTTTTTAAAAACATTTACGATTTTGTTTATAAATCCTTAAAATGTGGTTTACTAAAAAGAAAAATCATTTCCACTAATAATGTGTCGAGAAAAGTCACATAAAAACACCGGATAGCACAAAAAGATACAAATTAAAAGTAGCAAGAAAACAAAAAGAAACATAATTGCTAATAGATGAAGTAATTTTTCTTTGATATTAATAATCACGGATATCAATGATGCTTAGAATTCGAACTTTAGTAATCACTAAAGTTAAAATATTTTAAAACTTAACGTAGGGAAGTCGAAGACTAAAGGTTCACTCAGAGTTGACTTACTGCAGAAAATGAGTGCAAAAGAGTATACATTTACGTACTTTGTAGGTAAGTTACAATGGTATTGTTGATTATGTTCATATACAGAACGTGTTACGACCCTATGGGCAGACACCTCAACTTCGTGGACTTTCGCCGTCGGCCAGTTATATCTCGTTAATCCCGATCTTATTCACGTACGCCTATTTGCTTCAAACTCTTAAGCTGAGCTTAAATTTAAGTGGTGTTTATATGTGACGTTTCAGGTTAGACGACTTTGAATAAGTTACATTCTAAGTGACTTTTAAATTTAAGTTAAAGTTAACCATGCGAATTTTATGTGTGGAACCCTACATTTAATAACCTAGCCCGCATCATACTGAAGCGTGACTAAAGCTACAATGCCTTCCGCGTAAACAAACAATAACTTTGTGACTATAGTCGCGCGATGTTTTCTCTATAACAAGGCGTAACAATATTTTATTAAATTTAAGCCTAAGTTAAGCTACGTAATATGGCGTACGTGTCACATCTAATTTAGGATGAAATTTAATCCCGGCTTAAATCATTCATGCAACGCAGCCTAAGTGTATTGTTTATGATACTTAAATCTACTTTAACTAACAGTACGTTCTTTCATACACTCAAAAGTCCTGCCAGTTAATGAATGTGGCCTTGCAATCATTTTCTGGGTGTAATTGAGGTATTGTGTTTGACTTCGCGAGGCCACTTTGCTTTATTAACATTCGGTTAAGGGTCCACTGGTGCAAACAAAATACTTTAAAGTAATCTCACGAACGAATAAATTAATATTTGAGATTGCATTTTATTAAAAATTGAATTCGCTCTAAAATGTATTTTGAGTAAAGTTAGAGGTATCCAGGGTTGTAAGAAAGCGTCTCTTGGCACATGTTTCTGGTCTTCTTTTATTAATTTTGACCTGAGGAACTTGATTTTTATTTTGACCTGAGAACCTAATTCGACGATATTTTGTCGTGTTTCATACGGAATAATTTGTATATTTCATTTATTGTAGCACTTAAACCAAGTGAAAGTAACGAAACTAAAATATAAATACGAGGGACATCTTTTAAGAAATAGCTTGTTATGTTTTCCGAGCTTGTTGCGACTCCGTTTACATTGAGAAACCACAGTTAGAAGTTGAGTTAAGGTGCTTTTACACGACGTGACTTAAGTGGCGTGCAATCCAAAAAATTCCACATAATACTCAGTTGCATCGTGTAAACTGCAGTGCCACTTAAAGAATGGCTTGTGCCGTTCAATATTGCGTCACTTCTCAAGTTGCCTTGTGTAAACAACTAAAAACATTAAGTTGCTCCAATTCAAATTTGTTTGATTTTATGTTGCACGCCACTTTTATAGCGTGTCACATTCTAATGGAATTTTTTTAATTCACCTATGGAAATATATCCAAAATTTAACAATTGTGTTTTTACGTTAAAATAAATGTTAAAATTTTGGCTGAAACTAAAAATACAAAATCAATGTGAGACCATGTCGCCCAAAACCAATACACAATTTATTGAAAGGTGAACCAAAGGAAAAGTTGCATAGGTACTAAAATAAGTTGCGCGTTATGTGTAAACGCATCATGCAACTCATATTATTACTACAGCACTGTGTCAGTTGCGCAACTCAAAAAATGTGACATGTGTAACTTTTATGTCACATGTAAGCACAGGACGCCATTTTTGTGGCATAACTGAAGTTGCACGCCATTTAAGTTGCGTCGTGTAAAAGCGCCTTTAGGTCCGCATGAACTTAATCTAAGATTTTGAGGATTAATGTCATGTTTACCTTATCGCGTCAGCTTCCCCTAGTGACAACTGAAAGCTTCTATCAATTGTGCAACGAGTCAAAATTATCCTTAAACGCCTCCCGTACAAATATAATGAAATATCTGTTTTCTGTGTGTTACATATTTTTTTTTAATTCAGGCAAATAATTTCTGATTATTAACAATGCGCTATACTTAGCAAAAACTCTCAGGTTTGTAACCTTTCATTGCGACTGCTTATGCGCGTTCTCAATGTATTTATTGCTTCTCAGTTAAGTGTTCAAACACTTTACTACTTTAATTTTTTAACTTTAATTTAATAATTTTTTATTACTAATAAATTTGGTATTTGACCTTCTGAATTGTATTGTAAGAAGTTTTATATGAAATATGCTAAATAAGTTTATAATTTTAATGGAAAGTGCGTCTAAACTACTCAAAATTGAATAGGGATATTAACTTAACATGTTCTTCCATTTAAGAAAAAAAGTTTTTTTTATATTTTTTATATTAATAATTATTTGTTATACAAGACGGTAAAATTGATTTTTATCGATGAATGAAAACGTTTAATTCACGAGGGACGGAGCGAGTGCATTAATTTTCACGAATTGATAATTAAATTTTACCGTCGTGTGTAACATTCTATTTTTTTTATATCGAACGTTAAAGACAAAACGTAAACAATTTCGCAGAAAAATAAGAAGAGCAATCATGTATCAAAATCGCGTTGTATGATCATGATCCCAGTAACTAGTATGGGTTGTTGCTAAGGTTAAGTTGTAATATTTATTTATTCTAGCCTTGCTGTTAAAGTGTTACTTTATCTATCCTTGCTGTTAAAATTCTGTTTTATCGATTGTTTTGAGTTGGATAAAGCACACTTTAACGTTTGCTATAAAAAAAGGCAATTTGTGAATTAGTACTAAAACCATTTTAACTAAAAAAATTATCACAATAGGCTGCTGTCACAAATTATTAAAAAAATGGTAGCAGCGTAAGAATTCCAAAAAATATTTTCGCTGCATCTTGGTTGATTTTTGTGAATAATAAGCAATGTATTACCTCTATAAAATGCAAAGAGTTCATTTAAGACACGAGGAAGCTGATTTGGTGGTAAGAATGCACCAAAGAGGCGTCCGGCAAGTTGAAATCGCGGAACTTTTTAACATTTCTCAAAGAATAGTTACTCGCTTTAGGCAAACAGGAACAGCTGCAAGAAGACCTGGTAAAGGATCAGAACGTGTAACTACTCCAAGAGAAGATCGATTTTTGATCATTCAAGCCAGGAGACAACCTTTCGCAACTGCTCGCCAGCACATCCAGAGCTTTGTCAATGCCACTGGACTAGAGTGTCAGACCAAACATTAAGAAACAGACTGTGGGAAGCTCGATTGACCTCGCATAGGCCTTAAAGATGGCCTCTTTTAACAAGGGATCACAAACGTCAGAGAAGAATATGGGCCGAACAAAGATTTGAAGAAGCTACTCCTTGGGAGGACATTTTATTCACCGATGAGTCACGTTTTTGCATTCACAATGACACAATGATAGTCGTCGTAAACGGGTCTATCGAGAACAGGGACATCGTTATTTGCCCCAGTACATCAAACTAGTCATGGCCTTTGGTGGAGGTAACGTTATGGTGTGGACAGGAATCAGCTTTGGATATCGCACTAACCTTCATATCTTTGATGGGCATGTAAATGCAGACGATACGAAAAGGAGATTATCATGGGTCACGTCATACCCGGAGGAAATGAAATTGGACGTAAAAATTTCATTTTTTTTGGATGACAATGCAAGACCACGTGCTCAAAATGTGATCAGAGCCCTTAATGACAATGAAATCAATCGCTTACCACTTACTCCATGTTACACCAGACCTCAACTCGGTAGAACATGTTTGGGACATTATATCTGTACCTACATATAGATACAACTGATTTGACATTTATCTTATCTAATACATTTCGCAAGTACAGTGTAATTTCTGTTGACCATCCCAATTTGTGTTAGACTTTGGCATATCTGTATCGGAATCTAGATATTTTCCGAAAAGAATATCCGTATCTGCATGTAGATATATATATATATTTGAGAGTATCTATATCTGCATCTAGATACTGGAAATGTATCTTTAACAATACTGTACGTACTAACTAAACTCTACTGGTAAATTACTTGTAAATGTAAAATTATTTGAAATTTATTCTTTGAGTCATACCTAAGGTAACGTTTCTATAGTTTTATCATTTTTATTGATATTATGGTTTATTTACATTAAAATTTGTCAGGATATAAGTATAAATTACTGACTTGATGATAAAGTAAGATTCAATATAATAAGAAATAATGGCTACTGGATTTTAAAAGTTATCCTAGTTTTTATGATATCGATAGTACCTATAGAAGCATAATCAATTCAGAATATTATTCTCATTTGGTATATTATGCAAGGATTCTTCAAAGACATATTTGCAAGGTCAGGATTTCTTCCACTACTTAATCAAAACAATAAGAGATTACATACGACATCCCCGATAAGATTTTTCAGGTTGACCTAAAGAGTTATTTTTAGATTGCAACAACAACTTCACTCTTGCATTTGTAAAATTAAGAAATGAACACTGTAATTTCTTGTATTTTGAAAACACCCCTTATACATCAATAACAAATAGAAATTTGCTATCCCTGCACATTATAGGTCAAAAATATGAGGTATGTTTGCAATTACGCACTATCTTTGCGTAGGTCATGTTGGTCAATGAGATTTTGATGGAGTTCTCGAGCTATTTTTCTGCTGATGAGGCCCCAATTAGGGCCGAAATAGCTATAAAGAGGTGCTCGGGGCTCCCATTTCAAACCAGCCGACTTGAAGCCAAAAGAAAAATGTAACAAGTAGAAAGATCGAAACGCATTTGAATAAATTAAAATTATTTCAGTTTAATTAATAATGGCACGATTAGATTTCGACATTTCAAATGATTGAACGCGTTACCAATTGTAAAGTAAAGTATTCTTCATATGTACGTGTTCTAATTTGTTCTTTTTTTTTGGCAAATAATGTAATAAAATTTGAATAAAAATCTAAATGAACCATTTTGCTATTATCCATGTCATCTAATCTGTCCAGTGTAAACTCTTTACAATTTTCGCATGCCTCGTACAGTTCTTTATCACTTTTTACTTAAGACTGCTTATTTCCTATATTCAGGTTGACTGACAATTGTTTCGTCAAAGAAAAACGTGTAAGGGAATGGATGTCAGAGATTACGAGAAATATATTTAAAGATTTATTTGGAATTGTTTATAATTAATTAAAAATGTAATCAAAGAGTATGTTATACAAGTTATACACGTGTGTGTAGACTAAAACGCTAGTTTCTAGAAAGGACGTTATGATATTGCAGAGACGATGAATGCTATAAACCGTTACGTTATTAATCCATGAAAAACCAATGCGTCGCGATTGATACTCGTACGGATAACTAAATTTTTATTACCAAAAATTTAAATAAAATATTTACGAAATAAAGAAAACAGATTAAAATACAATGACGGACAGGTTGTTCGTGGAAATAAATTTTATTAAAGTTAAAATTACGATGAATCCTTATCACGTAAATTTTAATTGCTTTTGTGTTGTAGTGCTTTATTTGTTTACCTGTCAAAGCAGTGTTCAAAGCGGCCACCCTTGTCATTCTTATGTAATACATTTTATACTGAATAATTATGATGATTTAAATGATTTGTATGCATTTGTCAATAATCTCGTGAATATTTTGGAGCTCGTATTTCAACTGATCACATCAAGTTCACGTTCGCCGCCGTAACAATAGTAAAACTAAATAACATTTTTATGACTTCATTTTGTTCATCTGTTAACCAGGGTCATACCGTCGTTTTGTGTTTAATTTTTGATTAATTATTTCTCGAAAACTAAAGTACATTTTTAGTTAACATTTTTCCCGTATTCTCGGATATCGCTTATTACCGTCTTGGGCGGTACAATTGTCAGTCATCTTGTATGTATTTTTGTTGAAAAATAATATTGTGTCTAATCCGAAATTAATGTGGTGGTTAAAGGTAGACTTTGAAGTTCAAAACAATCGAAAATCGAAAAGAAATATCAAAAGTATCTAAAAAGATGTTTTTGCTCCTTTTATTTGGAAAGAAAATTATGTATCTCATGACTAATTATTTCTCAATTTGAATTGGAAATCTCAAAATTTTCCATTTCAAATATTTTACAGAAATCAGGGCCGTTACTTACAAATTTTCTTTGAGGACTTTTTTGACTGATTACAAAAATATAATGACCTAGAGAACAACTAATGGTTACAATTGCAGGAACTTGGTTTCTTGAAATGATTCTAAGGAAAAAGTGGGCTTTGGTTGAGAGGCGCACCAGAAAAGCTTTTGCGTTACAAATTGTTAGATTCTCAACAGTCAAAGGCTGCTTTTCATAAAGACATAATTTCAATTTACAAAAACAAAAATCTTCCACGAGTCAAAAATATAAAGATTCTTTAATAAATCAAAGAGATTTGGTAAATCTGAAGTTTCTAACGTTTTCCTCCTTACAGTCCCTTTTACTATCCATAGCACATCGTCAAAAAGAAATTGATAATAGCATTTTAGCATATTAATTGCAGTCAAGGTAAAGTGCAGTTTATTTTTAGTTTAGTTCGGTTAACTTGACCTCAAACTCACAATACAAATATTATTATTAAGAATTAGAAAACGTAGAAACCAAGTGAAAACCACCCAGCGTTACTCGGGTCCGTTCAAAGCCGTGACTCTTGCGCACATGTTTGTCTTCAATTAAGCACAAACTCACACACGACAATAACCGCATCGCGTTTCACCCGAAGGTAGGTCAGTGTGAGTCGAAACGATGCTAATAACCTCTTCATCGAAATGCTGTTAGCATCCCGGAGTTCAGAGTACAGCGACGGCCAAAAGTCATGGGACGCAGATGGACGTAGGTACACAAAATCAACCTTGTGTTAACCTCAGGAAACGGAAAACGTTTTGCTACGCCAGCTTGAATTCCAAAAAGACAATCGTATCTAACCTCGTTCCACATTTCGCTCTTTTTTTTTGTTGAAGATGGAAGAAGCAAAACGATTATTTGAATATGTGGGACGCGGCCCGCATCTTCGCCACCGTCACCATCGGACGGATCCCGTTAAAATTGTGCGCAGAAATTGTTTGCCGATCGAATTTTACCGGTGGCAGCAGGCAAGATGCTGGCGTTGCTTCTGCTGTCTGTTGATACTTCTTAACGGTGAATGGAGAGCAGTTATTTAAAAATTACGCGGATCAAGTTGGCTAGGCAAAAGTATAACACAAAGCTATTCGTGTCTGTGCGTTGAGGAGCTGACCTGATTTGGTTGGGTTTCTTTGTTACCAAGCACCTTTGAGTTTGGCCTTGAAAATGCCCTTTCCCTTCTTACTACGCCAATCTCTACTAAATGGTAATGTTTCACTGAATTTTTAATGAAACACTACCAAGTTATTATATTAACAAATCAAAATTTATTTGTATACTAAAGAACAAGAAATAAGTTGTTTGGTTTATGCAAGAAACCAATGAAGTCTTAAATGTTATAAGGAAAAAAAAACGTAATTTTTTTTAGTCTTCTAAATGCAGGTGGAATTCATATTTTATATAAAAAATTAACCGTATGAAAGACAAAATGATCCATGACGACCACGACCATTAGATAAAGAACAAGAAAGTTTTAACAAATGGTAGTCCAAGCGTATATTTAATCTGGTAAATGATTTCCAAGGAGTTGATTTCAGACAAACGATTTCCAACAAACCCAAAAGTCTTCCTGTTTATGAATTCAGAAGGATACTTGTTTTGCTTGATTAATATATCTGTACCTGTAATGAGTGTTATCTTCAAAATGTTTGTTTATATATACTTATACAACAACAGGGAATTGATTGATCATTTTTCTTTTTCTCTTAAACGAATTCTTCTTGTAGTTCGTTTTCATAAAATTCTATTATTTTGGACTATTTCTTCCTGCACCAAACAAAAGTTATTTTGGTACATCCTGGAGTTCTCCCATGAGACAAGATAATTTTCTTTTATTCTATTTTTTTTAATCAAATCTTCGCATTCAATTTGAGAACGACGAAAATATGGAAAATCCAGTTCGAATGAACTATTATAAATTCGAACTCGATCTTAATGGAATTCATTCTCAATGTAGCTAATACATTACAAGTCCCACTGCGGCTATGAGCGACAGGTAGCTGTGATTTTTCTTTCACCTTAAAAATTCGGGAAATGTGGAAAATCCAGTTTGAAGAAACTATTATAAATCCGAACCCGATCGAGGACAATGAGATAATAATTCTTCCATGTAGCTGATTAGTAGCTGATACAACACAAGTCCAATAGGACTTGTAGTTATTTTTCCTTCGATATTCTCCTTAAAAATTCGACAAAACGTGGAAAATCCAGTTCCAAAAAACTATTAAAAACTCGAATCCGATTTTAGACAATGGGGCAACAATTTCTCTACTAGCTAATATTTACCATTACAAGTCCTATTGCAGTTATGAGCGATTGGTAGTTGTGATTTTTCTTTCACCTTAAAAATTCGGGAAATGTGGAAAATCCAGTTTGAAGGAACTATTATAAATTCGAACCCGATCGAGGACAATGAGATAATAATTCTTCCATGTAGCTGATTAGTGGCTGATACAACTACAAGTCCTACTGGGACCGAAGGAGAAATCATAACTACAAGTCCCAATAGGACTTTAAAATTTAGGAAGGAATTGTTATAAATACTAACCTGATCCAAGACAATGGAGTTCCTTTACATAGCTGATTGGAAGCTGATACCATTACAAGTTCCACTGCGGCTGTGAGCGACTGATAGTTGTTATTTTTCCTTCGGTATTCACCTTAAAAATTCTGGAAATGTGAAAAATCCAATTTGAAGGAACTATTATAAATCCTAACCTGATCTAAGACAATGGATCTAAGACAATTGATCTAAGATAATTGAGTTCCTTCACATAGCTGATTAGTAACTGATACCATTACAAGCCTTACTGCTACTGTTAGCAACTTATAGTTGTTATTTCTCGTTTGGTATTCACTTTACAAATTCAGAAAATGTGGAAAACCCAGTTTGAAGGTACCATTCTAAATCCAAACCCGATCCAACGCAATGGAGTTTCTCCTCCCACATAGAATGCAGTTATACTAGAAATCGAAGTATAATTCTTCAATTAAATAAAAAAATATATTTCAATAATTTTCCATAAACTATTATCGTCGTAAACACCTTTTTTCTGGTGTTTTCTAGACTTATCACTTGTTGTTCTTTGACTTATTCAAACATAAACTATACTTTCCAATAATTTTCTAAAAAAAGCACCTCAGCCTTCGACAGTTTAATCGTAAACGTCATGTATTGAGATATTTGCATACCTCCTCTTTTTTTTTGTCTTTAACTTGAGTATTTTATTTTTATTTTTAGGAAGAAACATAAGCCCATCGGCCTTAAATTTAACAAACATGATATATGGTAAGTACAGAGACTGGTTTTGCTTGCCAGTTCTGCTCGAAGACTCATGCGTTGCATGGACGCTTCTGATTTGTGCTTGTAAACTTTCGAAATTAAATTCAATTAAGTGTTGGTTTTGCGCAAATCCAAAACAGTACCGAACGCACTTGGCTCAACGTGTTAATCATTGACAACAATTAAGATTATTCTGCTCTAGTACGCTTGAATGCTTCTGTCTTATGTACGTCTTTCTCGACTGCCCTATATATTTCTTATTGACTTGATTACTGCAATTGGATCTTCGACGACAATTAATGTCATGGTCCCGCTCTCATACATACCGTGCGTGGCTTTTCACTCATTGAATTAATTAGAGACGATAAAATTAGGATTATCGTAGCATGAACGCTTTAGATTCATACACGTCGACTTTCAAACATTTTTGATTGCCCTGTATATTTGTAACATTGTGATATTACCTTCGCATGAATGAAAAACAAAAGCCGATCGTAACAGCAATTGGCTTCTCGTATTAATCATCGACGGGAATTAATCTGGGCGTGGTGCTATTCGTGCATCGCATGAATGCTTTTGATTTATGCACGTCAACTTTCAAATTTGTTTGACTCCCTTGTATGTTTCTACCTATTAACTTCACGCGAAACAAAAACCGATGATAATTGTGATTTATTAATCGTATCAATCACCGACGATGATTAAGATTGCCGTGAAAATCATAGATCGCATTGATTTATTAACAGAGATTTTCATATTTTTGATTGACCCTTATATTTGTGGTTTTGGCTTCGCATGAATTAACTACAACCGATGAAGCTGCAGTTGGCTTGTCGTATTAATCATCGATAGTAATTATTAATGTTGACGTGGTCCTACTTGTGCATGAACGCTTTTGATTTATGCACGTCAACTTTTTTTTACTTTTGTTTACATTTGTAACTATTCCATTTCGCATGAAAAAAAAAACAAAACCAATGATTATTACGATCGTATCAATCTTAATTATCATCGACGATAATTTAGATTGTCGTGCAAATCGTGCGTCTCATTGATTTATACACGTCGTCTTTCAAACTTTTTTGACAGTCCAGTATATTTATTACTTGGGCTTCGCACGAATTAAAAACAAAAGCAGATGATAACCGCAAGGAATTAGTTCGTCGTAATTAATCGGTAATTAATATTGATGAATATTTTGATTTATGCACGTCGGCTTTATTTTTTTAACTCTCTTGTAGATTTCTTAATAGTGATTTCGCGCGAAACAAAAACAAAAACCGATGATAAAGTCGATTTATTCATCGTATCATCAATCATCGACGATAATTGTGTTATGCAAATCAAGCGTCGTGTGAACACTTCTGATTTATGCTTGTCAACATTCTGCCCTTCATATATATTTCAAATTTTTCGCATTGCATGAATCGAAAACAAGAACCGATGATAACTACAATTACCTCAGCGTATTAATTAATCATCGACATTGGCGTGGTCCTACTTGTGCGTCGCATGAATGCTTTTGATTTATGCCTGTCAACTTTTGACTGCCCTGTATATTTATAACTTTGACTTCGCATGAATCAAAAACAAAATCATTGATAACTGCAATTGGCTCATCCTATTTATCAGCGAGAGTAATTAAGCTTGGCGTGGTCCTACTCGTGCAGCACACGAACGTTTTTGATTAATACACGTCAATTTTCAAATTTTTTTGACTTCCTTGTATATTTTTAACTATTGACTTCGGATGAATCAAAAACAAAATCCGATAGTAAGTATATATCATGCATTGCACGGGCGCTTTTGATTTATGCACATCGGCTTTCAAACTTTTTTGACTGCCCTAATACAGGGTGACTGTAACAGTTGTACAAAGCTTGAAATATATGACTATAACTGGTAACGATTGCACTCGTATGTCAAAGTTAATAGTTTTCGAGAAAATCGCAGTTGAACTTTTTTCCGGAACTGTTTGAGACCACTGGTCTTACTACCATACAACGTTTAAAAAAAATTTGTTTTTAGTAACTCAAAAACAAAACTAACGATAATCATCAACGATAATTAAGTTTCATCTGCTCTTGTACACATCGTACTGCAAGAATCCTTTTAATTTATGTAGGTACCTCAGTTTCAAACTTTCTTAATGTCCTAAATTTTTTAATATTGGCTTCGCAGAAATAAAAAACAAACGTCAATGTTAACAACAATTGGCTCATCGTATTAATTATCGACGAAAATTAAACTCGTCATGGCCGCTCTCTGGTACTTTTGACATATGCACCTCAACTTCCAAACTTTCTTGACTGCTCTGTCTATGTATATTCCTACATATTGGCTTCATATCCCAAAATAAAAAATTGCCATTGCCTTAGCATATTAATTATTAACTCTCTCGTTAAGGTTTGTTCTGATACATTCGTGCGTCGCATGGGCGTGCGGTAACTTTCGAACTTTTTTGACTTAACTATATATCGGTAATTGACTAAATCTGAGAGAAGAATGAAGTTTATGAAATACGAACGAGATAGAATTAGACTCCAAGCAGAGACACACCACGCTTCTACAAGGAGCCTCCTCCTCTTTTATCTGTTTATACCACTTTCTGTTTATTACATTGCCTACGTTCTCACATTTCAAAAATTACCTGTACCTATCTACCTCTTGACTTTACAAACCAAAAGAAAAGCGATTGCTTCATCGCAATATTAGTTTGCAATTTTTTTCACATATAAAACAATGATGAATATATTCTTGCGCTAGCACGTATTATGCACGCTTTTGATTCATGCATTTGTTTTCAAATCTCCTCAACTATTCTCTATATATATGTAATTCTACCTGTTTGGTTAACAGCAAGTAAAATAAAAGCGAAATTCAAAACTGCAACTGCGATTAGCTCAATTTTTTTCGATCGCTCTATATATTTCTTTGCGTTGGCTTCATACATCAAGCTAAACACAATAGTAATTGCGATTGACTCATCATGTTAATCACCACTGATGATGATCAAGGTTGCTGCGTTTAAAGCAGCATCTTTTTGCAACTATTTAAATAAATAAATTGCCCATCCTGCTGATTCGTATTCCGCATAAATTACAAAAACATCTGCATTACATATTCGCCACCGTATGAATTATTCATTCGGCTTGCTCACGTTGTTTGGCTTGGCAGAGGTCGTTTAAAAAATTAAAATCGAATCCGTTTCGCAGACGTTCTGCTTTGACCGCAAATTTGTTTTGCTCATTTTCGATCATTATAATTCTTTGTTGCACGAAATTATATTATTTGTTTTTTTTGGGAACGTAGTCTGCATGATGAATAGCGATTTCATAAAATCAAAAACAAAGTTTTGCCAAAGTCTTTTGAACCGAACACCAAAGTGTCTTTGGCAAAGTAAACAGTGGAAGTTTAATCATACTTGTTAAGGTTTCCAAAATTTAATTTTTCGTATTTATAGTTTCAGGCCTTTCGAAAATAGAGAAGAACCGAATCCGTTCAACTTCTGGCCATTCTTCCCGCATTTCAACTTGTACGCTCAGCCATGGTGGAAAGGGTAAGTAGTAGCAGTTTCGAAACGCAATTAACACCAGATCTCTAATTAACAGGCGAATTAAGGAGTAAAAGTCCAAGGGGTCGATGAACCTCTCTATTTTAATTACCACTCGCTTGGTAATCGCTCGAAACTCGAAAGAAAATTGTTTACATATCTGTTGTTATTTTTTTAATTCACGATACGTCATTTAATTTTGCTTTGTTTAATCGAGAACTGACGTCACAATGATGTTGCTAAACTAATTAAGTTAATAAGTGCGGCATTAACGAGCTGCGTGTTTTTTAATGCAAATATAAAACGTTAAGAAATAAAAATGTGAATAACAAATGAAATTACACTGCATTTTCTTAACGCGCGCGTGTCGTCAATTTTGTCTTTGAAAAGGTAAAAGGCGTAAAGTAAAGCTTGAGGAACAGTTGACAAACAAAAATTTAACGAAATTGAACCGATGAGAAGTAAGCAATAAAGTTTCACTAACAAAATTATAAAATTTCAAAACGCTGTCGCCGTTACAATAAGGATCACAGATCAATAATATTTAAATCCACTGCAAAGAGTATAATGTGTACGTGTACATTCTCCTTGCACCAAGAAATTAAAAAAAAAATTTGATAAAAGTGACTTTCGGAGCAATTGAATAATACAAAGTTCAAACGCTCGTTATCTCATTATCCAGCATTTGCATAAACATTCTCTTTATAGAATATGAAAGTACGCATCGAGATCTTTCGTTTTAAGTGATCTCTGAGTTTTAGCCGGTTGATTTGAAGTAATTAGAAATTAATTAAAAGTCACCTTAATTGCAAAAAAAAACAGTAGTAATTGTAAACGCTCATATCTCATTAATTAATATATGTATTATCAGCTCTAGGTTCAAACGAAATCCAAAATTCAGAAGGCAAAATGTGCTTTTTTTTCATATGCTGTGACGAAAAGTTTATGCAAATGCTGGTTACAGAGATATGAACGTTTGAAGTTCTACTGTTTTTTTTTTTGCAATTAAGGTGACATTTAATTAATTTCTAATTACTTCAAATCAACCGGCTAAAACTCAGAGATCACTTAAAACGAAAGATCTCGATGTGTACTTTCATATTCTGTAAAGAAGAAGTTTACGCAAATGCTGGTTAATGAGATATGAGCGTTTGAACTTTGTATTATTCAATTGCTCCGAACATCACTTTCATCAAATATTTTTTTCAATTTCTTGGTGCAAGGAGAATGTACACATTATTCTCTTTGCAATGGATTAAATATTATTGACCTGTGATCGTTATTTTAGCGGCGACAGCGTTTTGCAATTTTATAACTTTGTTGTTGGAACTTTATTGCTAACTTCTCATCGGACGAAATTGAAAATTCAAAGATGGACGCATTTAGACGAGTAACTTTGTAATGTTTGGTGTAATGATACGTCTACGTGATAAAACCGGGTTTCAAAGTCGAGCATTTCCAAAAACTGCGAGGAATTATTAGTAAATAATGTCACCCTCTTGATTCATTTATTAGTATTTTTTTAAATACTGCAACGATTTTGACCAACGAACAAATGATGGAAAGATGAGTACTTTACTTCCAATATTGTATTCGCTGATGAAATGACCTTTCTGCTAAAATCGACATAAGTGTCGATATTAGTCGAGAACCAACCCACACTGGGTGCAGTGGGATACACCCAACATTTGCGAAAAGTAAATGTGTGGACACATTATAGAAAGGGAAACCCTTACCACTGATAGATATCTTCAACTAATTCAAACTCATTTCGTACCTTCGATTACCGCATTATTCCCGAATGAAAATTGATAATAGAATTTCTTCCAACAAATTTCAATATTCATTTTCAACTGAAAAGGCCTACAATGGTCTAGATTGAAATTCTAGGAAACAAAAGAGAAAAAATAGAAACACTTGGATAAAAATAAAAACAAAATTCTGTCGATGTCATTACATGTCGGTTTCATTTGTTTAGCAAACTTGCTCTTTTATTTACACTTCTGTGGAAAGCCAATAAGTTAAACATAAGCTTGAAAATATTTTTGCAAGTTCTATTGGAAAAGTTTGATGAAATCTTATTACATTACATTTTTTTAAAGGACTCCACTCAAAATCAATCGGATCTATTGTAGTGTTGAAATGAGTGTTAAAAGTTTCATTTTGAAACTTTCACAATGGCACTGAAAATGTTGAAATTTCAAGAAGCTTTTTATATATTACAAAAATATTTGGAATGTAACGTTTAGAGAAAATTCAAATTTCCCTACTTTTTTGTTGTCATACGATAGTTCGTGTTGAATATTGCAACTGTGGACCCCACCGTAAGTAATTACCCAGACACTTAATCAATGTCAATAAAGGACGCCATAGGTACCAAACAAAATAATAAACTGGTGTCTCGCTAACGGGTGAATTCTAATACTGTGGTGGTGACGCTTGGTGTTGGCAACTTAAGGGATAAATTCTTTTTTAAGGGTATTTTTCATATCATTAGGGATTAAGGATTTTTTTTCTAAGAAAAGGAATTTTCAAGTTTTATTTCGTACATGGAAACTGAAAGCACCTAGACAACTCAAAGTTGTTTCAATTTGTATGATTGAAATTTGTTATTTATTATTTGTTATTTGTTGTCAATTAATTAACCAGAGCATTTTCAAATCAAGATTTATTATGATTTTAAAAAAGGTTTAAGCACTTACGAGTGCAAAAAGACTTTAGATTCGACTTTCAGTGAACAAGCACCTTCCTTGTATAAGGAATTTGAACGCGAAAAGAATTCTGTTCAGCATCAAAAAGGAACAGCGTGTCATCCTATGACTGTTATCGACAAAAAATTGCTGCTGTTCAAAAATTAATTGAAGAGTACAATAAAGCCACTTATGCAGTAATAGAACATCAACTCAAGATTGGATCCTCAGCTGTTTAAAAAAAAATAGTTAGTCGTATTGTGCCGCATCACCTTTCTGACTTCCAAAAAGCAGAGCGTGTAAAAATTGCTATGAAACTTTAAATTTCTTAAATAATGATAGACACCAATTTTTTTCCAAAATAGTGACAGGTGACGAAACACATTCCCTCTTTTGACGCACCTACCTGCCAAGAGAATCGTGTATGGATTCACGAAGATGAGGAAAGTTCAACAATGACCAAGAAACAGTGAGCTATGAAAAAAGTTATGCATGCAGTATTCTTCAGAAGTACGGGCCTAGTAAAGGCAATTAAGATAGATGGACAAAAGACAGTTACAGCTAAACGACACACTGAAAAATGTTTGCCTGAAGTGTTAAGTAGAGTTCCAGACAAGGGAATTATACTGCACCATGATAATGCATCGTCCCAGTTTTAACTCTCTAGTTTTTGGCTGAAAAAAATATAAAAGTAATAGAACATCCGCCGTATTCACCTGATTTAGCAATGTGCGACTTTTGGCTACTTTTTGGGCTTAAAATGAATTTGCGGGGTAGAAGGTTTTCGTCAGAAGAAGAGACTGATGCCGCAGTTCACGCTTATTTTGAAGGTATTCTGAAAGATGATTGGTTGGGAGATTTTGAACAGTGGAAAGAAAAATGGCCAAGTATATCATTGCTGAAGGGAATTACTTCAAGCATATTTACAATAAAATCCTAGAAAATAGTCGCCGTGTTTTTTATTCTCAATAAATTCAGCTTGACCTTCAATTATTTCGCGTTTTTTTAGAAATTCTATTGCTTCATTTTCTTTGCTTGTTCATCGTACTTTCTATTTAAAAAACTCTATCAAATTGTGTTGTAAGATCGATTGTCTTTTGTTATTATTATTTTTATTTTAGTTTGATTATTTTTTTAATTTTTATTATTATTTGTTTTGTCACAACTCTATTCAAATTTTAATCTACTGAATTGCGTTGTAAAATCGACCGTTTCTTTGTTTCTGTTTTTATTGTTTTTTTTTTTCTTTATTCCTGAATATAGTAATATGATCTTCGATGTTGAAAAGGTTTCTTTTGGTAGCTCTCGAGGGATTTCTGTTTCTTACTCGTTGGTAGCACTGTCAACGGTGTCGTATTCGGTTAGGGGCATTCACTGAATCTGTATTCAGTGCCGTTCGTTGAATATCAAATTACTTGTTACAGTAGAATCTGACACTGATATTGATGATACTAATACAGATCATAATTATGGTGTCAACTCTGATTGCGATATTGACGACAAAGAATGCATTAAATCAAGAGAAAGAGTGAAGATGTGAAAAATGTTCTTTTTTAAATAAAATTTGTTTTTTTAATTAGAAATTTTTAATCGTTCTTTGTAGAAATTTTGGTTCGATTTTATAAACTAAATTAATAGCATCATTAATACCATAACATTTAACTCGTTTCAATTTATTGGAATTCAATTCAAATTCGATTTTTTTTTTTTTTTTGTAAACTAAAGATTTCTTGCGAACCAATTCAGACTGATTAGAGCCGTACGTGCTTTAAACCATATAATAATAATATTTTATCATAAAATATATGTACGTGTAGCTGTACAAAATATTTTAAAGTACCGTATTTTTACATCACTATTAAATAGCTACAAAGGTGAATAAAACTAAACGAAAATAAATTGAATTTGAGATTCAGTCTCGCCGATTTTAATATTCGATTTGATTGAAATCGGCCTCCGTTCGATTAAAATTGATTTTTTTTTTTTTTGTAAACCATAGTTTCCTTGAGGATCAACTCCGACTGATTAAAGTTGATTTAAAAAGCTAGAAAGGTGCATAAACTAAGCAAGAGAAACTGAATTTGAGATTCTGTCTTCAAGAGAAATGCCTTGATTGATTTATTCTATTTGTAGAGCAAATTATTGATTTCATTCTATTTGTAGAGCATTTATTGAGTGCTTACAAACTGTTTTTTAAGGTTTCCGCTGAAAGAAAAATATGATATGTATAACTACAATTCGATTACTTATATTTTTTCATAATTTTGAATTTGGGTTTTTTCCATGCCAACTCCTTTTGAGAAATAAAAACCTTTGAAAAATCAAAGAATTTATTAATATTAGGATCCTTTTTTTTATTTATTATCTTGTAATGTGTTTCCTACATTCGCACCTAAACTTATACCTTATTTTTAGACCAGGATTCAAGCATGGTCTGGCGGATGTCAAAAAGAAAAAATTAATTTTCTTTCCGATTTTGTATGCGAAAACCTAAAATCTAGTAAAAAAAACCTACGATGAGCAGTTCCATGCTCATCGCATTGTAAGAACCTGATCAGGACGGGAAAAAGTATCTGAAATATCTGAAAAGGTTTGTGATAACAAGAAAAACATATTTCGTCAAAAAGGTGAGAGATATAATTCACATAGAAAAATGCTTTTAGTTAATTAACTTTTCTGACAACAATTACATTGAGCTTACCAACGACGAATCAAAAGATTTTTTCTCCTATTCAAAATTTTTTGCAGAAGCACCCTAAAATTAGATTTGCGAGACTTGTTTCGATTACGACGAATTTAATTTAAGTAAAACACTATAATTGCGCGAGAAAAGCTTCTGCTTTTTCTGACCGAAACCGACGACAAACTTTTGGAAAATTTATAACGAAAAAAAATCAATACACGAACTTAGAAAAAAGAAATTAAATTAAAATTAAATTAAAACATAAGGAAACCGGGAACTGCCTTATCTCCCTCGCTTAAGCTACTTGAAGGCTCGTCACCTCCTGGAAAAGTGAGGAGGGAAATTCAGCAAGATCAGCAAGAATTTGAATTCAGACGACCCAAACAGTAGCTTCCAAGCGAAAATTTTTTCGAAAATTAATTAAAATTGTGTAACTGGCAATATAGAAAGTGTTAGGAAAGAGTTTATACATGTATTTCGGCCTTATTGGGCCTCATCATCAGTTACACAATTTTAATTAATTTTCATAATTTTCATCTGGCAAGAAAATTTTATAATTGTCATTTTTTTTGAAAATTTTTTCGTTACGAGAGGGCGTAAACATTTACCGAGTTTTACCAACGTCGGTCGTTCAAGGACAGAGACGTACAATGGCGTGATTTTCTATTGCTGAGTCATTGAGAAAGGAAAATTTTATCTGAGTAACCTGATATTAGTATTTATTTGAAAACGCATCTGAAGCTCAAAAGCGATACGAACATCCGGTTTCTTTCTAGGAACAAGCAGAGCTGATAACGAAATGATTAAAATAAAATTAAAAAAAAAATTGATTCTAAAAATTCTCTAAAGCATTTTTCCGGGTCCTTACAGCATAACAAACTATGGAAAAAAGCAGACCGAATCAGGACAAGGTTTATTTCTAAAAATCAAAAATGATTTAATTGCCTTTTCAAAGCACCTGAATTAACAGTTTCTACTTTTGCATCTAGTTCAGGTAAATCACCAAAAACTCAGTGAGTCCATCAAACTCTTGAAACTAAGAAAAATAGTTGAACTAAAAATACATTCTACAGAAGAAATAAAACAGTCGAACTAAAAAAAAAACATTCTACAGAAGAAATAATTTCGATACATGAATTATTCTAGATTCACAAGGGAAGAAGGCGTTTTTGTTTCCAATTGGACTTTTTTCGGAAAAGGCTCAAGAAGCACGAAATAAAGATTTCAGAAGATTTCAAACTTTACCCACAATCACAACCGATCACTTACAAACTTCGTCTTATCAACTAATATCGAGTTATCGAAAAGAACGAAAACTTCTAAAACTGATGAAGTCTTACCTTTGATTGGAATCAAGAATAATCAAGAAAAAGGAAAAAAGGAAACCGAAGAGGAAGATGCGTTAGAAGAAATGCAGTGAAGAAGAAGAATAAAATTAAGAAAAATTTTGTTATTTAAATAAAATACCTATACTTTTTGATTATACAAGTTTTCCATTTTACTGACTAGAATGCCTTTAAATCGAAAAATCTAGGGTTTTTTTACAAGGTTGATTTAATCGTTCTAAAATCAGGGCTTTGGAAAATTTATTTAAAAAGGAACATTTTCGCCATTTTTGAAATTTAGTTATAAGTCGCGCTAGAATATCACTTTCGACGCCTTTACGATAAAAAGTCAGGAGCACTCTAATTTGGTGATCCATGAATCTCACCAAATCTGAAAATCAGCAGACCGAGGAAAAAGTCAATCGATCGTTAGCTGGTGTATACTATGTAAGTACAGGCTTATGAAAAGAGAAGAGAAACAGCAAAAAAAAAACAATGAAACCCAGGCCACAATGGTAGATACAATCAGAGTAAGTTTTGATTTAAGTTGAACAAATAAGTGTGGCTTAGCAAGTAAGCATTTTATGATTCAACCATTTCCGCCTTGTCCCCGATTTTTACAAATTTCAAAGAAATAATTGGTACATGAAAAAAGAAAAATGGGTTTATAAGGAATGATTTGTGGTGTTTGCAATCGCGATGGGCGTAATTCATTCTTTCCTCTTGACTGCGCAACTTCACCGTTCTGGAACGTAATTTGGGCGTCCAGGAAATTGCAAATTACGAATTAGCAGACGAGTGCGGGACGACTAATCACTCCAAATGAGCCGAATTTTCTTTCTCTTCCGCGGCTTGCTTATTAATGGCTTGATTACGTCTGTGACTGACTCACGCGATGTTTGAAATTAGACAAGGTCAGGTCGAGAATATTTCATGGAGATTGAACGACGAAGAGAAAATGCAGCCGACCTACTTGCATTCTTTTTTTTACTGCTTTGTTTTTAGGTTTCTTTGTCATTCGTTTCATTTACTTTTCGGTTGTTTTATTTCTAGCTTCATCTTCATTGATTATAACATATCTAAACTTCCTTTTTAAAATTTTGATCTATTTCAGTTATCTGTTGAGTATTTGTTACTTTTTTAGTCAACTGACGAGTTTCAAGGTTTAAGGAAGTCTTAAAACACGATGATAAAATGTGACTTCACGTCGAACTTTCGTCTGTGCAGAGATTCTATTTCCTATTTAAAAAAAGTATTGTTATCAGCTACATAAAAACCATCCTTGACCAGCTAACAGTGTTTCTAAGAACATTAAATACAGCTGACTCGTTCTTATCAAAATCTTCGGAATTTAATGATTAGTCAAAGCAACATCGTTATGTTCAAATCTGTTTCACCCGAAGAAAAATTTTAGAATTGTATTTACCTTTATTTTTAAGAAGAATTAATTGCTTGAGAAGCAACACACCTTTAGCCAGATCAAGGACAAAAATGACAAAAATATTTGTGTTTAAGTTTATGCGCTATTACAATCGAATACCTTCGTATTCAACTTGATCTGGAACCGAAAAAAACACCCGAGAAGTTTCTGGAATATGTCAGCATTTATAAACAGGTCATTCCTCTCTGGTATGCCGGTTAGCCTGTTTTGATCAGCGAAAAGACGATTGGAACTAAAAAAAAAGGAAAGAAAGAACATGATTTTAAACTTGACCTCCATATGGCAAACTAAACAAAGTTAAATAAAGCAGTGTCACGTTTAAATTCTTAGTTGATTCTTAAAACATTTCTGTACCCCCACTTCACATAGAAGTTAACAATTAATAAAAAAGACACCTAAAAAGAAAATTTTGAATTCACAGTAATTTGTACAGGGCTGTTTTTATTGGCCTGATTCCAAAATTCAATTTCTTAAAATTATTGTCCAGACCACTGAATAATTTGTTGTTTCGTATTCAGGCCAAACGTCTGTATAGAGCGCAGTGAGATCATCGAGAACCCGAAAAACCAAACCAAAGAAGAAGTGGAGGTCGTCGAGGATATATC
This sequence comes from Serrognathus titanus, assembly GCA_039766575.1. Lineage (NCBI taxonomy): Eukaryota > Metazoa > Arthropoda > Insecta > Coleoptera > Lucanidae > Serrognathus > Serrognathus titanus. Next base: position 47,744,512 of record CM077914.1, on the reverse strand, counting down.
ACACCTCTTCCAAGCATCCCTGTCCTTCTCGCACTGCTTCGAAACGCCAAGCAAATACGAGTGCGTGACTAAGTAAGTGCGACGAATCAATTCCGACGTTTCGGATCAATTTGAGCAAATCGTTTTCAGGCTGCACGTTCACGGCGAAGACAAAACCTTCTCGACCAAGTACAAGTGCTGCCACGGATTCAGTAGATCACGTGTTTCCGATCAGTGCACCCATCAAGGTGAGCTCAAGCCCATCATGGAGATGATGGCCGAGAACAACGGAACGGAGTTCAAGAGCATCATCGGAACGGCAGGGTTGTCGGATAAGTTGACCAGTGAAAATTACACTGTGTTCGTACCGGTCGATAATTTGGATGATGAAAGTGCCAACGAGATATCAGAAGCTGTAAGTCCTTATATGTTTTCTGAACCAGTAGTGTAGATGTGGTGAACGCATTTAAAATATCTGGTTCACTCGAGGTTAGTGACCGGATGGAGTGAAAAAAGAATGCTCGAACTAATTGCTCTTTTTTTTGTTCCCTCGTGTGTTAGATTTGACACGAAACCATTGCATAAGCTATTGTACAGAATGATCTCAATTGAGAGTTTTCGTAATCATAATTAAGTCTATTCTTAAGTATAATTTTTAAATATATCCTGTGCTCCTTCTTTCCAGGGCAAAGTTGGTAGCAGCGATTTGTCTGCAAGCGAAGCGGCTGACCTAGTCCTCAACCATATCTCTCCTGGTTTTATTGACCTCAACGATTATACAAATGAAGACCTCATAGACAGGTAAAATGAAGATGTATTAATTGGATTCGAAACTCTTTAGCCTATGCTTTATTAAAGACTACGTAAATTGAATGGGAATGGGTCCTAGGTCGGGTATTCCAGAAATTTGGCAATCTAAGTTTAATGGGTATGGAGTCTAATTTGGATACCTAAGGCATTTGTTTGAAAGTTGAATCGAATTTGGTAACCTGTCTAAAAACTGCTTTTGGGTAAAATTTGGATACAAGAGGAAGCTTGATTTCCGCTCACGTCTTCATTAAAGACTTCGATTAGCAATCCAAAATCTTTCAGTCACAAAGATTTCACGGTTATTACTGACTTATGTCAATTTAGAAACAATGGATCCTCAGAGTCATTATAAAAAACACAAGAACTTTTCACAATGGCATCGCTCGAATTAAACTTTAATTGCCAACTTCTTTTGCTTTCAATTGTATCGCTCTTAAAATCCTCTTTCTTCTGACGTTTCATCCTCATTTCTTGGAAAAGGACTTCCTCAGGGGTGCTGCTGATGTTCTTCAACTTTCACAAATCAACAGTATCGACAAATAAGAACATCAGCCGCAGTCCTTAGGAACCAGTATTCAGAAGAAGATGGACAATGACCGCAAAAGCCTTTAAGTTTATCTAAGGAACTACTAAACTTTCCTCCTTATTTAGCGAAAGCAGAAACAATTCCCTTCGTTTCAACTTCTACCCCAAACCTCGATCAGGAAGAATGGCGACCGTCAACTGCGCACGCATCGTAAAAGGCAACGTCTTCGCGACCAATGGAATCGTCCATTTCATAGACAAACGCCTCGAAGTGCCCACGGTAGATTTGGCCGAATTCATCGAGACCAACCCACGTTTGACCTTCTTCAGGAAAGGTAACCTCCCTCTTTCGAATCGAAATCAAAATTCAATGTGTTTATTACAGTTTTAAAAACCGTGTTCCGAGATGGTTTCTTCTCCGACGATGAACACTACACCCTCTTTGCACCCACCGATGACGCCTTTGAGAAATTGGACCCCTCCACTCAAGAAAAACTTCTGCAAGGTCACGCTTGCGCCAGAAGTAAGTTTAATCTTCAGTTTAGACCTTAATAACACTTCGCGTTTAGGTATACTACGTCACCACGTCTCACCTCACACGGTCTGTTCGGTGGCCATAATCGAGAATGCGACGGTTCACAATATAGACGGGGAAGTCCTAAGCATGGAGAGGAAAGGCACTGATGAGGTCTTCATCGATGGGATCGCTAAGATCACCGAAGCTGATAAGCTCGTGACCAACGGCGTTGTTCAATTTATAGATAGAGTCTTGATCCCCGAATCAGGTTTGTAAAGCTCAATCATGAAAATTTGAAATGACGCAGGTCATTTTCAGCATTCCCCATTGAAGGCGTCTTGGCTAAAAACAACGTTACCAAATTTCAAAACCTCATCGAAAAGGCCGGCCTTAAAGAGGAATTCGACTCCATGGAAAACGTAACCGTGTTTTCGCCTTTCAACGAGGCTTTTGAGGAACCTGACGCCGTTAAATATTTGGATGAAATACAGAATGACCAGACCAAGCTGCGCGAGCTCGTCTTATTCCATGTGGTCAATAACAAAATAGAAAGCGACGACATGTACAAAAGCACCCTCCTGGAAACCAAGGTACCAGGGAAGTCATTGAGGTTGAGCGTGCACTCACAGTTCGTAAGTTCACGTCATATTGTAAAGTGGTAGAGTGGTTCTCAAGGAGATATTTTAGTTCCCGATTATCTACGGACCTGGTCTTTCGCCACCTTTGATCCAGTGCGCGACTTTAACGAAATTCGAAGAGAAATCCTGCGGTTCGGTGATCCATGAGATCGATCGTTTGTTAATCCCACCTTCGAAGACCATCTACGAGTTAATTGGGGATGAAAGTAAGTTCAGTACACTGAGGTCGATTTTGGAGGGTACCGAGGTGGAGGAGAAACTCAAAGACCCCGCCCAAAATCTAACCCTGCTCGCTCCTAGCAACTACGCCTTCGGACTATACAGATACGACCTTGACACCCTGAAGCAAAACAAGACCTTGGCTAACTCTGTGTTGAAGAGGCACGTCATTAAAAGTACGTATTTTTCTGAATTCTGTCGGGGCGATAAACGATGGTTTTCCTTTGCAGAACCAATGTGCTGTCAGGAATTTAATTACGCGGACAACGTCTTTAATAGATGGTCGACCTTCCGGAATCCCTTCGAGACCACCTCCAGGATGATAACCGAATGTGATAGAGTAGCTACCAACGGCATCGTGCACACCGTCAACCTCTTTATGTACCACCATAATTAGGTTCGCCTAGCTTATGAAAAAGCTGACTGAAAATGTACTTTATTTTAAAATGTGTTTGTTACAATTCTACTTTAGACTTAATGAATATAATAATTTATTGACTTGATCGATTTTTTTTTATTTCGAGAAGAACGTCAAATTATAAATGCAAGGTCGCGAAAACGACCAATATCGTACGAAACTCGCCGAATTGACGTAAGTGGTCGCGAAGGTTCCACACACTCCTAGACTTGCAATCAGCAAACAAATGAAAACTTCAGTTTTTTCCCGAAAACTCCAGCATGAATCCTTGGATCTCACCCTCAACGTTTTCAGGTAGAATAGGGGAGGAAAAATGAAGACCAGTGGCCCTGTTAAGGTCCCACCGATTAAGGACATGACCAATTCGAATTTTGGAACGACCTCTGCGAGTAAGATGGCCGCAAGGATTAATGAGGTCCTCAGGAGACAGCGCTTGTAATTGAACTCTGAAAAACTTCAATTAAAAAACTGATCTGTTTAATTTGGGGACTTATCATATCATACCTCTTGATATACGCATCCAGTCTTCCAGATATTGATAAAGCGCGCTGTTGGAGATTGCCGATGATAGTGCAAGCTGAAGGGCCGCGAGCAACGCAGCGGAGTGCAACCCTGTTGATGATGGCAACGACTCCAGTAAACTATCACTTGAGTCAGTGGCTTGCGTCGTTAAAACTGTGACTAAAATAACCGTGAACATAATCAGGGTTGCTAAAATCAGAACGATGAGGTGGAAACTTGAGGAAAAATCGCAGGGATTACCGGCGAATCCACCGAAAATTGCGTGGTTGATTCTACCCTCATCTTTCATGTCTACTTGCACGGTAACAATTGAGGGGTGTATATCAAATTGGAACGTTATCACCCCATAGGCAATTAGAATGTTTTCTAGGACGCTTTCAGTTTCCTCTCGATCTTGAGTGCCCATGAGAGTTGGGGAGGAAAGTAAGGAAGACAACAACAGCACAAATACCATCACGACTACACTGATGGAAACTGCACATAGTAACCTAGAATCAGAGGTTATTACTGGAGTATCACGTATGGTGGTTGTTAAATACTTCATGTCTTTCGGACTTCCCAACCAAAGAATTGGGCACAAGACAACACCGATCGCCAGCATCCAGTAGCAGTAGCTCAGGTTGATACTTGTAGCTCGTTGGCTTAGAAACTCAAAGTTTTGGGAAGCTGAAAAGATTTTGGTTGAGGTTATAGGTGGGTGTACGAGTCAAAATCTCACCGACGATGATGTTTGGGATTCCACCTAAGAAAACCGTGACGTTGAGCAAAATTGTAACAAAACGTGATAATTTCTTTCCAGCTGCGAATTCGGACAAGGCGATATAAGGCCTGCGATTTTTCCGTTCTAGACTAGGCCTCAATTTCTTAGCAGCAATCCAAGACCTACCCAGGAGTACCGACGTGTAAATTTGGGCAGAAACCACAACGACCACCACCAACATTCCGTACGCCCCTAAAAACGAGTTTTCACTTTTTGGCAACACTACGAGCTATGTGATTGAAATTACCGCAGTTAATTATCGTCTTGGGGAGAGTGATGAGAGGGAACACGCCGAAAACATCCACGATGCACAGGATTGCAGCGAATACCGACAGGCCATCGCTGGAGTTCTTTGTTTTACGAAGCAAAAAGGAGCCCTCTGATGTTTCCATGTGCGGCAGTCAAGGCGGAAGAGCTGAATGCATTCTTAGCCGAAGAATTTGCGGCTTCCTGATCATGTTTCAACCGGTTGAAGTAATTATCATAGTTCGCGTGGTAAGACGTTTTTTTTGCTCGTCATTCTATAACTAAGGTGAATGGAATGTGTTACGTCTTCTTGAACTCGAGATTAAAATTAAATACGTTTGTGGATAAATAAAAACACCAAGATATTGATCATAATATAGGTCTGTATTTACCTTTACTTTTTTTAAACACAATAGAGCAATATTTAGAACCAAAATCAACGAGAAACTACCCCTCGTTTAAATTGACTTGGGTTTTAATGGGGGGTGCTCAGCTATCAGCGCCCGGAAGAAAAAAGAGAAGGGTGGAAGTTCCTCGGGTTTCGGTTCGGATTATACGTTAAAACCGACATTTCCTTACGCTCTACTGGGGGTGTAATATTGTCATTTCATTCTCAATACTATTTACTATGTAAAAATGGCGGAAAATAAATAGAAATATAATAAGGGCGATACTTCTGTGACTCAACCTGTACTTGAAGATTCAAATACTAAAGATCACATGCAGAAATATCGCTCGCAAGATTCCTTCTTGCCACTTCATTAAATAAATAAATAAATTGAATGACACGAATAACATTTATTGCTATAAAAAAATAAAATAAAAATAAAATCTCTGGAACAGTGCAAATAATACTGCAGTAAAAAAGTTTGGTGATTATATCAACAATTTAATACGAATTTGCCCTTAGCCTATCACATTCCCCCCGTTGCCGAAAACATCGCCCAACCCCTCGGTGGAAGGCTGCGCGATGTTTACTTCTGCAACGGATCTACGAAGCGTTCACCCGAAAATTATTAGGCTCCGTCTGATAAAATCACAAAAATATAACAATCATAAAATGAGGTCCTAAAACGAACCTAAAACCTGTACAGGACGAAAAAGCATATTCGTGTTTTGATTGCTCGCTTTGAGTGAAGCCTTCTAAAAATCAAAACCGGATAAATATCTCCTAATGCCATCGGCACGAAATAAAAAGGAAGAAGGGTGAGATGATTGGAGTTAGAAGTCTTCCTTCTTCACACAATTTAGAAAAAAAAAACACTTTCTAATTACTTGTGTTAAAGACGGAATGAGGAAGAAGAATGAAGATGTATTTAAGTGAAGAGAGAAGAAGACGCTTTCAAAACAAAAAATGTAGAGGAGGGAAGGTGGGATCCCCTAAAAATATTTTTCCCAATAAGATCACGATTGGGAAAATGCAATTTCTTTTAGGAAATTTGAATTTGAGGTAAAAAATCGAGTTTTCTGCATTTTAATTAAGAATATAAGTCATTATTGAACATTAATGTTTTGTTTAATTTTTATCTTAAGGAGGATTAGAAACAAAATTACCTTAGGTAAAAAAAGGTATGGAAGAACTTTCCCGAAATTGCTTATTGTTTTGACAAGGGGATACTTTTATAGCCCAAAGTAATAGGTGACTTTGAAACTTCCATCATCTCACCCCTCTCACAATAAAAATTACTCGGTTTCTAACGCTAAACGAATTGCTTTTGTTTTACACAAATATGCTCAGTACTTAGTCGCCTAATTTAACTTCATTAACTCTTATCATCTCGTCGGATCCCCATGAGAGCCTCAGCAACTCCCAAAAAGTAGACCATCTGCGCTATGCCGAAGAGGGGCGCTATAACGATCATACGACACGCCCCGCCCTTGAAAAATGCGGTCGGACCTTCATACTTCACGATCTTGCTACACAAAACAAAGGAGCAATGTTATTTCTTTAAAGCCCTTGAAGACGTCAAGAGCACTCACATGATTGCATCGATTATACCACTGTAAGCCCTTTCGCCTTGGGCCTTTGTCAGAGCTTGCAGCCTCGTTTTGACGACGTCGAACGGATTTACGACTAAGGCCGCTGTAGATCCGGCTGCACATCCCGATAGAAACGAACACCAAAATACGGCTTCACCTGTTAACTTGATTGTGAGCAAAAGAAAATTGGAGCTAGGGGCACACTTACCTGACCCATCGGATTTTCTTGGTCCTAAATTATTTAAAGTGGCGAATAGGGGAAAGTAAACTACCGAAAACGAAACGTCCCGCAACATCGTCGCTCCTATTCCTTTGTATAATCCTAGTATACCGTGTTTCCTGAATAATTCTATAGTTAGTTGCGTTGCTGAGATTTTCCGCACGGATTTACCAGCTGCAACCACCAACTTCAAGTATAAGTCAAATCAAAAGACCAATCGCTCACCTAATTTGGCCTGAGCTGCAATACGTCCCGCGTCTTGCATTTGGATCTTCAGGAGTTCCATGGGGGTCGTGATGATGATTTGGCAGAAACCGGCTAGGCCCCCGGCCAACATCTGCCGCGTCATTGATAACGTCCTGGGAATGACTGGGATTAATCCGAAACGAATTAGAATGAATGCGATGGATATTACCCTTGCCTGGTTTGAAGGTGATGTCGGAAGAAGTCGTTAGCAGCCAATTTGATGGCCTTCTCTGGAGTTATGAGAAGGATGTTCACCGCGGATCCGCGGTACATTCCGAAGTATCCTTCTGCCTTGTAGGTCTTTTTGAAACAGTCCAACCTAAACCAGATTATCAATATATTTCCTCACATGGTAAAGCTAATTTCAATATGAAGAAGATATACATGAGTGTCGTAGAAAAGTACATCAAACAAATGGAATGGTCAACTTGAGGTCGATGATCATGGAAAGATGGACGATATAAAGGCAAAAGTAAAATAATTAGCTCACTGCTCTAAAATGTAAACCAAATCGTTGGAAATTGAATGAAAAACGAAAAAACATCATAATTATTTCACAGAAAGATTTTGGGTATACCAAAACTAAATGGACCAGAATATAAAAGAAAATGAGAAATAAACGTGTTCGATTTTGTATGAATGAAATTTCTTGGCCGACGATTAATGACTTTGGGTATTTCTGCGTACGTCGCGCATTGAATGAAGTGCGATCAAAAAATTCAAAAAATTTCTGGCAGAAGTCCACGTCGCGTCAGTACACGCTGGGTCGAATCGATTCCCCAACTATTTATCGCAGTTATTTCTGCCAATTTTAGACCCATTTTTATCTTGAAGTTATTCCGTCTGGTAACCCAAAAAAACTATAAGATAACGAACATGAAGGGTTCGAAGTTCAAATAAGAATGAGTCGATTAGGTCGACGCTAATAATAAAAATCACAACGACAAATATTTGAACGATTGAACGACCGAACGAGTTAAAGCCGATAAGATTATCGAACTTATATTAAGTAATACATATTTATTAAGGCTAAAAGGCATTAATAACAATTATCAATATCAGATTAGTGTTGAGCATGCTCTCGTAAGATAAGATGACAACGACAAGGTCTTTCATTGTGTATTACTTACATCGATGAGTACATTTTTTCTCCCTTAGGACCAACCTGTTGATTCTGCAGGCGCGTTTTGACAAGGTCCAAGGGGAAAACGCAAGACACCCCAATGATTCCAGCGATTCCTCCATTTATTATCTTCGGTATCAACCTGAAAATTTCCAACTCAGTTATGACGTTACCGTAACAATATATTAACTCAAAACTTGATTGATAACGAACGGACTTATCAAATGCAATAGCTCTGCTGTTTTATTTAATTTAGCTAAATTAAGATCCATCGAAAGTGTTACGCAAAGGCCTTGACCTCGCGTATCTCTTGGCCAAAAAATTGTCGACGAATTTACTTATCATGCATTCCTTGAATAAATAATTTTGAGGCATAATAGAGTCGCAAATTTAATTAGTGGCCGCGAATTGCCTGTAAAATCGCGTGCTTTACCAGTTATAACTGGCGTTATAGTCGTTAAAAGCGAATGGAATTCGTTATGGGAACTTTGAAGAAAAACTGAGTTCCACTTACGCGAACTGCTGTTGCTTTTTCGTTTCTCCCATTGATGGAAAACCGTGGATATCTGGAAACAACAAGAATAAATCAGTATTGTAGTACTTACACCTTTTCTTTCTTTCTGGAAAATATGTAAAACAAGCTCCCGAAAATGGGAAAAATACTGTAAAATCAAAAACTACATATTTTCTTTTGCTGGAAAAGTTTTGCAAGTCACTTCTACTCGTTAGTGTTCGGGAAATTGCTGGAGAAGTTTTGCAAATTGTCTAAAGAGTTAGCCTTAAAGATTGATGCACGAAAATTGAAAACTGAAAAGTTCAATATAAATTACAAGAAATAAAAAATCGAATAAGAAGTGCAGATAATGTAACCATAAATAAAACGAAATACTTATTTTTTGAAAAGAAAAAAGATGTGTCCTTTTGTTGAATATTGAAACATAACAATCCAAAAATGGCTGGCTTACATCAAGAGCATTATTGAGGAAGGGAAACACATTGGATGGGGTTGGATTAGTTTGGGCATTCAATTAAAGATCATGGTAAATCGAATACAACTACCATTAAGTCGCCCTTTTTAAGTAATACAAAATCAACTAAAAATAGTCGAAGAACAAAAATCTGATAAGTCTTTGATTTTAAGGATGATATACTTTAGTGATTTTGACTCATCTCAAGACTGTAAGGATCACTTTAAATATGACTCTTTTCCTTATGGATGACAAACAATAATTAATTCAGTCATAGTCATTATTTCATTGAATAATAAAGTTTGTATTTGATTTATTGATGCTTTACATTCTTTTAATTACAAATAAAGTAAAGAAAATATATATAGCTTTTATAATCGGATAATTATTAGGTGGGTCACAAAACGTTATAGTCAGTCACAAAATATTCAACATTTTGGAATTACGTGAAGAAAAGTATCCCTTTTTTCTGACCGCGACAGTTGATAGAATAGAACCAAATAGTAAGAATGCTAAAAGGTTTGTTTACACGCAGCTAATAGAGAGGTAGGTCAAGTAGGGATGTTATTTGACTAGTTCCCTTTTGCAGCAAGCAATCAAGCAAGTGGAGCAAATAAGATAACCGTTTACACAATTTAACTAACTCGTAACAAACAGGTAAGTTTCCTATTTGACCTGTCTCTCTATTAGCTTCGTGTAAACAAGCCTTGAGAGCCAATAAACCAGTCGAAAGAAAACGAACTGGAAGACAAAATACCTAATAGATACTCTGTCAATTTTTTTTAATAATTAAGAAGCCTCTGCTTACAGATAAGAGAAGGTTACTAAGAAGAAGATATTTGTGGAGAATAATATTAACAAAACTAAAGGCTTGTTTACACGAAGCTGGTAGAGAGGCAGGTCAAGTAGAAAGGTTTCTCTCTGCAGCAAGTGACCAAGCAAGTGGCTCTTTTATGCAACAAATAAACGTTGACACAATACAAGTAGCTTATAACAGGTAACTTTCCTACTTGACCTGCCTCTCTCCCAGCTTCGTGTGAACAAGCCTTGAGAGCCAATAAACCAGTCAAAAGAAGACGAATTGGAAGATAAAGTACCTAATGGATACTCTGTCAGTTTCTTTATAATTAAGAAGCTTATGCTTATAAATAAGAGAAGGTTAGAAATAAGAAGAAAATATTCGTGGGGAGCAACAATAACAATCTAAAGGTTTATTTACACGAAGCTGGTAGAGAGGCAGGTCATGTAGCAAGGTTATTTGATTAGTTTCTCTGTGTACTAAGTAAACATTTACACAATACAAGTAGCTAATTAAAAGTAGGTAACTTTCCTACTTCAACTGCCTTTCTACTAGCTTCGTGTAAACAAGTCTTTAGAAACAATAAACCAGTCGAAAGAAGGCGAACATGAGGATAAAGTACCTAATGTATACTTTCTCAGTTATGCTTACAAATAAGAGGTTAGGAAGAAGAAGAAGAAGATATTTATGGGAAGCAACAATAATAATCCTAAAGGTTTGTTCACACGAATCTAGCAGTAGGAAAGTTACATGATTGGTTTCTCTCTGCAGCAAGTGATCAAGCAAGTGACTCTATTATTATTAGTAAAAGTTTACACAAAAGGAATAGCTCGTAACAAGATGCCTACTTGACCTGCCTTTCTGCCAGATTCGTGTAAACAAGCCTTAAATTCAGAATAAAGTAGTGTGTTTGTTTAAACTCTGATTAAAGTCCAAGGTTTAATACTTAAAATGAGCTTAAATTTTGATAGTGTTTACAACGTGACATGTGAAGCATCACAATATTGTTTTAAGTCACATTCTAATGCCCAGAATTTGGCTCAGAGTTTAACTTTAAGCTTCGTTTTATTCTCATAGGCCCGGTATTTCAGTCGCAGTTTAACTTTAAGCTTGAGTTTATTTCCTTGGGAACATTTGTTGTTATAATTGCTACTGTGGGAATAAACTGAAGATTAAAGTTAAACTGTGACTGAAATACTGGGCCAAAGTAATAATTGTAAAAACAGTAGTTTCCGTAGAAATAAAACTAAGCTTAAAGTTAAACTCTGAATGAAATACTGGGCCTCAGTGACGCTTAAAGTTGAGTTGAGTTTATTTGTTTGGTACATCTGGCGATTAGAATCGATTCTACAAAGATGGTAACGCTGTTTATGTCTCTCATTTATGGTGATTATTAATTGATAATTTTCCCCATAGTAATCACATATTGAATGCGGATTCAATTATTCCAAATTCAATTATCCAAATTATTTAAAAAAAAAGATCCACTGGATGGAGCCACGAAAATGTTAAAAAAATTGGTTTCTGCAGAAGACAATAATAATCAGTGTTGCCAACTTATGATTTTGTTGCTGGATTTGGTGACTTTCTGTCGTTGAAAATTGTTGTTGCTGAAATTTCTGTCAATTGTCAATGAATTCAGACATGTGGAAAATTTAATGATTTCTTTTTATTTGAAAATAATTAATTTATTCAATGTTGCCAGGTGTCAGCATTTTAACTCTGATAGGACTCCTAAAACATTGTAACCAAAAATGTATTTTTTTATCGAAAAATGATATGTTGGTTGAAGCCGTGCTTCAGGAAAAAAAATGCGAACTACTTAATACATTGAAATGAAAATATTGCACTTTAATTTAGCAGAACATTATCTGAGTCAATGTATAACATATTTTTTTATATATAGATGTAAATATATTATTTTTTGACAGTTATAAATGGCACTACATGTTGACTACATGGTTTAAAAGAAATTGTTGCGTTATGTCATCAAATTAATTAGTATCATCTCCCCTTTTAGCATTTAAGTCAATTTGTAAAAAAATTGCTTTGAGATTCTTTTGGTACTAATCCCTTCAATTAATAGAAGAATGAAATGCAGGTGACATACTTTGTGCTATTCATTCATACTATTCATCGATCGATCTAGTTCTTTTATTTTCGTTGCCCTGACAACACTGAATTCATTTAACTTTGTCAGACATTTTTTTTAACTAAACGTAATTTTGACACCGATGTTATCTCTTCCAAACAAGTTCTTGTTAATATGTAATTAATTGGAACAGAGAAGACTCTGTTGTGTTTTCTCGAATTCGAAAAATAATGCCAAAATAAATCTAAATTTCTATTACTCGTAACGACATCGTTAAATAACGAAAATCGTTAAGTGACATATTTTGACCAATCAATGCTTAGACGCAACACATTTTTATGTACTGATTGGTCAAAATATGTCACTTAACGATTTTCGTTATTTAACATTATGAGTTACAAAATAGGGGGATTAGTGCAGCTATTTGTCACTATTTTCTGTATATATACATATATTATATTCGATAAAGTGAAAATTTATTCCTGCATTTGTTTTTAGTCAAATATATAGTGACTTTTTAAGCTTAATGTTCAGACTTTTTGTGCAAGCCTGTTGGCAACACTTGTAATAATCATGGAAAATTCAAAAATAAATTATAATTTATTTGGCCTTGGGTTTTAAAAATTCATCTTACCATAATAATATTGATCCACAAACATTTTGAACAGGACAAAGTGATCATTTGGTTTATAAAAGAAAAAGGAAAAAGAGAAAATCAAACATATTTCAAATAAAACGTATCCAGAGCAACATTTTTTGTCGCAGAATGTCATTAAATAGCAACAAAGAGCAAATCTTCCAAAAGCCGAGAGTCTGAAAAAAATAAGTATCACAAAATGCAACGAAACGAAACCTGTTTTTCTAGTGCAGTTGGGCATAAAGACAGGTAACTTGAGTTTCATTTTCACGGCCAATGACTTCGAGTAAACAATATATGTACGTATCTAACAAGAAACTACTCACGTTCCTGTTCCTGGATTTCCAGATCCTCGTCTTCACTTATTTGCTCAAACATCGCAGTTTCAATTCGTTTTCGTTTTGACTCTGACTGACATACCTACGTCTGACACATTTCGACCGGAACGAATCTAATAAATAGGGTTTTAGCGCAGAAATTAGCGCCAAAAACCAATGATGTGAGACTTGTGAGTTTAACAAATTACTATGTCGATGCAAATATTTAAATTGCATTTCAAAAATTGTTTGGACGGAAAATTACAGCTGTCAAAATAACTAAATGTAAAAGGAAAAGTTTGGAAATGAGAAATCAGTTGTTTTTCAAGTCAAAATATAACTTTGTTAATTTTGAAGCCACCGTTTTCAAAACTAACAAAAATGTAGATTTATTAGGGCCGATAGTTTAGTCACTGATTAACTTTATCATAAGGGGAATAACCAGTGACTAAAGTACCTGCAGGTCCTAGGTAGGTACTTGATGGATAACATTCAAATTTGTTCCTAAACAGTCAAGAACAAAATAGTTTATCTATTTTGAATTACATAAACTATTCCAAAAGTTCTTCTCCTGCACTTTGTAGGTCAGTGTACAGTCGCGAGCAAAGAAAAATAGTTGGGAATGTCATTCAAAAATTTGATCGAATGGTTCCCGATTGACATTTAATGGATGACAGTTGTCTGCTTTGCTTATAACCTAACGTGACTTATTAGCACTTTTGTTTGCTACATTGTGCACTCAGAGTATCTTCATCTCGTATTAATGTATCAGGTAAAAACAAGATGCGAATATTCTGAATGAAGCAAACGAAAGCGCTAAACGTCAAGTGACATTTCGCGTTGATCTAAATCAAGACCTCTACAATGTTATGCAATAACCAAAGATTATATTTGATACAACATTAGAACCGTCACTTAAAGTTGGATACTATCTAGGAAAACATAGCGTCTCCTTTATCATATTGACCACTGTACATTGTCGTCCACGCTTGGGGCTGTGCTCTCTGTGCTAGTTCTTGCTATTCTCTTATTATTTGTTCTTTATCTTTATTATAATAAGATTACGTTTGCGACATTTTGCTTAAAACAAATCCGTGTAAAAATAAAGGCACCCAAAATAACAATTTACATTATTTTTAGCTTTTATAACAGTTTATATCACACCAATAGAATGTCTCCTAATCTATAACGTTAATTATCTACAAAACAATTGTCAGTCACACTGTATAAAAAGTACAGGTGGACTATTTAAATCGAAATACCTCACGAAGGAAGCACGTTGCGGAAGAAGTGTTAACTGAATGTAAGGGAGAAAGCAAAGCACTTGTTATTCCATAATTTAATTAAAATCCTTTCATTTTACAACGTACAAATACAACAACCCTTGTTAAATACATGATAACGAGGTTTCACTGTACTTCGTAAATTCTTTAAAATTAATCCTCAACAATTTTACCGTTAAGATTATCGAAAGAAATGGCCTGTAATCTTTACTAATCCAAAACATTTCCAAACTTCAGCAAGGACACTTTAAATTAATGAAAAAAACGTTTTATTTTAATAACGTACCAGGTACGACACTTTAAATTAATGAAAAAAACGTTTTATTTTAATAACGTACCAGGTACGACAACCTTTGATAACACACCATAACGAGGTTCTACTCTATTTCGCAAAATCGTTAAAATTATTCTCCAATGATGTAATGCTGATAACATAATCAATGACAAGAATTTTGGGCGACCTTGGCATTAGAAAATTTGGAAAGTTTCGGCCCGAAACCTTCACCAACCCGAACTATTTCCGGGCTCCAGCTGTTACTCTACAAAAAACTTATCTTACGTAAATAAGTCCACTAGTAACACCGTACGTTACGCCTCGGAATGAATGAAATTTCAGTACACTTACTCATCTACGTATCAATATTATTTTATGATTATTTTTCGTAATTCGGGAATTTCTTAGTTCAAACAAAAAATCCTTTATAAACACAGCCTTTAATATATTTATAAATAAAAGTGGTAGTGAGGTCGGAGAAGGTCATTTACTATCCAAATTTTCGTAACGACTAAAACTACAGCCGGGAATTGCTGTATTAAGCAATTTATTATTGTTGTAATAATTAATCGAATTGACAGAGGATTTAAAAGCTTAGAGTCGACTTAAATATCGATCCCAGGCCAAAATAAATAGCAGCATACTCACGTTTCTGATAACTTGAGCGAGATCCTGCGTCGACGGCACTGAGGATCTGTCGGAGTTATTTTTTTTTAGTGACGACTCGCCCTGTGTAATGCGATAATTTTTCAACCGGAGTTTATCGGTTGATGTTCCACGGTTTATGAAACGCCGTCGATTACTGGCGTTTATTATTAATTTCCTCTGGTGTACAGCTGGTTAGTTTCCGCACACGTTGTTGAGCTCGTCAGCAAGGTTTTCAGCTACTGTTTCACAGAAAGCGCGCCGAGTTCCGTCGATATGATGACTTCGAACAGCTGCAAGAAACGTCGCGCAGCGTCGTCCCATAAAATGGGTAAGGAGGACACAAAATAGTATAAAATAAAAATACTTGTGGTGGACAATAATAAATAAGTGTTGGAAACGATCTGATTTTACAACTGCACTAAAAATTCTCGAAATTATTTTTCTTACTACAATATCGAAGGAAATACTAACGTAGTCACTGATTGAGTTTCTTGAAATGCGAAAACTTACAAGCTTCAAATGCACATAATTAAACATTAAACAAATTAAATTATCTGTAAACAGACACAATAATTATTATCACACCTGGACCGTCTTCAATGACACAATGACTGATTGTTACGAAATGATTACGAACGAACACAAAACTTATTTTTTATAATAATTCTGTTGATTGTGATTCTGATAAGCTACTTGCACGGCAATTATTTCTTTATTAAAATAGTTGCAGAGTCGAATTGATTGGGTCCACTGGCAACGGAGTCAACAGGCTTGACGCTTGGTCGAGCAAGTGTAAGTGTGGGGTCGAATCTCCTCCTGGTGCATATGGATCAAATTTATGGAGCACTTAGGTGTCGGATTATGTTTAGGATTCATATCGGCTCCTTCGAACTGGATTTTCTGCGTTTCCCCAGTTTGTAAGAAAAATGCCGAAGGGAAAAACACCTAGTAAGTCGGTCGCAACCGCAACGGGCAAATTAAATGCCTCCCTGACAAACTCATAGAGAGTAGGAGGCATGTATGGTGTAAGTACAAGTGTAAAATTGTCTAAAGAAGACACGTACATACAAATAAGCATGTACATTATTGTCACTTGAAAAATTAATTATTAACGTCAACCGGTTCATTTGTTTGCCGTCTTCCACGCCCCCTCCCTTAGATAATTATCCGTTTTGTAAGAAATAATTTAAATGGATCTAAGACGCCAAAAAAATCGAACCTAGGTATAAGACATACTTAGCAAAAATGAAAATATTTCAACGAACGAAGAATTTAGGATAGAAAAATTCATAAACCTAGGGAGAAATGTAGGGAAAAAAAAAACGGCCCACCCCAGCAACAAATAATAGAATAATCTTCATTCTTTCACCAATACAGAAATTAAAACGAATTAATAAGTGAAATAAAAAAAAAATACTTTAAAACTTTTCTTGTATCTTCATTAGCGAGATATTGCCCGAGAACACACTGTTGGGACACCTATATATCAATAAAATTGAGAAAGTGTATTAAATGTAAATTAATTACACTGCCACCACCGCAGTTTTAAAGGACATTACACATTTGCTAAAGATTAACCTCATTTATTTATTTATCATTTTCAATTTCGGAGTGCGTGTCCTTGAACTCAAAAGCTGTTGAAAGTAAATTCAAATGCAAAAATATAATTAAAATAAAAGAGTCACATTGAGGATAATATTCGAGTATATTAATTAGAAAATATATGATGATGAGTTATAAACCATTCCTACCTTTTTCGAGGATGAGAAACAGCATCAGAGGATCTTTTCACCTGATGTTTCCTTCGAGATTTGTAATAGATCACCCCCTGAGACTCTAGCCACCATCACATCAACCACACCAATAATTTCAGGAATTCCATTCACGTCTCAAAAAGTTGTCAAAAAAAAACATTATTTCTAATGAAATCGAAGAAAAGAAAGAGTAAGGCCACAACCATTCTCGAACATTAATTAACTTTTTGAAACCCCTCTAGAACTGCGAAGGCTTATTGTTTACATTTAAACGAAAAGAGGCCGTAAAGTGGCGCCCCCTTAGATATTTTCCCTGAGGGTCTGTCTGAAAAGGTCATGGAAATGAATTAAGTTGCTTACTCTATCGGATGGCTGTTTTCACGCGATCAGTCTTTATCGACGGTTTATTTATTTTAGCGTTTCTAAATGGCTCTTCCCTTAAGGGGTCTTAAGTTGAGTCTGGTCCACTTCCAGGGCCTGTTATCGCCTGGGATTGTTGAAATAACCCTGAAGTAATTTAGATTTTAAAAACTTTCGATTGTTTACAAAGGCACAAGAAATTTTTGGCCATGGACTTTAGTGCGGTGGTTCTTTGTTTATTAGAAATTTTAATTCAACAGAAAAATTTATTTTTGCATGTACTGATGTAAACATTTAATAAATTACATTGTAAATATTATTCCCATTAATTAAACATTACTTTGGAAACACGAATATCCAATTCTTTAGTTGCATTTTGATCTGAGCTTTTGAAAGTCAACACTTTTTTTTGTGGAAAACAATTACATATAAATTTTAATTGTTTTGAACCATTATTATTATTATTATTGCACTTTTGTCCCTGACAGCCTGTATGTCTGAAACGCCGTTTTCAAGTTCATAAGGTTTATAGCAAGTAAAATTGTACTGTAGCTTCCTTGTTATTTTTTCTTTAGATATTTATGCAGTTTCTTATTTGTTCAATTTCAAATTTTATTAAATAAAAAGATTGCCATTCCAGATTAGAGCTCTGCCTCGTGAATCAGGTCATGATCATATGGAAGTGTTTTGTTTGCAAGTCGTTCGCGTCAATTAATTTGAATTTTTATTTACTGTGAATAAAAGAAAAACAGAAAATCATCTAAGCGAGCCTTAACTCCTTTTTGTAATGGATCAATTTTATGTGATTGTTTATTGAATTGATTTATGTGAAGGGTCTGTTAATGAACCCTTCTTACTGTGTAGAGTCGGCCTTACTTTAAATAAAAGAGGGTTTTTAGATATTATTATAATTTGATAAACTATCAAATTCTAATTATTTACGCTGCAACCACCGGAGTTTCAAGGGATACCGGGCCCTAAAGCGAAGCCTCATTTATTTATTTAAAAATATCATTTTTCCTGGAGGCGTGTGGGTACTTAGACTCAGAAGCTGTTTAAAATAAATTCAGAATGCAAACTAAAAATAAAAGATTGATGTTAGGGACAATATTTGAGTATATTGACTGAGAAAACAACTTTACAACAATAAAAATAATTCAATAATCACCTACCGGGCAGAGTAGTTTGACGGGAGAATTCAGCAGCAGAGAACCCCTTTACAGCCTTCTTGGGGTTTCCACTGCTTTCCCGGGGGTCTTCTACACAACTTTCACTCTCACCAGGTGAAGGCGCAATTTAAATTTTTAAAACAGAATGGATACAGTAAAAAAATACGAAATTTTTAATTAATGACGTTTATTTCGAACGAGGGTTAAACAAAAAATTTTGAAGACTCGATTACTTAATTTTTTAAGAGGAATCTCGAACTTCACTCAAAAACGGCCCGGTGAACATTAATTAATTTTCGCAATCGCTCTCTTCCGCGTTATCGCTATGCAAACAAACCCCTCCCAAGAGGTGAGTTGGCTACATCAAGGTGTACATTGGTCCAATTTCGACCGTTCTTTTTTTTTGTACGCGTGGGCATCAACTCCGTTTTCACGTGGGAGATTTGCTGACGAAAGAGTTATTTATTTTAGCGATATCTACAGTAAGAGGTTGTTTAGACTAACTCGCCCGGGAACTTGTCTACGTTAAGACTAAGTTGGAAATTCCTCTGTTCAATTCGAGCAATAAGTAATTTAATTTTGATTGGATTTAGGGCGAAAATTTTCGGCTGCTTACAATAGCTGAACGCTTTCAATTTACGTTTTTAATATCAAAGTACTTTCTTGTCGATTTAGAATAAAAATGTTTTTACCTAAAATGAGGTAAAAGTACACCTAAATTACATCTAATAGTTTTTTTCTTTCTTTTTTCTGAGATAAGCTTTTATATTCGTTGCCTTATACACGGTTACAGCGAGAAGTACTTAACGAACCCTGAAAAGTATAATCCAGATTACGACCTCACATTACACATTCAGATATATAAGATTTAATTTTTGTCCGGATTCCTGGAAAATCCGAATTGTTGGGAATCCGGATTATCGGAGCTTTAGTGTATTTATTAAAATCATGTTTTAGTTTGAGTACACCACGCAGATAGGACTGTTACTGTATCAGTGGTGTAATTTTAGAGAAGGGGTTACCAATCTTCTTAAAGCATTAACACCTTGCAAGAAAACAAAAATTACTCGCCCCCCCCATTTCAAGGCCGCCTTGATTAGTTAAATATTAATTTATTGATAATTTAAACTCAAATATGTCACAAACGGCTCATCCAGATATCAACATGTTATATATTTGTAACATCAGTAACAGATGATCTTTCAGTTTAGTGAATAATATATACATAGGAAGTTCAATTAAAATAAAAACCCTGTACGTAGTTCTAGTTGATGCACAATTGTTTTTTTTTTTGCATAAATAATAAATTTTGGTTTTCAACCCTAATTCCATTGCACCTTGATCCATTTATAACACAACACACATTGGTTACACTTAAGTACTATTTGCGCGTGCCAACTGCAATGCATTTTTTATGACTTTTGATTAAAGTCATAGAGAAAAAGGAGAACAATTAAATTACAGTTACAATAAGTAAATACCACCAGAAAATAAAGTATTTATCAAATTCCGTAACTCATTTTGATTTGCCTAGCAATTTGTTTTGCTGAGAATTGTCCTGAATCACACTGTACAATCTGATTATGTAAGCACCCGAAAAATTTTTAAATCTAAAAATTAATTCAAGTAAATTAATACATGCATCTCCTTCAGCAGTATCTAAACAAATTTTAATTTAGTCTTAACATAAACAAGTTCCCAGGCGAGTTAATCTAAACATACTTAAGAGCCATTTAGATATCGCTAAAATAAATAAATCTTTGGTCAGCAAATCTGGCGTTGAAAAACGGAGGTGACGACAACGCAGAAAAAATAAGAATGGTCGAAATTGGACCAATTTGCACCTTAATGTAGGCAACTCAAGACGCCTCTCGGGAGGGGTTTGTTTACCTAAACGATCCCGCGGAAGAGAGGGATTTCGAAAAATTAATGAATGTTCACCGGGTCGTCACCGAGTAAAGTCCAAAGTTCCTCATAAAGAATCAATTCCGGAAGTGTATTTTGTAAAAGTCCCTGGTGAAAGTTATAAAGAAGATCCCCGAGAAAGCTGACGAATCCCAAAAAGGGCTTTAGCGAGGTTCTCTCCTGTTGAATTCTCCCCTTCGAGTACCTTACTGGAAGAGGTGAGTTTGTTTTCACATATTTATTTCAATATATTAATCTTTAAGCCCTAAGCTGACTTTTATTTGGTAGAAAGAGAGTAAATTGTCCCACAAAATGCGCTTGAACAGTTCCAGCCCGAAAGAACCCTCCTCCGAAACTCAAAGTCATTGCGAAATGTAGTTCTTTAAATTTATCGATGGACCGGAACCCTCTACCCTAATTCCGGTGGTGGCAGCGTAAACAAAAAGAAAAATATAAATAAATAAAAATCATACTTTTTAATTAGTACGTTATTCAACCCCATTAGCCTACATTTCACAAACTTTTGCTACCAAAGTAAGAAGGGTCAATCACGGGAAGACGTCTTCCTTTCACCCCCTCGACCCTCGCTTACAAAATGGTGGCAGCGGTGGGATTTGTTCAAATTAATTAATTAATAAACAAGGAAACATTTTTTTTGTTTAAATTTGATTTTTTTTTTCTTTTTTCTATTGGAAATCCTGTACTAATCAGTAATAATAGTAGCCAATTTAATGTTAAGGGTCTGGAATGCGTGCAAGTGCATTTCTTTTTGTGTATTTTTTGTGTTTGTTTTTATTTGTTTTAGGTACGCGTTCGGTTGCGCCTAATTAATAATTTAATTCACTTCGGATATGCAAAATTGTTCCTTATTGGGAAAATTTTGTTTTGTTTAGTTTAGTTTGTTTAGTCCCTTGAACGTAAATTTCAAAAATCAAAATTTAAGGCAATTTAATCACTCTCGAATGAGTGCACCGCAAAAATTTCAGTTAGCGCCATCTTAAAACATCGGGACGCGCGCACACAGGAGTTACGATCGCTTGGGCAATAAGTAATTTTGCATCTACGAGGGTGCGTCAACAAGTCGAGCGCCGGAGGTTAGGCGTTGGCGCATCGTAGTTACAGAGTACGTCGAAAAAAATATTTACCTGATTAACCACGTTTCAATTATTTACTATTTTTTTTAATATCATTCAAAAAGGGAAGAAGTTAATTTGTTAAAGTCGATCACATTATTCGATTCCTTTAATTTTTTTTATCAGTGTCCTTGTTTAATTTTTATAAAAAAATATAAATATATATATATTTTTCTATTCTCCGTGTAATTTTGTTGAAGTAATTTTAATTTTTATGAAAAAAATTATGTACAGTGGTTAATTATTAATAACGCGATACCCTGACGTGTTTCAATGCGGCCGATAGAAATTAAAAAAAAAATAATTCACTCGAACAATTTTAAACGCCCTTTCAACTCAGTTAATAAGTTTTTCAAAATTTTGCTAAATCTGAAATCAATAATTAATTTAAGTAATTAGAAGAAATAAATTCGTTGCACGCGAAAGTAAAATTGAAGAAATTTTAGTGAGTTAAGTGATAAGTTTTGTGATTAAGATTTGAAAAGAAATTAATTCAACATGGAAAATGAAATAAATGAAACATCAACTGCAACCAACAACACCCTAGAAGCTAATATTCTCCCCGTAAACGGCGCGGAACAACCACCTACGATGAATCTAGCGAGTCTACGGACTATCGGACAAACCCTAGTTGGCCTCCCAGAATTTTCGGGAAAACCAGGAGAAAATATAAGAGAATTTTTCCTGAAATTACGCCAACGAGCAGACATTGATGCCTGGACAGAGCAGCAAGCCCTGGCAGTTGCACGATATCAACTAAAGGGAGAAGCATTCCAATACTTGGAGTTGGAATCGCAACTTTTATCCTCCACGATAACATACGCCGAATTCAAAGCCGCGTTATTAAAACGCTATGAAAAGAAGACTTTACCAGGCGAAGCATATTTAATGCTCCAGAGATGTACTCAAATGATAAAGGAGAATGTCGAAGATTTTGCCGTCCGAGTAAAGAAGGCAGGAAAGAAACTCTTGGAAGAAAATCTAGCCTTAGTCGAATCCAACCAACCAGCTGAAAAGGAAGCCGTAAAGAAACGGCATCAGCGAGATTTGGGGGAACAGTTTAAAAGAGGTCTTGACCAGGAACTGATGAAAATGATTATTCTGGATTTAAACCGAAATCCTCAGATGACATTCCAAGAAGTGATCGAACTTGCTCAACAAGCCGAAATTAGTGGAAGGATGCTGAGACAAATGAGAAGATTAAACAACCTATTCATCACGAATCAGGAAATAGAAAATTTCGAAGAAGAAAGTGACGAACAAATTTTTACATGTGAAGAAAATGGACACGACCAAAAGGAATATCAACCGAAACGTACCGAAAGGACTCGCTGGGGAAATAGACCGGAAAATTTTCCAGAAAATAGGAACAATAGATTTCCTACTGGAAGAAGATCCGTAGAAAGAAACGAAGATCATTCAAGAGGAACCACAAATGGAAACAACTACTCAAGAGGGGCAACCTTAAGAGGTGAATATTCAAGGGGAGCCATACCGAAACAAACTTTTTCGCAATATGGCAGACCGACTTCGAATTATCAGACGCAATTTACAGCAAATTATAGGGCGAGTTATCCACGAGATTACCGCAATAGAAGACCTGATTATTATCAGAGACCTGATGAAGAACGAAGTCGTGAGTTTAAGAAACAGGTGAAATGTTTCAGGTGTTCAAGAATGGGGCACTATGCACCCGAATGCAGAGAAAGAGTGAATAACCCGAGGACACCACAGAATGGGAGCATAAGAAATAATCAGAGGAAATCTTTAAACTTCAAAGGTCCTTTGCAAAGCCCCGAAGTCAAAGGACCGGAAGCGCGAAAAAAATAAAAATTACGCTCCCTCACGCATACACAGTCGAAGAGGAAGGAAATAAATGTATCATCCTACCGAAAACTTATGGACACGTAGCTTCAATGCTAGTTGACACGGGAGCCTCTTTGACCATATTAAAGGAAGAGTTCGTTCGGAGGATCGGGGCCCGAATTGAACCAGAGCCAAATGTTGTTTTTCGAGGCATTTCAGGAGACGAAGAGCCATGCTTGGGGTCAATAATTTTACCACTCCGAATAGGAAGAAGGTACTACGACACCAAATGCATGATTTGCTCAGATTCCGTCAATCTGAAAGTAGATGGACTCCTCGGAAGGGACTTTCTCAGAGCCAATGCCGCATCAGTCGACTATGGGGAAAATGTCCTCAGACTCGGAAGAGAAAGGATTGAGTTGTTGAGCCATAATGATCTTAGTAATCTAGGACTCGACAACGCTTACCCCCTTCATCAAGAGGAAAGGTGGAAAACAGCAGCAGGAAAACGCAAACTTCGGAAACCAGATCACAGATTTACAGAATCTCAATACTGGAATCGAAGAACGGCGACAAGGAATAATGGAACTGAAAGGTTAAGGAATTATGAGAAAAACCAGTTCCAGGAAAAGAAATGTAAAGAAAGTAGATTTTCAAAGCGGATATATGCTGAAAAGACGAGAGCTTCGGAAATAAAAGAAGAATCGAGAAAGCCCAGTTACAGCGATATAGTGAAGTCAGGAAAACGAAGTTTTAAAAATGAAAATGAAGATAAATCAAGAAACGAGAAGGAACAATATCGTGAAATAAGAAAAGACGGCAGAACCCTACGAGGAAAAGGCGCGGACATAAAAGAAGTTTACGAAGATTTATTTACAGCTCCAGAAAATTATTCCCTAGCTCACTGCGTAGCAAGAGATCTTCGCATGAGTAGAGGAATCGCAGTTGAATTTGGACGTTTAGGAAATTTGAAGAAACAAAATGCCCAGGTTGGGGAGATAGTAGTTTTACAGGAACACTCGCTCAACGGAAGGGAGAAATTTGTTTATTACCTGGTGACAAAAGAACGGAGTCAAGATAAACCCACTTATAAATCCATAAAACAGGCCCTGGTAAGTCTACGAGACCACTGTCTACAGAACAGAGTCCAAAATGTAGCAATGCCTAGGATAGGTTGTGGTTTGGACGGCTTGCACTGGGAAAAAGTAAGGGGCATTTTAAGAAAGGTGTTCGCCAAAACGAAGGTAAATATAGTAATTTACGTCCAAGGGGTAAATAAGGATAGGCAACAGATTAAGGAAAATGTGCAGCAAAATGATGCTAAGAAATGGAGACTGGAAAAAGAAAAGAGAAGAAACACGAATGTGCACGAAAAGGTGGAAAAGTCAACGAAAAGCGGTAGAAAAGTCGTTAAGAATACCAAGAAGGAGACTCTAGGAGAAAAAGATCGCAGGATATCACCATCACTACCAATGATGGAGGACAAGATAGTTGGTAGCTGTCTAGTCCGCGTTAAAAATGCGAACGAAATTCCTCCGAGATGTCAAATGATATGTACAGCTGTACAGGGAAGGTACAACCCTGAACAGGATATATTGTTGGAACCCGCCGAGTTGCTGATCCACGGGTTAATAGTTGCACGAACAGTTTCCAAAGCGAAACGGGAAGTACCAGTCTGCCTCATGAACATAACAGGAGAGACGCTTCGAATACCTAAGAACACGGTAGTTGCCTATGGTGAACAAGTAGAAGTCCTTCGTGGAAGGAAAACAGGAAGAAAATGTATGTCCTTGAATAAAGTGGACATTGTAAAGGAAGGAATATTGGAAAATCTGGAGCTTGAACACTTGAAGAAACAAGAAAAAAATAAATTAGTAAATTTGGTTCGGGAATATGGAGACATCTTTATGGGAAAAGATATAAAGTTAGGGTGTACGCACGAAGTGAAACATCGAATTATCACGGAGGAAGTGCCGCCCATAACTAAAGCGCCTTATAGAGTACCGTTCAGTCAAAGGAAGGAACTCCAAAACCAGATAGGAGAGATGCTAGAGCAAGGAGTGATCAAAGAATCTTCCTCGCCCTGGAGTGCACCGGTAATAATGGTGAAGAAAAAAGCCTCAGAAGGTGAGAATAAAATTCGCGTCTGCATAGACTACAGAGCGCTGAATGCCATCACCAAGCGAGACTACTTCCCATTACCAAATCTCCAAGAAACCATCGACCAGCTAGGAAATGCTAAGTTCTTTTCCACGCTGGATCTGGCCAGCGGATATTGGCAAGTAGAGGTTGACCCGAGAGACAGGGAGAAGACAGCGTTCTCAACCCCTGATGGTCACTACGAATGCTTAAGGATGCCATTTGGATTGGCTAATGCGCCAAGCACCTTCCAAAGACTAATGTACTCCGTTATGTCGGGACTAACAGGTGACAAATGTTTAGTGTACCTAGACGACATAATTGTTTTCAGCAAAACGTTAGAAGAACATTTGGAAAGATTAAGAGAAATTTTCGAATGCTTAAGGAAAGCGAATTTAAAATTGAAGCCGTCAAAATGTAATTTTTTAGCCAGGGAGGCTAAGTACTTAGGTCACATTATATCCGAAGAAGGAGTAAAACCGGACCCAGAGAAGTTAACTGCTGTAAAGGATTATCCTAGACCTAGAACAGTGAAAGACATTAGAGGTTTCCTAGGACTCGTAGGATTTTACAGGAAGTTTATCCCCGAATTTTCCCACAAGGCAATACCTCTAACAACGTTGACAAAGAAAGATGTAGAGTTGCTATGGACGCAAGAGCAAGAGGAAGCTTTCGAGTATTTAAAGCAAAAGCTCTGCAGTCCACCAGTTCTGAAATATCCCAACTTCGAAGAACCGTTCATACTAGCGACAGATGCATCTGGAACAGCTATCGGCGCAGTGTTGAGCCAGAAAGAAGGAAAATTTGAAAGACCTATAGCCTACGCTAGCCGACAACTCAACAAAGCAGAGAGAAATTATGATGTGACTCAGCAAGAGTGCTTAGCAGTTGTTTGGGCGATCAAACACTTCCGGTGTTACCTTTACGGGACAAAGTTCACAATTTTCACGGATCACAGACCGTTGAAGTGGTTGTTTTCGTTAAAGGACCCAACATCAAGATTAGCCCGATGGGCGTTACTCTTGTCAGAATATGACTTCACTATAGAGTATAAGCCTGGTAGGAAAAACAACAATGCTGATGCCATGAGTCGGTTGCAAAAAGTTGGAGAACAACAAGGGAAACAAGAAATTCAAGGGAAACTAGCGCAATGTCCAAGGCAAGAAAAGTTCCGGCAGACAACAGATGTCAAAGTGTTAGAAAATACTGCGAAAAGGGATAAACGTCAAAAGATACAACGAAAAAAAGATATAATGGATGAAATTGTTGAATTAGAGCAGGAAGAAATAAGAAAAGAAAACAAATCGTTTCCAGAAGAAAATTTTAAGAAAGAATACAAGAATAATAAAATGAAGGCTCTGAACTCTAATAAGGTTAACACGAAACCTAAACATGAAGAGAATAAAGTTCCAAATCCGATTGAAATCCAAGTGGAAATTAATAACCACAACGAGGATATTAGCGATGATGAACCAGGAGATCGCAAATACGAGAGGACGTTCTCGCAATTAGAACGAGAGAGAGTGCAAGGATACGAAGAATTCCAAGAATGGACACGGAAAACTAGAGAGCAAGATCGGAAAAAGAAAGTAACCCTAACAAAAATTAGCCAACCTCTCAGAGTCATTCCAAGAGAAGTCGAAACCAAGCCAATTTTAAAAAAATATCGAATTGATGCTAAGGAAACACCTATACCGTACCTGGATAAGGAGTTGATAAAGAACGAGCAGCTGAAAGATAAAGACCTGCAAAAACTTCGTCAGCAAATTCAAGACGAAGATGTGGAAGACCCCTACTACATCGATGATGATGATGTTATCTTCCGAGTGAGACGTGGTAAGGAAAGGAATGACCGAATTATTATTCCGAGGAACTTGGTGCGACAATGTATTCATGACCATCATGATTTGCCGTACGCCGGACATCAAGGCGTACCCAAAACGTTAAGATTATTGCAAGAACGAATGTACTGGAAAGGAATGGAAACCGATGTTATGGATTACATCAGAAAATGTCATTCCTGTAATACGCGGAAAACGCCTACTAACAGAAGACCAGCACCATTACAACTGTTCTGTGATGTTTCTTATCCGTTCGAGCTAACAGCTATGGATATAGTGGGACCGCTAGTTACTACAGACCAAGGTAACGAGTATGTATTAACATTCCAAGACTACTTTACGAAGTATCCGGAAGCAATACCTTTACCGGACCAAAAAGCGGACACCGTAGCTCGAGCATTCGTAGAAAACATCGTTGCTAGACATGGCGTACCAAGAAAATTGCTGACCGATCAAGGAACAAATTTCGTGTCAGGATTAATGAAGGAGACCTGTAAAATATTAGGTATTCAGAAGATACAAACAACTCCCTATCATCCGCAAAGCAACGGGATGATAGAAAGGACACACCGGGTGCTAAAAGATATGCTATCTCATTATATTTCGAAGTCGCAACGCGATTGGGACAAGTGGATACCCTACGTCCTAATGGCCTACAGAGCCAGTATCCACTCTTCCATTGGCGAAACTCCATACTTTCTACTCCACGGAAGAGACATGAGGCTACCCAATGACGACAACCTCACTTCTACAAGACAGCGATACGACTACAGCGAAAACTACGCATCAGAACTAGTTGCAAGACTAAATTCCACTTTTGAAGTCGTGCGCCGGAAAATCAAGAAGTCAGCAGAGCAGCGGGAGAAGCAGTACAATAAGAAAACTAGGCCTACTGAATTCCAACTAGGAGACAAAGTCTATTTGTTCAACCCCGCAATAAAACCAGGCCTGTCGAAAAAATTAAGCAAGAAATGGGAAGGTCCGTATAGAATCATGGAAAGGTTAGGACCTGTGACATACAAAATCGCTAGAATGGGTAGTAGTGAAGAACAAACAGTTCATGTCAACAGACTAAAGTGGTATGATGATAGTGACAATGTGCGAAACGCACCTCAAACTCGAAGAAATGAGGGGAAGGTACCAAGACAAGAGGACTCAGAGGATCAAGAAACAGAAACCGAGTCAAAAGATGATTTTAGAATGTCGGGAAATATGGAAGAATTAGAGAGAGCATATTTTGGCGGAATGCCAGAGCAACCACAACAAGGAGAAGTCGTAAACCCTCCAGAGGAAATAGAACCCTGGATAGGGACACCAGTGTCACTGAACGAAGAACCAGTGAGACGACGAGTGATACATTTTGATCCCAATGCGTTAGAGGAAGTTCAAGAGGATGACCAAATACAAGATGAAGAACAACCTGACTCGGGGAGTGACGATAGTTTCGAGGATGTCGAGACTGATACCGAAGAACCTGCAAGAACCCAGGAAAAGGAGGAGCAGACCCCAGAGAATGAGAACAATCCTTGTAACCCATGTCCCATGTCCGACATCGTAAAATTACATCAGGGATTTACCCTGACCTCTAAAAAAAAAAAAAAAAAAAATATATATATATTTTGTTTTCACTTTTCAAAAAATTAACGGGGTTACTCAATTCAATCAGTGATTTTTTTGTTATTTTTAGTCGAATCATAACTAACCTCGAGAGTTTATCGGTAAACTCCTAGGTACCGAGAATGGGTCAATAGTTGATGCTATCGACACTTGACCCTGGAACGCAAATACCATATAACATTTTTCCTTCCTTGAGTAGCAATTATAAACTATGTGTTTCCGAAAATGTTAATGTTAAAGTAAGGAAGAATGTTAAGAAAAAATAAAAACAGTTTTTAATAATAGTTAAAGATTATAATTCTGGTGTAAAAGTTTACACATCTTGTAAATCTATCTTATTATACGGGGTGATACCCTGAAGAAAAAATGAGAGAAAGAATAGGGACATAAATATATCGCGAGAAGATCATTTTCTATAACATGAATATGCATAAGGCAACTAGAATGGGAAAGGAGATATGCTGTTGAGAAGAACCCGGAATTCACAATGGATTCCCAAGAAGAAACTTTTGTTCAGGTCTTGCTTCCTCACCATTCAAATGGATGTGGAAGTGCTATGAGGTTAAGAGGATGACGCCTCGCTGAAATAAGAAGAGAAACTACAACCACCGTCATCATAAGCCTAGGCCAAAAACCCCAATTCGTGCTGATTACGAGGTCAATACCCAAGGTGCACCAGATTGTGCTACGTATAGTGCTTGAAATGGACCGCCATTCGATGGGTCTTACGAAAAGAACCGGCAACACGACGTCAATTTGGTTCTCCTTCGAGACTACATTGAACTTTGATCTAACAAATAAGAAATCGTCATTTTCGGAGAGTGAACAGACGTTATCGCCACAATCAAGAACAGCCTGCCCGGTCCTGCAAGTTAAACAGTGAGCTTGGACTTATGTGTACGAACTGTCGTCAAGGACAGACAGTGACCTATAGGCGACAACTTAAAGCCGCTAAGTGACCGCTAAATCCATTCAGCATTCAGCACTTATGTCCTCAGTTATATGAGGAGAAGACGAAGAGATGTTTGAAGTAACTCCTAACGATCCTCAAACCGCTACTTCAAGAAACATGTGAAGATAGACCTGGACATTGATAAAAATGGTCGTGGGTATAGGGATACTAACAAAAGCATCATCTAGTTCGCCTAAAGTATGTCCTAAGAAATTGTAGAAAGAAAAAAAAAATTTTTTTTGTATCGTTGTTGTACCAAATGATTGTTGACCTGGTACCTTTATTCTTTCTCATCATGTAATTAAGTATTAAGTTTGGAAATTTTGTTTATCATCTCCTTTGAATTTTTTTTTGTGATAATATTCACCACCTAATGTTAGAATCTGATACTCGTTTTTGTTATATGTGACATTGACATGGAGACTTCCTGGATGAGGCACCCTCAACACACAACATAGAGCCAACCACCAAATGAAGGAATTGAGGATAGACTGTCCGAAATGGTTCCTTAACCAAACTCAACTCACTACAAAATAGATCGGAACCAATCCAGTTCAGCGTACACTGATAGTATAATCAAGCTGAACCAGTCAATACAAGAAACCCGTGAAAGGAATGGACACCTCCACATCATCCTAGAATGAACTCCCTCACTAGTGGAAGGTTGTACTGCTGATAAGTGTTTGAATTGAACTATGATAACATATTATGCCTCATGCTACTCCTCAAATTGCTCCATGTCGCAATAATTTCTAAATGTTTGTAATAGGTTAAGCTTATGATATTGTAAAGGATCCAACAGTAGAGACCTCGGCAATCCTTAAAAGGTATTGACCATCGGGTCAACACTTTTTCTAAGGGGGAAGGGATGTAAGCACCCGAAAAATTTTTAAATCTAAAAATTAATTCAAGTAAATTAATACATGCATCTCCTTCAGCAGTATCTAAACAAATTTTAATTTAGTCTTAACATAAACAAGTTCCCAGGCGAGTTAATCTAAACATACTTAAGAGCCATTTAGATATCGCTAAAATAAATAAATCTTTGGTCAGCAAATCTGGCGTTGAAAAACGGAGGTGACGACAACGCAGAAAAAATAAGAATGGTCGAAATTGGACCAATTTGCACCTTAATGTAGGCAACTCAAGACGCCTCTCGGGAGGGGTTTGTTTACCTAAACGATCCCGCGGAAGAGAGGGATTTCGAAAAATTAATGAATGTTCACCGGGTCGTCACCGAGTAAAGTCCAAAGTTCCTCATAAAGAATCAATTCCGGAAGTGTATTTTGTAAAAGTCCCTGGTGAAAGTTATAAAGAAGATCCCCGAGAAAGCTGACGAATCCCAAAAAGGGCTTTAGCGAGGTTCTCTCCTGTTGAATTCTCCCCTTCGAGTACCTTACTGGAAGAGGTGAGTTTGTTTTCACATATTTATTTCAATATATTAATCTTTAAGCCCTAAGCTGACTTTTATTTGGTAGAAAGAGAGTAAATTGTCCCACAAAATGCGCTTGAACAGTTCCAGCCCGAAAGAACCCTCCTCCGAAACTCAAAGTCATTGCGAAATGTAGTTCTTTAAATTTATCGATGGACCGGAACCCTCTACCCTAATTCCGGTGGTGGCAGCGTAAACAAAAAGAAAAATATAAATAAATAAAAATCATACTTTTTAATTAGTACGTTATTCAACCCCATTAGCCTACATTTCACAAACTTTTGCTACCAAAGTAAGAAGGGTCAATCACGGGAAGACGTCTTCCTTTCACCCCCTCGACCCTCGCTTACAATTACAAATTTTCTGACATTTTTAATACCATTTAGAAACTCTTGCAAAAACGAAAAGAAAACTCTGTAATGAGAATAACAAACTTTATTGTAAACATTACTGACTATAGAGGTTGAGAATTAACCATTTCGGCTGCCGTCGTTAATTGTGACTTGCTGCTACTCTTCAAAACCTACAAAAAAAAATGCGGTGATTTGTTCGAAATTATTTCTTCAAATAACAAGTTTAAAACATTGTTTAAAAGAGAATTTATTAGAATTAAATATTCCAAATAAATAATAAATAAGTTTCAAGTATACGTAGACGCCTGACATACAGTAAAAACCTTTTTAAAAAATTATAAATAGAGTAAATAATTGTCTTCTAAAAATTACGTAAGTATCTGATTTTTTTTTAGTTACTTACTGATGGATCATAAGCGTAAATAATCCCGTCGGAATTGGGTTGATTCGGATATTTCCTGGATGGCACGCATTTCCTAACAAAAGGAGCCAAAAGCTTCGGATCGACATCCCTGGGATCCAACGGGGTCGTCAAAAAACTCACCGCTAATCCCATGCTTGTACTCACAAGAGCCCCAATCAAAGTATACCAGAGGTACGACAACCGGTACAACATAAAAATCTCACTGAAAGTCATTCAAGATAAACTCAGCTAAACCGACAGATTAATTCAATTCACTTACTCCGTGTGTACGACATTGGTGGTCTCCACAGGAGAATCAAGCTTTATATTCAACGCCGGGGACATCTTCGGCGTGAAATGATAATGGCAACCTTCAGTCGTGATGGGTTTCTCGGGGAAATGTATATCGCCGGAAGCAATGGCCGCTTGCGCCTTGAATGTAAGCCAGGACATGAAGACCAATCCTGTGGTGCTTCCAACCAGAGCTCCCTAAACTCAAAGGGCAATTTTTAGGTATAACAGCTAAATTATTATTACCTACTCTGGCGTTGATCCAAGGAAGCAAAATCCCCATGCTGAATAAACCTAAGGATGGTCCGCTGGCTATCGCTCCGATGCTCATGGTCAACTGAAAAACGCTTTCATGGTTAAATGTGGCACACGAAACGCGTCGTGGGTTTTTACTTGTAAAACTGTTCCTAGTTTTTCCACGATGAACACCAACGCGACGCAAATAGCTCCCATTAGTATGACCGTTGACTTCATTAGTATGTAGCTGTTTTTGTTCGAGAGTTCCTTTTGAAAGAATGATTTGTAGCAATCTTCGAGGACCACGGCTGCCATAGAATTTAAACCAGTTGATAAAGAGCTGTAACATATACTGTATAATGTTACGAGTCCTGAGTTCATATTCTTTTTTGTGAATAAGTCTTTAATCTTTATTCATACCTGAGGGCAGCACTAAAAATCCCTGCGACAAAAACACCTGGTAATCCTGGAAAATCGCCCAGCACTTCCATAACGAGCAGAGGTAGAAGCTGGTCCCTTTCTTTCGCCAGCTAAGACACCAAATCGAAATCGCTTTTGAATTAGATGCAGCTAAAAACTTACCATAGTAGTCAAGGGATCGCACTTGTAGTAAGTTGAAAAAATCAGCATTCCGCTGTAGGCAGACAAGAATACGAAAACTGACGTTCCTATTGCAAATAACCACAACGCCCTGAAACCAATCGAAAGCAAAAATATTTAACATGTACTAGTTTCGAAAAAAAAGAAGAACCTTCTAGCCGTCTTTAGATCTGGCAGGGCGAGGTAGCGCTGCATCATGCTTTGATTTATCCCGGCGGATTGAAGGAAATAGACGAAGCCACCGATGGTCATCGACCAAAACGTGTGCCTGGACAGTGGGTTCAAATCAAAACTGAAACACACAATAATTGCAGGAGAAGATTGAATTTGGCTGCGAAATTACTTTGGCCGTTCAATTCGTTCACTGGTCCAGTTCCTTTCCCAGACGGTAGCTGCCCCTCCGACGTCCAGTGTTCCCTTGATTACAACCAGTAAAATGGCGCCGAACATTATGATGGTTTGGATGACGTCGGTAAGGACGACGGCTTTTATACCTCCCTGAAACGCACTCGCACGTGCCTATATTTAAAAAGTGTATCCGAAAATTGCTTACCATGGAAGTATAGAAGATGCAGATCACGCAGACAGTTGGTGTGATCAGGTGCACGTTCACTCCCGTGACTGAAACGTACAGAGTACAGAGGGTGAGGACTTCAAAAATTAAGTAATTAGTAAAAAAAAATTATAAGCTACTTGACAACCCTGACACTTAACTATTTCCCTGCATTTCAGGAGGAATACTATTCGTCAATTTGCTATTCAATGTTGTAGTGCGACGCAATTATTGGGATTCTCACTATTATTACTAAGCTTTTGTCCGCTACCTTATTTGACCTCTGCAATGTACTCTTGGGTCAATCTTAAAGTATAGGTCTTGGCCACATCATGGCGAATGATCTGTGTTCCCCTGGATCTTTCTTCCACTAAATATTTCAACATTTCTTCGACTTACTGGT
This sequence comes from Serrognathus titanus, assembly GCA_039766575.1. Classification (NCBI taxonomy): domain Eukaryota; kingdom Metazoa; phylum Arthropoda; class Insecta; order Coleoptera; family Lucanidae; genus Serrognathus; species Serrognathus titanus. Next base: position 47,710,343 of record CM077914.1, on the reverse strand, counting down.
TTACATTAATTTTAATCTTCAGTGGTACTGAGATAAGTCCTAAGGGACCTCTTCCCGAAATGATTCCGACCTCCATAAGTCGTCAACTGAATCTCTCCTTTGTTTCTCAAATTCATAACATCCATAATAAATCTTGCATTTTTCATTGTAGTAGTCCATTCTGAACTAGGATCCATCCACGTGCTCTGACTTCTGACTCCCAAAATGTTTTTCGTAATCCATTTAGCTTACGGCTTGCGATGTGCAATAGTTAACACATGAACTTTCCTCTATTTGGCCTTCCTTCCCAAATTACCGTAAATGATCTTTCGGAAGGTCTTTGAATCGACTCCACGTTTCCTTTGCTCTTATTTGACTCCCCCCTTAGTATTTCAATTTAACGCGCTCTATAATAAACTGTCAGGATTTACCTTGATTAAAAGCCAAAGCAGGGACGTATATCACTATAGGAAGCCAGACCAACTAAAAAAAAATATTTTTTGTTAAAATCAAGGTATTTGAATAGATGAATCTTACCAGTCCGATACTGAATAAGACGGAAGCTAGAATTCTAACCTTCCTATCGAATCTTCGCTCTAAATACTGAAGGCAAAAGTGTTTAAATGCGTTAAGGCTTTCAAAGGGTGACCTACCTCATACGTCGACGTAAGTTTCAAATCATGAAACACTGGAAGATACACCCTGTCCATCACCAAGACCATGATTACCAGACCTGCCGTTATGTACACGTACTGGATTCCGTAGACGTAAATCTCCGTCGGAATGCCAAGAAGCGAAATCCCACTTATAAAACTGAGAAGGTTTAAAGCGAATCGGCAATCGGTTTCTTACCTGGCAATCAGTGACACCGAAATGGGGAACATCTTCATTTCTCTTCCACCCACTAGGTAGTCTTGCGAGCTCGAGGAAGCTTTAATGAAGCCGTAATAAACACCCACCACCAGGCAGATCAAAAGCATAAGGATGAAGACGATGTAATCTACCAGTCCGAAACGTTGCATTGATGCTCCGATGTCATCCACGCCGATTCCAAGGACGACTTTATCCCCGTGATCGCCTCCTGTGACGAGACCTACCTGCACCGCTTCGGACATCCTTAAGCAAAATAATTCATCAAGAATAAATTACTTAAGTTAAAGAACGAGCTCACCTGAATTGTTTTATAAGTTACTGTAGGTGACCTGAAAGATCCTCCTCGAGTGCGCATCGACGCTGAAATTGCGCAAAATCCTCCTGAAAACCTTGCCGAGCTTCAGCCTCCTCATGATTGATGGCCGGCTTAAACACGCACAAAACGTAACAATTGTCTCGTTAAACTGAAATTGCCGCGGTCAAATTGGTTAATGGTTCCACCGAGTGCAACGGATATCGCGCTCTTAATTAAAAAATCCCCTGCAAGTGATGTGAGAGTTATTTTAGATTACCGACGGCTCGGCAAGAATAGGTTTGATAAGATGCGTTTTTTTGAATGGGATCGGTTTGGCCTTGCCAAAAAAAAAGTGCAGGCTCACTGAATATGCGTCCAGACTTTGTTTGAGTTTGACTTTGTTAATAATAGTAAGCAAACCGTATGAAACCTTGCCGTAAATTAGATAAGGCACGTCCTAGCTTTTTATTGCCTTAACTGTAGCACGGCGCTTCCTTGAAAAATCGTACTTTAATTAGTGACAAAATAGACTTTTTTTTTTAATTTACGTCAGTCACAGTGTAATTAAGCTGTCGCTTAAAAAGTTTACACTGTAAAAGTGTTTCTTTGATAAGAGTTTAAAGATGTCTGTTAAGCACGTTTAATTAACGTAAAAGAAACGGCAGAAATTTGTTGTGGTTAATGTGACGAAAATTCCATTCCAACCGTTCTGTCTAAAGAATAATAAGAAGCACATCTGTCGACGGTCTCTTTGATTTGACTTTGGAAGTTTTTGAGTTTGCTTAAGCAGTTTGCTGATCCATTTTCTTTGCCAATAAAAAATTGAGCAGTAGATTCTAAGACAAACTAAAGACACACAGTGTCAAAATGAAAAATTAATGGACGTGATATTAGGTTTAATATTACAATTATAAAGGGCGTTAAATGTACGAGGGTGAGTCAAAAGTAGGTAGTAAGTTACAATTGACGAGAAATTTTTACTTGGACGTTTGGGAATTGAAGATGCTCTTTGGCTGGGATGGTCATCAACTTGGGTAATGAAAGATGTGTTAACCAAATAATTCTTGCAAATAGGTGAATCACAGTAAATTATATCTCCCATGAATTGAATAATTCGCATGATTTCTGAGTGCCTACAGTTTTGGAAGAAATTGGGTACCTTACCATTGACATGACCACAAAGAGCACCTTTTCAAACAGCTCTTGAATTTTTGGATCGCTAACGCAAAGAAAGATGAGAATTTTTGGACCAAGCTACTTTCTTTTGGGCAATCAAAGTTTTTCACGCCAATATCCTACTCGCGAAAATTCAAATGAACTGTGTGAAATTATTTTCCTTACAGTCCATACTTTGCACCAAGTATTCGACGACATGAAGTAAGGGCGATTTCGCTCCGATAAGGAAATCACAAATACTATCTATGTATGTTGGATGGATGGATGGATGGAAAAGAAGTTATAAATGCTATGTAAGAATGGTTAGGTATTGCTTGTTGGACGGAAATTCTTCCAAGAAGAAACTGATAAATGTTTGTATATAGGTGACGATTATGTCGAAAATAACGCTTGTCCCTTTGATTTTTATGTTTTTTGGACAAGTGCGAGTGATTTTTTGATTCACCAAATTGTCTTAAAAATAGTATATTACAATTTTATTTATAAGCACTTATAAAAAGTAACAGCAAAATATATTGCTAGCGTCTTCGTAAATAGTTTTTGCACGAGGGTAGGTCAACGCCAAGGCAGATGTGTGCTCTCGACAAAATACTGCACAAGAATGCACTTAGCCGGAGCTGCTTACGATCTCACTTTTATAGGGCATATTCGTGGCTTTATTGGTCTGAATGCATATTCAAATCCACGACGAGCAGAACTCTATCTCATTCGTCAGGGTCGCCGAGTGGCTTAACGGTTAGCATAGCCGACTTTGGAAGTTGTGTCGCTCGGCGGCGTAGGTCCGAATCATACCACTAGCCATGGATGTTGTGCTGTACAAGTTTAGACCCAGCTACAAAACTTAAAAAGTCACTGTCTGAAATGGTTAATGCCAAAAGATAATAAAGCAGCATTGTATCTCATTCGTCAAGGGACACTCTTTTTGTGTTTGCTCCGGAGATTATCTTAGCGACCAAATTGAGGGTGCGATCCTATTTGTTGTAAAATCCCTAGACATTAAGAGTACCGCCATTCATTAAGCCTGTGTAATGGCGCCAAGATGGACGATTAAAATTTTGAAAAGTCAATATAACATAATTAATGTAACAAATTGCCAAGCTATGCGGTTGGAAATTGCTCCGGTCGTTCTGAAAGAGATTTCAGACATTTTTAAGTGCCTAGAAGTGATACTCGGAAACTAAGACGAGTTAATTTGAGAGAATATATTATTAGACTATCCAATTTGAAATTTTCGGTAAATTACTTGGGTTTCCTTCTATGGGTTTCCTAAATATGCTTGTGATGGGAATGCTTTAAAGTAAATATATGTTTTTAGGTTCATTTTAATAATGAAGATTTCGAACAGAACAGGTAAAAGCAGGTAAACGGAAGCTGATCAATAAAATACAAATATTTAAAAAAAAAAGCTTCCGCGTAGTTGGTAGTTGGTAGCCGAGTGGTTCAGTCCACGGGCAACGGACTTGACACTTGTCGAGGCAATTATTAGGCTAGGTTCGAATCCTCTTCTAGTGCGTATGAGTTCTATGTGAGAAATTCTTATGGTTCGGACCGTGTTCGGATTCATGCCGTCTCCGTCGAACTGGGTTTTCTGCGTTTCTCCAGTTTGTAAAGAGAATGCCGAAGGAAAAATTATAACGTCAAGTCGGTCACAGCCACCAACTTCCCCCCTCCCAACAAGCTCCAGGAATTTGGGGAATTTGTGGGAAGAAAAAGAAATCGCTAATAACATCGATGGAAAAGAGTCCAATTTTATTAAATCTAAGATCAATTAAATATTCAAATAAAGTCCCTGTTTAAAATCTAAAATTTGCTCTTACTTTAATTATAATAAATACTTATCATAAAAACAAGTCGTTACCTATAATTTGGCGCCAAAATATAGGCTAATTGGCGGTACTTTAATATCTAGGATCTTTAGTTTGTTGGCCAATTAGCAACGAATGCGGTTTCGCTTTAAATCGTCGAGGAGCAGCCGTAATTTTGTTTATTTTTGACGATCCTCAGCGTTGCTGTGTTACATATATGTCAACATGACATTTCGTCTGTCACTAGCTATATGACATTGCTTAACGTTTGTCATTTTGACTTTGTTGGTTGCTAAGCAACGTGTGAACCCCCATAATGGTCGCATTCACCAGAAGTACTTGCTTGCAAACGGTTGGCCAGCTCTTGGTAATTTTTCTGACGAACGAGTATTTATATTGCAAACATGTTTGGTGTATGATTACTATCAATCGCCATTTTTTAAGCATTAATTTTTACGCTGGATTAACGCTGCTAATAGCAAACGTGTTGAAAGCGTCAAACGTGGAAGATACACATTCTTATTTATACTATAACCTAATTTGTAACACAATCAAAAGGGAAGACGTGCATAAGTTATTGGAAAGTAACACGTTGTGTAGATCACAAATCTAAGTAATCGTTCACCAGAAGGCAATAGCAATCACAGGCAAGGACTTACATGTTACCCACTTAATACAAGTAAGGGTCAAACAAGTATCGTTGGCAGCATAAGGGGTCCTTTACTCGACATGAGGACGGATTATATGGCTCCCAAAGGCAACATAAACCTGCTCATTAAGATAGAAATTAATGAATCTGCTGAGCAAAACTTTCCTCCTCGAAGTCGGATTTGGTACACGACGGCTCCAAAACTGAGAGCGGTGCCGGGTCTGGAATATATGGGCATAGACCAAAGGAGAAGTTATGCTTTCTGTTCGGCCAATTTGTCTCCGTATTCCAAACAGAAATATACGCCATATTACAACGTGCGCGGGAAAACAAAAGGAGGGCTTACACAAATAAGCGGATCTTTATCCTAACCGATAGCAAGGCGGCTTTGAAGGCTTTGGTAAGCCCATAGATCTCTTCCAAACTGGTGTGAGAATGCTTAAGTGAGCACAATGACCTGACGGAATATAACTGCGTCACGCTGGTGTGAGTGCCAGGTCATCGGGGTATTATCGGCAACGAATGGGCCGATGAACTAGCCAGGTATGGCATACCTTGGCCCTGAACCTGCCCTAGGTATAACCAAGAACGCTATTCGAGTCTTTTTTAGTGACTAGATAAGCAAGGAATATAACAGATATTGGCTAAGCAGGCCAGGACATCGCCACAGCAAGACCTTCCTTAGAGGTCCTTGCAAAAAGAGAGCTGCAGAACTCAACTCTGCAACTCAACATCATCATGGGGTTACTGACAGGATACTTGACTGTTAAAGAGAATCTATGGAGGATCGGTAAATTCAATGGGGATCTAAAGTGTAGGCTCTGCAGTGGACAACCAGAGACAGCAATGCACATTTTGTGTAGATGTGATGCGCTGGAAAATCGCAGATAGCGTATATTCGGATATTTCATTAGAGTTCCCCAAGATTTCAACACACAATCAGTGAAAAACCTGTACCAGCTGATGCAGGGAACACGCCTTACTGAATGGTTGCGGTAAGAGAACCAGGGCGAACACAATAAGCTCAAATGGCTGCGGTGCCTCCGGTGCATCCTTTGCAGACGGGTTCTGATCAAGAAAAAAATCATAAACGTATCAGAAACGCATCAAAAGATGATTAGTTCTGGTGAACGCGACCAATAATAGATGCGAAAAGTTTAGATCGCGACATTTTGCGATCGCTTTTTGACCTAATATTGTGTTAGGATTAACAAATTGTAGCCAATTTGCTACTTAATAGGACATTTCATACAAGGCGGCCATGCGTGCAATTTGGAGCCTCATCAGCAGAAGAGTAGCTCGATAGGCCCCAAATAGAGCCGAAACAGCTGGACAGAGGATGCTTGAGAAATCCAGTACAATCAACACCGGCTAGCAACAAAATTTTTAAAACTTTCATTATGATTTGACAGCCGCTTTATATGGTATGACTTATTAAGTAGAAAACTGACTGGAATTTGTCAATCCTAATGCAATATTAGGTGAAAAAGCAATCTCAAGATGTCGGATCTAAACTCTTAATTACTATTATATCGCAATTACGATTAACTAGAACAAGTCGATTTGGTTTGCAGTGGAATTCTCGAGCTATGTTTCTGCTGAGGAGGCACCAATTAGGGCCCAAACAGCTGGACAGAGGATGCTCGAGGAATCCACTGCAATCAAAACCGACTTGTAACAAAATTTTTAATAATAGATGCATAACCTTGAAAACTTGTGCTTTCTTTACCGGCCTGCATTTCAGTTCTTCCCGCATCGCCATTTGCGCGATGTGAGTGAAAATAACTTATTTTTTTCGAAATGTTTTAATTCAACAAATCTCATCTCACTTGTGATATTTACTGATCTGAGTCGAATGTAAAACGAACGCACCTATTATGTATTCATTGTTGACATTTATGTTATGTTATGTCCAGAGCTTGGGAAATTCCAGAAGGGCATGGGAATCCTATGATTTATGAAGCATTTTGTACCTGGTTTATGGCAATATTATTTTCTATTTAACGCATTAATATTATTGCTTTCCTTGAATAGCTTCTGTGAACTGATTTTTTTTTTTACTTTTACGACCAATTAAAGTAATCGCACAGTAATATGTCCCTTATATTTCATTTAATTGGGAGCCTCACTTCCATTGGTCTGCATTAATAATTTTTTTCTGGCAAGCGTTATCTAGTAATTGGTGCCAGTATTCTGAAAAGGTAAAAGAAATACAACCTCAAACGTGTATGTTATTAGAATTAACGTGTGCGCTCAATTGCAGCATCTTCCCTAAGAATCATATACATTTTAAGATTACTCGGAATTTCCCTAGGTCTGGTTATGTCAGTGGAGCAGATATTCGAGCAGACAGTCATTTTAATAAAAAAAATCCGATTGCCTTTTTTTATTTTGGATAAATTTTTGCTTATAAAGACTTTGCCCGAAAATAAACAAATTTGGATATTTTTTAAAGAGAAAATAATGTTGTTATTAATTATAATACTCCGGTAATTAAGAGCTTAGATCTTGGGCGAATAAGAGACTTGACTTTTAAAATGTTATCTAGAGAAAATTCTGGAATTTTAAATTTGGTACGAGTATTTATTTCAGGTAACTTCTGAATCATCTTTAAACCTGAAAAAGGAAACGGCGTTGCGCAATCTAAAAAAAATTATTGTCATTTTTATGAAGTTTTGATATTATTCTAAACGTTAGTGCAAAAATTCCGTTGAATTTAAAAATGTTGGTGTTTTCTCAACTACTTTAAAGCAGAAATTATTTGCAGTCTGATCGTTCAGCATACAAGGACAATCCAACCTATCCTAAGGCAACTCCAATTCGGAGGCGATGTGAAATCGACATTCAAGAGTTCAACTTTTCCATCACCGCATTGTTAATTACCTGTAGTATTATTCATTTATTAATTATGAAACACTGCACATGTTTTGAAACAGAATGATAAGCGTTATTATCAGTTTCGTGACATAATACTGAGAACTGCATTGTGTTTATATTTTAAAAACGTTTACCCATTGCTTTTTAAATTCGATTTGAATTTCAGTTTGTTGATAATTGACTTTCAATCTAAATTAATACTTACCTAGTAGAAAGTAAATTTGTAGAAACAAAATAGAATTCAAGAGATTCCATTTATAAAAAAAAATAGAAGTAAATAGAAGTAATTATTAGAATATACTAAATTTTGTCACATTTGTAGCTCGAATCACCATGGAACATTGTCTCTAAGCTATGTTAGTGACATCCAAACGAAGAACCCCGCATACAAACCTGAAATCAATTTTTTTTTTCGTAACCCAGGTAGCTACAATTTTTTTTATTTTTCAATAAATGTAATGTACCGAGCCTGTTTTAAAACAATATGCCATAAAGTAGGTAATATATTAGTCAATTCAGAAACAGTTTTATTTTTTGTTTCATTTTTTTTTTTAATATTAAGTAAGCAACATAATTTCATCTGTAATCTATTAACAACTTCACAGCTTTTCACTGGACAAAATGACGTCCACTAGATTTTAATTCCTTGCGTAACTATTTTTTTTCTTACAGAAATATTATAGTAAAGGAGATCGTAATTTAAGAAACAATTACAAACTAATCTACGCCCACAATTATTTTACATCCGTTGTTGCTGAAAAACGTATCTACCGATATAAAATAATTGTGGGCGGAGATTAATTTTTAATCAAACAATATTAATTAAAATTATAATTTTTAATAGAAATTTATTACTCGCGTTAGCTTAATTAAAAACACACCTTCGGTTTTGAAAATTCCAAAAAATATTCAAAAGAAGTTGGTAAACTAACATTACCGAAGATAACCCGACGACCTCTCAGTTCACTCTGATAACGAGTACGGATTTACGCATCTGTGAAGTACCGTCTCCGTTGTTTACGTACTGTATTTGTTTATGTGATAGTTTACAATAAGAAATTCTAGTGAATTACTGCAATTACAACAATGATAATGGTGAAATTTTCTTCCCGATTTAGGGTAAAACCATTGCAATAACTCGAATCATATAAAAACGTGTAACTGCAGAGCCATGAGTAGAAATCAGAGTGAATTCGTCGTGTTCTCAGTTCTTCAGCAAAGGGTAAGTCAGATTTAATTTTTTTCTTTTCCTATTCGTTTGATTCTTAAAGTTAGGAACAAATTCATTTTAATCAGGGGAACTTAGAGGTGTTTTCATAATAGCACGCTAAATTTAAAGTTACTTTAAAATAAAAAAAATGTGACTAAATTAAAGTCGCCTTTAGCGTTATTATGAAAACGATCCTAAGGGTTTGACTCGAAAGTTGAAAGCCAAGGCGTAGCCTCAGATTTTGTTCCTGAATTCAAAAACTTTTTTTAAATTCTTCAAATTTATACGACTTTACTAAATTTATATTAATTTTTAAAAGTACACTAAATTAGCACACACCCTTTCCACGTCAAAGAATGGCTAATAGTGTATCTAACGTCAATTTATTAATAAAACGTACAGTTGGTTGCGTTCAAAACCCCAACATTACCTTAACTTAAATTTTATACTATACAGGGTGCTGAGAATTATAGTGGTGTGAGCATGTTTCCTAGAAAGTTGTATTTTGAGTTGATCTCAAACTATGAGGTACCTACAATTTTTTGGGTTAATTGTTTTATGAGATTAAGATAAAAATATAAGCAAAGAGCATTCAGGAAGAACCATAGACGAGAACAATTTCAAATCTGAAAATTGTGGCTTACACAACTATGATTGATGTACGTAATTAGGTACATCGTATTATCTGTATTGTTTGAACAATTGTTTAACAAAAATGATCACTTTCTCATTCAATTTTTTTTAGAGTCGTGATTATGGAAACCATGAAGTTCAGTAGATTCCTTCTATTCGTTGTCATCGGGGTTGTTATCCTTCAATACGTTTCGGCTTGCATCGATGATACCGATCGCTGTCAACCAGACGGAAGTCAAGGTTATTGTTGCTCCGGTTATTGTCACAAACAACCCGGTTGGAGATATGGAACGTGCAAATCAAGACCCAGCCGAGTTTCAAGGTGCATTTCCAACGGAGACGATTGCCAACCAGACGGTAGCGTAGGAAACTGCTGTTCCGGTTTCTGCTACAAACAGTACGGATGGAATACTGGACATTGTAAACGGAGATGAATTCCAAGAGCATATTCTACCCCCAGCTCAAACACACAAAAAGAAATTAATTTATTATTAATCATTATTAACGTCATCGAGGGTAAATAAACATTATAAATTTTTTGTTGATTTTTTTTTAACTAAAAAAGAAAAAACTTTTGCTATTAAGTGGATAAAAGTTCGATCAGTTGCGTAGCATTTGAGTTTATCGGGGGCGCAACTCTACCAGGACGCTCCAGTCTAAAAGGCGGCTTCTTTGTGGAGAGAGTAAAAATATAAATCGGCAGTTTGTAAGATTAGTGATGGAATAAACAGCCGGATAGTTTTTATTCTTTCTGTATTGGATTGTAAAGAGCGTCAAAGGACTACCTGGATCTAGTACAGGTAAAGCAGGTACTGAGCATGACTTACTCTAACCAATCAGAAGGCTGGTAGTGAAGTAATGATGCTTGCTTGAAAAAAGAAACCTGACGCGGATGGGACTTAGGATCGGGGACCAAGTATATCAAGTACCTGGGTGATATCGTCAGAGACTGGAGGATGACCACTCACGTTAGGGAAACTGCCACGGAAGCACACAAAGCCTATGCAGCTTTGATCAGGCTGATGCCAAATGTTGGAGGTCCCAATGCAAAGCAAAGAAAATTGCTTGCAGCGGTAGTCTCCTCAATCATCCTATACGCGGCTCCGATATAGGAAGATGCGGTTAAGTACAGGCACCATGATAATGCTAGAGAGGGAAGACAGGCTGGCTGCCATAAGGGTGGCGCCTGCATATCGACTGAAGCCATCTTGGTGATCCCTCCCCCCATTAAACTACAAATCGAAGAGCGAAAGAAAGTTTATAAAGAAGGGCACCAGGTAAAGAGTTTAGCCAGGAAAGAGATATATGAAGCATGGCAAGTCCGTTGGAACAACTACGGTGGCTGGGCTAAAGTCTTTATCGAAGATGTGCAGAAGAAGAGGGGGAAGTCGATTACTATATAACTATATAACGCACGCCCTAACTGGACATGGTATGTTCGGGAAGTACCTCAAAGAGATAAAGAAGTAGGAAATAGCTAACTGCTGGTATTGTAAGGCCAAGGAGACCGCACCGGAGCACACAATTTTTATCTGTCCTAGATGGGAAGGGCACTGTATAAAGATGCAGCTAGCCATAGGTTTCCCGATAAGCAAGAACAACATTGCCCATGAGTTGGTTAGAAATGAAAGGCAGTGGATGGAATACAATAGTCGAAATGTTGAGGGAAATAATGAGGAGTAAATGCAAAGATGAACAGAGAATGAAGAGACGAGAACGCGAAGAGTGAGAGAGGACGAGTAAAGGAAGTAATTGGGAGATGCAGGAAAGAGAGGTGAAGAGGAGAAAGAGGAAAGAGGAGGAGCGAGAAGAGACGAAGAGGAGCGAAGTGTAAGGTTACCTTTTAATCATATCCAAGAACAGTGGCGTAAGCACGTGTTTGAGTGCTTGTCTGAACCAAGTACTCGTTAAGTCTGGCATCACATTTAATCTCCACAATCTGTAGAGCAAAGCAAAAAGGGGGGCAGGTGAGTGTGTTTTTTTTAAAAAATCATGCTTTAAATAGTGGTGGAATTGTGAAATGTTGTAACTCGCGTTTTTGGCAAATTTTGTGTAGTTTTTCACTTTATTTTTATTAAATTTTTACATGGATTAAATACAAATTAATAAAGAATGAAACACAGCGTTAAATATTTTTGAAAAATCTGTCTAGCGAAATATGTTATCTATAGATCGCGTTCAAATTTTTGATTATTAATATCACTTGATAAAATTAATATTCGATTTGCATAAGCTACATTAAGTCTATTGTTACGTTATTGATGATGTCCTTAACAATTTGAAATCATTAATTAATATACGGGTCGGTTTAAATTGTCGGTTCTTTTGAAGGGGTTAGTTTTGAGGTCTTCACGTTTTTCTTCAAAAGAACTATCGTTAATATAGATCATTCTGAATTTTTGGGCCATCTTATTCAGCTTTTCAAATCTTAATCTTGTGTAAACCCCATTATTTATATTGGTTAAGCGTGTTTGAATTGTCAAGATCAAAATATTTTTCTTAAAACAGAAAAAGGATCTGAATTTATGTACAGGTGGGTTCGACCCGCCCTCCTTTCAATGTAACAATACCTTGTAAAAGCTTTTCGTTTTTCTACCTTTTGAATGCGTGGTTTATTATAGTGGCATGTTAATTTATGATCTCTTTTCACTGAATTGAATGCTGATTCATAACGTTTTCCATTAATTACCCTAGACTACTCTCAGAACATTTTCATCTTATTTTAACCTTATACAATAAGAAAATTAATTAAAATTGTGTAACTGGCAATATAGAAAGTGTTAGGAAAGAGTTTATACATGTATTTCGGCCCTATTGGGCTTCATCAGAACTCTGTACCTTAAAAAATTTGGTTTATTGAAAAATTTAGAAAAACTTACCCCTTTTTTTGAATTTCTAAAATCTAAAAAAAAGTTTTTCTAAATTTTTCAATAAACCAAATTTTTTAAGGTACAGAGTTCTGATGAAGCCCAATAAGGCCGAAATACATGTATAAACTCTTTCCTAACACTTTCTATATTGCCAGTTACACAATTTTAATTAATTTTCATAATTTTCATCTGGCAAGAAAACTTGATTTTATATAATAAGAAGGGATGAAGGGATGTTCTGAAGGTGCTTTAGCTAGAGCAGTGGTGGTGAACCTTTTTATTTTTGCCTAAATTTAAAAATAATATTTATCCAGTTGCTAATGTGCCAAGTAAAAACTAAATTTTGCTTTTACATTTTATAATAAAAAAAATTGATAAATGAAAGTTACTTCTGTTGCATTCCAATTTTTGCTAAAGAAAAAGTTAAAGTAGCTTTGACCCCTGCGGAACGAATTGTTACTACGTCACTGGAGTGGCCACTTTCTTTCTGTCATGAAAGTTCCGACTTTTTATTGTTTTGTTATACATTTTTTTATGTAGGTAATATTTAATTCAATAAATTATTTATTTGCATTATAGGATCAAAATTAATCCTTCATTTACTTCTTGGACGCTGGATGTGCGCCACTAGGTTCGATAAAAAAACGTACAATTTTTATTTTTCTTTAATTACGTGTTTATTCTTCGTTCTTAATATTATTATTTCCCAAGAGCGAGGCCTTCTACATATTTTTTTACTTTCAATTAGATTAACAATTCTCACTTAATGCCTTCGATGATGACAAGTCGTTGTTCTTTCAGGATTATTTTTTAATTCGGAAAGAAATAATACATTATGCCAAATCCTGTGAATTTCAAACAACAAATAAAGTAATTTACTATGAAGAAGTATTTATTAAATGTAAAAAGCATTGATGAAATATCGTGTTTAAATCTATGTGGCTAAAATTAAAAATAATTCAAAATTTAGTATCCGACTAATACGCACACACTTTTAACAATTTATTTTGAAACGACGGCAATTTTTAACAAAATAGCATTATCCTATGCAAAGGACTTTTCTTATTTAATTCAACAATTTGTTCTGTTGTTTATTAAGTAGGTGCTCGCTGTATATTTGAAATTTGCTGCAAGTCGGCTTTGGTTATAGTTTTAATCCTAGAGGAGAAACATTTGGAGCGGTATTTCAACCCTAATTGGGACTTCATAAACAAAAGAGTAGCTACACAGTAAAACAATTTTAGGTCAAAACTCCACCACGCGATATTATGTTATTCTTTGGTTATAGAATAACACCCAAAAAGTGTCTACATAAATAGAATAAACAGCTTTTTGTGTGCACTAATATCCAAAAGTACATCAATAATAAAAAAAAGAGAAATAAAAATTAATTTATTATACAATTTAATTTTTAAACTTCAGTGATGATACCACTTTTAATTCTAGCTAACGGGTCAGAAGCACAAAATAGGAACAACCTCAATGATACAACAAGAACGTATTAGTTCTGATTCATCAAAATCAAACTAGTTAAATTAGACTAGTTTTTAATCGATGATGTATTTAAGTATGTGAGTGAGTAATATAATAAAAATTAAGTTATCAAATCGTCTGTTTTACGCAGAATTACGCACAGATTTCAACTCACCGAGTTAGTCATATTTTTTATCACAAAACAGTAAATCAGATACGTAATCTGCCTAAACAGTTTCCAGCACGAAACTGGGAGCGTGCTTTTTTTTCCTTTTTTTATTTCAGCTCTAGACCTCTGCTGCCCTTAATTGATCCGCTAAGTTCCCCTTGTTATTTTCTTCCCGTGTTTGCTTGTAGGTATTTTTACCAAACAATTTGCTTTTGTTGTCGAAATTTCCATGTAAATTAAGCCCATGGAAAAATTGCCCTCTGAAGGGGAGATTTGATGAGCTTGTATGGTTTCCTTCACTCACTTTAATCGAAAATATCTTCAGAATAACAAAATTTAAATGAAATTAATTAATCACTTGTCTGATTTTGTCTGGTCAGTTAAATTTCAGATTAGAGCGGGCCTTGATATTTCAAAGTATGTCCTTGATTGATCCAGAACTTAAAGTTTGAATTGCATGCGAGATTTATACTTGAAAGCAACGAACTGTAATAGTAAACCGTAGAACGGTGAATAAGTTCTTTGGTTTACTATTATAGTTCGTTACTTGAAAGTGAAATTGGAAAACATCACAAGCAAAAGCTATAACTAAAGAGGCTTTTTCAGCTCGCGGTTCTTTGCCTCTAAGATCTTCATGCTAAGACTAAATATTAAACAAAATATATGAAATTGTACACTCAAAAATAAGTTTGTTATTAAGATTTTACGAAACTATAAATTATTATTATTCATTAATAAAACTTCAAAGTTTGTAACAAATGTTTGAGGGGTATAGTTTAGCGAGATCAGATCGAATGTGTAAAAAAGGTAGAGGTGTAGTAATCCACTATATCTTGTCTTTAAATTGTAGCTCCATCATTTAGAAGATGATCGACAGCAAATATTGCTGGATAACATTTAATTATAATCAAAGTAAGTTTGCATTTGGTGCACTTTATAGATCTAATACAGAAGTGCTAGAAAATAGTTTTAGGCAGATGTTGCCACTTGTGGACACTGTGTTGTGTGTAGGAGACCTTAATGTTAATTTATTTCATCCGATTAATCCAATTTGTTGAATTTTTAGGCATTTATGATATTTCGCAAATTGTTAATTTTCCTACTACAATCACTGCATCAACTAGTACTCTTATTGATGTAATATTAACTAATAATCCTTGTTTTATAAATAATGTATTATATAAAGAGTTTTATTTTACTCAGTAGAACTTTCAAGAGATTAAAATTGATCCCAAAATAATAATTCATCAAGATTATAAATACTTTTCCAATTACATTTCCGTAATGCCGGTTCTATACAAGGTTTTAGAGAAAATAATGTATCAGCATCTTTTCCAATAATGAAAGCTAATACGAGGGGTCGTTTTTATATTCCCGGACTAGGCATGAAAAGAAGAGATTAAAGCAGCAACGGAAGTTTTATTTTTCAATATAGGCCCCTTGTTTTTGAATACAAGTACTACATCGTTTCAATAACACCTTTAATCCATTATAAAAATATTCTTTTGGTTCGTCCGCAAAATGCCTGTCAACAGCCGCTATAAGTTCGTCATAATCCCTAAATTTTGTTCCCCTTAGTGTTTTTTTTGAGATTTGGAAACAAAAAATAGTCGCAAGGGGCTAGATCCGGACTATAAGACGGATGATTAATTTCTACGAATCCACATTCAGCAACTGCAGCTTTTGAAAGTCATGACTTGTGGGGTGGCGCATTGTCGTGGAGCAACAGGACACCTGCGCCAGTTTTCCGCGCCTTTTCATTTTAATAGAATCTCTGTTATCGTACTGCCTTTATACAGGTAATCAATTAAAATTGAATTAAAATTAAAATTCCTTGGTAATCCCAAAAAAACAATTGCCATTATTTTTCCTGCAGAATGCGTGACTTTAAACTTCTTGGGAGGGCTGGAGCCCTTAATATGCCATAATAATAATATATATGATTCTTGTTTCGAGTCAGGATCAAAATGATGAACCCAGATTTCTTCTCCGGTGACAAGTCGATTGATAATTAAATCTGGTTCATCTCCACAAAGCGCTAAAAATTGTTCACACGTTTCGATCCTGATAGGCATTTGGAATGGCGAAAGCATTCGTGGAACCCATCTCGCACTCACCTTTGTCATTCCAAGGTATTCGTGTAGAATTCTGAAAACCGTGGTTTCCGAAACTCCTAATAAAGCTGCTAATTGTTGCTTCTTTAATCTTAAACACTTGGTTCTTTCAATAACATCGGAAGTGATCACATCAACAGGCCGACCTGGACGGGAATCATCATCCAGTGATTCTCGACCATGTTTAAACAATTTTGACCATTCACAAATAGTCGACTTGGAAGGACAATCGTCCCCGTATACAGCCAACATTTCTTTACGAGCTTGGAGCTTTTCCTTGTTTTGTTAGGAATTTTATAACTGCTCGATATTCGAGTTTGTTCATTTTGATACGTGACAACACAAACTGACATATATTAGCACTAATACTACTGGAATTGTTTTGTAAATTGTCAAACATGTTACCAAGCCATATGTGATTAAAAAACAATATAATAAAGAATTACATTGAAATTGAAAACTGCCTAGTCCGGAAATATAAAAACGACCCCTCGATTGTGACCGAGCACACAGTTAGGATTTCGCCCAGGCTACAGGACAGCATCGGCTCTATTAAAAATTACCAGTGATATAATTCGGGCGACGGATCAGGGGGACTTATCAGTTTTAACTCTTTTAGATTTTTCTAAGGCTTTCGACACCATCAACCATCAACTCCCTCTGGATACTAGTACGTTAAATTTAATTAATTCTTATTTGTCAGGAAGATCCCAAAGGGTTGTGGTTGATGAGTGTTCATCCGATGCCCGGACAGTTGGCTTAGGGTTCTGTGGTGACTTCCAGAAAAAACTGAAAATATTTAAAATAGTAAATAGAAATAAGCAGTTGTATGAAAATCTTATTAATAAGAATTTGAGCAGACTTATATTATTTTCAAAAATGCATTGCCTAAATATCAACCCACGCAAATCTTCAGCAATAGTATTTGATCGATCTAAAGATTTCCAGAGGGCCATAGATGACATGAACATATTTGTGGAAAATTTTTAAATTTACTTCACATTAGAAATTAAAAGTTTGGGCAAGATCAAGAATTGAGATTTAGGTCATATGCTAATAAATCAATTCAGCGTTCCTATGGAGTTTTACGCTACCTCTATACACACAAACATTATTTAAATTTGAAAACGAAAATTACCTTGTGCGATTCTTTGATTTTATCAATTTTCAACTACTGTGATGTCATCTATGGCCCATGTATTGATCAGGCCATTGAAATACAGTTACAAAAAAATTCAAAATTCGTATACATGATTTGCGTAGACACGATCACATATCCCCTGGTATAAATTACTTAAATTGATTAAAAATGAGTAACATATAGGATATAACATCTGGCATGTATGATTCACAAAATCATGATTTTAAGGATTCCTTCATATTTATTTCAGTTTTTAGTTCTTAGATCAACCATTCATAATCGTGATTTGCGGAAAATTTCTAATCTAACTGTCCCTCAACATACCACCTCTACTTTTACTAAATCATTTGCACATGCTGTACCATCTCTTTTATGCAATTTCAGACAATCTGCAATTGCATTATCATTTAAAATTCGATTAAAGTCCTTACATATAGCGGAGCAGGGGTGTTATTAATAATGATAGTTAAAATCTTTTTACATTATATTAAATGCAGATATGTATATATTCTAATAACATGCATGTAAGTACTGCGAACTTCCCCCCATTATTAATAATTAATTTAACTGTTTGAATTATCTTTACTCTAATAAAAGCATTTATTATTATTATTATTATGTTATTATTATGTTATTATTATGTTATTATTATGTTATTGGCCACCTTTTTGAAGACATATTTAAATTAAGCATATTTTCAACAAATTGTGGCGAGTTATTTAACTCTTCAACTTCTAAAACAATTCGTTCCTCAACTTCTTCGATTGTCTCTACTGTTGTTCTAAATATACTACATTTTAGATATGGCCTAACGACGAGGTCTGAAACTGTCAAATCACAAGAATCCGTTTTTCAGTTAATAAACTGTTATCAAAATATTCCCATAAAACATCTAGAATTTCATTATGCTACCTCACCTTGTTGGAAAATACCTCAAAATCGAAAGCGTTTTGATACAACATTGAGAGAGAACCTTTTTGTGCGATAGCTATTTTTTTAATAAGAATACCAAAATAATTGATACTACTGATATTATTGACATTCAATTCAATACATTCATTTATTTATATGGATTAATCAATGACATGACTAAACTTTAGCTAATCTTTTGTTAGCTTCGTAATTAAATGGTATGATTCACGGTAGGTTCGATTTTCTTCTTGTAAATTTCATTGTATGAGGAAAAATCATTTCCCATGGAAACCGTAATCCTTAACTTTTTAGATTTCGAGAAATTGTTTTAGTTCTTTTCTGAACGAAGCTTTCTTTTTATTCTCAAAGAAAATTCAGTACATTCCGATTTCCACATTCCTCAAATTGTCTAGATTAATCTTCCAGAAAATTAAAACATCGCCTATAATCAGGGTTTGTGAAACAAGGACACAGAATTCCCTTAATTGAGTTACCTGTTATACAAGTAAAGGCAATTTCCCTGCCGACACACACCGGACGGAAATCGTGGAATCTTCCCCGCCCATCTTTACCTGGTACCCAAAAAGGTGCGCACGCCAATTTTCCTAGGAAAAGACTGGCAAGCGTCCTCCACCATCGTCGGCAGAGTTCGGAATTTCGTTATCTTCATCTTCTAAAAATATGTTACGCATCGTAAAACAACAAATCCAGAGATAAGATAACGTAGCCAACATTTTATATAACCAATTCTGTGATATCAGCCTTCTCTCTAGTAGGTAACGGTGATTGTTTAGTGAATATCACTCTGTAGAGTTAGAATTACTTACATTAAGTAGCTAGAAACAGGCAAGCAAAATGGGCGTCGCATACATACGGAGCACCCCAGGAATATTGAAGTTCCTTTCTTTGGTGAGTTTTCTGTTAAATATGAAATAATCAAACGCTTGGGTATTTGGGAGCGTGAGTAATCATCATGCGACTTTGAGTGCTTTTCAAATTTATTTCCTAACAAAGTGGTGTTTAAATATTGTCCAAAAATGAACCACCTTTGACTCAGACGCAACTCAAGAAAATTTCAATACATGAATGACATCATGAAATTATGTGTCACTCAATTTTTTGTGTGCTAATGCTAACGTAAATGATGGAATGGTCTATTATTATCAGCTCCACCTACTAGTGAGAATTTTTAGGAAGCGAATATTTTGCTCAAGTTTTAAGTCTTATCAAAATCGTCTTTTTAACAAGTTCCTTTTTAACTAGCGTGTTTGTTGATCAACATTTTGTACACTTGACTGCACCAAATGAATTTCAAAAACAGTTCGCTTATTTTTATTTAATTTTAGATTAAATTTGAGAAAAAGACACAGAAGATTTTTTTTTCAGCTTTTCAATATGATTGGCTTCATCTGCATCCTCGCGACAGGCATTTCACCAAGAGGAGATGCATTCGTCGCAGCCACCGTCATGGGTTTCATCATTACTGTCCTAATCTTAATCATCCGAATCCTCGACTTGGACCAGAGGATTAACCTCCCCTGGATGAAGGTCGAGTTCATATACTGCATCATCTGGGCAATATTCGTCTTAATCACGGCGGCCTTGGTCATCGACATGGCTGTCGCAGGGTACATCGCTGGAGGGGTAAGCGCTGCTCACTGTTTTCCTCTTTGAAACTGTAGATTTAATCCTTCTCTTGCAGGTGTTCGGTTTGTTTTCGACGTTGACCTACCTAATAGACGCCTACGATAAATTTACGTCGGGATTGTAATTTTTGTTATAAGAGTCTTGAGCACAGATTTTTTTTGTTTTATACCTAGGATTAACTATTTTTCTTTTTCAAAAGCGTCGAGAAACTAGCACCGTTCAGAAAACGAAGTAATTAAAATCCAAAGGCCCTAACAAAAAATCTGTGTTCATTTGCCCTAGATAGATGATATTTGTACAATTTTTTTTAATTACTATTTTGTATATGTGTATTTATTTTGCATCCGGTTTACCATTAAAAGTTTTATAAAATACCTAACGTCAATTACTTCTCATTCGCTCTTTTTTTGTGCAATTCGATTAGGTGTATAATACCAGAGTGGCAGAAGTGGCTACGAGGAAGCATATATTTTTAATTTTTGTACCATATTTTGGATTTTCTGTTTTAATATTAATTATAAACTTTATATGTAACGACTTTCCATACGTGATTGAAGAAGATTTGAGGGAAGCCCAGATCAAATAAAGATGGAGGACAAAATATGTGTGCTCACCCGAAATTTAGAATAAAACATTTTTGACTTGTTTTTGAATTTATTTGGAGTTTGTAGTGTATGCCTCCCACAAAAGCAAAGTTTACACTGTTATTTATTAAAAAATAACATAATAAAATTAAAGGTTATTCAGCAGGTATACGAATTCAGTTCACCGCTTGCATACAGAATGCGAGAATTTGCTTTTTCGAGTGTACACATCACCCATGCACATATCCCGATTATAAAACTAGATCAAAGAGTGGAGGAGATTGGCAAAAAGTCATCAGCTACTATAATTGATGAAAAATAGTGTAAATAGCCGTAAAATACGATCAACGATTGCGCTATTGTGTTAGACAAAGTGATACATTCGAGTATCGTCAAGTTAGAAATGAATTTTCATCCTTGGTAATAAGTAAAGCACGCATTTAGGAGCATTCTTAGGTCAAGAATTATCTTTCTAGTCGAGTGGAGGTGTTGTGGAATGATGACTCATGACTTAAAAGTGCACGTAAATCCGTTCTTTAGTAATAAGTAAAAAATGTATAATAAAAAAAAATAGTTAAAACAGGAACATTTTTTAACAACGCCACAAAAACTAGACAAGAAAAGGAATATTAAAAAGATAAAATATTCAGGTATTTCAATAGAAAAGAGGACGAAGCAAGTAAAGTGGACAGGTTATATAAAAGACGTAGATATTTAAAAATTTTCGTTGCAAATCGCTTTAGAATGCAATAGATTCCTCGAGTATCTTTAGTTGTTTAGGCCCTATTTGGGGCAATTTACAGCAAAGGAGTAGCTCGAGAACTCCACTGCGAAATTACCCACTTATCCTTGTTACCTCGAAATTGAGCACATTATTGTAAACAATAGTTCAGAACGCGACATCAGGCGACCGATTTTTGATTTTCACATTTTGCATAAAAAGACATTTAATTCTAAAATTCGAATAGTTTGCTGCAAATGCATTATTTCGCCGTTTTATGGGGGATGGGTTATGAAGCAGTAAACGGGTTGGTTTTTTCCATTTCTCACACAATTTAGGTCGAAAATCGGATGCGAGATATCACGATCTAATCTATTGTTTAAAAAAGACGTGGTTAGAAAATCAGGAGAAAGGAAGAAAAAACTAGAAGACGGGCGAAAAAAAGAGACGTTTCGTAAGTTCGAAGTATAATTTTTTTAATATATTTTACTTTTTTAAAAGAAACAAAGGTCAAATTTAGTGGCCAAGAAGATATTTCTTATTTACCCACCTCCGAGGAACTAATAGTGCATATAAGAAGACATTTTTATAATTCTAGAATTAAATAACGCACCGAAGAGGGCATGCATTTATCTTGAATTACCAAAAGTAGGTTAGATTATAATTGTTTAAGGAAATCATGCGTTTTCTTTTGTGTGGGCCAGTCCGGGAGTGATGGAAGAATGCAATTGCCGAGTGAGATATCTGAAGCGTTTCCCACAGGTCTGTTCTCTATTTTACCTGGTGGTAAAAGAACTACACATGTTCCTCCACTCTTTTAATTTCCAATTGGTTTCTTAATGGTTTAACTACGACCTACCAGATTTTACGAGACAATATGTCTTAACCGGCCTGCTCAATTTATTAGTTCAAATATTTCTCCGCTGGCGCTAATTATCAAAAAAATCGGAAGTGATTTATATCCGGAACTCATCTTCAATCAATGTCAAGTTCGCGCGGTTTATAACAAGTACAGTATTTTCCTGAACAATTA
This sequence comes from Serrognathus titanus, assembly GCA_039766575.1. NCBI lineage: Eukaryota > Metazoa > Arthropoda > Insecta > Coleoptera > Lucanidae > Serrognathus > Serrognathus titanus. The sequence continues at coordinate 47,688,182 of CM077914.1, read as the reverse complement.
TTGTTTCCTTTTGAGTTTATAGTGTTTCTTGTTAGAGAAACTAGCGCCAATACTAGAAATATTTCAGTTAAATAAAACAGGCCGGACAAGAGTTCATCTCGTGAAACCTAGTAGGTCGTAGGTTTGACAGGTCTCTTTGTAGGAGTAATTTTTTTACCTACAAACTCGTATCTAAGTTTGCCAGTTTTATTGTTCGTCTTCTTTTGATCGACTTTCTCTACTTTCATGCCAGTTGCTTGCTTTTCTTTTTCCTTTTCTGGGAGAAGCGTTGTTGGCATTAATATTTACCTCGATTCGTTGTAATTTTATTTTAAATGTATTGTCAAAATTTTGCTCACAAAAAAATTGGAAAACATTCTCAACTAAGCAGGGAAATCATTACATAGTTTAATCATGTGTCAAAATGCGCGTCAAAATTCCTGTCACGTTTGTTTTCATGATAGGAGAATCGCTAGTGTGATGGAGAAGAAACCATTAACTTTAAGGCGACGTTTCTGCGATCCTAATCCAGGGGTATTGAAAATATTTTGATTTTTTTTGTCTTGAATCCTTAATTGGTTTGATCAATTTTTAACCTTACTTCGTTACATAAGTATAAAGTATAAAGGGGGTAAAAAAATATTTGTCAACAAAATATTCAAGAAAGTACGTGTTTACAGTTTCATAGCATTTTCGATTGACTTCACTAGTGTGCACTCAGAGAATCTTCATCTCGTATTATTGCATGAGGTTAAAAACAAGATTCAACCAATGTAGGTGAATTGAAAATCTATCGATTGAAGAATGATGCACTGGTTATTCCTACACATAAACGTCGATTATTGTTCTTAAAAATTACATTTTTGCTGTTATTTTATTGAGGGTTAAGTGGAACAGTTAACATTTAATTATCCAACTGATCTACCCCTCCACCTGATCTCGTTATCATCTTGATATTAAATGTTATAACATGTGCACAAAAAAGTTCCTTACTTGATCCGTACCCTAAATAAAAATAAACAAACATAATTAAAAAAAAATTGTTTTATTGATTTGATTTTACCATTGGAAGAAAAATCTTTTATGGTTGAATCCTACTTTCGAAACGCCCAAAAAATCAATGGGCCTACTCTTTTCCCGATTGTATTGTAGAATTTCAGGATAAATGTTAAGAAATTGTATTTCTATACCACAAATTTGTTAATCAATATCAGTACTCCATGAAACTATTAAGAGAAACCGATAGTGTGGCCAGAAAACAGGTATCAGGTAGGCCTAAAGTAAGAACTGATGAGGTAGTTGATCTTTCTGTCGCGACCTGCATAACTATTCTAAGAAAGGACTTGCAAATGTTCCCTTATCGTTTGACTGCCGTGCATAAATTGCTTCCAGTAAATTTTAAACCAAGGTGAAGATACTGTCATTGGTTTTAAACAATATTGACAATAACGATTTGTTGGACAAAACTTTCTCTTCCGATGAGGCCTGGTTCCATTTAACAGGACACATTAATTCCCAAAATATGAGGATGTGGAGTACAGAAAACCCTCACATTTTCATTGAAGCCCCACTCCATCCACAAAATGGATGGAGTTGGTGTTTGGATAGGTCCTGTATTTTTTAATGGCACACTAACAGCACTTAGATATCGGGAAGAGATTTTGCATCCATTTATTAATCAACTGCCTGATGATGAGTTGCAATATGGATATTTCCAGCAGGATGGTGCAACGGCCCATGCTGTTGGAGATTTCCTTCAAGAGTTTAACAAAGCAAGCAAAAATAAAGATATTGAAAAGGATAAAAATTAATTTTTAATGATCTCTTTTATTAAATAGTGTTTTCATAGGTTGATTTTGATAGTTACTTATTAATTGACTTAATCCTGGGTCTTGTCAACTTTTCGTAGTAAAGTTCTGGAGTGTAGAGTTGAAACCGGTTTTACTAGATTTCTGTCCCAACCACTTTTGGTACGACTTTGCATTTTATTTCTTATTCCTCTCTCTTTTATTCGCTCTTCTTACTTTCATCTTCCAATGTTTTCTTGATCTTTGTCCTTATTCTTCTCTATTTTCCAACTACTGCCGTTCTGAACGAAAAGTTCCAGCCTCTTTTGTTCGAACTTTAAACACAACAAAAACTAGATTTGATCGTATGGTTCAAACCCATCTTTCGGTGAATTAGCCAGGAAAAGGTTTGGATGGGTGCAGAAAAACGTTGTCTTACTGCAAGAACATACGCTTTCTGTTTACCAGGCATTTTCTTATCAATTCTACATATACACATAATTCGCTTGAGTTGAGCAGAATACAAACAGGCCGGTGGCGATAGTTCGGTTGTTTGGGGATAGCTTAAAGTGAATTATGTGGATTATTACCAAACACACGGCTTTGATTTTCCCAGAATCTGTCTTGTTTGTCCACAAGTTCCGTCACTTGTCCGAAACTCAACCACTGCACTGATTTGCTTTGCCTGGATTCGAGGAATGAATCCACTTTTCAATATGACGAATGAAATGCTCATCTCGAAGATGAAGGAGCCCTTGGTGGGCATTGAGTTTGATCAGGCTTCAATTCATGTGGCATGATCCTGCCGAGACGTGAAGTTAATAAATGACTGTATAATATCGAGTTCAGCGGATAATCTTCACGAGATTGTTAATGGATTTGCTTCGGCGACTTCACGTGTAGCTTTAGAAGCCAGCGTAACTGATTTTCAACAATATATGCCTGGGGAACACTTTGAACAGATGTTGTAATTTGAAAAAATTACTTTAAATATCAGAATAAATTGTCTTTTGTATTTTTTTACAAATGTCGCCCATAATAAAACTACAATCGCTTATTAACCGCACAATTAAAGACGTGAATGTTACATAGATATGACATTATGAGGTCCACTGTTAAGAACCGAATCTTCATGATTTACTCAATAAAATCCTTAGGAGTTGGAAGATTTAATATTTTTGTTTGAGATTATCTTATTGACCTTGGTGTATGGTATTGTTCGAAAATAGTTCATCGTCATCAAGATAAATTAGGTACTTGTAACAAAATGGGGAATCACTAATATTTAAATTTAAACTAAATTTAAGACTCTAAAATTATTTTGCTTCATTGAAGTCGAGAGTACAAGAAAGAACAAAAAAAGAACCTCAAAAATAAATCAGTATATCATGACTCAACTAATCGAATACGAAGAAATTGAAAAGGCCTTAAAATAGTGTTATTTCTACAATAGCTGTTCATCCAAGTACGTGCGAGTTCTTGTTTATAAACTACTCTTGAAGCGCTTCGTCAGATTCGATGGTGTTCGGAAATTCCCTTATCTCACTTCATTCCAAACGATATTAATAATTACACTCACAATAATCAAAGATAAGGTACTTTCGCCAAGAGATTTCTCTCTATGACTAAGGAGAATCAAGATAGTAGATGATTGCACGATGGTCACTGTAACTTGTTTAAATTATCCAAACGATTGGAAATGGGCGCGTATATACTAACAAGCCAGGGAATAATAAAAGTGTTTACAATCGTAAGATTTCTGCTATTCGCTTAGAAACTACTTTGGTGTTTGAAGTGAAGTGAAGTCTGTTTTTCTTGCAGGTTTTGAACACGATTGGTTTCATCGTGGTTTTTACGACGGAAACTTCATCGTTGGGCGAGTGGAAGAAAACCGTGTTCCTCATCGCCACTATTTCAGGCGCCTTGATTATGGTGATAATGGTGATCTTACGAACACTCGACATCCAGCAACGTGTCAACCCCGGCACTGGTTGGATGAAGCTCGAACTTACGGTCTCTGTTTTATTGGGTTTATATGTGCTATTGGCGTCAGCATTGGTGATAGATGTTGGAACCGCTGGGTGTATCGCTGCAGGGGTACGAATCTTCCTTACCCACTCCCTTATTACTTAATTTAACCCTTCTGTCGTAGGTGGTCGGTTTATTTTCGATGTTAACTTCATTGTTGGATGTCGCCGATAAAATTAGGATTGGATCGTTCCGTTCTAATTAAAAATAATATCCTTTCAGATTTTGAAGGTTTGAAGTAAACTTGATCGTCAATAGATGATCATTGGAAACATTTTATTGTGGTAATGTGGAGATCATTTATAGGTTCAAACGAACAGCAGTTCCTGACTAGTTCAAGACGTTAAAAGTAAGCATTCATCAATGTTGATTTTGAGGGGCAACTGAATCTGACGCTTTCGAACTGCTGCTGGACCAAACCTTATATAAACAGAAACCATAGGTTATCTCGTATCTAGGATGGATATATTGATTTCGTTTGCTACTTAAGTTTCAAGCGTCAGTTTTCGTACGCCCTACCTTAGAGGAAATATAACTTTTGTTTATTTCACAAAAGTCAACAAATATGACGACAGGTACCGGTAAGAACCTCTCACTCTAACTTAAAAAAAAAACGTTTGTTTTTAATAATAATTTATTTCTATGTAAATACATGTCGGTAAGTTAAACGTATCTCCTTTCACGTGATTTAACACCAACTTTTATAAAATATCAATAGAAAAATTAAAACAGAACATCGAAAAACGAAAAGAAAACATCAACAAACGAACATTTTCCTTCAACATTTATTATAAAAATTATCCTCAATGAATCATTTCTTTTTTTTTTGTATATGTGTGTGTGCTTTTGAGCAACATCGATCTTACCTAGAGTTTTATTATTTAGTTTTTTTTTTCTCTACGTATCTCTACGTTACAAAATAAATAGACTGTTTTGTTCCTTACCTAACGTTATTCTCACTTTGGTTTAGTTTTGTAATAAATAAATAGTTTTTTTTGTTTGTTTGTTTTGTTTATGATATAATAGTCATTACAAACGTAGCTAAGTACCCAAAGGGTGAAAGTGCTCGACATATAACAACAAAGAGGGATTTAGCTGACGGCGAAACACAACAAGCACACTCAGCTTCTACTGTATCCAAGAGCACTTAGGAAGTTACTAACGTGTTGTATGGGAGAAAAATATTTTGGACTGGGTTTGGGGCTTAATACTATCACAGATCCATTCCAATCCTGAGCTATCAATTACTTTTTCTTACCACCGATCAATCATCTGGAAGCTGTTTTTATTGGGGGGAAGTTAGTGGTTCCTTCATGCTCTTAGTAGTTGTTGCAACTGGTAGTTAGTTAATTATATGTCTAGCAGATTTTAACGTTGATATACATTAGCATATACATAAAGCTACAGGTATGTAAGTATAAGTACTTGTTCAGCGTGAATCCGATCGCGAGGGTGACCAGAAGGGCTCAATAAGTACATCACAGGTACATCATGGTTATTTGGTCAGTAGCTCTTATTTATCTATACAATAATCATCCAAAAAATAAAACAGTGGTACAGGTACGTTTCTTTCGTATAACAGGGAAGTATAAGTTCCAGACTTTTTTTGTTCGAACTTTAAAGGCCACAAAAACAAATAAACATTATTCTTCAAAGTAGATTTGATCGTATGGTTCAAACCCACCTTTCGGTGAATTGTTCAATTCCCCGACGGTGTCATTCTTTGTTTTTGGAGGAAAGAAACTCGCAGCATCTCGTCTCAACATCCTCGACATCCTCCAAATTATCGAATATGCGCCAACGCGAGAAGTACGCCATAGCCAGAAAAAGATGGCGCAAGATTCAGGCTATATGCGGGATACGGTAAAAATTGGATCACACTGAGTTCTCGAAGCTTATTCTTCGTCTGCTTGGATGGGTGCAGAAAAGGGTTGTCTTATTGCAAGAACATTCGCTTTCTGTTTACCAGGCATTTCCTTATCAACTCTACATATATACATAAATCGCTTGAGTTGAGCAGAATACAAACAGGCCGGTGTCGATACTTCGGTTGTTTGGAGATAGCTTAAAGTGGATTATGTGGATTATTACCAAACACACAACTTTGATTTTCCCAGAATCTGTCTTGTTTGTCCACAAGTTCCGTCACTTGTCCGAAACTCAATCACTGCACTGATTTTGCTTTGCCTGGATTCGAGGAATGAATCTACTTTTCAATATGACGAATGAAATGCTCATCACGAGGATGAAGGAGTTTGATCGGGCTTCAAATCATATGATATGATCCTGCCGAAACGTGAAGTTAATAAATGACTGTATAATACCGAGTTCAGCGGATAATCTTCACGAGATTGTTGATGGATTTGCTTCGCCGGCTTCACGTGTAGCTTTAGAATCCACCGTAACTGGTTTTCAACAATATATGCCTGGGGAACGTTTTGAACAGATGTAATTTGAAAAAATTACTTTAAATATCAGAATAAATTGTCTTTTATATTTTTTTACAAATGTCGCCCATAATAAAACTACAATCGTTAATTAACTGTACAATTAAGGTCATAAATGTGACATAGATATGACATTGTAAGGTCCACTATTAGGAGCCGAATCTTCATGATTTACTCAATTCAGCTTGCATACAGACCATAAAATCCTTAGGAGTTGGAATATTTAACATTTTTGTTTAAGATTATCTTATTGACCTTGGTCTATAGTATTGTTCGAAAATAGTTCATCGTCATCAAGATAAATTAGGTACTTGTAACAAATTTAATTAAACACAAAATGGAGAATTACTAATATTTAAATTTAAACTAAACTTAATTTAAGACTCTAAAATTATTTTGCGTCATTGCAGTCGAGAATACAAGAAAGAACAAAAATAAATCAGCATATCATGACTCAAGTAATCGAATACGTAGAAATTGTGTAAGCAAGGGTCGAGGGGGTGAAAGATGAAGTTTTTCCCGTAATCGGCCCTTCTTACTGGGGTAGCGGACCTTTAAAATAAAATGAGGAAAATGGTATTGCAAATTAATTACGCTGCCACCACCGATGGTTAAAAGGGCACCGGACCCTTATGCCTTTACTAACGTTAAACCTCATTTAATTATTTTATAATTTTCATTCTTGAAGGCGTGCGGGTTCTTGGACTCAGAAGCTGTGTAAAGCAAAGGGAAGAAAAAAGAATAACAAACGCGAAAATTTACTTGAAATAAAAAACGATATTAGGGACTACAATTAATTTATTGGTCTCGAAGGAGACAAATTAATATCATAAGGGTACATACCGATTTCGGTGGTCGAAAAGGAGGATTCAGCAGCAGAGAACCTCGCTACAGCCGTCTTGGGGTTTCCTAGAGGTCTTCTGCACAATTTTCACCCTCACCAGGTAATTTTTAAAAATACACTCACGGAGCAAGTTTAAAAGAATAATAAGAAAACAAAGGGCGCGATTTAAATTTTGAAACGAGAATGGACACAGCAGAAAATATGAAATTTTTAATTAACGACGTTCGTTTCAAACGAGGGTTAAACAATTAATTTTGAAGACTCGATTACTTCATTGTTTTAAGAGGAATTTCGAACCTCACTCCGAAACGGCCCGGTGAACATTAATTCTTTTTCGAAATCCCTCTCTTCCGCGGGATCATTTTTGTAAACAAACCCCTCCCGAGAGGTGTCTTGAGTTGCCTACATCTAGGTGCAAATTGGTCCAATTTCGACCGTTCTTCTTTTTTTTTCTCTGTACGCGTGGGCATTGTTTCCTCGCACGAGATTTGCTGACAATGAGTTATTTTTTTTAGCGTTTATCTAAATGGCTCTTAAGAGGATGTTTAGACTAACGCGCCTGGGAACTTGTTTACGTTAAGAATAAGTTGAAAATTCCTTTCTTCAATTCGAACAACAAGTAAGTTAATTTAATTGGATTTAGGACGAAAATTTTCGGCTGTTTACAATTCAAAAGGCCTTGGAATAGTGATATTTTTAAAACAGATGGAATTTACTTTCCCCATGTTCATCCAGCTATGTGTGAGTTCTTGTTTATAAACTACTCTTGAAGTGCTTCGTCAGATTCGATGGTGTCCGGAAATTCCCTTATCTCACTTCATTCCAAACAATATTAATAATTACACTCACAATAATCAAAAGATAAGATACTTTCATCAAGAGATTTTTCTCTATGACTAAGGAGAATCAAGATAGTAGATGATTGCACGATGGTCACTGTAACTTGTTTAAATTATCCAAACGATTGGAAATGGGCGCGTATATACTAACAAGTCAGGGAATAATAAAAGTGTTTACAATCGTAAGATTTCTACTTTTCGCTTAGAAACTACTTAGGTGTTTGAAGTGAGTCTGTTTTTCTTGCAGGTTTTCAACACGATTGGTTTCATCGTGGTTTTTACGACGGAAACTTCTTCGTTGGGCGAGTGGAAGAAAACCGTGTTCCTCGTCGCCACTATTTCGGGTGCCTTGATTTTGATGATAATGGTAATCTCACGAACACTCGATACCCAGCAACGTGTCAATCCCGGCACTGGTTGGATGAAGATCGAGCTTACGTTCTCTGTTTTATTGGGTTTAAATGTGCTATTGGCGTCAGCATTGGTGATAGATGTTGGAACCGCTGGGTGTATCGCTGCAGGGGTACGAATATTCCTTACCCACTCCCTCATTACTTAATTTAACCGTCCTGTCGTAGGTGGTTGGTTTATTTTCGACGTTAACTTCGTTGTTGGATGTCGCCGATAAAATTAGGATTGGATCGTTCCGTACTAATTAAAAATAATATTCTTGCAGATTTTGAAGGTTTGAAGTGAACTTGATCATCAATAGATGATCAATGGAAATGTTTTATTGTGGTAATGTGGAGTTCATTTATAGGTTCAAACTAACAGCAGTTCATGACTAGTTTGAGACGTTAAAAGCATGCTTTCATCAAAGTTGTAAAACCGATCAATATTTTGAGGAGAAACTGAATCTGATGCTTTCGAACTGCTCCTGGACCAAACCTTATATAACCAGAAACCATAGGTTACCTCGTATATAGGATGGATATATTGATTTCATTTGCTACTTAAGTTTCAAGCGTCACTTTTCGTACATCCTACCTTAGAGCAAATATTACTTCTGTTTGTTTCACAAATATAACAAATATGACGACAGGTGGCGGTAAGAAGCTCTCACTCTAACTTCTAAGGATAGCATATTCTAATTAAAAAAACGTTTGTTTTTAATAATAATTTATTTCTATGTAAATACATGTCGGTAAGTTAAACGTATCTCCTTTCACGTGATTTAACACCAACTTTTATAAAATATTAATAGAAAAATGAAAACAGAACATCGAAAAACGAAAAGAAAACATCAACAAACGAACATTTTCCTTCAACATTTATTATAAAAATTATCCTCAATGAATCATTTCTTTTTTTTGTATATGTGTGTGTGCTTTTGAGCAACATCGATCTTACCTAGAGTTTTATTATTTAGTTTTATTTTTCTCTACGTATCTCTACGTTACAAAATAAGTAGACCGTTTTGTTCCTTACCTAACGTTATTCTCACTTTAGTTTAGTTTTGTAATAAATAAATAGTTTTTTTTTGTTTGTTTGTTTTGTTTATGATATAATAGTTATTACAAACGTAGCTAAGTACCCAAAGGGTGAAAGTGCTCGACATATAACAACAAAGAGGGATTTAGCTGACGGCAAAACACAACAAGCACACTCAGCTTCTACTGTATCCAAGAGCACTTAGGAAGTTACTAACGTGTTGTATGGAGAAAAATATTTTGGACTGGGTTTGGGGCTTAAGACTATCACAGATCCATTCCAATCCTGAGCTACTAATAACTTTTTCTTACCACCAATCAATCATCTGGAAGCTGCTTTTATTGGGGGAAGTTAGTGGTTCCTTCATGCTCTTAGTAGTTGTTGCAAATGGTAGTTAGTTAATTATATGTCTAGCAGATTTTAACGTTGATATACATTAGCATATACATAAAGCTACAGGTATGTAAGTATAAGTACTTGTTCAGCGTGAATCCGATCGCGAGGGTGACCAGAAGGGCTCAATAAGTACCAACACAGGTACATCATGGTTATTTGGTCAGTAACACTTACTTATCTATACAATAATACTTTGGTAATGGAATCTCAATAATTTTTGGCAACGATGACTACTATATTAATAATCACTGAATCATTATCCTCGAAACGAAACGGGCATTCGCCTAAGACATTCATTCCATAAAAAATTATGAAACTACCGTTATCACCTAAGACCTACAATAAATACAACTCGAATACTGTTTCAATAAATTCTGCCATTTGTTCGGTTATTATAACCTACCAACAACGTGCTCATCTCAGAGGGGACGCTTTTATAAAAGCAAGTAAGCGCGCTTTTTTCTTTCAAAATTAAAATTACGACGCGGTTACGAAGGTAGTAACCCTTGTTCGCTCGTCATTTCTGCCCTGACTGTGGATCTGCCGGCGACCTGCACTCGGCGAAACAAATCTTGACCCTTATATTTAACTATTCATTTGGTCAGACGTTCATTGCGTAGAACAAAGGTTTCGCGTTAGCCGGGGGTGGGTTCTGCGGTGACGTGCTGGTACTTTGAGTCGCCGTGTTCGTATCCTGCGGCGAAACGCTGGCCGCACCCTCAGGAACGCCACGCTCTATAAACCTCGGCTTCGTTGGAGAATTAGGCATCGAATCCTTCTGTGCACCAAAGCAAGTTTCCAATCTGTACCCGTTCGGGATTTGACCACTGTGCTGGCTCTCAGAATCAGTGAGTGAAATGCTGTCAGGTGGAGGATACCTCGGCCCTCCTGCAGGAAAACTGTGCCTGTTTATTTTGCCCACGTACGCACCATCACCCTGCCACATCATACCGTTTGTGGGAATCGCCACGACAGGTCGATACCGTGGAGGGTAATAATTGCACGTAGACGCGTTAGGAACTGGGGTTTGTGTAGACCTAGCCGTTGAGAACTGGCCCGGAAGAGGACTTTCACTCCTCGATGTTGTTATTAGGTGATTCGACGGGGCGTAAGCCGCCCTTAAGACAGGCTTTTGATAATGCTCCTCTACTCTTTGTTGATATGATAGCGATGGGTCGAGGTATCTCTTGTTAATTTGATTTTGGCTGCTAACCCTCGTATAGCAAGGGTCATTCGATGATGATGACGATGAATAGTAAGGGTTAGGCGACACTGTCTGGTAAGCTTCGATGTGATTGTAAGGTATGTACATCATGGTTTGGTGGTAATTCTTAATCTCCTGAGGGGGTGGAGAATGAGGCCTTGCGTTTCTGTTTCTTGGTAGAGGCTGATAGTATTCGCTGCAACCTCCCCCGACTTTTACCACTGGGGCAGCGTAGACGTTCATGTTGCTTCTGTAGTTTACTTGCGCGCAACGTTGATTGTTGCAATTTTGATAGATATTTTCATCGACTAGGGTCGCAGGTCTATACTGGTGAGCTACGTACGCCCTTTTGATTTCTTCCGGCGTGTTAGGGTAGGCGTAGGTTTGCACGTTCTGGTTGATGTTGCGCGATTTTGTGTTATCCACGCAGCTCAAATTTGTCTCGGAGTAATACGGCCAAGCCACGTGATTTCTGGGAGGGGTGTTATTCGGGGGTTGCATCTGGTTTTGGATTTGTTGGAGAATTTCCGTCGTGGAACCGAAACGGGGTTTGATTCCACGAACACTTGGCCTCCTATTGAAGCCGTAGTCATCGTGTTCGTCGTCTTCTTCAGTCGTTTCTGGTTGATATCTGAAACAAAAGATTACGAAATGTCACTTTCAACCCCACCAATTTTCTTCGGTTAACACTTGCAAATTAGATGTGAAAAAGCAGTAGCGTAGGTTTTCCTTCTTGTAGTTAAGGATATCAGACACTTCACGTGTCTGAACAAGTCGAAAACAAGATCCTGAAAAAATGTTTCGCCCAAACGGTGTAGGCGAGGCTTTCTTTGTGTGTACTTAACCCGAAGCGTTCGTGAAAGCCATTCATTCGGAAACTCGGAAAAAGCGTTCCATTTAAAGAAATCCGACACCGCTCTCGCTCTCGGCCGAGAAAGTCGATCGTTTCACGTGGGGCCTTTTGCTGATGTCTCCGAAAACAAAGGCCTTTGTGGCCAGAAATAACGTTCCGAAACGTGAAACGTTATCAGAGTGTCACATGTCGACTAACAAGAATAATTACGCGGCCTAACCTTGAGACCGATCTGCATTGTGCGGGTTGTCGGAAACCTTCCCTTGAGAGGGAGAGCCGGGGCTGATTACTCTTCTGAATTTCATACAATTAGTTCGGCAGTGAGATTTCTCGTTAATTCCCGTGTTTAATTGCGTACTGGCTGAGTTTTCACACTGCTTTGTGTAAAGTCGATTATTCTATTATGAAGAATAATTTTGTGTGGTTTACTGATCCAGCAGCAAATGTTTCAAGTTTATTAAAGAATGCGGCAAAATCTTAAACATTTTAAACTACATATATATTTATAATACAACGGGGAATTTACAATATGAATTAATGTTTCAAGTATAGTACTGATTTTTATTTTAATAAAATTTGCTGCTTTATTGTTGTTTACTCTTGAACTTTTTTCGCGTGCGAAGAACGAGATCAATATAATTAAGAATTGTGATGTGTAAGTGCGGAGGAGTTATCTTCGCTCCCTTGATGGAAGACGCGACCTAATTATGTAATAATTGTTGACTGAGCATTGTCATCAGAGATACGTTCGAGGCGACGTGCCATTAGGCAAATGTCAGCACGAATTAAGACGCAGGTGCTTTGTACGCACATCACGTTAACGTAATTGTTTACGAAATCAAATTTATCCGCATCTCCTCAGCGCGAGTTAATTAAATAAATTATCAAGAATGTAATTAACGAAGTACTGGAAGCTGAACTTACTTTTTCTTTATCCTTTCTATCCTGCCGGCGTCTTGCTGCACAAACATGGCCAATTCATCACCCGATTCGGAAGCAGATGGGGTTCCCGCCAGAACATCTGGGGCGATTCTTTTTGTTTCTTCCTCGTCGTTTTTTAAGCCCTCGTCGATGTCTTCCAAACTGTATTCCGTGCCGACTGAGCTGGCCACGGAAGTTCTGTCTCCCCCATGGTTATTCATGTGGTAATAATAATCGTCAGCCGGTCCGATTCCGCTGACGCAGGCCGTCAAGGGAGCTAAAGTCGACAGGAACTGCTTGCGGGCTTCGCTCGTTGAGTTCACTTTGCTAACGGGACAATGGGGCTCTATGAATTCCTGCGCGCCGTTCCCCAGGTCGGGGGCGATCGTCCCCTGTGTCACCTTCGGCGTTTCGCCTACGTTCTGAATGTCCGGAGTTTTCTCGCGTTTCGCGAAAAGATCCGTGATTTTCTTGTAGGTGGAAGACATTGATGATGAATTGGAACTCGCCGTCGACGACGACGAGGGTGAGAAACTTTTGTCGTGATTTTTGTTATTGATTACTTCGGGGGAGTTACGCGCCTCCTCGCCCGGAGGACTCGCCCTCTGGGAAATCTCCTCTGCTTCCTGAGCACCGTCGTCGTCCACGTCGCAGGTTAATTGCTTGATCCGCTCTACCAGCGAATTGTCAGTCTTTTGTACGTTTTTCTTACTCCTAGGTTCGTATCTGATTAGGGAACGACGTAGAGTATTGCGTTCAATTGCTCGCCTATTAAAATAAAATATAATCTTCAAACCGTGCATCATCAGAGGCAATAAAATATATAGATTCATTTAACTAAGAATTTGCAATAAGTTTACTCAAGCAAATGACAAAAGGACTTGCATTTTCAATACCTAATAGATTCGTCGGTTTCTCCACTCTGTATGATCTGAGGAAGCTTGGCACGCTTAGCCTCTTCGAAAGCCTTAAGAGACTCGGCCGTCACAAGATACTGATGTACAGACTCATCATCTCCAGGCTTACCAGTCAACGGTTTCGTGCAGGGAAATAACTGACGTACCGCAGAGTTCGGTTTCAAACTATTGTTAGAGATCAAGACGTGATTGCCCAACTTGAACGTCAACATCATTTCAGTAGACTCCGGAGAGACAGAGTTGTTACAGGCGTCAGGCTGTTTCTTATCGGGCGTCGTTTCGGCTGTTTTGATTACCTCTTCCGGAGCTTTCTCCGGGGCACCGTCGCAGCTATCTCGCTTATTTTCATTGGATTCTATGAAGCGAACTGAGCGCTTGCTGCCGCTTTCTTCGTCAGAGGTGACGCTCGAATCTGTCGTCTGAAAATAAAAATTCAATTAATTAAACTGAGTATTCTAAATATTGAACTCGTTCCCTTCTTCATTTACTAATGCACCCGAACGCAATTTTATAAATCAACCCCTTGTTCATCGAAACGAAACGCTTTCGCTCCTCGCAGGAAGCGGCGACGAAATCGAAATTCCACCTCGCCCCTTCACAGGGGAGTTAATGAGGTAGTACAAGTGTGGCCGCTCAAATTGACCCACCTGTTGAGGTTCAGACGTTTTGGCATTATTAATCTCGGCACTGGCCTGTTTCCACAAGCGGCCGCCCTTCAGGATGCCGCTAATGGGCGAACCCCCCGGAGGGCCGCCCGGGGTGGGACTCACGCTGGAAGCCTTCACATCATCCTCTATTTCCTTCATCATTCGCCTTTCGGAAACCGTCGTCATGGTAATGGTTTCTAAGATGTAGCGCTGACTGTTCGGGCTGGAATCTACAACAAACGAAAGACAAATTTAACCGAATTTTACACGACTTACGTCCCCATAAAACCCAAAATAATATCGACGCTTAAGCTTCGAATAAAACATTTTGTATTCACTTCGATTTACTGCATTTTAAATAATTCGTTCCGTTAGGATGAAAACTGAACCTCCGGGGGTAGGTATATTTGATATTCCGGCAGCGGTCGAATGCAAATGACCCATGCGGGGATTGAAAAATTTTTACGTGCTCAGAAATCTGCTGCATTGCCTCTGACGTTCTGCGTTTTCGAATATTCTTAATTACTCAAACTGAATTAATTCGACCTTGGGCGGTCATCTTAATATGCGGCGTCAATTTTAATTCTCCTCCGGTGTTGCGTCAGGAAACAACTTCACCAACAAGGTCTTCAGAAATTCCGAGCCGGCCTAAAAATTCCTAATTAACTGCCTCCACGTGATGCGGATTAAATCCGACGAGGAATCTATTTATTTAATTAATTAAGGAGACCGCTTTCAGCCTCCAATTATATCCGAGCGAGGAACTCTAATCGGCCCGAGAAGAGCGTTTAACGAGGCCTCCGGATTACTTTAACTCGAAACGAAAGGTCCTCGGAAGAATTAGTCTAATTTTAGAACCGCTAGTTTCATTTTTATTTCACCGGAACTTCCGTCCGGATTTGAGGTAATTCCGTTCGTACGAAAGTAAAAAGATCAAAGCTTTTAAGATTTTAAAATTAAGTATAATTGTTGAATTCTTGGCTTCCGGTTGGAACCGCGTGTCTCGGATTTCTCTACTGCCGACGTTTCGTTCTTCGTTGCAGAAGAACTTCCTCAGGGCTGCTGCTGGTGGTCTCAACGACTAACGCGAAGCAGCAACAAGACCAACAGCAGCAGCATCACCACCAGCAGCAGCCCTGAGGAAGTTCTTCTGCAACGAAGAACGAAACGTCGGCAGTAGAGAAATCCGAGACACGCGGTTCCAACCGGAAGCCAAGAATTCAACAATGGACGACGGCCGCGGAAGCCTTCAAGTTAAATTAAGTATAATTCTTAAACTTATTGTTAGGTAAAGTTAAATTCAATAGATTATTATCGAAAGATTGAAACAAAAAAAAAAACTATTAAAATTGGAAGATAAATAAATCATTTTTTGAAGAGGGAAATAAAATGACTGAGCATTGATGTGAATTGATAGATACATTGATAAAAACTGAACAGATACAAGATTTATGATATAAGTGTTATGAATGTTATGAGGCAAAACATACACATTTTATACATTCAGCATATGATTAAGATATAGCTAAATATTCGATCTGATAACCAACTAATAGATAAGCTGTCTCGTAATACACAATACAGGAATAAATAATTTCTTGTTTCACAAGTAGATGAAATCAATTGGACAAACATACAATCATTAAGCATATACAAAAACCTATACATTAAATATACCATGTAGTAGAGAAGAAAAGAGATAGATAAATATGTACAATCGAATAGCTAAACTGACTGAAGTAATTTCTTGAGAAAAATGAATAGTTAATGTATATTTATGTATCTATATACACTTCGACAAAACAAAAGTAGATACGCTATACACAGTGCACAATTTTGAAGCCAGCAGATAGATAAACAGATACATTGGCATTGAAGAATTTTGTATCCAGCTGTACACATAGATACCAATTCACATATAAACACAAGAATACAGATAGAGTGTGGATCGGACAGATAAAATACATTATATAATGAAAGGCAGATAAAGAAATCAAAGAACAAGCAAAGTGATAAACAGATAATCAGAAGGAGACAAACCACACACATGCTTACAAATAAGTATACAATTGAACATACAGATACAATTCGATCGTACGTGTCGGTAAGCAACAGCACAATATGGCGACTGCATAAGTAATACCTTTCGTAAAATGTATGTAACATTATTAGTAAATAATAAAGATAAAAGACTACAATAGTCGGCGACGAGGTAAATAAACGAATCTGCGAAGATGTCACGACAGGATGAATCAAGGGAACATGCAAGAAATGTGAGCGTTGCTCCTACACAGCACGTGCATTTTACATAGATAGTTTCGACAAAACTAAATCGAAATGGAATCGTTGAGTACAAAGGTTAGAAGGTGCATTTACAATATTCGGCGTAAGTCAAGATATGAAATTACATTTTCTACTAAATTACATGGGTCAAGAGGCCTACGACGTTGTATGCGACAAATTATCCCAGAGAAAACCGCAAGAGAAGAGTTATGAACAAATTGTTGAAATTTTACATCGCCATTATGACCTTGAACCACTTGAAATTGTCGAAAATTTCAAGTTTCATTTGCGAAAACAAAAAGAAGGAGAAACTGCGGAAGTTTCTTAGTTGCACTCAGAAGAATTTCTATTGGTTGCAAACTTGGTAATTATTTAAACACTGCATTAAGAAATCAATTTGTGTTTGGCCTACGGAATACAAAAATCCAAAATCGATGCTTGGAAAGGAAGGATCTTACATTGGACTCAGCGTTCGAGATTGCCAAAGGCATGGAACTGTCTGAGCAAGGAGGGGTGGTATTAAATACCAAATCGGAATCTACAGTACTGCAAGTTCAAGCACGGAGGGAAAATTTTGAAGTGAACACAGGTTCACCTGTGACAATTATCAGCAAATTTTTAAAACACAAATATTTTCCAACTAAAAACTGTATGATCCTGATTTACAACTACTTAGTTTTTGCAAAAATACTATTTCTGTAATAGGATATGTAAATGTAGAAGTAGTTTATGCTAAAGTTAAGGAAAAATTTAAATTATTTGTAGTAGATATAAATAGACGCCCAATTGTAGGAAGGGAATGGGTATAGAAATTAAAAATTGATGTTAATAAATTAATACATTCTGTGCCCGAATCTGACAAGTTGTGCTCAATGCCAAAAGAAATTACATTGTTGAAAAAGAATTTGTCTAAAGTTTTTGAGCCAACAATGAGCAAAATTATAAATTTAAAGCTAAGTTAACTTTAAGAGAAAATTTTGAACCTGCGTTTATTAAACATAAAACGGTTCTATTCGATCACTTGTAGAAAAAGAACTCGATTCACTAGTAGCTGATGGTGTACTAAAAAAAGTAAATTTTAGTCGATGGACAACTCTACTAGTGCCAATTGTAAAACCAAACAACACAGTCAGATTGTGCGGAAACTACAAAATTACTGTAAATCCAAATTTAGTAGTTGATGAGCCCCCTTTACCCAGTATAGAAGAGTTATGCGCTTCTATGGCTGGAGGAAATACATTTTCAAAAATTGATCTCTCCAAAGCTTATCTACAACTAGAAGTGCGTGAGGAAGACCGTGAAATGCTTACTTTACTCATAAAAGTTTGTACCAATCTACACGAATTATGTATGGAATTGCGTCTGCACCTGCAATTTGGCAAAGATTTATGGAACAAGCCTTACAAGACATTCCAGGTGTTACTGTATTCCTTGATGATATAAAAGTAACTGGCCCAGATGACAAAACACATATTTCACGTCTTAAATAAGTTTTTACTAGATTATAAGAATACAATATACGTGTCAATGTCAGTAAAAGTGAATTTTTTAAGAACCAAATTGAATATTGTGGATATATTATTGACAGTAGCGGAATTCATAAAACTAAAAGTAAAATGGATGCTATTAATAGGTATGAGTAGACCAAAAGACAAGGGTCAGGTACGTGCACTTGTCGGTTTAATAAATTACTATGGTATATTTTTAAAAAAATTAAGGACGGTTCTATATTCAATTAAATTAAATTAAAAGATGATGTTGTATTTAAGTGGGATGAAAATTGCTAAAAAGCGTTTAAGAAAATTAAAGAAGAAATGCAATCTGAGTCATTTTTAGTACATTATGATCCCAAACTACCTTTAGTTCTTGCCACTGATGCTTCACCATATGGAGTGAGAGCTGTTTTAAGCTATTTGTATGATGATGGAACCGAACGTCCAATACAGTACGCATCTCAAACACTTACTAGAACACAACAAAAATATTCCCAAATAGATAGAGGCTTATGCAATCACATTTGGCATAAAAAAGTTTTTTCAATATGTCTACGGAAGAAAATTTATGTTAATTACGGACAACAAACCAGTAATGCATATTTTGGCTCCTGACAAGAAATTACCTGCCTTAACTGCATCTAGAATGCAACGTTGTGCAATATTTTTACAAAGTTTTAATTTTGAATTAAGATATAGAAATACAAAAGAACATGCAAATGCTGATGCCATGTCAAGATTGCCTACTTCTGTGGCAAGTGAATGTAAATTCGACGAAGTCGATGTATTTGAAATTAACCAAATAGAAACTTTATCAGTAACAGTCAAAGAATTGGAAAAAGCAACTGTTTTTGAGAAAAATATTTCCACGTTGATACAAGGTTTAAGAACTGGAAAAATAGTTGACGCAAAACATAGATTTGGGTTAAATCAGTCAGAATTGGATTTACAGCAAAATTCTTTAATGCGAGGCATGACAGTTTATATCCCTAAAATTTTACGAAATCGGATACTTAATGAATTACATTCAGATCATTTTGGAATTACACGAATGAAAGCCTTAGCAAGAAGTTATAACTGGTGGGAAGGAATCGACCTAGACATTGAAAATTTAGTAAAACAATGTCCAGACTGTTGGAGAACAAAAACCAATGCAGTGAAAGTACCGATCCATCATCGGGAATCACCGACTGCTCCATTCCAAAGAGTACACATGTTGGACCCTTTTTGGGAAAGTACTTTTTCATATTGATAGACGCTTATACGAAGTGGCCTGAAGTTTATTTTATACCAAATATGACATCTGAAACTACAGTGAAAATATGCAGAGAAATTTTTAGTCATTTTGAAATTCCAGTGACGGTAGCAAATGATCATGATCAATGTACCAATTCTGAATTCCAACAATTTTTAAAAAGTAATGGAATCATTCACAAAATGTGAGCTGCATATCATCCTAGTGCTAACGGTGAAGCAGAATGTTATGTTCAAACAATCAAGCATAAACTGAAAATGAAAGTAACATTAATAAAGAAATTTGCAAAATTCTTTTGACCTATCGAAGTACTATCCATCTAGCAACCGGAAAATCGGCTGCTATGATGATGTTTAATCGCCAGATCAGGTCTAGAATGGATCTGATGCTACCTGCAGAAAATAAACCCACTGAAGAAAGCCAGAAGAAAGTACGTTCTTTAGAAGTTGGTTATAGAGTTATTGCCGGAGTATATCTCGACAATAATAATAATAAATGGGCTCGTGGAATAATTCTACAAGAAATCGGTTCATTACATTATCTAATAAAATTAGACGACAATCGAATCTGGAAAAGACATATCGACCAATTACGAGAAATTTATCCTATCACTAATAACCAAGAAGATGACAGTAATGACATTCCAAGCCCAGATTTTAGTATAAATCATTCAATTTCAAATGAATTGCCTATTCCTCTTGGAAATAGTAATTTTGGTGGTGGGTGCGACTTGGCAAATTCTGTCATTTCAGATGAACCTGTTATACCTTTAATTAAGGAAATCGATAATAATACTAAAAATAGTGAACATGCGGTGAGTTTTGTGACTAACTTCAGAACTTGCAACTTCAGAGCAATACGTTAGCGGGGGGAACCACTGCAATTGCGTACGTGTCGGTAAGCAACAGCACAATATGGCGACTGCATAAGTAATACGTTTTGTAAAATGTATGTAACATTATTAGTAAATAATAAAGATAATAAAGACTACAACACTTTGCTAGATATAAGAAAAGAATAAATAAACTGTTGTAAGGTATATAGATAAATATACAAATACGAAACAATCTATGAGTAAGTACGTAAACATTAAATTAACCAGATTAAAGAACAACTACACTGATGTACAGTTATACAATTAGGTATTGAGATAGAATGTAGATACAGTACTATTCAGGCGCAGCCTTCCAAATATATTAACAGTAGCACAAATTTGTAGCACATATACGAGAAATAAACTTATGTAGAGGCATACTGATAGACATATAAATACAATCTAGGAGTAGCCTATCAAATACACAAATACTATGCAAATTAACGAATAGACAAACAAATAAATAGATTGAAGGACAAGCAAATTTTCGACAGTCATACAAATAGATGTTGCTATATACTCAGAAATTTAAAAGACCGACAAAGATAAATACAATGTTTGTAATACAGAATACGACCTTCGAATAAAAATTAATAATTACGTAACATAAATAATTGCGTTATTACACAGTGTATGAGACACAAACAGATAAAGATGCAACCTCCTAAACAGATACACAGAACAAGTAAACTGATAGACAGACTAACGAATAAATAAACCAGAACGGATAAAACCAGATACACTCACAGAGACAGATAACAAGAAAATAACTTGAAGATTAAGTAAAGCATCTCGCAGACCGGCAGAAAGATAATGACTAGATTTATAAGCAATATATAAAATAGATAAATAGATAAGCAAATTAAAGAGCAATTAAACTATTGAATATGGGTACGCAGCCGTACAAATAAATACTAGTAGTCTCTTTATAGTCTCTATAATAGAGATATACATATGCAGATTTTCATATATATAAACAGGTGAGTACACCGAAGAACAAGCAAAACGATGAATAAGCATTTAGGTAAAGTACTAAGGACTCTCTACTAATAAATAAATAAATAGTCTAATGAACAATTGAACAAGTAAATAAAACAAAGGCAAAAATTGATGAAGAGGCACCCAGATATATGAAATTGAAAAACGAGTAGACTAATAGACACAGTTGTACAAATATATAACTATCTAAAGACAGATAAGAGAATAAATACATAGACCTAGACATGGATTCATAAATAACCTTTTGTTGTCTGTTTTTCCATCTCCCTTGTCTACATTTGGACACAAAATTAACTTAAAAAAAAACTAATCGACTTCACTTTGGCTTCCGTTTTTGCACGTTGCTGGATAAGAATTATACACGAGGTCTAACCCCATTTGTTAGGGACGGAATCCAGCCGGAGAAACCCCACATCGGAAGCCCTCGCCGCTTCCTCGACAGTTAATCGATGCTCGGCCTGTTTGATTTTATTGTTCAGGAAAACATCGGTATTTATAGTCGCAAGCTGAGATTTGAACTTCTCTTTTTAAAACCGAAACGTTTTGAGGACTGCAGGTCCACAGAGATTATACATTCGCCTGTCCGAGCTCGAAACGATCGATAAAGCGTTCGTAATTACAATAGAAATTGAAATTTATAAATGAATTCAGCGAGGTAAATGCAAGCTGCTGTCATTAGCTGCGCGCGTTAATTATGCAAAACTAGTCTAGGTGAAAACTGAAAGTACGTTCATTATCCGTGGCTAATCCAGTTGAACCGGTTTCGTTTGTAATTGCTGGACGACAATCCGAACTCGCGAAACTAATGAGGATTGCGGATAATTACGATTTGTACGAAAAATATTTTTTTTGGGCGAAAACAAACGTAACGGAGTTTACAATTTAATTGCTTTTGGAAAGTTGCGATTTTTTTTTGGAAATAATTTCGCACGAGGGCAATTTCTGGAATCGACGAATCACGAACCGCCCCTTGCGACCTAATAGATTCCATCAAAACGCTATCGGAATTTATTTCGGCCCTGGGGGAATTTACTGTGCGCCCGAATGCTATTAACAGAGGAGAAAGTTATTTCCAGCCGAACACATACATATGTCGGAGAGATTTTTTTTTCCTGTAAACAATTTATGTTCACTTTAGATTTTTTTTTAAATATTATTTTTAAAAAAATGTATTGGCTATTATCCCACTTCTGATTGCTTTTGATTTGTACTAAAATAAGTGTTAAAAATATCCGAGACTTAATTAACTCACCCGAATCGGCGGGGGGCGTCGTTGGGGTCGTCTGCTGGCTTTGGTCAGTCTTCTCTTTTTCGTCGGGGTCGTCGCGGTCCGAGGTGAGCTCAGTGCCCTCTTCGTTGTCGGACTGGGAGCCGTCACCTGCAAACGAAACTAATCTCTTAGGAACCATCCCGACTCCACATTTTGATTAGATGGACCGAGGCATTCAGTTAAGGGAGTTGTAAACTCCAACCTCCCGGACGGAAAGCTTTAAGCTCCCCCGAACGGATTTATTAGCGCTTCGTTTAATCCACTTGTAAATTTTGATCGGTTCGAAATTGTTTGAGGCCGGCGTCTTTAAAGGCCGGGCTTTTAATCACCTTTCCGTCAGTCAGTCTGAATCGCGAGTGCTTATGTAACGAGAAGCGACGCGTAAATCCCTGATGATCGAGTTTACGGTGCCGAAACTGTCGTTGATGCTTCGACGTGAACGCGTTTCCATGGCGACGCCTCGTAAATCAAGCGCGATGGAACACGCCATTAATTTCACGCCAGATATGTAAAACGCGTTTTCCGTACGGGGTAAAAATTTATGAGGAAGACGGGGGTGGCCCGATAACGGATCCGCTTTTAACGTGGAACTAAAAGCGCTCGTTAAAAGACGGCAACTTTTTTGGTTTCGTTGTTTCTCCGCCAAACTTAAAAGTTAAGGATCATTTTTAGCGAAGGCTCATCGGTTTACTTTTTGAAATTCCTTCTTTGAAAACGGCTTCCTTCTATCCGCGGAAAGACCACAAAGAAGACGGCAGCCTGGAGCAGAACAAATTTTTTGCTTTTCTTTTTTTAGGGGCGGAGAGGGGGGGTAATTGCATTAAGGGCGGCGAGTTATTACAGCCATTTTACTTTAATTAAGGCGATGAGGGTAGTACGTTTCATAAAGAAGCTCTTGCTGCTTTAAACTCTCATAAAGAAGCTCGTTCATTGTGAAAAGGTCGGATCTTTTAAAGATTCGAGTTATTTTTGGCTCTCAAGATGTACACTACTGTGTATAAATATTGATTTTTTAAACATAGAATGAGAAATCAAAATCAAATCAGACCAATTTATAAAGTACTAAATTGAATGAATTGGGTACCGGTTGGAACCGCGTCACGTTGGTGTCTTCTACTGCCGACAATCATAGATGACGGCCGTGGAGGCCTTAAGTTAAAGCATTAAATCTAATTTTTTGTCGCGACATAAACAAAGCCAAAATCCGACTCTGGTCTCTCAGTGTGCACTTCAATATCATTGGCGCAAATGATAAGCGAAATTTACGAAGCAGCACAAATCGTTTTTCGTAGCGGAACGTCGGGAAATTTATCTGAAAACGCATCACCTGAAGCGGTGTGAAATTATTTGCATAAAGCCGCGGGCGTCTGGCGCGGTCCGACGGGGGATGCGAATATAAAAAGGCTTTTATTAGAAGAGCCCGCACCGTAAAAAGGGCATTCCGCGCTCTGAAACGTTATCTCGCTCTTAAATTTCAGACCTGAAAGTATTTGCGCGGGCGGTGAAAAGCAGGTGAGGTCTTTTGAAACATCGCGGTATTTGTGTAGGGGAAAAAAATCTGAATGATAATGGAACGAAAGAGGAAGGGAAAACTCGCGAAATTTACATCCCAGTGAAATTACTTGCGCAATTCAATCAAAGAGAGAGCGAAAAGTTTAAACTAATTGATTAGTCAATTTAACGATCTGTCTGTTGGTAGGATTCAGAATTCAATTTCGAAATCATTTAAGTTTCGTGGAAGCGAGTAGGAAATCCCCGAAAACTAATAGCTCTTCGCCTTTCGCTATACTCGCCATTAGTTAAATGTTCTTGTAGTCTTGAAATTCGAGGGCATCTGCTGCGGTAAATAGGACTTAAAAGCGCCACCGCAATTAGAATTTGCACGACGTCCGCTTTAATTTTAATTACCGACGATTACAGCGCCTCTGAACAAATTTATCTCGGTGGAAACGTTCCGCACTAATTGCGATCGCAATTTTGACTTCTTTTCTGCGAGGAACTTTTTTGACTTTCATATACAAACTTGGCCCACGGCACAGTTACGACTTCAAGCGAAAACATTTTGGAATTTCAATAAAGAAAAATAAACTTCGTTTCAATAATAACCAGCTTAAAAATCATAAATGTTCTCAACAATTCGTCGTCAGTTGACAGCTTCCTGAAGGAGAAATTAGTCAATCGGATGTCAAAACATTGAGAAAATGCACGGCTTTTAAGCTGTCTCTGAAAAGTTATTAGGAAATTATCATTATACAAATTTTCATCGAATCTAGTTCAAAAATAAACAGATAAGTAAATTTCAGATTGCCAGTTTTATTTCTGGCCGTGGATTTATTTACTTTGCAGGCCGTGGGCTTTGTTTTATTTAACTTCAAGCTTTATCGCCTCATAAGCGGGCGGCATTAACATTCGCAAAATAAACTTCTTGGAGTGAGTTTAAAATATAAGATTATTAACTATATTAATTTTGCAGGCTTCGCTTACCTTACGTTCATGTACAACATAAAATCTAGTGAAATAAATCGAGAAAGTGCTATACGAGGTGGTGCCCAGAAGTTGCATGCACAAATTTCTTGATAACTTGAAAGTTACGTTGACCAGGCTTAGACTGCGTTGTATAAAAGATTGAATCCTAAGTTAGGATGCGACAAACATTATGATTTACTGCATTTTGTATATTACATTCTAACTTAGGCTTAAATTTAATCCTGGTTTAATCTTTTACACAACGCAGCCTTAGAGATAGAACAGCTTCGGCTGACTGATGTACGACTTCTGTACATTTTGATAATTATATATTTATCTTGATTTTCCATTTGAACCTTACAGGAACTAATTTCCAAGCGAATGAGTGCAAAGTTCTCACGAAATTAACAATGTCCTTTTGTCGATTATTACTGGTGGCAGTATTCATTAAATTCAACGTCAACT
The DNA here is from genome assembly GCA_039766575.1 of Serrognathus titanus. NCBI lineage: Eukaryota > Metazoa > Arthropoda > Insecta > Coleoptera > Lucanidae > Serrognathus > Serrognathus titanus. The sequence goes on along the minus strand of CM077914.1, from coordinate 47,662,784 downwards.
CAAATGACTTCTAAATAAACTGCTAGTCAATTTAAGTGGTCCATTTAATACTTTTTAGTAATTTTAAGGAAGCAGTACATTGGTTCAACAAAGTTAAACGAGGAAGGTTGCGAACGGCAAGGTTTGAAAAATTACAATATTCTCAATAAGTGGCTAAACAATTAAATAGTCAAAAACACAACTTATTAAATTCAATTTTTTTTTACAACACTTGTTATTGATATTTTTATTACCTCGTGGGCTCACTTCTCGCGCGAATGACCGACAAACATCGCCTTCGCGAGCTTTGCACCAAAACGTTAATAAAATCTTGAGGAATTCTTCCCCATTCTTTTTGTGAAGCGTTTCTCGATGATGAATACGTGCTCGTAATTGTAGCTCAAGTTTGTCCTACTTATTCTCAACGCAATTGCTGCATTCTGGAGGTCCTGATGACCTTAACATTATTTTAATGTTATGTTCTTTTAGAACATTGTTAACAATCTGGGCACGATGGGGACATCTGTAAGAACTCCCAAAACAACAAGCTCTATGCGATTATTTATTAAACATTATGCCTCCCCAGACTTTGATGTTATCACCTCCAAACCCTAAATGTAAGGCCATAATACGTTCTAACATCGCTCTCCTGGTTTTCTCCACACTAAAACACAACTATCGGAATTGTGTAAAATGAAACGAGCACGTACCCTAATCTTGGTGATTTTCAACCCATCGTCTTCTCGCTACGTGCTGCTCCCTATTTAGTAATGGACATAGATTTCTAGGAGCGCGTAAATTGAAATCATTTAATCTTCTCCTAATTATCATTTCGGAAATAATTGCTGTAGCTTCACGCAACGTGGCTAATTTTAATACCTATGGGAACAGATGTTTTTTAGAGTTCTAAAACACTATACATTGTTCGTCTTGTATGACCTTCTCCATCAGTAAACTCCAATTCTCGTGGAATCTTCTAATAGTTCTATTTAACACATTATTTGAGACAAAACGTTCGTTCAAGACCTAGATTGTGTACTGACTGAATGATTTCTTCAAAAGAAAAACGGAGAACTGTTTAAAACAATGAATATAATCCTCAAAAAAACTTTTCAAAAAACGAACACCCTTTTAGACATCTACTGAACGTTTTGCGACCTTCAAGGATGGAAGAAAAAAGTCTTGATGTTAATGTAGCCATTTTAAGCCTAACTCAACCCTCCCAATCCTCAAAAATGTTGAAAGTCAATTGTACGTTCTCGGACTTGTCAGTTTCGACTTGTATTGAGATGTTTTAAGGCAATTAAGAAAGGAGAAATAAAAGGTCTTGAAACTAATGGGACCCTTTCTCGATCCAAGACACTCCAATATCCTTGAAAATATTTGAAGTTAATTTTTACTTCTGTTGTGATGTTTCAAGGCAGTTGAAAAAGTTTTGAAGTCTTGGTTCATCTTTGACTCATCTCAAGCCACTGTAATCTTCGAAAATGTTGGAACTAAAATGAACCCTCTTAGACTTATAATCAATTTTCACTTCCTTGGAGATGTTTTAAGACCATTAGAAAAGCAAGAAAAAGCTTATGGGACACTTTCTGATACCAATCCACCTTCATTTTTTCAAAATATTTAAAGCTTCTCAAAAACTTCACTTTTACTAAGACAGTTGAAAAAATAATATAGAAAAAAGTCTTACTTTAACTCAATAGACCTCAACTCTGAAAAATTTGGAAAACAAAACGAACCATCTTAATTACATTTTGCTTTCCATTGAAATGACTGAAGGCAGTTGAAAAAGAAAGAAGGAAAGTTCCTGTATTCCATTCTGATCCCCACTCATCCTATACCCTAAAAATATGACTTTCTTAGACATGTAGTCAATTTTGACTTCTAAGGAGTGTTGAGAAAGCAAAAACCTGAACCTGACTCAAGTCAACCCACCCCAATCTTCGAAAATGTTGAAAATAAAGTGAACCTTCTCTTATATACCTAACTCAATCCGTCTTAATACTCAAAAATGTTACAAAGAAAATGAAACTTCTTAGTTACAGTCCATTTTCCTTTCCATTAACACGACTGAAGGTGGTTAAAAAAGGAAGAAGGAAAGATTTTGTATCCCATTCTGATCCATACTCATCACAAATCCTGAAAATGTGACCTCAAACATATAATCAATTTAGGTTTCTAGGAAATGTCGAGAAGGGAAAAATCTTAAAGCTAATATACACTCATCAAAATAATCTAGTGGACAAATACTAAATCATACATTGCGCTCCAAGAAAGTGTACGTTTTATAAATGTATGTGAGAAATTGATAAAAAACGCAAGTCTTTATTCTTAAATAAAAATTAACAAGCAAAATTTTAAAAAATCCTACATTCCGAAAAAAGGATAAAAATTGTGATTCTGTATGGTTTCTTATTTTATGTAAAATGAAGAAACGGAGAATTCTTCAATATAGCGTAGGCCCTCCACAACTATTAACTACTGCTCTACATCTGTTTGGCATACTCAGATTAAATTGTCTATTTCTTGCTGCTGTATGGTATTCCACAGGTCTCTAAGGCATTCAATGAGCTGTTGTCTTGTTTGCAACAAAACATTTTGGCGCAAAATACGTCTGCCGAGTATATCCCAGAGGCGTTCAATCGGGTTTAAATCGGGTGATTGTGCAGGCCACGGCAAACTGTTGATTTGATTTTGTTCAAGAAATACACTCACTATCCTAGCCATATGTGGACGGGCATTATCATGCATAAGTTGAAAATTTTCTCCGATTTCTTGTGCATACGGCAAGACAGCAGGAAGGAGAACATTATCACGATAGGTGGTACCGGTCAAATTGCCTTCCACGGAAATGAGCTGTGTCCTTCCGCCCATACTGATACCAGTCCCTGTCCCTCAGTGGTAGCTGTGTATCTCCTGTGCGGTTGCCAGTCGTTCTGCATTACCAGATCGTCATACTCATGTTCTTCTCGTGTCCGGTTGTAAACCAAAACGAGATTCTTCTGTGAACAAAACAGGGACCCACTCTTGACGTTGCCAGTTCAGGTCTTTTTGTGCCTACTGTAACCGCCATCCGCGATTTCCACGTGATAAAACGGGCACCCTCAAGGGACGACGAGCATTGAGACCAGCTTCATGGAGTCTGTTGCGCACAGTTTGCAAACGAATGACCTGTTCTGAAGCAGTTACGCTGCGGTTTCTGAGGGCTTGAAGCCGTAACTGTGTATCGCGATCTAAATGATGTCTTTCCATCGCGAATCAATTACAGACTACATAATATTTACAAAAACCTCAACAACAGAAACAATATAATACCTGATAAGTTTTTGTGTATTCTACAAGAAATCGATTTTTCATCTTCATGATATTTTTTCACACAAAATTGTGGCCATATGTTGATAAACACATGTGCAGCCGCAAATCTACAATACCGAGGTGATTTTTTGTTATTTTTGCGAATATATATCATTTTTCTGCTTGTCCCTTAGATTCTTTTGATGTGTGTAAACTCAAGTAAACCCACCCCAACCTGAACTTTCTCTTTTCTATTGAGACGTTTTAAGACTGTTAAGAAAGGAAGAAACTAATTTGACCCTTTCTGATTCCAGTCCACCCCAACACAACCTTCTCAAACCAGACGATACTCAATTCTGACTTGTGTTGAGACATTATAAGACAATTGAGAAAGGAAGAAGGAAAAAAGTCACCTGTTGTGAACAGGACGAAAACGAAACTCCAACAATCATGCAAGAAGTAGCGCGATTATGACATTTGCTTTCGAATTTTCGTCTGAATGGCGCTATACTTGAATGTTATCAGTTACAAAAATTAACCTAAAATTGATCATTGGGCAAAAGCATTTTTGCTCGTTTTATAGAAAGTGTCTGAACAGTTTTGTAATAAGTTACCACATCACTTTATAGAATATGAACTGAATTTAAAAAATTGCAGCTTGATGTTACAAACTTGGTATTTGTTCTAATTCAATTCGTCTCATATAAATGGAATGGAAAACGTCCTCAAAAAAAATTGCGTGTTCAACACAATTTAAGGCAAAAATGTTATTGGATTAGCATGGGCGTAATTACCAGAACAAAGGTAATTAGGCAAGTTAACCTGGGAAACTCGCAGAAACATAAGCTATTCATTATTAAGCCTATTATAAAATTAAGTAATGTCTCTTGCATATAGGTAAACGAGCCGAATTTAATGCAGAATAAGTTTCTTCTTCCATTTTTCAAATTTCTAACTAAGCACACAGAATTAATGAAGCCCAGTGCTTTCATTCAAAGACATGCAAAGGCATAACTTTCGTAAATAGCGAAAGGAAAACTGATAATTCTATATCATTCGGTAAGATTGAACTTGCCCTTACTTACACAATTGTTTAATTTTGAAATTAACGACTTAACTCACTTTTCTGATTTCTTCCACGATTTAAAACTTTAATGGCCAGTTGCACCAACAACTTAAGCTCTGCTTAACTTTAAGCATCACTTAGAATATGACTTACACAATGTTGTATAATGTGAAATGTCCCATTATAAATATCGCTTACATTTAAGCTCAACTTAAATCGTGCTTAAAGGCTTGGTGCAACTGGCCATAAGGGTCAACATTCAGACCAATAATGGAGGAGATGCCCCTATTTTGATCTTGAATTCACTATTCGTCTTCAATTCATGTAATGATTGTTTTGTTGAGCTCCACATTGAGCACCAATTTATGTCAAGACACGTACAGCATTTTTTTATGTGGTAGATCAGTAAGTGACTCACTAGAATAAGGTGACCTTGTAGATATTTATGAAGTTTATAAAAATTACTTTCATCTTGGAGTTTTTCTTACCTCAATAATAGGTGTTACGATTTTTCTGCGGTGGCTACGTAATTTGAGTTGATGTTGGTGGAAAGCGTCAAATGTCATATTTCAAAGGTCAAATTATTTCTACTTTCGAATGCTAACGCTACATATTAATAAGTGCGTTCCTTTTGCCATAAACCTCAGATCACTGAACGTCATTTCCGTTACCACGAACAAGTAATTTTGAATGGATATTTCAATCTAGCAACAAATGAGAAAGCTCGAGCGGCAAGGTCGGGAGCCAAATCTCAATTCAAACTCTCTTGTTCGTGCTAACGGAAATGACTTTTATCTGATCTGAGGTAAGATTTGTAGTAAAAGGGAAGCATCTATTATTATAGCACACACGAAACTTTTGATGTTGTGAAGATCAACATATTACTCTCCCGATGTACACAAATTATCATCACAAAAGCAACAACAAATTTCGCATTCTCGTGAAAAATACAAATGTACTGATTTACAGTACGGCACTGACAGTTACGTAAAATGAATACTCGTGCATTCTACAATTGTATCTAATAAATAAATAAGATAATAGCCCTTCATTAAAATTAAAGTTTTAAAAAATCTCAGCGTGGACTGCAGGTAAAATTAAAAGTTTTACAGCTTTAGAAGAAGTAGATACGTAGATGCGATTTCTTTTAAATGTAATCGTCACATATTGTGTATTTTCTTTTCTCTGATTCTGTTGTAATATATCAGAATCTGAGAAAAAAGTTTGTTTTTAAATTTAACCTATTGATAAAAAAATGTTCACCATCCTGTGCTAGGTTGTTCTTGTTATGGCTCCACCTTGGGCGCCCATTTACATAAATAAGGAGGAATGGAGAGGCGTTGGTCTACAATATTTATGACGAAAAGTTGATCTTCAATTCATGTAATGACTGTATTCTTGAGCCATACGTTTGGTGCATTGTTTTTATGATTGTTGAGGAAAGTAAACTTACCAACTTCAGTTTTTTCGTAACAATACAGCGTTATGTTTCATTTTAAGTTGAAAAAGGAGATGCATTCTCTTTTCTTAAATCCTTTCATTGTGTATAAAATATACAACGAAATAGACGCGGTATAGTGATCAAGCCAACCTTTTCATTTTGTATCTTTTATTTTATAATGTAAGCGTTTTTCAAGTTCCAATGAAACAATCGGTATATAAGTATCAATTAAACATCAAGCAGTAAAGAACGAAGATTTATTAATTTGTTTCTGGTCAAGGACAAGATTGGAACTTAAACGAAAATAGACACTTAATATCAGCAACAATTAACTACAGCTTTATTACGTAATTCAGGATGTGGTGTACTGCTTCTTCATGAACAGATGTCACACAACAAAAAATAGGTGGTGGTTTGAGTTTAAAACAACAATATGTTGATTTTTGTACACGAGGACTGTAGACAGGGTTATAAACTGAAAGGTGGAGAAAGTGGAAAGTTCATTGCAACAGTTCGGAAGAGGCCAACCAGAGAGGAAAAGTTAACCACTGAAGAGAAGATTGAGAACGTCCTCTATATAAAAACAGACTAATAGGAAGAAAGAAGAGGAATGATAGAGGTACTACCAAAAAAACAAGACACGTAATTACCTTAGCCTTACTTTTCCTAAAGTGAGCTTCGAGACGGTATAATCACTTGTGATGGTCTTCCCGCGCAAAACCGATGTTTCAACCTTCCGAATACAGAACGCACTCACCATCATTAACCAACTAAAACTAAACCAAATTCGGACGATTCACTTCAAGGAGAAAACTGCATCACCGATTCGCTGGTTTTCATCGTAACTGGTATCAAATCTATTAATACTGAACTGATAAGGCGTTAATCTTCTTCGACATCGCTATCAGATTTTATGGGAACGTACGTGGTTCGGATGGAAAGTTTTGAAATTCATGTTAATTTTATCCGAGGGGAAATTTGATGAAGTAAGCAGATGAAATCATGCTGAGCGTTAACGATATTCAGATAGGTTGAAAACGCTAATGACTACGTGAGAATTGTGTTTGGTTTTGTTAAAATGAAACTCAAGCAGATTATTAATTATACGCAGAAGCGTTGCTAGAAATTTCTTGTATTTACGTAGTCACTTTAAACAATCATAGATAGCATCTGTTAACCGTTCTCTGCGTTATTCAGCAATTGTATTTCTTTCATATGATACAATGTGTAAACAGATTTATGTGACATGGCTGCTAGCATGTATGATAATCAATACAAAGGCTGCATAGAATGGGTTCGGCTCACGCTTTCCGCATCCCTACAGTAAGCCATTACAGTTTTTGTTTTTATGACTTGTACATCAATGTACCTATTTACAAATTTGTCTTGACCACCGTGCAAACGGCGACGTCACATAATTCTATTTACACATTATATAAATAAATGCAAAAAATGCAAATTCCTTTGTTAAAAATCATTTCGCATTCAGTTAAATACACTTGTTATGAAAACACTGACAGGTGAGATTGTTTCGTAGAAAAAGCATTTGCACATGAGAGATAAGAAATAAAAAAGACTGAGTACTCCATAAATACCTCGGCTATCGTTTATCTTGACTTGGTAGTGGATTTTCACCGTCGTACATCGCATTTTGACGAGCATTATCAGTTTATCACTCATTACTTTTATCTATTACCGATAATTCCGTTTCGTGTGGCAATATTGTGATTATTCGGGCGAGCGATGCGGCCAACATGGCGCGTTCCGGGTACGTTATCTTTCAACCTGTTTACGAATGTAAATATGTAAGCAGCGATAAAAAATAAAGCGGGTCGAGATTACGTAACAAACAATTAGGCAGGAATTGTTGCGTGATGATGTGTCAAAGGCCTCCCCCAATTTTAATGAAACCAATTCGTATTCAAAATCATTTATTCCAGAAAGTTATTGTTCCAAATCATGAAATCCATAAATATGCTTCCCAATAATGTTATGTATACAAAAATTTATTTTTGTTATTAAAGAACCCTCACCAGATTGACTTTAGAAAAGACTTCCGGTATTTAAAAAAATATCTTGAAACTCAAATGTAACTGCAATTGATTTTGAAGAATTTCAATATGGACCCTCGGTTAATGACTTCTCTCTAGATATTTTTTTTGAAAAGATCTCTCTATTTCCTTTCTGATATTAATTACGTCTTCAATGGGGCAATTAAATTAGTTTTTTCTTCGCCCATTTTATCTCTCAATATGTGAGAATTTGGTAGAATACGTGGGAACTACGTGGGAACTGGTTTCTCCTGGTTTCATTGTCCGTACATTACAGAAAGGAAGCGGACGGAAAGCCAGACGTGACCATGAATATGTATTAAACAGACGCCCGTCGTCATCGAAGCCCACGTCCGACGCAATATGCAAATGGCGTTTATAAATCATCGGCGCTTTAAATCGCATCGTTATTCGCATATCGTCCCGACGTTATTTATGTTTAGAACAAAATAATCGCAGTGTATCAAATGAAAACTCAATTAGTAACGCGATGCACGTGAGCTCGCGTGACTTGGACCGTTTTCTCACGCCTTTCCATAATGATACTGCATCAGGTTTCAGAAAAATAAATTTAAATATTTCGGAGAGAATTTAATAAACTCAGCAGACGCCCCCCATAGAAACCGATGTTATTCGAACGAGCAGGAGAATGAGGACAAATGGAAATCCCGAAAGCAACGAGGTAAAGATATGGAATCAATAAGCGCGAGTGGAATTGAATTCGTTGAAAACTGTTCCGCAGTAATGGAACGCCTGAAACGAAACTAATCTCTGCTGAAACGTGTTTTCAGTGGTCAGGGGAGAAATTAAATTCGTTTCTTTTCATTTCTCCCTCTGTTCGTCGCTTTTACCTGGAGGGATCCTTGCGAATGAAATTGATTCGGATTTAAACTGAAGTGTCTCTACGCATTGAATTCTCTTGAACGGTGAAAAATGTGAAATTGGAGGAAATTACGAAACGGTTTCAATAAAAATTTGTCTTGGTTATTATCGGCCGCAGACGGAAATTTTATTATATTGATAAAAATCAACGATCTAATAATAAAATGTTACTTTCGTTTGATGGTTTCAATATCATTCCGAGCAACGAACCGTTGTTTTTGCCAAACGTTTCTGACAGGCAACCAACCGTAAACAAGCGTATACAATATACGCTGGCACATTCCACGTTCTGTTTCTGTTCGGTATAACGGTGATTTATATAAAATATGATACATGCCGGAGTTACGTCCCGCCTCCGGGCGTCTTCCGGGTTCGAATCTTCATCGCCTCGAGCTCGCTATTTTCGGCCCGGGCGTTTTTGCCGGAACTAATCCCGAAATATTTGCGAAAGTTTCGACCAGCGCAAATCGGCTTCTGCGATATTAGTTCTGCGGAATTTGGTAAATGTTTTGGCTCGGTCTATTTGCGCACCGGCGATAAATGTTATTGTGCGCGGCTGGAACGTGATCGAGTGAAGCTTCTGGGAAATGTTTGTCGCTGCTAATTTTATCGAACGATGTTTGTGTTTCCCCCAAGGAAAAACATTTGCGCCTCAGGATTTTCTTGCTTGTGAAATAAAATTTTAATTTTATCCGACTTCATAATTTAATTCATTATGATTATTATTTCATTACGTGCTTTTCTTCCGGATAAAATTTAATTTGAAATTTCCTCTATATTAAAATTCACGAGTAGGCGCTAATTGGTGCTGGACTAAGCTAGATACATTCATAAGATTTTTATAATATCAAAATTGGCTAAGTTCTTTAAATCAAACTCAAAATATAACAGAAGAACGGCTCTTACAGAAAGCTTTCGCGCTCCAAGAACGCTAAGGAAAAATTGTAACATTCTTCGGATATCCAAGATTGATGTTATTGTAATAGTGATATTACAACATAAACAAATACATGGTAGAACGTCGCCTGCAAGCGACCTCGAATATCACACCTGCTTAGAGTTAATATAAATAAATGCTACAAACTGGAGCATTTTCAAAGACGGCATCGCCTTCTTGGTGCTGAGACACCTAAAAGAACATCTGCACGTTGTATCACCTGCAGATTGAATCGGCAATCCTGTCCGGAAACCCAAATTTTTAAATACTTAATTTCATTTGATATAGCGTTTTCGATTGACTTGCACCGGCTGCACTCAGTGTATTTACATCTTCTTTTCACCTCATATAATAACACGAGATGGAGATACTCTGAGTGTGGTCAATCGAAAATGCTATAAGACATATAATTGATTAATTAAATTAATCAATTACTTTCTTCTTTATTAATTTAATCCAGACTTTTTTAACGCATCATATAATTACAAATCCTTCCGCTGTATTGAAGAGAGCAATATTTTTTGCACTTAAAAGAATTTTGAAGAAAAATCTGTTGTATGGTAGTGAATCGTATCACATCAAATTCAATCAATTTGATTCTTTCGATACATCGCTTCAAAGTATTGATTCAACTATAAATCGAATCGATTTTGAATATCCCTATAATTAGAATATTTCAGTTTAAGTTTATAATTACTTTCATTTGTCGTATTTCGAAACTGCAACTATTGTATCAGGTCATAAGCCGACGAGTAATATCTCTGAAACTAGCGCTAGGGTCGATTTCAGCACTTTAGACCCTTTTCACTTCCAAAAAGCGAAAGTATTAATCCAGATTTACGCTTTAGCCTGCAAAACATCGTAAACTGTATTTGGTTCTGTTAATAATCTGATCAGGCGTCGACAGTATATTAAGAACTTACTTACATATAGTGAATTTAGTTCTAAGTGTTGTGCTTAATAACTCATTATAATTTTTATATTAAAGTAATTTCTCCGGAGCAATAAAAAATTATTTACAACCCGTGGATGGTGCAGCAGATCAACAGATTGCAGGATGTTCCTTCCTTTTGTATGGTAGTCCCAGAATTGTATTGGTTTTATGACAGATAATAGGTAATATTTAATCCTGAGTCTAGTGAGCCAATAAAGAAGTATTTTTTACATCCCTGTAAACATACCGGGCGAAACAAAAAAATTAACAGCACTGCGGTCTGCTTAAGCTACTTATTTAAAGCCCAGACCATAAAACCGATAGAATTCTGGGACTACTATAACCATGCTATTTACTCAAATAAATTTTTGATAAAGGTAGGCCATGGAAGACAAAACATTTTTCTCAGATTACTACAGTAATCTATTTATTTACTTGACAATTTATGAATCGACAACTTGCTCTCCAATTACAATTACTGCAACTATCTCCTTTTAAATTACAATTTATTGTTTACATTAAAATGTCTAGTTCTTCAGTTAAATCAAATCGACATTTAATTTGCCACATTTTACACCTTACACTAACATCAAAAAGTGCTTGGTGTTGTGGGTTATGACGTACGTTTACACTTGAATGGCCTACTTTATCAAAAAATTATTTGGGCGTATGATATAAATCCTTCGCATTAATTTGGATAAATGTATTCTTTGATCTAGCTACGTCTTTATTCAAAAATTACCATAACATTTTATATATACTTATATGAAGGGTGTCAGGGGAAAATAGGCTAAGTGTTAAGTACAGTTTTATTCGAAATTGAGATTTTGGTAATATCTGGTGAGGCTTGAAGAGAGTTTTCGAACGGCAATGATATTCCAATAATATTGGAGAAATCGAGATTAGTCATAGGAAAAATAAGTACATTAGCAAGAAGAAACCAGACTTCAAACTTTTATTTTTAGCGTTCCGAAAATTTTATGCATACATTATAGCGAAGAGGAACGTGACTTCAAAAGAGTTCTCCGTCTCAACGAGGAAGGCTCACATCAGGGAGAAGTTAAAAGTTACCCAAAGAATCCAATATTTGATTACTGAAGACTCCTGAATTTGGTCGCTGTCTTGGGGATAAGGGGATATCACCTGTTAATTCGCTGAAAAGAATCTCAGACATTCCTAAGTCGTCAAGTCCACCAGATACTTTCCGAGGCCACCAAGATGAAAAGATTAGCCTACTGCGACATACTTGAATGCTGCTGGCCCCATTGAATTTTTCTCTGATGAAAAAGTTATCACCGTGAATGTCCAAATAAATCGAAGGAAAGACCGTTGGCTAACCCATACTCTCAAGGATATTCCTATGGTAGGCAGGACCAAAATTTCGATTGGTGTTCACATCCTAAGCCTCTTCTTAAGTGAAGGCGACGACATGCCGTCACACTTCTTTCAAAAAGGTGAAACAGTGACAAAAGAAGTGTGCTTGAAAATCATGTAGCAATAGTGACGCTGTGGATGGAGGCTTTGGCATCAGGGAGAACGTAAATCTTCCTACACGGCTTCGCATCCGCTCATTAACCCAACCTTGAAAAGTTTTAATTTTTTTCTTTCCCACGAATCGAAGGGCTTTTGGCTATAGAAACGACTTAAAACTACTCAAAAAAATCAGACATCCCAATATTGCCTCCCTCCGAATCACTATGGACGTAGCATTTGCGGATCATTTGAAAGCGATATGTACGCGCTTGATAGCTCAAAGCTTACTACCACACACCAAATAATTGGAAAAATAGGTTATGAGCATAAACTGGAAGACCTCACTGGAACTCGAAGAACCTCTATTTACACCAGCAAGGCCTTCAACAAGGTCTGGGTACTCTGACCTACTCTATAAATTATCAAACTTGATTCCCCCCCCCCCTCCCCCCATAACATAATCACAAGTTACCATCAAAGCAGGCGTACTCCCAAGCTCAGTTCTATCACCTATATTGTTCAACACCTTTCCCTCAGACATACCAAAATCTCCTAACATAGTTCTACGTCGATGACAAGATCTAGAAATCTCAAATTACGTACCTGAAGGTTTTTACTGCCTAAAGATCTGCTTTGCAAATTAGAGAATCGAGCTCAACCCCGAGAAAAGCAGCAGGAAACAAGGACATGCTCCAAACCAAAACTGAAGGTTTTCCACGTCAGTTCCCTTGGCAGATTCAGGCAAAGTACCTAAGTGTGATACTAGACAATAGAATAAATTTCAAAAGCCACACCTACAGTAAAGCCAAAGTAAGTAAAGCAGCACTATTCTCACTTCTATGTAGAAGTAGCAAACTGTCACAGACCAACAAATTAATACTTTACTTTCATCGGCTTGTCATTCAGAACAAACACCTCAGACTCGTCCTCAACGTCTCATGGGTCGTAAGGTAGGTATACATAACCTCACAGAGTTATCAAACTGGAGACCATTAACGATTTTCTCAAGAACTCAACCTCCAAAATGTATCAGGATGTGTCATTAAGAGAAAATCCATTACACAAAGCCAAGTCAAGAACTGCTACGCATTTCAATAAACCAAATATGTTAGGTCGAAACAGCAAAAAGAAACGAAAAGACCAAACAAGATTAAGAGCCCATAAAAATGACTTCTGGTTCAACAAGACACTGATGGTGACCTTGAGAAATAAACCTACATAAACATATAAAAACATATTTTCGTGTTTTTCAAAAAAAACTGTTCTTGTCCTTTTTAAACGACCTACACTATATATGTATGTTCTCAAGACACTAATGTCAAATATTTCCCAATTAATCGAGTTCCAATGAAATAATTAACTAAACCTAAACACCTATGAGTACTAGTATAGCTATGTAATTAGAGCGGACATATGTCACAGCTTAAAGATTAACAGTTTTAAGAGGACTGGAGGAATATTGGAAAAAAATTCTTATTTAAATAAATTGACTGATGAAACATTGAGAACCACATACAGAACGCAACATAGGAAATCTCATGTTAATATAATATAAAGGTGTTCAAATTTTGGCTTCTCTAATTATTTTACAGCAAAATTCCATCTGGGTTTTTTCAAGATGAATCTGTCTGAGAATTTTTCATTTGCTGAGTTTCAAAATATTTTTAAAATATTCAGTAACCAAATTCAATCTATCACGATCTTTCGGAATTTTGTTTGTGTAGTCTGAACGTAATAAAGTAATAAAATCATAAATTAAGGGATGATGAGTATCGGCGTACTTTTTTCCAATAATACTTTTATAACGTGTCCTCTAATGAATTAATTAATATCTAATCTCTTACTTATTGTTAGGTATGATTCATGATCACATGTTTTCATTTAATTATAGGAAATAAATTATTATTATTATTATGTAAGAATTATTTTGGAAAAATCTGAATTTCTATTAGTTAAATAGTAATAAAAAATTAGATCGTAAATGTTTCATCATTATTTTTTTATTGCTTACGTATCACTAACTGCTAGTCTCCGTATTCTTTCGTACGAAAGTCATAAATGACTTGCCTCAACGTTTATTTTATTGTATTGTATCATTTATTGCACATAATAGCAAACTTCGCTCAGCCGGGACATTTAAATCACGTCCAGTGCATCTCAAAAGTTTTTTTGTAAAAATTAAACATAGATTTTTCCGGAATCATAATTGTCCTTTTCCCCATACGTATGTCATATCTTCGCTTCTTTTCTCGTGTGTTAAAAGTGATTACAGTTACGTGAAACTTATTTTTTAAATACAGCTCTTTCCCAAGTCTGACATAATTTGTAACATCGACTTTATCAGTGATTTCATTTGTCGTCATTTTAAACTACAAGAAACTTTACTAAAACGCGATACACTAAGTATTTAGATCACGCATGCTCTTCAAAAACTCGAATTAGAGCGAATCTAAGATAAACCAAATTTTTCAGTCTCAATTTCATAGCCAATCACTGATCTAAATAATTAATGAGAATAGTATTGATTTCGTTGTATATCTTTGTACTCTCATACGTTCATCCTAAACCAATTAACAACTGGTAATTGAGTTAACGTTGGGGGTTTCAGCACCTGAAGTTGCGAATTAGTAATCATCCTGGATATCGACTGGCAAAAGTTTGTTCAGTCTGTCGAGTTTGAACAATTTCTTAAGTATTAAACAAGCCATAAAACGTATCAGTAATATGACGATGAATTTTTAATTTATTATTTACCCTTTCAGAAGTGACTAAGTTAAAAAAAATGAGTTTAGTTTACCAAGAGAAACTGAGGTTGCTAAGAACATAACACTGGATGGTTTTACTGATTAATAAAAAGAAATATGCTTTAAGGATTCAGTTACTTCGAAACACATAGTAAATTGAATCATAGCTTTTAGTTGCTATTTAAATTCATTATTAACACCTAGGTCCACACATTTTTTTTAATTTGAATTTCCGCCATGTTTAAGTGTTACCACCGTGGGAGTAAAATTTGAATTGTTTTCAGTCGCATTAACATGAGAGAGAACTTTGTTTTCATCAGTTTTTCATAGCTTTTTAAATTAATTTATTTCGTTTCAAACTAACGAGTGCCAGACATTTTGAACGTAATGAATAATTTCTTTTTGCAAACGAGGACGGAAAACAAAGACAAATCCTTCCTGGCCATAAATAACCAATATATATATATATATTTCAGAATTGATTGGTGTTTTTATCTTATCGCACTCGAGTACGTCCATTTCTCCGTGTAATTACGTCTGTATCTGGCATTTCTCATTTCCACGTACAAAAACATCGTTCGTTGGAGATTGATATAATTTTCGACGAAACTCACCCTAAACGAAAAGAAACTCACCACATGCGATTTTTTCGTATTCCTCGCCACAAAAATGACATACGCCAATAACATTTCAGCTTCGTGCGTTCCTTACATACTTTTACAGACGCGTTTATATCTCGATTAGATGGTTGTTGTGAGCGGTGGAACCGATCCAACCGCTCTGCATCGACTGGGAAACGCTTTCTACGTTTCAGAACGACCGCATTTTACGTAACAGCAGCTCGTTAGGAAGGAGCTAATTGAGTTAGCGCGGCGTCCTTGGCTGATTTAAGAGCCATTTCTTTCGAACTGGATGTATTTTTATGGGAAGTGCGTAAACGCACGATCGGTAGATTCAATTTCAGGCTCACTTCACCACTTCCTCTTGCGAATGAATATCGAAATTCAAATACGTGGCGGTGGATTCAATTTCAGAATGTTTCCGCTCGAGGTTTTCTCTTTCACTACTTCCTGTTAGATGCGAATACTGGAATTCAATTACCGAAAGTATTAAAAAAAAAGCGGAGGCAAGAGGCGATACTAAAGTGATTCATAAGAGATGAATAAAAACATTTTACATTTTATTTATTTAATATTATTTATTCCACTTTTCCTATTCTTTTGTTTATGCTGAACCTCAAAGAATACACTGGTCCAAATCAAAGCTTGAAGAATGATTATGGTCGAGCATGAGAAACAAAATAAAATACATAAACGCATTTAACTGCCTTGAAAATTCAGCAGAAATCACAGACGAAGTAAAAACACAAGTGAACATTCACTATTTGTGGAGCATTGACAATAATAAATAGGTCAAGATCAGATTTTCAAAAAAAAAAAGATTTTCGATTGACTACTTTAGACCACTCTCAGATTATCTCCATCCCTTATATGATATGAGGTTAAAATAACATAAGAATACTCTGAGAGTGTTCTAGAACAGCCAATCGAAAACGCTATAAGTTATGGCGTATTAACTGCTCGAGAGTACTCCCTAGGTATCCTCATCTTACTACTCCCTAGGTGTCTTCATCTTATTTTAACCTCATGCAATTAATAGGAGAATGAAAATTAATCAATTAATAGTTTCCAATATTTCATTTCAGAACTTAGGACATCGTATAATTACCTTATAAAAGATTCTGCGTTTAGAAGGGCTTCCTTTTCTTTCCAGGATTTGGTAAAGAGTCTATCGTTTTCATCTTAAGTAGATTCAATCGTAGATAAAATGAAGAATAGAAGCGATTTCCAAAATCAACAAATTTCAAATTCCCAAAAGAAAAGAAAATTGTCGAACCTTGACCAATAGATTACAGAAATTACTACATTGTTATTTATGAAAAAAAAAACATCTTTGCTAATTTAACTTAAAAAAAAAATAAATAAAGTAAGCAAAGGTAAACCGTTCAAATTGAACGCCCGGTATAGTATGCTTATATCACCAAACATCATCTTAAAGATCATAATAAGTTGGCTTATATCATTCCTGCGTAAATTGAAAGCAAATTAACAAAGAGTGAAGAAAGAGATGTTGGAGAAAGTGATGTTTCGTTTCTGGTTTTATTTTTACATAACCGCTTTGTTTAGATATCGTAAGGATTGCAAATGCTTTCTAAATATGTATATATTTTTTTTGGAATGAAAGTTTCAAATCTTCCCTGTTGCATTGAAATAGACCAAGTAAATATCAGTGGAACGTGTTTTTAATTTTCAGAAATATTCACTTAAATATACGAGGGTGAACTGAAAGATCCATAGGATGACGGATAGATGGCGCTGTTTCAACCGCTTCTTGTGGTGCACTTCTTCAGATTGTCAACTGTCAAATATCAGATCGCCACATTCATTAGTTTTATTTTGATGTTTGCTTAAGTGAAAGCCAGAGTCAGAGTGCTTGACAAAAATGATAATATTGAATTTCGTGTAATACTTCTTCTTGAAGGACTTATCAGCAACTAACATTCTCAATAAAATGAAAAATGGTGTCTGAAGGACTCGGTTTCTTCATTTTACACTAACGGATGAGGATGTTAAAGCTGCTATGGATTATGGATGTTTATTTGTATCAATCAAGCCATATAGGCTTTGAATCATCGTTGGTCTAAATGTATTGAAGTGGCAGGAAGAAGTTTTTTTTATTTTCATTCCACGAACTCTTCAGCCCATCCTCGTACCTATAACATTCTAATCAATTTCAAATTCGGCACTAACGTTTATTATTAATTTTTAAAAAACACACCGTTTCGCTTTCAGTAGACTCCTTTTTTAAAATTGAAAAAAGTCTTTATTACAGAGAGTTATTCATAAAAAAGTTACAGTTTTAAGTTGCTATAACTTTTTGAAAACTCAGAAAAAGCAAGCCAGTTAATGTTGATTACCACATTAATATTTTCATCGATAATTTTTTCAAAAGTCAGTTTTTTGGTTGTTGAATTTTTAAAAATCACTTACAATATGCTGATTTTTAAAAATGGTTTGAATTGGAGATTGTGGAAGACTGATAAGGAAGAAACTGAATTTCCTCATTGAAATGGTCCGATCACATAATTCTACGCTCGCCCCTTGGTGGTTCAATCAAATGACACTGTAGTAAATATGAAACCGAAAGTTAAGACGTCCCTGCCATGTACCCTTTTGATTTCCAATGCCAAACTAAACCCTTGCAAACAGCACCTCACATACAAATTCAATCTCACCAGCCTAATTCGGTCTTACACAGATTCCGTTTTTCAAGTTGAATTTTGAACAACATGACCTAACCATATTGAAATCTTCGTAGATGGGTGTAAATAAAAAGATGATGGAGGAATCGGTACAGGCGTCTACGTATACATCGTCTCTTTAGATGTTAAAATAAAAATAAAACTCATTCCAGATACAAAGATTAACAGAATCGAACTCACAACTTTATTTCAAACCCTGAATTTAATAGAAGCTTCTGGAGTCCTATCATATTGCATAATGCTCTAATGACCATCCAAAACACCTCAAGATTCTAATTTTGTGGATTCCAGGCCACCGAGTATCCAAGGCAATGAAGTCGCAGACCTCTCAGCAACTGAAGCCGATTCCTCTGATCTCCCAAGCGACATAATTAAACTCCACGAAAATACTCAGTATGAATATCTAACTTAATAAAAAGCATAGCTTCACATACCTTAGTGACTGGCTGGAATGGTTTAAGAAACCGAAGAAGAAGTGTTTACAAATCAAAATGGGTTTTGATCTCTGTTATTATGAATACGCAAAAAGTTTAACTAAAGGTATAGGAAAATTTAGAACAAAAAATAATTTACGAATTCACAAGGAAGAATATTGGAGAACAAAATGGCGGGACATATTTAACATGGAAGAATGTTTGTTGCTAATTGGAGAACATTTCTATTTAATTCAATAACTTTAATCAATCCTATTGCTTTTGCGGATGCAAATGTATTTTTCTTTTGCTTACTCTTCGATTCGTTAAAGTTATAGAAATTTCAAAATATAACGAGTTCCAAGCTTAGAAGTTGTCGGAAAGACGTGTTTGGCTAGTTATTACGTACTGCCAGTTGCGACTGCGATTAACTTACTAGGTGTTTTCCTACTTTGGCCTTTGCCTTACTAACTGGGGAGATGCAGAAAATCAGGTAGAAGGAGCTTGTATGAATCCGAACATAAACCGACACATGAAAATTCTCACCTATAGTTGCAGAAATAAGCGTCAAATCTGTTGTCAGCGGGACAATCGGCTAAGCAACTACAAATTATTATAATAAGCTTGAATTTCTTTAAATTTCTTTATTTATCAATAAACCGGATACTTTCAATTTTTTATTATATTTTGATTTTACAATAAATTTTATAGTAACTAAGAAGAGATTAGAACAGCAACAGAAATTTTATTCTTCAATATAGGCCACTTGTTTTTAAATACAAGTACTATATCGTTTCAATAACACCTTTAATCCTTTATAAAAATATTCATTTGGTTTTTCCGCAAAATGCATTTCAACAGCCGCTATAAGTTTGTCATCGTCTCTAAATTTTGTTCCCCTTAGCGTTTTTTTGAGACTTAGATACAAAAAATAGTTACAAGGGGCTAGATCCGGACTATAAGGCGGATGGTTAATTTCTACGAATCCACATTCAGCAACCGCAGCTTTTGAAAATCTTGACTTGGGTGGTGCATTGTAGTGGAGCAACAGGACACCTTGCGCCAGTTTTCAGCGTCTTTTCACTTTAATAGAATCTCTGAGCCGATGCATTAAGCTTGCATAATACTCTCCTGTTATTGTACTACCTTTATTCAGGTAATCAATCATTAAAATTCCTTGGCAATCCCAAAAAACAGTTGCCATTATTTTTCCTTCAGAAGGGGTGACTTTAAACTACTTGGGAGGGCTGGAGCCCTTAATATGCCACTGCATCGATTCTTGTTTCGACTCGGGATAAAAATGGTGAACACATGTTTCATCTCCGGCGACAAGTCGATTGATAATTAAATCTGGTTCATCTCCACAAAGCGCCAAAAATTGTTCACACGTCTCCATCCTGATACGCATTTGGAATGGCGAAAGCATTCGTGGAACTTATCTCGCACTCATCTTTGTCATTCCAAGGTATTCGTGTAGAATTCTGAAAAACGTTGTTTCCTAAACTCCTAAAAAGACTGCTAATTGTCGCTTCTTTAATCTTGCATCTTCCAGTACCAAACACTTGGTTCTTTCAATAACATCGGAAGTGATCACATCAACAGGCCGACCTGGAGGGGAATCATCATCCAGTGATTATCAACCATGTTTAAACAATTTGGACCATTCACAAATAGTCGATTTGGAAGGACAATCATCCCCGTATACAGCCAATATTTCTTCACGAATAATTTTCGGAGCTTTTCCTTGTTTTGTTAGGAATTTTATAACTATTCGATATTCGAGTTTGTTCATTTTGATACGTGACAACACGTGTTTGTTCATTTTGACATATATTAGAATTAATACTACTGCAATTGTTTTGTAAATTGTCAAACATGTTACCAAGGCATATGTGATTAAAAAATAATATAATGAAAAATTACATTAAAGTTGAATACTGCCTAGTCCGAGAATATAATAACGACCCCTCGTATGTATGCAACAAATTATGCAATGCGTTTCTTTTAATATTTGTTTGAACATCATACTATAATTTTTAATTTATATAGTTATACCAAATCTAATTTATCTATAGGTAGATAACATAATATGAAACAATCTGTATAAACTCTTCCGATATTTATTTCCCAAGTAATTTCCTAAACTATTTATATTTAGGAGGCAATTAATATACAGGATGTTCCAGAAATGTGTATAAACCTTCAGGTATTTCTTTTCTAGTCCACATGAGACAGAAAATTGTAAAAATTAATTCTTCAAATTTGATAGTTTTAGCAAATAAGGTAAAATACGAACCAACAAGAAATTTCTAAACATGGTAACGCTGCTTATGAACAGAACAATTAATTCGATTTAAAGAAAAGCTTTAGACCAAATCAATTTCAAAGTTTGGTCAAAATATTAGTAGAATTCTCTTTTTAACGAACACTCCTCAGCTAGATTCAACTTCAGAATTGAATCTGTTCACAAGGCAATGTTGTTAAAGATACATTTCTAATAGATACACAGATATTTTCCCAAATATATTTCTAAATGTTGATACTATCAGGATGGTCAACTAAATTATAAAATTACCAACGGATGTGACACTCTGCTTCCGAACCCTAATCACATAAGTTACATTGAAGGGACCTCAGTTGTGTCGCCTATGGGAGTGTTTCCTAAAATATGAACCGTCGATAATTTAGCAAATCGAAAGTTACATTTGCCAGAGGGTGGGTCTGTTGCTTTTATAGAAGTTTAAAATTTATATCTTAGTATCCCAGATTTGTCAGCTGAATCGGAGATATATACCTAGATACTCAAAATGCATCTATCCAGATACTTAACACAAGGTAACTTGAACTAACGTTTAGTAAATAATGTTGGGAAGATGGAAGGCTAAAGGAAGAATTAAATGAATCAACTGCACAGAGAAAAATGTTTAAATCGAACTGAATCGAGAAGGGCAACAGACAAATAAAAAAATTAAAAAATGAATTATCGCAAAAAGTCATAAAAAGACAGTCAGAAGGTTAAAAACTACATGCATTCTAAACTTACTTTTTAAGCTATTTAAATAGATTGAACCTATTAGAATTATAATTACCAATTTTGAACGGTTTCAGTTTTCGCTTCACTTCATCATCACACTGTATTTCACATTAGCCTCGCACTTCACTTCACTCGAAGCACATTGAACTAAGAAAACATCGTCACATAACGTAGGACGTAGGTAGGCACTGAGCAACTACGTTACATACAGAACATGCAAGGCAAATCGAAATAGAAACGCACAGAACGCGTGGGCGTGATTTGTTTATCGATCAGCTCCGCATTATTTAGAATTTCCAGCGTGCCGTTATTTAATGCAGAGAAACACGCGAGCGATTGTTCTGTTGTGGAGGAACGTGAGCTCGCCTCTTAAAAATCGCGATAAATCAACGCGGAATTTATCGACTTTACGGCCTCGCCGCTGACGTAACGTAATCAACGTAAACAGCTCAATTATGCAACGCGAATCAAACGTTGAACAGACGGAGAAATTTTAAAGATAACTCATTTTTTCACCAGGAGAAGTCTCGACCTAAGATTCTCCTAATTAATAATATACAAGAAAGATAAACATATCAATGATAACAAGCAGGGATCGGAACTTTTTATTTTATGCTTCACATTGACCAGCTGTGCGATTACTTTCAGATTTGGAACAGCAACGCCCTCATAACATCAATTTTTTTGTTGTTTTTAGAAGACGTGTGTGCGCAGCTAACGTGATGACAAAATATGTTATTCCGATCTCTAATAATAAGTGAAACTTCTTTTATTTCCGCTGACATGAACTGCGTTGTCTCTAAACATAATAAATCTAGTAAAAAAAGAACAAGACAACGTTAGTCATCATACCATAGCGTGAGATTCTCAGAAATTGGTTTAATTGTGCGAAGCATTACAGATATTGCAGTAACTCAAACAACGTTTCTGTGCTTGCCCGGAATGCGTAAAATAGCTGCGACTTAGTAGTGAATCTAATTAAAAAAGCAGGATGTAATTAAGAAGCGAAACGGCCCTGACTATACCTGATGAACCGTAATGACACACAAAAGAACGAATCGAATCTGAAACGTTCGTTTTAAGTTCAAAAAGTAATTTAAGAAGGCGCGCAACAGTTGGTCACATATTATTAAACGCCTTTTCCCACTGAAGTGGACTCTTCTGAAAGACAGATGTCAAAAAAGACGAAGCGAGACGGTGAGAAAATAAGGTCAAAGGCACCTGTAGGAACATCCTCGTTTTCGATCGGCTCGGCTGAGTTACGTAACACTCCGGGCCCGGAAGTCGCTTGCATACATTATAACTTGATGAAGCGACTCTCGAAGAAGAGATCTCTGCTGTTGTGTCGGTAATACAATGGCGATGGGAACTCAGAAGTTCAACACAATGAGCGAGAGTAGCGGGCAAAGTTTAATTCTCTCCTCCTTGGGCGAGAACGAGGAAACTTTGATCACGAAAGTCGTCATGTTTTTCGCTTTATGGCCTTAAATTATCTTTGCGTGCAACCGTTGGAAAAAAAATACGAATTTTCTGAATTACGTGCCTGGAAAATTGATGTATCCGAACGATTGTGTGGTTGTTGATGTGGCAATCTTGAACTTTGTTTTTCGTTCTGTGGCAATTAGTTCGAGTTGCATAATTAATTTGTTTACGAGCGCGATTATAATTCGATAAATTCCGTTTTAATTTGTCATAATTGTACAGTCATCTACATAATACAATTTAGTGTAGGAAATTAAATCCTTAAGGTTCACTTTTAATAAGTATTTTGCCTTCAACTAAATTTCAACCACATCCTTCTTTGTTCCTTTACGATTAGGAAATTTTCTCTTAGAGAAGCCTAAGAGAAATTCCCCTTTTAAACGCCTACCCACTAAAAATGTGCATTCTTTATCCTCTATTCCAATTTGATGCAGATCAGAGGAGAACTCGTTTTTATAAACCCTCTTCGCCATTTTTTGAAGGCACTCAATTGACTTTTATTCCCTTATATTCGAAATAATTTCAAAAATTAAGTTTTACACTACAAGAAACGTAACAATTTGATTAGAGATAATCTTACTATAATAAACCTTGATATAAATATAATAAAGAATGCAAATCTAAAAATGAATTTGACAGTCACACATCGAAAGTGCCGTCATAAAGCAACTCTATTATGTTATCACCGTAATGTTAGTTTAATGTGAAAGAAATGGTAGAGAACTGATAGACCAAAACAGAAACTTGCAGTCAATAAAACTGATTAGGTCATTTTTTGTATTGTAAATTGGCCCTCTATCTGTCAAAGTAGTGGATTTTTGAAGCTGTCATATTGTGTCATATTTCATTAGTAACACATTTACTACAACCTTCAAAACTGCAAATGTAAATATAATCAAAACGTCATTAAATGTCGTTGTGATGTAAAATAGTTTTCCTAATAGACTTGTGGTTGAATCCTAGTTTCGTAATGAACACTTTCAAATCTTTTATAAATGCAACTTTTGAGATATCTGAAACATTTTTGTTTTCTTGACAATTCATCGCAGACATACGTTTTCCGCGTAATATTTTCATGGCATGTTAGAGACATTTTTTATTTCAAAACCCTTTATCATTACTCCATACAAAAAGCAACCTTCTAGGAAATCTTCGATATATATCCGAGGTTACAAACTAACACCAACACACCAAAAACAACGATACCACCAATGAGACGATCAAAAGCCACTCACCAAAGCTAAGACACATTTGTATTGACCATCAAGAAACAAAGAGGGAATACCAATCCACATTTTTGACAAGACATCGACTGGATTAACGATATCCAGAAACAAGCAAATTGAATTGTAATTTTCCATTATACGATCAAACTCGTCCCGCTATGCAAGACATTGGCGCCCAACTTCAACAAAAGAATTAGGAAAAAGTACCAAAGGGAAGGGTAGAAATAGGAGAAACAAATCAAACAAAAATAAAACAATAAATAGAAGAGATAAAAAATATATTAGCCGTAATGATGCAAGAAATGAAAAGAAAGAGTGAAAAATGCAACAATATAACGCAAAATTAGAAATGTATAATATAGACATTAGAGAGAAATTGCAAGAGAACAATGAAAAGTTAGAGCAAAATAATGCAGAGATTACACAGAAAGGAAGGCAATAAAAATAAGTGTAACTGCGGAGAGAATAGTTCAAATAGGAAGTAAATAAGAAAATCGAAGAAAATAAAATTGAAAATCTAGATTTATTCGAAGAATTTAAAAAAGAGCCAAGAAATGAGTTGGACGAGAAATTAGTAAATGAAATAAGAAAAACAAATGAAAAACAAATGAAAAAAGGAAAGAAAACATCATATATATAGGGAAAATCATACAAAGACAAACGACAGGAACAATATTAGAAGTAGAAGAAAAATGAAACAAAGCGGATCAGGAAATAAGTCACAAATGGGATATGGCAACTTGATAACTTAAGATAAGATAGAGATAATAGAGAAAGTACATAAGAAGATTGAAAAAAATAAATTTGAAAGTCTAGATTATTTATTTATTTAAAAGATTATTTATTTAAAAAAGAGCCAAGAAATGAATTGGATAAGAAATTAGTAAATGAAATAAGAAAATGAAAAAATGAAAGAAAACGTCATAATAGTCAAGTCAAGTCAAAATAAATAAATATACAAATCGACTGGAAAGAGACAGAGAAAAAAATGTGGTCAAAAACAAGAATCAAAATTTAGTAACTTTAAAATAGAGTACAAAGAGAAAGTAGAGGAAAAGTACAGAATGTTCAAATGTTAGACGGAATAAGGATAACCTACTAAATTTCTACGGAGACAATAAGGCTGAGTTATGTATGATTCGCGAGAATTGCCATTAGCAAAGTTGTAATTGTTTATTATCAACACAATGATGACACTGAGTTATGTGTGATTCGCGAGAATTGACATTAAGAGGTCATTATGGAAACGAATTATGAACACACGAAATATTCTTATCAACGACAGACTGTGAGTTAGGTAAGATTCGCGCGAATTACAATGTGTAACCTTTAGCAAAGTTACAGATTCTACAGGTTTTTTGACGAATGTAACTATAGGCACTTTTTGTTACCAAAATAAATCACTGTCTTACAACTTTCGATATGAACTATTTGAACACATACACATACACATGAGTAGTGAACGAAATTTGATATCGTATTATCGTTACATAAATTGGGGCTCGGATACCACATTTATTGATATTTATTACAACATAAATTGACGCCCAACGTGGGGCACGAATTTCCATATTATCATTAGAATATATGTGACGTGGTCTAACGAAAGGGACCTTATCTTGCCAAAGTAAAATTTTCAATTCGGGCCAGAACGCAAAATTTCATGTTTTAGGTTTTCCGCACCAAACGCTAGACATCTTAAAAACAATTACAAATGAGATTTATTTCATATTTTATCCGCTACATGGCAGAAAACACCATTTTTCTGAACGTCTACCCAATGAACAAAAAAGGCTTTAACTTAATTTAACTGCCTTTTTTGAACTTCAAAATTCAAAACTTCGTTAATTTTTGACATTTTAGCGCGATTCTTGCGCCATTCTCTTCAGAATTTTGTATTTTATCCAGTGGTATCAAAAACTCAATTTTTCACCTCTGTCAAGATAAGGTCCCTTTCGCCAGTTCGCGTCATATATACAGCGTGAGTATAAAGATTGGAATAATCAGTATAAAATGTAAATTATTGATTTATAGGAAGATTCTAAAAACAGACACGTTAAAATTGAAACTCTGCTTTTCAGTTTTCATTGTTAATTTTCTCAAAAGTTTATAGCATCGTTTTGATAGTCACGGGGTTTATTAAAATATCACCTCAAACCTAAACTTAAAAAATGTCAGTCATGTCATCACCAGTAAAACTCTGCTTATTAAGTGCAATTCAAAAGAACGCACAATTTAAATCAAAAATTGACATGATTTTGGAATTTTCTTAAAAACCAAATAATAATTGTTCCAAACTTTATACTCTCACTTTATATCTCATTTAACATAAGGTGTAAGTTTGTTATTATCTGAATGAATAAAGAAGGTCTATCTTATATAATAAAATTTCGAAAAGGGAAAGTTATAGCTTCGAGAGGCATTCTACTTCATTTTAAGGTTTATTTGTCTTTTGACGGAAGTTTTAACATCAATTTAACAAATCAAATCATTTATTTGAGAATCTAATTTGCCAAATTCTGTTGTGAAGTGCACTCTTTGTTCGTGGAATAGTTCTCAGTGCTATTCTTAACGAATTTTAAACCCTGCAAAACGAAAAGGCAAAATAAAGTTTGTGTTCGTAGTGTGGTTTGCACCACGGTCGACTGAAACTGAAACTGAATCTTGTCATGATACATACGCTCAGCGGTTCTCTGTAGCTGGAATAATCTATGACAGCAAGATACCATAAGATACGAAACATGCGTTGCAAAGACGTTGGTTTTATGTGGATTTTTATTTTTGTTTCAGTTCCTCACCATGTTGATTCCATTGAAGTTGTTAATCAAGGCAAAATTAATTGTCATACTAGGAGCACACAGGATAGATTGAGAACTGGATTTTAGATAACCAGGTAAGTCGTAAATGAAGAAGGCAAAGATCAATTATTGATCTTTGTGGCACTCCGCAGGTGATGAAACGTTTTTAGGAGATACGTCCATTGCATTGTGCAGTCTGATATCTGTTTGAAAAGTAAAAAGATCAAGATCTTTCCATTTCCAAATTGTACTTTAATGAATTCTTTTTTGAAGCTTCTTCATGAAACCCTCACTATTTTCGTGCTGTTTATATTGTATGATTTGAAAACCACCTGTTTTAGTATATCACCCTATGAATAAGTATAATGTTTAATGATATATGTTTGAGGTAGTATTGTCTACTTTGAAGGCCGGTTAAAAAAAACTCTTGGTTTAGTTTAACTTGTAGACTTCCGCGGTCGTTGGCCTTAATTGGCTTCCGGTTGGAACCGCGTTACGGCTGCTTCTACTGCCGACGTTTCGTTCTCCATTGCTTAGGGCTGCTGCTGCTACTGGCGATGTTACTGCTACTTATTACTTCTCGTTAGTCGATGAGACTGTTTTCTTCTGGATCTCATCCCCGTAGAGGCTTCTTAATTTAACTTGGAGGCTTCCGCGGCCTTTGTCCATAATTGAATTGACTTCCAGTTGAAACATTGCAAAAGAATTTCCTCAGGGCTGCTGCTGCTGCTGGCGATGTTGCTACTGCTGGTAGTGTTAGTTCAATGGCTAGTTGTTTAGTGGAACATGAAAGTAAATGCAAAGACCGGTTTTCTAATAAAATTATCGTAAAATTTCTTCACTGGGAAAATAAAAAGAATGTGTTTGATTAGTTGTAATTCTTCTTGGGCTTCTTAGAATTCAATTATTCACGATTGTGCAATATAAGAAATAAAAAATGTTCACACTTTGATTTTATGGAAATCAATTAAAATTGTGTAACTGGCAATATAGAAAGTGTTAGGAAAGAGTTTATACATGTATTTCGGCCTTATTGGGCCTCATCAGAACTCTGTACCTTAAAAAATTTGGTTTATTGAAACATTTTTAGAAAAACTTACCCCTTTTTTGAATTTCTAAAATCCCAAAACATCAGAACTCTGTACCTTAAAAATTTTTTTTTAAGGTACAGAGTTCTGATGAGGCCCAATAAGGCCGAAATACATGTATAAACTCTTTCCTAACACTTTCTATATTGCCAGTTACACAATTTTAATTAATTTTCATAATTTTCATATGGCAAGAAAACTTGATTTTTTGATTTTATGATTGACAGGATTCTGAAGCTCTAAGTTTGTTTGTTGTTTATACTCGCATGTTTAGGTTCGAAATTAGAAATTATTCGTCTACTTCGAAGATGAAAGGCCATGTTTTGCACGTGCGTAAAAGCCTTCTTTACAATCTTATTTTACGTTAACGACTGTGAAATTAATTAGCAAATGAAGTTCACATTATTGTGAATAAGTAATGTGATATTTATATATCACATTACTTATTTTCTCATTTCGAAAATCGATCATTAAAGAAAACTCTTTGTGTATGTGTCACACATTCAAGCCAATATACATATACATATAGTCACTAAAATGCTTAACCATAGTTTCCGCTGCAAATAAAACTATTTGCAAGTCTATCCGAAAGTGCTTTGCTCAGCAAATATTCTGCTTCAAAGAAAATGATTGATTAGGAAGGTAATGATTTTAGCTATTTTAAACCGTTGTAAGTTTACCATAGTTGCCATGACTTAGTTTTCATTGCAGCATCTACCGCAAGCATTACTGCAAGACTTTGTTACGTGTAGGCAGATTAATTGCATAAAGAAATTATAACAATGGACCAAAAATACTGCATTGAGGAGTTCCTAAAGCCTGAGCATTTGTTTTGTCTTTTAAGTCATTTGTTTCCTTGCTTTGCTTATCATGGTATTCCACGAAAAAGAAAAGAACGATTACCTTGAAGCTGAGTTTGAGATTGAAGAAGTAGTTTTGTATAAAGGACTCGAATGCCAAAGTTGATCAAAACGCAAACATTATGTTTAAAAACAACTTCAGTTATACCTTGTGTCAACAGTTCTTTAATTTTGTGTATCATATCAAAGTGAAGTCGGAGTACACACATCTTGAATAAAAAATACCCTTTTATTGGAGTGTCCAACTTAATTTGGATAATTACTCCCTTGAAGAGCTCTTTTTGTTTATTTAACATCAAATTTGATGGCGTGTAGGTCCTTACTCTATTTTGATTGGTATTACTCAAAATACAGTGTAAATAGCTGTATCTGTAACACTAATGAACGAAATGAAATCTGTTCTAAACAATGTCCGATAAGATTCATATCAGTAGCATAGCTATGAGCATTTTAGGTCACTTTCTTAAGGAGAATTAACATTATGTATCAAATGTGTATGAATGATAGCCTATCATGACTTTTACTAGGCGTTAATAGTAGTTTATAAATAACAGGAAAAAACAGGTACCAGTTTTCAAATAACAAGTGGCAGCTTATAAATAAATAATAATGCTAATGTATTAGCAACATTTTTCTTCCTTCAACTTATGTAAAGAATGAGCAGGCGTAACTATTATGATGTTTACGATCGAGCTTTAGAATTACATCGTTAATGAAAAAAAAGTTGGTTGATTATGATCCATTTATTTTCATAAAATTCTGTATAATTGGTGATGTAATATTAAAACGAAACGAACTCGCGATGACGACAATCTTTATTAGCACGCGTCGAATTTTCGGTATAATTTGTCAATTTGTCGGCTCCGGAGTGGCGGCCTCCGGATTTTCTGATGCCGTCGAAATAATCCGGACGAGGCTCCGGTAATTATTTTAGCCGCATTAGGCGAGTTCGAATTGGATTTTCTCGCCGCAAACGCGCCGGAGGCGATCGCAGGGGCTCTTATTTATGGGGGACGACAGATTTTCTCCCAATCAAAATACGAGATGCGGGGATTTAATCACGCCATTGTATTCACGCATAAACATGGCGCGCTAATTGATACGAAACATGGAAAAGAGGAATCGTACAAACACTGCGGCGTTATCGCTTTGTAATTGATTGGTTATCCGTTTTCAGCCAATGGCAAGCAAAATTTATTCATCATATTTTTTTATTGTTAGGCCGATTCTTTTTTAAGTCCATTTCTTTTGTTAGTCCTTCAAGTTTTTTTTGGGCCAAACTCCGATTCATGCTTAAAAAAACTCAACGAAATTCTTTACGGGTCCTTGTTTTACCTTGAATATTATTCTTCTATTGTTAATGCCCATTTTATCCATCTGATAATTTTACTGATGTAATAATATGTAATTCCTTCCGGTTTCAAGTGCATCCTTCCGGTTCCGAAACCGGAAGTGCATCTTTCCGGTTTTGGCCTTCTCCATTTCCAAGAAGAGATCATACGGCACGATAACTGAATCTTTCTTCTTTATGTTGAAATCAATCAGGATGACTTTGTTTTCACTCGATTGTCCGTTGTTTTTATTTAGTAAATTGTCAATTATGGACAGTATTTCACTTGTTTTTTTTTATACAAAAAGAGTCTCAACTTGTTTTCATTTTTTTACAAATTTCGATTACGTTTTGTTTTTTTTTTCTCTTCTTTATTGTTTTCTTTTGTTTTTCGTTTACAAAACCAGCAATTATCCTACATTTGAACTATACTTTTTTTTTAATTAGTTTTAAAACAACTTCAGCTGTTGAGCTGAATTTTCATACTGACTTTGTTTTAAGTCGATCGTATGTCGTTCTTGAAAGTAAATTGTTTGAACAGCTGCTCAGATCTATCATTTGTTTTTTTTTTCTTGTAAAATGAATCTCATCGCATAGGTCAGGACCTTCCTTTCTATTTCGTTCTTCTACCGATTAAAGTAATTTGATTAAAAGCAAAACATAAATAAATAAACCTATCATCTATTGTTTCATTATAACTTTTTATTTGTTTTCGTGTAAAAACAAAATCTTAACGACTTGTCCATGACTTGCTTTCTTTTCTTCTTTTTTACAGATTAGTTTAAACCAGTTTTAACGCTAACTGTGCAGTTTTTAATCGATAATTTTTTGGTTTTCCTCCTCTTTTTCTTTTGTTTTTCTCTTATAAAACCAGAAATTCGTTCAAGGTTTTCAAAATTCACAGGTGTTGAGCCTAATTTACTTTATTTTTAATGCAGATTTTTTTAAGTTAATCGGATATTGTCTTTTGAAAATGATTCGTCAATTGTTCGTATATTTCATTTGTTTTTCTTTTTTGGTAAAAAGGATCTCAACAATAGAACCAGGACTCGTCTTTCTCGCTTCTTTTACAGGTTAAAGAAATTAGATTAAAAACAAAAGAAAAGTATAATATAAACCTTTTAGTTCAAAATTATTAATTGTCGGAATATCTTCCATTTGGTTTTTGGTAAACGAAAATCTTAACAACTTGATCATTGATTTTCATACTGATTTTGTTTTCAGACCATCATCGTTTCCACTGTTTTTTTACCTTTCGCTTGTTTGGTCAAAAAGAACTCAATGATTCGATCCTCGCTTGTTTTGTTTTCTCTTTTACAGATTAATTTAAACCAGTTTTAATGCTGACTGTGCAGGTTTTAATTGATTATCTTTTGTTTTGTCTTTCCTCCTTATTTATTTTGCAGTTTCTTTTGCTTTTCTCTTGTACAAGAAATTCCTTTAGTTTCCAAAAATCAAAGGCGTTGAACTTAATTCACTGGAATTTTATTACTAACTACAATTTCTAGTGGATTATCTTTTTTGTTTTTATTTTTAATTTTTTGTTTTTCATTTACAAAACTTGCAATACGCCCAACATCTGTTCTATATTATTTTTATAAAATAATTTAAGCCAACTTCAAATCAAAACTATTGATCTTTAATTCGCCTCAATTTTAATACTGATTTGATCGGAGTTGATCGGAGTTGATCGGATATCGTTCTCGAACATAAATTAATTTCTTTTTTTTTATGAAAATAATCTAAAGAATCGATTAGGACTATTAACAATGTACAACAAAACAATATACGGTTTATTTATTTCTTTTGTTTCTAATCTTATTTACTTTAATCTGAAAAAGAAGAAAGATAAAGCCGTCTATTGTTTCGGTGTAAATTGACGATTGTCGGGTTATTATTCATTTGTCTTTTTTTAATTTTTTTAAGAATCTTATCGACTTGGTTACCACTTGTTTCTTTTCTTTTTTTTACAAATCAAGTTGAGCCTATTCAGTGCTAATCGATTGTCTTTTGTTTTTTTTTTCTTCTTTTTGGTTTCCTTTTTCTTTTGTTTTTTTATTCTCACCAATACAGAAATTCGTTCAAAATTTTCAAAAATCGAAGGCATTGATCTTAATTCACTTGAAATTTAATGCAAACTTTTTTAAGTCGATCGGATATTGTTTTTGAAAGTAATTATAATAATTTAAACATTTTTGTTCAAAATTATTAATTGTCAGAATATGTTTCATTAGTTTTTTCGTAAACAAAGAACCTTAAGTCGTTAAATGTTAAATATTGTGTCCTCGTTAGATTTTCTTGTAGACCCACACATCCCCCCCTACCATACACATTTCTATCTCCACCAATGCCATCGTCTATTGTTTTTTTTTAACCTTTCGCTTGTTTTTGTAAAATGAATCTCAACGAATCGATCCTTGCTTGATTTCTTTTCTTTTCTTTTCTATAGTTAGTAAATTCAACTTTGACGCTGACTTTAATCGACTGTCTTATTTTTTCTTGCTTTTGTCTTTTCTTTTCCATTAGATTTTCTTTTTCACAAAAACCAGCAATTTAGCAATGTTTATTCAATAATGTTCTACAGATTAATTTCGTTCACTTTTAATGAAGACTATAATTTTTAATTAATTATCTTTTTTTTTTCTCTCATAGAATCAGAAATTCGGTCAGAATTTATAAACTATAATCGATGATCTTCTGTGTTTTATGTGGACTTTTGTGGTGCAAACTGTCGATTATTGGAAAATTTTTCTTTTGTTGTTTATTATTATTATTTGAAAAAAAGAGAGTCTCAAAGATTCGATTCCGATCAATTCTCCACAGATTAGCTTAAGACTACAATTTTTAATGAATCATCCTTTGTAATTCTTTTCTTTTTTATTTCATCGGCAAATCAAAATTTGTTCTATAATTTTTGTAGACCACTTTCATCCAACTTACAACTATTGACTTAACAATTTCTTAATCGATTTTCTTTCGTTTTCTCTTAGTTTTTGTTTCTCCTTTTGTTTTCACTCAAAAGAGAGTATTCTTTAATTTCGCCTGATACGCTCATTTATTAATGTCTTGATTTTAGACGCTTTTTCTATTAATTTCCTTCCTTAAACATTCTTTGGTTTTTTACCTCATAATCGAGGGCTTTTTCAGAACAAATAAAACTAAGTTGGGCGATTTTTTCTTCTATTGCGGTTCAACAAACAATTTTTCGGATAAAATTTTCGTTGAATGGAATTGAATTACGATGAAGATTCCATATCATGTGACCTGTTTCTCGTTCCTTTCCAAATTACAAAAAAATCTTTTACTAGGAACCGCTTTTAATGCCCGAGTTAATATAAAGGGCACTTTGTTCTAAATTCTCTAATGCGATATTGTTTAAACTTTTTGAGATACTTCGCAAAACATAGTGCGGATTAAGACCCTTCTATTTTATAAGTTTTTATTTTAATTGCCAAAGACTTGTCCCCTTAAACATGATTAAAAAGAACAATATTAATTACTGTATGATATTGGCCTACCAAAACAAATGAACTTTTATCTTGTTATCTTTTTAAATTAATAACCTCGAATGTGTTTTTAATGACAATTTAAATATATCACAATATTGATTCATTGACATTTTAGTATCAGCATATTCTTGATTGGTCAGTTGTTATGTTGTTGTAAAGGTTCTTACCTTCGTCATCATGCGAAGCACTACATTCTCTGCACACAGCCGGTCTCTGTCCTCTCCTCGCCATCTGTTGCAGGGCGAACAACTGCTGTTCCTCGAGTTCCATATCCTTGTACTCTTCCGGGGGACTCAACGTGACCGCGTCCACAAATTCCAAGGGCGGCGCGAATTTGGGGCTCTGTGGGGTCGCGTCCGTGTACCCATCGTAAACATTGCAATTGCAATTGGGTTCGCAACAAGTCAACCTGACCATTTCGTGCTGATTGCACGTGCAGACTCCGTCGTCGTCCTCGTCGTCATAATCGCACTCCTCGCGTATCAAGATGATATAGTCGGCGTCGAAGAACTCGTTCTTATGCTCGTTGAACACCACGCGATTCTTCTTGCCGTCCTTCCCACGACCGGGCTTCTTCAGAAGTGACTTGAGGTTGTCGCGATCCGGATTATGCTGCTTGCGCTCACCACCTCCGTCACCCCGCATCGTGCACCTGTTAATTACGCGGTAGTGTTCATCGCGGTCATCATCTTCATCATCATCATCATCATCATCGTCGTCACTACTGCTGGTATATTCGAATTCGTCGTAAACCAAGTACACATCGCCGTCGAAATTGCTTGCGTCAAATTCACAAAATCCGGGGGCCCCAAAATCCTGCTCGTCTGGAATTAAGTCGCAATCATCGTCGATGGAATCTGTGATTCCTGCTTGCTTCAACTTCTGTTCCAGGAGTTTCAACTGGCGGGGTTCGCTCGTTTTTTTATTGAGGTCCTTGCTAAGGATTTGACTGTTTCCGTCTCTTACGGTTTCGCTTTCGGCGTCGTCGTCGACGTCGAACACCAGACGTCCATTCCTAAAGCCCCAACACAGATGCGTTTTTTCTGAGCACTTTTCGGTCGTTGTTGTTGATTTGTTGATGTTGTTGGATTGAATGGGGGAAAACGGACGCGTATCGAGCGCAACGGAGACCGGGACGGTCGAGTCACGACTGCTGCACCCCGGTGGTTGTGCGCATCGTTCGACGCCGGTTTCGATCGATGCCGTCGCCGCCGCCGCCGTCGGTTTCTCCGCGCACTCACGTTCACTCGCGTCAGACATGGACGTCGTGTCACGTCCTTCGCGCGAATTATCTCCGTCGACCTTGTCGACGACGTCCACATCTAAATTCGATCGTAATGACCCGCTACCGACGGCTACCACTCGCGTCACTGAATTCCACGGCGGCGTTAACGTTTCTTCGTCGCCTGCGATTCTTTGTGATGTGTCACTCGTAGGAGTGGCCAAACCCACGTGCTGGCGTTTCAGCTTCGTCGCGACTGCATTTTGTATATGGTCATTGTCATCATCGCGTGCTGCCCCACCACATGCACGTTGCTCCTCGTCGTCGATTTTCTTTGAATATTTCACTTCGCCTCCAGTGTAAATACCTACGGTTATCTCGTTCTCACAGCTCCTCATTTCCTCTGCCGTTGCCTGCCCGCACGTATCGACTTCCGGCAAGGCCGCATTATCGTGGACACGCTCTGAGTAACCCCGTTCTGGTTCGTGGGGCACACAGCGACACTTCCAGCTACCGCCGTGTTCAAGCGCGACTGGATTATGGCAGGATCGGAATTCTTCCGGCGCCTCCAATATAGGATATACTCCATAGCTGCTGACATTCTAAGAAACAAAGAAAAATGATTTACCATCACTCCTGTTGCAAACAATCAAAGCAAAAACAAAGCGATCAGTTTCCGAAAGCTCACAGACGGGGTTAAAAATGAGGAATTTAATTTCATTCAGAAACAAATCGAAAACAAGCCATTTCCTTTTCTCGAAACATATTTGCAGATTTAACATAAATGTTTTTAATCGAATTGAGCTGTCTCAACGGTATTTTGGTAATGGTCATAGAGCCACACAGCTGTTCCAACAACAAGAAACGAATAAACAACGTCCCTTGGTTAAATTTCTATTTTTAAGTTTTTTTCGGGTTTTTCAATTAACTTAACTTTCGCTAACATTTTATTAGCATCATCAGAGAAACTATATACAATGGCTATAAATAATTATTACATATGCTAAAAATTAAAAATATTTCTTACTCATATGGTTTTTACATTCAGATTTTGAAAAATTAAACCAATTTTTTTTTTTTAATCAAAAAGCTTTTAAAAATTGTTATGATATAACATAAACAATTTTACATTTGTTTACTTGGATATTGTAATTTAATCAAAAGATTCACTAAATCTTTTCAGACTTTCCAGAAGGTTTCGAAAATGCAAATTCAATTAAAAATTTATATTCTAAGCTTAAGTTTCAGATCAGATCTGTCATAGTCAGTTCTTGTACTTGAGAAGATCTGAAGCAGGTTCATGGTCAGGTCTTAAGAAAGACAGGTTTTCAGAAAGACTTAAGTATTTGCTTAAAGACTTATGCCCCTATGCATAGTCAAAGCTCAAGCTTAAGCATGTGCTTAAGCAAGCGCTGGGCATCAATTTTCGTATGCAAACTGCTACTCGGCGCATGCGTAAGCACGTGCATATGCTTGAGCTCTGACTATGCATACGAGCCTTACGAAAGACGATCTTATTTGTAACAAAAACTGAAATAAAAATAATATGAGGGGCAGAATGGAAAAGATTGTGAGGACTATAAATATATTATCTACAAGATTTGAATGAAACAAAACTACTAAATAAAAACTTTCAAAATTTAGAAATTTGTTGCACGTCGGTTTTAATTACAATGGTATCTCTGAGTATCTAGATAGCTACATCAGTCCTACTTAGGTTCTTATCAACAGAAAAGTAGTTCGAGAACTTCACCGCAATCTCACCGACCTGTCCTATTAACTCTCAAAATCGAGTACACATGCAAACTTCAGTTTGGACCGCGACGTCTCGCAGGATCTTATATTGTATTTTCTGCTTAACACTTAAAATATATTATGGTAATATTTTTTAAATAAAAAGAGATCTCCAAAAAATGGAAAATGGACAAATAAGAGTCTTTTAATTGTACAAATCATTGTAGTGCAAAATTATATTTCACAAGCTCTATCGGAGAATCCTGAATTCATTACTCCGGATTTGATAACTTTTGGAAAATTCTGCCTCTCTCTCAAAAAACTGAAATTTGAGATACTACTGAGGTTCAAGTTGGCTAACGATGAACAGAAAATACCTAACGTCAAAAACTTCTCTATTACCAAAAGACATCACAGGTAATTATTTTCAAATATCTTAGCCTGCTTAAACTTCTCATTGAATTAATCCCCACTCTTGACTGTGAATACTCAAGTGACACCACATCTCCTGCATGGACAAATAAACTTAACAATAGGTATGTTTTTCAAGATATTGTAGTAAATCAACCAGAAGTTAACATCTCACTGAAAGCAAAAGATTAATTTGAAAGAGATGCTAAGCTGGCCACCGAAGATCCAACGGTGCAGTACGATTTTGTTAGATACGACGAAATTGGCAAGATTTGACAGTCTGTACATGTGCACACAGACACGGTTGAATTGGTTTTGACAGCTGTCAGTGCGGGTTGATTACCGCAGTACGATCTTGTTGAAGCGTATCGCAAATTCGATAGTCTGTGGATGTTCTACAAGAAACTATGTATTACCGTGCAGCACAATTGCTTTTTATGTGCTTTTTGTGAAAGTTTAACTTTCGACAGAATCGCACAACATTCTCATCCCACACAGCAGTACGAAATCGTGTGTGTCCGGCTTTAGAATTGAATGGAATACAACCCAAACAATGTAAGAATATGAAGATACAACTACTGATCACGGTATTCAAAAACAAAAATGAAGAAATACGGAGATTAAGAAAACGCTACAAATTACTTACTCCACTAATGATAAAATAAATCTCAACCGTGATCAACTTGCTGACACAAATCGAAACATCATATTATTATTTGTGAAAAGTCGCAAAAAAAAAACTAAGTAACCACAAATCAGCCATGCACGAATAAAAAAACATGATAAAAAATGGGCCAAAACAGATAAAGAAAAGGTCAGAGTAATCCGAAAACGTCTTTAACCGTTCCAAATGAAGAATAAGGACTACTGCAACAAAAAGTTCCTTGCATGGTTGACACCAACAGAAGTGTCAGAGTATTATTTAAGGAAAAGTCGCAAAAAATTAAGCAACTACAAATCAGTTACACAACAAATAAATAAACAGGATAAAAGCTGGGCCAGAATAGACGAAAAAAAGGTCGGAGTAATCGAAAATGCCTTTAAACCATTCCAATTGCACTAAATCCTAGAAACGCACGAGGTTATGATCCTACAGCAGAATGAACCTTGGAAGAACTACCACCAAACAAATATCGAATTCGAGAATCTTTTACTAGTGAGAATTATTGTTATTATTATTAGTTTTCGATCATCAATTCTGGACAATAGAATTCAACAGTTAAACATGTATAGCCGCTGACACTAAAAACGAAATACTGCGCTGTATCAAGACCGTAGCCGTAAGTACGAATTTATAGTGCAGGCGACTAGATGCAGAAGACATAGAAGATAAAAGATACTCCTCTGCCTTTCTCGATATACTTCAAGCCTTTGATAAAGTCTCGCATGAGTGCTTCACGTACAAAATCAAGAATAGTTTACGTCATACATTTTATCATTTTTTGAAATCCTACTTGCAGGACAGACTTTTTCTATTCTAATACGATTGAGCTCAGAGTTCATTTCTACCCATCAAAACTGGAATGCCTCAAAATAGTGTCATTAAACCATACCTGCATATAGCAGATATACCTACCACTAACAACGCCGTAATAGCTATTTTTACTCATGGTACAGTGACATTAGCCTCTAGATAAAGATGTGGCGCATTTAAAACTACCAGTATTACTTTCATAATCTGAAAGGAAGTTTGCTGTGGTAACTTTAGATAATACCCCATCGACTGCCACAAAACGAGGTAAAATACCACGAATTCCAAATGGATAGAAAATTGATATGGGTAAAATAGATATATCTGGAGTAAGTGGCTACAACTTGATTTGATCCATCGCAAGGTATCACATTGATGAATGGACAGTCCTCTCCCCAGGTAATTCCTATTTTTTTAGATCATTTTTGATTTAATCTAATTTTTGATTTTGCAGAAATTAAATCGTTTAAGGAATGGAACCAAGTTGCATAAGGAATGGAACCAAGTTGCACAAGAAATAGTCTTTAGTATTGAGAACAAAGTGCTATTATATAAAACAATGGCGCCACAGGTATGGATGTATGGTGGCTAATTAAGAGGCACAGCAAGTGAATTAAACATTAAAAAAAAATTAAATGTTTTCAATATCGCCTTGTTATGCCAAGCTATATTGGGTGTTTCGTAACTTCATAAAAATAAATTAAACAATGAAAGTTTGCATGAAAATGAATAGAATGAACTATTTTTTGTTGAACACAGTGTTATTAAATTTTCTAGAAAATAAATAATTTTGTCGAATGGGTAAACCGTTTGAACGTCTCTGTTTATTTATTCAGATAAGAAACGTGTCTGTCATAAACATTCCGGCATCTATTTATGACTCAAAATTACATTGAAATCAAAAACTGTCAATCCGCATAATACATTTATTAATTTGCACAACCGGTTTCGTCCGTAGACATTTTCAAGTGCACAATGGGGTGATTACAAAAGCGTTTGTAATCACCCCATTATGGACTTAAAAATGCCTACGGACGAAACCGGTCGTACAAATTAATAAATGTATTATGTGGATTGACAGTTTTTGATTTCAATCATTCCTGATCTGCAACAGCATGATGGATCTTGCCATTTTCAAAACCGGTTTTCTTTATGTCATTTATTCATTTTATCGCTAATTTTTGAATTTTTGCTAATAGCAAAGAAATGGAGATGACAACCAGAATGTAAAGCATTAAACACAGTAAGCACATTCGTAATCTGTTTGGTTTGTTAAGTATTACAATTTCGCTTTATGTGCGTCCATCAATGAGAAACAAATTCTATTATTATAAGAACAAAATTATTAATACAAATGTGTACAAAGTCCAACAAAATTGAACACGTGCGTTCGGTGTGTTATTTTTTAAAGTGATGGAATTAACTGCCGTGAATTACTGCTAGCTTTGACGTAAGTAATTCACTAATGGAAAACTTCATGTCGAAAGTTCTTGTAAAGGCAATAGGACGGCAGTTTCTGGGAAACGAACGTACAGTGAACGGAAGATTTTTGTCGAATTTCCGTTCACTGTTTTCCAATTCCTAAAAACTGGCGGCCCTTTGCCTTTATAAGAATGTTTAGCTTGACAAATTCACTAAGACGAAACCGCGGTCGCTCCGATTAAATTAATAATAAATTAGTTGTAGTGAGACTTAGCTTTCCTTTTACTGCGTAAGTATTTCACTTTTGCAAAGTGATTGATTGTACACTTTTGGACAAAATTAAGGGACCACCAGTGCGTTTTTAATTTTGTTGCCCAATTGATCCCAGAGATGCTGAATAGGAATGAGATCAGAGCTTTTGGCAGGCCACTCCAAACTTTGAATATTTGCATCTCTCAACGTAGCTGTGACAATGTTAGCTGTATGAGGTTTAGCATTGTCTTGCATAAAAATGAATCTATTGCCGAAATTTTCGGCAAATGGTTGAACATGGGGTACAATAATCTCGTCTTACTGTTAGCGATCCCATTTCGTATCAAAACCAATTCTGTACGACCATTAAATTGTATGCCACCCCAAACTATTACAGACCCTCCACCAAATTAGAAATTCTGGAATGGTACATGGTGCAAATCGCTCGCCTGGTTTTTGTATAACAAGAGCACGGCGATCATTCCTACTTAGAAGGAATCGGAACTCGTCCGAAAAAAAGTGGAGTTCCACTGCCCCTCGTCCCAACCTTGATGATTTTGACAAAAGTTTAAACGATTTCTTTTGTGCGTAGCTGGGAGAGTTGGACCGGTTGCTGGTTTTCTAGCAGACAAATTGACTTCTTTTAGTCTTCTTACTGTTTTGGTAGAAATTTCTTTTCCAGTGGCTAGTCGAAGATCATTTTTTAATTCACGAGATGTTACAAACCGCTTTCTTAAACTCTGAAGTTCGATAAAGCGATCTTCTCTGCGTGTTGTTTTTCTTTTAGCAGCTTGTCCGCATCTTCTTTTGAAACTACCAGTGTTTCTGAACCGTGCTGCAGCCCTCTGTACCACAGATTTGTTAGTATTTAGAATTCCAGCAACTTTTCGCTGTGAATATCCTTCACGAAGAAGAATACTCACTCATTTGGGATACTTCTTCTGGTCTACAATGGCGTCAACACATATTTAATTAACTTAATGCAAACAAATTCACTAATTTTCGAAAGAAAAAGCACGCTTTATTAATTAAATGACTTAAAAAGGTGTCAACAATTAGGCCTTTTTGTTGACTTTACGTTTCCTAGCAGAGAATGCATTGCTATTGTTAATTGTTTCATGGCACACTATTTGAATTGTGTTTCATAAACGTCAATTTATGACATGTGAAAAGTCTATTAAAAGTAACTTGGAAAAGTTATTTCAAGTTTATTTGGTGGTCCCTTAATTTTGTCCAGAAGTGTATTTAATCTCATAGCAATTAATACATTTGTACGACGCTTTCATCATCAGCTGTGCAACTGTGTCCTATTAGTTCAAGGTCAAGTTTTAGACTGAATGACTTTGATTCTCTGCGTAATAACATAAACGTTTATTGAACGCTTTTAGAGAAATAAACTTTTGGTTCTCAACTTATGAATTTCCGGTAATTTTTTAATTCATTATAAATTGTTTTTCAACATTTTTCTCATGTTCTAGGAAGTCTCGCCTTTCGCAGTATTTTTTGTCGGTTTATTCATGAGTTACCACTATGTGAACAAGCATTAATGTGAACGACACAGTAACATGAACGCTAAAATTTTTATTTGTATACTCTACCTATAATACGAACCGATAAAAACTCAATAACGAAAACAACTTGTTGGCTTGCGTGTTAACTGTAAACCTGTGGAAAATTTTTCATGTGCTTAAGAACCCGCTAATTCTGAAAGAGTTATATGCTGAATTATGTGAGTTCTTACAATAAGTTTCATTTCAGTTAAAGTACCAAGTATTAATTTTAGTTTTAAAAGGCAAATAATTTGCAAGGACGGAATAAGTGTAGCCGTTCTTGCCAAAAAGCACAAAATTAAATTAAAGAAATTGAATTCATTCAATTTATTAACAACAAATAAAATAAAAGATGAAATTCTAAATCTCATTTAATATAAATATAAGAACAATATTGCCACTTATCTTGAGAGAGCTGAGAGACTTCGAAGTTTTAAGAGTTATCTATGTAAATGACCAGGAAAATAATTTTTACAAATATTTTTCGTGCGCTTTCGAGGAACATTAACGACAGATACATTTATTTATTATTAGAGAAAGCAAGAACGTCGAAGTTATACTGAACAAATAAAAGTGCTAACTTTGAGGTTTCTGATAATTGAAAAAAATCAAACTTTGATCACTTTGTTTTTGATAACAATAATAAATACTACTAATTAAAACTTCTGCATATCTTACATAGACTCCCGGAAGGCCGAATTTTTTCTTTTTGCTAATTTTCCTTTAGAAAGAATTTTTAGAAGATTTATTTTAAATTTATTTTAATTCTAATTTTATAACCTGCATTTTATTATTTTCTAATCTATTCTATTATAAATATGATTTTGATGAAAAAAAATCAACAGGGCCACTATCAATGGAGATATACTTACTTAAATAATTTTGTTTGACAATTTACTGTAGTTACCCCATATTTTGGATTTTTTATTTCGTTTTCTTCCCTTCACATTGCCCTATTTTACTACACAATTAGTTTTTACCTTATTCTCATCGAACCCCTCTGTAATTTCCGTGTCCTTGGTATTCAACACATTCTTCTTTTTGTCTTCAGTAAAAGCTCTACACTCTTCCGATGAACTCGCATTCAACAATGTCCTAACGACAAACTGCGCTTCGCATAGTATCCTATCAATTTCTTTCCTAACTTCATCAACTAAATCTTCACTTAATTCACTTTTACACTGCCCTGAATCGCCCCCAATAATATTTTTGAAAGCCTCGAGCAATTCGTATTTAGAAATGTCGGTCTTGATTTTCTGGTTCCCATCTACGATGCGGCCCAACGCTTTGAGCAGATCACCATTTTCCGGAAACACCCCCGCACCAACGGCGGTTAATTCCGGGCGCCATCCGATGTCTTTCAGGGTGTTAGGACGAGGCGAATCAAGTTCATTCTCCGTGGCTGATTTTTTATTGCCTTCCATCATGGATGTCGCCCACGAGTCTCCGTGAGTTAGTCATCGAGATGAAATGACGCGTCCTAGTTGGCTGCGAGGGGCAATCTGTAACATAAAGGGTTGGTTAGTCGTCTCCGTCGAGCTCTGATTTATGTTTGAATCGATAAAGACGGGCAAAATTGACTAAATAATTGGATGTGATTTACCCCGCTCGAAATTCAATCAATTTAGATTTATATAATCATTTGTAGTGGAAAATAAATAAAACCCAAGTCAAAGTTACCCTTGAAATATGAACTGTTATGTTTATTAGCTTCATACATTAAAAAGCGCCAGTAAGTTTTTATTTAATCTATTTATTATTTATTTCATCTATATTTAATCTAAGATT
Organism: Serrognathus titanus; assembly: GCA_039766575.1. Taxonomy (NCBI): domain Eukaryota; kingdom Metazoa; phylum Arthropoda; class Insecta; order Coleoptera; family Lucanidae; genus Serrognathus; species Serrognathus titanus. The sequence continues at coordinate 47,619,068 of CM077914.1, read as the reverse complement.
TGAGTTTCTATTGCTGTAGCGGTATTTTTTTTTACAATCGGCTTTTGGATTAAGAAAGGATGTGGTTTTAGGTCGCGGGTAAAACCCTCGTCCTCGCTGAAAATTCAACGAAGATAAATCCTTGCAAATAAGTCCTCACGAATGTGATTGACGTTTATATTAGTTCCGTGGAATTCCTGAAACTCGCAAAGGCGCAAGGAATTTGCTTTAAATTTAGGGAGAAAAAAATGGCTGGAAGTGAAACCAACACTGTTATGAAAACCTTCCCATTCGATACAATTCTTCTATAAATCGCGCCCAGTGACTATGCATTTCACTGAGTACGTAGTTACAGTCAGTTGCCTACACAACGTCCTCGTACAATAGATTGTAATTAAAGCTTGTATAAGAATTTGAAGAGCTAGGTTTGCATGAATGCATCCTAAAGGCTGTTTTACACTACCCTATGTTTGGAGATATTTTTCCTAATAGCTCTTGATTCAATTTAAATTTTGATAAATTAAATTATTTAAAAAATTAAACCATATCTTTTAGTAGTGTAAAATGGCCTTTAGTTATTAAAATTGAATTACACCATCGTGTTTCTATTCCAATAATATTTTGGTGTCGCCGATTCTACTGGAATTTATTTTCTTTCACCAAATTACCATTGTTACTTAGAAAGTTTATACAATCGTAAATTACTGGAGAGGATCGACAAAAGCGAAGTAAATATATATGGCTTAAAGAGTATCTATTATTTTCGACCAACTAATGACAGTCTTCAACTTGATCAATTCAGTCTTTATTTTATGCTGTCTTAGTTCTCTATTCGAGAATCAAATGAAAAAGTTGAAAATTATTTGTTCAGTTTCTAAGTCCTTCAATTCTTTAGAATTAGTAACTTTAGGTATTGATTGAATAAGGGCAAACTTCCATCTATCTGGAAAAGTTCCAAAATCATTGCAGAAATAATATGAAGCAGGTATTCAAGAATTTGATGCCAACATAGTTTGATTAAATCAATGCCCAGACCATCAGTCCTCACTGCCTTAGACTGAACAGTGTTAAGGAATAAAATTAAATCATATTCAGTGATACTATCAAATTTTCCTAGATGACTCATCACAAGTAGGCAACAGTAAATCGAGCGATTCTTCAAATGTTTTCAGAAACTGATTATCATTAATATCATATAATCGAACACGTCATAGTCCAAGATTATAAAGCCACAAGCCACTTAACCATATAATAATCAACGATGCTCTTTACTTTTTATTCACCTTGTATATATAATTTTTCGTTAACAATTTATTTTGCCTCACACGACATTTATTGGAAGGATTGAACTAGATTTTTAGGACACATTAAGTCAACAACACTTTACATTTACATCGTTCAGTTAAATGTTAAAGACTTTTTCAGTGTTACTTCAACAATTTCCACGTCCTGTTAATGTTGAAACAAGTAAATTTTATTGAAGTGAAAGGCTGATATTCTAAAATATATTGTCTATTACGGTGCATTATGCATTTTGTGTACTTATCTATTTTTACCTTAAATTATAATCTCTCCCATTATCAACTAAAGCTTTTATAGCATTATAACACAGGTACTTAAACAGCTGAGTTCACCGGAAACTTGGTGAGAAAAAAAAATATGAAAAAGAAGCAGAAAATTAGTGCGATAATAACCGGTAAGCCTGTAATCTTGGCGACACATGTGTGCCGAAACTAATTAAAAGAGTCCCCTCTCCCTCAACGTCGTTCGCGATGCGACGTTAAAAGCTCGACGAAAGCGCGGCTTTTAATAACGACGGTCGTCAAAAATTTATCGCCGCTCGCTCGCGAAACCCCATTATCACCGGCCGTCCGTGAATCAAATAACCGCTGGCCGGAGGACCGGAAAGAATTCCCGCGTTAATAACTACCCGCCGAGCCATTACACAGTTGTCCTGCGTATCCTGCAGGAAATGTTACGTCGTTTTACAGAAATCTCATCAAAATTCACGACCGCAATCTGCACGAGACAGAAAAAAGTCATACGCGATTTCATTGCAACTCCGCACCGAATTTAAAATTTCAAGAAATAGTAAACTAATTGAAAAAGATTTGCGAAAACTTATGCATGTACAAATCACACAAGTTCGACGTCCTTAAATTTTGGAGGGTACGTTAAACCACGACCACTTCAGACTACCATTAACACCACTTCTCTTCTATTAAAAAGAGTTGGGGTAGCCACCTGCTCGGTCTGCGAAGGTGAAGAGGGTGTGCAGATACGATTAAGTGGCAAAAAACAGGTGATATCACTTAGGCCTTATATTCGTAGAAACGAGGGTTTACTCTCTCAGTAGTTTCTGAAAGTTTTTTATTGTATCTTATATACAAGGTGAATTTAATAGTTTATGCAAATATTTATACTGGTAGGTAATAGATAATAACAAAATATTGTGATTCGCTCAACAATGCTTTAGATAAACGTTATTTATTAATTTTCTAGGAAATACAGATTTTACAAAAAGTTTTAGAGTCACTGGTACAGATAACAATTAAATTAAAACTAGTCTGTTTTTAGCTTTTCTATTGTCACTTTATTAACAGTAATTTTTTTTTTGATAAGTTGTGAACTTTTGTGAATATGGTTCATCATCTTAGAGATTTTAGATTTTTTGAAATGAACAAGCGCAATATTAGTCATCGTGAGGATCGAATTTTTGATACTGAAGAAAAAATTATCCAGGAAGTGGAAAATCATTATACGACGCCCAATTAGCCAGGTAGAAATGTCACAATTTGTGGTTTGTCGGATTTTAAAAGAATAGGGTTCACGTCCAAAAAGCTCAGGCTCTAAATGACTACTTCAAAAATATGGGGAAGATCCGAATTGTAGCTAATAGCTATAGATAAAGCTGGTTTCACTGGAGAAGGGATTTATAACATTCACATTTGGAGTGATGCAACAAATGATGTTATAAATCGGGAGCATCATAATAGTAATGGCTTTTCTGGATACTGTTTTGCCAGAGTTACTTCTATTACAGATTCGACGTAGCATAGGGCAGTGGTCTCAAACTGTCGGCCACCGAAGCAATTTTACATGTCGCGCAAATACGTTTCAATTATGAATATTTATTGGGCAAAATTTAACCGAAAGAGTTTCATAATTTTATTCAGGAAGAAAAGGAAAAACATATATGTTTCCATCCCTCAGCTGCTTTCAGATCGTGGCTGCGGCTCACATGTAAACTGAGTTTGAGATCACCGACATATGGTATCCTCAAGATAGAGCACCACCTCATTATGCTCCACGAATAAACAACTTCGATGAATCATAGGTTTTTAAGTAGTTGGATACGGTTATAGTAGACCAGTTCAGTGTCTTTTCGGTCGCCTAACTTGAATCCATGCAACTTCATTATTTGGGGAATATCAGCGAAAACTTAACTATGCCTCTTTGTAAATTTGTCAAAATCAAGAAGTTTTCAACCATGTTTTGTTTACCATTTGTCGAAGCGTGCTTAGCCAGCGGTGACCAACATTTTTCTTTAGTGTTTAGTTTTTAAAGATGAACTACAATTACCGTTTATTACTTTTAGTCATGTATTAAATTGTTCGAAACTCGTCCTGTCGTTTATTAATCCAAATGATATTATTCATTTAACCAAAACAATATTAAACAAACAAAAAGATCACTTAAAACTGACGATGATTCGAGTCGCCGTGCTGTAAAATCGAGTGGCACTCGAACAAAACAAGTTTTTTTTGCGTCCTTTTGATACGTACTGTCAGTGTATAAAATATTTGTACAACAATTACATTCTCCTTGCATATTGTGTTGTTGACTACTAAATAGTGTCTTTTAAGCAACCTACTATTATATGTGCGGCGAGAAGCAATCGGTCAAAAATTAAATAAGATTATCCTGTGGAATTTTAACTATTTTTTAAATAGCATTTTATGTATACTTTCTTTCTCTCTTTAGTTACTTTTTTGGTACTACGTTTCGTGCACACTTTCTGCTACAGGCAGGCAATTCAACTTTGATTTACAGATTTGACATTTGTCCATAATTATTATTAAAATTTAACTAAAGCTAGCTGTTTAGAAATTACATTTTATATTATGAAAAATCGACACCAATTAAAGCAGAATCTCGTCCGTTGAACATTTGTATAAAAATTTCTTATAATCTTTTCACTAACAGTTAAAAATCGCACTCATTCAACATTTCGCTGTGGATTGAAGCTGTCATCCACAGCGAAACGTTGAGCGATTACGCGATTTTGCAAAATATGCTAATATCCTAATGCAATATTGTATCGAAAAGTGATCGCAGGATATCGCGATTCAAACTATTCAGTAAAATATAATAAATATATATAGTATCGCAGCCTTAAAATTTCGCATGATTTAATTCTTCGCTGTAAATATAGCTTTCTTTAACGGCTTGTTAAAATAATAGTTTGAAACGTCAGATTTCAAATGTAATACTAAAGTTTCGACATCACAATTCCAAATCACGTACTTTCTGAAAGAGAGAAGGGTTTTGCAATCGCAAAATTAGAAGATGGTTGGTCGCTACTTTTATTTTTTTAATTTTTTAATTTGAGTTCTAGTGCTTTACTACCTTGCTATTCTTAAAATACATATAACCAACAATCTGAAAACTAAATGACTTTTGGTTAAATGTCTTTAGTGACAAAATTAAGGAAAGGAGCCAATTCTACAGAATTATAATTTAGATAAAATTTTGACTGCTTGATAGAAAATCGTACGAAATTTTAAGGTCGCGATAAAGAGTTCTACAAGATGCAATAAAAAATTAGAAAAATAAGACCAGAAAGTGCGTTATTAATTTTCTAAATTAATTTCTTGATGGCTGTCAGAATGCTCAGAAACTAAAAACGCAACGAGATGCAATAAACTTTTAACACTACTGGTGATGAAGAGGATGCAGTCCTCATAAGAAAGAAATAAACCTCATCCATAATTTCTCATTTTAAAGCAAAGTTTTTTTTTTAGTACAAATGGAGCTAAAAGATACAATCATTTGGTAGGGAAAAACTTTTCTAACAGAAAGTGAAAAAAATCATCAGTCGTAAAGAATGTGTTTGTAATATCCTAAACACGAAGGCAAAAAAAAATTATAAAACAAAAGGTTGCACGATTGTTTCGAAAACCATTACTTCGTTGTAAAAATTAAAGAACATTAATATTATTTTGTCTTTTCTATTAGGTCTGGAGCTTTAAAATTATCCAGAATCATATTAGCGCATTCACTATTAAAGAAAAAGATTAGAGATGACCAAGACTTAACAGTCGCTTTATTTACACATGAGCTTTAAGATACGCGTTCTTCTTACTACAAGTTTCGCTCTTTTGTCAGTAGATGGCACGCGCGTTGACAATTTGCGCCTGTTAAAGTCGAACCTACTTTAAAATTAATTCGAAAAACACCAAAACGTAACAGTCTCTTAATTTTCATATAAACTGCTTGAAGCTTCCGCGTTCCTCTTACGACGAGTTTCGCTCTTCTGTCGGTAGATAGTGTGAGAGCGGTGACAATTTGCACTTGTCAAAGCTGAACCTACTTTAAAAAACTAATTCAAAAAATGAGCAAGACATAACAATATCTTTATATTCATATGAGCTTCAAGCTTCGCGTTGCTCTTACGACGAGTTTCGCTGTCAAAGCTGAAGCTACTTTAAAACTAATTCAAAAAAGTTCAAGACGTAACAGTCTCTTTATATTCATATGAGATTCAAGCTTCGCGTTCCTCTTACGACGAGTTTCACTCTTTTGTCGGTAGATGGTGCGAGTGAGGTAACAATTTGCGCCTGTCAAAGTTGAACCTACTTTAAAACTAATTCAAAAAATGTCCAAGATGTAACAGTCTTTTTATATTCACATGAAATTCAAGCTTCGCGTTCCTCTTACGATTAGTTTCGATCTTCTGCGATTACAATTTGCGACTGTCAAAGGCGAACCTAATTGAACCAATTCAAAAGATGACCAACGACCAAAACGTAACAGAACAGTCACATTCCTTTCACTTAAAAGAGTGACGACTTTCGACCATCTAGAACAGTGTTGCCAATAGGCAGAAAATTTAAATTAAATAATTACTAGAAGTTACAAGAAGCAGGAAAGAATCAGTAGAAATAAATGTCAAGAATATCACTTTCTTGAAGACATTAAAAGAAAACGTGAGTTGATGGTTTGTTAAAACATAAACAAAAGACGATCGATTGTTTGACAAACGCAAGAAGCAAGTATTCTGTTCGACGAATTGAAATTAAAAAAAAACTTTCGTTTTTGCTTCTGCGTCCGAAAATAAATTTAGCGCGGTGAAAAAATAAAGTAAAATAATAATAAATAAAAAGTAGCCAAACAAAAGACGATCAATTGTTTAACAAATGCAAGAAACAAAAGTTTTTTTTTCATTTTTTACTTTATAAATTAAGAGCGATGGCAAAAGACGTTGGAATTCCAATCGAATTTCGACTTTTTTCTTCATAAAAAATAACACAATCAACTGTGAAATAAATTTAGAATAATCGCGTTTTCTTCCTCGGAAAGAAATTATAGAATTATTCCCGATGATTCTCGAAAGCTCGACGCACGCTCCAGATGTAAAGGAATTGTTCTAGAAAATATTTCACTAGTTTGTGAGAACATCTATGAAAGCAGACCCAGCACGAGATTATGGGAGTTATGCAAATCAAAGAACGATAAAATAATTGATTACTTAGAAAAAGAAAAAAAAATACAGTATCTCGTTTGTTGTGTGTTTGTTTAACATGTTAAGCGATTGTGTAAAATTATATTTTATTTAATAAAAGTTATTTCTTCGATCCCAATGAAAATTAAGAAAGGTCTATTTATCTAGAAGATATTTTCGAGAAACCATTCTCTTTGCCTTGTGCAAGTTCTTTAAAATTACTTTTGCTTTATTATTATCTATAAAATCCTAAGTTTACTCAAGAAGGCCAGTCAACTCAAACGGTCCTTTCATTGCTAACAACTTCAGATCAGAAAATAAAAGTTCCAAAAATCTCTAGTTTTAATAGGATTTAAAACAATCAAAAGACAGAAGACGGTTTCAAGAAAACATTTTCATTATCCTAGATTCTTGGTTCTAATTTTCGCCTTCCTTTTAGTTACTTGAAAACTGAAACAATCCTTACAGCAAAAAAAAAGAACCACAGAAAGCAAGAGCTCCAAAATTTTAATAGAATTTAAAATAATAAAATACCTACGTAGTATGTCCTGATCAAGAAGGTAGTTTCGAGAAATGTTCGCAATCACTCTTTTATTATTGACAATGACTTCAGAAATAATGACATACTTCACAAAAATATTCTGTTTCAATCGATTATCTAAGAATGATCAAACTATCAACAGACAGACAATAAAAGAAATAAAATGGTACTCACTCACAAACTCAATAATTAGTACGAACCTAAAAGGAATACTGTGTATTAATCACTGGGAATTTTCTACGTAAGGGGCGTTTTACATTCGCCTTAGGGCAATCAATAAAGTTTACACGATCTTATTAAAAATACATTATGAACGAGGGAGTTCGAGCTCGGCCGGTCCGGTATCCAGGGTGAATAACGACACTTCGTCGAAGTTTCCGGAGCAACATTTTTCCACAATTTTTTCCACGTAACAGAAAAGAAAAATTATTATGGTCTTCCCTCTTCATCAGAGTTTAATTTAATTTTCTTAGGTTTTTGTGCCACTGACCTTTCTCTCACAATGCGCGAATTGTAACACTCAAAGAGGAAACATTATTCATATTATAATCGATTTTAATTGCTTCGATTTAGATTTATGCGAGCGCGATTCCGGCAATTTATCAGGCGAATGGGCTTTAATATAAATGTCCGTATACATATACAAATCAAAATTATTTACATATAGATTAAGGCCGGATGAAATAAAGCCCGGGTATGCGTTGAAGACGGAGAAGGAAATCATTATTATTGTTCATTAGGATTTCGTTCTAGGAATTTCAATTAGTAATTTACAATTCGAATTTATTGTTAAATTAATTGTTTTCTTAGTCGTTTCGAGACTATTGCAAGATTTAATTTCTATCAGCATTTGTCTGTATTTGTGGAATTAATAGTTAATTAAGGCATATAAACAAAATTATCTTGTTTCTCTTGTTTCTGTTTATGTTATTTTAATTAGTAACTACTGCAAACATGAAGGCATAAAGCTAAATAAAAAATTTAGAATCAATTCTGTTGGAATTTCACCTTTGGCAATCACTTCTTATACTTTTGAATTTTATCAAAAATCATCAATTCAGTTTATTTTCTTTTGTTTACCTTCATTAGTTTGATGGATTTTACAAATGATTTTTAAATTAATTATTATGTTGTGTGATGGTTGCGGAAGTGGTAATGTTTTTACGACAAAACGTAAAAATCCAACAACGAATCTGTCCCAATTACTGTCGTTGTTAATTAATTATCGACGAACGCAGTCTGCTCGCATGCTAGTTAATTAAATCAATTAATAATACACTGCTCAGCCATCGGCGTGTTGGATTCTGCTTTAATTACGATTGATGCTAATACGAACGGCGATTATCTCGTCGGCGAAATCCAATGCAACCGAATGATACCGGAAGCCATTTGTTTTCATTATTTTCCTAATTCCGTTGCAGAAGTTCGAAATAATTCAAGCTGGTTGCTCGCCAATTAAATTCTTTCCGGAAGATTAATGTTACTTTTTTGTGTTGTTGTAGACGTATTCTATGTCTTGAAGTCACTATGATAGGTCCCAAGCATATACATCACAGCTTAAAATCTGCAATGTTCTTATGATTAATTACTTACCAATGATCAGCAGGGCTCCCGCGAAATCAAAAGCCGCCTGCGTACCACTCCACAATTTGACGTCCTCCGAATTACGAATTACTTGGTGTACGCAAAAGTGTGAGATCCTTTAAACGGTCAAGGTAAATATGTTGATTTAAAAGGTCTTTTTATTTATAAATATTGTTATTAATATTAGAAAAAAGAAACAAAATTATTTCAAAAACAAAAGGAACTTAAAATTTCTAAAAACTTAAAAAACAAACCTGCATTACTAAATTGAGTAGGATAAATAGGTACGTACTTAATTATACGTAGGTATACTACAAATACGTAATTTTACAAAAGTTTACAAAACGCACAAAATATTAACATTTAGGTAATTCATGTTTTACCTAACAAAAAATATTACTACTTTTCATTACCGCAAATTCTTTTGTATTTCTGTATTGATAGTATCTAAAAGTTGGACAAAATTGCTAATCCAGATAATCTTTTCTGTAACATTGTAGATCTTAAATAATTTTTTATCATTTTAAGTTTAGAAAATGATGATGCCAGTGACATCGGAAGAGTAAGAAGAATTCTTAAAGAAATTGTTAAATTGGGAAAGGTTGACGTTAAATTATTTTCAAAGACGTATGATAATAAGTCGTAGGGATTTTTAAATTCATTTTGACAGCGGAAACATTTTAAGCGCTTTTATTTCATTAAGGCCCGATCTTTCCACCTCCTAATAAATTTATTCAGTGAATAACTTTACGAATCACCATGGAAACTATTCATAAAAATCAAGTTATTTGCCAAATAACGTTATCCGGAACTTTATTAGGAGGTGGAAAGATCGGGCCTTAAAAAATCGTTGCCGTCAATGTCAGATTCATTTTTGGATTCGTCGGTTAATTTTAAATGTAAAGTTTTGCAATTATTTAAAAGCTCATGTTCGAGAATATTACTAAAGAATCCAAAAACATCATTGAAACTTAACACGGAGAAATGATAAAGTAAGATTTTACCAAATATTCTGTAAAATGAAGGCGGAGAAATTATTAACACAATTGTTGAAAATTAAAAAAAAATTCTATCTTCAAAAGTTTACATTTGTTTGTAGCAAAATTACTGCTCTATTTTGGAGTAAGAAGTTCTATACTAATTTGACATTTACACTGCAATAAATTCTCGTAACTATATAAATAAAGTTTCGACATTTTGTTGCATAAAAATCTACATCTTCTGCAAAAATTGAGTACAACTGTGAAGTTTTATTTTCACATTTTGTAGTTTAAGGTTCTACACATTGTGTAAAACTATTTACTAGAATCGCAATGAAAAGTTTTCTCTAAGTTGAAAATAATTAAATTATTAACTCGTTAGAAAAAATGACCATTGACCATATATGACATCATATAAACATTGTTGAATAGTACTGAAGTGGGGTGTAATCATGTGATTATTTGCGTCTTCTTATTGGCCGTTTAAGGTAGTTGACAATTATGTGGTGTACGTGACTCTGCAAATAAACAAGAACAGACTTGTCTATGTTTGACTATGACAATGTTTGTGAAAAATAACCGTCTGAACGTGAACTCAGTATAGTGCTGCAGAAATTATTTGAAGGTAAATACGAATGTTTCTAAATTAAACATTCCTTTATCTTATTTTTTAACATCTATAGATGATCCAAGCCGGAACTTGTCGAGCAAGTGTCAGAATTATTTCTACCAAATTGCAGCCTGTGAATTTTTTCACAAGATCTGCACATATCAAGACAAGGTGGAATTCACATCTTTAGTTGACCGATTAAGAGTCAAAATTCGTTATCCGCGATTCCGAGTGATCTTCTTCCTTAATGATGTGTACAGAATTACACCATTAACTGTAAATTCTCGCACGATATATGCAACCACTAACACAATCAATGTACTGGGTGAGTTTTTTTATCTTGAGACAACGCCATATCTCGAAAACTACGCATCGGATCAAAAAAACGTTGTGAAAACAATTTGTTCGATCAGAAGGAGCCTATATGATAATGCGGTAGAGTTGCACCCCCGATAAACTCAAATGCTACGCAACTGATCGAACTTTTATCCGCTTAACAGCAAAAGTTTCTTTTCTTTTTTTAGTTAAAAAATCAATAAAAATTTTATAATGTTTATTTACTCTCAATGATCTTAATAATGATCAATAATAAATTAGTTTCTTTTTGAGTGTTTAAGCTGGGGATAGAATACGCTCTTGGAATTCATCTCCGTTTACAATGTCCAGTATTCCATCCGTACTGTTTGTAGCAGAAACCGGAACAGCAGTTTCCTATGCTACCGTCTGGTTGGCAATCGTCTCCATTGGAAATGCACCTTGAAATCCGTCTGGGTCTTGATTTACACGTTCCATATCTCCAACCGGATTGTTTGTGACAATAACCGGAACAACAATAACCCTGACTGCCGTCTGGTTGACAGCGATCGGTATCATTGATGCAAGCCGAAACGTATTGAAGGATAACAACCCCTATGACAACGAATAGTAGGAATCTACTGAACTTCATGGTTTCCATAATCACTCAACTCTAAAAAAAAAATTGAATGAGAAAGTGATAGAATTATTTTTGTTAAACAATTGTTCAAATAATACAGATAATACAATGTACACAATCGGGTGCCGACAATCATAGTTGCGTAAGTCACAATTTTCAGATTTGAAATTGTTCTCATCTATGGTTTTTCCTGAATGCTATTTGCTTATATTTTTATCTAAATCTTATAAAACCATTAACCCAAGAAAAATGTAGGTACCTCATAGTGTGAGATCAACTCAAAATACAGTTTTCTAGGAAACATGCTTACAACACTATGATTCTCAACACCCTATATAATATAAAATTTAAATGAAGGTAATGTTGAGGTTTCGAACGCAACCAACTGTACGTTTTATTAATAAATTGACGTTAGATACACTATTGGCCACTTTTTGACGTGGAAAGGGTGTGTGCTAGTTTAGTGTACTTTTAAAAATAAATATATATATATTAGTAAAGACGTATAAATTTCAAGAATTTAAAAAAGTTTTTAATTCAGAAACAAAATCTGAAGCTACTCCATGACTTTCAATTTTCGAGTCAAACCTTCAGGATCGTTTTCATAATAAGACTAAAGGCGACTTTAATTTAGTCACATTTTTTTTAATTTTAAAGTAACTTTAAATTTAACGTGCTATTATGAAAACGCCTCTAAGTTCCCTTGATTAAAACGAATTTGTTCCTAACTTTAAAAATGAAACGAATAGGAAAGGAAAAAATTTAAATCTGACTTACCCTTTGCTGAAGAACTGAGAACACGTCGAATTCACTCTGCTTTCTACTCATGGCTCTGCACAGTTATAAGTTTTTATATAACTCGAGTTATTGCAATGATTTTACCCTAAGTCGGGAAGAAAATTTCACTATTATCATTGATGTAATTGCAGTAATTCACTACAATTCTTTATTGTAAACCGTCTACATAAACAAATACAGTACATAAATAACGGAGACGATACTTCACAGATTCGTAAATCCGCATTCGTTATCGGAGTGAACTGAGAGATTGTCGGGTTATCTTCGGTAATGTTATTTTACCAACTTCTTTTGAATATTTTTTGGAATTTACAAAATCGAAGGTGTGTTTTTAGTTAAGCTAACGCGAGTAATAGATTTCTATTAAAAATTATAATTTTAATTAATATTGTTTGATTAAAAATTAATCTCCGCCCACAATTATTTTATATCCGTAGATACGTATTTCGGCAACGACGGATATAAAATAATTGTGGGCGGAGATTAGTTTTTAATTATTTCTTAAACCACGATCTCCTTTACTATAATATTTCTATTAGAAATAAAATAGTTACGCAAGGGATTAAAGTTGGAAATAAAATCTAGTGGACGTTATTTCGTCCAGTGAAAAGCTGTGAATGTTGTAATAGATTACTATGCAGATGAAATTATGTTGCTCATTTCATATTTCAAAAAGAAAGAAACAAAAACTAAACTGTTTCTGAATTGACTAATATATTGCCTACTTTATGGCGTATTGTTTTAAAACAGGCTCGGTACATTACAATTATTGAAAAATAAAAAAAATGTACCTAGGTGGGTTACGAAAAAAAATTGTTTTCAGGTTTGAACGCGGGGTCCTTCGTTTGGATGTCCTAACATAGCTCAGAGACAATGTTTCACGGTGATTCGAGCTTCAAATGTAGCAATATTTAGTTTCTTCTAAAAATTATTTACTTCTATTTTACAAATTTATTTTCTACTAGGTAAGTATTAATTTAGATTGAAAGTCAATTATCAACAAACTGAAATTCGAATCGAATTTGAAAAGCAATGGGTAAACGTTTTTAAAATATAAACACAATGCAGTTCTCAGTATTATATCACGAAACTGATAATAACGCTTATCATTGTGTTTCAACACATGTGCAGTGTTTCATAATTAATGAATTAATAATACTACAGGTAATTAACAATGCGGCTATGGAAACTCTTGAATGTCGATTTGAATCGCCTCCAAATTGGGGTTGCTTTAGGATGGGTTGGATTGCCCTCGTATGCTGAATGATCAACTGCAAATAATTTCTGCTTTAAAGTAGTTGACAAAATGCCAACACTTTTAAATTCAACATAATTTTTACATAAACGTTTAGAACAATATTTAAACTTCATAAAAATGATAACAATTTTTTTTAGATTTCGCAACGCCGTTTCCTTTTTCGGGTTTGAAGATGATTCCGAAGTTGCCTGAAATTCTCCGGATAACATTTTAAGAGTCAAGTCTCTTGTTGCTTATTCGCGCAAGATCTAAGCTCTTAATTACCGGAGTATCATAATAACAACATTATTTTCTCTTTAAAAAATTGTCTTCACAACGTTTTTTTGGTCCGATGCGTAGTTGTCGAGATATTGCGTTGTCTCAAGATAAAAAACTCACCCTGTATAATTCGCATACACAATATCAATAAAAATATACTACAATTGGGTAAAAATTTACTATCCTTTACTGCATTAGTTCCAAACACTGGGCTAAATAGTACTATATATTTGTCAATTTTTCAACAGCTTAAATAACAAATTTACATTTTCTCTATAAAATTATTTTACACAATTTATGGTAACACTTTTCCTATTATTTGTGTTACACGATTTTCTTAAAAATGTGTAATATTCCACTACAAACATTATTCTACACTCAAATCTTAACATTATTTACTGTAGGTGCCTTCATTTTACTAACAATTTGTAGATATAAATTCTACAATTGTGTTTGTCTGTGAAGAAACTTAATTCGCTCTTATTCTTTTCAATAATTTATTTATTTGCAATTTTTTACCTTCACCGGTAAAAGAGGTATTCTTTGCAAATAAATTATTAACCCTGACGAAATTGAACAGAGAAAATACCGTTCGTCAAAAACGTGAAACACAGGGCGTTAATTCGTTTATGCATGTCACGATCTGACGTGCGTTTAATTCAATTTTCGTATGGAACTCGAAGTGAAGCGAACAAAGAACATTCCCAGGAGACGTCGCCGTACGAGAGGAAATTTTAATTCCACCTGACGGCACGCGCAGAAAAAATATTCCTAAAACACAGACTTCAAACGCCGCTGCTGAATCGGAACGGAAATGGAACGGACCCTTTTGTTGACGTCGTTGTCGCTGATGCGAGTGAAAAGCGCAGTCTTTTTGTTGCAAAGGAGCAATTTCCAACGTGGGCGACTACATTCGTTCGTGGAAAAAGATTTGCAAAATTTAATCCCGAAAGAACGAGCTGACGACGATTGTAAATTTTGCTTCATTAATCTTGACGGGGTAATAGTTTTTTAATATACAAGCTGAAGTGTATAAAACATATTAACACTTCGTTTCCTTTTCTCCTTACATAATGGTGTTGCACTTGACAACATAAAATCTGTGTTGCCCCCGCGGGTGAGAGAGAGAATATTCTCAAGGGACGGCGATAATCATGAACGCGTCATTGACCCGACGTTAACGGAATACATCACCGATCCCTAACGTTAAAAGGATTACCCTACACGGAAATACCTCTTAGGGTTTACGGCATTTCTCTTACCTGTTAGGAAATAAAATTGTTTTAAATGAGTTATGAGCCCTCAGAAAGTTCGGAAATTGATCTTAAAACCACATGATTTTCTTTTCTTTATTTAATTCACCCAGTTCAAAGTCTGCAACTTCTACTTCGTAATTTTATACAATTTCATTCGTATTTCAGAATGCAGTTGACGTTTAATATTTGAATAACTGTAGACGTGAACTATAGAAAAGCTTAACGCGAGGATGGCTGGAACTTCAAGCGAACAGAAACCACGAGCGCTGAAAGCTTTGCGGCAGCGAATTATGAAGACTGAACTGCTTTAAGACTTTCGAGAAGCTTGCGTGTTCCAAGCTTGGTGCGAGAGTGCGACTGGTACGCGAAGAAGATCTACGGTGGAATTATTACGTGAGCATCAACATGTATTCAATTCAATTCATTTATGTATGTGGATTTGGTTTAACAACTCATGAAAATATAATCTGCTCTGTGTAATTTAAAGAGAGAGGAACTGACAGTTCCTATGACGTAACAGATTATCCAGTATCCATGAACGCGCAGCAACAAAAATGAAACTTGTCGAATTTCATTGCCTCGCAATGCTGCAACTCCGTTGATAAATTCATCACATCCCAGCGCTGCCACCATTTTGTGGGACCGATCTGATGATGGTGGAAGACAACCCATTATTAAGTCTTCTTACTGTAACCGATGAATTTATACAGAAAATCAAAATTACAGGAGGGTTCCGATCTCTTTTCAAATATTAGGATCGTTACATGGCCACTTTATTAAGAAATCCGAGCCCTCTGGATCTGTGTAAGAGACTTAACAAAAGTAACCGGCTATAAAAAGAAAGAGTCACTTGTGAGCATAAATTAGGGTATATTAGAGCAGTATTACAGATAAATTAACTCATATATTTAGATAGAACCAACAACAGATGATTCTTGATGGAAAACTTTTATCCAAGGGTTACGGCAACTGCCCGAGGTACTTACTCCCCTTTAGGAAATTTCATGAAAGTAAAACTCCGGTGGTTGCACCCAAAACTCTCACTGCTCGCGAGCACATAATGAACATCCCTAACCAAGGCACCCGTATAGGAGAAGGGTTCGGTGAACATTCCTTAATTTTGAATTTTCTTTTACGATGCAACCCCGTTGTTTATATTAAAATTGCCCACCTCTTAAACAATTCTTTCCCCTTTCGGCTCGGTTCAATTAGGTCACTGGAATGACTTAAGTTGCCTAAACTACTACAGGCATTTTATTCAGTCGTTCTAAGAAACGTGGGTGAATTTCTCACTCATCAATAGTTCCTTATCGTCATAAGTTTACTTTAACTCATCTTAATCACTTATCGAAATGAGAGCCAATGTTTTGACTAGGGCCTTCCGCTCAAGTCCGTTATCATATGAGAATGTTTACGTGACAATCGACGTTTGAAATTGTTTTATGGATAACTCTAAGGGGATTTTTACTTTGATTTAATAAATTAGGGTTTAAATTTTCGGTTGTTACACCTTGACGAATAATCCACCCGCATAACAAAGAGGAATGACCTTGCGCTTCGTTGGCTTCTCGTCGACTCTAGATTGTTTAAAACAAGAGTTTCGTTTTTATTTTGTTTTTTTTTGTTTTATCTTTGTAATGTGAGACGAGTCAATACTTTGCAACTTGATAATAATTACCTTAATTGTTATATTTTGCAAACTCTAATGGTTCACATGACATCAATTTATTCTTGTTTTGTTTTCGGCTGTCTAGACTAGTTTAATTATTTTTATTTTCTTCTGCAAGTTTGCACTTGTTGGAGTTTTAAATTAAAGTGAGAATCCATTCCTCTTGTCTCGCTATAAATTTAAGAGGTTTATTTTTATTCAGTAAAAACAGTTGTGGATCTAATTTGCCACAGTTTTGTTGGTCTTTCTGAACTGATTTTTAGTTGCTCTTCATTTGAGTCTTGCGTTATTTCTATCGTTTGTTTCTATTAATTCATATTAATTTGTTTTTTGCAAGCTTCCACTTTATGGGGTTCTTGCATTAAGTTAAAAATAATTAATTGATTTGTTTGAGTTTGGATGAAAATAATTTAAGATTAAGAATCGCTATTTCATTTTTTGTTGTATTTGTCAAGTTAAATCAGCGCCCTCGGCAGGAAATCAACTTTGATAACTATTTGTTTTTGATTGATGACTATTATAACACTTTCTTTCTACCAAGTCAATAAAACTTACACTTTTTCAATATCTCTTTCCAATTTGCATTTGATTGGATTATCAAGAATTGAATTTAAATTTACGAATTGATTGGTCCTTGTACTGAGGCCTGCTGTATTTTTTGTTGTTTTAAACAAATTAAAAATTTCTGTTGTCAATGTCGTCATCGCACAGTACCCGGCGTTCGGAAAAACACGCCACGAACTACAGCCAGTAAAATAAGAAGACACCAAACTGCTGATTGCCTGGCCAATAAAATAAGGTGATGCCAAGCTCCGACTGACTGGTCCGCCAAAGAGCTGAGGTGACGAAATTGAGTATATGCATTACGTCACTTGAAGTAATTACCCAACAGACAGTAAGGAATACCCCACGAAGATCGGAGGTACCAAAGGAGATGGCGAGGGAAAGTGAAAGTGAAAGTCTGCGCTGACACATTCACACATATAACGCAAGTTAAGCTTGTGAGGGGCTCAAACATGAACATAAGCTAACTCTTGAAACGCTTATACACATAACGCGAGCTAGCCCTTTTGAGGCGCTCATACACAAACATAAGCTAGCCCTCGCGGCGCTTATAGACCCTGTAACCCGACCTTTCATTCGCTCCACCATGATCAGGGACCACCAAGGCTTCCACCCGGAGGGCCCAACGGAGGTTCCAGCGCAACGTCCTTCGAAGGTTTTCAAGTATTGTTTTTCTATGCTGCTGTACCTCCGTGAAGAGCCGCGCTGCATATCACCGCTACCATCGACAATGGAGAAGCTGCGTCGTGATCCTGCTAGTCAGATCGCCAAGATCGCCACTGTTATTGGCTGCATAAAATAGACTGGGCCGTTCCAATCAGCTACAGAGGTGTCAAGCTAAGTGATCTACGCTGTTTCGTCGACCGACAAACGTTCCGAATGCAGCAACTGACGCAACAATAAATTGTATTTGATACAACTTTAGATTATTTCAAATGTCAATAAAAGTTTAACTATTTCTACGTTTGTGACGAACCGCCACACTGTGTTCTCCCTCTAAGCCAACAATAAAAACTGAATTATTTTAACGTTTTTCAAAAACTTGTGTTAGATGGATAGTCAAAAATTAAACTTAAGGATATTGTCATTGAAAAATCTTGAATATTATTTGACTTGACTGCCTATAAAATTGAACGCAATGATATTGACTTATACAGGTTGATTCTTCAATAGACCAAGAATAGAAATCACAGATTATAGTGAAACTGGTAAAAGAAATATTGCGTTCTTTAGTTCTTGAAAAATAATTAATCAAAAATTTATCCAAATACACGATACTTCACTGGTTAAGAACCAGCAGCTAAAGGAATGAAAATAAATACAATCATAAATGTTTTATCGTTTTATGGCTGTTGCGGCGAGAAATCAGGCGAACTTGACCTTCAATGGAACTCAATGTAACCAGCTGAAAGAAGAGCTTTAAAATATTTACGACAATATTGATAAAGTCATGCAAATGCAAATCACCTGTAGTAAATTAATTAGTACAAATTTTATAAAATGAGGACAACAGAGGTTTGTAATTTGATCGCCAAATTTATTCCCACTAGTACTACAAACTTTGTTTCTCGTTGAGTTTGCCCGTTTGCCTCCGAAAAAATATTTGTTTGTCTCAAATAGGTTGTTAGTTTTCGCAAAAATAAATAAATTTCACGTGCTTTTAATTAAGATTAATAAATGTACAACAACAAACGGATGGCTTTACAATTATGGCCGCAGATATTTATAACTTGTGATTTTATGGTACCTATATGCTCAATAAAAACTCCATCCCTAAGCATCGTTTAGTATCCTTGTTCTTGTGAAGTTTAGTAGTTACTTACAATCAGGCGGAGGTGTACATTGGCAGAACGCAAAATGAATCGCTTTTCGATATTAGAAAAAAACGATATGGTTTTGTTATACGGCTAAGCATTAGGAAATGCACGTCGGGCTCGTCGTTTGTGGATCGAAAAATTTCCTTTACACATAGGAGCACTTTTGTTTCGGTGGTGCAGCATTTGCGTGATCACGGACATTTTTGTCCTGCAAATGGTCGTGGCTCAAAGGCAACTCCACGAGTGTTGGATGCTGAGATAAATATTTTAAATATTGTCGACGAAGAACCCAGCATCAGTACTAGAAGATTGGCATACAGGGCTGGAGTTTCCCAATCGACAGCTTGGAGAATTCTTCGTCAACAGGGATTGCATCCATACCGTGTACAAAAAATACAAACATTACTGCTGGGATATGCAAATCATCGTGTCAGGTTTTGTCAGTGGATATTAAATAAAGTTGACCAAAACAACGAATTTTTAAACGTGGTATTGTTTTACTCGAGATGGTGTTCGAAACTCTTATAACGCACACATATAGAGTGACGAAAATCCACACGCTACAGCGGAATTCCATCATCAGCAGCAATTTTCGGTAAATGTTTGGGCTGACATTGTTGCGAATTGTTTGATCGATCCTTACATTTTACCGCAGCATTTGAATGCTATAATTATTTGGACTTTTTATACTGAACAGGAGTTGCATGAATACTACTGAAGTGATTTGAAGTACACCCGATGTTTTCAAACGTGTAAGGGAAAACTTGAGAAAACTGGCTATGGCTTGCTTTGATAACAATGGTCTTCAATTTGAGCATCCGTTTTGAGAGGTAAAACCGAAATTTTTAAATTATTTGTCACAATTATTTTTTATTTATTTAAAACATAAAACACCCAACATTACGAGCGTAATGAAAGGTATTTCATGCTTTAAATTGCTACGGAGGTACTGTCTTTTGTTGAAACTGATTTTAGTCGGATCTGATTTAAATGTCTCAGTGAAGTGACGTTCGCAGGTCATCGTCTTCGTGCTAATAAATTAGTAAATGCTTGGATAAATTTAAACATTTGAGGCGGCGTTCCCACTATTAAATAAGTTTAACGGTTAACTTTTATAGTTTTATTGCTCTGGATAATAAACACAATAAAACGTACGAAAATACGATATCATAAAACTTACGATTGCGACGAACTCCATAAACATTGGCGTAACGTGCTTTTTGGGGTCATTTTTAATTAATTATGAATTTTCACAAAGAATTTTTCTCATAACCGATTATTTAATTCCTTTCACAGCTTCTTTTGGCGGTTTATTCAAGAACAACTTGGTTTGACTTGATTGGTCATTTTCCTGATATAATTTTCTTTTTTTCTTTCTGCATCAAATAACGCATTTTAAATCTCAATAAAGCTGACAGGGCTCGCAAAGAAAGAGTAAAATCATTTATTTTTGACATTTTTGAAAACAATTGACTATCAAATTTAATTTAATTCGCTTAGATATTTGACTGGAATTTCAGTTTTTTGTCAACAGTTGAAATTATAATTAAGCTGAGAAGGCTTGTAAAGAGAGAACGAGTTCATTTATTTTTAAGGTTTTATTTGATTTGTCAATTATTGACAGGTGTTTCTGAAAACAATTGACGACCAAATTTAGTTTAATTCTGTTACACATTTGATTCAAATCAAATCAATATGCCAAGAAAGATAAAACAAGAAAATGTTGTCCACAAATCAGATTCCCTCTCCTCGCTTTTGTACACAAATTTTTAAAAGCCAACACTGGCTGTTGGTATCAGAAATTTTGAAAGAAATTTTTGATGTCAATAACGAATTTAAGCACAAATATTCATCGCTTCCATATATTTCTCAATCTCGACGAATAAGAAAATACAAAAATTAGTAATAAATATAAAAATCGATCTAAATGAAAATTTACAATATTTTTCTGTTGTTTTGATGATCTAAGATCAGTAATTGCAAAATAGATTTCTGACAATCATTTTTTGTTACAACCAATCTGATGAATGAGAGAAGTATTGCGCTTACTGGGTAGTAAAGTAGGACTTCAATGAAATTTAAAACTTAAACGAAAAGTAGACTTTCGTCGATTGGATTCCATCACCGCCAACCACTGAGGAAACTCTGCGTGGTGACGACGCCGAAATAATATTTACATTTGATTCTGCACGAAAAAGCCGAGATAATAACTCGAGACGCCTTAAATATGAAAACGCAGTCGTTTTCGTTTTTGCTTCCGGCGAGCCTCGCTCAAAGCGAAACTCGGAATCGATAAATTCCGGGTTTTAATCGGCGCTGGGCTTCGAGAAATTATCAGAAAAGAAAAAGTCGCAATTTGTGTTGCGGCGGGCAATAGAGCCAAATTGAACGACCCACATAAAAATCGGTTCGTGGAGGGCTGTTAACTTCAGACGACCGTTGAACGATCTCCGGGGCACAATTTGGAAAATTGCGCACGCAATAAGTAATCGCACGCAATAAATAAATGACTGGAAACATCAAAAATAAAATTGCTGCTTGGAACGTAACGAATTCGGTTCGTAAAATCGCGTTCGATTCTTCCCTCTGCTTGGAATTTATCCGACTGCTTTTATTTCCGATACGTCTCAGAAAGCCTGGCTACCTAGAGGGCACTTGTGAAGTGGGCCGAACGGTGTCAAATACCTTCGGGATTTCAACACATTTCGCTGAGAGAACCGTCAAAGCCGGAGAGTATTTTTACGTCTCGCCCGATGTTTTATTGCCAGACTGTTTTCGATAATTTAATTTCGAAGAGTGAAGTTCTGAGGCCAAAAAAATGTGCAGTTATAATTCAATATATTTACAAATGTCTGAAAGCACAATTGAACGCACAAATCATGATTAGTATCGTACTTACTCGAATGAATAATTTTAGAATGCATTATGAAATCATGAATTGCAAGTATTTATTCAACGAACAAAACGAAAACAAAAACAACGAATTGATTATATCATGAACTTAAAAAGGGCAAACGAAAGTTCTACGACATTTCATCCTCTTCTGCATAGCAAAGAGAAGATTAGATTACTTAAATCGATTCGTCATTTTAAGTGATCGCAGTAATAAAGTTTTATGGACGCCCTGATACTTTCGATTTGTAGATGTTTTACATATTTGCCGAAAAAATCGTTACGTTTAGTCAGCAGCTTCCGGACTTGTCAGAATACTATTATTTTACAACAAAGAATGTTAAGTGGTAAATCTTGTCGCGCAACAAATTCGTTACTTCCGACCAATTAGTAGCGTTACTTCCGACCAATTAGTAGCGTGAAAAGCGAAAGCGCCGCAAGTAAATTGCCCTTTCCGTTAATTAAACGCGCGGAGGTGTTTATTTAAGGGACGACGCTGATTTTCTCCGTGCAAAATTATTAATAAACAGAATGAAGCAACACATTTTTTAAATTATAATTGTCTTGTCATAACAAAAAAAAAGCTCATATTTTACATATACAATAAAAGTGACAAACGACCTCCTCGCAAACATTGTTTATAGATTCTTTTCGAAGAACAATTGTACATTGTTGGAATGTTGTCGAAATCACTCATCGAACAGCAGCAACAGATCTTCCAGGCAAATTCAAAATTGTCCAAAAAAACTGTCCTGGGGTTCTTACAATAAGGTATTGGCTTAATTGCTTTGCGTAGAATATTTCAGACGAAACTTCTCCTTGAAATCTCAACACTGAGACTAATGAAGCTAAAGAATTTATTCCCATTCTTCTCAAGAGCAGTTTCAAATTGTGTCGAAAGGTTTCAACGGCTTGTCCACGTTCTTCTGGATTCCTGATTCACAATTCTCCTTTCTACTCCCATAGAGCAGCAGCAGCTTAAGAAAGAGTAGCTTAAGAAAAACCTGTTTTTCTCAAACTCTCAATACTTTAAAGACATAGAGCTAAGAGGTAGCTGATATTATCGATACCGTTCTTCAATAAAAAAAAGAAACGATGGAGTTTTGCTTTTAGTGAGCATTTCCTCTATTCCCTTCCTTAATTATCAATCAGTGTTTTTTTATGTTTTTAGTATAGTGAGGCGAAAGTCAGTTGACCCAACAAAATTTAAAAAAGAACGAAATGGAGACGAGAAGGCCCACTATCATCCTTCTATTTATCTTCATCTTGGAAAATGTAATAAAAGATGCTAAGATTAATACGATTAACACTTATTTAATGTAAAGAATTAGTATCTCTAGTTTTTGAAGTTGTAACACTAACAAGAAGTTTAACGAGTTGTAAAGTAGAGCAACGAGAAAAGCAATGTGAAGAAAGCAACAAGCAAAATTGGAATACAAATAAACGAAGTAGATGAAAGTAATGAAGAAGAACCTAGGAAAAATCAAATTACCAAGCTACTAAATTGAAAATAATGGAAGAAGAGAAACTGTTTTACAACCATCGTGATTACTGGACTAGAAGATCTGAACCGTATATAAAATACGAATCAATCAGATTTCTAATATGAAACGCGGCATAAATTAGTTGATTTCAAATTACTCCACGAAATTTTTACACTTGCACACTTTATCAATTCACAATACACCTGCGAAATTACTTCAGAAAATGATATTTCCTCAGGCTGAGTAAGAGGTAAAACGTTACGGTTTCTATTGTTCATTTACTATCATCGTGATACGTAAAAGCGAGACGTTCAATAAGATTTAAAATTTCATGCGTTTCTCCAGAGTAACAAGAACAAAAATAACTTTACGCTACGACTGTCGATACATTTCATGTTAATGCTGATGTCGAACACAGTTGTTCTTCAGCACAATAGCTGATATTGTTAACGATTCGAAATTCTGAATATTCAGTCGAAAAACCGAAAAAATAGAATATGTTCTATTTCGAAATAGTCTCTACAGCTTAAATATTTCTTGTTTTAAATTTTTATTGTATAAATCAAACCACATTTTGTACAATGAATAGAATAGTCTAAAGCGGGTAAAAACATTTCAAAAAATAGAATAAAGAGAGAGAGAAATAACAAAGTGAGATTTTACACAATATTGTGTAAAATGGAGGTGGAGAAGTTATTAATACAATTGCTGAAAATTAAGAAATAAATTCAGATACATTTCCACCTCTACCTTAAAAAAGTTTACATTTGTTTGTAGCAAAATTATTTCTCCATTTTGAAGTAAAAAGTTCCACACTAATTTAATTTTTGTACTACAATAAATTCTCGTAAGGGTGAAGATAAAGTTTCAACAAAATTCTACATCTTATGCAAAAAATTACTACAACAGACTATGAAGATTTTTTCACATTTTATTGTATAAAGTTGTGTAAAACTATAATAGAATTGCAATAAAAATATTTCTACAATTTGAAAACGAATAAATTACGAACACGTCAAAAAGTACCATTGGATATGTTAACATCTTACACAATTTGTTGAATAGTATTGAAGTGGGGTGCAATCACGTGATTATTTGCTCTTTTTTATTGACCGCTTAACGCAGATGACGATTAGGTGGCGTACGTGACTCTGCAAATAAATTTGAACAGATTATCTGTATTTGACAGTTGATTATTTATAATGAATGAATTTGTGAAAAATAAACCGTCTGAACGTAAATTCAGTATAGTGCTGCAGAAATTATTTGAAGGTAAATACGAATGTTTCTAAATTAAATATTCGTTTGTCTTATTTCTAACGTCTATAGATGACCCAAGCCGGAATTTATTGAGCAAGTGTCGGAATGAATTCTGCCATATTCCAGCTTGTGAATTGCTTCACAAGATCTGCACGTATCAAGACAAAGTCGAACCCACATCTTTAGTTGCCCGATTAAGAGTCAAAATTCGGCTTCGAGCATTCGGTTATGATCTTCTTCCTTAGAGATCTGTACAGAATTATACCATTAACTGTAAAATGTTCAGACAATATATGGAACCAGCAATACAATTTGAGTGAGTGTTAACAAAACTTACATAATTCGCATACAGTATATCAATAAAAATATACTACAGTTGGGTAAAAACTTACTATCCTATTACTTTCCAAACACTGTGTTAAATAGTAATACATATTTGTCAATTTTTACTAATAAAAGGAAAAATCTTCTATGAAATAGTATTTAATTCAACAATTTATAATGAACAGAGAATAAAACAATGACGCCTAATACTGGGCAGATAGAAAAGCAGTATAAGGCCTTGTTTATTCACTTTCAAGTAACTTTAACCTTCAGTTTATTCCCATAGTAACAATTATTTGTACAATTGTTACTATAACAATAAATCAGAAAATAAATTTTATTGAAAGTGAATAAACCGGCCCTAAATGTTATACGAAAAAAGTAAGCGTTAGTTACTTACAATTAGTGTGAGTAGCATGCGGCAACATATTCCACAAAAGCTGTTAGGAGAGAAATAACTCGCAGCCTGCCGATAGTATAAAAATTTTGTGCAATGATTGTATAAACATAACTTTACAACCAAAAAAATGAGGCTTTGGTCATTAAACTCCTTAGTGAAATGGAGGACAAAAACAAGCTTTTAAAACTGAAAATCGAATACTTAAAAAAAGAGCTGGAGCAAAATAGGCGTTCTTTACCCTACACGTATGCGGAAATTCTAAATGTAAACAAACACGAAGCAGAACATAGAATTACAAGCAATTTTCCGAGTCTAATTATTAAACCAAAGAAAAATCAAGATACAAAGCTAACAAAAATGGAAGTGCAAGGATCAAAGGTCTCAAATTTAAATATAAAAGTAAACAGTATTAAGGAAAGAAGGGATGGCAAAATTATCGTCAGCTGCGCACATGACACCGATATTAGTAAATTCCAAAACAAACCTGAGGATGCAATAAGCCACAACTATCAAATAGAAACCAATAAACTAGGAAATTCTAGGATAAGAATTGTAAGTATAGAACACGATTTCGGCAAGAATGAAATTTTAGATATAATTAAAAGCAAAACAATAAAACTGAAGATGAAAAACCACTTAAGATAAACCATATCCAGCATGTGAATCGCACCAGAACATATACAGTTTTCGCAGAGGTAACTCCTCTAGTTTTGCATAGGATAATGAAAAATAAGAAACTATATGTAGAATGGAGGCGCTATCGCGTATACGAAGATCTCAACTTAAGAATATGTTTTAAATGTAATGGATACAAACATGGTGGAAATAGATGCATAAACGAAATTATGTTCCCCAAATGCTCTGGAAACCATAAAGAAAAAAACATGTGTAAGTAGTATTAAGAAGTGCATTAATTGTAGTGTAGCAAATAGTAACTAATATATCAAGCAGGTCACGCAACATACGAGGAAAATATTTGCAAGGCATATGAATTTTACAAAAGAAGAGCAACTACCAAATTATTCCTTCCTATATCCCATTTTATGGATAAATTTCTTGAAGATTTTGAAGAAATACAACGAAACACAACAACATGTGCATCAAACTATGAATGTGTGCAAGATCTAATCAAATCAGATAATGACCTAAATATGCGAAGTCTAGATAAACATTTTAGTGAATTAGAACTACTTGTAGAAAAATATGAAAGGACCTTTGACATAATAGTGTATTCAGAAACATGGAATCTAAAAAATGCAGACTTTTATCAACTGAGCGGCTATAATATTGTGTACAACAAAGGAAATGTTAATCAAAATGATGATTTTGTTATTTATATCAAATCTACAATAAAAAGTACAACTGAACTGGTAAACATATGTGATTTAAAAGGAATCAAACTGAGGATAGGTGATGGTATAAATCTAGTAATCATAGCTATTTATAGACCATACACAGTTGAGTAACCAAATTCATCGATGATATGAGAGAATATGGTAGAACGTGAAGCCATTATTATTGGAGACATTAATATCGATATCCTAAAGAAATACAATTTCGGAAGAATATCAAAATAATTACGCTGTAAATGAATGAATTCCAGCAATAAATGTTGCAACTCACACCTATAATGAATCATCATCATGTATTGAATTGAGAGAGAGTTAAGAAAAATTAAACCTATGGTGGTTAATAGTAAGTTTACTGATCACTATCCCTATATGTCTGAAAATCAAGGACCTAAGAAACAGCACAAAGAAAAAAAAGAATGACAGCATGCAATATGTCAATTACAAAAACTTCAAACACCTTTATCAAGATTTTGAGACACAATATTAATATATCTAAAGTGTTTTCCAATAGGGTCGAGTCGATGTTGAAATGGATTAAAACAAGCTGTGTGTGAGGTATTAATGAAATTCTTTTTTTATATGAAAGGTCCAATTTTCAATGACTCTGCCGCATAGATCCGGCTGAATTTGAGCGATGGCTTGGGTTATGTTGACTTTGAAGTCATCGGTTGATTGCGGCCTATTAGATGACTCTGCCGCATAGATCCGGCTGAATTTGAGCGATGGCTTGGGTTATGTTGACTTTGAAGTCATCGGTTGATTGCGGCCTATTAGCATAGACCTGCGACTTCAGAAAAAGTCTAGCGGGGTCAAATCGCGCGATCTTGATGGCCAATTCACGTCACCTCTGCGAGAGATAACCAAACCCTCAAATTGTTCATGCAGAATGTCCATCGTGGCGTTCGCTGTGTGGCACGTAGCGCCGTACTGCTGGAACCACATGTCGTCCACGTCCATATCGTTCAATTCGGGCCAAAAGAAATTGGTTATAGTCGCTCACCGTTGACGATGATAGCCTCACGTCGTTTTCAAAGAAGTATGGGCCTATGACGCCGCCGCACAGTGGAACGAGCCAATGTAATCAGACGGACATACGATCAAAATTTGAAATTTTGAATTAACAATATTGAATATTATTTTCATAATTTTGACTATATTCTGCATATTATAGTAAAATTTCAGGTCTGTAGGACTGCTGTATTTCATATTATAGCAGTTCCAAGTAGACCGTGTTCACTCTCGAAAATAATTGTACTTTTAACGCACGGTTTAAATAGAGTTTTTTAGACGGATACAAAAAATAAATCGGTTGCATCTTAAATTATTATATTTCTACATATTTTCTCGTCCTGTTGATGCGAAAATAAACAGCATTTCACAAAAATTGTATTTGTTATGAATTTTTAAAGTCAATCACTTTGAATTTTTTCAGTTTCAACTTTGACCGTAAAAATAGTAAAACGCCCACATATGCCCGCTGTTTTGCAATCACAGTATAAAATTATGATACTTGCACATTTTTCATGCAATAATATTTTGCGACTTTTTGCGACCTTCGGAGTTAATCCACATTAATCGTGCGTCAACACAATTATGTCAGTGATTAATCTGAAATTTTGCTTAAAAATGTTTCTATATGAGCTAGTACTTTTTAAGTTTAACGTTTTTCTAAGATCAATTATTATCAAGTATTATTATTTTTGGAAAAATTAGACAATTTTGCGCTAAACACAAAGATAAATGGAAGACAATGAAGACAAGTTCCGCAATCAAAATCAAACGTGGCTGCACAGTAAGTTTGAATTACCACAACAAATTATAAGTGAAATTGATGATGAACATTTATTATTTGAACCAGTACCTTCAACATCAACAAATTTCGAAATCTTTAGTGAGCGACTGAAACGACGAAAAACAGAATTTGTTCGACAGTCTCCGAGAAAGTATATATAATGTTTGCTCCTAAAAAGTTGCTAAAATCAACAGATGCACAATTTATTCTTGATTTTATACAAGAATATCCACAACATAACAAAAAAAATTTAAAAAAATTGTAAAAATTTAGAACAATCCTCAAATAAAATACCCGCAGAGAAAGCACTCGCTTTATATGTATTGGCGACGATGACAAAACATCAGTACGTCTCACTGAAAACTGTAGCAGAAGAATCTGGTTATGAAATATATCCTTCTTATTACCAAATTCAGTGTGAAAAACGAAAGTGCTATCCGGTCAAAGAATCTATCCGAATAACAGAAATAGGTGTCCAAGTTCAGCTGCAATCATTAATGGATATTACCGCAAGTAGATTATTAAAAGCGGTGCAATTTTCAACAGATAAGTCATCAGATTTAATTCTCATAAGTAAATGGGGTTGTGATGGTACGTCTAATCTAAGCTCCTACAAACAAAAGTTCTTAGAAATAACTGGTATTGATCAAAGACTTATTTATCGTTTTGCAAATATCTTACAAGTAATAGCTTCAGGACAACCAATCAATATCGACCAATTTCGAACATATACTTTACGAACAACAGAACATTATCTAGCCCTATACAATTGGTATTATATGCCTGCTTCAGTTCACAAGTTTTAATTCATGGTGCAGATATTATTTAAAACGCTATTGTACCAATTGGACAAAATCCGCACCAAACGGTGACCTTTTGTGGATGTATTGCTACCTGGTGAACCTCGTGTGGGTTGGTGTCGTCCCATACACGGCAATTTTGCTTGTCAAAAATGCACCTCATCGCTAAAGATGATTTTTCGGCCAAAATTGGGGTCCTCTTCCAAACGCTGCGAAGCCCATTCAGCAAACAAACGGCGTTGTCTATTGCCATTAGCATTGAGCTCCTGGGTCAGTTGAATCTTGTACGGCTGCAGGTCCAAGTGCTGACGCAAAATTCGCCAAGTTAAAGTCTGCGAAGGGCCGAGGTCTTGTGCGCGCCGAAAAATTGATTGCCTCGGGTTCACCTTCACACTTTCATGGACAGCGGCAATGTTCTCGGTCGATCTGGCATTCCTTTGACGTACGGGTGTTCTCTGAAGAGTTGACTTTGAAGGGCCACCGCGTGTGCCGTAAAATGGGCGCGCAACGTTTGCACAAACGAACACTCCTTTTGATAA
This sequence comes from Serrognathus titanus, assembly GCA_039766575.1. Taxonomy (NCBI): domain Eukaryota; kingdom Metazoa; phylum Arthropoda; class Insecta; order Coleoptera; family Lucanidae; genus Serrognathus; species Serrognathus titanus. Next base: position 47,589,253 of record CM077914.1, on the reverse strand, counting down.
TAAAGTTTTAACATTTGGACGTGCTGCTCAATCGTGTAACTTGCCATGGTGATTTGGCATCAGTGACTCAATAACAACAATAGATTTAACAGATGCTGCCAAAACAACATGGCCGCCACAGCCTGTTGACATCGACTTGACCCTATTGGAAAACCCTTTAGTGACCAAAAGAAAACTAAGAAAAGGCACATCAGAAAACCTTGGATTACAGAGGGTTTACTGAATGCGATAAACACCAAAGATCGATTGTACAAAGCATACAAGTCAAACCCTAATAATGATCACATGAAAACAAATTATAATAACTACAAAAAAATCTTACAAAAAGTTTTAGAAAAAGCCAAACAGCAATATTATAGAGATATCGTCGACCAAACTAATTCACCAAAAGAGCTATGGAAATTTGTCAAGAATATCACAAACAAAGACAATAGTAACAGGAATTCTAGAGATATAGAGGAAATTCGGTGGATAAATTCCAATCAAATCCTCAAAATTGGGTACAAAGCCAGCCATTATCCACCTTTGTTACAATAGTGAACCCATTAAAACAAGAAGTGACACTATTTTATCTATTCTTCACTGTTAGTTATTTATGCAACATCTATACTGTATTTTTTCTTTTTTTTCCTCTGTGCAATCAAATGATCTCTAAATTAAGAATATTCTCACGCACAAGTGCTCAAGCACCATTGTTTGTTCTCTGTGTTTAGTCAGAACACACACCTGCGCTTCTAAAAGTGTCTATACTTTTTTTTTAATTCAGAGTCTCTATCTGGCAGAGTACGGTTAAAGCGGAGCTGGAATTTTTGAAGTTGTTTTCCATACTTGTCTGCATTGGTTCCTCACTCTCGCTAATTTCCTTCCGTCCATCCATTTAAAGCCTCTTTATTCAATTCCCAAGGTTCTTCTTGGTCTTCCTCTTTTTCGATTAGCGGTGTCTCTTGATTCTTACTTTTGTCTCAAGCCATCTCATTTGGTTCTGTTGGATGTTCTCTTCTAAAGGTATTATTTGCGGTTACTCTCTATGTATACCCTGTTACAAAATTCAAAGTAGCCTTCGCCGTGTGTACGAGCGAAATTAACACTGCATATTAATAGAGAAGGAAACTATAACGCCTAAAAGCAATTAGACGGCAGCATGAGCTGTGAACATACGTTAGGTGACGTGGGAGGCGAGTACATCCATCATTCTCTCTCCATTATCATCTCACTCGCACTTAGTTCAATTTCGTATTCTATCCCATCCTGTTTTACCTAGAATTTTCCTCAGGAACCTCATTTTCATAGTGTTTCTATTACAGATTTAACGTCTCTTATCATTGATATTTTCCAATCTCCTACATTGGCCTATTACCCTTCTTTTCATCCATGCTATTTCCTTTTTTACGCATTAGTGTAATAATTTCTATATGCTAGCCTCTTTATGCAGTCTTTTCTCTGCGTATTTACTTCAGAAGTTCTAAAATAAATTTTGTTTACACTTTTTATTAATATTTGTAGCCAAGTTATAATGTTTTCCTAACTTTTATTTTTCTGTTTCTTCGATTGCTATTTCTATTATTTTTTCATACTCTTCTCCACGCACAGTACTTTTTTCCAGCCTTTCAAGTTTCTCGAGCTTAAGTACATATTATTCTTCTATTCTTTTAAACCAACATGCCGTGCGTTTTCTCCCATCCACAGCTTTGTTTTGCTGCTATAAATAAATAATTTGAATAATATCAAATAGTAGCAAGTTTTATTAAAACATGAAATTCTCCAGATTTAAGTATGTCATACAACGCCTGGAAATGTTTATGAAAGAAAATTATTGAAACGTATTGAATCTGACGGAGTTATTCTATCAAAGGGGATGCTGCATCTTGAAGAATTGATTGAATTGAAAACTTTATAAATAGGGTTTAAGTCGATTAAAAACGTGTTTGTCAAAAAGTAATGCAGACATCTTTCTGTAATTGCACAAAAAAAATTAACTTGAATGTTTTCTCAACAAAAATCTGCCCGAAATGAGAAGCTCTAGTAGGTAATAGAAACAAGGAATTTTCGCTTTTATTTAAGGACACGGCGCATCTAGCCGTCCTTGGTCGAGTAATTCGCAAGCAACGCTTCGACTTCCGCCTCGCCGGCGAACAAGAAAACAAGCCGCAGACAATGAACCTGACTTTTACAGAACCGGTCGCGATAATAACTCACTTCCTTCAGAACGTGTGACTTTTAGCGATCGAAACGGGCGACACGTCGATAATAAATAATAACAAAAGGAACGACCTAAGCGCAACGACTTTCAAAAACCAAATGACCTGAAATGCAAAACGGTTTCTAAGATTGTTCGTACACATAAGTGGATCTCAAGCACTTACAAAACAAGTTATATCACAAATTTACAATAGATAAAAAGTAGCAAGGCTGTAGTGGAATTTAAACAGAAAAAAGCTCTTGGAAGTTAATAAATGTAATATAAGAGATAAAATGTAGTTTAAACGCCATTTGAACTATATTTTTCATCGTAGCGAAACCGGGGAAGTACCAAAGTGAAAAAAATATCTAATTTTCAAATCGGTTCTGAATAACAGCATCAACTCTTTTGATTGTCACTCGCATAGACTCTTCCATGCCTTTTTATCGATCCAATCTGCCTATTCAGGGTTCCCTTCTCTTTTCTTTCAAAATGATAATCAACATCGATTGCATAAAGGAACTAGCAAAATTATAAACCAAAATTTTCCTATTTATTCAAGACCATAGAAAAAGAAAAGCTTAAGGAGATCCGTCAGCTTAAGCAAATTCAAGAACAATCAGGAATTTAAAAAAAATGATCACATGATTTTCCATCCGGTTTGTATAGACAGCCTTTCTTTATAAGACCTCCTGGTATTACCAGAATGTATGTATAACAGTGAGCTCAAATTTGCAATAATTTTGCCCGACCAAAAAAAATTATTATTAATTGGACTCGATAAAAATGCTACTCTTGACCCTGAAACGCGCAAAAGCGGTCTGGGTGGAGCCGCCTATTTCGTCAACGGCAATCCAGCCTGCCTTAAATATCAAAGTATAATGAGATTTTTTCCTTGAGCGATTTAATTTTAGCATATCCACTCTTGCACGGGGACGAATTAAAAAGTATTTAATGAAAAATTTCCTGCGACAAAATCGCGGTGGCATTCGAGCTTTTTGCTCCCTGACGCTCGTCCTGAATATTCGGCGGATGAAGGAGATGAACAAAGGGCGCACGCTAAGCCCGAATAATGCGAATGTAAACCGCTTCGTTATTCGAACGAATTTCACCGCAGTGCCGATCCGCGCGTTCTGAATATGTGAAATGTTTCTGTACCGGTGCGAGATATTTGAGCTTGTTATTTATTTTTCTTGCGTGGGCGGAGGCATATTTTTACGTTTAACGAGATGCGTAGGATCATGTTCTACTCCCTCAAAAAGAAACTTTAAGAAAAGGGCGTCGAAACGTTATGCTTAAATAACAAGATTAATATCAATTTTATTTATGATACACACAAAGATGGTTAAAAAGAACCATTATATATCCTTTAACACACACAAATGTAGAGTATATATTTGACTTTTATTTCGGAATTTCACAAGACATCGTTTGAACGTTCTCTGTATCTAATTTAAATTCCCTTCACTGATCTTTGGTGAAAGAAGTCTGTCATTAATATTTCAATGTTTTAGTCTTTAATAATAAAGAACGGTAGCCTCAAATTTTATACGAGTTGGGATTCAATACTTATCTACCTAGTCATGGAAGAAAAGAGTAAAGTTGTTGATTTGATCAAAAAAATAGGTGTTATTTAATATTTAAAATTGAAAAATGAGTAATTTAAAGTTAAAACGTCGATGGGCAATAAAATATTTGACTAAAGAAGGGAGTACTCAAAATACTCATGAGAGAACGACAGCAGTGCACAACTATGACTCTCTGTCATATTTCCAAGTCAAATGTTGGTCAAAGCAGTTTCGTTGGGGTAGAGAATTCATTCGGACGATCCAAGGGGTGGAAGGCGATTAGAAGTTCAAAATATAGAAATTATAAAAAAAAGTTGAGGATTTAGTGATGAAGGGCCGACGTCATTGCTACAGAAATATCTGAAGCTTCAGTTTTAATAATATTGTATTTAGACTTAAGCCTTAGCTGGGTTCCTTGGCTGATGACGACAGAACAAAATTTGTGAGCCAAAAAAAAATTCAGCGCAAAATTTCGTCTCTTTAGAGGCGAATCCAAACCTACTTTCATAAATTATCACTGGCGATGAAATTTTGGTACATTTTTGGAACCCAGAGATAAAACAAGAACTATGCAATAGATACATAAAGGTTCTCCACCCCCGAAAGTTCTGCAGAAAAATTGATGGACACAAAGTTCTGCAGGAAAGTTGATGCCTATGATTTCTTGGGATAGTGAGAAAATCCTCCTAGTTGAAAATATGTCACAAGGCTTAACAATTAATATGGAGGTTTACCGAAGAATACTTCGCAACTTAAAAAAGGCCTTCGAACAAACGGCTTCATAATTTTTCTCTTTCATGATCATTGCAACTTATCGACGCCACTGGCCTTACTAAACTGGACCTGGCAGCCTCCGACTATTACCTACTTTGACAACTTAAAAAAAAACTAAAAGGAAGACGATTTTCTTCAGCTCGGGATCTAAAAGATGCTATAAACAATTACTTTGCAGAACTTCCAAGTGGGTTAGATCAACAAGTGTGTGGACTTAAATGGAGAATTTATTGAAAAATAAAAATGTTTAAATTATCCCTTTCATGGTTACGTAGATAATTTTAGAATTTTCCTTCATATGTCAAAATCTTCAATTTTGAAATTCTAAACGTTTAAGTCTAAATTTCTATTGTGGGTTTATCCGAGAGAGAAAGATTGATATTTGAATGTGGAAATAAGACCAGAACGTGTAAAGCCAGTTTACAATAAGTAGAACTGAAACCAAATGGTAGTGTTATGGATACTTCTAGAACAGGCCATCCAAAGACGTCCGACGATAAAAAAAATTAATATTCTATTGACATTATAGCAAAATCCGTATACGTCAAGTACACAGAGAGCGAATTATATTAAAGTCCACAAATCAACAGAAACCAATTTTTTTAAAGAAAAATGACATCCATACAATCTTCGATCGGGTGAAAGATTATGATCCAAACCGCAGACATGAAATAATGACTAAGTTGTCCAATAACGATAATAATTATCAAACGCATCTTTTTCTCCGATGAGGCCAACGGTGAAGTGAAGTTTTGGATACTATGCATCTCAACGCGAATGATCCAGACTGCAAGTGAAAATATATGGTTCCAACAAGATGGGGATCTTCCTCGCTATGAAATTAATGTTAAATGATACCTAAATTACATATATTTTTCCAAACTGATGGATAGATAAAGGTGGTTTCATAAAGTTGTCACCAACTTGAATCCTCTGGGGTTAAGTAAAGGATAGTGTGGAGATAGAGTTCCAACAAGATGGGACTCTTCCTCGCTATGAAGCTAATGTTAAATGATATCTAAATTATATATATTTTTCCAAACTGATGGATAGGGAGAGGTGGTTTCATAAAGTTGTCACCAACACGAATCCTGTGGGGTTAAGTAAAGGATAGTCTGGAGATAGTGTGGAGATAGAGTTCCAACAAGTTGAGGCTTTTCCTCGCTATGAAACTAATGTTAAATGATACCTAAATTACAAATAGTTTTCCAAGCTGATGGATAGGAAGAGGTGAGTTTCATAAAATTGTCACCAACTTGAATCCTCTGGGGTTAAGTAAAGGATAGTGTGGAGATAGTGGTTTTAGAAATAATTAAAAGCAGATCTCTTCCCACAATAAACAATTTTATATTCGTAGATATATATTTCGGCAGCCATGCTGTTATCTTCAGTACAAATTACGCACTCATAAGTTAAAAGCACTTTTCATGATCCGCTTTAAGCTTGTGAGTTTGTTCTGAAAATCATAGATGTGCAGTACGGGCCATTATCGCTAATCTCCCACGGCTCCTAATTTAACATATTAATGACTCTCATTGTTTTAAAAGAATTAAGCTTTTTGCAAACATCCTGTAATATAAAAATATTTCCTGAAAAAAGCAAAAAATAAAATCGACTGGTCTGAGCGTTTTTTGGAAAAGTCGATTGTCTTGAAGATATCGAATTTATTTTCAGAGCCTTGTGTAATAATTTCTAAAAAAAAAACTTGCAAACTGATAAGGAGATCTTTTATTCTTAAACTTTTTTTTTAGTTGAAATACTAATATATGGGTAAACGAAAAGGACGTGGCACAACTTCTTTCATCTCACGGAACGAAATATTGACACTGGAGGATCCGTGAAGAGGCGTTTAGGGAATAATTTACATAATCCATCGTTACTTTATCACAAGGCATTTTAAACATATTTGAAACATGAAATGCCCCAATTCATTTGATAAAGAGGAGTTTCATTAATGACATTAATATATCAAGCTTGTAGCATTTGCGTTTTATTAAATTTTTATTCCTGCTTTCTTGGGGAATACTATTCTACTTATGAAACGCCTGAATTTAGTTACTTGCTTTGAAACCGATTATCTCAAATGAAAACTGAAGTTTATTTTAAACGATCTTTAAAGAAATTAGTACTTCTGGATCAGGTTTGATAAGCATCTCTGGTCAAAAGGAAAATTTTTCCAAAGGATCTTCGTAAAAACTTTAATTCTAAAACCTTTGTCTTTAATTTAAGACGTAGAATCTATGGTTATATATAGTTATAAAAGTTTGAATCGCGACATCCGATTTGCAACAACATTTTTCATATATCTAGCATTAAGAAGAAGCACTCCTTAGTTGACCTATTAATTAATAATACAAACTTTCGCTTGCTCGTTTAGCCTCATCTCCTTTCCTATATTTTCTGGACGTACTCCAAAAGATTTAAAACAAAAGCGTTTTCGTTTTCAACTCAAAATGGAACATACGATATGCAATTTAAAAGATTTCATCGACGCTAGCCACCAAGCATAGTTCTAAACTCAATACTCCACATTTAATAAAAATCTTGTCTCAAAATGTTAAAGCATTTTTAATTATAAAATTTAAAAGTTTCTAAGGCTTAAGTTAATGCACTTTTCTAGATCGGGAATGGTTCTAATTAAGCTATAAAAACCAGATTTCTAATTTTCTTTTCTCTTTCAAAATAGAGCTAAGACTTAACCCATTGTGTAATGTAGTTTAAGAGCCAATCCAACTCCATGGGGGATGCATCTAAATGGGAAAATCTATTTTTCGAATCGATTCTGAAGTACTGAAATTAGAATCGATTAACTAATATTCATGTGTGCAGCTCCGTTCGTCGTCACTCGCCTCACATCTTCCAAGCTTCGTTTAACCTCCTCCAATCCTCATCATCCAACTCCATGAGGATGCACTTAAATGGGAAAATCTATTTTTCAAATCGATTCTGGACAGCCAAATCAGAATCGATTCTGAAGTTTTGAAATTAGAATGGATTAACTAAAATTCATGTGTGCAGCTCCGTTCGTCGTCACTCGCCTCGTCTCTCCCAAGCTTCGTTTAACTTCCTCCAATCCTCATCTCTTTTTATTTGCTTAGGCTAACCTTCTAACGGCAAACTTCTTCATTATTTGTGCATTTTTTTTCTTGAATGGCTAATCATTAATCATTTTATAGCCATTTCGATTTTTTCTTGATATTCCATTTCTTCACAGACAGTTCGTTTCTTCGCCCCGAAACTTTGTCCGTCTCTTTCCCATAACCCAAACACCAATGACCTTGAATAACTTTTGCATTATTTATAAGTTTTCCTCCTGTTTCGCCTTTTATCGAATTCAAATATTAAACAAAGTTAGAATTTTCTACTGCAAAATTCTTAAAATTTCTCGCCCCAAATACTTTCAAAATTTAGAGCACCATCATTTAAATAAGTGACCTTGAATCAACTATACAGCTTATGTTAGGTGCCTTTACGGATTTATTTGAAACTTTTTCTTTTTAACTTCTTTCTGAATTAAACAGCTTTAATTCAGAAAGAAGTTAAAAAGAAAAAGTTTCAAATAAATCCGTAAAGGTCTAAAATGTGCGGATTAAATACCTTCCCTTATAGTGATTTCGTAGACTTTTGATGCAAATTCGTTCTAAACTCAAGATTAGATGTCACAGATTTCCTCATTCAAGCTTTAATTACGGAATATTTCTTAGAACCAAAGCTTAAGTGGATAGGTGGTTTTAAACACACCGTCTCAAAGCTTAGATTTTGGGCATTTTTTTGTAATTAATAATTTTTGAAACGCTTTGAAGACCATGGGTTTGCTTACTAAGTTTTTTTTCAAAACTAAGTTTCATCAATTTAGGTCACTACCTAAATGAGTCACTTTAGAGATCTTCCATTCATTGAAACAGAGAACGTTACGATTATTTCCCGACCATTTTCGGACCAAATCCGATGTTTAGGTGTAACATGAAACCCAAAAGAAAAGCAACAGTGGGTGAACAAATTCGCTGCTCTAATATTAGCCTAACGATATGTCACGCCTGCCCTCATTTGCATACGATTAAAATGTCTCGGTGTCATTTTTTTGCTGGCGGTCGTACGTACGTATGAATATTCGATGTGCGAATCTGACGTAGCATGAAATCTGGCCGGGACTAATAAGCAGCTCAGGGCGTGGACAAGGCCGCTGGATTAGTATAAAATTCGGGCAGGACCCAGTTAAGGTATCACTTGTCCATCGCAAGTTAATTAGCCACAATGAACTCCTTGGTAAGTCTTGCAAATTTTGTTTTATGAAACCGTTGCTTATTGTTATGGTGGGTATTTCAGGTTATATTTGCCGCTGTTTTGGCCGCCGCAAGCGCGAGTTTGGCCCCCGCCGCTTTGGTTGCCCCCTTAGCCAAAACTTCGGTACTTCAAGGACCAAGTACTAGTTCTCAGGTTGTGGGCCCTGATGGTAGTGCCATCGTAGCCGGTGCACCAGGTGGCAAAATCGTCGCGACTGAAGGACTTGGAGCTGTTGGTTACACTGCCCCCATCGTCTCTGCTTATTCCGCCCCCTACCTCTCTGCTTATTCTGGCGCCGCAATCCCAGCTCCACTCGCCTACTCTGCACCCTTAGCTTATTCCACCCCTTACCTCGGCAAAACCTTAGTCGCTTCTCCCCTCACCGCTTCCGGCTACCCACTTTTGGCAGCCGGATCAGGACTTGAAGGACAATGGGTCCCTGACATCAACGAGAAACTCTACGACGATGGATCTTACAAGGGTGAAATCTATTAAGTTGGGACAGTTATTTATCGCTCACGTTTACCGTTTTGAAGAAGCTGCCTCCTCGAAAAGTGTATATTTGTATGTTGAATAAATAAATTTTATTTATCGTATGAAACTGCTCATTTTTTATTCATTGAACTTGCGCAAGAAATAAGCTTGTTGCCCTTTCGTTAAAAAAAATAACCACTATAACCGAATTAATGGCAAGCAAACATATCGAAAACACAACGTCCCATAAATCTGTGACTTTTCGAATCAAACTTTTCCTGCCGCGACCCGACTGTGACAAATAAACCGAACAAAATTCTCGAACAAAACTGTCAGAAACTCTTCGGGGAATTCGAGGCAGTACTTGTTAAAAACCTGGAAGGACTAGTCGGCTTCATCGGGCAGCTGATGTCGTGTTTCAATTTCCCATAAGGAAAATAAACGGGGCGCTATCTAAGCCGGAGAGGAACAAGAGACGAGGATAAGGTCGGATATTTTATAAACTTCCCGGATAAATACTCACCAGAATTTCGCGACGTTAACTCAAAACATCTGCAACAAATAAGAAGAGAAACACGTTAAAATAACTTCACTTTTCTTTGTAAATTTCTTTTTTAAAATATCTTGCTTAAAACGAAATTGAAGGCACCGTAGTTCATTCATAATACAACTTTTTCATTTCTAGGTTAATTTTCAAAGTGCTATTATTTTAATTATGTTAAAAGGGTATGGGTTAAGGAAAATTACCATATCTCACTAAAATATAAACTGAATGGCCCCGGCTAATTAAGAGCAACAACCCTTAATGTCTGATCTATGAGGGTACCAAAACAAGACAACCCTAACATAGATCTTTGAATACATTAAAGTAAATGCCTTTAATACGCGTTCATAGTAAACATCCCGGAAATTATAGCAAAATCCGGTGAATTTGAGAGAATTTGAAAAGATTTAATGCAGGGTACATGATTTTCAATCAAGGAATGTTCCTGTGTATTATTTCGTCTGTGTCTATAACTTATTTAAGTGCTACCACAATCAAAGCTTGAAGGAATGCCAAAACAGAAATATTTAAAATAAGTACTAAATTCAAAATAATATATTTATTCAGATAAAAATACAAATATAAACTAAATAGTAAATATGTATATTTAAAATAATTTTTTCAAACAGAAAATAAGTAACAAATGTGTAAAATAATAAATAGATTTCAAAACCCACAAATTATTCTGTAAATATGTTTTTAGAAGGTTCAACAACTACAGCCGCAATCAATTTGGGAATATTCTCTAAGGAGAACAAGAGAATTTTTTTATTTTTCTGAAAAATTTAAAATACTTACTGACAAGTATCAAAAATTCCCAATACAATCTACGAACTCTACAATTTTGTTCTTTTTACAAGTATGTAATTTCTTTAAAGAAATTAAGAGACAAGGTTAATTATTGTTCTGGTTGTTTTGAATTAAATTAAATATGTAACAAACAATATTCTTTATTGAGTTGATTCAGAAAACCAACTCTGCGGTTAAAATTTTCTCCAGTTTCCCAATTTAAATCTGGGCATCTTAAATGTAGACTCTTAAGCGTGTCAGGTTTCGACTTCCAGTAGTTTAACATCAACGTAAACTTAGAAATTGGAGCATTTCATTCATAAATTTGTTTTTTTTTTTTTCTCTCTAAACTGATTAGGATTACAAACGGTTTTTTTTTATGAGACGGTAAGTCCTGCGCTGAATCTACCCAATTTCTTTTCTTTTTTTTGCTGGCATTAGTACGAAATTATTTTGAAAAGTTTAAGGTACATCTCGCAACATTACTATTACATCGCAATTGCGAATAACTAGGAAAGGTCGGTTTAGCTTGCAGTAGAATTCGCAAGTAAGTAGGGTCGAAACAACTATACAGAGAATGCTCGAGGAATCTACTGCAATCAAAACCGAGTAGCAACAAAATTTGTTAATTACTTCAATAATAAATTACTATAAACTTTTTAATTGATTGATCGGACAGGTAAAAATTTTATTATGTTGAAGTTGTCAACGTACAGCGAAATTGAAATGATTTTGCAATCTGCCCGATTAATATCATTAATTTAATTGAGAATCTTGTTCAAAAATGTTTCAGGATATTTAAAATGCTTTGTCAAAAATATTTTAAGGTGATTTGTCCATTCTTCTAATTTTGTTGATCAATCTTCTCAATTTCTTTAATACTTTTCTAAATCGCTTGTTTTAAATTGGTTTGTTTAGTGCTTTCTTTAATTCTCCTTAAAAATTTCCTTTTTGGCTTGGTCATTGTTTTATGGATTTTCTTGATTGTTTCTTGTTTGATTCTGCTTTTTTAGATCTGTCCCCGATGAGCCGAAACGACATATTTTCAGGACATGCTAATTGTTCCTATTATCCGACAATCAACAAAGGCCTTTTTATTCAGAACGTACCGAATATTATAAAAGAATCACAAAATAAAGGAAAAAAGGAAACAAATGTCAGTCGCAATATTTTCAGAAAGACAGAAACAAAGAAAAAGAAAAACAATTGACGATCGTAAGAAAAATTCAAGCTCAAAAAAATAATTAATAATAAATATTCAAAACATAATGATAATTCCAGGTTCAAGAAAAAAGGGAAAAAGGAGAACACATCAAAATCGCTTGCAACATTTACGAAAAAGGAACGCAAAAAATTGAAACTAAATTTTTCATTGTTTAATTTCAGAAAAATGCTAAACAATTAAATACAAAAAAAATTAAGAAAGTTTGTGACGATGAAGAAAGCTAATCGAATGAGAAAGAAATAAAAACTCGAAACGAATTGTAGATTTAAAAAATAATTAATACTAAACACTCAAAATATAAAATAATTCGAAAATCACAAAGAACCAAAGAAAGAGGAAGACAAATGACAATCATAGTATTTACGAAAGAAAAAAAAACACAGAAATCTGAAAAAAAACACTTAATTTCTGAAAAATTATAAACTAAACTGAAGAGCGTAACTATAGCCCCGCTCCCAATTTTTATTTATTTTTGTCTAATTCAAAGACAACTTCTTAGAATAGTGATAAATAACTGAACCAAAAACAATAAACCAATTCAGAAGTACTAAAAAACAATTCATCTAATTTTTTTAAGAAAAATATTGAAACTGAACAGTGCAAAATTAATTATTTAATAATGGGTTGGTCCTCCGTTTTTTGTAATTAACCCAAAAATTCTTGAAGACGTGCTTTCAACCAAATTATTTAATATTTCCGGCTCTAAATTAACCCAAACTTTCTCTAATGCAATTTTTGAGTTCATTAATTGTGGCATATTGTTTATTATCACGATAAACTCGGCGAACCAAAATCCCCCAAAGGTTTTCTATTGGATTAATGTCTGGAAAACAGGAAAGCCAGTCCAATAATTCGATATTTCTTCTTTCGAACGAAGACATCGATTCCCTATTAATACGTATTCGTGCATTATCTTGTTGGTGGACCCATTGTTGATAAATTGTTGTTATTTAAAAATTGAATTAAATTTACTTCAAGAACGTCAAGATATTCTCTGCTGTTCATTCGTGCTAATGTTAAAACCCAAGTTTTGGTAAAGGCACCCCAAACCATTAAAGTGCCTCCCCCAAAATTTCTCTTTGAAAAATACTGAGGCTCTTTTCTTAAATCCCGCCAGTAACGATTAAATCTATCTGAGCCAGCTGATTTAACCTTTTTTCGCCAGAAAAAAATGATCTAAAAAGAATCTTTGAAAATAAAGTACAGTGAAATAAATATCTTACTTTCTCCGAATTGTGGTTCATATTCTCCCGAGCAAATTGCAACCTGTCAATTTTATGGCGAGGGAGAAGACGCGGAGGTGTTTTCAACTTTTGACGCACGATATGTTCACTTTTGTTCGAAATTCTTCGAATTGTCCACGGGGAAATATTTACTCCACATTCTGAAGCTATCCTTCTACCACTTTCGAGCAATTGCTTGCAGCAGCAATAATTCTTATTTCAGTTCTAGGTGAAATCGTCCTCTTTGATCCGCCTTTTTTGTTTGTCCCAAACTGAACAGGATTTCTCAAATAATTTGACACAACTTTACGCGATCGATTAATTCTTCGAGCAATTTCACGGCGACTCGGACCTTCATCACAAAAAGCCAAGATTTTACCCTTCTCCAACTCAGAAAGGTTACTTCCTCGGGACATTTTCAGTCTAATTGTCACAAAGTAATAACGTTTAATGATAAAATTACTTGTTTCTTTTGTTTCATAAGAGACACAACCGAGCTTGGATTTCATTAATTTATTTCAACCGGCGCTATAGTTAAACACTGTTCAGTTTTAATATTTTTTAAGAATAAATTACAATTTTGTTTGGTTTTTTTTAACTTCTTTTATGATTTCTCTAAATAAGATTAAATTATTGTTGTTTTAGGAACAAAAAATCTAAAATTGGGAGCGGGGCTATATTTGTGCTCTTCAGTTTATTAAAAACAATAAAAATGAAGAATGTTTTCGATTTTATATTACATGAATGTAAAATAAAATAAGAAAAACAAATGACAATCGTAATATTCGCGAAAGAAAGAAGAGCGCAGAAAATTTGTGATCATTAAATTTCAGATGACATAGATAACAAATAAAAACAGAAAAGCAGAACGCAGACTCTTGGGAAAATATAATAAAAGGAAAAGAAAGAAAACAATAACTTTAAATGCAAAAGAAAAGAAAACAAATGACAGCGGTAAATTTTGGAAAGAAAAAAAGACAAATAGCGATCGTAATGAATGCGAAAGGAAATTAAATAATTTCAGAAAATATTAACAAAACAGAAAAAAGACTGATTTGCTTTGTAGCTGCTGTGAGACATTCTTTTAAATAAAAACGGCCACAACAAAAAAAAGCTTCACAAACTGCCAGGAATATTTGAAGACGAATTTCAAACTCAGAAGAAGTCGACAAACAAATGAAGATGATAAAAAAAATCAAAAAGGGACGGAAATATTTGAGCACGAATTTCAAACTTAAAATAGTCAAATGTGATTTTCTTTTTTTTTTTTGAAAATTGGTAAATTGGCAACACTGTCTAAAACAGTCTTAAGCATACAGAATGTAAAATTTATTTTAATTTATTTTACAGGAAATAAAAATAAAATGAAGCTGTTACCTAAAGATGTTTAATTTTTTTATTAATTTAATTAATTTCTTAATATTTAAATAATTTGCAATTTTATTTAGCTCTAAAAATACCAAATCAAGTCAAACAAAGAGTATTTATTTCTATTGCCAATACTATTTCGCTTATTCTCGATTCTTTAATTTATCATGAATCATGAGTATATAAGTAGATCAAATTTCTTGGGGCCCTATTTTTTAGCCCGTGCCCTGTATATGAATCAATCAACTTCCTGAAACTACACATAAATGTTATTTTTGGAGATTTTATTATATTTTAATATTCCTTTCATAGCTTGCAGTGCGTTACATCTTACAAAGTATTGATTTTTTATTAATAATAAGTTAAGTTCTTAGTTTTACGTTAATTTTTAACACTTTTATTTAAGGCTCTTTCTTCCATTATATTCGTATAGTTGATCTATCAAATAATTGCCCAAAATCTTTAAACGCCTTGTGGGTTTAATTTATGAATGTTAGACTTTTTTTGTAATTCTTGAAAAAAATTAGAGAAATTTTCATCACACAACACACCCTTTGAATTTCAGAGGCTTTCGTCCTTTCAGTTTGGCTTTTTCACATAATGTTCATTGAATGCCTAAACCTCTAGAACTGACAAAGTCAGAAATATAACATGGCTCCAATATCTTCTCATCTGAGTTATTCCTTTTGGAACGCCTTAAACATAATAGCAACAAGGAAAATTCCCAGGCAATTGAAAATCATAAACTGTCTTACCCAAAATCATAGCGTTTTTTTATTAAATTGTTACTTAAGTCCAGATCCTTTAGTAAAAATTAAAACGTCAAAGATAAAATTATTGCTGATGTTCTCTTCTAATTGTCAACCTGTAAAAATAGTCAGAAGCAAAATCGTAAGAATTCCGAACTCGTTTATTTATCTCTGCAATTAACTCGATATGCATATGCATGCACCCGATTCAGGTGTCCTTACTCATTTTTTGCGCGAAATTCGGGCACACACCGCGAAATGGCAAGGCCATCGCCATCATATATAACGGTGATAAATCTCAGGGGCCGTATCAAGTGATCGCTCGACGGGAAACGAGAACACCGAAACGACATGAACTCGTTCGTAAGTAACCCCGCAAAGAGATCATATCGAGAAGTTAATTAAAAACTCTGAAAGGCCGAGTTTAGACAGTGAAAGTTTTAAAAAGAAAAGCTGAAACTAGACTGTCATTTTTTTCAGGCTGCCTTCCTCTGTGCCATCCTAGCAGTTAGCAATGCCAGTTATAGTTACAGTCCGATTGGGAAGACCTCAGTTCTGCAAGGCCCGAGCTCGAGCTCTCAGGTAGTTGGACCTGATGGAAGCGCAATCGTTGCTGGTGCACCTGGAGGAAGTATTACAGCGAGCGAAGCCGTTGGGTACACTGCTCCGGCTGTTATTCCTCCTCCTATAGTAGCCAAGACTGTTGTACCTGCTCCCGTAATACCTGCCCCTGTCGTGCCCAAAACCATTGTACCTGCTCCTGTAGTAGCTAATACTATCGTACCTGCCCCTGTGCTAGCTAAAACTGTCGTACCTGCCCCTATTATTTCAAAGTCTGTCGTACCCGCCCCGGTTTTCTCCAAATCAATTTACACCACTTATTCATCCGGCGCTTTCGTACCCGCTCCAGTTCCGGTTTTAGCTCCAACATATGCCGCCCCTGGAGTCGTAGCTAAAGCCTACGTGGCTTCCCCACTCACCGCTAGTGGTTATCCAGTTCTCGCCCCCGGTTCCGGCCTCGAAGGGCAGTACGTTCCGGATATCACCGAGAAACTGTACGACGACGGTTCTTTCAAACCCGAAATCAGCGAGAAGCTGTTCGACGATGGCTCTTATAAAGGTGAAGTAATCGCTTGGTAATTGGAGGAAAATGTACACATTTTGCATAATAATAAAAAATGGTGAATATTGCAGTCGTTGTTATTCAATTGACAACAAACAGAAACCCAAAATACAAAAACCTAAAATACTTTTATATATAACAAACTAATTACACAGGGTGATTCTTGATTAACCCCACGAAGTAAAACTAGTAAGAAACTCTATGTCATAAATAACGACTGTTCCAAAACATTTGTAGTTAAGTTGGCGTCGAAAATACTTTGTGGATGTCGCAGCTTTGTTGTACAAATTAATGGATCTTCCAGTATTGCTCAGTGCACAGAAGAATTTCAAAAAAAAATCCACAAGCGACGAACTCTTGCGAATCAAAAAATATTAGCTTCAAATTAATTTAAGCTTCATTCAAAGTGGTTAAATTTATCTATGAAACAAAGGAGGGGGGGGGGCAACAACAAATAGAAAGATTAAATAAGAAATGGCAATTTGGAAGATTAATGGCTGAATAAACAGCTGACTCTCTCTATAAATAGACACGAACATCCAAAGCTAATAGAGGGTGACTGTTAATTAACCCGACAATATGAAACCACTAAAAGAAGCGATGGCCGAGAGTATGGGAAAAAATGTTTAAAAAAAATCTTCTAAATAGTTTATAATTCATTAAAAGAATACCCCAATTTTTGGTCAAATCGCGTACGTGAATGCCACAGATTACAAAAGAAAATGTAAATTGCTGATGTTGTTTGGAAATCTTATAAGCTCGGACAGGATTATTAGAAATTGGTGTAGATAAAATATTACTAATAAATAATTATCAACACAAGACAACGATTACATTTCCAAGGAATCGCTTAAACAAATCGGTTTTCTCCGAAAATCTGAAAAGATTTATTAGAGTTGAAATTTAATGCCGATATTGTTTCTTTTTTTTGTTTATTAGGTTACGCAACACACTTACAGCTGCAAAATCTTAGCCTACATTTCGCACGGAAACAAAGCAATAAAACTTATTATGTACAGCTGTTTTAAACGTCGCTAGTACTCAGCTGCGTAGATATGTCCACACTGAATATGTAATTGAACATGAAATGCAGCAATTCATCAAGTGTATATGGTAATCAAGTGCGTCCGAACTGTTCTAGAGCAGCGCGCGAACCATTCGCCGTGAACCACAGCGAGTCGGATTTTAGACGAACACAGCAGGAGCGCAAGTGTGTATGGTGTGCACGAATAAATTCTTCACACGACAATTTGAATTGTTTTTCGTTTTAGTGATTTATTTGTTTACCTGTCAGAGCAGGTATTCAAAGGGCCGCTGTTATCCTTTGAATGGAATAATTTACTTCAGGTGACTTGCATGCATTTGTCAAGTAAATATTCGTGTTTCGTTCATATTTCACGGTATCGATCGTTGACCTAAAAACGAAGATGACGTAAAATTCCACTTAAAAGTCAAGTTCACAATGCCACACTGTCGTATCACAAAACTACAAAAAACTTTATACTTCGTTCATCTGCTCCTCTATTTTTTAATCAGGGGTGCATCGTCGTTTTGGGGCTAATTTTTGATTAATTATTTCTCGAAAACTAAAGTAGAAAGAATTTTTTTAACATTTTTCCCATACTCTTCTTTTAGTAGTTCTATTTTTTGGGTTAATTAACAGTCATCCTGTATATTTATTAAAAATTGTGCTTCTTCTGAAAGCATACATTTCCATAAATTGTCAACAACTTTACTACGATATTGTAACGATTAGATTTGTGCTCGACGTTTAACTGTTTTGACATTCGAGTTGACATTTGTCTTACTTGATTCTGGTTTGAAAGTATTTCTGCAAAATGCTACAGTTTATTGCTTGCCCGTACTTTTTTGTTGGTAATTAAAATTAGTAAAAAGTAATAAATTACATTTTTCCTTAGTTAAATATAAAATCTTCAAGCCAATGGCAGAGCAGTAACAGAAGTAAGTCAAGCAAAGGTAATAACTACCGGAAGAGAGTAAGCAGATACATTTAAAAGGACTAGATTAGGAGCCCTAACAACCGATGGGATGAAACAAAGAATTGCGCAATTAATTAATTCATTTTGCATAACACAATGAACATGAACCATAAATATTTTAAGTACGGGGTGCAACGGAATGACTTGGCCAAACTTTACATTTTCAAAAATAATTGCAAATGTACTGAAGGTAATTTTACTTAATAATGTCACTTATTATTCTATCAAATATTCAAGTTTAATTTCAGGGGACCATAATTTTTAAAGATTCATTTCCGGACAATTTTTAAATGTTTATAAGAATTTTTATCATTAATTTAAAGAGTAAAATACGACGCTAAAATTTGGCCAAGTTATTCAGTAACATCCTGCATAATAATTTTTGGATATCACGCCTTTTGATTAATTCAAAAAAGTATCACTTTATAGATACCCTCATGCATTCAGCAACCAAAAGTTTGAACAAACCAGTTTCTTGGAAACAGCGTCTATAAAAAAAAGTGATTCATATAGGAAGGACACTATAATAAGAACACAATTGTGATGAAAAACTACTGTCAGGTAAAACGATGCGGAAATTGCTACAAATTTAAGTCTGTTGTTGCTAATATAATTAAAAATTACACGAGTAACGGAAACTCGGTCAATTTTGGCGACTATCTACGCTTCGTGTATGTAAGAGATCGACGAGAACTCGTTAAAATTGTAAGGCTTTACGAGGTTACAATGTGGTGGAAAGAAGCAATGTGAATGAAACTGTCACGGGAATGTTTCCGGAAGTGAATCCACGAGCCCGGACCAAGTTTCCATAATGTACGTTCTATAAATCTGTGAAAGAATGTAAGAAAAAAAATTATATCAGTCAAGGAGAAACCGATATTGACCCTGAACAATAGAAAATTAAGTTAACGCAGGCAAAAACAAAATTGCCTTGAAGGGAGGATGATCGATCGGGAGTTAAGGGCGAACGAATTTTGACATTAAAAGAACAATTAAGATGATGTATTTGTGGTCTATGTCAACTAAGATTTTAGGAAGCTCAGAAGTTTTTGAAAAAAAACGTTAATGACGCATTATTGAGAAACTGCATCCGAACGAACATTTTATCTTTTAACTCGTTCGAATACATATTTAAGGCTCGTACAAGCTTTAAATACAAGCGATTAGAGTGCTGCATTCTACTTAGATAAAATAAAATATGGTCTGTAATCTAAACATTTCCATAAATGCAGTTCAGTAATCCGGAACGTCTTTTCTAAAATATGTGAAGAAATGTTTTACTGAATTTAGTGATTGTTCTGAAAAAACAGAAGAAAATTGTAAACGAAAAAGAAATTAAAACAAGAATCGAAAGAATTTTTAGCTAAATCTCAACACAATCATTCTCAGGGAAGAAGGGTCGCGTTTGAAAAATTGACTCTTCTTCAAATAAGTGATCATTAAGATACGTTAAAGTAAATAAGCCACGAGATAGCGACCCCGAGTGAGTGAGAATTTCACCCCCGCAAGTTAGCGTAACCAATCCAAAAACACCTCGCAATCCCTTAAGGGTAGGCAATTCAAGTCACTCCAGTGACATAAATAAACGGAACTTAAAAAGGGTCCCACAAGAAGACAATAGTGACAGCACATCTCGCAAAGAATTGTTTAAACAATAGGGTTCAGCGTCAAGGGAAAATTCAAAATTATGCAAATTTTATTGAAATATTTTCTTTATATTTATGATCAATTTCAAAATTTTCACGCTGTTTCTCTCTCTTTTAATTTAATCATCGGCCCCCTCTTTTCGAACGAGTTTTTAAATTTTAAATAATCCAGGTGTGGGTGTTGTGGTTGGGGAAGGAAGAAATCCCTTCGCCTAGAGCCCCCCTTGCAGAATTCGAAAAGCCCTTAAAAGAGAAGCTATAAAGAGGTCATTTGCTTCTGAGCCTTCGAACTACCCGCATCAAGTAGGAGATCATTTTATGTACTGTCTTGTTTTGTCGACTTAAACACCCCAATGTATAGTCCGTCTAAAAAGAATCCGGAAAAATAAAATTACATTTTTTGGTCGAAATAACTACAAGTTATTTTTCTTTAATTATGAACTCCTCTGTTGAAAATATCAGTTTTCGTTTTTGTTAAATATGACAAAATTCAGAAACTGAATGACTCTCCCGCTGGGATGTAATTAATATAGTCGTCCTGCTCGGTGATGCGTAACGTTCCGTTACAGTTTAGAGCGAAATGTAACACAACTGAATTTAAATTACAGCCAAAATCTCATTGAATATTTTGCTCCTGGTGCCTATACCTCTAGAACCAATTAGATTACCCGAAAATAACTATTCCGTGTAACACTAAATCAATGCTTAAATAGTTTACTTGGGTTATTTCGTGACACAATAGGTCAATGGTTTGATAGTTAACAAAATTATCTCGTGATCATAAAATATCACGAGATAATGATGATGATAATGATTTGACAATTCACTGGACTATCTCGAGATAGGCCAGATCAATGGTTTGATAGTTCACTGGATTATCTCGCGATACACTAGATCAATTGTTTGATAATCCACTGGACTATCTCGTGATATACTAGATCAATGCTTTAGTCGTTTGCCGGACTATCACATCTTACACTGTATCAATGCTTTGATAGTTCACTGGTCTATTTTATCTTGTGAGACATTAGTTCAATGCTTTGATAGTTCACTGGATTATCTATTCAATTAACACATAACATAATAATTCATAAGATTATCTCGTGTTACACTAGATCAATATTTTGATAATTTACTGGACTATCTCGCGATACACTAGATTAATTGTATGATAATTTACTGAACCATCTTGTGATATACTAAATCAATTGTTTGATAATATACTGGACTATCACGTGATATACTGGATCAATGCTTCAGTAGTTCACCGAACTATCACGTGATATATTAAATTAAAAAAATGATAGTTTACTGGACTATCTCTATTGTGATACGTTAGATCAATGCTTTAATAATTCTCTTGATGATCAATAGTTTGATGAATAACTGGACTGTCTCATAATTGTTTGATAGATCAAAGATTTGATAGAGCACTGAAATATCTCGTAATATAATAGGTCCAGGGTTTAATGGTTCACAAGACTATCTCGTGATACTTTAGATCAATTGTTTAATAATTCACTGACTATCTACTGATACACTAAATCAATGGTTTGATAGTTCACTGAACTATCTCGTGACACACTAGATCAATGATTTCATAGAACCCTGGACTATCTTGTGATACACTAGATCAATGCTTTGATAATTCACTGGACTATCTATCTTGTGATACATTAGATTAATGCGTTGATAGATAATTCAGTGAGCTCAAAACACAATAATTCACAGGATTATCTAGTTCAATGATTCTTCACTGAACTATCTTGTGATGTACTAGTTCAATGCTTTGATAATTCTCGTGATCAATAGTTTGATAATTAACTGGACTGTCTCATAATGTACTAGATCAATTCTTTGATAGATCAATGATTTGATAAATCACTGAATTGTCTCATAACATAATAGGTCCAATGGTTCACAGGACTATCTCGTGATAGTCTAGATCAATTGTTTGATAATTCACTGAACTATCTCGTAATACACTAAATCAATGGTTTGATAGTTCAGTCTATCTCGTGACACACTAGATCAATGCTTTTATGAAATTAATACTGACGGCCGTTACTTTGTGGAAGTGTAACATGATGGAGATTCCTGATTCTTAGTTTACTGAACAATCTCGTGATACATTAGATCAATGATTTACTAGTTTACAGAATTTTTTCGTGCGTAGCTTGTTTTTTTTCCGAATGATTTGTTACCACATCTGCCGTTTATAAAAAAATATTTCATTTTCTGAAAGACGTTCGAATATTTGCAATTTAAAAAAAAATTAGTAGAATTTGAGTGGCCTACGATAATAATTAAGTTAAATTTCTTTTCTTAATGAACGTATTTTGACAAAATGTTGATTTATTTAGGCCTTTTTGTTTGGATATATCGGAAACTTCTCACCACGAGTCACCTCCTCATAATATACATCACCGGGGACCCTATTAATTGTCCTGTTCGACTCCTTACTTCCTTTCCACTCCGTTACCTAGAGGAAACAGTTTAGAAGTTAAGAATAGACGCTTTCGTAAAATCTGAAGAGTAACTCTGGACAAGATCCTTCGGATAAAAATCCGGCAGGTTAACGCCTTGAACTCTGAATTAAAAAAAATTAATCCAAAGAGAAAATTTATCTGGAACTGTTGTTCAAAAATACGAATTCAGTTTTCACAGAAACAGTTTAAAATTTGAAAAATTTATTGGTCTTGTACGTTAATACTTATCTGAAAATTGTAAAAGTAAGTAACTATTGTTTCGCGGTAATATTTAATCATAGAGAAAATTGAATATTTCTAAAAAAATGTTATAAACAAACCGATTTGTTTTAATACTAATTACAAATACAAATTAGGGTTGACTAGATACAGCCCTTAGAAAATAAACTCATATCGCAATAAAATCTAAATTTAAATACCTACTGGGAAGGGGTATTTGAATTAATCTGATTTGCTAACCAATAATATTCAGGTTAACAAATCAGATTAATTCAAAGACCCCTTCCTATCTAATTACTACTTTCGAGACACTATGAACGTAAAGCCTACAAGAAAAACTCTCCTCAGACAATTTGTAAGCTCATGAAGATGTCTTACGCAGAAAAAGCGAATGCAAACCCTAATATGTTGCAACACAATTTTAAAAGTGAGTGAGTGAGTTTTAATCTATGTTGTGTCAAAATTTAATGTAGTACTGAAACACAGTGTTTCGATTCTAAAATATTGTTTCGATTTTATTAGCTCATGCTCTTGTAACTCCGAAAGTAAATTTCAGTTGAAAAAAAGTGCTCATGAATAAACGGTCTTTTGAACCTTCTGTAATCGCGTTCTGTGAAAAGCGAATTTCCATGCACACGCTTCTCTGTATTGTAGATCCCTGCGACTCGAGTTTTTGCTTCCATCGATTCAGTGAGGATTTACGCGAACTGAAAGATTATGCAGAAACGCAAGGCACGTGTTCGTGAGTCCGTCGCTTCTAGCGGAAAGTTTCCAACCGCAAATTTTAATACTGAATACTGAATATATCTGTCCGTACTAGAAGCAATAACGATAGAAAATTATCATTATTGTAATCATCTGAAAACCTACTTCACTCTTGGAAAATCCCACAAAGTATCTTTAACTCCAGAAAGCATCAAGGATTTGTAAAATTGTAAATTACCCAATTTAAAAAAGAATGAACTTTTGGACTTAAATCAAACATGTAACTACCCAAGTTCAATAAACCAAAACAATTATCTTCTTGTTCAAATTTCTAATTTCACATTCGATTAGAAGCAAAGCAATGTTTTTACATAACTTATTGAACAATCCTTATACATTCAAGCTGAAAGTGACCTCTCTTTTCTTCTAATAAACTTGCTCCAGGTAAATGGTGTACGCCCATAATTGTTGCATTACTACTGCCTTGCCACTTGAACTTTTGTTGAAACGGTTTCTATGAATAAATATTTAATTGTTGCAGACGCTGTGCTACTTTGCCGCCGGCGTCATTCATTCTGCATGACGAACTAGTAAAAAGGAAGCGGATCCTGAAATTTGCGTTACACCGCAAGGTCGACATTATAATATAAGAGGCGAGGCCGGATCGCAAACGGTGCATTTAACTGTTCGCAATCTATGGAATGACAATCTTTGAACCGCCGCCATGAAGTCGTTGGTGAGTACTGCGTCGGTGTATCCAAAAAAAAAATTTAGATTAATACGTAGGTGGCTTCCAAATTTGCTTATTACAACTTCAAACAAACGCTTCGTTTCAGATTCCACTTTTCCTAATTTTTGGCGCCGTCAACTCAGCGTACTTCATCCCCATCACCTCATTTTTGCTCCAAACTCCCGAAAACTCGATTCTCCCATCAGAGGAAAAACCAATTTATGAATACGATCGCCCCCTCGCCAACTACGTAGGTGCACCACCCCCGGAAAGATCAATTGCCGCCTACAATGCTCATGTCGTTAACACCAAAGTGGCCGCCAAATACGCCGGGCAAGTGACAAATCCTACCAGGGCCGCACTCGCAGGTTCCCTCGATTCATACGGGCAGCCCGTGGGGTCCGAAATTTTTGAATTTGGGCGACGTTATTTCAGAAATAGCCCGGAACGACTTTTCGATGACGGCTCTTACAGGGATGCCGACAGGGAAAGATTATTTGACGATGGATCTTACAGAGAAGACTGGAGTTGAAACAAAATATTATTTATTTATTTATTAAATAAAAACTATTTTTTGTTATCGTCTTTTCTTGTTGGAAGTTGAGGGCGAAACAAATCCTGAAAACTACCAATAAGTGATCGCTAATGTTTCTTTTGGGAACCGTTCACAATTGCAAAAATTTTACACCCTGTATAAAAAGCATGATGATAAACTAATGTATTACGCAAACAAACGTGTAATCCTGTACAGGCACAATTTGCTTAAGGAAACTTCCTGAATAGAAGAGCTATTAATCACATTGGGGTTCACTTGGAACGAGCTTCTTTTTGTGGCCCATCCTATTAAATAAATCACACATCAAAGCATTTCGTTTAGTGATTGCGGAGCGAACGAGCATCCCCAAATTAAACTCACCCAGCAAGAAACGCGTTAATTCAAGAAGGCCTTCAAGGGTTCGCGCTTTTTCCGAGGTTTAACATCAGGGGGCGTCTAGCTCCGTCCAAAAAAAATTATTCATAATTCATCGTAAAGTACATAATTCAAATTCAACTCAATCAATCGAGAATCGCTAAAATTTCATTTGAAAGACTAATCGATCCTACAAAAACTTTTTTGCCCCTCGGCGAAATCGTAAGTTCTTGCTCAGTTGACTCTGACAAGACCTTGGCCCCCATACCGCCGGCAAGTGATTAGGAAGGAGCAAGTCGCTTTATGGAAATTAATTTGATCCCTCGGAAGGGTCGAACGCTCACACGGAACACCGCCTAATTCTCCGGCCTAATCCCGGAGCCGTATTTTCCGGGCGGCATTATTCAGCGCGACAATAAGTGGGTGCGTAATTTCCAAGTTATGATCGAAACACTCCTGGGCATTATTCCTATTGCCGTTATTATTATTATTATTATCGTCATCACAACCCGCTTTGATGCTGATGAGAGAAATAAGGGATGAATGTCTGTCTCGGTATCGGTAATTACTAGGCGATTAAATTGCTCTGAAACGAGGACGTAAATGATTCGAACTAGGAGAGTGTGTTCGCTAATTATTATACTCCTTAACGTACGCCATGTATTATCAACAAATTTTCGAATCTGCTTCAACAAATATATCGCAGTCACTTAGTGAAATTAGGGAATTCATGAATAGTCTAGCCATTTCGTGAAACACTTACACATCACGTAATATTAAAATATTTCATGAAAAGTTATGCAAAGTGGTCGCTCATTATAAGATTCATATTCTAAATTTAATGAACTTAACGTTTCCCATTTTTTGATAATATTACGCCACCTCTTAACAGACAAAGAAATTATTCACAACTACCAATTTATTATGTATATTATTCAATTATGTTTGTATCTCAGTTTAATTTTCATCAAGAGATGGCGGCATTGATTTTCGAAATTAATAATTATACGATTTAACGAAAATATTAAAATGCTATACAGTTTTGTTTTAATTAAAATTTTCAAACACAACCTATTTTCCACGTAAAAGAATTTAGCAAATTTTGGTAACACTTGCACTTACGTTAAAATAAACGCGTTTTCACACAATCATTTTTATATCCGTAGATACGTATTTCGGCAGTTAAACCATCATCTTCAGTATACACATCAAGTTAAAAGCACTTCATAAAATCTAACAACAAACTAATCATATTCATAACTTATAAAAAATAATAATAATTGAAACACCGAAATACGTATCTACGGATATAAAAATTATTGTGGGTGGAGATTAATTTTTAATTAATCAAATTCCAACAAAAAAAAAAACGTGTTCTTTTAACCAAGAGGTGGCGCTTAAGGGTGCATGTTTTGATAGCTTTTCTCGGTGGTGCAACTGTATCTTATAATTCGGTGATTTTTTAAAACAGGTTTTCAGAACTTGAGTTGCTCTAAATAAAACACTTTCTCTAACTTAATCGAGTAACTTGTTCTTTTACTCAGAAGATGGCGTATCAATCTGAAAGCTTTCAACCTTCGGTTTGAATGAATATTACAATTTAATCAAATAAAATTCATTCGTCATTTTGTGCATTGTAATTTCATAAATTGATTATTGAATGAAGAAAGTTTCATTGTCGGTTAATAGATGGCGCGAAAGTTAATCTATCCAAAGGATAGTAAAATTGTAGATATTCTACTGAACTTTTTTATATTTTTCAAAATTGAATGATACTTGTTGACCAAAAGTTATTAATCCAGAATTATTTTGAGTTGGCTCTGAAATAACTTAACTCCATTGTTATGACCTTTTTTTTTGTAAAATGAAATTCTATCGCTATTTTTTTTAGTTTTATCGTATGAACTTTTCCAAACTTTCTAATTTGTAAAATTGACTATTAACATATCATTCCTAAAATTATTCTTTAAAGTTGATTAAACCGTGCGCAAAAAATTCCATTGCCTATTAAAAGGTGGCATGCAAAGTCACTCTAATTTTTTAATACATTTTTCCGTTTTTATAGTCGTTTCTAGAAAGTCATTCCTAAAATTTGGTAGCAACAAAGTTTCATTTTCAATTAAAAGACGGCGCACAAATTATATGCGTCTGTTCATGCGTCCATTTTGCAAAGGCTCGATGATATTTCAATTTTGTTAAAATTACTCTTTCACTTTTATTCTCAGAATTATAACCATCCACCAACGGCCTAAAGGTGGCGCACGAAAGCGTAAGCATTTTTGTAAGTTATTTTCGGCATATAATTCTAAATTCTTTATATTATTTTCTAGAAACTCATTCTTAAAAGTTGGTATTTTTGTAGCAATGAAGTTTCACTTTCAATTAAAAGAGGTCGCACAAATTAATGTGTTTGTTCTTGCGTCCATTTACACAGAGAAGCGAAAAAATTTCAATTTTGTATAAACCATACTCTTTTCCCTTTTACTCTCAGAACTAAATAACAACAACAAGCTTCCGCTAACGACCTAAAGAGGGTGCGAGAAAATATATGCATTTTTTTTTAGTTATTTTCGATAGATAATCAAATTGCAACGGGAAGATTATGATCTGTCAATCGGTAACCAAGACCAGGGTTGATAAAAATCGTGATTTAGAAAAAATAAAATAAATCGATTTTTTGAATGAAATCGCATTTATTTTGATTTAAATCAAAAATTTATTTTCCTGATTTGTCATCACCTTAATGTTTCTTATAATATTTATTGTTTTTATAATGCAGTAATTAATTAATAGTTCATTGTTGAATGGATAAGTTGACATATCTGCAACATGTAGTAATATTTAGTTCAGTTTCTCATTTAGTTGCTACATTCAGCTGAAAAAGTTGTATTTTAATGACTTGCAACTATTGTGCTTATTGTTCTAATCATGTCTGGGAGAAGAAGGGGGAAAATTTGGCTACGCTTTATAGAAAACGGTAAAATTGGAAGCCCACCAGTGTGCAAAAAGTATAAAATTGAGTTACAGGGACTAGGTTTAGAGATTAAAATCTCAATACGAAAAATGAAAACGTTCGAGAGAAATAGTCAGTGAAAGTGATTTAGAAATATTGGGCAAAGCAATTCTATTAGAAAAAGATCATTCCATTCCTGCTGCTTTATCTGATGAACCTCAGTCAAGTACTTCCAGCATGCATTCACCACCTCTTAAAAAAAGAACAAAGAACGTCTGACTCACTTAGCAATAGCGGTGGTTTACTCTCATCATTTTTAGCACGTAGGCAAATCAAAAACTAAAACCATGTGCTTGATAAGCAAATTGCGAAAGCGAGTTATGCAACTGAAAGCTGTTTTAGGCATATTGAACACCGAGAAGTGAATTTAAATAGAGAAAAGGCTGCTTTCAGTAAAAATCATGTAGGTATTTATGTCCGAGTCGAGGATGAATCAATTTTTGACCTTCTCGATTATTCCAGTGACTTTCTAGTCGAACGCCAGATGGTTCCAGACATTTGTTGGAAAAACCGAGAAGAAAAGGATCTCTACTATGTAAGCGAGGATCATGTCGCTATTTGAATCAGCTACTATTCCGAAAGCGATAGAGTGAATCTAGCGACTAATAGAATGTTTAAGTAATAGAAGTGTTATTCGTTAGAACATTAAAGCGTTTTAAAATTAAACGACGATAATTTTCTGCGAGCTCCGAATCCGTAACAATATAAATAGGTAAGTATTATAAAGTAAAATTATTCTTAGGTACGTGTATTACTTATATTACTTAGGACCATAATGTGTAATGAATAATGACTGCGGTTATTCGTACCGGCACCCTCATCCCCTAAACTATGGATATCGATTGGAATGGTAGCCTGCGAGTAATATATTGTTGTAGATTCTATTTCTTCATCATCAGTGTCCGCCAGGTTATCCTCTAAGGTGCGTTTTGTACCTTCTGACATTAAAAGTTCATAATCTAGGATAAATAACTATTATGTATATACAGGGAATTAAAAACAAATTCCATAAAATCGCAAAAAACTAAAGTTGTAGTTTTCTAGATATATTTGTCGATAACTTGTTGCTAAATTAAATTGCTCTCTTCACCATTTTCTGTTTTCGGCTTTTTATTACACCCACATTTACACCTTTGAATTTGTTGTACAAACTCTTGCCCTTTTTTTGCTACGTGTGTCCTTCTATGTTCCTTATTGTTATATTCCACCAGTTTTCTTTTGTCTTCTTTATTTTATTCCATTTCCATTCTACACCATCTGTATACATTTCACTACTTCCTTTTTTCACTATTTGCCTCTCGTAAATTTTTTATTTGGAACATTCAAGCAGTTGTATCTCCCTAACCCTTGAGAATTGAACACACATGTATATGAACTTTTTTACTCAAAATGGTCCACACTACCACCTCCTAAAATACTAACGCTTCCTTCCGACACATCCTGTATGTGTTTGTATGTATTTAGGATCAAATTTGTACAAGGCCAACTGTACAATCATCGAAATTTAAACTGCTGATAAAACACTCAAACAAAAAGCACCGCAATAGCGCGAATGCTGGAGTAAACGTTGTTGTAGCTCTTCAAATACCATTGTTGTTTTCACGGTGTAGAACAGCCAGGTAATTTCAGAGTCGAACGACATACAAGCACACAAAGAAATTTAATTAAGCTCGTGAAATGCACAGCTCGAAAACAGGCGCGATAATAACGCCGACTGGAAACTAATTTCTTTACACCATTGTGGCGGTTGTGCGGAAGAGAAAGCGCGAAAGAAACGAAAGATGTGGCGGCTTGTCGAACAAAGAAACGGGAATGGGATTAGTTTCAGACGTCGCGACGTCTCACGACTTCAGATTGCAAATTCGAGAAGTCTATTGACTATGCACTTTAGACTGCAATAAGTTTCTTGTGTTTACAAGGATGAAAGGATAACAACGAATTATAATCAATATACACAATAATAATAATCATATTTATCAATATCAGTATCATCAATCTTAAAAGATAAAATTAATAATGTTACATTGAAAAAGTTCTCCTTTAAATGTCTATGAATGACTATATTTTTCTTTGTAGGGAAATAAATATATGTTAGCGGTCCTTTCGCAATATAATAATAAACCTATAAAATAATATAATTATAACCAAAGTTAATTAGTAGCGACAACAAGTAATAAATTTACAAAAAAAATCATACCCGCTTAATTACGGGTTGTAAACAACACTTGCTCTATTTAGGAACGCGTTTTCAGGTGGTGCATTGTACGAGCGCTGCAAATTATTAATTAATATTTAATTAAAAATTCTATTAAAGTTGACCTGTTTGTAGTTTAACGAAAGCTTTTCTAGAAAATATGGACAGAAAGGTTTTAATATTTATCATCCTAATCCAGCAACATTCAGATTTTTTACATAAATAATCAATGCAAGAGAAAACAAAATAAAAAGTTAAACTACATACACACATTTATTACAACCAAAAGAATTTTATTCTTGAACTATTTTAGGAAATAATTACAGGGTGATACGCATAAAAGTGTCCCAATTATCTACAATACAAATAGGTTTTGTTTAAATAAATTCATTCCGTCGTCAAGTACACCACAGGGGTTCAAACTTGGCCCTTTATTGCTTCTATTGTTTACTAATGACGCAAACAGGGTGATATTCTGGTGTAAACTTCTTTTTACAGATGAACTAGAATATTGGTCTATCACATGGTTTCCTCTTTCCTACATACACATTCTATAATCAATTGTTAAAGTTGATTAAAGAAAATCAACAACGAGAGTTTAATTTAATTAATAGTAAATGTGATTATCCCTGATTACTTTGCAGAATTAATTTCTATTTCCTCCGATTCAATTCGCGTCAAATTTTAACGTATAATAACCACCGCAATCAAATAAACGTTTTATTGAAATTTCCCCATTTCATTAATGTCATTATTTCAATATAATCCTCGATATGTGTTATAAATACGAGTAATATAGATTTCGTATTATCTGAAACAATAAATTGTATTAAAGATTAATTATTAATTATTGTATTGTATTAACGAGTTGTATTTATTTTAAATACGAATGCAAATTCATTTTCTTTACACAGTTCCTCTTTACTGTAATTGTATCCCTTGTATACGCCATCCAATCCTTGTACTAATCCAAAGTCCATTAACAGAGAAATTTCCAAAGATTAATGAACTTCTTAATATATTTTACACTTTACTTTAAAACCAGTAGCCAAAATCTCAAAAGACTCATAAATACAACAACAAAAAACTCACCGCATCAAAAAAAGAACATAAATAGAACTGCTTCCGACTTCCAAACCTCCCGAATAATAAAGCCATCAACATCGTGACATCTGGCCTCAGAAAAAAAGCAATTTAAAGTGCAATAACTCGCCGCAAAAAGAGGGAAGCATGCACACTTGTGCCTTTACGATTTTACGTACGTAGGAATTCCTTTTTTGGCACGTGCCAGGTTTTAACAACGCCGGTATTTCAATTCGGGATTTTAACAATTAGCTTTTTTACATTTGGCTGTGAATCACATAAAAAGAAATTCTTAAGACTCATAATATTGTGCGTGCCATGGTGTTTTTTGGCACGTGCTACAACTTATGCTTCTTTTCCTTATATTAATGTTTCAGATGCTGCGATATAGTAAGAAGGCCCGCAAATAATTGTTTGAGGAGGTATTTTAGTAACTTTTGTAACTCTGATAACCAATTGGAAAATTTTTCAATAACTAAAAAATCGAGACGCAACAAAGTTCACCGAGAAGGTGATCGTGAGGCGCGTAAAAACCGGGATCCAAAGCAAGGATATCTTTCGCCGCAAGACCTACGGCTTCCACGTTTTTACGACTCTCGTTACCGACACGGTGAACCAGAAGAACTTATTCGGACGGGGCGTTGGCAAGGCCGTTTGCTTAATATAAAATCCGGGCGCTCCGTCAACGCTACATCACTTGTGAGTGCGAGCTGTACCGTAAAAACAGGCGCAATGAAATTCCTGGTGAGTCTCATTTCTGCATATTTATTAATAACTGTTCTAATCACGCCGAGCTCATTAGTGCTTCGATCTTGATAGCGAGCTTAACGCTTCCTAGAATCAGAGTTGTACATTTTTTTTGCACCAAAACTTAAACACAATGGGATTCTGGGTGAGTCTTTTTTATATTTGTAGTCATTAGCAAGGCTTTTAAATCATGATGAATTAATTAAGGCCGGAGGGAATTCTATTTTAATTCATTTAGATCCATACACATAAGCAGAAGAGAACCTGGTTCAATAGATGGTGTCGTTTTTCCTTTTATAAATTTATCGCCATCAGTTGTCAGCTTTTTTGTTAACGATCACATCATATTTTTTGAGCTTTCTGATTCGTAACTATTCGAGTCAATATTTGAATCATTTTTGTTCGTTGTTGGTTCTTTATCGCGAAGGGTCGATTACAGTGCAATTTTTTCGTGGAAATCAGACAAGTGTGAGGAGCACACCTCACCCTATACGATCTTTGTTGTACTTAACGCGTTTAATCTTCTCCTTTTCTGACCAAACGCGTAAACAGCTCAACTTTACTTGCACAAAAAAAAATAACTGATTCGATTCTGATTTTGTTTACAACTTTGTTCAAAATTAATTTTTCTCTAGGTTGTTGCTGCTTTCGTTCTGTGCAAATCAGAAATCGAACACTCCTCACCCTATACGATTTTTGTCATTAACGCGTTTAATCTTCTCCTTCTCTGACCAAACTCGTAAACAGCTCAACTTCACTTGTACAACAAAATATTTGATTCGATTCTGATTTTGTTTACAACCTTGTTTAAAAATAACTTTTCTTTAGGTTGTTGCTGCTTTCGTTCTGGCTGTTGCCCAAGCGAGTGTGATCCCCAGCGTCGGTCATATTGTCCAAGAAATCGTGGCTCCCGTTGCTACCAGCGCGGTGGTTCAAGGCCCCAGCACAAAAACTCACGTGGTGGGTCCTGATGGCAGCCAGATTCTCTCTGATGCCCCCGGAGGCACAATCGTGGCAAATGAGATTGCAGCAGTTCCAGTAGCAGTCGCCCCCGAAGTGGTACTCGCCGACCCTGTGGTTGAAGTAGCCGCCCCCGTCGTTGAAGCGAAAGCCGTCGAAGTCCCTGTGGTCGAGGCGAAAGCCCTCGCCGACGCCGTCGTAGAACAAGTGGCCACCCCAGTGGTCGCTGGTGTTGTCATCGCCAAAGCCGATCTCCTCGCTCCGGGCTCCGGGCTTGAGGGCCAGTATATCCCGGATAACACCGAGAAGCTTTACGATGATGGCTCTTATAAGAGCGAAGGTGAGGAAGAGCACTGAGTTAATCCAGTCGGGCTTCTGCCTTAGTTTTCTAAATGTGTTATGCGTGTTGTACATGCGAGTTAGATGGTAGTCAATAAATAAAATCTGTTTTTCCTATGGGGGCTCTTTATTACTCATTTATAATTGATAGGTAAATAAAGAATTTTAGTTTTTTTGTGAGTTTTTAGTATAATCTAGGCGAGTGGAAATATTTTTACTAAAGCAAAACACGAAACTTCATGTAGTATATTTATCCCGAGAGGTACTAAAAATATGTAGGCGTGATCGTTTACAGCTGAAATTAATTAGTAAAGGTAGTTTTAAACAGAATTAAAGAAGTTTAAAATGACGCCTTAAACATTTAGTTCGATGAAGCATCTGATAAACCTTCACGCTCTGTAACTAATTGCTCAGCAATTTGTGCCTCAAATGCTAATGTAAAAGCTTTCAAATTAAAATAATTTTCAACGACTTCGTGCGGTAAGTTTTGTTCCTGAAAACAACTTGTAATTAAAGCTCCGGTAATAAATGGTGGATGCGCCGAAACTAGTCATGAAGTGGTTCATCATTCTTTTGCGGAACAAATCTTTACCTTGTTACATCTATTTTAGAAATTGCAATTGGCTTCTCCACGAAATGATAAACTACCTTTGGCGACGACGATAATTTATCTCTCGAAATATTTTTCTGTAAAAACTAAATAGTTCCTGCAACTCTGGGAAGTCATAAATCCAATGTACCATTTTCCGTTTCCTTTTTTAAATTCACCCGCCCGTAAAATTGTTACGTTATTATCACTATTATTATTATTAGGGAACATCACACATATTTCACTGCCCTTGAAGCACTTAACGGGGCTTAAAGTGCGCTTTGCAAACTCTGCAAGCTTGAAATTACGAAAGTTACGGACTGACTCGATTTGCAACGCGAAAATTGAATGCCCGGAAACTTTCCGGATTGCTTAAATAAATTTACACCTTGCTAAATTGAGATTGTTTAAACAAAAGTAATATCTAAGTATATCATTTAGTTCGAGGATTTATTCGCGAGCGCATCCAATGTATACAAGACGTTTTTGCGAGGTGTCTGCTCCGGTAATTTATTCCAGACTGTGGAAAACATTCAGCCCCGATGCATTACTCCCTCGTGTTTACCCCGAGAGCACAACGCGTTTAGATATTATGGGGCGTTTAGTGCCTGACAGGGTAAACTCAGACTCAGACGATACCCAAGGTTTTTTTGACGAAGTCTGTCCAAGCATAAATAATTATTTCCAAAAATACTTAACTGACGCTGAAGAAGATTCATTATTATGTTTGTTAAATTTTAATAATTATAAAAAATCTAAACCTAAAATACGGCCTTTTTCTATCTTGTTTTAATTTCTTTTAAAATGTAAACTGAGGAGCATAACTATAGCCCCGCTCCCAATTTTTATTTTTTTGTCTAATTTTTGAAATAGAATAGCATAACTAATTGGGAGCGGGGCTATAGTTGTGCTGTTCAGTTTACATTTTAAAACTTCTTGTGAGTTACAATTAAAAGAGTGATAAAAATAACTAATCCAGAAGCAATAAACTAATTCAGAAGTACTAAGAAATAATTCATACAATTTTTTCACGAGAAATATTGAACTGAATAGTGCATAACTGCAGCCACCAGGTACATTTCAAACAAAAATTAACTATTTAATAATGGGTTCATCCTCCGTTTTTTGTTATTAACCCAAAAATTCTTGAAGACATACTTTCAACCAAATTATTCAATATTTCCGGCTCTAAATTAACCCAAACTTCCTCGAATGCAATTTTGAGTTCATTAATTGTGGCATATTGTTCATTATCACGATAAACTCGGGGAACCAAAATCCCACAAAGATTTTCTATTTGGTTAATGTCTGGAAACAGGAAGGCCAGTCCAATAATTCGATATTTCTTCTCTCGAACCAAGACATCAATTCTCTACTAACATGTTTCGTGCATTGTCATATTGGTAGAATCATTGTTAATAATTGTTGTTATTTAAAATTGGAATTGAATTTGCTTCAAGAACGTCGAGATATTCGTTCCGATAGGTAAGCTAATGTTAAAACCTAGTTTTGGTAAAAGCACCGCAAACCATTAAAGTACCTCCCCTAAAATTTCTCTTTGAAAAAATTTTTAAATCCCACCAAGAAGGATTAAATCCGTCTAGGCCATCTGATTTAAACTTTTTTCGTCAGAAAAAATTATCTAAAAAGAATTTTTGAAAATGAAGTGCAGTTGAATAGAAATAAATATCTTACTTTCTCCCAATTGAGCAAATTGCAACCTGTAAATTTTAGGGCGAGAAAGAAGACGCGGAGGTGTTTTCAACTTTTGACGCACGATATGTTCACTTTTGTTCAAAATCCTTCGAATTGTGCACCGGAAAACATTTGCTCCACATTTTGAAACTATTCTTCTACCACTTTCAAGTTATTGCTTACAGCAGCAATAACTCTTCTTTCAGTTCTATGTGAAATCCTTTTTGGTTCGCCTTTTTTGTTTGTCCCAAACTGAACAGGATTTCTCAAATAATTTGACACAACTTTACGCGATCGATAAATTCTTCAAGCAATTTCACGTCGACTCAAACCTTCATCACAAAAAGCCAAGCTTTTACCTTTCTCCAACTCGGAAAGATAACTTTCTCGAGGCATTTTCAGTCTAATTGTCACAAAGTAATGACGTTTAACGACAAAATTACTTGTTTCTTTTATTTCATAATAAGAGGCACAGCAAAGCTTGGATTTCATTAATTTATTTCAACCGGCATTATAGTTATGCACTGTTCAGTTTTAACATTTTTTTTAAATAAATTACATAAATAATTTAATCTAATTCTAAATTAGTTTTTAGTTATTATTTTAACTTCTTTTATGGTTCCTCTGAGTAATATTATTGTTGTTTTAAGAACAAAAAATCAAAAATTGGGAGCGGGGCTATAGCTGTGCTCTTCAGTTTATTAAATACAAAATTATCGCCAGATTGAAATGACTTATCGAATGTTGTCCTTAATCGACGTCAAGGCTTTTAACGTATTTGATTGGATGAGCTCTCGCAAAGTATTCTTAACCAATCAAATTAAGAGAAGTAAAATCTGCGCCAATTTTAATCATAAAAACAAGTTTTTAAAAATTAAATTAAATTCTTGTGTTTGGTAGATGTTGCAGTTATTTGTTAATGCGCTTGTGTAAATGAAACTCGTTTGATTTTTGCATTTTATTTTTTAATTGCATTTATTTAAGAACTGCTTTCGACATTTAATAGGAAAGGGTGTTTCTGATTTTATTTTGTGCGGAATAAAGCTCTCATCCTTCCATCCAGGGTTGAGTTGATTTAAATGATTTGATTCAAATCATGTTTAAAATCACTGATCATTTTTTAAAGCTTGTTTATTTATTTCGATGTCGATTTATAGTACATTTGGTAAAGATGAAATCTGATTGGTTATTAAACGTTGGCAGTAATTTTGTATTTAATAATGGTATTTGTAGTAACGACTATACTATTTATATGTGTAGCGCAACTGTTGGACTGAATTGGGGGGAAGCAGTATGAAAATCACGATTAAAAAAATATTTTTTTTTCTTGTGTACCCACTTTTCTTTTGGTTTTTATTGTTCCTTACGTTTTTAAACATTTTCTACGTTTCAGTCATTTTGTTTTTTTAATATTATCAACGTTCAAATGTTCACAAAAATATTTCTATTCTCTCTCGTCGAATTTTTCTTTTATTTGTTTACAGTTTTCTTTTGTTTTCTGTTGTTCCTTAGATTTTCAATTAGAGGGGAATCGTCTATCTTATTTTGTTTTTAGTTTTAGGAAGTTTCAGTTTTCATTGGTCGATTTTTTAAAATTTTTTTTTTTTTTTTCATTAGGTTTTCAAGTCCTTGCCCCCAGAAGAGAATCATTGATATTCTTTAATTTTTCACTTATTTTATATTTTGAGTATTTTCAATGTTTCAAAATTCTAAAAAGAAATTTTAGTTCTTTTTCGTCGATTTATTTATTTATTTTTTTGTATTTACAGTTTTCTTTTATTCACTGTTGTACCTTAAATTTCCAATTAAAGGAAAATGGTCGATCTTCTTTTGTTTTTCATTTTATTT
Source organism: Serrognathus titanus (assembly GCA_039766575.1). Taxonomy (NCBI): domain Eukaryota; kingdom Metazoa; phylum Arthropoda; class Insecta; order Coleoptera; family Lucanidae; genus Serrognathus; species Serrognathus titanus. Next base: position 47,551,786 of record CM077914.1, on the reverse strand, counting down.
TTCAAATACCTTAATCGTTTCGAAATCAGTTCAAATTTCAGATCCCCTTGGTCAATTTTTTTTATATTGTTTTCTATTGTTTCTCAAATTTTTAAATAATTTCAGAGGAGAATCGTCAGTCATCTTTTGTTTTTCACTCAATTATTTTTCAAATATTGTCAACGTTTCACAATTCCAAAAAAAAATTCCATTTTCTTTATTTATTTATTTACAGATTCCTTTTGGTTTCTTTTGTTCCTTGGATTTGCAAACACTTGTTTGTCGGAGGATAATCGTCGTTCTTTTTTTTATTCATTTTGAACCAGTTATTTTTTAAAATTTTATTAATTTCCTTGATTTATTTCTCAGTCTCCTCGATCGTCTTTTGTTTTATTTCACATCAAAAATTGTAGAATTGTCAAATATTTTAAATTATACCTTAGTTTTAAAAAGTCGAACCAGTTTTGTCTACTTGAAGATTTCTTTTTTTTTCAATTTTATAAATTTTCTTTATTTGTTTGTCGATCGCCTTTTGTTTTATTTTAAATTAAAAATTGCATAATTCTCAATTGTCTTAAAATATATCTTAATTTTAAAAAAGTCCAAATAGTTTTGTTTATTTGAAGAGAATTTCTTTTATTTTTATTATTTCTTTTTATTTTATAAATTTTCTTTATTTAATTGTCTAACGTCTTTTGTTTTATTTTAAGTCAAAAAAGTGCACAATTGTCAAATGTCTTAAAACATATCTTAATTTTAAAAAAATCGAACCAGTTTTATTTATTTGGAGAATTTTTTTGCTTTATTATTATTTTTTTTATTTTGTAAATGTTCTTTATTTATTTGTCGATCGTCTTTTGTTTTATTTTAAGGCTGCGTTGTATAAAACATTTAATCGAGGATTGAATGTAATCCTAAGTTAGATTGTGACAAATATTATGACGTACAGCATTTTGTATGTCACATTCTAACTTAGGCTTAAATTTAATCCTGGCTTAAATCTTCTATACAACGCAGCCTAAATCTTAAAAACGTCGTCGATTTAATAAAGTAAAAATCACTGATTAAAATAAAATGCCAATTCCATTAATAACTCTGTACCAATTTTTTGAAATAGGTAATATTATGTACATACGTCAAGGTTCTAATACGTTTCATTGGACCAATTTTTACCCAATCAAATTGAAGTATAGCGGCGCGAATTTTGAAAACTCGAATCGGCGCTAATTTTGAAATTCTAATATGATTAGTGCAGTATTCATTAGTATTTACACCGAAGCAATATATCCGTGTATCTCGTGTTCGCCACAACTGCCACTGTTAAATACAAAAAATTACCGCAGAAACATAGTGACCAACACATTTGATTGGACGAGGTCTGAAAAACTGATTTTTTTAAACAAATAAAGTAAAGTAAAACAACGCCAATTTTAAAACTCAAATTCAGCGCTAATTTTGAGATTTCGGTTTACTTTCAACAGTGAGGTAGGTGTTTCGAACTTACAAGTCATGTGAAATGGGCGCAGGCGACTGGCATAAAAACAAATTTTAATGACCAATCAGATATTATCTTTATCAGATGCTTGATTGGATGAATTCAAGTACAAAATTAACACAAAATTCGCGAATATAATTTAAATATAAAAAATGAATTAATTAAATTATTATAAATTCAATTTAAAAGTCGACATTTCGTGTATGTTAACAGCATCTTCGAAACAAATCTTAACCGGAAGAACTGTCAATGTACATCAACTTTTGAGTGTTTTCATTCTTGTCATTAACTATAAAAATTTAAGCCGGTTTTGATTATATTGGAATCCTTGATTGCTATCTGTTAATTTTAACAAAATTTTAGTTCAAGAATCTGCCACGAGAAATCGGGACCTAAACTCTTGTCATTAACATTTCCCTCTTTATCATTGATGTCAAAATGTCATTAATTTCATGAAACTGTGGTCGCTTTTTATTTTTCTTCCGCACATTTGACTAAAATCACAAATTAAAAGAGGATGATTTATAACAATAATTTTTAACTAAGCAAACCAAAGTGAAAGCGCCCCTAATTTAAAAATTCTACATCACTTTCACTCGAGATTAATTTATTAAACACGAAATTACCGCCAAAATACAACAACCAATCAGACGTTGTCTTTACCAAATACACTTAGCAACGCCAAGACTCTTGAGGCATTTGATTGGATGAGTTCAGAGAAACTAATTCTAAACCAATCAAACTGCTCTAACAGCGCGCGGTTTTTAAAACATAAATTCAAACGTTTTGGAATTGTTAGTGCGATATCTCCTATATCTTCGATATCGACAATATGAGATTAGGCCCAGTTCGTATGCATTCGTCATTAATTTATTAAAAATCAAATTACCGATAGAATGTAATGACGAATCAGACGTTGGCTTTGCCAAGTGAAGTAAAGTTTTTGATTGGACGAATTCAGGAAATTTACTTCTTAACCAATCAAAGTTAACAAAACACGGCGCATGTTTTAAAATTGAAATGTAACTTTAATTTTAGAACTCAATCAACTAAATCAACATTAACGTTCGCGTTTCAATTTGAAATCAATATGAATCCTCGCTCGTTCATTTGCAATTACCGCGAAAATGTAAATGCTTTTACCAAGTGCGTAAGTGAGGCAAATACTTTTAAAGCGTTTGATTGGACACGTTCAAGACAACGAATTAATAACCAATCATAGTGAAGTTAAAAGGCGGGAATTCAAATCCAGCTTTAATTATGAAAAGCAAGTAGTACTGTGTGTATTTAACTTTATTGATTAGCATACGCGTTCCAATTTAGAATCCTTATTGCCTGTCGATCTCAATGCAGAACCAGTTCGTTTGCAACTGGCAAACGTGAAATAAAAAATTACTTCCAAAATATACATGAAAGCCAATCAGATTTTATTTTCAGTGACGTAAACACTTTGCAATCATTTGATTGGGCAAGTACAAGCCAATGAATTAAAGTGAATTAAAAACGGCGCGACTTTTAAAACTCGAATCTATTTTTGCAACGTCACAATTTCTCCGGCGACGTCACGTCTGATTCAATAAAAAAACGCAATAAATCCAATTTCTTTTTTATTCCACCGTCATTATTACGTGCTCGCAATATCTCCCTGACAACAACTTCTATATATTTTTTGCTTCATTTTACCCAACAAACCGAATCGAAAGTATCGGATTTCGTCGGCGAAAGCACTTTCCAAGGATGATTCGGAACGTGACGCAAATTCGGAGCGAAGATAAAAGGAGCAGGTCAAGTTCGAAAGAGGAACGGTCGCATGATAAACTGTTATTACTCGGCCCGATCCAGCCGGGCGATTTGCTCGAATCTCGTGAATTTATTTGAATCGTAATTATGCCTTGAAATTCATGGGTTTTACGGCAGACGCTGATTGAGGGCTCCGGTTTCTGGCGCAGACTTGTTAGGTACTAAATCAAAGCGCCAAGGCTGGAATGAATAGTTTTGTCACGACATATGAATGTGTTGCTGAATTTACCGAGGTGATAACGATTCTCGTTGTAGGTTTACGGCTTCCAGCAAACTTGGCACGACATGTTATCGCCTGGTGCAAGCTTCGTTTTGTTACTGTAATGAACTTGCGGGAGCTTTTTTAAAGTTCTAGTCTATTATTATATCTACACTACTTTACTGTAAGGCAATAATGTTTTATTGTTATTGTTATATCATGTTATTACCGCAGACAAAGTTTGATCTTTTTTGATTAGACTTATACCGGAAAAGCAGTATCAAAATATCTTTGAATAAAAAATAAAACAAACTCTAAGCAGATAATGTTAATTCAGCTAACCCCCTGTTTAATTCAAAGCCCTCCTTACACTTGTTATTTTCAGACTACAAACTTCTCAGTATCCGGTGATGCTAAGCCCATAAAGAAAATTGAATGAGCGAAGAAGAAACGGGATAAAAAGGGGAAGTTCGTAACGCGCTCTGTTTGCATAAATAATGTTCTTAAGGAGACCTAATGGGCTTAAGTCATCCTGACGAAATTAAACTTCACAGCGTTCATTCTACAGCACGAAGCGACGGCCATTAACTAGAAAATATTAGAGTGAATACTATTTGAGTTCAATGATTAATTATCTTTGTCCAATTAGTGTTTTGGTTTCGCCGAGGAGTGAAAGCCAAGCCTGAACTTCCTAGACTTGGCGAAAATAAACAGAACGTCCGGAAACTTGTCGGGAGAGAAATTTGTAAAAAAGCGCCGGCGTGATGGATGAAATTTGCGAGGCGAGGGTTGAAAAAACCCCCGCGCCGGACGGACATTAAAGAGCCAACTCAATCCCTCAATGTCTGCCCATCCATTTAAGAGTCGATTAAAATGTAAGGTTGATAATACAAATTCCTCAAAAAATTCTTGACAATTTATATCTGAAATATAATGCCAACAACACTGATGAATTTGCCAAAAATTAATACAGCGAGGAATCCGAGCTTCCAAGATCAGTGTTCGTCTTTATGTTGAAGCCCTAACATCGAACACGTGACGCCCTTGACATACTTCCCACTCACTCACTCGGGGGAAGCCCCCCTTCGTTCATCCCGACGACGAATTTCACTCATTCTTCGAACTCGCACAACAAGGCACTTGCTCCATATTAAACGTTCCTCGCGCAGCAGAACAATTTTTCCAGCGAAACCGCTTTTGCGGAGGGTAGGTCAGGTCCGAGCAATTAAACGAAGTTAAAGTCCAATCTGCGTCGTTCTCTTCCGGGGGGGCGCGCGTTTAATTTGTAAACTCGAGTCTCCAGGGAGGTAATAAATGCGCAAAGTTTCCCAATTGGATGTCTTTACAGGAGTTCGGCGTCTGAATTTAATTAATTCCGATACGATTTTGTCTGCACGGGAATAGCCGGTTTGACCAACTTCGGAGAATTTATTTTTAGTCTGTTTAAGTGGACCGATTCAATTTGAAACGGATTCGACAATTTGTAGATAGGATAAGTTTTCTGTAAGATAAATATATCAAATAAATCCATAAACAGAGGATTACGGTTAAACGGACAGCAACAACTTAGATGCATAACCGGCGTTTCCACCATTTCTTGCATGAATTCATATCTCTCTATTATACGCCATTATCATTATCATTATTATATAAATTATGCTCTTGTATTTTCGTTTCGAGTTTACTTTCACATTGTGCTTTTCCCCAATTCAAAATAGTCAGCTGAAAATAAATTTTATAATTCCAAAATTAAATAAATATGGCCTTCACGTTTTTAATTAATTTTATTAAGTAATTACATATATTAATATTACAGACATAGGAGATTAAAATCTACTAATTAATATTAATTAATAACATAATGGACATGAATTAGAACAGTGAAGTGAGATCGGACAAAAAGCAAAAATGTTATAGAAGCAATAAGTAGAGATAAGTGAAGAGTAGATGCAGAAAACTGGAAAGATAGCTCAAAATGTAATCTTACAGAAACCGCAACAGTTGAGCACCTGCACATTTCTAGACCTGTAACACTTGCTGACCCTTAATGAGAAGATCCGATAATCGCTCAGGTAAAGAAAAAAGCATCCCTGCTTCGCACTATGGTTAATATTCATAGTATTCAAAGTATAAAGGAGATGGCATTTCTCTCTCACACACACACACTATTAAAATAAACCACCGTTAAGAATTCTGGGGTCCAAGAACACACTGTTACTTTTAGTTTTATAAGTCGTTGAATATTTGTAAAAAAGGAGATTTGGTTTAGATATAGGGTTCATTGTTGTATTTTTAAGGGAGGTGAATTAAAATAATAGTTTCAACCTCACCTAATCCAGTGAAACACTTAACAAAAGAGTTGTAGCAATTTCATACAAAATAGCAAATAATTTTTGATTCATAATTAATTAGCACACTTCACCGTCGTATAAAAACATTTAAATGGCGTGCTCGGTTCTACTTTTATAGACGCTCCTTCCAATCAAGAAACTTCTAGGAGTAGAATCGATTAAGAAGTTTCTCGAATAATTTCGTCAGTACTAGAAGTGTGCAGATCATATCAAATCTTTGGCAGTTCTCGGAAAGACTAGTACAAGCACGTAGTTGATGCTACATGCCATACATACTCATGCCATAGTTGGTGATGTGTTTCTGCAGTTAGTAGAAATCAATCATCCAGAGACAATGAGATACCAATCGGTGGCGCCGGAACAGAGTCCGGAGGAGGTGAAATAAGTAACGGGTGAAGTTTACTATGCGGTTTTAAAGTGTCGTTGCGCAATTAGATGGACATAAATGATCTAAAAATGATTAGAAACGAGGTAAAAATCATAGATTGAAATTTATAGTAAGTGTTTAGTTAATAAATGAAGTAAATTAGTTTAGCCAGGATAAATTTAAGAAGTTAAGATAAAAAATAACTTTCACGACGAAACCACAGAAGTTATTGAATTAATTTATCAATTTCTTTGAAAATCAAGATAATTTTAAAGTTTATTTTTAGAATACGAAGTTAAGTTAAGCGAAAGAAAATTTGAGTTTATGAAAAAAATGAATTCACATACCGAATAAATGTAGCTAAAATGGAAATTCGAAAATTTAGAGAAATTTTATTTCATTCAAATTAATAAACTAGAGACAATGTAACCCACGAGGTTGCACCATCATCCTGAACGGTTGCGATTGTGGTTGCTTCGCATTAGTAGAAAGCGGTACGGAAAATCAATTTGTTTTGTCGTATAGACACCGGTCCGTCCGCGGCACTTTTTAGTTCGAATTTAAACGCGGAACCACTTTACACTTAGCCCTAGGACTTGAAACAAACAACTTTGCGCTTCTTAATTAAAACGATAAAGTTTCAATGAGTAAATTAAATTGTAACGAGTGTAAGCACTGAATTTGGCTTCAGACCTGGTAAATCTACCGAAGCAGCCTTAATTGACTTCATTTCCTATATAAATAAAAATATAGAGAATGGCCACTATATTAATACTCTTCTCTGTGATCTGACCCGTGCATTCGATTGCGTAAATCATGATATTCTCTTAGAGAAATTGAAGATCTATAATCTTTCAACAGAATTCGTCAAGCTTTTTCAATCATACTTTGTTGATAAATATCAATATGTTGATGTTGATGACTCCAAGTCTGAACTTTCCAAAGTCAGTCACGGTGTTCCGCAAGGTTCAGTGCTGGACCCGTTACTTTTTCTGATTTATATTAATGACCTGCCGCATCACTTTCCGAATGCTAAATTAACTCTATATGCTGACGATACCACAGTTTCTCTTTGCAGCCCCAACCTTACCGATGTAATCGTGTTGACTGATAGTGCTAAACAATCTTGCCAAAATTGGTTCTTATCAAATAAGTTATGTTTAAACGAAGCAAAAACGCAACATTTAATTTTTTCCACAAGACCGATAGCTGATTTCGACAACCTTAAGGCGGTAAAGCTTTTAGGAGTTCATTTAGATCCGTCTCTTACTTGGCACGAACATTGTGACCACTTGGCGAATAGACTGTCTTCTCTTATTTATCTCTATCGAAATTTTATGAATAAAGTCTCTCGTGACAACTTGATTTGTACGTACCATGGCCTCTTCGAGGCATATATTTCTTACGGTCTACTCATGTGGGGACATTCTCCTTCAGCCAAAAGAATCTTTGGTCTTAAGAGAAAAGTAATTAGAATTCTTGCCGGCAAACCTTTTAGAGAATACTCTAAGCCTTTATTTTGTTCTTTAAACATATTAACCCTTCCGGCACTTTACTGAAATGTTCGGAGTACGTCAAGAAAAATGAAACCAGTTATGCTGAAGTAACTGAAATACACAATTATAGCACCAGGTCCGCTAACAATTTATATACTCCCTACCACCGTATTAATCGTACCAAAAATGGTCCGAACTTTTTCGGTATTAAATGCTTTAATGTACTGCCCGAAGTGGTAAAAAGAACTCCCTTAAGAAAACTTAAACCAATCTTAAAAAAAATTTTAATTGATCATGCTCCCTTTAGCATAGACGAATATTTGAATTTAAATTTTAACAGTTTATCAGATATTATCTTGCTGCCTCCATAGTCTGAGCTTCTCTGCACTGTGTGTGACGTTATATCCGGGTACCTTGTTGTAATTTTACTGTTTTTTATATGTATTTGTATATTTTATTGACTTGTGTAACCACATGAATGGATTAACACCAAATATATTATTATTATTATAAATTAAAGTGAACAAAGACAAATGGAATCGTGAATTATTTATTTACTTATTACAATTCAAATCACTTTAAAATAAATATTAAATTAATTTCTTTAAAAAAAAGGTAATAATTGAGGCTGGTGGCTGTGCAAACACGCCAGAGCCTAGCTATTTTAAAAATAAACAGCATACTCTCACCATTAAATAAAAGCAAATTAAATATACAAGTCTAGGGAAATCTTCTCTTTTTCTTTGCTTTGAACAGCAATTTTGCATTGCACAGCAATTCTGCATTTTTTGGCCCAGCTACTTGAAACTCGTTTTACCAGTACTTATAGTGACTGGTAAAGCGAGTTATAAGTTTGAAGTTGGGTCTAAGTTCAGATATACAAACATCAACAACCCTGATGGAATTCGAACCCACACCGCCGAGCGACACGACTTTATAAAGCCGGCTATGCTAACCGCTAACCCAGTCCTGGGGAAGTCATTGCTGAGCAAACGCATGACTTTACCTACTTAAAGGAACGAAATCTATCACTACATAATATAGACGAGAAGGTAATTATTAATTGGCTATTTTATATTGAAACATTTTAACGGTAATTTCTTTACCTCGTCTCGTTTGTCATAAGATTAAATAATTTAGGTGAATAATTAATAATTTACAGCATGTTCTCGTTTGTCATAAGATTAAATAATTTAGGTGAATAATTAATAATTTACAGCATGTTCGAAATAATTAAAATTATGGAGCTTTTCCGAGCACTTAGAAGACATTTTCCTATGTACAAGCAAAGTAGTCTCAAAAGCTTAAGATTTATAAATTTTTTTGAAGTAACTTCTACATGCCAGAATTCTGTTAGAACGATAGAATCCCAGAATTCTGATAGTTGCAAGCCAAATAACGTGTATACAAAAAGTTTTCCCATCTAGTGGGATTGGATTTGATTTGATTTTACAATGGTTTTCACATTTGAAGAAAAATCTTTTATGGTTGAATCCTACTTTCGAAACGCTTAAAAAATCAATGGCGAATGGACCTATTCTATTCCTGATTGTATTGTAGAATTTCAGGAAACATTTCCAGAAACTATATTTCTTACCATAAATTTATTAATCAACTTCAGTACTTTGTAGGACTATTCAGAAAAACTGACAATGTGGCTAGAAAACAAGTATCAGGTAGGTAAGAACTGCTGAGATAGTTGAAAATGAGAGACAAATTATGAATGATGCTCCTCGCACTTCTATCCGTAACCTGTCACAATAAGTTGATCTTCCTGTCGGGACCTGCAGAACTATTCTAAGAAATGACTTGCAAATGTTCCCTTACCGTTTGAGGGCCGGCATGAATTGCTTCCAGTAGATTTTGAACCAACGCGAAAATACTGTCAATGGTTTTTAAACAACATTGACAATGACGATTTGTTAGACAAGACTTTCTTTTCCGATGAGGCCTGGTTCCATTTAATAAGATACATTAATTCCCAAAATATGAAGATCTGGAGTAGAGAAAACCCTCATATTTTCATTGAAGCCCCACTCCATTCACAAGAAATTGGTGTTTGAATAGGTTTAAGTTGGAGAAGATTGTTAGATCCAATATTTTTTAATGACACACTAACAGCACTTAGATATCGGGAAGAGATTTTGCAACCATTTATTAATCAACTGTATGATGACGAGTTGCAATTTGGGTATTTCGAATTTTTTAAAAATAAAATGATGAGACAACACTCTTTCGAAATTTAAACCGTAAAGTGGAAGAACGAAAACACAAAATAAAAAAACATGAAAAAAGATTTACAGCAAAACGTGAGTCACAATCCATATTTTCCTTTTAAAGTTGTACAATGTCTTCCCGGATTTAGTTTGCGTTACGTATAATGGAGCAAAAATGTTGGAATTCAGATTTTACATTTTGTAGTTCAGGAATGCTTCGCGCGAAATGAATTTGTGCCAAATTTAACGTTGGGGTGAAATAAGAGCAAGAAGAAATAAATCTGTGTAAGGTAAAGTGGTCTTCCTTTTTTAATTTAGGGGAAAATTTTAGTAAGATAAAATATTATTCATTTAAAATTAGTGAGGCATAATCAATTCCAACATCCTTGGAAGTAAAATAGAATTACGGAAAATTACTAATTATAAATACTTCCGTGAGTTATAAAACGTTAACGCCATCTATTTATTAATCAAAAAAGAAAAAAGTTAAGTTATGTTCTCATATGGGTTGAGCATGATTTTAATAGTCATACTTTATTTGTTTTTTAATCAATAAATCCTCTACTATATTTATCCCTCATTTTCCGTAATTCTGTTTTTCTTCCAAGGATGTTGGTATGCCTCCCTAATTTCAAATTAGAAACATTGTACCTTATTAAAATTGTCTCCTAAATTTAAAAAGAAAACCGCCTAGCCTATACAGATTTATTTGTTCTTGCATTAATTCCTCCCCTTAAGACCTTTGACGTTAAATTTGGCACGAATTCATTTCGAGTCAAACAGACCTGAACTACACGTAACGCGAACTCAATCCGGGAACACACTATACAGGATATTTCGCAACTTCGTGAAAAAAAAAAAATAATGGCGTGCATCTAAAGAAAAACGGAAATAAAAACAAAATAAAACTTAGCCTCAACTGATAACGCATTGACAAATGTTTAGAATCTCTGGTTCAGTGTCGGCTGAGTTGCAATAAGTGTTCAAAATTCTTTTCCTCTGCCGCTTGTAAACACAAATCTGCCCGGCGAAGTGGCAAGTGATTCACAAGCGTTATGAAGCATGTTTTGTTGTCGAACAGAGAGAAATGCGGCGTTAATACGATCATTCAATTCTTGGAAAGTGTTGATATCTTCTTCGTATATCAACGCGTTTACGTGTCACCACAGATAATAATTTAGCTGAGTTAAATCAGGTGAACTTGCAAGCCACCTGATCGGCCCGTTTCTTCCAATCCATCTACCAGGAAAAAATTCGTCGAGGTGAGCATGTATTTCTCGTCGAAAATGAGGTGAAGCCCCATCGTGCATAAACCACATCGTTGCTCTAAGATTTAAGTTCACATTCTCGAGAATTTCGATTTCGAGATTAGTTCGTAGAAAATTTAAGTATTGGAGACCATCTAAACGGTCCGGCAAGACGAACGGGCCGATTAAATTGCTGTTTAGAAAACCTGCCCACACGTTAACAGAAAACCGTTGTTGGAAATGGCCGCGGCGAATTACGTGCGGATTTCCTCAGCCCACCAATGCATGTTGCGAAAATTGCACACCCCATCTCTGGTAAAAATAGCTTCGTCGGTAAACAGGACATTATGAACAAAATTCGCATTTGCCTGTTGTTTATGCAGTAACCAACGACAAAATCGTATGCATAGAGCATAGTCGGCCGGTAGCAAAGCCTGAATTCATTGAATATGGTACTGATGTAATTGTTGTTCGTGAAGAAAGCGCCAAACAACGGAGGACGATAAACGCGTTTGTCTTGAGATATCACGTACACTTAACGAAGGATGTTCCTCGATAAGTTGTAGTATTTCTTCTTCTCTGTTTAGGATGCGTTGTGGACGCTGCCGTCCTCCACCTCTTCCGCGACGTGCCCTTAAAGTTCCAGTATCCCTCACTCTTTGCACAACAGAGAGAAATGTGGCACTGGTTGGCAAATATCAGTTTGGAAAATGCTGTATATACAAACCCCTTGCCGCTAATGCATTTTGCCCACTTTCACTGTACACTAGAATCATGTCAATAATCTCACAATTTGTAAATTCTGCCATTTTTTCAGTAAATTTCCGTGCAACCACCTCAACGTACACCTTCAAACTACCCGGCCCGGCCGACGATGACTAACAATAAATTACATCACTCATATTTTTCGTAAACATCATAAACTTAAACCAGAGACGTTCAAACAGTTTAATAACACTTTGTTCAACAAAAAATAGTTCATTCTATTCATTTTCATGCAAACTTAATAACACTTTGTTCTACAAAAAATAGTTCATTCTATTCATTTTCATGCAAACTTTCATTGTTTAATTTATTTTCATGAAGTTACGAAACACCTTATATAATAAAATCAATTACAAATCAATTGTTTTTTCTAAAAAGGTGGAAGAGGACCCCGTTTAATCAAATTTTCATTGATTTTGTTATTATTTTTTTTTTAAACGGGCATCGCTTCTCTGTTTGGTGTCGGGATAGTTGCGCCCTTGCACATTTTCAGATCTAAATTTAAATTTAACTGAATAATATCAGACAAGAAGAACAAGATTCACTTGTAGGATTAATTTTTCTGAGCTCCGGATCCGAGCTCCCAGTAATTCGAATTTCCCAGCAATCTGCACAAAAATGAAATGTGTTTACCCCTTAATCCGGGCTATATAATGCATTCCTAATCCGTCAACCACAAAAGGTGGTATCGGTTGTAAATTCCGCATTCTTGCAGATACGATCTGCAGATAGAACGAATTCTATATTTCCAAATATCGAGTTCAATTTAATTCAATTTAAACTTTGATACAATTTACTGCATAAATCAAATTGTTTAAATACCATTTTAGACTGCCCTATTTCTTGAACAAGATTTGGTTCAACTTCTACAATAAAAATCTAAAACAGATACGATTTGGAGGTAGAACAATTTACTGCAAAAATCAAATTGTTTAATAAATTGAACAAAATCTTATATAAGAAATAAGCTAGTGTGACACAGCCTTAATGGCCTTTAATATCATCCAAATTGGTTCAAGCATTCTTTTATTACTAGAAAAATTACTTTTCTTTTCAAGAATTTTGAAGCAGAACATTGGCTTACGAAGCACTTTTAAATATGGATATGGTTGGGTTTAATCGTCTTATTTTGAAACCAGGAATCTGTGGTTAAGCCAGGTCCACATGATTTAACGTCAGCCTGTATAGAGTTTTCCAAGAGAGAGATGTTTTTATTACTTTTAGTATTTTTTAATTTGACAAACAAATAAACATATTAGAAAAACTTATAAAATCCTGTAGATACTTAAAAGTTTGCCCAATAAAAATAACTCTGAGGTAGGTAACTAAAGTTTGCATGTAAAGTAGTTTCATTCGGTTAGAAGAATGGTGATTGTTCTGGCAAGGACGGGTAAGAATAATAGAATTATGTACTTTTTGTTTGATTGATGTTTTCCAGAATAGAAGTGAATGTAGGCGTTTCCTTATCCAATTTACATTTAACGTAATTTAACTTAGTTTAACTTTTTTGCAAGGTACATTATGAAATGTATAAAATATTTGATGCTATCTTACATTAGTGGCATCTATATACATAAACGTGAGTTAATTTTCTAATGCAATATTTTTACTGTGCGTGAATTTTATCTTGTCCATCAGCTATTAAAATGAGTGTTCCATAAAAAATTAATAATTTGACGAGAAGCAACTTGTTGGGAACGTGCACGAATAGCCCGTCCCGGCCAATATCGATCAGCCGTGCGTCGTAGGTGCCGTCAACCGACAGGATCCGGACCGCTTGTTATCCTTACGGTCCCGTCGTTCGGCTTTGTTTCTTTTCGCCTTTATGTTCCAAGTTCCCCGTTGACATCGCGAGGCAATTACGGCACCGCGAAATTTAATATTTCACCCGCCGCAAAAACTTCTTTGTCTTCGAAGCCCAATTAACGTCGCGTAACAAAAATTCCGGCCATTGATTTATGCCCTCCCCGAACAAAAAACCCTCCATCTTCTCAGTATATTTTTTTGAGCTCGAAATGTTCGTTATCGACTTAATTAAAAAAAAAAGTTAGGAATGGCATGAAAAGAGCGGCAGGAAAATTCATTCGCGACATGAAACTTAATGGCACTTAGCCAGGTTGCATCTGTTGCAAATGCATTCTGACGCTGTTTAGTCAGTTACGGGCGGTGGAATTTTCCTTTACGATCAGATCAGGAATGAGTTATGAAAAGCGACTTTATAGGGCAATTAATTTATGGGACGTGACGTGCTTCAGAAATTGCCCTCCGAATTGCGACTTGTGCAGTGTGTTAATCCGCAATTTCGACTCAATTATCACAATTTCAGATTAATTACGAGTCCGGCCTGCACAGATTTCGAAATGGCACGGACTTAATCACGTACTCGACGGAGCTAATAAGAAAGGCGAGTTGGAAATTCAGCGCAAATCTTTAGTCCCATCTCAATAGTTTTAATGAAATACAAGATTCGAGTATAAAACTTTCTGGTGGATTCGCCGGATTCGTATAGAAATCATTTATTCAAAATAATTTCTTTGAAGATCATTAATTTGAATCAAGCTTATAGTTTAAACAAGTTCAATTATCATTTATGTGACATTAGTTCAGCAAACGCACATTTTTATATCTATAGAAAATCGGTACTCTGTACAGAAATTTCTATTGTAGAGTTGCCTACGACGCATTTTGATTAAAAATCGCTTCTTCCATCAGCTGAAAATTATATTCTGTAAATAAATCATAAATTTTCTCATATTTCATAATCAAGCATCCTTTAATACGTTCCGGGCGCAATTTTCCGTAATTAATGGAAAAGGTCCATAAAAAAGATATATCCACCCCAGGCACATGTCATGTCCGCACGCGGTCTTAATATAAAAACGGCGAGCGAGGCAACTTTCCTGAACTTAAATTAAGGCCCGGCAAGGTTTCAGGGGGCCGAAGGCTTAATTTGAATGCGTATCGATTTTGGCGTTGGCGTCGCAGCCGGCAGGTGAGAGAAAGTCCCGAACTTTATCGGCGTGACATTGTCTTGCTACCTCCGAAACGACAACACTATTACGCCCTTGTTATTAAACTTAGAAACTCACTCACCCCCCAGTCATACAATTTCACAATATTTCTAGAAATTATCGAATGAAATACCGCGGTTTTGCACAAAAGAAACAAAAATAAAAGCACCGACCTGGAAAAAAAAATCAGGCCGTGTGTGACGAGCCGTTCCGGTATAAACGTGGTTTTTATGTTTATGGTCGGAATTTTTATTATAACGGGCACCAGCGAGCTTTTATTTCCGAGCAACATAAACATATGTCAAGAGCCATCACAACCACACAAT
The DNA here is from genome assembly GCA_039766575.1 of Serrognathus titanus. NCBI lineage: Eukaryota > Metazoa > Arthropoda > Insecta > Coleoptera > Lucanidae > Serrognathus > Serrognathus titanus. The sequence continues at coordinate 47,536,534 of CM077914.1, read as the reverse complement.
GATTTAATTTTACAATCGACGGAACGAAATAAACCACAAACGTTTTACGAAGCATGAACTTCAAGCTGATTAAAGAAACTCAAAAAACCTGGATTATCGTAAAAGTTTCCGAATATAGGCCGATTTTTATACCCGTATTCATAGTATATAGTTAGGCTCCCCTTAAAATGGATATTGTTGTAAGGCAACTGATTTACAATTTGGAAGAACTCGCGACGAGAAACAAACAAGCAGAGAGACGAATGGAAATTACTTTAAAAACTACCCGACGGAAACTCTGACAAAATTAAAATAGGAACTAACTTTTCTCTGCATACTGGGGTATTTAAATAAAATATTCGGTTCTCTAAGAGGGGTAAAGTGACATACATCACCGTAACAAGCGTCCATAGCGTTTGTTTTTCTTTTTATTGCAATAGGTGTTTATGGCACTTACGTCCAGTTGCAATCTCATCAATTTTTCTCAAGTTTTTGCAACTGCAATTCTTGGAAGTAACACAATAAGTTTAACGTACAATGGTCACTTGTTCGAATTAGTTGCAAATTATTGCACAATGTTTTGTTTTAACTTGAATAATTAATCGTCTCTTTGTTTAGATCCTACGTTTGAATTTTATCATTGGAATTGATTCTCCAAGTTCTTTATTCTTTGGTTATAATAGGTTTATGTACAGAATTCCTTTTTTTTACAATAATAAATTTAATAGCTATTTATTGGAGAAACAGAAATTATTTACTGATATGTATACGTTAAATTGCGTATAGAATTACACAAATTACACGCTAAAAGAACGAATTGTGGTATATTAGGTTGATAATGCATAAAGCGCTGATTTAAGCATCCCTTCTAAAAGGATGACTCATGACCTAAAAATGTACCCAAATCCTTGGTTTAGTAATGAGGGAAAATTAAAGTTTTTCTCAAATAATTACATAAAGTAAAAAAGCTACACGAATTGAACTGGTGTTTTGTCAAGAAAAGTATTTAAATTCAAGCATTAAAGGTCATATGTACTAATTACTGGAGTTTCACCACGATATTTCAAATTTAAGCCATATTAGTCAAATGCAATATGGTTTCATTTCCACAAACCTATTCTAGCTTTCTTATTTCCATAACTGTCTTCCTTTTCCCTTTCAAACTCCGATACTCTGTGAATTCGATTTTTACTTGCCTCTCCCACTTTTCATTTTACTTTAATTCTTGTTTTTCTTTAGTTTTATTTTAAGCTGTTCGTCTTCCAATCATTTGTTCTAACTGCTTCCTCTATTTTATTTTTACTTCTGCTAGAGGGTGGCATAAGTTACTCCTATTTTCTGTATTTCGTATTAATTTAATTTTTGTTACTGTTTAATTGACTACTTTTATGTTTTCTGTGGAAACTTCATTGTTTGCTAGGAATTTGTTTTGCCTTCCGGATTTTCCTACTTTTTGTCCTTTATTCCAACTCTAAATTCCCTTGACGACTAATTATCTTATATTCTTTAGTTCTGTGATGACTTCCTTCATAAGAATGCTCTATTGGCTGTCTCAAAGCTTATGTCTACAGATAGTAGTCAAAAAAAGAAGCAAAATTTGTCGTAAACAATAGGGACAAAGTACTCCGGTAAAAATCAATTTTCGTTTTCTAAGAATTTGTTTTAGTTTTAGCTAGTTGACGATTTAAATGGATTTAAATGTCTCAGCTGTGCAGAATTGGTGTTTTAAACGCCGATATGTGTCTGCTGGGCTAGGTCATGTTTGTTCCTTCGCAAAATAATTTCGCCAGGATTTTAAATAAAAACGTCTTTAGGCGCGCTGCCGGGAGGTATCCTACGACAATTGCAATTACTTATTACTACTTTATTTATGCTTATTTATTCAAGGTAAAATTTAAAAGCAAACTGAATTCGTAGGACAATTATGCAATTCAGTTTTATTTGTTTCATTTTCATGACAGTACATCGACCTTAACACTGTAAACTGCAAAATGTTATGTTTATGTTCATTAATAAGACGAAAATAAATGTTGATAATATCAATTAAATCCAAGAAACGAATGACTCAATTAGTTTTCGTGATGAAAATTTGATTCTGGTTGAAAATAATTCGGAATTTTCAGAAACGTTCACCTACATTCGCCTTGGCGATTTGTTGGTAACAATTGCTCTGTCATAAAATAAAATTCAGCTGGCTCATTTTCGGTCCTCGTACTTTATTGCTTACTTTTATTATTACTATTATGCTATCATAGATTCACAGATAATAACATTAGGGAGGGGGTTAGAATGAAAGACGAAGTGCTGAATAATAGTTTTTGAGAAAATTCAGTCCGCGCGAGTACGTTTGTATTTCATAAAAGACTGAGGTTAAAATAAGTTTTTAAAAACATTAGTAGGCTTAGTACTATTTATCTAATTTACGTAGTGTATAGTTTGTTTTGTGATAGTTTAATTCGTGTAAATATCGGTATACATAAGTTAACTGAAGTGTAAATAAGTAAATAAATATGGCTCATGTGTATTCCAATGAGGAACTGATGGACATAGTGCTTTGTGCTGGTCAGAATGCTGTTGCTGCAAACAGATTTACACCACCACCGAGACGATTTAAGCGGTTCAACGGGGACGGAACACTGGATCCTTAAGAACTCGACCTGGACACGAAGGAGGAAGACCGCAACCGAGAGTGTATTAGGTGCAGAGGAAGTCATTTTAGAAATTATTGCGGAAAATCCGTCCTTGAGCACTCGCGAAATTGCACCCAACTTGCCAGTATTTCTATTGTGAAGGCGCATTCTCACGATTCGATTTTAGTTAATCAACTTTAGTGGATCAACTAAAATCGAATAAAAATTGCTGTGAGAACATATGTTTCAACTTTCATCGGTCAACTTAAGTTTATTCCACAAAAGATTGACCCATTCAAACTTTATCGTTCAAGATGTGAGTCATCCATTATTTTTGAGACGTGTTGACACACGTTTGAAGCGTGTGAACATTTGACAGACAACTTGAATCATTCGATTATTGCATTCTGCAGTCTGCTTATTATTTTTATTTTTTTGAGGTTACAGTTACAGTTTTAGTTTATAATAAAGCAAAATGAGTTTAAAATGGTCAGAATGTACCATTTATAGAACTGTATATTAATCATGACTGTCTTTGGAACCATAGAGTGGACAGTTATAAAAATAAAGATGCTAGAGAAAATGTTGTATCCTCCACAGCGAGTTCTCGTAAGAGAGTTTCTAAAATACCAATCCAATTGCGTATCCAGAAACGGCGTTTTTAATGATGTCTACCCCATCCTAGTAAGATAATTTTCCTTAATTTTTGAATTAGTAAACCAGTAATAACTTCTACACCTGCACGGACAACTGCTCCAGTTGGCGCCACTTTATTTTACTGGTCAATCCAATTTTTATGCTTGAAATGTGTTTAATGTGTGAACCAAAAACTTGAGCGATTTTGGTTGATCCACTAAAGTTGATCAACTAAAATCGAATCGTGAGAATGCGCCTTAAGGCGTATTAAACGACAAAATCATATATATCCGTATCACATACAAAGAGTGCACGCGATGATTCCTACTGATTATCCTCTCCGTCAGAGGTTTTGTAATTGGCTTTTACTTCAACATCAAGAAAATGGAAATTTCCCTTGAAATATCTTATGCACTGACGAATCCATTTTTCCCGCAATAGTATTTTAAATTTCACACGTGTGGGGGATTGAAAATCCTCATGCTATTTGACGTATTAATTTTCAACAGCGTTTTTCTATTAGTTTGTGGGCGGGAATTGTAAATAATACTCTTACAGGACTATATGAGCTGCCTGCACGGTTAAATAGAACAAGATATTTGCAGTTTTTTAAGAGACGTGCTGCCAGAACTTCTTGAAGATGTGCCACTAAACATTCGGCGAAATCTTTGGTTTTTACATGATGGTGCTCCTCCTCCCCCCGTGCTGTGCGGGACCACCTAAACACTAGATAGGTCGCGGAAGTAATACACTCTACGTAGTGCCGATTTAAATCTTCCGGATTTCTTTTTATGGGAGAATATAAAACAGCGTGTGTATGTATCTGAAGTGGATACAGTTGATGAATTGCGTCAACGTATACGTGCCGTCGTAGAGAACTTCGAAATAATTTTCCAATAGTAACGACGTGCCGAATTATGTGTTAATACCGCATTTTGAACATTTATTGTAATTACAAAAATCAGTGTCAAGAACAAAAAGTGAACTTTACTAAAACTCTAAGAGCATAATGAATGTACAGGTATGACAACACGTTTGATATGCATTTTGTGCTGTACTGTCCATTTTTTTTATTTTGCATATTACTAACCGTAGACGTACAGTTTTAATTCTTAAATTACGATATGTCAAATTTAATTTAATACAACAATGCTTATCACATTTTACCTACATCCTTAAGAAAGCTGCAATTGATTTTTTCATAAGCTGCACAAACACCGTGATATGAACAAAGTAAATGACCAACTTTTTAATTAAATAAGTTAAAAGTTCGTGTTTAAAATAAAATTATGACTAAGTGTGTTGAGTATGTCGTCTCTTTAATAAGCTAGCTATTAAAAGAATTGCTGAACAAGCGAGAAATAAATATCATGTAATGCAACGAAAACGCATTTCGCTATGCCAGTAATTGTCGGTCAAGCACAGATGGATATAAAAAAATTGCCGATGACGCGCCCGCGGCTTCTGAGACGTTGTCCTAATTCTTTCAAACGTAAATAAAAAATTTATTGCAGTTTTTGCTTTTCATTGAAAGCGGACTAGCCTCAATAAGTCATAAATTAAGCAAAGGTTTAAAAATTGCACGCGCTTCTGGTAGATCAGTTTTTCATTTTTGAGCAATACCGTTCAGATTTGGAGAATCAATCTCTTTTATAATGAGATATCTATAGCTTTAATTAAAGACATAGGTTTTGAGACACCCTACATAATTACGAATATTATGCCATCTTTTAAAAATATGAACAAGGAGGACCTAAGATACTCTCTTGAGATATTCCCAAATATATATACATATTGCCTGTGTTGTTCGTTTCCACGTTTTAGAGCCAAAAATTACTGTGTTGCTTTGTGTTGCCTGTTTTTTTTTGTTTTGCTGCCACGTTAGGCACAGGCATAGGTTGTTTTGGTTGCCAACCAGGCACTTTAAAGCTAATAATTGATTCTCTCTGAATGGCCGTTTACAAATATAAAAAAGCGAACGGAAGATACTCTCTGGAGATACTCCCAACTATACATATTACTGTGTTCGTCAGTCCCACGTTGGCAATACAAAAATTACTGTATTATTTTGTGTTGCCAGTATTCTTTTGTTTAGCTGTCACATTGGGCACCAACTCACCCTGTCACTTTGGAAGCCAGTAGTGCGTATTATTAGCTACTTTCGTTATGAATCTTCAATTATTTTGGGTTGTAAAGTTCAGCTTACTATTTCTTTTTCATTTCCATTTGTTTTTGTTCACTTTAATTTTCTTCCTTAACACTTACTGTTTTTTCAAAATTTACAAATTCACAAACTGAACAAAGTCTTCGTGTATAATGGCAAACTCAGAATTTTTCGCGTGTAAAATTGAAGAGTCAAAGTAAGAGTGACCCGGGTGTTGTTTGCAACCGTATTTATAGTAAAAAACAATTGAATGTGCCTTAATTTTATGTGCTGGTGTAATATTATGAAGTCGTGACGGTTTGGAACGATTGTACAAAATCGCCTGAACAAGAACAAAAATTTTGAGTTTCAAAATTAATAGGTTTCGCGTTTAGAGAAGACGGAATGTTTCGAGTTAATAGTCGAAGAAATTATAACCCGGATGCCCTCTGCACCCGTTTTTAAATTCAACTGTAAATTAACTTAACCGACGATTTTTAACTCTTGTGTAATCATGTTTAGATTGTTTATGGCTGTTTTACTGCTTAAAAGCGCTTTTAGAAACCGCACGACCATTCATTTCAATTTCTTCAGACCTCGTTCTGGCTCCTCTAGTTGACACCTCGTTAACGCAGATGACTGGTTTCTGCTACCTCAAGAAGCACCAAAACTCCAGAGCATTAATTGTGTATAGTTGTTGAATCAGCTTTACTGGCCTTGGTACATATTCCATATTATCTGCGCTTTGTTTATTTAACATTTATTTTTCCTGTATATTCTCTTACTTTCCCCATTATTCTGATTACGGAAACTTAAATACTGCACACCGAATACAAATAAATTCAATAGTTCCTCGAAACGTTCGATCTATCATCTGTGATTTGCATTATCTTTCATTCTACTTAAAAACCAGATGAGTATCATGGTTTTGGGTAAATTTTTTATACAGTTATATCTCGAATACTAAGTTTCTTTTCATCTGTGACTCTCTTACTCTCTTACATTTTGTTGAAACAACTGATTAATCAGCCTGTATATTCTAGTTCAACGTAAATTGCAATTGAATTCTAAAGGCATTTTAAAAGTTGCTAGCAGTTTATTTATCTCGCAATCGGATAATTCACTCCTTAACTATTCACTTCTTAGAGAGTTATTAAATATTTTAGTGGAAGAAATAGTAGTAAAAATAATTTATTTTCTTCAAACACCAAAAGAGCAATGGAGAAGATCTGAGTTTTCTTTTAATCATTTCCAAACTTTTACAATTACAATCAACTCCATTACGAGCAATGAGGTTTACTTCGATATATAATTTCCAATTAATAAAGTTTCCCAGCCAGCATTAAACCAACAAGTTTATAATAAATACAACATCGAATGAATTCACCGGCCAGTGAAAATTGGTTTATTTTAGTTAATTAAATCGACTTGAAAAGGCAGCTTCGCAGTGTTAAAGTTTCGGTTAAGACGAGGTTCTCTTCTCTTTATGTTTCCTACTTGTATTACGCGAGCTTTTCCCTAGTAATATAACGTGCTGCCTCTCCTAATTCCGTCTGACAAGAAATACAGGTCTTAGAGGTTGAAAATCGTCTTGCAGACGCATGCATTATGCATGAATGCTCGGGAGCGTCCTATAACACGGTTACTGCATTGTTTAGCTTCGCAACTAACTTAATCAAACTTGATTAACATATTTTTGGCTTCCGGAGTAAACAGAACTCGCGCCAGGCATCTTTTAAGCGAGAAATTTCGGAATAGTTTGGGGAGGTAACGATAATTTAATGTAACTCGTTTGTCGTGTAATAACATCGTTTCTTATTTAAGCAAGGCATTTGTAAAACCGGCGCATCCACCAAAATATTTTCTAGAAAATAGAACTAAGCTCAATTTAAGTCGTCGTTTTGTCTTAAATAAATAAATTTCATGTTCATTAAAATTCAATTCATTCGAAAACTCAATTACATTTCAAGGGGATAACTTTTAACTCTTTTTTTGCTACCGCATTCATAACGTTCCCAATTTATTTATAAATTGGGTGAAATTCAAATTTGATTCGCTCCGTACACGAAAAAACGTGAAATTCAATTTCCTCATTGTGTTTGCCTTCATAACAGCAGTAAAACCAAAACCTAATTTATTCGACGTCTCGACGCTTTCAGTTAAGATCTTAGAAGGACGTCGATTTTGCTTCCGTAAGAAAGAGCTCCTCCGCCAAAGTTCTGCGCGACGTTTTGTTCCGAAACTGCGGCAGATTGCTTACGCGATCCAAGAACAACAACAAGAGATAACGACCAGGTTCGCTCACTCTGTTAAGTCCCCATCTCCCTCCTTATTTCTCGTATAATTCAGGCGGCCATTATATTCCGGAAAATTAACCTGTCCGTCAGGCGGGCGGGAAAAAGCTCGTTTCACTTTTTGCCCGGTTTCGCTTCTTGATGATGACGGTTCGCTTTATGTTAAAACTTGAATAATCATAATTCGCTTTGGAAGGACTTAATTTGAATTTTAAATGGGAAAGGCGTTATAAAAGAAAACAGGAAAATTCAAGATGAATGTGACCTAAATCTAAACAACTTTCGATTATGTGGACTGCTGCCAATGTTTCTTTTACGTCTTAAATTCATTCAACTTAATTCGTTCTCGAATATATTCGCTGAGGTTAAAAGTCTCGGGTAAAAATATGCATGTGTTTGCATTCCGTGGAGATTCCAAGATCATAAAAAGTTTACTTATTTATTTATTTTTTGAAAAATCTGCGAAATAAAAGTATGTTTCGGAAACTCATCCTTCCTTGTTCCAGAATGCAAATGTTATAATTTATAATGTTGATTTATAATTTATGTTCAGGGTTCTTCTTTTTAACATTCTGATAAAAATTTTGTTATAAAAAGCGATCGCAGGATGTCGCTTCTAAACTTTTCATTCTGACAAAACTTTACACGCGTTTTGCTTACTTCTTCATCTATCTGACTAACCTATTACAGGCCTGAATTCAACCCAAGCCAAGCCCAAGGGCTCTTGGCTAGCTGGCTCATTCATTTATTTAGGTCCAACAATAAGTATTAATTTCGTTTGGGAAATAAGCTGAGAGTCTAGCGTCGAATTAGTCACTTTGCCTATTTCACAAGATGGAAATCAAAACCCAGAAACCTCAAGATTATGTTTAAAATCATAATGATGTAGTTCATTAAGATATTACAATAGGAGGTGACTACTGAAAAATGTATCCAAATATAAAGAAATACATGAAATAGTGTTTATTAAATAAAATTGTATACACTCACCGGAGCAAAAAGCGACTCACTATTATTTTTTTAAATAAATTATCTGAGGACACTTTTTGTCCATTTTTTTTCTGCTCATCGGTGAATAGGACATTTTCAATAATCGGGAGAGCCATGATCATCATGGTAACTAAATTCTCTTGTTTAAATAAATTATTGAAAGTATCTACGCCATTGTCAATATTGTGTTGCAGTTGATTATTTGTTTTCCAAACGTTTCCTAAAGACTTCATTTAATAATTTGTTTACATTTTGTCATTAATAAATTGTTTTCATGGCTATTAATGCAGTGGATGCAGCAAGAGTAATTGCTTTGATTCAAGATGGTCGGTCTCAACATTACGTTGCACAAGTTCTTGGAACTTCTCAATCATGTATCCCCAGAACGTGGAGGCGATTCTTGGAAACTGAATCTTACAATCGACGCCCTAAAACAGGTCGTCAAAGATGTACTTATAAGCGCTAGAGATGATCATTTTTTTACCCTAACGATTCTTCGCAACAGGAATTTGACTGCTGTTCAAGTCAGAAATCGCCTTGCAGAAGTTCGAGATGTGCATGTAAGTGACAGAACGATCAGAAGACGCTTTAATGAGGCTTATTTAATGGCAAGAAGACCTGCACATGGCCCAGAGCTTAACACACAGCATGGAGTAAGCAGACTTGCATTTGCTCGTGAACATGTTCATTGAAATATGGGGCAGTGGAGTCAAGTACTCTTCACTGATGAGTCCCGCTTCTGCCTACGAGCGCCAGATGGTCGTGGAAGAGTGTGGAAGGACCGACGAACGGTATTCTCAATGTAATATGGTTTCCAGACTATCTTTCAAGGGAGGTTCGATTATGGTGTGGGGCGGTATTTCTGCGAACGCACGTACAGACCTTGTTGTAATAAATAGGGGAGTTATTAATGCTCAGAGTTACATTGAAAATGTTCTTCAAGATCATGTGATACCCTTTGCCCCTGTCGCCAGAGTTGTTAATGAATTTCTTGACACTGTTGGTGGTAACCGAATTTTTGGCCTTATTTGATGTAGTACATCAACCAAGAAAACTATAAATAACAATTATCAGCCGAAAATTATATAAAAAAATTTATTGTCGCAATGAATTACACAAACCTCAAAGTGAGTCGCTTTTTGTGCCGGTGAGTGTATTATGAGAATAAGGAAAAACATTTTCAGTGCCAGTTTCATAATGGAATTTCAAGGAGACTTTAAATTTAAAGTTTGTTTACACATCTGGATGTGACTTTAATATTAAAGTCTCCTTTAAATTCCATTACGAAACTCGCCCACAGAGTTATCATTATTATTATTATTAATTATTTATTAATTCTTTACAAAATTATAATGTTTGCACACGTCATGAATATATACATTATAACAAGTAGGTAAGGTCGTGCGTTGTGTCACTCACTTATGAAATGACCATGTACAGCCTAATAGCATTTACCCTCTTCTTAATAATAAATGCTATCTAAAATAATTTGAATTGATAATACGAAATCAGGTCCTCCGCTGCCCGTTGTGCAGATTGCGCATAGGAGCGCCTGATCAGAGGGGCGACAAGTTGTCTGTAATTATTTAGCAAAAATGATTATTTAGAAGCACCTTGCTTGTAAACTTTATTTCAACATAATTAATTTTTCTTAAAGTACTATAGATAAATCAGTATATACAGGGTTACTGACAATTTTTTCGCCAAGAAAGAAACGACGTAGAGAAGCGATATCCCAGACTGTGGCAAAATGGTAAAAGAAGTCGCTGTACACTTCTGTGCAATAAAATTAAGCACAGTAATTATTTTATAGTTTATACGTTTCAAAAATAATATTGCTGCCAACTTGTAAGACAAGGTTCTATTAGATACAATTTTTAGAGCACTTTTAAGGTTTCATTTGATCCGAGAAATTTATATTTGTTGTTGCACAGACATGTACTTTAGTTTTCGAAAAATAATTAATCCAAAATTATATCTAAAACGGCGATATGCCCCTGGTTGAGAAAGAGTAGCAGAAAGCGACATAACTACAGTCATAAAAGTGTTTTATACTTTTATGATTGTTAACTTAACCTTTAAACGTAATTGTTGTAATCAGCTGAAATACAAGCTCCAAAATATTTACAAAATTATTGACAAATGCATGCAAATCACCTGAAGTAAATTGTTCCGTACAAATTGTATACATAAATAAGGATAACATCGGCCCCACTTTGTACACCTGTTTTGACAGGTAAACAAATAAAGCATTACAAAATGAAAATTTCTAAACATATTTCTCGTAATCTGTGACATTCATTCTGTTGTGTGCCATTTTATGTTTAGTGGAACAAATGCCAGGCGCTCTGTATGTACGCTGCATTGATTCGCCTTCGGGATAAGGAAATAGTATGTACAATTAAATGTTTGTACATATTGGCTCTCCAATATATTTTACAGTTCGTTACATACTTCTCGCTGTAACAGCTTATAAAGTAGAGAATCCTCATTTCATGATGATTGTCCCAACCCAACCCACAAGAGTTTCCTGACTTGTGCCTTGTCTTTTGAAGATAGCGACATTTCCAACGCTTTCAAGAACATTAATTCAAAGGACCCTAAGTTTCTGCTGGTGTAATATATTGTTAGAAATCTTTTTCTGCGTATCTTGTACGAATTTCAAAGAGGTTACAATAATCGGGATTTTCACGAATTCAGATCGCCTAGGTTTTAATTGATCCGGATTACCGGAGCTTACTGTATATTAAAAAACGAGTTTCATAAGACAACATTTTAGCACACGCCTTCAAGTTTAGAAAACGAGCCGAAGGCGAATCGTGTATTTTATACTATTTTTTTTCTATTTTGGTTCTTAAATATCAAAACAGCATAAAATATCAAAAATAAATATCAAAACAGCATAAAAATGATAAAGGAGTGATTTCTTCAGAATTTTAAAAGGGCGTCAAAATATGTTTTGCACAAGGGCGCTCGCTATTCTAACAGCAAGCCTGTACGACGATTTGACGGAAGTATCGTGTCGTATCAATGTGGCACACCTGAAATCGGCTTTGGTGTCCCTAGTATTCTCTCTCAATTAATGAAATTAATTTGATATAAGTATTTTATAATAAACATCGTTAGTTCTGTTTTTAATTCGTTTGTTTAATTCCTTCTTTATTTGATTATTTTTTTTTAGTTTTTTTCGTTTAATTATGTTTCTTTCAATTGAGTTTTTGTTTTCAATTTTGTTTTCACTCTATTAAATCTTTTAAAATCTTTCAGTGGATTCTATAACTCAATTTTCTTTATTTGTTCAACAAGCTTTTAATGTTTAACGTTTTATTTTCGATCTTGATTTATTGAATTGATAATTTCTTTAGTTCTATTTTTTTTATTTAATTACATATCTTGTGATTTGATTTTTTAGTTTCACATTTCGTTTTCATTTCATAAAATGTTTAATCCTTTAAAATCATTCAGTTTATTCTATAATTCAATTTTTTTACTTATACTTGATATATTGAAATAAGTCTAGTATCTACCGTTTGTTTTTTTTTTTTAATTTGTTCGTTTAATTTGTTATTTTTTTTTATTTGATTAGTTTTTTTAATTATGTATATTTCTCTCTATATTATTTTTGTTTTCAATTTTATTTTCACTTCATTTAAAATCCTTCAGCTTATTATATAATTTGATTTTCTTTTTTTATTTTAACATTTTTCTATTTTTTATTTTAATATTTTACTTAATTATGTTTCGCTCTATTTTATTTTTTATTTTCAACTTTTCACTTAACTTGAAATTTGTCAGCGTATTTTATAATTTTAATTTAATTCTCTTAATAAAATCTCAATTCTTTAAAACCTGATTGAATAGGGTTTCGGTTGGAACCACGTCACAACTACTTCTACTGCCGACATTTCGTTCTCCATCGACTAACAAGAAGCAGCAGCAGCAACACCAGCAGCAGCAGCAACACCGCCAGCAGCAACACTGAGGAAATTCTTCTGCAACGGAGAACGAAACGTCGGCAGTAGAAGCAGTCGTGACCCGGTTCCAACCGGAACCCTATTCAATCATGGATAACGGCCGCGGAAGCCTTCAAGTTATATTCTTTAAAACCTTTCATCTTAATTTATAATTTAATTTTCTTGGTTTATTAAAATGACTTTTATCGAAACTTTTGTTTCTTTGTTTAATTTATTAATTCATCTAATTCGTTTCTTTTGTTTAATTACACTCTCTATTTTATTTTATTGTTTTTTAATTTTGTTTTCACTTCGGGCTCCTTCTATATATAATTCACGTTATTTTGTAAATTCAAGAGCCTTCGAGATCTTTAGTGTTAACATTTTATTTTAAATCTTGGTAACTCATTTTAATAAATCAAAATTAGTTTTACAGTCAATATTTTGTGGAATTTTTCATTGTCTCGCATATTTTGTAATAAACATCGTTTTTAATTTGTTATTACCCTTTCATCCATAGCCGATTTTTAGTTTTTACTGTAATTACGTAATTACGTAATTCTGTGTTTCACTATGCCTTTTCATTATTGAGTCTTCGTATGCTATTATTCAATAATTCTTTTATTATTTAATTATTTTTTAATTTAATTAATAATTACCTTCCTTTCGATTCAATTTTTTCACTTCATTTAAATTTTTAATTCCTTAAAGTCTTTCAGTTTAGTATACAATTCAAATGTCTTTATTTATTTAATTTTTTGTTTCAATTTTATCTTCCGAGTTTCTTTCTTTGTACGAATGCCTTTCTTCAGAACATGTTTTTTTTTAATTTCGACCATTTACTTTAGATATTTTTTTTTATTAAATTAATTTTTAGAAACACAATATCTTGTTTTCATTTTACACTTGTTGAAGTTGATTTCACCGTTTGCATAATTAATAATAATAATAAAAAAATTTGGTTTCTTTTAATTTAATCTTCTTTTCTTTCTCTTCTCAATTTTTGTCTTCATTTTTTATTTGCTCTGCTTGAAGTTTTCTCTTACACTCTGCATTTCTTTCGAATTTAGATTCCTGTAGATTTTTCAAAATCTTCTTCACGTTATTTTCTTTTTTCTTTAAATCTTTATAAAATCTTTAAACTTTTAATTAAACACTAAATTGCCTTATTGTATCATCACCAATTTCTCCATATATCGTACGTATGTTTTTTTTAGTTTTCCTTGACTTTTTAATAGCTCCTTTGTTTTGCTTTCTTAAATCATTTTGCCTGTTTTGAATGTGATCAATGAGTTCTTCTTCAAATCTTTCTGAAATACGATTTATTCTTTATCACTTGTTTTGGAATCGTTCTTCTTGCTCCTTCTTTACTTTCATTATCACGTTCTGAACTTTTTAGAATTTTCAGGTGCACTTAAAAAATTCCACTCTTTCGTAATTTGATCATTCAACACAGGCTTCAAATTGTCTTTTTTCTCATCTTTATAATATATTTTCTATCACTGCAATGTGTCAATTTATCTTCGATTTCAATCCAATCTCACTTTCTTCACCGTTCTTTTTCATGTCAATTTCTAGCACGTCCTCTTTTGTAACTATCTATGTGTTTCTTTACTGAAGTCATTAAGTCAAATTAATAGGCCCCTGACCTTTCGAAGAACGCTTCTAATTTTCGGAATGTTTTTACTTACAACTGTAAATCTTACAAGAATTGAACTTCAAAGTCAGAAAGATATTGAAGAAGGACAAAATGGATTCATAGAAAAAAGACCGTGAAAACGAGAAAATACCAATGAACACACAAAAATAGGAAACATATATAAAACAAACAAGAATATGTTATTTGTAAGAATCTACCGTCATCAAACAATGTTGCATTGTTCTACTGTGTTAGCAAACTCACTAATTTTAAAATGGCTCAGAGCTTGTAACTCAATTTGCCGAACTTCTACTACGTACACATTTAGTGCAGAATTTAAAAGAAAAAGTATTAACATGAGTAAACTTAATTATGCACTTAAAAAATATCCCAACGATTTTAACTCAATTTACCCCCACGTATTCCGTTAGATCTTGCGAAATTAAACAAAAGAGAAAGTTTAAATTTAGCGGAGCTCCGCAGGTACAAATCTTCATTAGCCTCCGGGACTTCAAAAAGAACAGACCAGAACTCGTGGGGGCTCCATAAATTAGCCGGAACTTAATCGACTTAAACTTACGAGCGCTGTTTGCGTTAGTCGTTTGAGTTTACAAGTGCGATTTGTACTTGACCAGGGGATTAATCGGGGTGCGCTCTTGTGATGAAACGGAGAAATTTGTCGCCGGACGACGTTTTTAATTCGCTTGTCGAACGACTGATGTTGATTTATGGCAGTTCGAAACCGGGAAAGCGCCACCGATCCAGTGCCCGTCTTATTGATTTTAATGTCTTCATTAAAAGTTATAAGCCATATTTAATGGGGTTCCGTCAGGGGAAAAAACTCCTTTGAAACTTTGCTAATTTACTTTTCTCTCTTATCCTTTTCGGTTTAGTTATTAGTATTTGAATATAGAGGGTTGTTTTAACTTCCGTTTGACTTATTCATGAAGTGGAATAATGACATCTTAGAAGCGTTACAAAATATTTTATTCACTGCATCGAGAATAACTAACGATAAGAAATACCAGGAGCTGAATCGTTCTGCTACAGTTCTAAACGTCCACTCTATGTATAATATAAAAATTGTGTGACACTAATTCGTTCCATCTGTTTCCGTCTGAACCGCATTACAAAATAATTCGAAAAAGGTGCAGGTTCGGCGTCAGGAGCAGACCGAGAAAATCTAATTGTTCCGGGGCGCTCGCCTTAATTGGAAGGTGCGCGGCTCTCGAGGGTGAATTTGTTTGCGGGCGGCGCGCTCGTAATTGCGTTCGAAATTTAAAACGTGACTTTTCTAACGTTCCCGTTGAGAAGTTTGAGGGTGAGTTAATTACAAGTAGACCGCCAAGCCACAGGAATAACACGAAATTTATTGTAATTATAAAACATTCGAGATTGAAATTAAAAGAAAATGGTTCCGGGACAGTCGCGTTCCTGAACTTTTGTGGAGCTCGAATCCCGAATCTACTAGTTTCCTGTTTTCCTTAAGTAATGTCCTTGATTTTTTAAACATAATTAAAAAAAAACTGCTCTAAGAAATATCAAACACAATACACAAAACATTCTTATCAGTGACAAGACCGAGTTTCTGTAGGATTCGCTTGCAAGGTGATAATTATTGATACGAATTATTTACAAAACACAACAAATACACAAAATATTCTGATTTTTGGTAAGACAGAGTTTAAGTAAGATTCGCGAGAATCGGCATTAACAAAGTCATTATCATTGATATGAACTTTTTGAAAACTACAAAGACAAACAAGAATAAACAATTTTAAAGAGCATTCTGACTAATTTAAAGAATTTGTCTCCCTATTATTTCATTATTTTGTAAATGTTAGTATCGCCGCAAAGAAAAAAATTTCTACCAAACTGATTACAAAAATCAAAAATAACTGCATTGCTAAGATGGTTTTACAAGAATTTAGACAACTTACAGTGCAATTGATTTCTAATTAGACATCAAGAATAAAAAATAAAAAAGACAATTAACACTCGCAAACCATTCAAATTAAATATCCTGTATATAAATAACAAAAAATATTAAATTACCGTTATTAAGCCAAAGAAAATATATATTTTGGTGACTGCTTACTACATAATAAACTGTAAACTATAAATACACATAAATACAAAATATTCAAATGTTTTCACTACATAACATTGCGTATAAATAAAATAAATATCAATAAAAACTCAGCAAACAACAAACAACTCTCCAAAATTCGTCACCCCAGTTCTCTAATACTTCTTCTCGAAGAAATTCGTTTGCAATCAGTAGATATATTAGTCATAAACTCAAAGGGATTACTTGAGAAGCAACTCCTATCATACCCCAACTCACTGAGTAGTGTCAGCAACGAACTCGTTGTACTTACACGCATCGAATCACAGTTCATTCCAATCAGACTGTCAGGTAAAACTTGAGTGACTAACTCTTGTTCGATGACGAAGGCTTCGCGTCTTATATCAGTGACACAATCTTTAGATGGTTTTTAAACAACATTGGAAAACATGAGGCATGCGAAATCTCAATGCAGGCCTTCGTCTCTGGAAATGAGCTCGTTGGAGAGTGTAAGTCCAAGCATAAGCACTTGCTTTTTCAACCAGAAGAAAGAGGCAAAGCTTCCTGAAAAGAAAGTCGCTCTCCAAGCGTCGCATTGTTTGCTTTCTTCCCGACGTAGGGCATTAAATAGGAAAGCTTCCTGCTTAACGTCTATTATGTAAGTTACAGTGAGCATACTATACATGTCAGAATGCAAGTTATCAATGACTACTTGAATTACGCAGAAACACCATGTACTTCTTGGCTAAAGCGCTCCACCAAATTTTCATTGACAATTCCATATGAGGCGCCAAAAAATACGAGCACGTGGAGAATGAAGTGGCATTCGTCGTCATTCAGTATCACTTCCCAATCTGAGCCAAATCGACTTCTTCTGTGGTCCAAAAAGATGCCTCTGCTTCCTTGTATTTGGCCCAAATACCAGTACTCGATGGGGAACAATACAAAACTTTTGGGGTTTTCGTGTAGTAAAGGTTCCAGTTGTGAGTTGAACTTAAGTTTGTTGTACTTGTGAAAGATGGTTGGTTTGGGTGCCTTCGGTTTCGTTTTAGTTGTGAGTCGAACTTGAGCTTGTTGTACTTGAGAGGGATGGTTGGTTGGGGTGCCTTAGCTTTCGATTAGCAAGCATAAATTCTCCTTGTTTTCAACGAGAAGCATTTTTGCTACAAAGCGTCGGAATTTAAAACACACTGAATTAATTGAAACTATGGACCTACCAGTCTGGTATTACCCAGAGATATTCCTCGTCATACTGAAATGCCGGAAATGTGCTTGCCTCATGCAGTTTAGGCGCAAAATGATTTCCTTTCTTTACCTAACCTCCATTAATTACGTATTTTGGTGCGCTCTTATGACGTCCACGCAGTGTCACGAACGCGTAAAAAGCAAATCAATGGCAAGATTAAGTTTCTCTAAGATTCGCGAGAATTAGCATTGACAAGGTCATAATCATTGATACAAACTATTTGAAAACTACAAAGGTAATCAAGAAAAAATAAATCAAACACAATAAAAACAAACCTTACAAATTTGATACCCAACGTTAGGAGCAACAATCCACAAAGTAACATTACATTTTGACGTCCAACGTGGGGCAAGAACAGCTACAAACATTACATTATTATACTTTGCGGGATTGTCAAAAATCAAAACTACGATTCTTCTTCTCTTTTTGCTTCTCTTTTTTCTTTTTATGAAAGTTTTAGTTAATTTAGATTAATCGTAAAACTCAAACGGAATCGAAGATTAATTTAAAATACAAAACAACAAAAGTTAAATAATTTTATAAAAAAAATAAGCGGCATTCTGCGCATCAATTAAAGCAGTTGGTAGTTACTAATAACTATTTGGCAATTCAATTGTTTTTTTTTGCTCACCCAAATATTGACGTGCTTTATATTTTCACCGATTCTATTTTGCGTCGTTTTACTTTATTTTAATATTTCAATGAAGCGTTTGTCCTTTCTGTTTTTTTTTGTTTATTTTTTATTTTGTAAAAGGGTGGAGCAAATCGATCTTTCCGATTGCCTCTTGTTTTTTTAAGCTCCTGTCACAATTGTAATTTCCTTTTTGTCTTGTTTGAGCTTTTAACTTTTTCTTCTTTTTTGTTAATTCTAAAAGGAACTGGTATTTTGGACAATTAATAACTGCATCGCGTAAGTTAAATTCAATGCAAATTTGCCTAGGCGTTGTCGAAAAAAAAATCGCTCGTCTAAAAATTACGTAAACAAGCAACTTACTTTGCTATTATGAGTCGCGACTGACCTTTGCAATAAAATTACAATCCGCAGAAACGCGTTATTATAAAAGAAAAAGTCGTCGTTATATAAATAGATTTGTATATTTGAATCAAGGAAAACAATCGATTCGGGGAATGCATCGACGATTCGGAAGGCAATTGTGTAACTTTATCCTACGTGAAAGCTCTTGAACGTAATCAGGAATTTTCGTTTTTCAATCATATAAAAAGGCTGCTCGCATCGAATTAAATTGCACGAGTAATAGTACGCATCAGACAGTCGTAATGTCAGTGGCAGAGATGATAAGACCTTAGTGTTATCAAGCTCAGTTAGAAGTTCCATCTGTATTCAGTATCATGAGCGAGAAAACGTAAATTTATTTGTCAATTACCTATGTGTTTATAAATTAACATATGGTTTATTTAATTTGAAAAATGCCGTTGTTTCTTTAGATATAAAATTATTTTGAATTTTAATTCGCATTGTTCCGTATGAAATCGTCCTTTGTGTGAAATCATATTAAATTAATCTGTAATGTTATTTCATTAAAAAATATCATAATTGTTAATCGATGATAGATGTAATTGTAATTGTTTCTGTACGAAATTCCTTCCTCCGTTCTACGAACGACAACAGTCACTCTAAACAGAAAGACTTTTATATTAATTCTTAGAGATTTGCTTCGTTTCACCCTAGTACTTAGAAAATAGACACTATAATATACTTTGTAACACCACTTTGTAAGCCAGTTCTGATTCAACATCCAAATAAAGCAGACTCAATTTTATACACAACAATTATTATTTTAAAACAAATTAAATAAGTCAAAAAAGGTCCTTCGAGCAATTCAAGTCGGTCTACCCCTTTCACGACCGCCACAGTTTCACCAATTTTGAATATATACCTTTATGTTTACTTTCTCTTTATTTTTAACTAAACCCAATTTAAAACATTAATCCCGAAATATATAAGTATTGGTGGCAAGGGCCAAAATCTCATTACATATAAAGAGGGCATCCAAATTCAATCTCTGGCTAAATAAAAGCTTAAATCAAATACGCACAAACAGTTGCTACTTGGCTCCTTTACGGTTTGATTAAAATTTTGGTGAAAGAGTGAGAAGAAGAAGTGAAAAATTTTGATTGTTGAGACAGAGTTTGGGGATAACAATAGAACTACTTTTTCACTCTCGTCTTTATTGCTAGAAAAACATAGCGTCTAGACGAGGTCTTGTAGAATTGATAAATCCGAAAGTAAAGGACAGATCATCTCCTTTCTTTTTATCGTTTTTAACTATCCGTCCCTGACAATTCGAACTTTCTTTCAACTTTCTTATTTTTTGTTTGGCTTTCTTTGCTTTGTTTTTATGTTTATTTTTTATTTTTTTTATGTTGGAATTGATTTCAGTATATCGATCCTCCGGTTGTCTTTTGTTTTTTTTATATTTCACGATCGTTATTGTTTTTTATTTTGCCTCACCTTTAACTTAACTATTTTTTTCTTCTTTTCGATCTTCTTTATCTTTCATTCTTTATATTATTTACAAATATTGTTGCAAATAGATTTTGATTGCAGTGGATTCCTCGCGTATTCTCTATACAACTGCTTCAGCCCTATTTGAGGCCTCGTCAGCAGAAACGTAGCTCGAGACTTCCGCTGCAAACCAAAACTAATAACAACAATTGCGAATTGGTTTAAGTGAAAATAGGGCCGAAACAGCCGTACAGAAGAAGCTCGAAGAATTCACTTCATTGAAAACCGATTTGCAACAAAATGTTGCAGGATATCGCGATTGAAACTATTCATTTATATTATTTACATTCCTTTTAATTCATTATTTTGTAAAAGGAAGGAGTAAATCGATCCTCACGATTATCTTTTGCTTTTCTTTATTTGTAAAGTTTCCGTCACGATTCTTTTTTTTTATTTTATTTTGTGCGAGTTTTAACTTTCAGTTTTTTTTTATTATTTTGAAATCTTTCAACTTATTTTAATTTTTATTTCACAAGTTAAAAAAATGCTGAATATTTTCAATGTTTCTATTTTACGTACTTCTTATTTGCTATTCCAACGAAACGATAGTTTATTTTTTCGTTTATTTTTTTATTTTTCAAGAAGTGAATCATTTTAGCGAACTGATTCTCTCGGTTGTCTTTTGTTTTTTTAAAGCCCCTGCTAGACATAAAGTCCAATCAAGATGATCCGGATCTCGAATCTGCCTCTTCTCCCAAAACAGTGAATTTATTATAGGTAAATGCTAGAAGCCTAAAAAATTTTTAAAAAAAATTTAACTTAGAAGCTATGTTGCATAATCTTAAGAACCCGGAGTTTGTTAGTGTGTGTGAACATTGGTTAAATAGATACAATTGGAAAACTTTAAAGTCGAAGGTAAATTATTATTCACGAAAAGCAGACATCGGGGGAAGCACAATTATCATCTCTGGGTTAGATTTAAGTGCGAACTCAACCAATTGTTAAATGCAGAGTGCAGATCCGGACTTTGAGTATACCTGCATAACTTTCAAACTGGGAAAAATGAATCGTATTCTTTTATTTCTTTATAGGTCTCCTATTCTATGCTAGATTAGATACATGTAAATTTTTTATACAGGATGCCCCGTAGCATAATGTCACCACTTCATCTACGCGTATAATCAATTTTGTTTTGTTCTAAAGTAAACTGTTTCAAAAATACTGGATGTTTAATGTTTATTTTTTAATTTTTTTTTTAATTTTAAAGTTCATCTAATCATTTATCCGTTCACATAATAGTCAGTTTAAACTAAGAAAAAAAAACTCTATCTTCAAAGATGTTCAAAATGTTGGTTGCCAAACACTTTCAAGCTCACTTCAATAGAGAGCTAGGTAGTTGCCTTTTGTAATATTATTAATAATATTAATTAAAAATAATATTAATTAAAAATAACTTTTGTCAATTAAACTATTTACCTAAGTCAATTAAACTATTTGCCTACCAGAAATGAAAATACGTTATTAGATAATGTGTTCTGAAAACTACAACGATAGATCTTACTCAAAGGTAATTTTTACGGAATTCTCATTCTTTTATAATCAATATTCCGATTTTTAGTGAGTGTAAGAAAAAAGATGAAAAACTTATTATCAAAAGACTTTTCTCTAGTCTTCACTTTATAATGCGTTACTTCAAGAGGACTGGTACACAGTATTTAAAGTTACGTGTGTTAACTCAAAGTACAACATTTTCATATCAATCTTCAAATATCATGTGAATAGTGCTTTTCCTACACTTACTAAAACTTTTAAGAGCAGTAAATACAAAAAAGGTGGATAAATAGTGAAGTGACTCAATTTTTAAATCAACTAAAAGAATTAATTGGCTATATAAAAATACAAACAATGAAATGGTGTTAAACAAATATAAACATCTCAAAAAGACTTATAACAGAGAATTACAGGCACCCAAAAAGAAAGAAACTTCAGAAGAACTGTTAGGAACTAGAAGTTTTGGTAAGGCTTGCTGGAAAGTCATCAATACAAATCTCAAAGTAAATATTGATAAAACCTTTCATTTAACTATAAATCTAGAAAATTTATCTGATCCATTGACAATTGCTAATAAATTTAATGATTTCTTTACAAAAAGCTTCAGTGATGACAACTATAGTGCAAAGGATGCAAGTAAATTTCCCCCCATGGTAAATTTTTCCATGTTTCTATCTCCAGTTTACCACAAAGGATTGCATTGCAACAGATTTCAGCGAAAAACTCGGAAGGTCTAAACCAGGGCCGGCGTAATCTTTTGCGGGGCCGTGTTCAAAAATTGCGCGGGGCCAAAAAACACCTCTAAATAAACTATCTATTATTAACATATTATTACATATTATACGGGTTAGTACAAAGTCCCGGAGCGGACGGATAAATTTGTTATTTTTTCATATTTGGTACGGATATACTACCTACACTTAAAAATAACAAATTTATTGTGACATTTTTCACTTTTTTCACTTCCGGTTTGACAGGAAATGCTTTCTACTTTTTTTTCACTGTTCTTGTGAGAATCTTAATAAGCCTACTCTTGCGAAGTCATTTTCTAGTAGGTTGAATGGCAAGTGTCAAATATAACACGGAAACATCGTTGTGAGTACAACGGTAAAGAAAGCGCACGTATTTGTAAGTTGCAACGCAAGGCTTTATAAAGTGGATTTATAACTTAAATCCACCTTAAAGCGCTCTGAACCTGCCTCGCGCCGGCCCTGGTCTAAACGGAGTGCCCTGTTTTTTGGTAGGCCCTATCGCGGAATAGTTAGCCGCCTCTTTAACCGACAAAATTAACTGTTCTTTCAATAACCTGAAAATTGCTAGAATAGTACCAATACAGAAAAAAAAGGGATACATCAAATATTGAAATCTATAGAACCATCGTCAACCTATCGATCTTTGCAAAGGGCATTGATAAGCTCACGTAGAATTGAATAAAAAAATTCCTGTCCTACTGCAAGTATATTTTGCGATCTTATGAGAGCGTTTGACGTCTTAAGACTTAAGCTGATGCGATGAAAACTAATCCAATAAGAAACACATAACTAGGCTCATGGTATTGAGTTGAGTCAGCCGAAAATTGAACAAAAGTTCAATACGAAATTAATAATGAAAACAAAAACCGAGGCACCGACAACTCAATGATTTCGGCCCATGTAGGAAACAAAGGTAAATTAAGTCTTATGCACTTGAACGTTCAATACCTAACAAATACAGTAGCGTCTGTTGAAATTATAACTCAACAACTTGAGCTGGATATTTTATGCATTAGTGAACACTGAATGCATGAGGAAAATTATACCAATTATAATTTAAATCAATTCACTAACGCAGGCTGTTACCGTCGACCAGAAAGTATACATGAAGGAGTGTGTATTTACATAAAAAACAATATAAAAGTATGTTTTTTGCCTTGGATAAAAGCTAAAAGCACAGAGAATTTTTTCGAATTAACGGGAGCTTATGGAGTTAATCATAAAATAATAATTATTTTATGTTGTTACCGACCGTTAAATTGACTAACAAGTATTGAACGAAGAGATACGGATACCAAAGTAGTGGTAACTAGCGACTTCAACATAGACTTAAAAAAAACAAAACTGCAGTAGAGAAACATCCTGACGTCTTATGGTTCCCATCGTACGATAAACAAACGTACTAGAATATCGGCTAATACCTCCACTTGCTTTGATAACATTTCTTGCAACTTCCCTGTCAAAGAAGCTAGAGTTTGTTCCCTTGGAATTTCCAATCATGAAGGACAGCTGATTGCAATATATATCAATCCCTTACAAGATACTACTTACATTAGAATCTTTTCAACCCATAACATAAAACAATTCATAAATCTGATTACCGCTGAAAGGTGGTCAGTAATAGTCATGGAAAATGATACAAACATTAAAATGGATTATTTGATGAACACTTTTCTATATTACTTTAACTTAAGCTTTCCCCTAGTACGAAAAAACAACAAAATTAAACGTATGAATCTATCACCACAATTATCCGTAATTAAAGAACTTTTGGACTTAATATATAATGCCTACAAAACAACAGGAAATGAAGAAATTAAACTAATTTTTGTTAGAATCAAAAAACAATTCAATGATGCTACAGAAGACGAGAAAAGAATAAACAATATGAAGGCTATAATATACAATTCTTATAACAAAACAAAGGCTACATGGCATGTAATTAATAAAACATTGAAAAGGCAAACACCATCTCCAGTAAATGTACCAACCTGTAATGAATTGAATAATTATTTTAAAAACATTGCGAACCAAATTACAAGTCAATTGCCTACACCAAAGCATACATCAAAAAATTACGTGCAAGAAGTACAGGTAAATGGAAAGAGTATGTTTATAAATCCTACGTCAGCTGAGAAGGTTCAAAATATCAAAAACAATCTAATGACCAGCAGTACTATTGATTCTTTGAGTGTAAACACAAAGTTACTTAAACAAATCTCATCTATTAGTGCCGATTCACAATGGACGTAAGCGTAAGAAGTACGTAAAAATTGTAGATACGTAAATGTAATTTTTCGGTGTATGTGTCAATCAATACTCTTGTAATCGATAATAATGAGTCTCGGTCCTCTTCTTTTAGTACATTATGTATAAAATGGTTCGATAAGCATACAGAAAATGTACATTTATGTATCTATTATCTTTACGTGTTTCTTACGCTTACGTCCATTGTGAATGAGCACTTACAGCGGAACTGCTATCAAAAATCATAAGTTCAATGTTTGAAACGCGAGAGTATCCTGATTGTCTGAAAACCGCAAAAATCATTCCTATCTACAAAAAGAAATTATTCTACAAACTGCAATAATTATCGTCCAATTGCGATACTGCCGCCGTTCTCAAAAATATATGAAAAAATTAGAGCAAAACGTATTACGAATTTTTTTGAAAGTAACAACTATTTTGCTGTGGAACAATTCGGTTTTAGACAAAAACATAATACTACTCAAGCAATTACATCACCTGTAATCGCATTATGACAAACATGGAAGATAATAAAATTACTAAAGTAATCTTTATTATTATTTAGTATGCACGTGCATTGTGACAACTTTTTGTTTTATTCATTTTTTTATTTTACAAAAAGCTGATACAGTTTTTCGCTTTTAATAAACCCGATTCTTTTTTAGTTTATTATTTTTTTATTTATCATTTTTTAATTTTTTAATGACTTTACATTCTCTCATCGTTGAGTTATTTCTTGTTAACCTTAATTTACCATTATACTTTGAAGAAAGAAGAAGAAGAACGCAATTCTTAAGCGAAACAAATAAAAACAAATAGAATTACTGTTCGACAAGTGCAATTTGAAAAGGCTTATTTGATTGTCACTAGTCTGAAATAAAAAGAACGTTCTCCGAATATTGCAATGCAAAGAGAATGCGAAGGACGTTCCGCTCGAAATTAAGCCCCCGCGGGGTTTCCGGATTATAATTTCGACGAAATTGGACCGGCCTGAACACGTAATTGATTTAACAGCAACCAGCTAACATCACCTCACATATAGTACATGTGCGAGATATAATCTAATTAATTTAAATCAATACCTTAGGACGGAATGTTCCAAAGGAACAAAACTCCAACAAGATGAGTTTCTAATCTTGAGTAATACTCCAAATCTTCCCTCCACATGAATACTACCGCAAGACACTCAACAAAATTAAAATTTATGTCGCGCCATGAACCCTGCAATCATGTAAACAACCCCCGTCAAATTAAAATACTATCGACGGAGCAAATCCTCACGCGCTCAAACTAATTTCACTCCGACATAACTCAGTTTTAAGAGAAGAGCATAAAACGATATTGTGCTCGTAAGATATCCAGAGTGTGATTTACTGGAGTGCTAACTTTGAATTCAAGACGGAATTGTTTCCTGAAATTGCGAGAGCGAGGGGTTTTCGAATTTCGTTCGTGACGGCATGAAGTGACGCAAGAATCCTTCACCGAACGAAATAGTTGTTGACAAATAATTAAAATTGGGTAAACAAGGAAAATTATAATTATATAATGTAACATCAAATTAATTTGTACGTGATTCTTAAAATAAGTATTTTTGTTAGTGTTAAATTTCTTACAAAAAAATTGAATTAAATTACTTCTAAAATAATTTCTATTTTTAACAAATTTTCAATCTGATTTCTTTGGTTTGCAATGGAGTAGAGGCTATCTACGGGGAAAGTTGCCAACTTTAAGTTTCTGGTCAATCTGGATGCCTAAGAATTTTATGTTGGTGACTTCTTGGATTGTTTTTTTATTTATTTTTAATAACATTCTGCTATCAACATGTTTGTTCACAAGGTAAAATTGTATGGCTTGCGTTTTGCATTCGTTGAGAATTATTCCATTACTTGTAGTCCACGTTAGTAATTCTTTCCTAGCCGCGTTACTTTGTTTTATCAGTTCTTCAGCGTTTTATGCCAAAATTAACATGCTTAAATCATCTGCATACATGTTTATCTGATATGCTGAAAGACATTGGTTTAAAAGGTCATTTATCATTAAGCAGAAGAGAGGCGGTCCTAGAATGGTACCTTGTGGTACTCCTCTATTTGTTCCTGTTGCTTCGGAAGTTTGTTGTGTTATAACTACTAGTTGTTTCCTATCTTGTATGTATGATGAAATCCAGTTCTGGGCAGGACCTCTTACGCCGGCAAGATGAAGTTTTTTTAGGAGTAACGTATGATCGACACTGTCAGAAAAGCACGGCTCATATCGAAAATAATCATACACTTTTACTCTATTCGTTCAAAGCATTAATTACACCTGACGGCGCCTTTTGAACCGCTGATTTCGTCGATTTATTTTTTCTATAGCCATATTGACAGTCGCTGAATATTTTATATTTTTCTAGGAAGCTGTAAAATTTTGAATGAAAGGTAAATTCGAAAATTTTCGAAATTTGACACTGTAGGTCAGTAGTTTTCTATGTTATGTCGATTTCCTTTATTTTTGTGCACTGGTAGGATTTTAGAGATTTTTAGTCGGTTAGGGTATATAGCTTTCTCATAAGATAAATTTATAATTCTTGTTAGTGGAGATACTATATGATCTGAAACGATTTTTATTAATTTTCCTGGAATCCCGTCTATTCCTGATGACATTCTATTTCAGCACTTATTAATAACTTTGTTAATTTCATCTTCGCTTATGCTTCTTATGTGATCAATCATAATATGTCAGACCATTCTGGGCAAATCATTAATTTATCCCTTTCTAGAGCAAACACCATAAAGATCGAACGTACTCATAGACCAACTACTCAGAAGGGTCTTATAAAATTATTTCAACTGCTGGAGCAAGTGAACTGGCAGTTTATTACCGGAAAAACAGTAAATGAGGCAGCCGACAGATTTATTAGAGTTTTACAAACGACAGTACGTAACTCTTTCCCTCCCAATAAATTTATTCAACGGAACGCATGTAACATATCATGGTTCAACCGTAACTTAAGTAAACAAAGAGAAAATATTACTCTCCTCAATGACTTTAATAGACAATATCCTAATCGATTCTTTTAAAAAGTTAAAAACTATTTATCACAGTG
This sequence comes from Serrognathus titanus, assembly GCA_039766575.1. Lineage (NCBI taxonomy): Eukaryota > Metazoa > Arthropoda > Insecta > Coleoptera > Lucanidae > Serrognathus > Serrognathus titanus. Next base: position 47,508,857 of record CM077914.1, on the reverse strand, counting down.
GTATTATTAAGTACAAACGTGGAGCCCATGAGCAATTCATCCGTAATAATCCTAATAAAGCCAGAGCTCTTTGCCGTATTGTAAATGATAGTAAATGCAAATACTCCTCTGTTAATTCTAATGTAAAACCTCAACCGTCGGAATTTAACAGTTTTTTCTCCGGAATTGCAGATAATATATTAGACAAGTTGCAAGTAACTAATACTGATCCGATTGTTCTCACAACAGCGGCAGTATGTTCTGTAGCAACTCCAAATTTGCAAGAAATCACTTGTAATGAGGTGCGGGATGCAATTAATGAAATGTAGGATGGACGCTTTTGATGTAAACAGTAAAATGATTAAGCTTGTTAAAAATATAATTATAACACCCATAACATAGCTATTTAATCGTGCCATCAAAGAAAACATATTTCCTAAAGGCCTTTAAAATCTCTCAAGTTATTCCACTTTATAAAAGCGGAGAGTCCTCTAATGTAGCCAAATAGAGACCCATTTCCATGATTCCAGTTGTAAGTAAAATCCTCGAAATAATCTTAAACACGAGATTACTTAGTCATTTCGAATCCAATAATTTACTTTTCAATAATCAGTTTGGTTTCAGGCCTGGTAAGTCAACAGAAGCTGCGCTAATTGATTTCATATCCTATATAAATAATAATATAGAAAATAGCCACTATATAGGGACCCTTTTTTGTGATCTTTCCCGTGCTTTTGATTGCGTTGATCACGAAATCCTCTTAGAGAAACTTAAAATCTATAATCTTTCAATGTCATTTATCAAATTTTTCCAATCATATTTCTCTGACCGTTATCAGTATGTTGACATTAACGGCTCCAGGTCTGAATTTTCCAACGTGAATCGTGGAGTCCCGCAAGGCTCGGTCTTGGATCCGATATTATTTTTGGTATATATCAATGACACTGAGAAAAATGTACGTTCATATTAACAAGAATTCCGAATATTTTATTTGAATTTCGCATTAAAAACGACTCAGCGCACTACTGCAAAATTAACACTGTGTGATTTCTTATTAAAGTATCGTTCCCTGTCATGATAAAATTGCCGGAATAATTAACAAAAAGTCACTATACAATATAATTGTAACTGAGTAACATTAAAACATTTATACCAATAGTATAACAGTAATATCATGCAAATGTTGCAAGATTTTACGGATAATATAATCTGTCTTCGTTATTATTCATTCTTATTACTACAACTTTTTCTTACAGTTTTAAGATTAACTAATTCATTCTCTCACTTTTTATTTATCTTTCTTACCGTGTTTTTTGCATGTAACTTCCAGAAGTTCCGATAATTCGTTGTATTATTGTGTTATATTAATCATACTTAACCCCGGTACTTCGATCACAGTTTAACTTTAATCTCCACTTTATTCCCATCGTTTCTATGGGAATAAACTGAAGACTAAAGTTAAAAACCGAGCCTAACTCTTCTTTTTGCATACGTTCTGTCAACAGTAATATAGTTTAAGGACCCGGAAAAATGCTTTAGAGAATTTATTGAATTAATTTATTTTTATTTTTATTTTAATCATTTGATTATCAGCCCTGCTTGTTCTTAGAAAGAAGCCGGATGTTCGTATCGCTTTTGAGCTTCAGATGCGTTTTCAAATGAATACACTCAGGTTACGAGATAAAATTTTCTCATTGACTCAGCAAAAGTAAATCACGCCACTGTGCGTCTCTGTCCTTGAATGACCGACGTGGGTAAAACTCAGTAAAAACGAGACGTTCACGCCCTCTCGTAACGAGAAAAATTTTGCTTGGAAGCTACTGTTTTGAGCCGTCTGAATACAAATTCTTGCTAATCTCGCACAATTTCCCTCCTCACTCTTCCAGGAGGTGACGAGCCTTTAAGTAGCATAAGCGAGGGAGATAAGTCAGTTCCCGGTTTCCTTATGTTTGGCTCGCGTTAAATCTCTCGTCGAAATTTTAATTTACTTTCTTTTTTCAAGTTCAAGTTTTGATTTTTTGTATTATAAATTTTCCAAAAGTTTGTCATCGGTTACGGTCAGGAAAAGCAGAAGCTTTTCCCGCGCAGTTTTAGTGTTTTACCTAAATTAAATTCGTCGTAATCGAAACAAGTCTCGCAAATCTAACTTTAGAGTGTATCCTCAAAAATTTCGGATACGAGAAAAATCTTTTGATTCGTCGCTGGTAAGCTCAATGTAATTGTTGTCAGAAAAGTTAATTAACTAAAAGCATTTTTCTATGTGAATTATACCTCTCTTCTTCTTGTCGAATTATATATTTTTCTTGTTGCCATAAATATTTTCAGATATTTTGTATTACATAAAATTATCTGTAATTTTCTTGATATTTGTTCTTGTTGTAGTTTCATGTGTTTTATTGGAAAATTTCGTTACGATTTGTTAATTTTGAAATTTGTTGTAAATTCTTTGTTCTCGTAAAATTTTATTTTGATATATATTTTTATTTGTTAAAACTTTCGTATTTTATTTAAAATCTCAAAGTAGTTTTTTTTTGATAATCTTTGATAAGTGGAACAAGGAGAGGAGAAAGATCCAACAAACCCAAAATAAGTAAGTCTGAGGTTAAAAAGGGCCAAAATTCAAACCAAGTCCGAAGAGAGCGGGAAGAACGATTGCTGGCTAATTTTTGGCTAAAACTGGAAACGCTACTAACAAAGCAGTCGTTTCTTGCGTCTCGATTTGGTTTGGAAAAGTTTCGGTTAAAAGGGTGGTAAAGAGTAGAAAGGGGTTTCAGAGAAGTCAGAATTTAAGACTTCCAATCTCTTTTAATTTTCTCTGTAAAAGATTTCTTTTTTAGAAATCTCGTGTTCTGGTTAAGAACCGTTCTGATAAAATATAAACCACCCTTTCTCCTGTACTAATCAGGTGCTTACAATAGTAAGGGCGTTGATGTTTACCAATAAGCTAGATAACGATAAGTTTATGAACTTATTGCGATGCAATAAGCACTCAAACATATTCCCACTTGACTTCCCTGGGGAAAATCAACGCACGAAACATATTTAGATTGGCAATTGCATTATTCTAATTCAAAAAGAAGGTGACAGTAATCGTGATATAATTTTCATTGAAAAACAAATTATGAGAAACGTAACTTTGAGTTTCTTAATAAAAATTTGGTAATTCTTCCTTGCAATATTTGTTTTCAAATTTGGCCCTATTGCATTTCTTGTCATGTGTCTAAACTTGCATATATTGAAACTTCAAATTACTTCCGTCATCATGGAAACTAGACAGATGCATAACAAAAAAATTTACCATGACAGTAGTTCATTGTTGTGAAAACTGACAAAATGGAAAAATTGTATTGTCAAATTTTCATTTTTATGTGGAAAATAAGGCCAGTACATAAGTTTCTATTAAGGTAGCTTACACACACTATGTCCAATAAGTAGTCGTACAATTATTTCCAAATTTAGTACAAAAATATTTTTTGGGCAACCATAAGCGAAGTGCTAATTTCGCGTAAGCAACGTAGTCCGCGAAATCGAATTTCGCCATTAAACTAAATGTCATATTTCCACACAAAAAGTGGCTATTACCCCGAGATCTCACACAAATAGGAAGATCCAAGAATCGGAGCAGGTGATTCAGTTGACAAAATTTATCTCATTTCTATGGGAACATGAAAGCGGTCATTCTATTTACGACTAAAATTAAAAGTACAGATTATATATTCTTATTGATATTGTAAGAAATCGGCATTTTGCAATACGTTGGCCTAGTTTACACCTAGTTTTTGGTCCGGTCTAGTCTGATCCTAGTATCCTAAAGGAGTGGACATAGAAGAAGGATATTTTTGTGTTGGGTATAGTTAGACGGAATTTCCGGTATAAACCATATAAAAGAGCGCTGGGTTTGATGCACCAGCTAGTAGTCATGTGGTCGTGCACACCATTCACTTAGACCTAATTAGTTAGACACTTTAGTTAGTCTGAACTAAAATGTCTTCCTTTAAGTGACTTTAAGATTTTGTTAAAATTTTGAAAATGGTGGTTGACCGAACATGTCAATTTTGATGAGCAGAAAATAAATAGCTTTTACATTGACGGCGTTCATAGTGACTTAAGGCAAATGCATTTATTCCAAATATTCTCAAATTCTTAACGTTTGTTAAAATTTGAACAGTGCTTTATTTTGAAGCGTGCGTGCACACGATTTTCCTTTTCTCCTCTTCCAGCAGGAGCACATCCGCCAAACAGGAGGAGTTATGAAATTCCTAAATTAAAATTAATAGACGCAATTACAGGCGTATTATGCGAACACACGGGAGACGAAATTGCCTTCATCCGTCTTTCCTAGCTTACGCGCTGTTGTTTCACGTCTTCGGCTGCAAAACAAAATTCATCTCGTCCGCTTTTCGCGAAGCTAAATCTACAGGTGCCTCGCCGAAACTTCAGCACTAATGACATAGCAAAACTTGGCACGATATATCGCGTGGAGGAGCCTCGGAAAAACGAGGGAAACGTTTGTTTCGTCGAGGAAAAACGTGCAAATTTCCGGCACACTAAGGCCTCTTTAATTAAAACTCGCTGAATTTATATGAAAATCGAGCAGCTTTAATCAATGCGCATTTTTGACGAGGCTCGTTAATAATTTCGGAGGGATCGTCTTTGCGTCCCACGCGCTCGTAAATGTGTGTATGTGAATTTTCCGGAGTGTGATTTGAAGCATTAAAGTCGGCGTGGGTGGTCCTCGGGTTTATTGATTGTGTATTGTATTAAGCCGCATGGTTTAAGCGGATTATCAAATGTACGCCCGTGTTTGTAACATACAAATCGCTTTAGGCGTCGTTTCATTTGTGAAATAAACCGGAAATATCATTTACAGGATTTTCTAGGTACTTACCTCATGTTATTACTCACTCACCATAGTTCATAAACATTTTCTGAAATATCTGCCTTCTAAAAGCACAATTACGCATTCTCTTTAAAGTTCAAATCGGCTGAACAATAGTAACCTAATGGATTATGAAGATTATTATTATTGGTAGAGCTCTTGGGATGTTTGAGTTATTAAATTGGGCTATTAGAACAATTTCATCATCAAATTCAGAAGAGAAAGTCATTTTTTTTCATTGTGTTTGTGAGAATAATTGGTTTTAAGAAAACACATCTCTTCTGATTGTTTCATATGGGAGTTGATCCTAGCACCTTTAGTTTATCAGACTAGGCATTCTAACCATCGAGTTACTAAGGCTGCAATTTTATACAGTTACCAACTTCTATATAAGTCAGCTTTCTCTAATCTTTTTCGAATTGCCAACTATACACACAAATACAACTTTTGGTACTAATCATAAAATGTAATCAAATATAAATGAGGTATTATTGTACGATTACCCAATTACCTGCCCCAAAAAATTCATTTTTCATTTGCAATAAAAGTATAAAATGAAACCATCGAACGTCCGCTTGCTTAATTAAATGGGAAACGATGACAAGGACCAATAAAGCTAAACGCCTACACAAAAATCATTATATCACTAATTGAGTTAAAAGCGCCAATCAAAATAAACGTGATTACGACCAGGACGGATCGGATAAATCCTCTGTACCTCGTCCCACCTTCTCCTCCTCCTCCACCTCATCGATAAAATCTTGTAAACTTCGCCGACTTCGCGAACAGTTTTATTCTGGGAGTTGGGAGAAAGTGCGCGGGAAAAATCTAGTCGATTTGATAAAAACACGTCGAAACTTTTCTTTTGTTTATGACTTACAAGAAAGCGACATGATTTTCGAACTGGAAAACGCTTTCCGTGATGAATATACGGTTCATATGGTATTGGGGAATAAAGCGAATTCTGTTTCAACGAGTGCCGTTACGCTGTTTGATGTTTTCACGTAAATATTCATTTTACGAAACGCAAACACGGGCCGAAGCCAACCCAAATAAGCAAGGCATTTTCAAAAAAAAAAAAAAAACCAATTCATTTAGAGAAGAGATTATTTTTTAATTTTATCACTGGTTCTTTCTAAGGTCAAATTCAACTTAGTTAAAATAACTTAATAAAGAAACTACTAAAGTCGAAATAAATTGGAATATTTCTAATTAAAAAAAAAAAAACACTAGGAAAAAGAAAATGTTTCACTACCTAGAATAGCCTGAGTACAATAAAAGAAATGTTATGTAACACGCTGACGTGCTACCTTGTTTGTTGACTTTTACGGACAACTAAATAACTAATAAAACGGTTCAAACAAAAAACAAATTAAACTTATCCACAAATTAATTAACTGGACCGACAAATTTACTGCCTGAATTAAACGAAATAAACGTGTATTTACCGGAAGGTTTACTTCTGAGAAATTCCGAAAAGGTCGAAAATGTTATTGCTTCAATAAGGCATGCACTAACAGGACTTGTCTTGGTCCTGGCTAAAAGACTACCTGCAGTTTATTGCCGGCGCTAAGGAAATATTCTACTACCCTACAAATACTACCAGTCCTACGCCCTTACGGAATTCCCCTCATAAACTTTCCAATGCTTATTGCTCGTGATTGTCGAATTAAACCTGGCCCTACGTTGTTGTAACTGGATTCCGATTTTGTTGGTGAGACGGTGAATAAATTTGAGAGATGGACATTAAATTTAATTAATTATTTATTGCAAAAGAAAGATACAAACCCCTTCTACCAGCCGCTGAGGAATCTGATAAAATGAGCGTAAAAACCCTTGTGTTTTAAACCAATACAGAGCCAAACAAAAAAAATTACGGTTATTACAAAGTACAGTAATATTCGCTTAACGGATTTTACGTCGAATATTGTAACGACCTAACTGATTTCAATTCACACAGCTGGTGGCTTGGTGCACACACAAATAGTAATTTGTGTTCACGTTAGATTGGTTTTGGTACTAGTGTTTGCCACCTTAGATCGTACTCTAAGACACGCTATGAATAATCAACCAACCCACAGTGTCACCTAATTAATTGTGCCAGATGGTTAGGATCTTTCGTCAACTACCTCCAAATACCTCAGAGGGTGGTACAATGTATGCTTTCTTTCAAATCCCTCTACGTCGTTTTTCGTCGGCTAAACCTATTTTCTAACTATTTTGTTTGCGCAATGGATCCAAATGACTGTTTTATCGGCACTCTGCTTTTGCGGTTATGCCACTTTCAGTCTCTCAACAAATTGCTTTCAATTAACCTGCAAATCTTTCGGCAAAGACAACACTTCAGTCCACACACAGGGTGTGAGAGAAGTTTTGCTACGAAGATGGCTATTTATAGGTAGTTCAAATTGTTTGGCCTCGTAATTTTACGAAATTCGTAACAAGCATTAAATTGGCCTTGATTTCTGGAGTTAGATTGTGCTGGCCGCACTTGGTTTCGTGAACAAATCGAAATAACTATAATAATTAAGTGTCAAATTAATATAGACAGATTAACGATTCAGCAGCGCTTAGAAATTATTTGTATTTACCATCAAAATGCGTGTCTGTTCGTTGAGACTCTCAACGACTAACACGAAGCAGCAGCAAGACCAACAGCAACAGCAGTAGCAGCATCACCACCAGCAGCAGCCCTGAGGAAGTTCTTCTGCAACGAAGAACGAAACGTCGGCAGTGAAGAAATCCGAGACACGCGGTTCCAACCGGAAGCCAAGAATTCAACAATACACAACAATCTGTAGGGATAGCTCGTGTTGGCGCCTTACTACCGTTTTCAGGTCCAATATGGCCGTTATTGGCGGGCCTTCATTTTTTGGCTACTGGATGTCACTAGTCGAAAAAGTTACACGATATTGTTTTACAAAACTTTACGCTTTCTGCACTACATAAATCTATCATAATTATTATGGTACTATTTCTCTTTCTCTAACGAGGCGTGGAGTGAACGTGTGTGTGTGTTGCTCTGCATAAACTACCTTATTTGTGTATTTTGCACTGATGCTTCTTATTATTTTTTTTTCTATATTTCATCAATTTATTAGTGATTTGATTGAAATGTGTGGTTTTCATCCCTACGTTTAGTTTTTATGACAATGTTTTATTTCAAGCGCTGTGCGTTGTGTCGTTATCATCATAGTCGGACTTTTCCTGAACTTTTGTTGAACTGGTTTTTGCTGTGGTATACCCGTTATTTGTTGTAACCTAAATTAATTATTAATCTACAAGTTAGTTATTAATATCGCTAATATGTCGTTTTCTGAATGTGCCTGTTGTGGGACTAATATAGAAGTTAATAAATTGTTAACCTGCTCCATTTGCGGAAAAGTTTTTAATCGCTCTTGTGCTGGTTTATCTGCTAAAGAACTCAAATTTATTACTACTGCCGATGATATTTTATGGACAGGTAAAGGTTGTTCTGTAATAGGTACAAGTATTTAAAAATTAAAAGCCACTATAATTCGGAGGATATCCTTCAACTAAGATTTCAACCGCCGTTAATCACTGCCAATGCTATAGATAACACTTTGTTTGAGAATATTATTCAAGAAATCAGCGAGCGTGAGAGACAACGTAATGTAATTGTTTACGGCATTGAAGGAATCTTGAATCCCAATGCAGAAACCGCCCGTATCGCATCTGAAAAACGGAAGCTTTTCAAACCATAGCCTTTGAGTTAGATAATGTGAATGTTAAACCTGTTCGTCTGGGTAAATTTAACCAAGATCGCCGAACTCCTCGTCCCATTAGAATCTCTTTTAATGATGAGAACTCTGTTCATAGGATTATACAAAATGCTAAAAAGTTAAAAAATAGCAATCTCAAGCATGTTAATATTACTTTGGATAGAACCCCTTGAGCAGATTGAGCAATACCACTTGCTAAAACGTGAAGTTGATGAATGTAATTCCAAAGGGCGAAAATAACTTGCGTATAAAATATATTCGTGGAACTTCCAAAATACGAGTAGTGTCGAAAAACTAACTGCGCCCAACACAACCTTTTCCATTAAGTGTTTCTATCAAAATGTTTGTGGACTCAGGACTAAAATATCGGGGTTTTAATCGGCTGTAACTATTATGGATTACGATGTTATAGCTCTTACGGAAACTTGGTTATCAAGTGATGTATCAAGCAGTGAATATTTTTCACAGGCATATTCAGTATTCAGGAAAGATCGTAATTTTGATCAATCAAAACTGTTACACTTTTCTCATCGTACTTGACCAACAGAACTCAAAATGTCGTCTACAACGGTTTCTCCTCTTCCTTTTGTTGCTACCTCTGGTATATCCCAAGGTTCTAACTTAGGTCCACTGTTGTTTAATTTATATGTGAATGACCTAGCTGGTAGAGTAGAATGTGAAAAAGTTCTCTTCACTGACGAATAGTGTCGGAAAACTAACTGCGCCCAACACAACTTTTTCCATTAAGTGGAATGTTTGTGGACTCAGGATTAAAATATCGGGGTTTTAATCGGCTGTGACTATTATGGATTACGATGTTGTAACTCTTACGGAAACTTGGTTATCAAGTGATGTGTCAAACAGTGAATATTTTCCACAGTCATATTCAGTATTCAGGAAAGATCGTAATTTTGATCAATCAAAACTGTTACACTTTTTCTCATCGTACTTGACCAACAGAACTCAAAATGTCGTCTACAACGGTTTCTCCTCTTCACCTTTTATTGCTACTTCTGATATCTAACTTAGGTCCACTGTTGTTTAATTTATATATGAATGACCTAGCTGGTAGAGTAGAATGTGAAAAAGTTCTCTTCGCTGAGGATCTAAAGTTATGATGTACTATTGACTCTCGTCAAGCCAATTTAGATGTCGTACATGAGTGGTGTGTAAACAATTCTATCACCTTGAATTTATCTAAATGTAAAATTGTATCTTATACGCGGAAACGTAGTTCTGATAATTACAACTAAATATTGAATAGCATTCCCATAACTCGTTCAACTAATATTAATGACTTAGATATTATTTTTGATGCATTAGTATCATTCTCAGCTCACGCTGATCACATTATTTCAACTTCCTTTAAATATCTGGGGTTCATCATTCGGAACTGTAGTTCCTTTAATAACATTGCTGCGTTAAAGTCTCTTTATTTTGCCTTTGTTCGTTCACGACTTGAATATGGTTCGCCTGTTTGGTCTCCTATGTATCAATACCAGATTGACGTTATTGAAGCGGTGCAACGTAGATTTTTAAAATTCCTGTACTTTAAAGTTTATGGTAGTTATCCTGAACGAGGAATTGATCAAGACTATCTTCTTGAGAAGTTTAAGTTTCTCCACGTCAGACAGCTTCAAGCTTCATAATGATGTTGATTGTGCTGCACTGCTGGTTATCTTCCAAATTTTTGAGAACTGGTTAAAGTTGGTACGTCTTTCGATTGAAGTCATTTCAACTCGTAGGTATTGATACATTTTTCCGCACTGTACAGAATGTCGCTAAATTACGAGAACATGATTTAACCACAGATTCCTGGGTTCAGAATAAGACGAACCCAACATAATTATTTCCAAAAGTGCTTCGTTAAGCTAGTATTCTGTTCCAAAATTTTCTGTGTTTGTAAATTTTGATACCTGTTATGATTTAATCTGCAGCCATTTAAATTAAAGCCATGTTCACGAATTTTAGTGACACCTGTATATGTACATCGTTCTATCGTATAAAGAACAAATCAGTATCAATAACAAATTAAATTTTTTAACGAACTGTAACTATGTATTTTAGCGACATCCTGTGTACATACATCATTTTATCGTATAAAGAACACGTCGGTATCAATAACAAATTAATGATCTTGCCTCAAGTTACGAAGCTGTCGAAAAAGAGTAAGTGAAATTGTTCAAAATCAAAAATAATTCGTTTCCAAAATAGGCAGCTCGCCCATATAACGATAAACGTCGTCCTAATTCATTGTTTCAAGAAACGATAGCGTCCAGAAGTGGCAAGTAGAATCGTCTCTCCTAAAATGATTCGTTTAGAAAATATTAATTTTGTTAAAAAGGCGCGTGCCATTAATATTAAATAGTCTAATTCAGTTAAGCAAGTTGACGTGAAAGTCCAAGTGGTTCAAAATCGATGCGCCGCCGCCGTGCCTACCATAAAAGTTTTATCTGTTCCTCTATTTTTTAACCAGAGGCGCATCGTCGTTTTGGGGCTAATTTTTGAATAATTATTTCTGGAAAACTAAAGTAGAAAAATTGTTTTACGTTTCTTTTAGTGGTTCTATTTTGTCGGGTTATCCTGTATAAAGAGAGGATTCACAATCACAAGGCGCAGTTCAAATTCAACATAAGCTTCTCTGCTTTTAAACATAACAATCGAAAATCGAAACATTAGATTGCAATAATTCAACCAATGACAAATTCCATTGGACTAGATTCTTGTGTCCTTGTGAATCCTTTTCGTATGGAAACAGAACTGTTTTGACGCTTTAAATCATTCAATGCAGCAAAGTTAATTATGTACTAAAGATCAAACGTTTTGTTGTCAATAGCTTTACATTATTTATTTATTTTAAAATAATTTCTGTATGTTTGATTTAAATTTATCCTGGCTCTCCTCAAAGTTGCCTTTTATGATTTTCAATTCAATCTGCGTTTGTAATTAAACTCAATTCAATAAATGGTGGAGGTGCCGGTAAATTCTTGTATTTTTTAATTTTTTCTTTATAATATGTATTTAGATGCTACGCTTCAGCTCTGTAAATGTATTGTAAGCACCCGTAAAGCTTTTTGCAGTTTTTTTGCTACAGAAACCGTAAACTGGACATCTCTCAGTTCTATTTAGCCTTCGAATAGTCAAGCTATAAAAAAAGCTCTATGTTGCATAATACATTTCACTCAATGAAACAAAATCGCTTTTGATCTTGTTTAGAAATAGCAAGCCAGGCTTGAATATAACTAGCTCGTTCAGGGGCAGTTCATTTATCTAAATTTACCTTTCCCGTTGTGGAATGTTGTACCTAATGCGAAATATTCTCTTTGTGCTATATACATGTATATCAGCAGATATATTCACCTCTTCAAAGTATGGCGCCGTATTCACTGAAGTATCAAAATGTGCAAATGTGCAACATACAGATTTAATATTCTAGTATCAAAGCATACCTTATTTAACTTATGAACCAAAATGGCTGCGTTCCCTCAATTTTCACCGTGACTAGTTTTGCACACCCCATTCATATTTTATTTACTAGGTTAATTTAAATTAGTACAGTGGTTGAACATATTGTTACATCCAGTGATTCAATTTTAGCCTGGTTACGCTATCTACCTTCTCGATTATTCCAGTGAGAATCGACCCAAATGCCAGATGGTTCCCGGTGTTTGCTAGAAAATCGAATAATTGTTATGCCGAAAGCGATACGTGTGAATCTAAAGATTCGTAGAACGTTCAAATTATAGAAGTGTTATTTGTTAGACAAGTGTGTCTTTTTGCGAAGCCCGAATCCGTAACAATATACTTGGCAAATAAAACAGTTTTCACAACACTGGTTTGTCTTAATAATTTGAAAGCGTGAAGTGATATACTGCTGACACAATAAGCGATGAAAACGAGGAAGCTTTTGCATTTTACTCTGTTTCCCTCTTGTATGTCGTACGTTATCATCATTAAATTCATTTCACTGTTGTGTACACGTGTAGTACGTACATATTATGGCAAATTATTACGGTCTCGACCCTACGTTCAGCGAGCAGAACGCCAGCTGTGCTCGTTTTGAAGACGAATTTAATACGATGTTTTCGAGCAAAAAAGCAATAAAAGAGTAAATAAAAATAAATTCCAAAAACAGAGGGGAGACAGAGAGAAGGAGAGGAGGAAATTGCACGAAAGTCTGACTCGATTTATCAAGCGCCGCTCTCGGTCCTCAAAACCATAAATTCCCGTCTTGTGCTGCGACCGAATCGAAACCACACCGCTTGAGGATGAGTGAGTAAATTAGTGGTCCCAAATGGTATCGGAACACCCTCGTAATTTATTCGAAATCATCTTTCTTTTATTTATTTGGAAGTTTACTTTCAACACTTATTCTAAGTACAAATAAGATATAAAAGAACTGTCCTAGAAATCGCTTCTCAAATTGTCACTTCCTAATCTAGCAAAACACCCTCTTAATATATTCCCTTTATCTGTGATGAACGCAGTGAAAGCATGAAATTGAAACGCTCGAGGGAATTAATTTTTTGGGCGTGTGTAATAAAACATACGCACATGAAATTAAAGTTGGTATTTCTGGAATTTCACCAACTTTCGCCCGACCGTTAACACTTAATACCGTCTGAAATATTAATGCGTATTAACTATCACACGCCGACATTAGTCGGAGAAGGGAAATAGCTTTCGTCGGAACATGGAATTCAACCCCGGAAACCACCCCTGGCCTATTTGCCTGAACGCCGTCGTCAAGACGCCACTACAACCGAACGATAATAGTTGGGAAAGTTGGTAACGCGTTTTATGAATCCCTCATGACAGTTTTACGGCTTGCTCTGTAATCGATGTCTTTTTACTGACTTAGTTTAGCCATACAATGTGGCACACACAAGTTTATCGCCAATACTAAAAAGGAAAACGCAATCACTTTCGAAATTGCCGCCAATAGCGCTGCTCGGTTATCTCCGATGCCATTCGTAGATGACCACGCGTTTATTGGCCATTCAATGCTAGTGCACGAATATCCCCGAAATACGCGCAATATTGCAATATTCAAATATTCAAATAAAATGGAACCAAAACTAATCGCAGATTATTATTATTAATGACGTTGTAGAAACTTCGCACTTCATCAATCAATGTCATGCTTACTTCCACATGGTATGTATCTAAGTATGAAAGATTGAAACTGTACGTAAAGTGCAAGACGTGCAGCGTGTACCCTGAGTGCAGTGATAATTTGTCATAATTGACGTTGATGCTATAGAATCACTACATGATGAGATAAGTGACAATTAGTAAATTGCACGAAATGTTCACAGTTTTCTGCAGAAATAACAAAAAAAAACGACTTGGCTTATCTACGTGGAACGCAAGCAAGCGACTTTCGCAAAGTTCGCCCCGGTCGACATTCAATCGCACTCAGAAGTGATTGCGAAGTTTTACGTGGGGTGGCCACTTATTGGCCCAGTGAAAGAAAACAGTCGTTCGAATGCTTTTTATTGCTTTATACAGGGTGCATCGAGTTTGAGGCTTCTTGATTACAAATCTCTTACAAAGTATCTCCTCGTTCATGATGATGTCATCCACATTTTGTTTTTCAAATTAACAATGTCTTCACCATCTCCTATATTTGAGATATTTTAATAAAATGGACTCATCCATGTATACATGTTAGTGCACTAAATAATTGATTATTACACGGTCAATGCTTATGGTAATGCAACCAACGAGTCGTAGACGTCTCAGACGAAGTTCAAAATTAGCAGTGCTTACGGATAAGAAGGAACTCCTTCTATTGTCTCTGTGTACTGGTGCACGGCGAGCACCGCTGCAACTAATTAAAGCCGTATTCAAACCTGACGTCTGGAGGACATTGTTTCTTTAGAAAATTAAAACTGAGTCACTGCAGGATCGGAAAGTCACACAAACAGTTTTCAAAATAAAATTATAAAACGAGTTTTGTACGTTTTGCTTTGGCCTTTGCACTCAAGTACATATTTATAGTATTAAAATATACTGAAGTGTCTTTGTTTGTTTGGCTTGTTAATTCTGCCATCAATTCCATCTCTAGACGTATTCAGTCATTTTTTTTGTAAAAATAAATTAAAAAGAAACACACTGTTAAAAATGACCCAAATATGTACCGTAACACAAAAAAGAACATGAACAACAAATACAGAAACAACGCAAATTAAATTCCTTACAAAAGTAGTGACAGATTACAAGAAATCAGACACAAATGAGAAAAGATTTACAAGTGCGGAATCTAAACTATTTTTAAGAATAAAAAGAAATAAAAATAATTGCAGGAATTATCTCTCTGAATGAGAGAAGACAAAATGCCAAAGAAGTTCGTTTGTCTTCAAAAAGCAAAGTCCCTCAAATAGTTCGATCTCAAAAAAAAATTAAATATCAATTTTAGAGATGCGGATACACGGCATTCATAAACTTGAATCATTAATTAAAACTGCAACTTTCCGTTTTCAAGATCTGTTTGTGCAGCGCTGAAGAAAATCAGTACGAGTACTTTATTAGTTAGTTTAAAGAACGTAAACCAGAAGAGTTTGATGATTACATATTGTGGATAATACAAATACACTTACAGAGCCCCGTTTTACACTCTACGCTGCTAAGATTTATTTTATGACGGAAATTGTAAAAGACATTTATGTTTTTGCCTTCATGTATGTAGTAGGGTTTTTAGGTGACGATTTTTATATTTAAAATATATAAGGTGTTATTCTACTATATCTTTTTATTAATACGTGTTTTTATTGATTTTTCAAGTCTTGTTGTTCAGCTCCAAAATAAGAAAGTACATACTGTAAAGCAGGAAGCTTATTTTGGCTTCCATGTTGCTAATATAAACACGTATGTCTTAATTACTACTTCATTTGATTTGTTAGTGTTTTGTTCTAGATGTGTTCAGACGCTCCAATATTCTGAAGAAGATTTATGAAGCTTATATTGCGCATGAGGTAAAAAAATAACAAATTGGATAATACAATTAATTTAGATACCGGCTGCTCATCGGTTCTCGGGTTCTCTGTTATGTAGAAAGTTTGTAGAACTTGACGTTTTGATCATCTTGTCATGATATTCTTCAGAAGTGAATTGATTAGTTTTGTTCCGGGATTTCTATATGGTTGCGTGCGCTTTGGGGCGTAACCTTTAATTTTCATTGAGGTTTGAAGAATACTTTCCAGATACTTGGTAATTGTAATCCGTCTTCTCTGTTGATGTTATTCGGATTCTTTTGTATTTCAATACTTTCCCTACACAGTCCTCTCCAATAATGTGGTTTAGTTGCTAGTTTCTTACATTTGTCAAAGTTGATTCCATGTTTCGTGTTGGTTGAATGTTCTGCTACTGCTGATTTGTCTGTTTGTTTGTTGCGTAGTTTTCTTCCGATTTTGTCTGCGCAACCTTTGATGTGTAGCAGGCAGGTCGTTCCAGTGGTGTTGTTTGGTTCGCTTCATTGTTTAGGTTGTTTGTTGATGGTTGCCATTATATTTTTGAGTGTGTAGTCATCTTATTGCAGTGTGTTCTTGAGATGTTGGAGTTCAGCTTCAAGGTGTTCTGCATCCGATATCATCTTAGCTCTGTGTACCAGGGTGTTTAGAATTCCTCGTTTTTGTGCTGGGCGGTGATGAGAGTTTGCGTTGAGGAAGCGATTCGTGTCAGTAGGTTTTCGGTAATCTTAATGTCCCAATGTTTGGTTTTCTTTCTGAGTTGGTAGCACGTCCAGGAAGGGTAAGGTGCCATCCTCTTCGAGTTCCATTGTGAATTGTATTTTGTTGTACTGAATGTTCCCGAAATGTCGGAAAAGTGTTAGTTCCATGTGGCTATATGACAAAAGTGTCATCGACACATCGATACCAGCATTTAATTTACCATTGTACTGTCAAGAAAGAAGAATAAGAAGAATGCAATCCTTAGGCGAATCAAAAAAAACAAAACGAAAGTTCACCTGATATGGTGACGATGTCGTCGAATGTTTCCATAAAGACATTGGCTAATACTGGTGACCGAAGTGATCCCACGGCAGCTCCCTATAATTCTTCGTACCATTCCTCGTCGAAAGTAAAGGATGCACAGGGTTCTATTAAATCCACAATGTCATCTTCCATGTTGTTGGCGTTGTCTGATGATGTTGATAGTTTCTTCTAAAGGGATATTCGTGAACAGTGACGTCGAAGCTCACTAGAACGTCATTTTTCCCCAAATTAATATCCTTGACTTTTTCGATAAAATGAGCAGAGTTCTTGATGTGTCTCCGTGCTTCCCGCCAATGGTTACAGATTCTTGACTAAGCATTTGGCTAATGGATGCGTGGCGGATCTCACCGCTGATACTATAAGGTTTTCTTCTTTGTGTATTTTAGGGAGTCCATACAACTTTGGTGTTCTAGTGCCCGTCTTGATGATGTTTCGGTGTAACTCTCTATGTTGTGTGCATAATAATTGTGGCGTTCCCTTTGTCTGCGGACATTATGGTGCGATCTTTGTCCTTCCTCAATTCCATAAGGATTCTCCTTTCTTTCTTGGCGAATTTGGCGTACGTGGTTTGGCTGATTTCAGGATGTGTCGAGTAGTTGATCTAATCTCTTCTACTTCCTCTTCTGGTAGCGTTCTGATAAATGTTTCCACGCCACAGATACAATTTCTGACATTTGTCAAAGTTGATTCCATGATTCGTGTTGGTTGAAAGTTCTGCTATTGCTGATTTGTCTAAGTTTTCGTATTTTGCATCTCGTATATGTTCTATTAATTATTACTTATTATCCAATTTTATATTATTTTCTCGATTATTTAGGTTCGCAGTATTTTTATTAAAATCCAAGCGAAAAAAGGACGACTTTCCCAAAAAATTGACGTTTAATGAATGACAGTTGTCAAACAGTTGTACTGTTTTGCTTATAACTCAATAGGTTTGTTCGTTTGTTGCAGTAGTTCTGAACTTTTTTCAAATTCAGCATTTAAATCTGTTTGTTCCTTCACCTATTTCTGTTGGTCAGTTATAAAAGTTGCAAGAAACTGAACTAACTTGCACTTGATTTGAAGCAGGTGCAAGAAGTGCAGAACAAACGAACAGACATAATGTAACATATCCTAAGACGACATTTCTCGTTAATCTAATTCAAGACCTGCTTCACAATCTTATGAAAAATTCAAAAGCTACCTGATGAACTTTTCAATTGATCACCTAATATTAACTGATTCAAATTGCACGCCAGGTCCTGTTTTTATAGTAAAGTTCTCTCCATTCTCAAACATTCTAGCAAAACATCAACGTATTCCAAACACTCTGGAATAATCGAGACGATAAATGGCACGACAGTTCTAAAAATAGACTCAGTGGCAGCTTGGATGTAACAATATCTATAAAATGTATCATTTATTTCTAATATATTTTTTCTACGTTATCTATGTTGTCTAGATTACGTAAAGTTCCAAAAACTATGCATCTTGATTGTGAAACATTTGACTTAGAGTCCTTCCATCTTCCCATTAAAGTTATTCGGCGAATAACTTGATTTTTATGAATGGTTAATTGATTTTTATGAATTGTTTCCTTCATAGTTATCCGCCAGTTAGTTTATCAAGACGTGGAAAGACCGGCTCTTAGCCATATTTGAATTCGGAAATATAGAAGATAGTCCAAAAAGAACCCAAAACATGAACATCCTAGATGAAAGAAAGAGTTGTTCTAAAAATCTGTTATCTATTATACAATTGGACAAATAAGACACGCTTAATGCACATCGCTATACAAAGCTTATGAAAATCACAAGGAATCAAACCTCTCAAATATGTAATCTATAAATTGATGGTAATAACTCACAAGTTATTAATAAAACCCATAAAATGTGTGTCAATGGAAAGCTCATAGAAAGGGCTATCCATACATGTTGTAATCTACAGGCTGTTCCATTTGAAAAAAATGGCTAATTTTGCTATACGCGAACGGAACCGTACTATAGCTGATAGTCACTCGATTTTGGAAAAGATTGAACATTTCAAAAATATAGATATATGTAGAAATAAATTGGTCTAAAATTCAGCGTCGTTCATTAAAAATGATAATTAGGCAACCGATAGAATATGATCTAATTTTTACATAAAACTAGAAATAACTCACTCGATAAATACTCAAAATAAGTAGATTTAATGTTATATTACTTTCAATGGTTCGTAAGGGCTAACCAAAACTGTAATAAAATACTGGGTGTTTTATTGAAGATGCAACAAACTTGGTATGCGGATAGATGTTGGGAAAAGAAAGAAAAGTTTCTTTGTAAAAGGGCATTTTTGAACATTTCTTGTAATAATAATAATGTAACAAAAATAAATGTTTTTATTTATAAGATTCGACAAATTTTATTTTAATAACAATTTGTAATGTGCGACAACATACATACTAAATGCATATTTTTGCATAGCCCCACATTTATAATTTATTATTAATTTAAATAAGTTTAAATATCTGCGCGATTTCACATCGCTGTTGCATTCGACGGTGGCAAAATTGAATACACCGAGCTTTTGGTCAAGGGCAAAATAAAATTTAGTCTGTTTATGGATTTATTACCTCCCTGCAGCTGTGTGCCATTCATAAATGCTATTTAGATCGCCGGTTTTGTTTCACGATTCCGCGCGTTACAGAATTTCAAAAAACATCGACTCCAAATTATGCAAATGAACTTGCTCCGATTAAAATTTTTTATTAAGATATTTTGTTTGAAATAATGTCAGAAACGTTTCCCTCAAGTTTGATGCATCTTCAGTGAAACACGCTGTATATAATGTTCCATTTAAAAAATCATAAACTAGGTAACTTTTAAATGAATCATCTGTATAGTTGGAATTAATTTCAAGTTATGCAGAATAAAAACTTACACAACTTTTAGTAAGAATTTTTTTGATAAAATGTATACAAGGTGAGTCTGAGAAAAACAAATTATAACCACTAATAGAGTCGACATCATAGTTTATGGAAAAAATGTTTAAAAAGTTTTTTTTTATTTTGAAGTTTGATTTAAGATTTCCCCGAATGCACGTTCCGTTCTCCTCCTACGAAGTAAAGTGATACGTTTGATAAAAAAAAGGCTATAAAATTATATTATAAACTTTTATGGTTTATTAGTATTACTAACTATTCGATCCCGCACAGCATAACCTTGACAGGAATTACGTGACACATGAACAACTGATAATACGAAGCAAAGATGTTGATTTTAATTATACGAAATATTTATAATTATTATTATTGAAAAACAGGAAAAAACTACTAAAAATTGCTAGAAATTAATTGTTTTACGAGTCAAAGAAGTTTTTCAACTAGTATCGTCGACGCACGCTGTAGCCCTTGTTCTCAAGTTTTCTTGCACACGTACCAAAACATTCGGAGTGTTTCGAATCACTGTAGGGGCATCTTTGATGCGTTGAATTAATTCCTGCCGAGTATTTACGGAGGTGGCATAAACAAGTACTTTCATCCACCCCCATAAAAAGAAATCGCGGTCCGGGAACAGCGAAAGCCAATGTACGATCCCATATCGTCCAATCCATCGATTGGGAAAAAGCGTATCCAACCACTCTCTGACAACACGAGCAGCATGAGGGGGTGTTCCATCATGCAGGTACCACATGTCACACGTAGGATTCCTAATGGAACATTTTCATTTTCTAACAAAATGTAAGTTGTTAGTTAAAAAGTTTCTAAGTAATTTATTTACGTGCTGCGGTAAAATGTGCGATCCTATCAAATAATTGTCAATTATTTCGGCCCCCATGTTCACCGAAAATTGTTGTTAGTGCTGCATTTCCAGGAGCGCATGTGGATTTTCATCACCTACGGTACGTATTGGGTGCAATTCGAACACCGTCACGAGTAAAGTGAGCTTTGATGAAAAGCACTTAAAAATCTATTATTTTGTCGTAGCTTGTTAAGCAGCCAGTGACAGTAAACAACGCGACGCTCCTCGTCACCTGAATGCAGTGCTTGCACTTTTTTTATTATGTCCCATAATGTATGACGTCGACTCTATCAGCAATTTAATTTGTATGTTTTATTTTCAGACTCACCTTGTATAGAGGAATATTTTTGGACTATTTCAGATACTTGGGACACTTGTACTTATTGCAAAACCATTCCCCACGCAGCACAACGAGAATGTTAGACTAATTGTATTAGATAAGTTCTGATGTCGGGTGACTGTTATGCAAAACGTCAGTTATTACCATTCATGATCAATCATATTAATTGTCAATTTGTTAATTGTTAATTGTAATTGCTGTCAGTCGGTATCGAAATTAGGTGATTAATTTAATTTTTTATGTAAAATCTGAAAAATTCACATCGACAAATTTGTAAACATTGTTCCTAATTACATGCACAATCAACGTGTATTTTATATGTCTTTTTATTCACCACGAAGAAGTTTCATGGCAAAAGAAGCTCTCTTGTCTTGGAGTATTTTTGAGTTAGACCACTGAGATTTGAAGAATCAAAGCTTTCTTAAAATGGAAAGTAAATTGCTAGAGTATGGTAACATCCTGTATATTATGAATAAAAGTCATTGTTTGCAATATAATCTACTATATGAAAGCAGATACATAATTAACGCCCAAAGTTGCAAACCAACGAACAAGCTCAAATAATAATATTATTTAATAATATTGTTACGTCAGAACCGTCAGTATTTTAGCCTGGTCACGGCATCTGCATTCTAGATTATTCGAGTTGAGCCCTAGAGAGTTCCAGACGTTTGCTACAAAGTTAGAGAAACGGTACGTTTGAATTATAAAAAAATTTGTTGCAAATCGATTTTGATTGCAGTGAATCCCTCGAGCATCCTCTGTACAGTTGCTTCGGTCCTATTTGGGGCCTCGTCAACAGAAGCATAGCTCGAGAGTTCCACTGCAAACCAAACCGACCTGTCCAAGTTTATTCGCAAATGCGATGTAATAATAATCAATATAATAATGTAATAATAATAATGTAATATTAATCAATTGCAGTAAATCCCTCAAGCATCCTCTAAACAGTTGCTTCGGCCCTATTTGGGGCCTCGTCAACAGAAGCATAGCTCGAGAGTTCCACTGCAAACATATCCGACCTGTCCAAGGTTATTCGCAAATGCGATGTAATAATAATCAATAGTTTGAATCGCGAAATCCTGCCATCACTTTTTGACACAGCTTTGTACAGGAAATGACAAATTGCAGCTAGTTTGCTGCTGAATAAGTCCTCTCATACAAGGCTGCCAATCGTGCTGTCAAAGCATATTGAAAAATTTTAAAAATTTTATTGCAAATTGGTTTTGATTGCAGTGAATCCCTCGAACATCCTCTGTACAGCTGTTTCGACACTATTTGGGGCCTTGTTAGCAGAAGCGTAGCTCGAGACTTCCACTGCAAACCAAACCGACCTGTCCAAGGTTATTCGCAAATGCTATATAATAATAATTAATAGTTTGAATCGCGACATTCACTGCAATCAAAACCGATTTGCAACAATTTTTTTTAATCTTTCACTATGCTTTGACAGCACGATTGGCTGCCTTGTATGGGAGAATTTATTAAGCAGCAAGCTAGCTGCAGTTTGTCATTTCCTGTACAAAGTTGTGTGAAAAAGTCATCGCAGGATGTCGTTCAAACTATTGTTTAAATTATAGAAATGTTTGTTAGACAAGTGTTGCAGTTTATTTTTGTGTTTTTAAATTAAACCAGGAACTCGTAACAATATTATTTGATAGTACAAGAATAGAACTTATTAGCGTTTCACCAGTACAGAATTACTTTTAATTATGAATAAACAAGTACTGCTCCATAAACTTATTAACTCACTAAGAAATCGTTTCCCTCGTCCTAAAAGTTTTAAAAGTAAACTAACCTCGAAGAGTTTATTAATTAATTTATTTGCAGAATTAATGTGTTTGTAGAATAAATACAAACAGTATTTATAACCACAAATGCGTTCAATCTCCTACAACCAACAATAATTCAACGTTAAAACTCAATTTAGAAAATCAATATCTATTTTTATCAGGCACGCTTTTAATGAAGTTGTTTGTATCTTACTGGATAATAGGAATCAATATCCTCTTCTACCGCGGAACTTTTTTAAATATAATATTTAGTTTTGTGAAATCACTTTCAACTAACCGTCTACAATATTCTTCTTTGTTTATTAAGTATTTTTTTAATTATCGAAACCTTAAAACATTTTACCTTTATCAAAGAAACGGGCTCCTCCACCATTGGGTTTCTTCAATTAAGATTACAAAAGAAACTCGCTGTGTGAAATTATTTATTTTCAATTAGAAAGAAAGTGTTAAGCAAGGAGAATCTGGAAACTGTAAGACCATAACTAATTTTTCTTTTTTGTTTCTATTCAAGGGAATTTCATAAGCTTTCAATTTTAAGTTGATATCAAAGTTTGAGAGTGTCTTTACCTTATTAGAATCTGACTTATTTCGTACTATTTCATTCTAGTTCAATTCGTCATTCTGTATTTCACCTTATATTATATATATATACAGTTTGCGCTGTAAATTTTAATTAATGTTTTAATACTTAAATTAAATAGGCATTCATACATAAGCTTATAATATTATTTAAGATTACTCTTGTTGCTTTCATGTTTACGTCACTAACTATTGTAATTGGAGTATTTTATCTGAACTATTTTCATAAGCGTGAGTTTGGTTGCCAAATTTGGGGAGTCTTCAAGTGGAATAACAAAGCATTCGCACATTTTTATGATTTTTTCACGTATAGACTGACTGCACGTTCATAAAAGTATTGAAAGACCTCCGAGAGACATAAACCAAATTGCCTTCCAACAGCATCCGATTAGGAACTGCGCTGACAATTCTCAGATGCAATTGTCGTCGCAAATTGCAATAATTTATGCTTTATTTGACTTGTTCTTGTGCCGCATAGCGTATCGATCCCCTGACGTTCGCAGGCCGGCCGTATCAATCGGTTTCAGATAAAACAAACAGAACCCCTCTTCAGCTAAATGGTTAATCGATGGGGGCGTTTGCAGCTACACTAGAATGCAATTAACCTTGAACCGAGGCAAGAAAGCGGGATATTGCGCCCTCATGAATAACACTCCTGATTGTCCCGGGCTCGTTGGGAAAATTGGAGCGACGGGGAATAATTAGCCCTAACGGCCCTGCCTCGTTGGGGGGGATTCGGGGAAGAAATTGAATGGAAATGACGATGATGCGTGTTCGTGAATTGCCTTCGAAAACGACCCAGACGTAAACATTATTGCTAACGTATTGTTGTCTTGGGGAAGGAATATATTTATCTCGGAAATTGGAAGATGTTTTCGTACAATTACCCAAGCTAGGGGTTGAATAACAATGAAAATATGAACTCGATTTTTTTTTAATAATACGCTCTTTGTAGTTTTGTGAACTATTCAAAACACGCTTTCTATTTAATCTCTTTGGATTTTCTTTTGTAGAATCTTCTTTCGTATGAAGATATCGAAGTCTCAAATTTTTTCCTAAAATACTCTCATGTAGCTAATTCTACATTACAAAGGATTAATAAAAAAATTGAATTAATTAAATGTTGAATGCATTCGTCCTTAAATAAATCGGGTTATTGTGGATTATTCCTTCATATTTAATTCTGAAACCTAAAAGAACAAAACCGTGTATATTCTGTGGCTAAAAATATCCATAAATCCTCTTCCACTTCAAATATCCAGAGCAATACATTTTTAATGGAGGCGTACATGCAAACGAATCCCACGACTGTCGCACGGATTTCCGGGGAAACTAAGGCCCGTAGTCCGGGCATAAATCGCTTAGAACAATGCCGCAATCGTAAAAACGCGATCGCAGATGCCGTACTTTCCCAGAAAGTTATTACACGCCGAGCAGTTTCTCGTATTTCGCAATAAATCCCCGGCAAAGCTGGGGTCTTGTTCCGTTTTCGCCCGTATTTTGGAAGTACACGAAATTTGGGACCGTACTCGCGACTGTCTTGCTTTAAATCATAGTGCGATTTCATTTTGAGAAACAGATTCGCAGGCGAAAATTATTCCTTCTACCTGTGTTTGGGGGAAGATAAAAAAAAATTCTAGCCCTCTTAAATATATAGGGAAGAGAAACACTTGAAGATTTTGGGAATTGGTTTCGAAAAGAATTCTTTCGGAAGCATTTTAGCGTACCGTAAAATTAGATCAACAGGCTGGCCAGATAACGAACAGCGTTTGTTCACGAACGTAAATGAAGTTGACATGTCATAATTAATAACTAGGATAATTGATTGCTGTCATCAGCGCATGTCCTGCAACCCGGAGCGGAACCGGCAAACGCCTGCTCTGCTGTAACTGACGTCTGTTGTGCAGAATTATTATCCAGAACCGTCAGCGAACAATATCCACCGTTAGTCAGTAATAGTTTGATTTTATTTTTACCAAATGAAAGTGCAAAAAATGAAAATCATATTCGAAAATATTGTAAGGTTTTTATTAAAAGTATAAATTAAAAATAGTCTGTTTTAAATAAAAAGAATATATAATAATGAATTAAGAATTATTAAAGAAATACTTAACACTTAATACTCCATATAACTAATTTATTTACAGGGCACACCATTAGCGTCGCTTCCAGTAATTCGTCCCGTCCGAAGGGAAGTTCCGTTCTTCTGGAAAACATCTGGAAAGTGTCCGCATATTTTCGAAGATACACATGACGTGGTCTAGCATCGTCTAAGCGATGACGTCACTTCACCTCGCCATTCCATCACAATATCAAAAATTCACTGAGCAGGTCCCTGGAAAACCAAAATATTACCCTGCGCTTTACCTTTGACGCGCGGTTCTTGCAATGCGGAATTATAATTTTATATTTGTGCAATAGCCTGAGGCAGTAATTAACACTAAAAAAAAACTTTATTCAAACAAAGAAAACTTTGCTGTGGATAACGCACGTCGAAATAGGATATTAGAATACAATGCGCTTTGATTTACATCGCAGACGCTCATTAAGTCTCTCCGTTATAAATTGAGCCCCAACAGAGCCATTTGTGCAGAGAACGGTTAAATTCAAGCATTATTAATTCAAGCACGGCCCTTACGTATTGCGAGAATTTGCCGAATTTTTATGCGATTACTTTAGCTCTCGAGAAAAAAAAACAAGGGATTAAAACGCTATGGCCCGTATTCTCATCTTATGATTAAAGTCGTGATTAAAATAAACAAGAAGCGATATGCTTTGTTTCAATTTAATGTATGAGAGAGTGACGGACGAGCGTTGCCATGGGAAATAAACACGTTATTAAATTAATCATGGGCCCATAGAGACTACGGGTCTGTTATTAGTTTGATGCAGTTATGTTAATATTGACAATATTGAAAAACGCAGTTCTGAATGTAAACTTTAAATGAATAACGCGAATAAATGTGGCGATTTTTAATTTTTATGGCTATTGCCTGACGACTGGCGCCTCCACCATATTTACGTAAATCTAATTTGTTCGTAATAATTAATTTTTTTTGTTATAGAATTTCGCTTCCCTAATTTTACGAATTATAAAGAAGATTAATTAATTAACGATGCTAGCTTTTACTTTAATTTTAAATTATTTGGTAGCATAACTAAAAAGGCTGACTTCCAAAACACCAGATGGGCTATGTAATTCAGACTGCAATTTTAGTCTGACCGATAGGGACTTGTAATTCTACAATTGTTTCTGGACCAATATCCAATCCTACCACGATATCTGGAATCCCATACTAAAATGTGGCCTCTATCACTTGTGTATCTTCACCTGGTTTATCACCAGTCACGAAGTCTATAGATAAGCCTTTTCCAGAAGGCATTTTCCTATTTCCCCCACCTCCTCGTCCAACACAATTATCATTTGTTTGGCCTACTTGAGGCAATTCCATCTCTGGTTACCATCTCATCCACTTCTTCCAATAAGTTTTCACCGAAAGTGATCAGAAGGTCTTGGCAAATTAATTAAGTTCCTTTTTGAATAAAATTCCAAGCCCTTTTACATCATGCTGGAGAATTCTCGATGGGCTGTCCTGAGTCTTTCACTTACACATCCCCTAACTTCCTCAGAAATGCCCAAAATCATCCACACTTTCTCGGGTTTCCTCCAAACGAAATCGCAGATTCTCCAGGAGAATGACTATTTGGATTTTTGCATGCAGCTTCAACTTCGGGTTCCACACTAACGAATAAAAACATGAATTCCCTTTCTTACGATTCAAACAGCTTCGGCAACAGGCAACGAGTACTAGTAAATCAACAAGTCAGTCCAAGTATTGCGGTGGTTATTCGAAATGACGCCATCTTTGAAAGGTACGTTAAGGTTCACTCTCATTGAAACCCTTTTGTTAATCGAGTTTAAGGCATCAATGTTTTAATTAATTCAATATTTAAAGCCGTTTTGATATGTCTCTCACCTCACCCCTTTGTAGGAATGGGTTATTTGGTATTTAATTTGGTTAACTTATACGTTTCGATTAACGTACGACCAATGACAATTCTTCAATGCTTTTTTTGCTTTTCATTGCTACTAATCACCTTCGAGATTATAACTAATTCAAATAGTGCGCTTCCTCGGGCGTAATCAACCTTTCCAGCATCGAACATTCCAGTAACTTCTAACATTAGCTGAGGCGCATCCGGAAAGTTCTGGAATCTTCAACTGACTCATAGATGATGCGACTACCACAAAAGCAAATAGATTTATCGACAATATTTGTCGGTGTGACAAAATGGGTTGGGAAACTACTGTTTCGTATTTTATTTGACAAATTACTTTCGTATTTGTTAATTATATTGTAACAAGGAGAATGTAAATTAAATTATTATATTATTTCTCAAATTAAGATGCATTCAAGTGTTGCCTAAAAACTTTTTAAAACGCCAAAAGCACCGCCAATGTCTTTGGCTTTGGATCACACGCTGGGGAACACAGTTGCACCGCGAATGCTAAACTTGGTGAAACTTGGGGAAGCACCATATACATAATGACCAAGTATCATCTGATGGCATCGTCCTCAGCGATATTTTACATTCTCTTCCGTCACTGGACGGTAATAGTGGTAATTGTTAAACGAGTCTGAATGAAAAGCTCTTATATTTGTAAAGGCGTTAATATCAGACTACCGGAATCAAGTCCTTTTATATTTAATTTCAAGTATTATGTAATCTGACTACGTATCTCATTCAAGAAATATCGTAACAATATAACTTTTTCAAAGGATAAGTTGTTTCGCGCAAGAACTAAAAGTTTGGAACTAACAATTTTTACGATTGGTTTATTTAAAGAAATGCAAAAATCGAAATGCAATTCCTTTTAATTTTAGTTAATTCGTTTCATTTCTATTCTTTGTTCTTCTATTCTCATAGTACAGGGTGCGGCAGAACCGACTGAGCAGTTTGGACGATCAATGTTCAGGCTGTGGCAGGGAGAGACTGATGCACCTGGTCTCATTTTGTTACATCAGTCACCCCATTTTAGTAGTTAATATGGTTTGGTCCGGAGAACATCGAGGCTTTGCCGTACAGACGTATTTCGAAAACAACCAGTCTGTAATTGCGACGATTCAACATTCCGCAAAACAAAGCCGTTCCTAATGCAAACACAATTCAGTCATGGGTTAGGCGGTTGAAGAAAACTGGTAACACGCTTAGAAGATGTACACATGGCCGACACAGGTCCATAAAAATACCGGAAAATGTGCAGCTAGTGAGAGCAGCAATTGAGCAGTCGCCAAAACATTCTGCTTGAAAGCATGCTGTTGCTTTGGGAATGTTATACCGCAGTCTGAGGAGAATTCTTCATTTAGATTTGCAGTTTCATCCTTACAAAATGATGGTGACACAAGAATTAAGTGTAGCAGATTACGCCAACCGCAGAAATCTATGTAAGCAAATTCTTGCACAGATCCCTCCCACAGCAGCTTTCTTCAGTAGCGACGAGGCACATTTCCATCTTACTGGAGCTGTGAATAAGCAAAATTTCCGTTATTGGACTGAAAAGAACCCCCGAATGATTCATGAAGCACCGCTACATTCCCCTAAACTAACGGTGTGATGTACCATATCACAATTCGGAGTGATAGGCCCGTACTTTTTTGAGGAAGAAGGCGAGACCGTGACCGTGAATACCGAATGTTATGTTTCAATGTTAAAGAACTTTCTGCAGGCAAGAATGGTAGAGATTGTTGAAGAGGAGCAATTGGGGGAGGTGTGGTTCCAACAGGGCTACAGCTCACACAGCTCTAAATTCACTCAATGTTTTAAGGGAAATGTTTCCCAGACGTCTGGTCTATCTGAAGGGTGATGTGAGATGGCCAGCGCGGTCACCAGATTTGAGCATTTGCGATTTCTTTCTCTGGAGATACCTGAAGGAAAAAGTGTTCAAACATCACCCTCGCACCCTACCAGAGCTGAGGGATCGGATTATTGAAGAAGTTAACGATCTGTACAAAACTTCAGAGATCGTCTCCAACAGTGTATTGCTGCTAAAGGCCGCCACCTCGGGGACGTTATTTTCAAAACTTGAATATAATATGGTATTTACTGTTGGATTTGAAAATGAAACAGTTTTTTTCGATATATATCCGTTAATTTTTTATGACCCCCTCAAAACCGCTTAATCGGTTCTACCGCACCCTGTAATTTAAAATAGTTAAAAAAACGATTCGATAGTTACTTATGTCTTAACAACTCACAAATCAAGTTTTTGTAATTGTATTATTTCCCAGTAAACCACGTGTAAATTTAATAATTTTAAAAAATGATTCACTGAATATCTTTGTTATCAAGCTTTGATAGTTCACCCTCGTATTAAGCACATTGCCATCAGTCACCCTGTATAAAAATGGTCATAGAACTGCGGTTCAGTTCTAGTGGGAGGGATTGCAGTCAAAGAAGCAATTAAGTGCTTTTATTCGATTGTCTCAATCGAACAAGAGTAAACTTTTAATTGTCCCCTTCTTTGACTGCAATTCTACTAGAACCGAACCAATGTTCCTTAAGTTCGCAGCCGGCCTTTTAAAATGGCTATATATTTAAAAAAGACATTTATTTAGAAAGATTTTCTTTAACTGACCTAAAATATTTAAAGTTTTAGTAATATTTGATAGATCGATAAATTAAATTTACTTATTTTAGCGACGTATTTTCTTTTCGTTAAAAATGCAATCGATTAAGCATCTTGCTACCCTATATACAGTACCGTCCTTCTAAAAGGCCAAAAGCACATCTAGGCTGTAAGAAAAACAATTAACACAAAAGGCATACTTTTATTTTCTTATTAAACAAGAAACAGAAGGAAACTAATTGTATAAAAACATAGTGTAGGTAAACCGGACAAAAACGCCCCAGCTGTAATAGTACAGCTACTTTTGGTGAGACGGTGGTACAGGAACCAAAAGTCAGTTGGCTATATGTATACCGTATTGTGGTTTAGTTTAGGGAAAATAAATAAATACTGCGGTTGAGACTTACAAAATTTACTGCTAAGTGTAAGTTAAAAATGATTTCTCGTATAAACGTAGTTTATTGTTAATTCGAGGACGGTGTTGTATGTTAGGTTCCTTAACCTACAATTTTCCATGTTCGCATATGTGCTCTGTGCTCATAACGTTTTACCAGTGTTGGGGAAAAACCCCTCGCAAATCTTAGGGTAATAGGCCTCACTAAATTCTGTGATTTTATTTGCAGAAAATGGGTAAAATTTATGTACGAAAGACAAGTAGAGCTAGTGTCAGTCAAGATATATTAGCAGAGGCCACGAGTAAAGTTAATTCTGGAGAGATGGGAGTAAATGAAGCTAGTCGTGAATACGGAATTTCCTCCAGAACAAAAGGCATCTGAAAAGTGGAAGTTCAATTGTGAAACTAGGGAGGACCAGAATTAGGAACTGAGCACGAGAAACGACTCGTTGCCTATACCAAATCCCTGGAAAAGATATGCTTTGCCCCCGATGACATTACAGTGAAAAAAATTGCTTACCAATTTGCAGAAAAACTAAAAATCAACCACCGATTTTCAAAAGTTCATGAAACAGCTGGAGATGAATGGTTTAGGAGATTTTTGGTTAGAAATAAAGAAAAAACAAGCATTCGAAAATCCGAAAGTTTATCTGTAGCTAGAGCAAAGGGAATGAACAAGAAGGAGGTAGACGATTACTTTACTTTACTTCAATAAATTTTTACTAATAATGATTTGTTTGACAAGCCCGGGCAAATCTATAATGTCGATGAGACCGGGATACAGATAAACAACAAACCGGGTAAAGTACTCGCTATCAAAGGCGCAAAGAATGTGTATTCGTTAACCAGCTCTGAGAAGGGAGAGAATGTATCCTTGGTTGCATGCTGTAATGCAGAGGGTAATTATATACCTCCCGTCGTGATATTCAAAGGGAAATATAAAAAAAAATGAGTTTTCAGATGGACTTCCGCCAGGTTCGAAGACATTTATGAATCAGAAGTAGTCATACATAAATGCCGAGTTGTTCTTGAAATGGTTCAGGGAATGTTTTCTACCACAAAAGATGCCACTAGATAGAGCATTCTTTAAGCCCTTAAAAACCTATTTCTTTCAAGAAGCAAAAAACTGGATGTTTCAAAACAAGGAAAGGAAGTTATCAAGAACGACAATTGCTAGATTGATACGTAACGCATGGGGTAAATCTGCAAATGTTGCAAATGCGACCTCAGAATTTAGGGCATGTGGAATATATCCGTTTAATCCCCAAGCAATCCCAGATCATTTCTTTTCAACATCGGATCCATCCTTAGAAAATACAGCTCAACTTCCTCGCGAGATACCTAATCAAGATGAAGACTTTCCTGTAGCATCAACTTCTTCAGCAGGCCCTACAATGGTAAAACAAAGAACTTCATCCACTTCCACTAATCCCTAATACAGGCGTCTCTAAAAGAAAACAATCAGCGCTAGAACTAAAGTCTCCAGAAAATCGTGTAAAACGCAGAATATTTTCTGAAAAGTAGAAAGCTAATGCTAGTAAGAAGGCTGAGAAAAACAAAGAATCAGGGAATTGCTCAAACTCTTTCGAACAAGAAGAAAGGAGTTGTTAAGAAGGCAACTTTTTAGTTCTTCTGATAGGGGCGTTTTTACCACTGTGTCCACCAAAAATACCCCAGTGCAAGTTTAAAAGAAAATATATTTTTTTTAATATAGTTTAAAAATAAAACTTCATTTATGTTTTATAAAAGATTACTGATGCCTTGCTCAGATTATATAATAACTTTTGATATTAAGTATCTTTTTACTAATTATAGATTTTTTTCCAAATGTGGGGTGTATTTGCCCGATTTACCCTAACTAAAACATCAGTCTTATAGGAATTTTTTTATTTTTCGTTGAGGACGTCGTATTTAAAGTGTGGGGCTCACATGTTGCTTAGCGAACAACAAAATCATATCACGATAACAGTCGACAAGAAACGTTACAATGACAAACGTCAAGGTGACAGATGTCAAGAAACGTCACAATGACAAACGTTAAAATGACAGACGTCGAGAAACGTCAGAATGGCAAACGTCAAGCAAAGTCACGTTAACAGATATGGGTTTCGGCGAAGTATGTATGGTTGCGTTCATAAACTACATCTCCGAGAGCAACTTAAGCGTGTAATCGCATCTTTCTCACTCACGATTTTTATCATATTTTGCGTCTCGCTCGGCTGTATCGAGACACCTTATGTTTACATTATTACATGACAACGGACGCACTTTTCACAACCCACTTTTCATTCAAGCGTGAAAAAATGCGATGACATGTCCAAGTTGCTCTCGGGAGACTAGTTCGTCACGCCAATACATGAAGCAAGTTCATATAAACATACATCCGTAAACGCATATTTTTTAAGATATAATAAAAGCTAATACATATTTATGTTTGTTATATCTCAAAAACTATGCTTTTGCGGACATATATAATTACAAGTTTCAAAAACGCACAAACCGTTTTTTAAAAAGAAGTTTATTTCCAAAAACCAATGTACGTATGACAATTTATAACGTTAGATGCGAATTACTCAGAGCTTAACTATAACTGTAGACTATATTAGAGACTGTAAACTATACAGTACCAGTGACGGGGTGTGTATATTTTGCCGGACTATTGCAGCACCAGCGATTGAGCATTGCTCGACTGTTCAGCACAAGCAACTGACCAGTGCTTTGCCTTGTATACTGTTATTTCTCGACGAGGATTAAGTAACTTTGCATCATAGGTCTATTTACTTACTTGAATCAATGATGAGAGTTGTGTCCTATTTGTTAGAAGGCAGTCCAAAATGAATTTGAGATCTTCTTTGTTGACCTATAAGAAGCGATTGCGGTTGCGCTTTAATTCGTTAAGGGGCGGCTTTAGTTTTGTTTATTTTGGTGGTCATCATCATTATTCTGTTATGTAGATGCAGGTTCGGCGCTAGGATATTTGCCGTCTGAATCGAGACTAACATTGGCCGCCTTTCCCACCATCCCCATTGCTGGAAAATTGCAAGTTCGAACCACCTTGAGATTATTATAAAAACAACAAAGGTGAACCAATATCATCGAAGAAAATGGCTTAAATTTCCCCTTTTGCCGCTTCTAAAAATGTGCCTCCTGAATCGGTTGATTCACAAATTCAAATCTAGCGCCGGGCGGGCTTACATAGATGACGTGACGTCTGTCAACGTGTATTGCTTGACGTTTATCATTCTAACGTTTCTCAACGTCTGTCATTTTGATGTTAGTCATTGTGACGTCTGACATCGTGACATGGTTTTGTTGATCGTTAAGTAACATGGAACCCCTCACTGGCCCTACAAGCAACATTTTGATGTGGTTGTTATTTTTCCCAATAAATACACATCAAAGAATGAGACCTTATGTGTCTTTGAAAGATTTACAAAAGTATCTTGATTTTTTAAACGACCTAAGTTAAATTTCAGAAAAATGTGATTTTTGGTTTCTCGTTGTGATTTTGCAATTGCATCAATTCTGCAAGAGAAAGATTAATACTTTTTGAACCATCGCAGTTTTTCGTTTTTGCGAATTTTGATTTTCTCAGTTTCGCGCCAAATTTTAAATTATCTACTTGATGTAAATGCTGCTTTTGGTTTTGATTGATGTACGAATTGATCCTAATAAAATTTTTTCCCTAAAAATCAGTTTTCCATATACACATTACGAACATTACGAATGGCACTATTTACATTGTACATTTCATACATCTTACAATTTTTACAAACGTAATAGAATATAAAACTGAAAAGAAATTGAACTATACACGTGTTATTCCAACTCCTTTTTTTTAGATTCATCGATGAATTCGTTTGATTTATTTGAGACTTTCTTTTTAAATAAATTTCTCCATTCAGCAGTTTTAACAAAAGGAACTCATCTGTGTGCATACGATTACGAGCGCCAAAATTAAACAATACAAAAACGGCAAAATGCAACGCAAATTTCTACGAATCCTACCGCAGGGCGAATTCCTCGATTCCTAGTTCCACGTTCGCCCCGGTGATTTTCAATTAATCGGGAGGAATTTAATCATGTGCAGCAATAATTTACAGCCGCGAAATTGGCCGTGAGTTACGGGAATCTGTTCCTGAAAAATCCATCCGCCCGTTTTTTGTTTTTTTATTTTCCGACCGCGCTCCGGACAGTTTACACCCGCAGATGTTTTCAAAACCTCCCGGAGAATTAACCAGAGATAAAAAAAATACAGAAACGAGAAGCAATTCTGTTTAAAAACTCGACTGGCGTAACGAAATGCTGGCGCTAATTAAGGATTGCCTTCTTGATTAACTTGCTAGTAAAAATCAGAACTTTTTCATTATCGAGATAACGCTTTTCATCTTATTATTAATCACAGTGTAAACGAGCTTTTAGTCTCGCTTGGATGGGTGATGGAGCTGCCTTTGAAGACATAAGGAGGTTAACATCTTGCATAATTTGTTATGGAAATAGATTGTGCACGTGGTAAACTGTTTGCAAGCCATTCGTCGAGAACTGTACGTACATAATCTCGGATATGTGATGTGGAAAGTGATATACATTAGTATCAAAACTCTTTTCTGAGTCGTACACTCAGATGTACTAACAATACGTAAAAATTGACTTATAATTAATTAATTCAGTAATCAACGCGAGTGAATAATTAGAAGCTTCTTCCGTCATCGATTTGCTTATGGGCGACATGGACCGAGTGACCGTGAATCTTGCTGGAATTTTATTGTTTTATGATAAAGACGCAGACGTACGTATATCTCACAAACAAACAAAATACAACACGCTCTTGTGGTAGGTCATGTTAGAAGTGAACTTATTCGATTACCCCCTGTATATTAAAATTTTTAATGGTTTTCCGTTTCTATTTTTAATTCTCTTAAAAGGAATTAAAGTTAGGTTTCACTGTGTTTGATAAAAGCTTTATAAATCTAAGCTTAAAACTGCAGACGAATTTATCTGTCGTCTGCTCAATTATTTACGCCGGGCATTGTTCGAAATTATTTCCGCTCGTGCTCAGTTTATAGACGTTAACTTCAAGAACGATTACCCGGTGATACCGGCGACGATTTCCCCTGATTAAATGATTGCAGCGTCTTTGTTCTAGTTCCGCTCTAAAATATTAACTGCGTTTCGTTCTATCTACTTTCTCGACGAGGTAGTTTTAAGTCGACATATTTAATGAGGTACTTCCGGTATTATTACTTTTTTTTTAATTATTCACTCGCTACCTGAGCCAATTTATTATTCATGCTGCACTTAACTGTCCCAACTCGATGCCAATTTAATAATCTATAAATTAATTTGTTTGGTGTGAAATTTCTGTTCCCAGCTTCGTAACAACAACGGCGATTTATTCGAACGTCGCAATTGTTGTGATATCATTTCAAGTTATCACAGTGCCGGGAGCGTACCGTTATTCTATTGTTTGAACCAGACAACGAGATGCTGAGATAACCAGCCTATAGCTGCAGCGAGAGATAAATTTGTTCCATTCAAATTAACACCTTGATGGCGGGTGTTCAACGCAGAAAGAAAGAAAAGAGGCAACTTCTTTTTTTTAATAACTAAGAAAATAGAAGGTCTAGATTAGCGCCCCAGGGAACTACAACAATTAAAATTAATTGCAAACGATCTTTTGGATTTAATCAAGCAAGGATGAATAGTGTGCCCACTTAAATGAACAGCCTTTTATTAAATCCCAGCAAGCTTTGGATCTGATAGATTATGACGATGACAATGAAATTTGTTTGCGTGCATTTAAATTAAATGAGCCGACCTTTTTAACATAATCCTTGGTGATTAAAATTTCCCAAATACACAAGAATTTACCTTAATTTTTAAGTCAACCTCTCGCTTCTCATATTAAGAAATGCCTTACATCTATGTACATAACTTTGAAGATCTAGTTTTTTTCTCGTTTTTTAATGAAAATAATTACAGAAAAATAGGAGAAAGTATAAAAGGGCGATTTTAAAATTGATATAGAGAGAATAGAAAAAGAGAGAAAAAGGCTTGGAAATGAGTTTAAGAAACAAAATAAAAATAACGACAAAGAAAATTACAAAATGAAATCGGCTCTACCATTAAGACTTACTTTAAGGTAAGTATAATCTTCGAGTCTCGAGCATTAAATAATTATCTTCCGTCCCCGGAGATCAATTTCGTAAACTGAAAACGCTTTAATGCCTTCGTATTTTTCGGATCCGCGCCCTCCTGCTTAGCCTCCGTTCCAAGCGAAATCGGAATGGTTGTTTAATTAAACGGCGCGTTCCTAAAATTATCGTTAAATAATTAAATATAAACAACGGGCGTATTTCTAGCGGCTCGGCCTGAATTTTGATTAATTAAACATGTAATAAATTAATTAATGGGATGTATCCCATCGAGAACATCGCTGGTCTAATTTAATTAATTTGGCCCTGATTGTCGGTTTTACCTGGAGTTTTGTTTGCACGACAAATAAACGCTTAGGAAATTAGTTTCTTGGATGGGCTGAAAATTTTATTCATTGGGAAATTCAACTGACATTCAGGTAACAAAATGAAGAACAGGCAATATTTCGCCCTTGTATTCATTTTTGCTAATTTATCCATAAATGTCACGAAATCTACATTAAAAAAAGTCTAGGAGGGTTAAGCTAAATTTATTGTTAATATTTTCTAGGATTTTAGTTTAAATATGCTCGAAGTAATTCCCTTCAGGAATGATACACTTGACCATTCTTTCTTTCCACTGTTCAAAAAGCTCCCAATCAATCATCTTTCAGAATACCTTCAAAATAAGTGAACTGCGGTATCAATCTCTTCTTCTGACGAAAATCTTGTACCCCACAAATTATTTATAAATTCAAAAAATAGCCGAAAGTTTCACATAGCTTAATCAGGTGAAAACGGCGGATGTTCTATTACTTTTATATTTTTTTCAACCAAAAACTGGAGAGTTAAAGCTACCGTATGGTGCATTATCATGGTGCAGCATAATTCACTTGTCTGAAATTCTGCTGAACACTTCAGGCAAACATTTTTCAGTGTACCATTTAGCTGTAACTGTCTTTTGTACATCTAGCTTAATGCCCTACCTGGAAGCGTCCTCCATGTTGTTAGTGATCAAGGAAAAGGATATTAATAAAAGACCTCGTTGTATTTCAATGACTTTTTTAATAAAAAAGTTTCTTACTTTCTTATTCTTAACGAAGTGATATCCGCAGAAGTCGAGGAAGAAGTAGTACACGTACTCACATACGTACAGACAATAATAATTAAAAAAATAGACACGTAAAAATCTCACCACAATATTGGCGCTCAACGTGAGGCTCGATGTCTATCCTTTTCATTAAATTGATAAACTCAGTGATTGTGTTGATATCGTGAAGTACCGCTACTTGCATGACATCAGAATCAAAATGTTTTATCAACTGCATTATGATATCCTCTTCGGTGAGTTTTGGTGTCAAATATTTTATCACGCTGTACTTCTTTATAACGTATTTTTCCCTCGTCATGCTTGTTTCGCATCTGTATTTGCCAAACATTACATCTTCTCTCACCTTCCTCTGTTCATTCACACTCCAATATTGCTTTTTGAAGAAATCTTTGAAGTCACTGAACGTCTGTTTTTTTTTTGTTTTAGACGCATGTCGCCCTGCCAAGACGTCTCGGCACTCTTGCGCCTACCTCGTCAAGTTGTTTCGAAAGATGTCGTTGAACGTCTGCTGGACCATGGCACTGTTATATATGTTTTAACTCTTCCCACGTAATGTAATTGTTTAAATAAAATTTTTCAAAAAGTAATTAACACTGCAATATATATATTGTATGTGCAGCACATGCATGAAGCCTTACACAATTAATATAAATATGTACTATTCTTCAAAGAACTATGAATAAGTTCAACGCAGTTTTTCTTATATTTTTTATTGTTAATCCGTACAAGAAATTCTTAGACTTGAAACCTGTTCGTTATCTAGACTTTATCTAAACCAGGCTTATTTAAGAGATAGACAAAAATAGAACTTAAATAGCACAAATGATTTCTTTGCCAAAACGTTTCTCTTTTTTTGTATATTTTTCAACATATTAGTTTTGAAAAAGAAGAGCGTAGGAGTAAAAATCGAGCTCATATTTAAATTCAGAAACAAAATTCTGAAGGGAAAATTGAGAAACAAATTTCTGAGAACTGAAAACTGAAGCTCGAAGGTCAGGTGATGTATGTTCGAGCATAATGCTGAAGATGATAATAACCAACATAACGAAACGTTGATAAGTTAGCAATTTTAAAGGTGTCTGAAGAAGTAATTTAAAAAATTGTAAAATGTAAACACAGTTTAAAGTTGGTACTTGATACTGTAATTTCACATATTGAGTGTGGTTATCAAATGCCATGGTTGACACAACAAGCATCTTTTATATATTTATGAGTCATTTTTATGTTTTATTATTTTTGCAGCACTTTCTTTGGTCACTTGTTTATTCACATAATTATCATGCTTACAAGCAACAACGCAGTATATAATAATAAATTTTGAAAATGTCTGGTTGACTTTGGCATTTTGGATGACTGAAATAATTTATTCGAAGAAATTGAAATTAGGACTTCGGAGCAGAAACAACAAGAAAGTCAAATACAAAATGCAAACGCTTGTGAAGACATTAACTAGCCAGCACTCTGTATAATTTCTTCAAAAATTGCAGTTCCGTAAAATATTTAAAAGTATAAAAAAACTACAAACGTTTAAATGTTAATTTTAGAAATTCACTGCAGCAGCTTCTTTTCTGACGATGTCAGATAAAAACTGAAACATCGTTGTCTAATCATTTGCAGTACGAGAGCATGCCTAGTGTTAATTTAAATATGTAATAGGTCAAAGACCTAAAAGAATATAAATAAAGTAAAATAATATAACATCAAAGTAAACTAAATAAAAACTAAGAATATTAAAAAATAATTCAAAAATTAATTTTAGATCAACAACAAAGCACCAGGTGGAAGAAACCAACAAAGAATTCTAAGTGAAAATTAAAGCCAAATAAGAATATTTCAAGCGCGAAGAAGTAACAACAACATTAAAGAGAATATTGTGTTTTGGTTCCATGAAACAAAACATTCTGTAGAGTGCAAAAATATTGTCATGTCATTAGATTAAGATCAAAGAAAATCGAACAAAAAATAATACTATAAAAAATAATTAAAAAGAAAAAGAATTGAAAGAATAACTTTAAATTTGAAGATCAAGGAAAGCTTTTAATAGAATAAATCAACCAAAACGAGAATACGAGGTGACATTCTCTGAAGACTAAAAGATATTTTTGGCACGAAGAGGTGGACAATAACAATAACAACAAAAAATACGTTTAGAGCTTCTAGATTAAAAAGTTTAAGTTTTCGAATTTTTTGTTTATACTGATTATTCTAGACGTTGGAAAAGGAAACCTCTCTCGATGATATACTGGATGTTTCGATATTTGCGCATACAGAAATTATAAACGTTTTATTGTATAATACCGATCTACTTTCTGTATGCAAGAATATCGAAACACCCTATACATTGAATAAAGTCAAGCAATAATAATATTTATCTGCTTGCTTCCAATAGATAGTACTGTGCGATCCAAGATTATATAGATAAGTGGAGACTATGAAAAATAAAAATCTTATTCAAAACTTTTAGTCTGACATTTGCTTTCTGACTCCTGTCAAATCTGTTGGTTGTTTAAACGCTCTCGAACATTGTAGTAATCATTGCAAGCAATCTCGCGACGTTTGAAATTGATCGTTATCAGATGAAATTTTTTTACAAACTCTTATACAAAATAACTATTCCTAATTTTCAGAAACGATAGAGGGCACTTAAATAAGCATTTTTATTAATAAACTAGTGTCCGGAAATTTTTCGTTGTCAAGATAAATAAGAAAACTTAACGAATAACAGTTACATTCTGAGTTATAACAAAAAAGAGTAGTTAATTACAAATGGAAGCGGTTAAATTTAGAAATAACACTTCATCGAATATTATAAAAATTGTTCGAAGTTACGACCATCATTTTCGATGCACAAGTTGTAACGATGTGCGATCGAGTGCCGAATTCTTCGAAATATTTGTGGACGTTCACGAATTTCATCGAAGGCTAAAATAATTCGAGCCACTAACTCTTCCTCTGTATTAATAGGCGTCTCATAAACCAGTGACTTAATATCACCCCAAATACAAAAATCCAGAGGAGTCATATCTGGTGAACGTGCGGGCCAAGAAATCAGCCCCCCTCTTCCGATCCATCCATTTGGAAATTGTGCATTTAGATAATTGCGACAATTTAATCCAAAGTGTGCTGGTGCACCATCGTGCTGGAAAACAATATTTCTTCGAATATTTAAGGGGACATTTTCAAGCAATTCTGGGAAAGTATGTTCCAGAAACATCCTATACCACATTGCCATCTAACCGTGCAGGTAATAAATATGGGCCCGCTACATAATTGTCAACCATCCCAGCCCAAATATTAACAGAAAACTTCCATCGATGATGTAACCTCCGAATGGCGTGAGGATTTTCTTCGCTTCAAATGTGACTGTTGTGTGTATTAAAATCCCCATCTCTTGTAAAACATGCCTCGTTTGTCTATAATACAGTCCTAGGAAATCTTGGTTCGTCGTTAATTTTATTCAAATACCATTCGGCAAATTGTACTCTGTTGGGATAATCTGCTGGAATTAACGTTTGAATTTTTTGAATGTGAAACGGATGCTTCTGGTATTCCTTTAATACCCTCCATATAGATGTGTAGCTTGTATGCATTGCATGGGCAACGGCACGAGTGCTTGTTTTTGGGTTATTTTCAAATTGTTGCAGTACTTGGTCCTCAAAGTCAACATTTCGGACAGTACGATTAGCTCCTGAATCTATTGTCTTTACTTGGACTTTACCAGTATCTCGAATACGTTGGTCTAATCTTGAAAATGATGTATGACAGGGATGCAGTTCTGCATAAATTCGCCTTGCTTCATTAGCATTACCGTGAGCTGCCCCATAGGCAAGATGCATGTCTGCTAATTCAATATTTGTAAAATGATGCATTTTCAATACAACGCTAATTTTTGTAATAAAGATTAATTTTTAATGCTTAAAATGACAATTAAGCACATTTATTTAATAAGGAATAATTTATGACACACGTAAAATGACATCTACGAAAATCTTCATTGTTTTCAAAAGGTTGCTATGATTCAACTTTTATTTTGGGGTAATAGCCGACTTTTTTCATTTTATCTCCGGACACTAGTTTATTAATAAAAAAAATGCTTATTTAAGTGCCCTCTATCATTTCTGAAAATTAGGAATAGTTATTCTGTGACATCCTGTATATTCAATTAGAAGATTTAGGACAATTTTTCTAGTGTTTTTAAATGTATCTTGACGTTTCAGATTTGACAGATGATCAACAGGTTAATTATATTAATTAAGCTAAGACTTTGATTTTATTTTTCATAGCCTCCCCTTATCTAAATAATTCTGGATCAGTCAGTATTATACACTGGCTCTGTATAAAAACTAGAGATACCCGATAACTTTATTACCCGGGCACCCGTTATTGATACCCGGGTATTACCCGTTACCCAAATAATACCCAGGTAACCAGTATGTACCCGATACTCGATAATTACCTGGATAGCTACTCGATAAGTTTCGAATAACAATTTGAAAATTTATCATAGAAGTATCCGAAGTAACTGATATTGCGAAACAAAGTAACACTCCAAATATATTTATTTATAAATTTATATTTATAATATATAAACATAATTTAAATTTTAAAAAACGTCACTCAATTGTCGGACACTTACCAAGTATCGGGTAATCGGGTAATTATCGTGTGGGTACTCGGATACTTATCAGATAACGGGTATTCACAAACAGGAACGGGTTCCATTTAAATAAACGGGTACCCGGGTACCCGGGTAACCTAAAACAGTGCTCAAATTTAATGAAGTGTACAAGCACAATCGAAAATTGAGGTTACTCAATATCACAGAACATACGGCGTTGTAAACTTGCAGTCAAAAAAAGTGACCCATCACATTGACGTTTTGATTATATTTACATACTGTGTACCAGCCTTGCAATTTTAGAGGTTTTACTAAATGTCGTGTTACAAATGAAATATGACACAATATGACAGCTTCAAAAATTTACTACTTTGACAGATCCAAAGCCAATTTACAATACAAAGGAAGACCGAGTCAGTTTTATGAACCGCAAGTTTACGTCAGTATGTTATACCAGTGGATGTACGACTTACGTCAATATGATTTAAATAATTTAAAAAATAAAAATAATTGTTGCATTGTCGGTTTATGTCCTCTGATAACGAATTTAATTTTTGATTGAACAAATATGGGGACTGAGGAGTTTACATAGAATTAATTACTGGTGCTGAAAATGATTTAACGAGCTGTATATCTACTACCAGTGTTGCCAATAGATTTTTTTAATCTGAACATTTGCTTAAATAATCACTAAAACTAGACAAGAATTCATTAAAAACAAAAGTTGAAAAAACAAGCTATGTCGAGTAGCTACATTTAATGTGTACTTCAAAATTCTACTTCAGCGTGTTAGGCTGATTGCAATGTTAAAAGATCGCTTAAATTACAAAAGAAATTTAGAGTTTATGCTTTTTGTCAAAAACATAAAAAAAAGACGATCGATTAACAAATACAAGAAACAAAAAAATGATCGACGATTTGAATATCAGAAATCCTTTTGTATTCACTTTTGTGTTAAAATAAATTAAAAGCGATAAAGGTGACGTTTGACAACATAAACAAAAGACAATCGATTGTTTAACAAACTACAAAAGAATGGCCGACAATTTAAATAATTGAATTAAAAACAAAACAAAAACAAAAGTCGTTTGAATTCCAATCGATTTTCTACAAACTACAGTTAGCTGCCAAAATATTACAAAATACAGAAGAAAGTAAATAAGTGAGGGAAAAAATACGATCGATGGTGGAAAGAAAGCTTTCAATTAATGTTTTTTTTAATCAAAAAAAAGAGGGACACGGATGGATCGTGTTTCATTTTTGCGTCATTTGCCTTCTTACTGCTTAATGTTGATAAAAAAGAACGCAATTCTTTTGGTTGGCGAACATGACTAATTATTTTGTGACTGATGTCACCACAAGATTAAAAAAGTAACTAAATTAGTTATTATTGCATGGAAAAATCACTAGATATGTCACTAAACCGGACACAAAATCACTAAATTTCAAACTTATCTGAATTTACTCAAATTTTTCAGAATAGAAAGTCACTAGATCTAGAAACAAAATTACTAAATGTACAACAGTGCCCACTACTAATAAACTCATTTATAGTTACCTAAGAAACAGGGTTGCCAATTTATTTATAGCCAATTGGGCTACCTTTAAAATACAATTTGCGACCCAAAGTACTACTAGCGACGGGTTACTTACACTGACTGGCGATGTAATGTGAAAATAAGATAATAAGAAACATTTTTTTAATTAATTATGAATAGTAGGATTAATATGATTGAACAAATTAAATTTATCCTTAATTGAAATTCTTGACTTGTATTTAATGTTACTCTAACAACTTTAAACTAAAACTGCCAGTCATCTGATCCTCTAGCTCTTGTAAAAACTATAAACTGAAAGTGCAAGTCAATCTGATTCTCTAGATCCATCCTCTACATAACTATTTCATCCCTAGTTGGTGTCTCATCAACAAACCCGATCTAACATTTTTACGCTTCACTACTGATGTAATAGTATGACCATAAACAGTATATTTAAAATGCGATTTAGAATATAATAAAAGTTTTAACATTCATTATATTATTACAACGTACTATGATGATGCCTAATTTTCGGCTGCGCCTCTTTGCCATGATACAAGGATTCAAGGTATAATGTTCAGCGGACACAAATGGAACCTATTGACACGTTAACTCACTAAATAAAATGTATGTACATATGTCAATGATTGTATACGCATATTTGCAGTGCGATGCACTAGTTTGCATTGGCCTTAAATGTGAGAAATAAGCCAAACAGGCTTTAGTATTTGAAATTGTTTATACGACAACAAAAAGTTTCCCATATTTTTCTTGTAACAGGTGCCTTTGGGGAACGAATATAAAATCTTTAACTATTTACCGTATTTTTAACCGATTACAGCACAGCACAGCACATTTTGCTTAAAAAAATAAGCGACTCAAGAAACGACTACAATAATTTGCTTATTCATCGAGAAATATCCAGGATTTTAAGCACACGTGGCTGTTTTGAGCCATTGTATCATGTTTTTTTTATCTTACACGTTTATTAACTGACTTATGGCTT
The DNA here is from genome assembly GCA_039766575.1 of Serrognathus titanus. Classification (NCBI taxonomy): domain Eukaryota; kingdom Metazoa; phylum Arthropoda; class Insecta; order Coleoptera; family Lucanidae; genus Serrognathus; species Serrognathus titanus. The sequence goes on along the minus strand of CM077914.1, from coordinate 47,464,357 downwards.
TCAGAAGACAATAATTTATTGCATTATCCAAGAACGTGCCCGTGCAATGCACTGGGCAAATTTTCTCTTGCTTTCACAAAATCAAGTCGACGTTGACGGAATTAACTCTACTCAGCAACTTCGCAAATGTGAATGAAACGCTGAAACTCGCAGTTTCATATTTAATATCAGCAGAACTAACTAAAAACTAATTTTACCAAAGTATCAAAGCTATTATAAATTTTCTATTATTTACTTTCGCGATGTAAAAATGCGTCTCGCACGTTTGATAATTAATGTCCTGCTTGACCCAAATCCGGACCGGTTCACGTGTTGACGCAGTTCTGTGGCGATTAACCGCCCGGAATAATTCCGGATTTACGGCCCGACCGGACCGGTGAGGCTGACGTTCGAATTGCTCGGCGTTTGTTTCAGGGGGGTCCTGAAAGGTCGTCGACAAAAAAATCGTAAATTAGGCAAGAGTCGGTGAGACTTACCTTGAAGAATAAAATGTCGTCATAAATTGTGGTTTATTATTCGTTACATTTAATCTTATCGTTATACTACAATAAAATCTAATTTTTGTACTTAAGAGAATCAAGAGAAAGCGTTTCTGTTTCTGTCTTCTGTGCAAGTATTGTTCTAAGTCAAGGGTTTAAAGAACCGAACTGAAATAAAACAAATACATAAATGGTTAAACCTCAACATTATACTTCTTGCCCCAAATTAATTTTTTGAAATTTGGTGGAAGCGCCATTTGCCATTTGTTTTTCTTCTGTTTATTTCTTCTCAATAAATTCTTAAAGACATTAATTTTCTTACAAATAAGTCGATTGGGTATATTCAAGTATTTTTTTTATGACTTAATACTAAACCACCCATTTCTGAAATGAAAAAACAAAGTTTCTCTTTGTACCGTATTTATGAAAGTAGGCGTCATAAAATCTTATTCATGAACATAACTATAAAAGACTCGACGTACAGAAAGAAAAATAAATCAGGACTTTTCCCTCCGTGTTATTTGAAAGCTCTGCACACATCATTGTTTCCATCCAAACATTTGATGGCCACCCCCGCAATCTGACGAATAAAAGAAACTCCACGACGACAGTAAATCCCTCCGAGGAACATCCAACACCCCCCACCCCCTCATATCTCAACTGAACATCGGCTCACGCAAAAAACACATCGATCCTCGGCTTTGCACCCGTAATTTTTCGCGGAGAATATTTACCCCGGGCTGCAGGTGAACAGTAAATTCCGGGCCCGAATTCAAACAATACGCACCCGACTTGTTTATTGGAGGGGGAGGATTTTTTTTTGTTTGTTTCCTTTCGCACAGTTCCGTTTCTCTCTCGTAACCTACTTACTCGTATATAATTACTAAATTACCTTGAAAGTATAATTAATCAGCGGTGAATAAATGTCCCTTGCGACGGGCGCCTTCTATAAATCACACTTTCAGATTTTAAACGAATTATTTTCGAATCAATTTTTTTCTCAATTCAAAATTTGTTTCGAAGTATTCTATTTTTTATTTATTAACACGTCGCCGAAAAAGTCAAATGGTGCAGTAATAAATACCTCTGTCCGCCGTTAATTAACAACGTGTTTTTCGATAATTAAATGCACGCCAGGAAGTAGAAATGTGAACGGAATTTGCGTTATTTTATGTTATATATTCGTGATTAATATGACCATCGACGAATATTCTGCCGACATGTTTAATTAATATTGGGACTGATAGGTTTGTTGCGTGATATATTTAACATTGTAACATTTTTCCAACTGTACACAGAGGTCGCATGGCAAAACGAAACAAAAACTAATTTGTCTAAAATTTCTAGTTTCTCATTAAATAATTTAAAATGTTAACATCATCTGAAATTGTATAGCTATTTGATTCACTAACATAGATTTATTTATTATAATATTTAAAAGAGCTATAGGTCCCAACACTAGTTTATATACAGGTAATTGTTTTAAAGTAAGACGGTATAGTTATGTAAAAAAGATTTAAGCATGCCTTTATGCGTTTGATTAGAAAAAAGGTAGGTAAATTAAAAAATTTTCTAAAAATATACCGATTTTTAATTTTGCATTATCCTGAAAAGAAACCTCTGTAAATAAAGTTTTTACAGAGGAATCAATTTGAATTATGGACACCACGTTTTCCTGGGTTTTTTTAAATACACAATCCCAATAATTTAGCACAAAAAATTTGAAAATTACTATTTTTTTTAACTATTACATGTAACATCGTCATTACAGGGGTGAATTCGAACAAGATGGGAAAGACGTACAAAAGAATGTTAGGACGGAAAATGTACCGGAATTATGAAGAAAGGGCTGTAGAGAGAGTAATGGAAGATGTTTCACGTTGGGACCAAAACTTTACGCGAAGCGGCAAATTATTACGGAATACCAGCGTCCACTCTTTGGAACAAACTAAAAAATAAACGTCCACTTACTCCTGGAGGTCAAACTGCATTAAAAAAAGACGAAGAAGAATTACTGGTAGAAGGAATAAAAAAAGTCTCAGAATGGGGATTCCTGTTAACTCGATATGATATCGGTTCATTAGTTAAACAACATCTGGACAAAAAAGGAAAAAGAATAAAAATGTTTAAAAACAAGTTTCCTGGTGAAGAATGGTTTTACCATTTTATGAAAAGGCACAAAACTCTCACTGAAAGATTGTCGCAAAATATTAAACGATGCAGGGCAGAATTATCCTCTCAAGTGATTAGCGACTATTTCGATTCTCTACAAGAAAGCTTGGAAGATGTGCCAGCTTGTAATATTATCAATTACGACGAAACAAATTTGTGCGACGATTCAGACAGATCTAAAGTTGTTTGCAAAAGAGGTTCTAAGCGTGTGGACAAAATAATCGATTCTAGCAAATCAAGCACATCAATAATGATGGCTGTAACTGGTTCCGGGATATTACTGCCACCTTATGTGATGTACAAATCAATCCATTTGTACCCCACCTGGAACGAAAATAGACAACCTGGGACAGTCTACAATAGATCAAAAAGTGGTTGGGCCCATATTCGAGAATTGGTTCCAGGAGATAGCATTGCCGTATTGTGTCAAGGGAAAAAGATCTTAATAGGAGATAATTTATCAACCCATGTCTCCATGCATGTTATTTCTGAATGCCAAGAACATGATATTTCTTTTATATTACCACCACCCAACGTCATGCATTTACTCCAGCAGTTGGATGGTTCCTTTTTTGCACCTTTGAGGAAGGCATGGCGAAAAACTTTATTTGATTGGAAATCCAAGAATCGAGGTGTCGTACCAAAATCAGAGTTTCCAGATTTATTAAAACAAGCACTAGACAGAATTGGTGCTACTTCCCAGCAAAATATTCTTTCAGGTTTTAAAGCTTGTGGGATTACACCTTTTGTTCTCAATAAATTACCAAAATCAACCCCAGAACAATTTCAGGAATCTGAACTCAAAACAGAATCTGAAAAACTTTGGACCTTAACTTTGATTGATTTTTTAAAGGCGTCGTAGTATCGAGAAGAGAGGAAAAAAACTAAATGTTGCTCCAGGCAAAGGAATCACGTCGACTGATTTGGTCACTCTAAGAACTGTCTCCATGCCTAATAAATTCGAAGAATTGCAAGAAACTAGTTCTTCTGAGAGTTCTAAATCCGAATACGTAGAAAACGAGGACCGAAATTGTGATTATGAAACTGAAAATGAAAATGAAAATATTTATGACAAAGACTTCAATGTCAACGACTATGTTTTAGTTAAGTTTAAATATCCAAAGAATAAATATAAATATTTTATCGGTAGCATAACCGAAATTGTTAATAAAAATTTGCTACTTGTTAATTTTCTGAGAAATAAGAAATTAACAAATTTAAAATTTAAAGCAGAAAATTATTTTTTCTACCCAAATGTTAAAGATGAAACTTTAGTATTCACCAAAGATGTTATAAAAAAGCTTAATCCACCAAAAGATTTAAAAAGGAACAGACTTGTTTTTAAAAATCTCCCTAGCGGATTTACTATAGATTAGGTTTAGTTATTTTTAATAAGAAACTTGTTTTGTTGCTTTTTTAAAAATATGTTTTGATACCAATTTTTGTTTATCCCAAAATTTTATTTGTTTTATTTAGTCTTTCCTTTTTATTATACATTTTTTTAAATATTTTACATATTTTTATTTCAATTTTCCTATAAACCACAATCTTTTAATCTTTCGTACATAAAACAATTTTTTTTTAATTAATCGTTCGATTTAACCCCTTCATCAGTCTAAAAATAAATTTCTGCACAAATAAATGTGTGTTCGAATTCACCACCGTGGTCAATTCGAACGTCGTTAGGCAAAATAAAAAAAAAATGTTAAATAAAAAAAATGGAATTTCGGAAACTGATTAAATTTTAGACTAAGGTCTAAAGTATCTTTATAATTTTTTTCTGAATGTTTTGAGTTAATTTGGCAAAGTTGGATCCAAAAAACATGAAAAATGCGTTCGAATTCACCACAGATTACGGTACAGCTTACATTCGACGGCAGAGATAGGATTTAATCCAAAGAAAAGAAAAACTTAAAGCTCTGATAATAATCTAAACAATAAAGTTACACAAAAATAAAAAGTAATCAATTCTGCAAAAATATTTTTATTCTTCTATAATAGTTCCTGTGCTTTCCAAATATTAACAAAAAGCAATTTTTGTTGCCCATAAATCATTTAAAATAGAAATGACAGTAAATTTCTTTTCCATATATTGCCAGATTTATTTAAACAAATGTGCCTTTGAGATAACTGAAAATAAATTTCTTTCTTGGTTTCATAAGAAAAACTACGTAAACTCCATTCACTTTTGTAATGCGTAATTGTGACTTTTTTGTTCTTATGTTGTCTTACAGAAGCGATTGGTATTGTATTTAAAATATTCTTAATCAAATAATCGTTTGTCACAAATTAGCTGTCGCGATATGCAATTTTCAAAAATGACCCGGAAATCTATTACGAAACAAACAAAGAATCACAATTAGGTATAGTGAATTCAATAAAATGTTAAAAACATGGAAAAAGTAGCCAAAAAACCAAAATAACAACACATAATTGAAACCAACATAACCTAGAAATAAAAGCCTCATTTACAAGATTAGGGAACTAGAAGGAGTCAGGTTTCGAGGGTAAAAGTCACTAAATCGTGTAGCATTAAATATCATTACAAAAGTGAATGTACTTTATATGCTATTTTACATTTTTTCCTCGTAGTTGGCCGTGAATTGTTAGTTGTGAACCAGCCTCAATCGATCTGACTACGAAATAGCATAATTCCACTTTTAAACTGATACCTCGTTCTAAAATGGTTCTCTTACAAAAGCATAAAACTTTTACGATCGAATCCTATTTTTGAAATGGCTATCAAATGCCAGTGCTCTATTCAGGACTAATAATAATAAGAAAAGTGAGGTTATGATATACGTCAATTTTTTAAGTTTCAAACAAAGTCAAGGCTGGTTCACAACTAACAATCACGGCCAACTACAAGGAGAAATTTTCAGAAAGGCACATTATTTAGAAGGCATTATTAAATTAACAACAAATCGGTTTTTTATTATTGTCATACTTGCTATTTAGTATAATACTGTGAACCTCTAAAGTCTGCAATAAAATTCGTAGTTTCTTTATTTTTGGCATTTCGAGAAAACGCTCGGAAAGATAAATTTTGTTTTTAAAAAGCACATCTTTTTATGTAAAAATCATTTTTTGTTTCCGTGTTCCCTTGAATAGTAAACCCCAATTTTTTTTATTCTGATGGCTCATTGAATTCTCTATCCAACCAATTACTATGGCCCATATGATTAATTTAATAACATGTTTATTTTTCCTGGCAATATTCGTTTGTCATTGTCTTACACATTAAGTTGACATAAAGCTATAACATTTCTAGTTTTTTTTGTCCTTATTCTTTTTTTTTCTGTTTCTTATTTCCCTTGCTAATAATAACTTTAGCTTGGTCGCGCCATCACACGGCTGAATTCTGACCTTAAACTGTACAGAGAGTAGCAAAATTGCTGCCTCATCTCATAAACTATCACACAGAAAGTGACCATTGCGGATAATTAGCACGTCAACGTAAACCTGTAAAATTTTGCAATAGGGCCACCGAACATCCCCTGTATAGATATTTCAACCCTAATTGGGGCTTCATCGGCAAAAGCTTGCTCGAGAACTTTACCACAATCCCAACTCTAGGCACGACTAAGCCGTATGTTTTCAATTACACACTATCTTTGCTTAAGTCATGTTGGCCGTTGGAATTGCAGTGGAGTTCTCGAGCTACTCTTCTGCTGAGGAAGCCCTAATTATGAACGAAATAGACAAACAGTGTATGCCCGGTGACCCTATTGGAATCCAGCTGACTTGCAGCCAAAATTTTTGCAGGTTAAATACTTTTGTGTTTTTCTCTTTTCCAATCATAGTCAAGGACTCACATGTAAAAAGATTTTTCTTTTTTTTTGTTCTTTCTAGGACTGTCGTTTTAATTTCGTTCCTATTCTGGAGATTCTTTTCTCTTAATTTGACCTTCTCACAATTTTTCATTATTTGCACGTAAATGACTTGACTAATTTTTATTGTGTCTCCTCGCTGAGTTTCTATCGTCATTATTATTTTTTCTTTCATAATCATATTCGTTTCTTATCTTCTTCATATTGAGAATTTTCGTGATCGCCATGTCTTCCACGCATCAAATTCCTATACTTTTAGCTTTTTCATCTTACAACGTCCTAGCTTTTTTTATAATTTTAGAAAAAACTTTCTCAAATTTGTTGACTTAACTCGAGACTATGTATGTATGTAACCTGTATCGAACATTGTATTTTACTAGTCCTTTATAAAGAGAGTAAAGGCATGAAGTGGCTGTCTGGAGGATCAATAAACAGCTGAATAATCAAAAGCTAATTGCTCTCATTGTAAATGGATATAATTTGTTTGATTGGCTGCTTGTTTATTCCACCATTACTCTTCCAAATTGACACTCTCTCTTTAAATGACTCAAATTTTTATCTGCTACCTGCTCCATCTGTAAGTGATGCTTTCAATTATATCAACCATGGCCCCCACATTTTCAAATTAAAGCGAAACACACGGTATGTTTGAACCAAGTTTAAAACCATTCACAAATTATCTCGGTAGGAATGTTGCGATAGCTAACTACTGCGGACTGTTCTTATACGAATTCGATTCGAAAGTCCGCGCTATTGATTATAATAATTATGCAAGAAGCGGCCGCGCATTTCTCTACTATTTATTTATCTACTATTTACGAATCGGCAGGTAGGTAGTTAGAAAACGAGACGGTGGAATGTGGGTCGTTTATCGAGGCGATAAATTTGAAAGAACTGCGCGAAAGTGGCCGCGAGAGCGGCGCTGATTGCAGACGGGAATTCGAAAAACTCGAGAAACTCGCTCGTTTATTTCGCGACGCGGTGTAGTTTCCCATTAGCGCGAAGAAAATGGCTTTCTCGTCGAGTTTTACGAGGCGAAAGACTTTGGCTTCAGAACTTCACTCGTATAAAATATATTTTTACTTTTTCAACTCAGAGAGGGCTCAAAAATAAACAAATGTTAAAGCTGTACTGCAACACAATGAATACAGTGTCCAAAAAACGTTTGTAGTTCTTACAGTTTCTTCATCAATTCGGGCTCTTTATAACCAAAAACTCATAAGAGTATATTATTATATCTTCTTTTAAATATGTTTATCATTTTTAATTTATTTCTTTATTATCTTAGAAGAAAAACTAAACTGTATAATACGTATTAGTAAACTTCGCTCAGCTGGGACATTTAAATCACACCTAATAAATGTTTTTAGTAAAAACTAAACGTAGATTTTCCGCTTCTTTTCTTGTGTATGGTTACAGTAAGTGAAACTTATTCTATTACACACTGTATATTCAATAACCGTGAAAAAGCTCGAAGTGATTGTTTTCTTCTTGCGTAACAGAAGAGATGATTCAAGTAGGCATTGGAAGAATGGTCCGGATTAGAAGTGTTTGTGAGTGAGTAAACTAGGTTCATGAAAGTTGTAACTTACATAGACGTGTTACAAATACGGCGAGTCACGGCGTATTAAGCAAGCAAACAGTAAGCCGTTGCCCTTAATGAACCGAGCCGGTTATTTTAGAAACAGGTGCACGTGAAAAGATCTCGCGGTAACGGTGCGATTCTGTCCTTCGAACTGGACGTTCACGTTCAAGATGACCCGTGGAATTGACCTCGTTTTGCTTCGGAAACTGGCACGGCATAGTACATACAAGAACACACCATTTTAAACCTTTTTCCCACACAGAGTCATAACTTACCAAATTCGTTTTCCTCAACACGAGCAGTCTATTTTTCTTTAAATGCCCTTACGTAATTTCGTTTTAATTACGCATTTGCATTTGTAACTGTGTCGTTGCACCGTTTATTTATAGTTTATTATGTTAATCGGGGCAGTAAATTGCAATTGCACCTTTTTTCGTTGCGAGAAAAAAATTAATAAACGTTTCTCCGGTTCGTTTTACGCTAACTCCGGGTAAATGCAGGCGAAAAATCCGCGTAATTGCACTTACGTAATAGACGTAACAGAGTCGGTGCACACGCACGCAAACTTGCCATTCACTTTCTGTTCTATTATTACGTATTACATGTTATTATATTTCATTTGGTGAATAGACAGAACATGAAACGAGACATCCCAAGTGAACAAATTATGTCAGTGTTTTTAATTTTTCCTATAAATTTGTGCTTCACTTCTCTCGCTACTATATTTTCCAAAATAAATTACTTCTTACCCCAACGAGATGTCTCTACCTGTTGGCTTATTTAATCTTGAATTAGGTCCCAAAACTCTACGAATTATTATTTTATTTTCTTCATTATCTCTTAATATTCTTCCATGCATACACTTTATATACATATACAGGATACCCGTTTCAAATCGTAACGCCTTAAAAATTAAAAATATTCAACCCATTTTACTTGCGCGCTTTTAATACATTATGAAAACACGACGTTATTTCTGATTTGATTAATGGGTTGCCTATTCTAAAGTCTTCAGGTGTCACGATTTCAATTGGGCACCTGTATATTGTTTCATCGAAATATTAAAAAAAGGCGAAGGCAAGATAAATAAGAATATGTTATAAATTAAGGATGTAAAACACAAACTTCCTTATCCGTAGTTAAGCTTACCTCCACTTTCCTGTCTTGCTTTGTTTCTTGAGAGTAAATCAATTTGCCTACAGCTATGTAAGAGAAAATAAATAAAAAATCGAAAAGTGACAGTAAATTTCGAGCATCCAACTAGTGGCAAAATTGTAACCGTTTATAAGCTTATTAATGTTTTTCTTGGGAGAATGAATACTGAAACATCGTCCGGAAACAATAAGCAGAACAAGTCGAAGTAAATTCCATCATCCGTAAACATGTCTAGTTTTCCCACGCACACACATACGCCTTTCCAACAAAGGAACAAAAGACACAGGAAATGCAACTTAATGACAAGTCGCTTTCCTTTTCATGCAAAATGTAAGTCGTGAAACTAATGTGTTCGATAAGCGTTCTTAAGTATTCAGTTTACAAATCAGATAAATTGCAGAATTTCATCTACGATCAAACCATCTGATTTGTCTCCAGGCCTCCGAAGATATATGATTTAACATAGGACTAATAAATTTAATCATTTAAATCAAAAAGACGCAATGTGAAGGCAAAAAGAATAAATAGAAAAACGAAAATGTTTAAAAAATAAAAGATATGACCTTTGATGAAATAGAGAAAGCAAAAGACGCAGAGCAATTGATATTAAAAACAAATGTGATCAGTAGTCGATTAATTTATGACAATTTAGTGTTCGAAATTTTTTTTTCGGATGTATCACACTATAATCATAAAAATTTGGACGAATTCTCTCTTTCTGATGCGGTGACATCATCATTTTTTTTGTTTCTAGCAAAGTTTTTAATACCCAAGTGATTGGTTTTATTGCCCGAGTACGTGCTTTTATTACTCTCCTTGTAATGTCAACAGAAGACATAGAAAAAAATTAACAATTTAGAAGCCACCGTCCCCAACTTGTTTGGTCCAAAAACCATTTTAATGTAATTCATCATTGGCAGGCGACATAATAATATGACGAAATTCGTAAGACAAATGACGGAAGAAGACAAAAGACAAAAGATGAAATAATGAAAACATACTTTAACCTAAAATCAAAAATTACTGGCCCCACAAGGATAGCTACCTTTTCAAATGGCATACACCAATTTCCTCAATTGATTGTACTTATAATAATAAAAATACCTAATCATGAATGTGAAGCAAGTATTTTTAATCCTGGCACTTCCGATCACTCTGCTCAAGTATTCCAATTCAAGTTACTATGTCACCAAATGTCTGCTAATAACCCATCACAGATTAAGCGTATCTCCAGACTTAATATCGATGAATATATTTGGGAGGAACTTTTCAATATGCCAGATATTGACACTGCATTTACTGTCTTCATCACCTTTGCATATGTATACCCTTTAATAATAATAATAATAATAATTTATTGCCAGAAGATTACAAGAATGTCAGCAATTGTCAAATTGGAAAAGAGAATAACAATTCAAATAGAATTTGTCAAGTAATAATAATAGGGACGAGGACTAATATTACATGAACAGTATAAGAATAATGTAAATGATTACTAACACAAATGACAAAAGACAAGAGCAAAGATAAATGGTCTAAGGTCACATAGAGCTTTGATTCAGTGAAAATATTCATCAATCGTGTAGTAAGGATTTTTTACAAAATGTTCTTTAATTAGTTTATTGAAGTTGTTAAATGAATTTTGCAGCCTTAAATTTGTGGGGAGGTGATTGTATAGTTTTAATGTCAAGTAAAACATACTATGATGAAACTTTGCTGTACGGTGTTGAAGCAAATAAAGGTAGTGTTTATCTTTGGAGCGAGTATTAAAATTCTTTGGTTAACAGACATTCATTTCTTTTTACATACAATAGGCAGTTGTAAATAAACAAAAACGGGAGAGTGAGAATCCTTAATTCTTTGAAAAGATTTCTGCAACTAGTTCGTGGGCTTACATTCATGATGGCTCTTATAATTCGTTTCTGAATTTTAAATGCAGACCGTGCAGCTGATGAGTTCCCCCAACAAAGAATGCCATACTCTAACTTAGATTGCACACAACCAAAGTAATACAGTCTCATTAACTCAATAGATACATTTCCGTTCAATTTCCTTAGTGTATAGCATGCAGTATTTAACGATTTTTCTAAAATGAGGTATTGGTTGCTCCATGTTAGGCTGGAATCAAATGTTAGCTCTAAAAATTTTACTGTTTTTTTAACGGGCATTTCGAATTCTAGTTCGATTAGCTTAGAATTTATAAAGGTAAGTGTATTGAGAGAATTATAGGGAACTAAAACCGTTTTACTAACATTTAATGATAGACTGTTTCGCGAGCACCAATCTGTCATCCTCGTAAGCAGTAGACCAAGTCGCTTTGAAAGTTGTTCGTCAGTTTTGTAGTGTAAAATTGAGGAATGTAAAATTGGTGAAAGTAAAATTATAAAGAAACACATAAACAGAATCTGGATAACGGAGGAAATTAAGGCCACAAGTCTAAGATTAAAGAATCACTTTTGGTTGCATTCTCAATTCCATTGTCACGACTTACTAATAAGAACTCAAAAGCTGAATATAAACGTCTAATCAAAAATACCAAGCAAACCTATTACGACAGATTAATCTTTCGAAATAGGATATTTGGAAATGTTCCTGCTCTTGCGCAGTTGAATTTTGATGGATTTCCAAATTCCTTCGCCCTGCTTGCTGTGGATGAATCTGAAGTTGTACGTGAACTTGCCTACCTTAAGTCTAATGCTGTCTAAGTAATTGTATCGGATCTGCTATAATGAAGACCTGCATTGGTGAAATGTTCTAACTTGATTGATAAATTTGTCTTTATCAGTTGGTAAATTCCCAAAAGTGTTAAAAACTGACGCAGCTATTCCAATTCGTAGAAAAGGTGACTTAATTAGTGTGGACAATTACTGGCCTATAACGATCTTAAGCATGGTTTCAAAAGTTATTGAAAAATTAGTACATAAACAGCTAATGTCGTTTCTTCAGAACTAGAACGTCATCATCGACAACCAACACGATTTCTTACTAGGAGATATAATCCTCTCGATATTGGATTTCGTACACAGCGAGCTCTACGTGAGAAATTTTTGTAGCCAGTTTATTTTTTGACCTCTTCGAGGCGTTTGACACCTCTTCGGGGCCTTTGAACTTAATCAAATTTGCATAAAAATTATGTCAGGGATCTTGCTAATCTTTTCTCCAGGATAGACAAATCATAGTCAAATTAGATAATAAAACCTTAAATGCTTATGATTTATGCACGGGCGTTCCTCAAGGCTCTGTGTTGGGACCTCTACTGTTTCTCTTATTTATAACAGTCTACCTAAAGGTTTATCAATTGGCTACCTTTGTATGTTTGTCTGACGATACGATAGTGATAGTCTCAGCACAAACTGGGGAATCACTGGTGTACAATATCAAATCATTATCGTCCAGGATTGGTGTAACACAAGTAACTTGTTGCTATACTTGGACAAAACAGTTACAACGGAATCTTATAATGGAGTGGGCTCAGATAATACAAAATTTTTGAATCATAATACTAATCTTTCAAAATCAACTCAATTTCTAGGCACAATATTAAACCCACGCTCAAATGGAAAGAGAACGTAACTAGCTCAGACTTTTTGATAAATCTGTAGTAGAGTCTTGTCTATTGTCACCTGTAGTTTTACATACTCGCACACATCATAAGATTATTTATTACTCAAAAAAGAATAATTAGGTTAATTGCTACTTAAGCCCTAGACAGTCTTGTAGACAAGTTTTCATTAGGAATAAAATACTAACTTTGCCATCTATTGACATTTATAAATAAATATATATATATAAAATATATATAAATATATATATATATATAAATCACCATTCATCAATGTTTGAACGCACCCCAATTATAATTGTCTGAGGATTTGCAGTCACTTACCTATTAGAGAGTGTACCCGAATCACTTACTTCAATACCTTATAAAAAAGATTCTTCCATGAAAATTGACTATTCAGGATAGAGTCTTCAGTCGCGACTATTTCATGTTGCTTTATTTACTTTTAAGTGCTTACCTTTTACTCTTACTATGTACCTGACATGTCTCATCCACCAATGTGGCCAAGAGAATCAATACTGTTATTATTATTATTAAATTTGAAAAAAACAAATGACAATCAATCAACGTATGACAGAGTTACATATCGAAATTTTTCTAACCTTTTTTTACCTTTTCAGGATATTTTCAAATTCTCTTCCATCAAGCGTTTTCTTCGAAACTTAAATCAGCAGAGTAAAAACCAAACAAACGCATCAAAGACAAGTCCAGAGAACAATATACTTAGCAGACTCTATCCAAAAACATATTTTCTCAAAGTTTACGAGCTTTCGCCTTCTCAAAAACATTATAATAAAAGTTGCTTTTCATTGAATAAAATTCTGAAAATGTAAATGAGGAGGCATACCTATCAACTGAACATGGACACACCATTTTTGTCGACTTGGAAGGTTGCTAAAAGGATGGAAGCCAAAAAGACAATGGTAGAAAGAAGTCTGGTCAATTACAGGGATCGTACAAGTTCAAATTAAAAACCATGAAAAAAACTGAAACATGTTGAAGAATTACGACCAGGAAGGAAATCGAAAAGGAAAGGAAGAAGACATAGAAAGCGAGATTAGGTAGTAGGAGACCTGGATGCTAAAATTACGAGTTTAAAAAAAAACGTGGTCGACGCGCTGGAGACAAAGCTGTACTAGAAGTAAAAAAAAGCTAACAGCAAGATAACAATAAAAAAGAAGCTTTGAGGTTCTAATAAAAAAAAGCATAATCGTAGATTAAGATAAACAACAGAAAAGAAATTTCGGTATAATTGAAGATACTTATCAAAAAGACCTATAAAACTATAAGAAGAATGAAAATTAATTAAAATTGTGTAACTGGCAGTATAAAAGAGTTTATACATGTATTTCGGCCTTATTGGGCTTCATCAGAACTCTGTACCTTAAAAAATTTTGGTTTATTGAAAAATTTAGAAAAACTTACCCCTTTTTTGAATTTCTAAAATCCCAAAACACAAGAACAGGAATTAATGATAAAAATATGAAATTCTTTTGCAAATTATACAAGGAAGCGATTGCATTCTCTAGCAAAACCACAAAAGTGACATTTTTAAAATATTTGTTTGATGTTACTAAGACAACAAATTGACAATTATAAAATCAAGTTTTCTTGCCAGATGAAAATTATGAAAATTAATTAAAATTGTGTAACTGGCAGTATACAATATACTGCCAGTTACACAATTTTAATTAATTTTCATAATTTTCATCTGGCAAGAAAACTTGATTTTATAAGAAGAATGAATAATAAAGAAGACGTAACTTGCAAGTTAGAAAGTGACGGAAGTGAAATAGAAAGCAGAGGTAGTACTTAACACATGAATTAGGTTTGTAGGCCTTGTTTTTACAGTATTTTCGAAAGTTTCTTACAATTTTTTTAACTAATTTTTTTATCATGCAAGTGAGAAAAGTTTGTTGTATAAATTATGATAATAATAATAATATCCTCTTATTCGCCAACCAAAATAATAATAATAATAATACTAATAAACGTAAAATCTTTTATAATAATTTCATCATGATCCCATTTCTTAAATGCAAATAATTTATAGAGTTTTGAACGCCTTCGGAAGTTTGCTGAGGAGAAAATCCTCCGGTATAGATCAAGCAAAGATAAAGCGTACATTCATTGATGTTGACTACTTAGCTGACGAAATACGTATCTACTGAATAATGGTAAGAATCGTTTCGATTGAATTAATAATTCGAGATCTTTTGGGTTACCCCCACACACACACAACCAGATATTAAAACGCAGCCGAGTCAATAGCCTCCACCGTAAACGCAAATCACTGCACAAACAAATATATACAACTAGCCGTTAATCTCCCGAAGAGAAGTTAGGTTTATTTAATTAGGTACGAGTTCATTAAAGCAGCATAATTTTTTTTCTGCATTCGGCTGTGAAATTCGAGACGCAATCGTGCTAATTGAATGCCTGCGATTCCGAAACGTCTGCGCGAGATTTATGGTGGGATTTGCATAAAATTCGGGAGTGATGTCACTCGAAACTTGCGTGAATAAAACATTTCTTGGAAAGGTCGAGTTGAAAGACGGAACTGCTTACGTAAATGCAAATAACAGGCAGATACCTTATATGATCGGCAGAAGGAAGAGGAAGAATGATTTCAACAGTAGATACAAGATGTCTTCTTCAAAACAGCAATTATTATTATCTAGTGGTATTAATCCTCAATACTTAATGACAACTGCGAAGCAACTCAATAAAAAGAACGATCTCGTTTCTTCTTTGTTTATTTATTATTTGGAAACATCAAGTACCATTCGCCTACATTCTTTAGGCAATAGAATCCATTCCTGTCAAATGCCAAGCTTGTTTACCCACTTATAAATCAAATGGATACCACACATGACAGAGAAGGAAACTAGAATCATTGCCGCATCTTTTTTTTTTGAAAAAGATAGAAAAAATGACCCTAATTGCTTTTCTTTTTTTGTTTCTCTCATTTGCAGCATCCCATAATTTGAGTAATCATTATCTAGACACGTCGAGGTTGAACATATAATACGAAAGAATGCATTTCGATTGATGTCCAACCATTTAGTAAAACTAACGGATGCAACAGAGAAAAAAAAAAGAACCATCGCTATTTCCCTGTTTTTCCAACAGAAAAATATTTGGGTTTTCACTTTCTCCATTATTAATATTTTTGCTTCGTATGTTGCCATGGTAAATAGTGACCCCAACTGTCCCTCGTTCGGCCAACTGCAATATCCGACTTTTTTTGATGAATAATCAAACCCAATGAGAAGTATTCTTCGAAAAAAGAGAAAGAATTATCACTTCCTTGATGTCTTTCCATGGCAATCAGAAAAAAGTCTATACTTTCCTCTGCAGAATCTTACTTTTTTTTTGGATGGTCAACTAAGTAAATTTCTTTGAAAGTAAAGAAACTATGCTGGTTTTCCTTTTCTTGATGACTAATATGAATTCTCGAAGTTTTACCATTCGAGGTGAAGTAAGTCCAACTCTCTCAGTATCCAAAAGGAAATACTAATGTCTTCGTGGTATTTCGCTTCCTTGGTTACTGTTTGATGTGTTTCCTTGGGAATCGTAAAATAAGTCCAATGCTTCCTCCAGTTAATACCTATATAATCACAGAGAAGAAAGAAGAAATGATAAGCGCACCTTTCAAACTAAGAAAAACGCAAAAGATTTCCACGGAGCTATTTTGATTTTCCTTTGCTTGATGACTTTGCACATCGTTGTGAAGTGACCCAAACGGTCTTTTACTCTCTCATCTACAGTATAATCTGTTGAAAATAAGAATTCATTTGTTTATGTTTTAAATAAATCATTTTGTCGAAAAGTCGAACATCAAAGGAGAAGAATAAAATTTCGCTTCTCTGATTAGACGTTAATATCTATTCAGATCGAATGTCTTCTTTGTTTATTTGAGTAATAAGGCAAGATGTTCTAACCGCAAATAAGGGGTACTACATACTAACGCATATACAGGTTGTTTTCTTAAAGAAAGAAAACATTTCCGCTTTCCTGATTATGAATATTAAAGTTTCCATAGCAACCGCTAAGCAAGTCGCTGGAGAAAGTGACCACAAGTGTTTCTGATTCATTCATCTAGGATATCCACGTGTGTATCTTTTAAAGTAATCATTACCTGGAAATGTTGGGTAACAAATTTTAAAATCCACTCAAATCGAAGGCCTTCTTTGTTCATCCAGTTACCAAATCAGGCACCGCACTCACACATAACATTGCACCTCACACGCAACAAGGTATAACGGTGTTTACATCACCAAAGGTCCTGTTAAGTCACAGTTCTGATTTACAATTCACGGCACGCGGTTAAAAACACGCGGTTTTCGTGGCGCCAGCCAGTTCTTGTACGGTTCGCTCTCACCGCACACAAAGTCGGCCTGCAACTGTTGCTTGCAGTCTTGTGGAATTCATGGCCTGCCTGGTCGTGGAAGGAAGTACGGGATGGTGCCCATGATGTACGATGGAGTCAAGACGATGTTACAGGCTACCACTCCTCGCCGGGCCCGATGCGAAGAAAGAAGACGAAGAACGCGAGCGTTGCTGCTCGTTTTCGTGTGTGTGTGAGCGACCGTCTTTGTTCGGCTTGTGGTGGTCATTTACCGCCGCTGTAAATAGAGGAAAGAAAGGTGTCAATCTGATTCTTCAACTTCGATCATTTACTCATGCCTACACATAAAAAACGCGTTCTTAAAATAATTCTTAATTACCTTGCAAGAAAGTTGCAAGAACGTTAAGTACCACAATTAATAACCGCGTTTTATTCCCTGCTTCATCATTAACATACTTACAATTAGTTGGCCGTCTCTGTACAAAAAAGGCAAACAATGAACAAGCTTTCCACATCTTCAAATGTTCATTGTTCTCTAATGGGCGTATGCACCAAACACTTAAGCTGAGTTTAAATTTAAGTGATGCGTGTAAATTACATTTGAGTTTTCATAAGGCCCAGTTGTGAAATGCCAGTTTAAATTAAAGCAAAGCTTAAACTCATAACAACAATTGTTGTTAAGGGTTTAAGCTTTGACTTAAGCTGAAATTGTATGTACAACTGAGGCTAAATCATTTTCTACCGATTAACCCCTTAATCATTGGTTTCTTTCCATAGAAACAATTGTCTCTACAATTGTAGGCATGAGAATAAACCAAAGGTTAAAGATAATTCGTAATTAAAGTACCAGCCCTAAATGAATTGAATTAATTCGTTCGGTGCATACAGCCACAAGATATTCAGAATTTGCCCATGTATCACATATTTAATTTTTTCTCTTTTAACATACCTCCAAAACAAAGCTATACTACCATTCTGAATAGTCTTTAATAAAGATCAATTAAAAAGCAGCCTTGTAATCATATTTTAACAACATGCAAGAAATACATTGATATACGAGGGGAAGCTGAAAAGTTCTCAGCCTGAAGTATTTAAGAAAGAAATAGAAAAATGAAACAATTTTTATTTTTCAATATAATCTCCCTCTAATTCAATAAATTATAATGTAGTACCTTAATACCATCAACAATATTCTTTATCTTTCCCTTGGTTCACCGCTGCTTTTATATTTCATCTCCTTCAAATCTTCTCCTCCGTTTCTCCATAGCAGATGGCTTTCCAAAACGTCAAAAAGATCTTCCAATGTTTTAGTATTTTTTGTGAGAAATTTGCTTCGTTAGACATAATGAGATTTGTCCTAATGATCTTTTCTACTTCTGCTTCTTGTTTCTTTAATGCTCTTTCCATTTTCTCTTGTCATATTTTACTTTATCTTTTCTTATTTTTCATCCCTTCCAGCTTGCCCCATACTTTCTTCCTCTTTTTCTCGGGCTTTCCCCTTTCAATGTTTCCAGAGCGCCAAAAAACTTAATTGATTTTCGCCTATTAAAATGTATTACAACAGATTTTGTACTTTAACCTTTGGGTAAAGGGTTTATTTCTTTCCTTGTCCATTGTTGTTTGATCCTTAATTTTCTTAAGTATCTCATTTCCGTTATTGTTTTCTCTGTTTTTCCTTACAACAATTCTCAATTTGTTTGATATGAAAAAATAAGTAAAGACGAGAGAAACACAGAGGACATAAAAAGCTAAAAAATTCTATAATAAAAAAATTGGAACCTCATTTTTTATTTATAGTAAAGAGACACACTCTACTATTTTTGTTGATAAATGGAACTCGAAGAAAAATATTGTTAGATGTAAAATGGAAATTGAAATTATAAATTAAATTCTCTAAATTACTGTAAAATTCCAATTTAGAGGTAATCTTAATATTTTCAGCTATAGAGCAATCAAAACTTTAGATTGCGACATCTTGTTGCCGATTTTTGATTTTAAATTGTGTGTGAAATGTCAAATAGCAACCGATTTGCTGCCTAATAAGTCATACCGCACAAAAAATCTGTCGCAACCTAACAATTGATTACTAATGTGCTCGAGGTAACTAGAACAGGTGGGTGAGATTGCAGTGGAGTTCTCGAGCTACTTTTCTGCGGACGAGGTCCCTATTTGGGGCGAAACAGCTGTCCAGAGGATGCTCAAGGAATCCATTACAATTAAATTGCTGTACATGTAATCGTACCGTCACTTTTTACTGCTTCTTTTAGAAATTTTTGAACATTTTACTATGTTTTTTATTTGTATTCTTTTTTCCAAGTTTCTGATTTTGTTATAAGTTCTCTATAGGTTATTTCATTCTTCCTTATTTTTTTAAATATATTTGCAAATTGTTTTTCTTTACAATTTAATCTGCTTTACAATAGATATTAATTGAAATATATACAACATTTGTAATCAAAGTTTGTAATACAAATATCTTTTGTTTGTGAAAATCCAAAATAATTTATTTAATTTTTTTTTATTTCTGAGCAGAATATTAGAACTTTTGTGACTAGAATGTTATAATTGTTTCTGTAATTTATTTTGAGACAAATACTTTGATCTTTTTATTTGTTCTTTACTACATTTTAGCATTTTATTTTATTTTTTCAAAGCAAACCGGAACTGTTTTATTTTTTGAATTCTTTTGATCTGTAAGAAAACTTGCACCCATTTTTGCTAGTTTTTGTGAGAATTTGTCGATTTATTCTTAAAACACACAAACTCTCTGCTTCATTATTAATTATTTTAAATTTTATAATTCGTATTTTACATTTATTTTTAATATTTCCAAATATTTAGTCAGTTCGTTACTTTCACTGATTACTTGCTTCGAAAAAAGCAATCGGATTTATTTTATTCATATATTATTCAAATTATTTTTAATTTCATATCTCTTCGTTAGAATCTTTCACTTTCTTTAATTTCAGAGATTTTTATTTTTCATAACGGAGAAATAAGCTTTTAAAGTTGTTATTTTTTAAGCTGGAACCACTCGCTCGTGACGTCACTTCTTCATCTGAAATCGGCTACTCTGTTACATTTAATGAATTTGCAACGTGTTTTACATTATTTGTTGTTTATTGCTTATGTACATTAAAATGGAAATGAGTTCGGTAAAGCTTCAAAGTGATATTTGGTCGAATAATAGAAACGTAACTTTGAACTTTTATAACTCGGCCATTTTAGTAATTTTAATAGTCTTTTGATTATCAATGATCGAAGACTTTCCATCATCTTACTTTAACATTATTTTCTTTCCTGAAATAAAAAATAGTAAACTTCTCCATTAGATAAAAGGATTTCATTCATATGTCTTTCGTTTTATGATTTTTAATTTCGAAGAAAATGTTTAAATACTGTGAAAACTTAAAAGGAAGGAATAATTGAATAAAGAAATTTCGTTTTATGAGTTCGAATTTAGAAGACAATATGACAACAAGAGAAAACTTTAAGGAGTCACTTGAACGAAGAATTATCTTTTCTTCTTTCTGTTCATGATTTTGAGTTTAAAAGAATTTGCAGCTTCTATGAAAACTGAAAAAACAAGTGAATAAAGTTTTTTCTTTCCTTTCTCGTTCTTTTATGGTTTCAAGTTTCAAAAAGATTTTTCAGTCATTGTAAGTTAAAAAAGAAAACGACTGAATAACTTCTGCCTTTATTCTTATGCCCTCAAATTTTGAAAAAGATTTTTCAGGCGCTGAAACAAAAAAAAATCAGTGAAATCAAGGGCTTTTACATTTTCAAATGACAAAATTTCTTCACACAACAGACAAAGCACATAAGAGTTCAATATTTAATCCCACAAGAACTAAGCAAACTGCTAACTTCTCCTCAGTAATATGTATTGATTTTCAGTAACTGAAAACATTGAAAAAATTCAATAATAATTAATTTTATTTAATGGCTGTATAATAGTCTCATAAAACGACATCCTTGTAATATACGATATTATAATGAGCTAAGTCATCAAGCCATTTTAATGGAGTACGAAGCAATACAATGTTCTCCACATTAAAATGGTAATTCTTACAGACATAATATACCGCTGAAAATAATTTTCTCTGCAGCCAGTGATCTCCTCCAATTTGAATATCGCGTGACCTAAACAAATACAATCTGCATATCAGGTTGTCCTTATTTACGGGGCCGGGCACACAAATTTATGCGGTGCCGTTGGATTGTGTTTGTGTTCTTACCTGACAACGACGAACAGGTTTTCGTAGTCGGAATTGAAACTAGGAAATTGGATTGCACCTTGTTCTAAAAACAAGTAAACGTTGCTATAACAAGTGCTTATACAGACCTGAATTTAATTTTGTAAAGCTTTCGCAATCTACATTAAGATGATTGTTGAAACAAACTTATGGTGTCAGAAGTGGGATGACAGTAAAGTATTAAACTAGATTCAATTTTTTATGATACTTTCTTTTTAACTTCGCATTCTAAGAAGACTGACTTATAACTTATAACAGATGTCATTTCCTAGAGGTATATCCACATTCGGTTCTCAATAACATGGCTTATTAAGGTAATTAATTTTGATGAAATTGTGTCAATGTACTCGTCGTCTATGCAAGTGTAATGTATTCTTAGTGCGTTCTTATTCATTCATAACAGGTTTCAAACATATTTACGCACGCTAGTTTGCGTTAAAACATTTGTGAGTGCTATAAAACTTATGATATCTAGTACATACAGTCAGGCGTTGACGTCGACAAATTTATGGTCGTTTAAAAAAAACTGGGCTCGAAATCGAAAATTCGGATTTATGATTAAGCCGCATCTGTTTCGGAAATAACAAGAGATCGTTGTTATGGCCATATCGAAATTTATTGCGTGCTTTCTTGAATCCGGGACAGTTGCGGACCTACTCATCTGCATTTGTAGGCGATACTTGATAAAATAAAGAAATTATACCTCACTACTTGCGCCCCTGCGTCATACACTTCTAATTATAAATAAGACAGCTCTTACATTCAATAGCAATTTCATTAAGATTAAGATTTGTACAAATGGCATCTTGTTTTGTCTTTAATTTTTAAGTAATGTTCCAGCTCTCAAATGTAAAACCTAAATTACTTTACCTGATAAATTCTGAACAAATTTAAATTTAAATTTTGTAACGTGATTCAGTTCAGTTTGAAGAGAAGATGGTTCTGATAGGGCAAAGGTGCGGCTGACTAGTGTGTTAATGACTGATTGTTTTTGAGAAGGATGATGGTGTGAGTCCGTTTTAAGTTACCAATCAGTATAGGTCGGTTTGCGATACACAGAGTATCCTAATCTACCATTCGGAAGACGGCTTACCAAGATATCGAGGAAAGGTAAGTTACCGTCAGTTTCATATTCCAAAGTGAAACGAATGTCAGGAAGTGGGAATTTAGGTGTTCAAAGAAGTTGTTCAGGGATTCCTTACCATGTGGCCAAATTGCAAAAATATCATCAACATATCTGAAAAACACTTGGCTTTAAAGGAAGAAGTAAGAGCTTCTTGTTCCAATGCCTCCATAAAAATGTTTGCTACTATTGGAGAGAGAAGAGAATCCATGGTTGTGCCTGATGCCTGTTCGTAATATTGATCACGCAACATGAAAGAAGTTGAGGTTAAACAATATTCTATTAAGGGAATTAACCCTTCGGGTTGGTTGTGGGTTCTGAACAGTTGCTGGATGATTGTGGGGGCGTAGGGAATGGAGACTGGTGAAAAGAGATTCTACATCGAAGCTGACCATAATGTCCTGGGGGTCTAAGGATATCTCGTGAATTTTTTGGACGGGAATTAAAGATGAATGTTTCATTTTCCCTGCAAAAGGTTTGAGGTGTGTGCTAGATATTTGGAGTAGATTGGTGAGTTGATTGCATTAACTGTGGGACATGAAAATGTATCAGGTTTGTGGATTTTAGTGAGACCATAATGCCACAAATGATGCATGATCTATCTATTTTCTTGTTAATTATTATTAGTTAGCATTTCTGTAGATTGTAGTAGGGGGTGGTGCTGAATCTTATAACGGTGAGCGAAGCACGGCGGTGGAATTCGAGAGTCGGCATTAGACTTGAAATTACCTGGGGCGGTGAAGGATGGTGATTGAAGTCCGGAATGTGTGACTTATGGGAGTGTAAGAAAAGCGAAGAACGAAGTAAAGACCGAGTAAAGATCTCTCGACGATAGTGCGCCCCCGTAGCAACCCCCCTACATTTTAGATAAGCCAATAAATAACTGGTTTAGAAGCTCGGGTTTTCTTCTTTCTAGAGGTAAGATGCTTTTCTTTTAGGGTATAAACCACCCTTAAGGGTACCATGAGCGGGTGTTCTACCTGAGTTACTCCCTAGCGGAGCCCTCATTTACATGGGCCCGTGACAATAAAATCGGGGTATTCTGGAGTAACGGGGGATCAAGATTTTTTGTGTTTCTGGAAAGATAGAAGATTTTATTAAAGCCGTTGGGGTACGTTCTATACGTGAAGTCGGATTGCGTCGCAAGGGTTTGTAGACAGGGTCCCCTTAGGGTATTGATTTTCTGGTCGTATTGTAGGCGGTCCAAAACTACAGTGACATTCCATTTGTCTACGGAGGGTATGACTATGTCTGGGTAAGTTTTCAGAGTGTCGAGGGCTCGAAATTCAGTTTTTGTACAGTTTGGTTTATGTGATTTGGCTGTTTTTAGGATTTTGGAAGTTTCGTGAAGAATGGGGCGGTTTCAACTCCAGTTATGATGTCATCTATGGGTATCATTCTTGGGGTGAGTGCGAAATTTGGGCCTTTGGAGAAGACGGAAATTTCGTTTTCGATTAAGGGATACCAGGATTTGTTTATCGCAGTGTGTTAAGGAATAAGATTCGTGATGACAATTGGGTAGTTGTTTGGAAACCAAATGATTGGATTTATAAATGTGAGTACTAGTGATGTGTTCACGAGTGCGGGTGGCTTGTAAGTCTGTCAATTAGTTGCCAATCTGTTGTGGTGAGGGTAAGTTCTAAGTAAGTTTTAGATGAAGGCGAAATATTATAGCAGAGAGACTGGATGCGTTCTCGAACTAAGGGTGGCTTGTTCATGGGTAAGTCTGTCAATTAGTTGCCAATCTGTTGTGGTGAGGGTAAGTTCTAGATGAAGGCGAAATATTGTAGCAGAGAGACTGGATGCGTTCTCGAAGTAAGGCCAAACTGGTGCGTCGAAGAATTTTGTTAGAAGTATAGGTTTTGATATGGTGCTTGACGATTAGGAAAGTAGGTAAAACATGGTTATCACGACAACGAATAAGAAAAGTTAAAGAACAAATTAAGCATACCAATTTTTGTCGAAGTTGTCCCAGCTGTCTTGTTTTCTTCTGGATGTCCTCTCCGTAAAGGCTTCTTAATTTAACTTGGAAGCTTCCGTGACCGTTGTCCATAATTGAATTGGCTTCCAGTTGGAACCGCGTCACGACTGCTTCTACTGCCGACGTATCGTTCTCCATTACAGAAGAACTTCCTCAGGCCTGCTGCTGCTGCTAGATGACTTTGGAGTTTTAAATGAAATTTTACTTGAACTTTTTTAATAACATCTTATAATTGTCAACAAGTTCCAATTGTCTTGAAATATGTAACAGTGCACGTTACCGTTCAATCAGCTTCCGTATTCATTTCTTTTCGCGGCTTTACTTTCATCCATCGTTATTTTTTGGCACTGATCAGGCCGCAACTTTTTTTTGGCCCCTTGTATATTGGTACCTCTAGATAGAAACTCGATTTGAAAAAAATACGCGTTATCTTGATAGTGGATTTCGATCGGCAGACTTTTTTATCGTCAAGAGAAGCTTGGTATTTTCCACTATGAACTTTGAATCTCAATGGTGAAAATACTTTTTCTTAAAAATGTATACTAATTGTTTAATTTTAAACATCGCCTGATAGGTTTTTCGCTTCATTTTATCGACAACTTCATAGATTTTGACTTTCAGATTTTTGCGTACTTTATTTCGGAGAAGACAAAAGATCACATTTTTTTCTGCCTGAAACCAAAGTACTTCTTAAAACTTTTATACGGAGGTAGTCTGTTGGTCTAATTTGTTTTCTAATAAAACATCAAACTGCTCCAAAATATCTGATCAAAATCAATGGTTCTCATGGTTCCCTGTAACATCAAAACTGACAAAATTTTAAACGAAAGATCCAAACTGTAAACAGACGAAAAAATTGAAATTCCAAATTTTCAAATGTAAATTACTTTAGTTATTCACGAAAATATTTCACGCTTTAATCGTTAATATAGAAAATTCCAGGTCATGACACACACCGGGAAGGGAACAATACTCAACCCAAAACTCACTTAAGATAAGGGCCATTTAACTACAATAAAATAAATAAACACTTGAGCGCATGAGACCGGAGTTGGCACCTTCGCGCGGCGAGAAGCAATCGGTCAAAAAATAGAATAATCCCGCCCTGTGGGGTAGGCAACTTAATTCACTTCCCTGACCATTTTGGACAGACCACCTAAAGAAAAACTAAAGTGGGCGCCACTTTACGAACCTCTTTTCGTTCGAATGTAAACAGTAAGCCTTCGCAGTTCTGTAGGGATTCCAAAAAAAATCAATTAATGTTTGCCTAGCCCCCGTTTGAAGCAAACGTTCTTACTCGTAGTATTAAAATTAGATTTTTACTTTATATTTTCCCTTTGGCTTACTTTAAATTTATTCGCTAACCCTTTCTCGGGGGTGTTCAATGAAATCCTTGTGTGGATATATGTGAAGCTGTAAGAAACAAAATTCAACTCCTGAGAAGTTCAACAGGCCCTAAAAAAAATCGCTTAGAGACCCTCTGCTGGTGGTCCTCAACAGCGCCAGATCTAGGGTTTTGAGCGCCCCGGAAGAAACAAATTCTGGCGCCCTTTTTATACAACGACAATATTCGATCACACCGAAGAAGAGGGTTATATCTCAAAAAACTTCGTTTGCAAGATTTTCATAACAAACTGCTTAAAACTGACCTAAGTTTTATGAAGGGAATAACTGATTAAGTTTTATGGAAACTTAATCATTTACATTTGAAATTTGGAATTTCAATTTTTTCGTCTGTTTACAGTTTGGATCTTTCGTTTAAAATTTTGTCAGTTTTGATGTTACAGGGAACCATGAGAACCATTGATTTTGATCAGATATTTTGAAACAGTTTGATGTTTTATTAGAAAGCAAATTAGACCGACAGACTACCTCCGCATAAAAGTTTTAAGAAGTGCTTTGGTTTCAGGCAGAAAAAAATGTGATCTTCTTTTGTCTTCTCCAAAATAAAATACGCAAAAATCTGAAAGTTCAAAATCCATGAAGTTGTCGATAAAATGAAGCGAAAAACCTATCAGGCGATGTTTAAAACTAGTAAAATTATTAAGGAATAATTAGTATACATTTTTAAGAAAAAGTATTTTCACCATTGAGATTCAAAGTTCATAGTGGAAAATACCAAGCTTCTCTTGACGATAAAAAAGTCCGCCGATCGAAATCCACTATCAAGATAACGCATATTTTTTTCAAATCGAGTTTCTATCTAGAGGTACCAATACACAAGGGGCCAAAAGAAAGTTGCAGCCTGATCAGTGCCAAAAAATAACGATGGATGAAAATAAAGCCGCGAAAAGAAATGAATACGGAAGCTGATTAAATGGTAACGTGCACTGTTACATATCTCATGACAATTGATCGATATAGTATACTAGATGTTCCTAGTCATATGTCCACCTTTATAGATTTTTTTTAATCCATTTACTTGAAATTTGGGAAGTATAAATTAAACAGAAAAATGAATTCTTCGGCATGCTCTTGAGCACGGTGGGACTTTCGGTTTCGCCAGATGTGATGTGAACTTTCTTATTTTAAATAGTACACCCTATATATATTTTTACTCTTTGGAATCTGCAAATCATTGCATCAACATTTCATACAGTTTGTTTTGGTTATTCTGTGTTGATCTTTTTAATTTTTGTTAATTATTTTTTTGTTTTCTATGTTTTTTTCAGTTTTCTTTTACTTTTTTTTACTAATCCTTATCGAAAGTCCTTTACCAAGGAATCGCTACATTTTCATTTTTCAATATTTTTTGTTATTTTATATTTTACTTGTCATTGTACTTGACTTTTCTTTTGTTTGTTCTGCCGAATTCATTTTTCGTAAAACATCGACGCTCCGCAGAGTTTATTTTTTTTTGTTTATTTGTTGATCCTTTTAATCTTTTTTGTTGAATTAACTTTTAATGTTACATTAGGTTAGAAAGAATACTCTGTCGGAGGAGTATTGTCCACTTCTTTTGCCAATCCTTGATGTTCAAACTCTCTTTGAAGAAATAAGTCAATTTCGTTTGTTTTTCGTATTAATATTTCATATTACATCAGCCCATTGTAATTTTTTCTTAACAGCAACTTGTTTCGGTTTATCAAGCCTTCATCGAGCTGCTAAACGTCTGATAAATATATATATTATCATTGGAGGAAAGAAAACTAATATTAAAAAGAATTTGTTGCAAATCGGTTTTTTTCCTGTACAAAGTTGTGTCAAAAAGTGATCGCTGGATGTCGCGATTGAAACTATTAAATTTAAAATTAAAATTTAAAATATAAAATAAATGACATTTCAGCGCCCCGGGAGGTCGCCCGCCTCACCCTCCCCTTTATCCGCCACTGATCCTGAGTGAAGGTAAGAAGAAATTTGAAATTACGCAGGCTATAATAATATATATATATATTTGAGCTCACAACTGACTTTTGTTTCCAGTCTAGTACATTTTTGCATTCCTACCTCCCTTCGATTTTTTATTGAAAAGTCATATAAATTAATTTAGCCCGGAGCATTGGGATTTAATGGGGCAGCGTACACGGAGAGCACAATTTTGCGCAAAATTTAAAAAATTCAATTATATTGTCACCTCCTCTACCTAATAAAAGTTTATATTTGTTTATAGCAAAATCATTACTCCATTTTGGAGTAAAAAAATTCATATTAATTAGAGTTTCGTACTACAATAAATTCTCGTAAGTGTGAAGATAAAGTTTCAACACTCAAAATGTAAGTTCTTGACGGGTGTGTGTAATAATAAATTAAAAACTTGAAACCTCGGTCAGATTTTCATTTTTTGGCTTTGGACTCTCCACAAGAAGATCCTTAATTCGCTCCCTAATTAAACTTAATGACACGTTAGATAATTTAATTAATTCTGTCAAAACTCAAATCCCACCTAACATTGTAATGGAATCCATGAACTTTGAAAACAAGAAATGTGAAACACTTTTCAACAAAATAAAAAATAAGCACATAACAAAATTCAACAATTTAAAGAACAAACAAAGTAGAATAATTGAATCAAATTATCCCCACATTACACATCACAACAACTTGAACACTGAAACCACTGACGGCTGGTTAATTAATTTAACTGATCATCAATTATCTATTGAAGTGAGCAATGTTTTGAAATTGGGCCCCAAGTTTAACTCCAACACTCACCATCATGCTAATGTAGATTTTACCGCTCAATTAATTTCCAATTTTGAATTTAACATACATCACTTAGAAGAAAACAAGAAAGAAAACTTAAGACTAGATTTTTCTAACCATATCAAAAAATAAAATAAAATCCTGGACATAACAACAAACTTAACACAAATTACGTTGCACAGAATAATATCAAAAAATGTCGCAATTTCCTGAAAGAAAATCAAGACTTACTAATTACTTCAGCTGATAAAGGCAATGTAACTGTTGTTATGTCCAAGAAAAATATACTAACCAAGTGAGTAACTTACTTAATGATACTAATACTTACCAGGAGGTCAAAAAAGACCTCACACAGTTAATCCAAACGAAATTAAGTAATTTAATCAAGGTTTGGTTTGATTTTAATAACATAGATGTGGTTGCTGCAAGGAGTCTACGTTGTTCTAATGGGACCTGTCCCAAATTATACGCTCTTCCTAAAATTCATAAAGAAAATTATCCCCTTAGACCTATTGTCTCTTACATCGGTTCACCGGTCTATAAATTATCAAAATTTTACAGTAATATTCTACAACATATGATCGATAAAAATTGTTCTTCCTATATCAAAGATTCCTTTGACCTTATTCACTCAATCAAAAATCTACAAGTACCATTGGACCATACGATGTGCTCCTTTGATGTAACTAATCTCTTTACCAATGTACCAGTTGATCTTACTTTACAACTCATTGAGAACAAATGGGATTGTCTAAAAGAAAAAACTACTTTAACAAAAGAACAATTTATGGACGGTCTCAGGATGTTGACTAACTTCAATTCAACAACAAATACTATAAACAGATTGATGGTCTTCCCATGGGTACACCTATCAGCCCCATTCTAGCCGAAATTTTTATGTAACATACAGAAATCGAAATTTTCAAGATTTTACCCGACGTTGAACCCCTTTTATGTAAAAGATTTATAAATGACATCCTAATCTTTCTACCTTCAAACCAACTATCCACAGTTTTTGATAGTTTCAACAGCTTTCACCCTAAACTCAAATTCACTTTAGAAAAAGAAAAAAATAATACGATCAACTTTCTTGATATTTCTATCATCAAAACCAATAATCTCCCGGTACGTACCAATTGGTAGGAAAACCTACTTGGAAAGGTAGATATTTAAACTATCATTCTTCCCACCCAAGAAACTAAAAAAATTCTGTCATCACTTCTTTGGTAGACCGTGCCATCCTCCTGTCCAGTAACGAATTTCATAAACCAAATTTATTACTCATCAAAAATGTCTTAATTAATAACCAATACCCCTTACATTTAATCAATTCTATCATCCATAATAGAATCAAAAAAATTACTACAACTGTAGAACATCCAATTTCATCCAACCATATTTCTAATGACACCATCACCAATCAACCTGAAAACAATCTCAAATATTTTTCTTTTCCATACATACCCAATACTTTTGAATTTTTAAAAAGAAAACTAAAACCTCACAATATAATTTTAACAGGCAAATCTATTAATTAATAAATAAAAATTTTACACTAATTTGAAGGATAAAACTAATATTGAAAACAAAACCAATGTTATTTATCAAGTAAACTGCAAAGATTGCAATGCCAAATATATCAGCCAAACTATGAATTATATAAAAAAACAGAATGTATAATCACAAATACAATATCACTCGTAACAACGCAGAATACTCCATGCTAACCAATCATTCTTTAAAATTTCACCACAACTTTGATTTCAACAATGTTAAAATTTTAAAACAAGAAACAAACTACCTAAAACGTAATATATTAGAAATGTGTTATATCACCAACAATCCTGAGACGGTCAATAAAAGAACAGATTGCAACAATTTACACAATCTGTACCACCCTGTATTGAAGAATCTCCCCCTCCCCACCAAAGTACAATTTGCGATTAGCAATCCTTATCGCTCTCGGTCGAAACTACACTCACTCATCCATTAGGTTAGTATTAATTTAAAATTGTAACGTTATTTGTTAAAACTAATCCAATTTTTATGAATTTTACACATTAACATTAGGTTAATTGATCTATTATTGTAATACTTAAAAATAAATGAAAATCTGACCGAGGTTTCAAGTTTTTAATTTATTATTTCAACACTTTGTGATTTAGAATTATACATCTTATGTAAAAATTTACTATAACAGTCTGTGAAAGTAAAATCTTCACATTTTGTTGTATAAAGTTCTAATTATTAACTTGTTAGACAAAATGACCCTTGGATATGTTAACATCTTACATAAATTGTTGAATAGTATTCTAGTAATCACGTGATTATTTGCATCTTTAGTCGATTAATGGGAATTTGTAAAAAAATAAGCCGTCTTAACGTAAATTCAGTACAGTGCTGTAGAAATAATTTATCCTACTTGTCGAGCATTTGTTAGAATGAATTCTGCCGTCTTCTTCTGCCGTGAATTTCTTAACAAGATCTGAACATTTATTGTAGGTATCTTCATTAGTAACAATTTTAGATATAAATTCTAAAATTGTGTTAACAATTACCATTGTTTTCTCTCTGTGTGCTGTATTTAAATTTTCAATAAATTAATCTATTTTATCATTAGTTAATATGCTTATTTAAATTTCTTTATAAATTCCGCTACTACGACACGAAGGGTAATTATGGGGAGACTCTTTATCCTTCACTTTCACGACCCTTCTTCAGCTAGATCTTCATTTCACCCTCAAAACATAAAAGTCAGGTCAGTGGATAATGTTGGATTACTCTGTTAAATTGTGGCGTCATTCCCTCATTTTGCAAACACAATTCTATTAAAATGAAACATTCATGTAAAGGAAGTATAGTTCGCCCAACGCTATTTGGATATTACGGTCGTCAAGACTAATTTACTTTACGGTAGGTTTGGCAGGTAAGGCTGTAAAAGTATTAAGCTGTAGAAGTATAAAGATGCGATTAGTACGTTCGTTGTACAGTGGTTGTATTCAAGAAATTTATTAGGACTTCTGGTGCTATAAACGACCCTTAAAGTGAATTAGTCGTTACAACCGTATTATCCAAATAGCGTGGACCGAACTATACCTATTTAATAGTTTAATAGGAATCACAAGCTTTTTCATATTCTTAAACAAAATTACACAGTACCAGCAATATTTGTAAGTTGTAAAAGAAAGAATCAGCTCGTGTAACTTGATAATTATTTATAATGAATTAAATAGAGTTAAATAAAAAACGCTTTTGCTAAACGGAGAAGCTCGTATTTCATACAAAATCCACCGCTTTTTGAAAGTAGTTTGAAAGTCCATTGCCCCGTTCTTGCTTTTTATCAAATATAAAAAATTAAGCAAGTAAATAATTCCTTTGACGTAATTTTAATAAACTACTAACACTAGAAATGGTTTGCGCGCTGCTTTATTTAATAAATGATTTTTTTAATTAAATCCTCAGCGAACGAGGGCGTAAAAGACGTCGAGTGCTAACCATGACATCGATCGAACGTCGCGTCGTCTAGGCAGGGACATAAATCATTCGTCCTTATTAATTTATTTTTGTATCCTGAAAAATTAAGAAGACGTCGCCTGCGTCTTCCTGAAATCCTCGAACAAAGAGCGTGGCTCACCACGACAAGAATTCCCAAGGACACACCAACTAAACAGAAAACATAAATGTAAAATATTTTATATAGGATATCCCAGAGAGAATGATATCTCAATAGGGATGCAAAAATAATATCTTCTTAGCCTTTAATTTGTAATTTTATGTAAATTAAATCAACTCTAAACTAACTTTAGCACTTAAACGTAATGTGTTTTCCTCTAGCTTATTACAACAGATTTCCTCTGCAATTGGTGTCAGAAGTAGGACAACGCTGCTGATAACGAACCATCAAGCTCCGGCATGATCAAGCGTACGTAAGATATTATCTCCGAGACAGTCAATCACTCGAAAATATATGACAAGCAAGAAGAAATAAAGCTGCATGGAGCTCGTGCAGTAAACGTTGAATAATGTAACACACGTCCTACCTATTCCCTGAACGGCGTGTACTCGTGCTCGAATCCCACGTACATTTTCAGTAATAACAACCCACGGGCAGATTTGAACGAACTCTCCGGTGCAATAAGAACACGCGCGACGAAAACGTAAAAACGAGCTGGCCACGCGTATAAAATATTTATTTATCGCCGAACGTACGTTACAATAAGTCCGGGTTATTGGCACCGGAGTTATTGCCTTTTTTAGACGAGACGCAGCAATAACAGGGCACTTCGAACCATCGTACTTTAGTACTTCAAAAAGAAATAAAATTTGGAGCAGCAAGTAGGATTCTGATTCGTATTAATTTATGAATAGATGCTTTGCATTTTACATTTAATTTATTTTATTGTTATTTGATGTTGCTTGTTTTCTATTTTATTAATAACATATTACGCAATAAAGATCGTAAGCTGTATGAACAGAAAAGTTATTTCAGCATGTGCGCAATTTCTTGATCTTGGTTGGTATTTAATAATTGAGAGAAGCTCGCGTAGTTTTTAGGGTATTTCACGTGTAGCCAAACTGAATAAAGCAGAGCAGCATACCAACTTTAACCATTTACTCTTTCGAACTTGATTTTCAAAGTACCCAACAACGAAAGGTGAAAACTATTAGAAAAAGAGAGAGACTTTCAGGATATTTGAAATTTCCCAAGCTATCGTTGAATAAATTTATCTGAATTTCCAACCGTGGTTATTTCGAACAAAATATTTCTAATCGAGAGGTTGAGGTTCCTCTTTAAAAAAAATCAATGAGCAAATGAAGTTGCCAGACGCATTAAACGAGCTCACGTCGCCCTAATCCGTTTCTTCTGAACAGCCTCATTTGTTTCCAGCCGAAACCATTTCCTGGGGCCCCGATCGCGAACTGAAGCCAGGCGTAATGAGTTTCGGCTCTCCTTTTTAACGTAATTACGTGTGCGTTTCGCCCGACGGTTTTACGCGACGCTTTGTTTTGCGCGATCACAAAAGAACTGCCAAATTTGGGAACAATTTGGGTTTATTGCGCGTGAGGCCTACATTACGGTACTGTTTGTTTTAGCTTTCACTGAGTCGAGATGTTACTGAATGAAAAGTGATACATAGACAACTATGATCCTAACAAACTTGATTTTATTATTATTTTTTTAGTAAATAAAGTTTCTAAAAGTACCTACAAATTCGTTTTTTTATTAAGTATAATGCCAGGAAATAATAGTATATAATACATGATGCTATAATGAATGCTATTATTAATAATAACCATTATAGTGAGTCGTATACTATACTTTGTCCACGACTACAAATTTTAAGAATTTTTAATTCATTCTATGCCGTCAATTCACTTATCTAAATATTACTGTAAATAAACAAGATTTGAGGAATTTGCAAAAAGTTTTTTTTTATAAAAATGTTGGTTGTTCCGTACATAACATGTTATAAAATTGAATTTCTTCTTTAAATAATGTATTTACTTCATTCCACACTACAATCAATGATTGCATTGCAAGTTAAGTCAAAAAGAGATCGCAGGATGTCGCAACTTGAAATTTTCATTACTAGGACAGATCGGTTTGGCTCACAGAGGAATTTTTGAGCTACGCTTCTGCTAACGAGGCCATAAATAGGGCCGAAACAATGGATGCTCGAGGAATCCATTGCAATCAAAACCGACTAGCAACAGAACTTGGCCGCCTCGCTGCAATTTGTCGATTCTAATACAATCTTAGTTCAAAAAGCGATCGCAGGATGATGCAACTTAAACTTTTCAATATGTTACTATTTCTTAAATTAAAATTCAACGTTAGTCAACGAAATTAAATTTTGTATGGTAAATATCTAAATACAAGTGTCCTGCCTTACCGCAAAATAAAATTTTGAAATTTTACCTGTTAATTAATACTAGAATATCAAGCGTAGTACATTAACGTACATTAAGAAATATTAAATGTCGTTTTTGGAAATTTTTAACAATTATTAATATGTAACATATTAATTAGTTAAAAATGTAACAATAAAAAACTAAGTAATAACATCTCACACCTCACAGAAATTAAAAGCAAACTATTAACTTCTCTGTCATTTTGAAACTGGTCGCTTTTAAACTCTATTGTATTTTAATTCAATAATTTATAAAATAATATTGCAAAAAACTAAAGGCAAATATAACAACATAATCTACACAAAATTATTAATGCTAAATGTGGCTTTAAATGTCGATTAAATCTAAGGTTCTAGTCAGTGTTGTCCGTTTCAGAAATTATCTACTAAATCTGGTAGGTTTTAGGACTCCATCTGAAAATATAAAATATGATAGATTTAAATTTAAAAACAAATAGTTTACAATGTATTGGAAAGCCAATATTTGCAAACATATAATTGTACAAGCTATTTCTCTGTCTTAAAACGAATAAACACTGAGTATACAGCACGCGGATGCTTCCTAACGTCAGTAAGCCGCACTATTGTCAATAAAGAATGAAGAAATCTACCCAGAAATCTTAAAATTTTCTCGTGTTATACCTATTTTCAAGAAAGGAAGTAAAACGAATATGAAAAACTACCGACCTATATCTATAGTAAGTGCCTTTTCAAAAATATTTTAAAAAATCATCTACGATGAACTTTGGCGATTCCTGAATAAGTATAATGTTATGCAAGAATGTCAGATTGGCTTCAAAGAGTACAGATCTTTTTTTTTATAGAGAGGATTAGAAAATCTTCCGAAAAGTCCCCCAGCTGGTTCTGTGCCGAGGGGAGTGTCGGATTCGTCGGATTCGCCTGCCGACTAAAACCCTTCCCTCTGTTTGCGGAGCCACACTATGCCCGGAAACCACCTTTCGGTGTTACTTCGAACACGTACGGTGTCTCAAAGAATAATTCTAAGTATCTTCCTTACGTCACGTACCGGCGGGGAAATCTCGTCGATATTCCAAAAAAAAAATTTTTTCTTTGAGGCCTTATAGGTGATGGCTATTTCCGGCTCTTCCTCCTGATCTCTTCCTGTGCTTTGCTTTCCATTATAGCGCGCAACATTTTTGTAACTATGTTCCAGTTATCCAGTTGATCGGGGAAACACCCTGTTGTAATGGCATCGTTAAAGACTTTTAAAAACGTATTGGGGTTCGCCTTTACTGCTGCTTTTATCGCCTCGCCGGCGATTTCTTGGCCTTAATTTTATTTGCAGCGATGACGAGTTCCTCTACTGTGAAAATCTCTATCTCTGAATTTACTATAATTTGCGGCCATATACGTAAGGGTACTTAGGGAAAAATATCTCCACTTGTTCTGCTCTCTCCTCGTCAAGTATACCAGGGGGCCTAAGTCTTATTTTTTCGTTACTATCTAATACCCCTGTCCCCACGTATCGTTGTTTATCTCTTCGCACAGATCCAACCTCATCTTTCTCTTTTGCCTTCTGATGATTTTTTTGAAATCGTTCTTCGCTTCTTTATACTTATGATTCATCTCCTGCCTTCTCGTATCGTCGGGCGTTGCATTCGCCCTGGTTGGCGCTCTTCTGCAAGTAATACAAGTTTTGCGTAACTTGGCGATTTCGGTGGTCCACCAATATGCGGGAGGGTGTTTCAGTTTCCAGGGAATTCTTCTAGACAGATATTTGTTGCAGGTGTTCTTAATAATCCTGATTAGATCGTCCGGGCTCTTTACCTCGTCGACGTTTGTCCTCTTCCACCCTATGAATACAGAGAGTACGGAAACAACATTTAATTTCATTGAGGAAATACGTTAAATTTTGACCTAAACAGAGTCGTTGCAGGAGTTTTTTTTTACTTTTCACGTGCCTTCGACACTATCGACTGAAACATCCTTAAATATAAACTGTACGCTATGGGAATACGGGGTAACATCCTTTCTGAAAGACAGAACATTTTACGTTGATATCGAAGGTGTAAGATCAAACATACATAATATCGAACTAGGTGTTACTCAGGGATCAACAATTGGTCTTCTCTTCTTGATTTACATCAACGATTTGCGACTACATGTTAGAGATGGCTACTTATAAACTTCGGCGATGACACGTCTTTCGATACGTCGGACTCTTCACCAGAAGAACTTGGAGATGTGGTAGGCCGGATAATTGCGGACGTCGAGAAATGGTGCAAAAAGAACAAAGTTATAATAATCACGATTAAAAAAGTTCGTTGGTTCAGTTTTTTAATAGTGAAAAACCAGTTACCAATCTAAGATGCTCAAGCAGTGTAACTTTCCTTGGAACTATCTTGGATAAAAGGCTGTGTTGGTTTGAACAGGTAGAATACGTAGTGGAAAAACTTAACAGTGCGTTTTAAGCCTTATTAAAGCTTAAACAATCTGTGGACATAAGCGCAATGTTACAAATCTATTACAGTTTAACATAGAGTTATATGTGCTACAATGTCATATGCAGTGGTATATTGTCAAACTGCGTCTCGGGTTCTT
Source organism: Serrognathus titanus (assembly GCA_039766575.1). Lineage (NCBI taxonomy): Eukaryota > Metazoa > Arthropoda > Insecta > Coleoptera > Lucanidae > Serrognathus > Serrognathus titanus. Next base: position 47,427,246 of record CM077914.1, on the reverse strand, counting down.
ATAGCACAGAAGAAAATAATCAGACTCATATACAACATCAAATGTAGAGACTCTTGTAGGGAGACATTTGTTCACGAACGCATTACGACCTTCTTTTCCACATATATATATATAAATGCTGCCTATATACTTTTAGATATTTTAATGTTTTTGTAAAAAATGGAGATTACCATACATATAATACTATATTTAAAAATAATCCAGTACTTCCAGAACATTTTTCAACGTATTATGAAAAGTCATCAATTTACTCATGTCTGTTCTTTTTTAAAAAACTTACAATAACGATAAAATTTTGTAAATCAAGTAAAGAATTTAAGAATAAGTTGAAATCCCACCTAATTAATAACTGCTTTTATAGTATTAATGAATATCTAGATTATTAAAGTTTACGAGTTTTTTACCATTAATATTTTGATTGTTTTCGTTCAAATTTTGCTTGAATTTGTATTATCATTAATCTTATTTTACGAAACCTAACATTAAGTTTTATCTCACTTGCGTTACTTTTATTATATTGCAATATTTTAGTTAGTAAGTGTTTGATAGTTTTGATCTCTGTTATATTTATATCTTTTTACTTTGTAATTATTGACTTGGCTTATTTAATTGTATGGACAAAAAGCCGAAAGAACTATTCATTCATTCATTCATGACCTTAGCAAACATATTCTTACTGTAAACCTATTTATCTTCCTTTAATAAAAACTAATTCTGCTGGAATAAAGTTTACAAAGAAGGTGCCTTTGAATAATTATTTTTGCTTTATTTTAATCTCAAAAGCAATTCATTTTTATGTTATATTATACCGTTGAGTGAAGGAGTTTCTTCAATCAACGATTATACCTACAGTGACCGGCAGAAATTTGGACACACATGGGAAATTTTTTTATTGTTGATTTTTCAGAAAAATTTATTCTTCTTCCCAAATTCAAAATGTACATATCAAAATTTGAATATCTTTTGTCATATACCGAGGAAATCAAGATATTTGAAATCCTCATAAGAGTAAAGTACCTTTATTTTTCAAAATACGCGAAAATATTATTTCTAGGTGGTAGACGAGCGTAAAACAAATCGCAGAGTATATGTCTGTCACACCTGAAGAAACGTCCAAATCTATACATTCAAAGTTCTACAATACGCAGTTTGATACGAAAAAAAATGTAAAATATGTAAAATTTATTTTTTATCGTAGGTGGCCATGATTTCATATTTAGGATCTCATAATAGTCCTGAATAACTTTTCCAAATAATATTTCTGTATTTTGAAAAATAAAGGTAGTTTACTCTTATGTCGATTTCAAATATTTCGATTCCTCGGTATATGACAAGAAGTATTCAAATTTTGATAATTACATTTTGAGTTTGGGAAGATGCAGGGGCTTTCATAAACAATAAATTTTTCAGTTATTATTTATTTGATTTTTTAATATTTATTATTCATTGGGTGCGTTCAGAAGACCAAGCAGCTTTCACAGTGTTACCAATTCGTAAAAATCAGAAATTCCTCACGAGTTGTAAAGAAATCGCTTTTCATCTCAAAAAACAAAATAAAAGACGGTCAATTTTACAATACAATTCAATGCATTAGTAATAAGTTTTAATTAAAAAACACTTTGAAGAGAATAATGACAAAACAAAGAAAACAAAATAATAAAAACACAAAAATAAATAATGATAAAAATAAGAATACAATTGATGTTACGTCACGATTTAATAAATAATACTTAAAAAGATTAAAAGAACGATGCAAAAGCAAAAGAAATAATAAATATAAGAAATACGAAATAATAAAATTTATTGGTAAATTTTGAAAATGCTTTTCGGGAGGAAAGGTGTCAAAACGAAAGAATAAAATTTTTAAAAATATATAACAATATTTTAAGAAATAAAAACAAAAGACAGTCGAATTTAATGGATTAAAAAAAGAAAAGAAATACTTAGAGGCAAACAGTAACGAAACAAGGAATTATTTGCCTTCCTATTAGATCAACAGATTATTCAAAAAAACTACAGTAGACGACGAGTGACAACTGACAATTTCTTATTTCGTCTTTTGTATCGCGAGAAATAGCTGGTGAACCACCTCGCTAAAAGCAAACGAGAAAAAACCTCTCGGCATGTTTAACAAATCGCGTTGTGACAGTGACAATTTATTCATGAATATTCGTGAATTTATTCACGAACACACTTCGTGTTACATTAGTGAAGAAATTGATGAATTTCTTTGATCCTAATGGCCGTTTATAGGTATTACTAACATAGCGAAAGAATTTGGCACACACCTTAGTTTTGGTACAAAGCTTAGTTTTCCACTGTTGGTACACCTGAAATTCATAAAAATTGAGAAAAATTTGTTGTAACTCGTGAATAAATTGACGAAAAAATTCATTAATTTATTTGACGTCAAAGTTGGTGCATTACCTAACCTAACCCGTTATCAGCAAGCGGATTTCATTCACAATTCGAGTTGAATTCGCTAGTTTTGTTACTAGATTGGTATCCCGTGTCACAAAAATACAAAACTCGACGTCCTGAATTCGACATGCAAAGTGTACTCGAATAGAGTAAATGACGGCGTTATACAGTATGTATTTTCTCTACTAAGCCAAGCATTTTTACCATTTAAAAATTACTGACAAAACGTTGGTGAAATGACTCCGATTTATATCGAAACCCGAGAAAAGAAATTCGACCGAAGAGTGAAATACCAAATTAGTAACTTATCGCGTTCGTAATCGCAATACAATCGAATCGATCGACGCAGAACGGAATTGAGCTGCTGATATTTGTAATAATAGATAACTGAATCTAATTAAAAAAAAAAAACAATTTACAAAAACTTTCCTTTTCCTGCAAGAAAACATGAGAAAAAGAGAACGTTATGAGCTTAATAAATGCACGCCCTCGGCACGCAGATGTTTAAGTTTTGGCAACACTACGCAATAATACCAATTTATGGAAATTTTTGTGTCTTACGGCGTTTTCGATTGACCGCATTAGTACAGAATAAAACCCTATCTATTCTGTGGCATTAGTGTGCACTCAGAAAATCTTCATCTCGTGCTATTACATGAGGTTAAAAGCAGATGCAAATACACCGAGTATATCCGATGCATGTGAATCGAAAACGCTTTTAAAATTGCAAACTGGAAAAATTTTTGAGAAAAAGAGAATTTTTCAAGACTAAATTACTTAAATCTTGACAAAAATAGCTTAAAATTGTAATTTGAGGGAAGAATCAAGCATGAAAGGGGATTTTTGTCCCAATGTGAGGGAAGACAACTGTCAATAGTTGGCAACATTGCCACTGCCTGAATTAATGGTGTTGGCGATTATACGTGTCGATTTCTAACACGCGCCGGCTTATTTCAATCAATTCATAATAGAAAACAAGCAGAAAATGCTTTCTGGTACGTAAATTACAACTATTTGATCGCAAAAGCATTATTATTATTTATGGTTACAGGGGGCGTGTTGATTCTTGTGCTTTTTACAACTGCCCGTGCGAGTGTGTCAGGTTATATCGGCCCCGCAGAAGAATATAAACTGACGGAGATCCTGATGAGGGCCTTCGTCAAACTGCAAGATGGAGACGTGACCACCATGTATTACGGAGCGAAAGGATTTACGACATTAAACCAGCCGATACCTCGAGTTTCAAGGATGGATTGCTGTGCTCATTTGCAAACCCATTTCAAACCGGATGTTTCACCGGAGACGGCGTTCCATGCATTAAGTACTTGGTCACTGATGAACTGTACCGAGGCTATTCGAGTAAATAAAACTCTCCATAATGAGCGGACTATACAAGTAAGTTTTTTTCTTTTATGGGAATTACTAATTATAAGAGTTACAAAGTGCTGTGCCAATGTCAGTTCTTGAGATAAGTTCAATGATGAAAACACCTTTTTAATGTCTTATTTGTGAAGGTACAAAAAGTTCTTTCACCTTTTGCTTGATTTGGTATGGCAAAAAAAGTTGTTTTCTACACATCCAGTTTGTAAATGGATCTTTTTATGCACGTCATATGTAGCTAATGTACCTACGTACATTACTCATTCAGATTGAAAAAGGAACCTCTTGATATGAATGTTTGTAAAGTAAAATTTACGATTTATTACTTGGCTTGAAAGTGTTGATGTGTTCCATACAAACTGTACATGTTGTAATTTATTTATTTTTTGTCACACTATAGATGTTAAATGAATTTATTACTGGAGGTACTGCAAGCATCTCGGATCTGAGATACACCATACAAGCCATGAAATTATTGAATATACCAATTCCTAATCCTGTAGGGCTTGCACGTTACATTCAGTCTCGCTTGAAAGAAGACGACAGTCTCTTGACCTTGGGGCATGCGTTGCATGCAGCGAGAGAACTTGAACACTTCGGCAAATTCGCCCTTGATCGTGTGGAAGATATCGTCGTGCAAGCTGATGAAGTAGATGGACGTCTATTACAATGGGAAGGTGGTTTGTGGACAACCGGCCTGCTCCTCACAGGGCTCTTAAATCTGCCTGGAGCGAAACCTTTCAATCAAAACCAAGCCGATAAATTCGCTGCTTATTTACTCAGCAGAAGAAGTGTTCAAAGTCCACGAGGGGCCCTCACTTTGCTGCAATCTGCCATTGCCTTATCAAGTAGTGAAGTATACCCCGTCTGTATTACCATCGTCGGATCCGCACAGATATCTCCAGAGAAGCCGGAATTAAACATCAAGATCTCTGATTTATTTGGAAAACCATTAAAAACTCCACCGACTCCCGTTATTGCACAATCAGCAACGCGTACCACTGATGATGTTGTTGTCCTGTCAAAACAACCACTTAGCCCCACTGAGAATGCGACAGTATTCAAACTACCCCTCCGATTAGAACCAGGGCAATACCAAATTGCACTGAGCGCTGGTGCACACTCGACAACTTTAACAGTTCGTGTTTTGGGCCCCGTCAATTTGCAATGGCTGGAAATCGGCTTGGGTGATGCGGATGGTGCATCGGCCCCTCGTTTAACCAAGCTGGAATTTCGCTCAGAGCTAACAACGCCCTTACAAGCCGACTCAACTCATAGCTTGATTCTCAAATTCCCCTTGACGAGGGTAGTACATCAAGCATTCCTGCGATTGTACTCTAACCATCATGAAATTATTTTCATTGCTGAAAAAGACTCGAATCAACTGTACAAGATGAATGTGAATTTAGCTTCAGAGCTTGCACACTCCGGCACCTTCGACATGGAGCTTATAATCGGTGATGCCATCATGAGTAATCCAATACGTTGGCGTGTGGGTAGCATAAAAGTAAGTCTGCCAACACCTGAGCCGACTAAAACAGTGAGGACGGGGTTAAAGCCTGAAATCAAGCACTTATTCAGGAAGCCGGAGGCAAGACCCCCTCAAATGGTATCCTTGCTGTTCACTGGCCTTGCAGCTGCACCCCTCTTGTTGCTACTCATTTTATGGGGCAAGATCGGAATTAATCTCAAGAACATCAGTTTCTCATCTCTACCCTTTCACGTTGGGCTCGGCTCCATTCTGGCTCTATTCGGATTGTTCTGGTGGCGATATGATATGTTTGTAACATGCTTTTGGTTGGTACCACTTGGCGGTTTCACCTTCCTCTCAGGAAACCATTTACTGAACAAAATAGCCAAGCAAAGGAAATAGTTTGTGTCTAATAAATTTTGTGTTTTTAATTTTGATGTTCGTCACATCACTTTCGGTGTTTCATTTGATGTTTAAAGTCGTCACCAAAGTAGACTGATTAATTTTTTTTTTATTAAACTTATATCTGTGTCAATCAAATTTGTGTTCTAAGTGAGCTGTCCACAATAAATGAGACTTAACTGTTTTCAGCGTATTGAAATTTTTAATATTTTATAAACTGTGAGGATCAACTTCAATTTATAATAGTCTGATATCTCTCATAAACAGTGAAGATATTAAATTTTTTTAATGTTACTTAATGGGAAAATTCTTAAACTTACACCTGTTTAATTGTGTAACAGGTGTAAGACCTAGACAAGAGCTTTTTCTTTGTATAAACTTCAGTTTCTCCATAAAGTGGTTCAAAGGAACACTTTTTTCCATTGAAATAAGATCTGAACTCATGCTACAGACAGTACACATCAGAAAAATCCCTATTAAGGTAGGATCTTATTTCAATAACAGAGAAACTACAAGTTCCATTCAACTATATTGATGGAAGAAAGCAAAACTTTTGCAAGGGTAAAAATGCTTGTCTAGTTTAGGCCTAAGGAAAAATTTTGCAAGCTGTATTGATAATAAAACAACAATTAATGAAACTTATTATTATTAATTATAAAATGAAAAGTAGTACAACCTTATCGTCCGTAAACTAGAATTATCCTTCACCATCTTCAGAGTTTTGATCATCTTTTGTTACCTCCTCGTTTTGCATCGCCTGCATCAACTGCTGTTCTTGTTGGGCACGTAAATGTTGCTGTACATTAGCAATGTACTCTTCAGCAAGGCTACAAGCTTGCTCGATTTCATAATTATGTGAAACTAAAGCTACCCATTTGGCTTCGAGAGCCCGCAGTTGCTCTCCACCTTTCGTTTGTAAAGACTTCCTCTGCCAGTTAACTTCTTGCAGAGCCTGCTTTAACTCAGACAATTTTTTCGATGCTATCCTTTCGCAGTCAGTCAATGTTTGGAGATATCTTTGCCAAGCCGGGCAACAATACTGCAACATCAACTGAAGATTTAATATTCGGACTGCCTGATGTTCGAGCTGCGCTTGTGAGTTGTCTACACATTCGGACCATGCACCAACTTCGTTAAGTTTACCACTGGGAGGGGGCGGAAGTTCGTAACGTTTCATGGACATCGTGTCCATGGGGAGACGATTTTGTAACCGTTCGAATTCCAAGTGCATCATTGAAGTTTCGAAAGCAGTCACGTTCAGTGGAGGCAGGTGGTCTAAGTAGTTTTTCGTGGGTCTATATCGCCTGCATTCTTCTTCTACCATTGCAAAAGCCTGCAATTTACGTAATTGTACCCTTAAACTACAGAGTTTAATTTACTTACAGCTTCTCGCACTCCAGGTTCATCGTAACCTTGGTCGATATACGGAAGCGCGTCTACAATAACTTCTCCTGCCATTCTGTTTACTGTTAAAAAAGAAAATAAACGTAAATTATTCGTTTTGTTGATTCGAGCGTGGTTTTACAACGATTTTGACAGCGACGATCAATGTTGCCAATACTATAAATTTTATTCCTGGAATCTTGACATTTTGACCAACAGTCACTATAGTTTATTTTTAAACTAGGAGGAGTAACAGTTGTCGGCCTGTCGTAGGTAGATTGACACTGTAATACTAAATCAGAAATTAATTTGGCTTGCTTAGGAGGTTTACAAATTCTTCAACTAATCAATTTTATCAACAGATTTGCTTACAAGTTTAAAACTAACTGAAATTGTCATATGAATTATGAAAAATGTTAATTTTTTCGTTTAAATTGAAGGCTTGTGTAAAACCGACTGACAAACATCCAATAACTTTGTCAGTTTTTGGCGGGCAAAATTCAAATTACTCCTCCTCGTTTAAAAATAGACTATAAAAATTCATGTTTTGTTTTAATACATCCATTATGTTTAATATCTACAAAATATAGCAATACAAAATCTATATGTAAAAGCTCATTCGTTTTCTGGTTATACTATGTTATAGAAATATATCAGCATCTAAGTTGGCCGTGACAAGGTGCTTACTGTGAACATACCACAATTTTGATTATTTGTTGTAAATTTTATTCTTTAATATATTTTTTCGTATATTACAATAGATCTCATTCTTAGTGTCATTGTTTATTACAATAGATCACATTCATATGTCGTCTCATCGTACTGTTGAGTTCGAAATCTCAAAAGCAAGGTTAAGAATGGTTAAGTTCAAATGTCAAGTTGACAACTGTCTTGATGTTGATGGTTCACAATATAATTTTCATGGCCAACTTCGACCTTTAAAAACACTCTATACTATTAAATAAAAACCCTATTTTGCGATTCCCAATTAAATTTTGCGGAACCCCCGACATTCCACATGTGAAATTTGAGGTTCCGCCATTAAATTCGTTTTTAATTTTAATTTAATAATTTAAAATATGCAGGAAGAATTTATTTAAATTGTTTCAACAACGATTAATGTTCTAGAGGAAAAGAGATTGGTGTTTCATTATCATTTAATGTAGAATCGGAACAATTAATTGAAGTTTACGATAATCTAATAATAAATTTATTTATTTTGCCGATAATTTAAATAATATCAATAATGAGGATAATAGGTGTTTTTCATTTACACAAATGGACAGTTCGGAGCCGCTCCATGGCTGCTCTGAGCAGTTTATATATCTGTTATTGTTTGTCATTGGACAGCACAAACAACTATGGCTAAGGTAGCTAACCGCTAAGGTGGCTAACCGCTAAGCCACTAGGCGACCCAGCTCCTATGTGTAAATGGAGAGCAGCTAATATCGATATGAATAACAAACTTATAATTCAAATAACATCGATTCAAGAAATAAATCGATGAAAGCGCCACTATTTAAAAATAAAATTCAGAATTGCCAACTCAAACAGTGATTCCTGAACCCTTTATACGTACTTTTTACATCACTAAACACGTGCGTATATGATTTCGCATTTATATGTATTTTCTATTACTTAATTTACTTTAATAATTACAATAAACATAATAAATTATTCAAGTTTTGCTATATTAATAATTCATTATAAAAATTATTTATGACATTTTACAATGTTGGCCTACTGCGCGAAAGAATCCAACTTCAGTTCACTGATATTGTTAATTGCCTGTTTGGCGCTTTGACGAAATTAACGTTCGTTGCACTATTTTTCGGTGAAAACGATGAGTGCCCCATTATTCGCGTGTTCAAAATGCTTTTCTCGTCATCCGTTCGAAGAACTTTCGGCCGGCCAGCAGCTGTGCAAAGTAAGTTTTTTTCTCAGTTACGACCAGGTTATCTCCGCGAAACCATCCATTCATTCATGTGTCAAAATGTTCCATGTTTGCCGCATTCTGGCATTCTTGTTGAAATTTCCGTAGTTTGAACAAAAGTGTGAGATTTGTATGCGTTAGTTACAAGCCTGTGAAGATGCTTTCTATTTGATGCTAATTTTTCGCCCAGGAATGTCGTGGAGCATTTCCGATGGTGAAATGCACCTATTGTCGCTCCGAATTTCAACAAACGTCGAAAGGAAGCACTAGTACTATTTGTAAAAAGTGCGAACAAAACGTTAAAGCTTACGGCAAACCTTCTGCTTGCGAGTACTGTAATATTATTGCGGCGTTCATAGGGAATAAGTGCCAGCGATGTACTAATTCGGAGATCAAATATGGACCGCCAGTCAACTGTGAACAGTGCAAACAGAAATGCGCATTTGATCGTCAAGATGACGATAAAAAGGTAAATATACGTTCACTTAGATATGATATTTCGGAGCGGGCGTGGATCTTTTCATTTCCCGAGGATCTTTTACTTGTAGGTGGATGGCAAGCTTTTGTGTTGGCTGTGCACTTTGTCGTTTAAGAGGGCGCTAGCGAAAACTAAACAGAGTGATGCTGATCGACGTGTCATTAAAATGTCACAACTTCGACAGAACAAGCACAAGGAAAGAAAGTGAGTATAAATTTAAAAAAAGAAGGCAGAAACTTCTGTCCACAGAAGTAATTCTTCATACACTTGTTTAGAGAGAGAGAACTTATTTGTTTATCATGGCTTCGTAAATTAATCAAGGACAAAGTTCTTTATCTGGCTGGTCATGTTCTTAGTTCAAAGCCTTTTCAGTTCCGAGAAAGAGGCCTATTACTATCTTCAGAGAAGTGATGCCTGCAGGCAAACACTAAAAGAAAGCATTACCTTTTGGACTGCAATTAATAATGCAACACTTTGGCATTTTGGAGTGATAGGAGTGTAATATATTTCTGATTTATTAATCAAATTGACAAAATGTACAAAATTCGAATTCAAATCAAACATCAAATGTAACTTTAAGGGGCGGTCTTTCCATCTTTTGATAAACTAACTGACAGATAAACACCATGAAAGCAATTGAAGGGCTATGTGCAAAAACAGGTCAGGTCCACTTTTAGGGGAAAATGACTTTGAATGGATTTAGCTCTATAAAATATTGTGCATCTTTCAATACAACATCCAAGTTTGGTAATTGAAATGCTTGTATACATGGAGCAGTCATGTTTCTATTATATTCTTAATAAAACTTTTTTTGTTGATACTGTAAACTTTACTGACTGATTTTTGCACTGAACCCTTCAATTCATGACAATTAACCATTCATATGACTTTAACATGAAAATGGGAAGACCGGCCCTTGGTGTGGTAACTATAGCAGTGGTGCAAGTTTTATTTAAAATTATGCAGAGTGAGCCATACTAATGAAAACCTATGAAACAGACTTTTTTTTCAAATATGACTGATAAAGTACTGGCAATATTACCATTTTGGGCGAGATTCTGCCATTTGGGCTACATTTTGGACATACTTTACGCTTAAAAACCTTATTTAGCGACTAGGACCTAATTTGGGCTACTTTCTTCATGAAATGAATTTCTAGTCATACATACAAACAAAATCACTCTACTGACCAAAAATTTGAAATCAGACTTTTCAATTTATTATTTATTTAGATAAAAACTGACCTCGATGCCTGGAGCTGGATTTTCATTACAAAATTAATGGTGAAGACCTCATTTTGATGTCTTGTTTCGGGGGTACAAGATGTTTTTCCAAATTCTGCAATTTCGTAGCTCTTTTGTTTATGAAAATTTCTGATTTCTGTAAAAACTTTCTTATGGCACTTTTTGCCGTAGAATTAATTGATCTTAATTACAATTTTCTGAAGCACATGGTTTTCGAGATATAAGCAAAACTTTCGAATTTTTATATGGAACATCCTGTATATTTTTTAGCATAAAATAAAATAAAAGTTTTTCAAAATTTTTGCAACATTTCAGTAGGCTATGAATTATTAATGAAACAATTGACGTTCTTTTGCATTGTCACAGTAGACTTCTGTCAATGTTCAACGCATTTTTTACAGCGATTGTAAGATTTCTTAAATTATTTTCCTAAAAATCGTCGCTGCATATGTTTAAAGCAAAATGTTTTAATTCGTTAATTTGCTATAGGTACGTAATTATATTATAATATATATTATAATTATATAAAACAATAATTAAAAAAGGTTGATAAATTAAACAATACCAATTGTTTCAATAATAAATCATAGCCTACTAAAATATTGCAAAAATCTTGAAAAGTTTATATTTCGCAAATGCTTTGATTAACATGTCAAGTACATTACATTTTTGTAAAGATAATTTTATGCTCTTTTTAGAAATGCAAAAATATACAGGGTTTTCCTTATAAAAATTCGGAAGTTTTGCTTATACCTCGAAAACCATGTGCTTCAGAAAATAGTATTTAAGATCAATGAAATCCTTTAGAAATAGATGTTTCTCTTGTCAAATTTTCCTTTCCATTTGCCTTTAGTTTTTAATTTGATTTTTCACTTATTTATTAATTTGTTTTTCACTTGCCTCTCTTTTCATTTCATTTTTTTTTTTATTTTCCTTTTGTGTTTTTTTTTCAATTTTTTCTTTTTCATTGAGTTTTACATTTGTCTTTAGTCTTTCATTTCATTTTTCATTTAAATTTTCTCTTCGTTTCTTATTATCTCTTACTTCTCTCTCTATACTCAACCTAGTTATAATTATACCACATCTATGGAATTAACCACAGACCTGCGTAAGCATCAGTGTGTGCTATGGGTGTAGGTGTTCAGACCTCCCCTACCAAGACCTTAATTCTATGAACTGTATTTGATTACAAGTTACAATACACCCTGTATATTCTACCTCATCTAAATCGTATATAGAAAAATTTAAAGCAAATGAAATTGTATAGAGATCACTGAAATTTTCACACTGTTTTAGAAGCCGTATGATATGATGTTAATTTTTGTATAAAATTTGTTACAAATTGAGAGAAATAGGCAACCAGTGAATGTTTATTGGTTGATTTGATACTTCTCTCTCAATTTTTAACAGATTTTACACAAAAATTGTATAATGGATCATATGAAATTCCTTGTCTACAACTAACAATATTTATTAATTTTCAAAATGTTGCTTGACTTACAACACTGTAAGAGTTTAAAATAAACCCTACAGATAATAGCTGATAGTAAACTCTCTAATTCCCTTTAGTAATGAACATGGATGTTCTTTGTCCTTACTATGAACATGCCATGCTCTTTCACATCCAAGAAATGAAACTGTGAAAGTTATAAAGTCATCAGATCATCATCATCATCATCATCATCATCATCATCATCAGAAAGTGTGTACATCACAGCAATGAATCGATTTAGGAATCTGTGTAAAGTGTGATTCTGCTCAAAGTGCAATATTAATGTAAAGAAATTAATTCAAGTTTCACAAACGTTGAGGAGCATAAATAATACTTTGTTGGCCTTATTGAACAGTATAAGCAGACCTTCAATGAATTTGTTTATTTGTATGAATGTTTATGACAATTTTAAAACCACCAGGGAAAATATTTTCAGTTCAAAGAATTCATAACATTTTATAACGTGTCCGATGTTCCAAAAAGTAGTATTAGTAAATCAGTATTTTTGTTTTAACTTTCGTCAACGTGCAATTCGCAAATAGTCTATTATAGATGCCAAAATATGCGTTCAAGCAAAGAACTCAGGATTTTCAGAGCTCCAAATTCGTGAGTTTATAAAGCAGACCACGTCAGTGAAAATAAAAGGTACCTCAAAAGCACTTGTTTACTCTAAAGAAGCAGACACCACGCATTTATTTTTGAAAAATTCAGAACCAGCAGGGTTGAAGCTTTAAGAGGACTATTATAGAGGTCCGCCATATGTTTTATATAAACAAAAATTATAAAATTTTAAAACCTATTACGGAAAACGACTTTCCAAACATCCTCTATATAAAAAACAGATCACCTTTGAAAATGAAATTCTCATTCCTAAATGTGCAAAATGAATATAACAATTTGCTATATAATGTGCTGCCATCTTAAGGTTGAAGAAAGAGCAACTCATGTCAAATAAGTTTGGCAACGTTGTTGTGCGTTCCGAATTGTCGCTGGGCTTTTAAATTTGTTACCTTCGCCGTTCCAAAATTCTAAGAGTGTTATCACATTTAATTTAATTGTATTTGAATTTATGAGCAAACGCTGGATGTTGGATGAACGGTTACCGCCGAAATAAACTGGTTCATAAAATGTAATCCATGAAATTTTATATTTTCAATGAATTATTCAGGTTTTCTGTAAATTTTCTGAAAATTATTTGTTTTCTGATTTATTTAAATGAGGTAGCATATATCTCTCTTTCTCCACAATAATGAAATATAAAGAATATAACATGTGAGCAACAAAAAATCAGATTAGAATAGATGGTGCAAAGAAAACGTATGTCTGTGATTAACTCGGCGTCAGACTGATCTCACAGTTCATGAATGTATTAGATTAATCAAATCAGTTAATCACAGACATACATTTTCTTTGTCCCGCCTACTCTAATCTGATTTTTTGTTGCTCACTTTTTACTTTTTACATTATCATTTTGTTGTACCAGTTTTTTGAATGATAAAGTTAAGTCAAGGTATGATTAAGCTTTAGAAAAAAAAACTGCATTTATTATAGCCTCAAAATTTATTTAAGTGACAGGTCAGTTTAATGTGGTTTAGGTAATCTCAATCTTCCAAATAGAGATTGAATGAATATAAATGAAAATAATTATAAAATTATGTGTCTATTACACCATTTCGTATTGACATTATAATTAGGAAGCAAAGTAATGTACACTAATGATTATACAGTGTGTACCAAAAAGTTTTCTACAAATGGAGAAAAAGTTTATCTTACATTTCACAAAAAAAGATATTCTTGATAAAAACCTTTGCATGACTTGGAGATCCATAATCAGGTACAGAATTTTAAAAAAATTGGCTGGAATACAGGGAAAATAAAAAATAATGATTTGGATGCAGAGCAAAATACGTTCTACCTGTAGTGAAGAGCAAAACGTTGAATGAAATTGTGATTAAATAGCAAAAAATTATGCACACTTGTAGATTATTGATATTTCCAGATAAAAATTAAAAGACAATAAACACTTAAACTCTTAAATTTATTTATTACATATTGGACAGTTGTGAAATGTATAGTTTTATCAGGGTGTCTATTATTAAAGATTTCTGCTGCTTCACTACAAGTTTTCTCCAACGAGAACAATTTCAATTTTATCTGCAATACTTAGTTTTACTGGCATTTCTAATTATTGCAAATACACACTGATGTTACATTTGACATATATTGACAGTTATTAGATATTCCAAAGCACTCTATCAGTAACAGAAAATAAGGCACTTATTAGGAACGGGAAGTTTCGTACTGCACATTAATCTAACAATTTGTGAACTGTTTATTGTCTTTTAATTTTTATCTGGGAATATCCATAATCTACAAGTGTGCATAATTTTTTGCTATTTAATCACAATTTCAATGAACATTTTGCTCTCCACTGCAGTTTGAACGTATTTTGCTCTCTGTCCAAATCATTATTTTTTATTTTCCAGCCAATTTTTTAAAAATTTTGTACCTGATTATGGATCTCCAAGTCATGTAGAGCTTTTTATCAAGAATATTTTTTTTGTAAAATGTAAGATAAACTTTTTCTCCATTTGTATAAAACTTCTTGGGACCCACTGTATATAAAGTGCGTTCAATAAAAACCGTTATCAAGTAGGGTTAAGTCAAATGCAAATCTTGCAAAGTCACGTCGTAACTTATTTATTTTTATTTATTTCGATCTCTCTATATAATAGACGTTTATTGCGACGTTGCCAATCACATTTGCAGTGCCTTTAAATAATTTAATCTTGTTCAACGAAATTACATGGAAATCTTTGTCCTTCTAAGGGCCTTTAGATAATAAAAATTACTATAACTTAATTTATTAAATAACCAGATATATGACTTTTTTGTATTAATTATGATTTATGGTTTAGCTTTCCTAAATGGCCTTTTTTTTTTTCTAATACTTTACTAGACAAAAATTTTCTGGATCTTGGATGTTCCACGCTGTTTTTCGCCAACAATTAAATAATCTGAACTTTTTGCAGTAACTAATTAGGAGGATATTACTTAATGCATGCAATTGTAGGTTAAGTGGACATAATAAAAGACCTCATCGAATAGATGTTACTAAGCCACCTCCGGATATCGATAATGGGCCACCAAATAAAACACCCAGAAACAACGCCGGGCCTGGAGTGATTAGAGGCGAGTTGGATCCCAACAGTTCGGATCACATGGTTGCCATGACACAGCTCAAAGAACAAATAGCTAGCCTGCAGAAGCAATTGAGTCAAAAAGACGCCCTGCTCTTGAGCAAAGACAAAATGGTGGATAAATATTTGAATTTCGCTTGTATACCTTGAAGCACTGTCATTGATTTTCATTTTTAGATAACCGAATTGAAAGCTAAGCACTTCACAATGGAAGCCGAATTAAGAAACAAAATGAAGTCCATCGAGAAAGACCAGGAAGATAAAATAGAGGCCCTCAACAGACGCGTGCAGAGCTTATTGAAAGAGGTGGCGAGCCTGTCGAAGAGCACGAAACGTGATCGACTGACTGCAACGAAAGAGAGCAGTAATAACAGTGGGAGTGGCACTGACAGTCCAAGCACACAGTAAGGACTTACACTCTAAAATGATTCATGTGTAAGGACCTCGCAATTTTTTTTTCTTTTTAACTTTAACAATTTATGCTAAGGAAATATGAGGTTACTTAAAAGGAAATTATTTTAACAAATAGAATAAAGGGTTCTGCAAACCGAAGTAACCATGACCAGAACTTGAAAAAATTGAATGGTGAATAGGCTTTTGTTTGTAGAACTTTTTATTCTTGCAAAAAGAAAACTATTTCACATTATTATTAGTTGGTGCGCATTTTGAATAATTCATTATTTGCCTTCAAAATTGGCGCAGGTACAAATTCTAATGTGTATCGTACTTTTGGGAAGATTAGTTTGAACTCCATCACTGTTGTGATTTTCGTTTAAATTACACTTATTTAATATTGTTTGAATTTAATTCAAGATTGTGTAAGCGGATGGTATTTACTTTTAGACTATATTTTGTGTATGGTATTTAAATTTGATGTAATTATCAATTAAGGTACACTTTTCTTATTGTATATACATATTTGAAGCATAGTTTAGTAATGTGTCACTTGTACATAGGCGCACAATTATTATTTATTACCTTAGGAGCTGTACAGGTTTCTCACTGTCTTCGCAAAATTTTTGCGCCAAACTTCCTCATCACTTCCTCCATTTTAGTCACCTGAAAATTCCTAAATTAATTGTTAATTAAATTAATTGTATATATTCCTTTGTATTTAACTGTATTCAGTGCCGTTTTTATTTATAGATTAATTGAAGTCACATATCCATCCATTTTTTTAATTTATTTGAAAATAACTGAGGTATACATATACTAACGCAAAATGCTGTGCAGCATTTTTACATATTAAAAAAAAAGAAACAATTTATGTATGAATAGCACAGTTATGGAAGTTCATTATAACTCTGCTAATTTTAGTCACCTGAAAATTCCTAAATTAATTGTATATATTGCTTTGTATTTAACTGTACTCAGTGCCGGTTTTATTTATAGATTAATTGAAGTCACGTATCCATCCATTTTTTTTTTAATTTAACCCAAAAATGCTGTGCATCACTTTTATCTATTAAAAAAAGAAACAATTTATGTATTATTAGCACAGTTATGAAAGATCATTGTAACTCTGCTAATTTTGATAAATTTGTGCCCCCCTAGGTTTCATATATTTTTCAACTTGACGAGTTGGTTATGGTTAAGCAAAAAAAAAAAATATTTTTGTAAATTGTTATATTTAGTTGTAGTTTAAATAAAAATATGTTTTCATAGTGTTACAGTTCTCTTCCCTGTAGTGATATGATTTTAAATAAAGCAAAATTGAAGTAGAATTTTATTTATCTTAAAGCCATGACAAAATTGATCAGGAAGATCACAACAGAGTCAAATAAACTTAACAAATGCTACTATATTGTGACTTAAGTACAAGCATTTAAACTCTAATTATACTAAAATACAGGTTTAACAAGCCCTCTAATATAATACTACATGTTTTCTTTCTCTAACAAACAATGGAAGACATGGATTGGTTACTCTGAAATGTTTTCTTCAGATTGAAACTAATTATTTATTGTCTGTGACAATTATGTTAAGTAGCTCACTTGCTTTGAGTCATATTCCTAGGCGAGCTCTGCAAAATTAGTCACATCAGGATGTTCGATGTCATTTTTGCTTTGTATAAGTTTTAGCTCCAAGTTTTTCGGAAACAGTCCTGTCTCTACAAAGAATGTTAAATCATGATCAAACTTCGGACATTTCGGAACGTTGCCATGACCACGCAATGAATGGCATTGATCATTGCCTAACCATGGCAAAGCTCCGAAATCTGATCAATGATTAAAAGCAAGCTTAACGTATTATTTTACTGCTGACCTGTTGCGTGCGCCAATGTCCTTTTGAGGACACCTTGAATGGTCGCGATCGTTCTCTCTAAAGCCACTTTGATGTCGTTATTTGTTTTGCTGGTCCAAGCTAGCAGCAACGCCGAAAACAGATCGCCTGTTCCAGTAAAATTAGCTGGCAGACGAGGGATTTTAATTTTCAGTTTGATGTGTTCTTCACCTGAAAAGAGTTTTAACATTTCACCAGATAACACCTGAAATTTTGTGTCAAGACTCATGTCTTGTCTATAAACATGTTTATTATATTATTACTTTTTTGTTACAGATGCGGAGAAATGCATGCTTGAAGTCTTTGGGCTTTGAAGAAAACCTAAATTGTAATCTACATTTCGAAACTCGTGAATTGAAAAGCTTTTGAAATGAGTGAAAGGAAAACAAGCTCTGGTTGATTACGTCTTGACAGTAACAACACCTATCAAATTAATTAAGGACATTCTTTTGGTTTTCATTGATAAATTTGTGATCACACTGTATTTTTTTTTGTTTAAACGCTTGGCAAAGACGTTAAATTTTCCTGAAAATTAGATTGCAACTGATCTTAAGATTTTTATCCCAATAACAATGAAAGATGGAGAAGAATGAACAAGGAATCACATAGATACAAAGAAATGAAGGTCAACAAAAACAGAAACAAAAAAAGACAACCAATTAAAACATAGAAGAACATAGAAGAAAGTTATCCAAGATAGAAGAGGATAAATACACCAAACCTGTGTTTAAAATTTTATTGGCTTTTATTTACCTGACTTCTTACTGGCCAAACCCAGTAAATACTGTTCATCTCCTAACTCACTCGATGACAGGCAGACAGTTTTACTTCCTTTCTGATGCAGAGCATCAACTGCATCCCAGGCATCCTGAATGGAATAGATCTTCCTGTCGGTAAGTAATTCAACTTCATACTGATTAGGCGTAAGAATATCAGCTAATGGCACAATAGCTTCTTTATAAATAGGGAGGAGTTCTTGAGGAACGTACATTTTCCCATTATCCCCCATAACAGGATCACATACTGAAGTTTTTAATAAATTAGCTTTTTTTTCTTGATCTCACTGTACAACCTACCATAAATTAAGCTAGGGTTTTTGGCTTTCAACTGTTTGACAGCATTGGCAATTTTCTTCAGGAAAGTCGGTGAGCCCACATACCCCGTCAAAAGGTGAGTATAACTATCCAGGTCGTTGGCCGCCAAGCCCTCCATCAAATCAGCCAAATCTTTCTCAGTCAGGACCTGTCCTTTTATAACCGAATAACCCGTATGGTTGGAGAACTGCACCGAATTGATGGCGTCTACTTCGAAGCCCAACAACTGAACAAATCAAATTTCCCGCTCAGCGAATCGATTGTGAACGCGCCTTTGAAATGAAACATTGCAAAAGAAACAACAAACGTGTCCGACTGGTTATTTACTATTGTGCAATCGTCGTGTTAAATAATAAAGCTTACTTGTAAAGGAAACGTTGCGCTTTTATTTCCCACGTATCCGGAAACGACGTGACTCTGAATAGACAGGACCCTGGGCGACGTTGATGCCATTTTGACGGTGATAATAATCAATAAATTGTGAGATCGCGGATTCGATACATTTATCGCTTTCGTATTTACAAGTATACAATCATTTCATCAAGGTCAATGAGATCGATGTTTTGGTTATTAAGTACTATTAAAACTTAGACATTTATGTCTTTCAAAATATATAGTTTCCATTGAAGCTCTGAACTTAGGAGTTCATTTCGAATTTTTTTGGATTTTTGAAATATTTAAACTCTGAAGCCTCGAGGGGCGTTTAATATTAAGAAAAATTTTAGATTGGCAGCACTGGTCAATTGAGTTAATTTACGGCAAATTGACAATTCGCATATAGGACAGTGCTGCCAATTTAAGGAATTTTTTTTTCTTCTAAAAGGGGGCTCTTCAAGTTTGATCCGTCACTTAATTGTCAACGTGAGAGGTCGTTGTTAATTCCAAAATGGCCGATAAAAAGGTGAACCAATTTTGCATAATCATAACCAATAAAGTACACTCACTTTTGTAATGAGTAACTAAAGTTACACGATATAGTAACTTTTACCGTTGAAACCTAATTTCTTTTAGTTCCCGTATCCTGTAAAAGAGATTTTTATGTTTAGGTTATGTTGGTTTAGTTTTGTGTTGTTATTTTGGATCTTTGGTTATCTTTTCCATCTTTTTCCAACATTTTATTCAGTGCATTGTACCTAACTGTGGTTCCTTTTTTGTTTCGTAATGGATGAATGGTCATATTTGAAAATTGCATTTTGCAATTGACAACTAAATTGTGATGAACGATAATCTGATTAACAAGACTTTAAATGCAATACCAATCGCTTTTGTAAGGCAACATTAGAACAAGAAAATCACAATTAGTTCCTCATTACAAAAGTGAATGGAGTTTATGTTTTTTTTTGAGACTAATTCCTTCGTGCCCAAACTTTTATTCTTCTAGATTTCACGAATGTCGTTCTTCTGTTTTTAAATAACTTCTTTTTCATTTTCACCACAAAGTTGCTCTTTATTTATTTATTTGCTATTTGTTGCGTTTTTGTACGACATTCAACAATGCCATCTCTGCAACTTGCCGATAGACTTTTCATTTGTTTTCATAAGGATGATGGGTTATGCATAAAAAATTAATTGCGTTATTATAGGACATTCAACGGCGCCATCTATTGAAACTTGTCGATGATTTTTTTCTTTTGTTTTAATTTATGATCTATTAAATTCTGCTTTATTGTGTCTTTGATTGCTTTTTAAGTATGTATTATTATAGATTTTTTCAAATTTGTTCATTTGTTTTGTTACGTTTCCTTCCAAACATTTTTAAATTTGTTAATCTACTAAATTGTGCTGTAAAATCGATTGTATTTTTTTAAATTTTACTACTTCGCATTAATTTAAAATTTAAAAACAATTGAGCATCGCGTTTACAGAGAAATCTGCCTGCCGTAATTTTGTAATTTCGGAAAACCCTGTACATTACTATATATTTTTTTTAAATAAATTATTAAAACAAATTCCAGCGCAGTTTCATGTATTTGTATTATGAATGGCTCACAGCGGATCTATAAAAAAAGAAAATTCAGGTTTTCTTTTTTAGTTGAGAAGCTAATTTCAGTTCGTTGCCAACTGTCGCAATGTGCCATTCAGTTTAACATCGTCTTTTCATCGAAATTTTGAAATCTGAACTACTTCGTCTCTGAGACGTGAAAAACAAATGAGCATAGCGTTAGTGTGAATGCGAAGGAAAACGTTGCCTACTTTAATGAAACACCTGTATGTTTACATTTTTAATTAAAAAAAAGAAACAATTGAAAATTGTCAAACCGAGAGGTTTTTGTTGTTAAATTAACCTCGAGTTGTTGCCAACTGTCGTAAAATACCAATCGTTCCAGTATCATTTCAATGTTATTCTTTTCTCTCCCTCTTATTTTTGAATTCAGAAAAAAAAACTATCTGTGACATATCGATCTCCGATCTTAATAAACAATAGAGCATCGCGTTACCGAGTAAAATCGGCTATAGTTGCGAAACGAAACGAAAGACTGTGGTACTATAATTTTTTAAATTATTAAAACAAACTGTAGCGCGGTTTTATGTGTTTGTGTTGTGAATGGCTCACCATGGATCTATAAAAATAACAAAAG
Organism: Serrognathus titanus; assembly: GCA_039766575.1. NCBI lineage: Eukaryota > Metazoa > Arthropoda > Insecta > Coleoptera > Lucanidae > Serrognathus > Serrognathus titanus. The sequence continues at coordinate 47,405,886 of CM077914.1, read as the reverse complement.
AAAATTCAGGTTTTCTTTTTTAGTTGAGAAGCTAGCTTCAGTGTGTTGCCAACTGTCTCAAAGTACCTTTTTCTTCAATTCAAATTCATATCTTGCCGTTGATCCGGCTATAAATATTGTCAATTTAACAACAAATAATAAAATGACCTTTAACCTTTCTCCTGTACAAAACTTCAAAAGCAGGAATTTTTAATACAGAAAATAATCCCACTGACGTTAAATAGGATTGGTATTTTCAAATTTTCAATGCATTACAGTTGGCACTTATACATTTCTTTATTTAAAACTGTTGCCAACTTGTGGGAAATTTCCCATTTCGTAGGAAAAAGAATTTGAAAATGTGCACAAAAGAAAAGAAATGAAACATGCATTCATTTAGTAGGGAAAAAGTGATTTACTTGAAAAAAAATTGTTTGTAATGCTATCTGGTCTGAATCAACTAAATTTGGGCATTAAACATAATACAAGTAATTTTATAATACTACTAACGGCATGTTTCTCATAATGGAATTTAAAGGAGACTTTAAGTCGATTTATCAATTACAAGTTAACTTTAAGTTAACTCTAACCTTCAGTTAATTGCCTTGACAACATAGTGGTTACTATGGAAACAAACTGAGTTAACGTGTGATTGATAAACCGGCCCTTAGGGTCAGTTTCATAATAGAATTTAAAGGGGACTTAAAAATTAAACTCACTTTCACATGTCTGAACAAATGTGTTTTCATGGTTATTTTTACATCAAAAAGGGCCTTTAAGAATTTATTATTTTGTTTTGTTTGTTTTGTCACCATTCTTTCCAAATTGTTTTTTTAATTTGCGTTGTAAATTTATATTTGTACCTAAATGTTTAACATAATTTTTAATAATAATATCAAAAATATATCACAATGCTCCGTATTTTGAACTTATGATTAATTTTGTATTTAACTAAAATCGTGATTACAATAAACAAGACACGACCTAGCTTTCTGTCAATTTAATATATAAGAAAGTGACGTACGAGCGTTGCCATGGCAAACAAACACGTTATTAAATTAATCATGGGATGAGAATACGGACCAATAGATAGAAAAATTTATACTGGTGCTTTTCGGTTGGTAACTAGTAACTTTTGTCAGCTAATCTGGTGACTTTCATCTTTGATCGTCTGGCAACACTGCTACAAACACGTTTCGCCATCGTTTGACAGTTTCATCGGGAGTAAAAAAAATCATCTCTTTCACCGTTTACGAAGCTGTCAAAAATACTTTGTTTTTATGTGAAATTTTATCTAATTTGCGTACCTAAATCCTTTGCTACATAAATCACGTGCACCATAATTTTTTTTTGTAATTTTACGGTTGGCATTACTCCTAATGCGGTTTCCTTTTTAAAAGTAAGTTCCGTTAAAGCTTTCGATTTAGCCACCGAATGTCGGAACGGAATTGACTTTCGTAGGCGATAAGTACTAAAGAATTGCTCTTTTTCGGCGTTTATTTGAATGTGGGACGTGTACGGTTCGTACATCTACACATCGACCGCAGGGGAAGACTGCACACAGTTTGACAGTTACAAATGTCAGAGATGGATTTCGATCTCAGCAAAGAAAACATCCAGCCCTTGCGCGGGGGCCGCAACGCCACTCAATTGGGGGTCGCGTTGCAAGCGCAGAACAGCCAGGAGTATCAGCAGGAGCTCATCCATCAAAAAGAGTAACTGACATATTTTTCAAGTCATGAACAGGTTATAAGTGCTTGTGTGTATGTGTGACTTGTAGGGGATTTGAAAATGCCATACGAAACTACACGGGAGATGATCCTCTAGAAAATTGGTACCAGTATATATCTTGGGTTGAGCAGAGTTTTCCGAAGCATGGACACGAAGGTAACTTGGTGCCATTGCTTGAATGTTGCTTGCAGAAGTTTGAAGATGATAAGCGATATGTCGATGACAGAAGACTATGTAAATTGTGGATTAAATATGTAAGTACACGGTTAGTTTAATGCGGTTATGATTGCCTTTTGATGCGCAGAACGATCTTCAACAAAATCCCATCGAGTTATATCAAATGTTACATGCGAAAGCATGCTGCACGGGTTGCGCTGACTTTTACAAAGCTTGGGCATTTTACTATGAAGCCGCTGGTAATTTCCAGCAGGCAGATAAAGTTTTTAAATTAGGAATACAAGCGCTTGCACAACCATATGAAGAACTGGCAATGGCCCACAAGAACATGGTGTTTGCTGCAGGTCAGCAGGTAATTCAGATTTCCCACTTTGTATAACTTGTGTTTTTCAGCTGTTTATTTTGTATTTCAGTTAATATCTGGAGTTGATGAAAGGCAGTTGGAGGAGAAGCGGCAAGCGCTTACATGTTTAAAAACTTACAAGCCGGGGCGAGTGAGCAGCGTTCGAACTGGGAGTGCGGCAGCCCCTTACACTGTACCTGCTGGTGTTTATTCAAGTAAGCCAAATTCTTTCGTTCCTGTTTATGAAAGTTGTGGCGAAGGAAGCGGTGGTGGCGGCGGTGCAGAAGCTGCACCAGTCAGTGTTCTTAGCATTGCTAAACAATCTACTGCTCCTAAGGAAAACACTTTTAAACCTGGAGTTTGGACTATGACAATACCCAGTCATAAAACAGTTCCTCATCGTACACCACATTTTACAGGTGCTTAAATAAAATACATAATTCTTTGAGTTGATTCAACTTATGAAAGTAGCTGGCAAAAAAGAAAGGCAGATAAAATTGTCCCCCTTTCCTTCATTATTTCTTTATCAGTGTGATCAAAAGGAAATAGTATCTTTTACATTTACAGTTCATGAAGATGAAGATGATGTCGTTCAGGGCTTGAGGAAACCCCCGAATTTCTTCCCCGTTACACACGACGACTTTTCAAAATTCATCGTGCCTCTATGCTACCCTGATCCAGAAAACCCGTGTTTAATACCCAAGTACCCCAAAGCCCTCGTGTACGCCGAGCCTAACAAGGAATATTCCTTGGAAGAAATCCGAGCTCGCAAGTATCTGAAGAGACCGACAAACAGCTTGAATGTGCCTCACTGTGAGACACAGCAAGCTGTGCAATCAATTTTAGATGAAACCCCCCCTGATAATATGCAGTTATCCATTCATCATGATGATGAGCCAGGACACAATATGAACAGAGAAGACTACAACTCACCACATTATCAAAATGAATTTGCCACGCATGAGCCACAAGTGTTATTCAGTCCCGCTGATGGAGGCGATTGTGTGAATAAGAAGAGTGTGTTTGGGCACTCTGGTTATGCACAGTCAGGTTTTTTACATCCGGACATGAACCAAGTAAATCAGCTTCTTCTTGCAAACCCTGAAAACTTGTACACTGATTATCCAACACATTCTACTACGTTTGCTCCACCACCTTACCAAGTCCCATTAGTGCCCGTTTCGAGCCATCATGTTACAGCATCTCCTAATCACCACGCACCCGCTTCATTTGAAAACACTAGCATAATCAACGATCTTTGGCGATCAACTTCCACATCTCCATTACAAGATGTACAGGCGCCGATTCCAGAGGATAGGCGACCGAACTTCGTCATCTTTGAAGAATCCGGTAATGTGCTCGAAACACACCCTCAGCCGAAAGGTAGTGCCATGAAGACGCCCTTCAAGCACTTAACAGACGAGGACTTGGCCGAAACGGGCTCTCGAGGTGGATTAGACGTTGCGGCAGCTGCCCAACCCATCGACGGCGCCAAAAATTTGCTTACGGGTGAAGACGAAAGCAACTCGTCTTTCGGCGAGTGCGACTTCTCTTTAAACACTTACACGCAGATGTTTAATTTCAATTTGAACGCCATGCAAGTTAGCACTCCGCAGAATAAGGCTTTTCAAAACGCCCAGCAAGACAGTGCTCAGGTGAAAAGCACCAAAAAGCAATTGTTTAGTGAACCCCAGAAGGCACTGTCTGTTATATTCGAGGAAACTAAAAGTAGCGGGTGAGTCTCTTTTGATCACTTGAATTTATTGTAGCTGCTTCAATAGGTCCAGTTCCAGTTTTGGTTCATCCGGATTGAAGAGCACTCTCCTGCATTCGAAAAGAAATGCAATTGCAACGACCATCACCGAAGAACAGAATAGTTACGACTTCAACTTGGCCCAGAATATGAAAGCAAACGCAGCGTTAAGGTCAAGTTTGCTCGGTGAATTTATGGAGTGTGAGTCTCAACAGAACAGCCCCGTCACTGAACTACCTCCGCCGATGCCTGTTCAACCAAGCGTCACCGCTCCTCTGGTTCCAGCTCCGTCTGATCCCTTCAAGCCATCGCTGATTAAAACACTGCTTGCAAAAATTAATTTCCCTGGCCAACATACTTATGGCTATTGCAAGATGTTTGCGACACCTCGGTTGAGCGTGCGCAAGGAGATCGTATGCATTGGTGATGATAAGTATTACATCGAGAAGATTTTGGGCAAGGGATCATACGGATCTGTTTATAAGGCGTATAATGCACAGAACGAAGCAGTCGCACTCAAGATACAAAAACCACCCAATAAATGGGAGTTTTATATTTGCAGGGAAGTACAAGCCAGATTGGCCAATCATCCACTTAAGGATAGGTTTATGGATGTTCGCATTGGATACTTTAGTGAGTGGAGAGTTAATTTTGTAGTAATTGATATTTATTTATTTATTTTTTTAGATGATCAAGCATCAGTATTGGTATCAGATTTTTATCCCATTGGTTCTTTGTTGGATGTCGCGAATCTAGTAAAGCAGAAACAGCCGAAAAAGAAAGAATCACTTTGCTTGTACATCTGCATTGAGATTCTGAAGATAATAAGCACCCTACACAAGGTGCAAATAATACACGCTGATGTCAAACCAGATAACTTCTTAGTGCAGCTTAGAGATAATACAATTACCCTGCAGCTCATAGATTTTGGCTGCAGTATTGACATGGCGATGTTTCCTCTAGGTACTACTTTCCTCCGTTCAGTCACAACCGAGGACTTTATTTGTTGTGAAATGCGTGATGGAAGACCTTGGAGTTACCACACCGATTTATTTTGTGTGGCCGCAACAGCCCACGTCCTGCTCTTTGAGAAATATATTCAAATGCAAAAGATAGACGGGCACTGGTCCATCACTCAGAAATTCCCCCGATACATGAAGTTCGAATGCTGGAGCATATTCTTCGATACTTTGCTGAATCAATCCGGGGTGGTGGACTTGGAAAATTTAATCGCCGACCTCACTAACTCACTTAATGGCAAAGGTGACTTGAACGAAGAGATCCGGTTTTTAGTGAATCTATTGAAAGGGCGATAGCGCCTTTACAAAGTTGAATAGCGAATTACTCTAAATGCAAGATGTATATTACGAATTAAGTTGTCACTTATATAGAAGTACCCGGCGTAGTTTCAGGAGAGGAGCTTGCATCGTATTTTGCTCTACGTGTAACCAGTTATTATATCCATGTAAGTTTCCAAACAAAATGTTCGTCTCGTTTGTGTACATACAAATTTAGTGACATGTCCCCTTTTACACTGTTTAATAAATTAAACAAATGCTCTCCTCAGTCTACGTCCTAGTTATATGCTTTGTATGAGGTTTGCAATTTGCATTTATTTTAAATCTGTTTGGAAATGTAATAGTAGAAAGTCTGTTTCATTATGTATTATTGCAACATGTTCTTTTAAATACTATATATTTATTTTATTGAATTGTGCTTAGGATGGTTAAATCATGCATCGGCTGCAAGCGTGTTGTCATAACTCAAAACTGCAAAGTTCCATTACATGTAGAAACTACACTATTCGAAATTTGAAGCAAAATAGTTCTAATAATCACAGCTTCAACTTCTTAAGACTAATATGACATATTTATTATGGTGTGATTGTGACTTTTTTTGTATTTCAATTTTTTTTGGAGCTTGTGCTTTTGTGTCACTCTTGCAGTCGATGTGCAAAATATTGAAGTTCATATTTCCAATTATAATTTCTATTAATTTTAAGAATAAATAAAGATATTTCATCGAGAATTGTTGTGTCTTTATTGCTTTCATTCATTCACCTCCACTGTAAGTAACCAAGTAATTTTATGCGTAACTATGGGAGCGGGAACACAACGATAGCCAAAATACATATTTACAAACTTTGGACATTTCAGGTCGTTGCTGTGGCCACGCAATCATTGGACACATTTCATTGGTCTACCTATTGCGTATCCATGACAACGCTCCGAAATGTTCGAAGTCCGCTTATTACTACAATTTTATTTTGTTCAGTAATGGACACAATGGTGTTTAGAAGATGGAAAATGGACGAAGTTCACGAGGCTGCAGAAAAAGCAAAAAAGTGGGGCTTAGTTCATGAAAGAAAATTCATTTTGCAAGTCTGTATAGTGATGTATGAAGGCAGAGTTGCCAACCTGAGGGATTTATTATATCCAATAGAAACAAAGGATATTTTTCTTAATTAAAAACGATTATTTTGAGGGTCTTTATAAAAAGACGTTTATGTCAAAATATATAACTGTCGAATTATAATACGACCATCAGAGGTGTGTCACAAAAAACAAAAATGATAAAAAAATCCGCTTTTACTAACCTGGCACCATGCATACTATGACTGTGCCGGCGCGCCTGTGACGACCGTGCATGTAATATTGTATAGTATGTCAAAACTCAAAACTAAACAATTTGACAATACAGGGTGACTGACAATTACTCTGCAAAAAGAAAAATACGTGTAAGAGAATGAACATTTTCTCCGTAATCTATTGTAATGTTTTTAGATTTATTTTGATTTGTTTTTAAATGAAACACTTGATGAAACTAATAAATAATTTATTTACACAAGACTTAACACTAATTTATTTATAACGGACTAAGACTAATTTATTTTTACAAGCCGAGCAATTACACAGTAAGTAACTCTACGTTGAACTGACTAAAACCCATCGTCTTCGTGTATTTATACTAGAGGGGCGGCTTCTCCAGCAACCCCCAGCGTATTCTCGAATGCGACGGACTTCTCCCGTAGTCTGCAGAATCTTCGGGAGTCGGCCAGACTTCAAGGCGCTTGTCACGTCGGCCGTCGGCGGAGTGCATGACTCACTCTTAGTTCGTCACATTGCCCCCTTCTTAAAAACGTTTCGTCTCGGAACGTTCCTTGTGATAGCCTTGAAAGAGGATGTCGAAAACGACATGCTGGCCCCTTTCTGCAACTACCGGTTTGGAAGAAGTAGCAGTCCACAGTTTTCTCATTTCCAACAGCCGCCTGTGGGTGGTGACTGCAGACCAGGACTTCAATCCCTGTTCCATTGAAGATAACTTCGATCATGCTTCGGACTACCCTCCAGTCCAGCCCGTCAAGTCCGCAGCCCAACTTGGGGATGGCTAATTTAGTCTCTTTGCCTTTTATCAGCTGCCTCTTCAGGCTACAAAGAGTTCTCCACATACTGTGATAGTCAGGTTTACCGCTTGATGTCTTCTTAGTGACTAAGTAGTACAAGCGTCGTCTCTGATCTGCGCTCGTGTCGATGATCTGCAGGCTCTTGCCTACCATGGGATGCTGTCTTCGGAGTACCTCGACTTGACCAAATTTCTTCCGGAAAACCTGGGCTACACCTTTGGACATTCTTAGGTCTTCTGCCACGCAGTGGGCCAGACTGTACTCTGGTGGCACTTGAAAAAGGTCTTGCTGTCTCTCCGTGGTTACTCCAAATCGTGCTTTACTCCCTGTGGCGTGATGAGACATAAAGGTTTCGAAGTTTATTTTGTTTATTTATTTATTTTGCGATGTCTGCAAATCCGGGAACATAGCGCCGATAGTAAGTACACAGGCCTAGGAAACTCCTTATGTGGTGTTTATTTTTGGGTGTTGGCCAGTCTCTCACCACTTGAATCTTCACTGGGTCCACGGCGATTCCATTTCCGTTAACAATGTGGCCCAGATAATTCACTTCCTTCTGGAACAGATGGCACTTTTTAGGACTAAGCTTTAGCCCAGCTCCGCGAAGTCGCTGGAACACTCCTTCCAGATTCTTCAGGTGGTCGTCGAATGTTTTTCCCACCACAATTATATCGTCCAGGTACACCATGCACGTTGTCCAGGACAGACCCTTCAGAACCGTCTCCATTAGCCTCTCGAATGTCGCTGGGGCATTACATAACCCGAACGGCATCACCGTGAATTGCCATAGTCCCATACCAATGGAAAACGCAGTCTTTTCTCGGTCTTCGGGCGCTAGCTCCACTTGCCAATATCCACTCTTTAAGTCCAAAGTCGAAAAGATCTTCGAACCGGCCAGAGTGTCCAAAGTATCGTCAATCCGTGGCAGAGGATAGCTGTCCTTCTTGGTGACATGGTTGAGTAACCGGTAGTCTACGCAGAACCTCGTGGACCCGTCCTTCTTCTTCACAAGCACTACTGGTGACGCCCAGGGGCTGCTTGAAGGTTCTATTACATTGTCTTTTTCCATATCGCGAATAATGCGTTCCGCTTCCTCACGTTTCGCCAAGGGCAACCTCCTTGGAGCTTGACGGATGGGTCTTTCTTCTCCGGTCTCTATCTTGTGTTTTACGACGTCGGTTCTTCCCCTAGGTCCGTTTTCTATTTCGAACACGTCCTGAAAGCGACCGATCAAGTCCCTTGCTTTTGTCTTCTGCTCTGGAGTCAACTCCTGGGCTGACGGCATGACCATTTCCAACAACTTCTTTGAGACCTTCGTCTCTTGCAGCTTTACTTCAAGTTGGCGGGAAATGGAGGACACCATGGCGCAGCTTCCCAAGATTGCCCCCTTCTTGATGTTGACTGGGAAACAGTTGACATTCATCAGGCGGACTGGTACTTCCTTTCTCGCCGTTAACAATGCTTTCCCAACGAGAACTCCTCTTCCAATCTTCAGATCGTCAGTATTGGGTTCTACCATAATAACTTGTCCATTTTGAAAAACGCCATTCAGATTGGCGTCGACGATGACCTCGGTCCTGCTGGGTAGCACAACGTCTTCGGCAAGGATAACTCGAGCGGCCATGTCTCCTCGTTGGTGTAGAATCAACTCCTCGTTATTGACAGCCAAGACACCACGCTTCAGATCCAATTGAAACCCGTGGACACACATGACGTCCATTCCCAGAATCGCCTCGTCCTCTATTTCTGCTATCAGCGCACGGTGTTTGATGGGAGTCGATCCGATGGTAATAATCACTTCTACTTCACCATGGACAGTAGCTGATGTTCCAGTTGCTGTCCTCAATTTCCACTTAGTCGGCTCGGTGCGTTTTGATGACTTGATGACGTCTGGCCTCAAGATAGTCTTCGTCGCACCCGTATCCAGCAACATAGTGTGAGGGATGTCATCAATGGTGGCATCCACGAAAACACTGCTGGTTAATTGTCGCAGGGATATCACTTGCCTGGCTTCCGTCTTTAGGGACCTTTGAATGCGGGTTGACGTTTGCCCTACTGCACCGACACGACTTAGTTTCCCTCTTGAAGGATCCTGGCTGGGTTTGGGACATCGCCGAATATGTTCCTCCTCCTGGCAATTCCGACTCGCCAGCCGATTCTTCTGCTTCAAGGCCTGCTCCAAAATGCGGCGAACGTCCTCGACGGTGGTAAACTCCTTGGGCCGCTCCTCTGCAGTAGATCGCACTTGGACGTTGATGGGTTCCTCTTCTTGGAAATCCATAGCAGCTCGTACCTTGACATGCCCTCTTGAGACTCGCTTCGCCACCTCGTATTCCAAAGCGTAAGCCAATGCGTTCTTGGATGTCTTTGGGTGAGCCATTCTCAATGCCTGCTGGTTGTCCGGGTCACGAATTCCATCTATAAATGTCTGCACCGTCAAACATTGCAGGAATTCTACAGGAGCTGCAGGATACGCCAACTGGGCTAGGCGCGCTACGTCGGCTTCGAATTCCTGAAGACTCTCTCCGGACTTCTGACAACGATTCCTCAGCTGCGCATGGTACACCTCTGTCAGATGCGCCTGACCATAACGCATCTCCAGCCTGTTCACCAGCTTGTTGAAATCTTCTTGTTCCTCTGGCGGCATCGTTTGTAGCACATCGATAGCCTCTCCCCTCAAGGCCACAATTAACGAAGTGGCTTTCTCACTGGCTGTCCATCCGTTCGCCTTTGCTGCTACTTCAAATTGTTTAAAGTAATTAGGCCAAGAAGACTTCCCATCGAACGTCGGTGGTTTTATTTTTAATTTTGAAGTTCCCGCTGGTCCTTCCACAGTTCGCGCCTCATTACTCTCTAGCACTTCTGCTGGTAACTGATCCCCGAATATTCGCATCCCTGCTATGATCTGTTCTAGATTCTTAATTTTGTTATCCTGCTGGAATATTATTTCTTCCATATTTTCTTGCAGGTTCCTTGTCTCTTCCGATATTTTTACCACTAGTTTTTCTTCGAGTCCTTTCGACTGCTCTAGAAATTCATCCTTCAAATTTTCAGACTGCTCTAGAAATTCATCCTTCAAATTTTTAGACTGTTCTAGAAGCTTCTCGTCTAAATTTCTGGATTGTTCTAGAAGGTTCTCGTCTAAATTTCTGGATTGTTCTAGAAGCTTCTCGTTTAAATTTCTGGATTGTTTCCGAAGTTCGTCTCTGAAGTTTCCAGATTGTTCCCGAAGTTCATTTTGTAATTCTTTGAAATTTCCAGATTGTTCTAGAAGTTTCTCGTCCAAATTTCTGGATTGTTCCCGAAGTTCATCTCTGAAGTTTCCAGATTGTTCTCGAAACTTTTCGTCTAAAATTCTCGATATATCGGCGGAACCACACGTAATTTCGAACAAGAATGCTTCTGGATCATTCCCAGCTGTGCACAGAGCTTCTCGAAGACGCTGTTGAAGTGCAGCTTTCAAACCGGAAGTTTCCAGCTCTCGTTCTTCTAATTCTATTTTTAATTCGGCCACTTTTAAGTCTTTCAACAATACTTTCTTTGTAACCATTGTTTTTTCTGAACACTACACTTTACTTAATGATTTATTTAAATTTAATTTAATTTAATTGTTTATTTATTTTCACGAACCGCACACCGGACACCACTGTAATGTTTTTAGATTTATTTTGATTTGTTTTTAAATGAAACACTTGATGAAACTAATAACTAATTTATTTACACAAGACTTAACACTAATTTATTTATAACGGACTAAGACTAATTTATTTTTACAAGCCGAGCAATTACACAGTAAGTAACTCTACGTTGAACTGACTAAAACCCATCGTCTTCGTGTATTTATACTAGAGGGGCGGCTTCTCCAGCAACCCCCAGCGTATTCTCGAATGCGACGGACTTCTCCCGTAGTCTGCAGAACCTTCGGGAGTCGGCCAGACTTCAAGGCGCTTGTCACGTCGGCCGTCGGCGGAGTGTATGACTCACTCTTAGGTCGTCACACTATAATGTTCATTCTCTTAATTATATAAACATATAATTAATTGAAAATTTACTCCAAAAGCATGCTACGGCACTACGTACAAAATACAAAATAAATGCAGCAATATAATAGAAATATAATATTTTATGATTATTATTTTATTGACTACACACAATGCGACCTTGATATACTCTCCGATTTCACTTTTTATCGTAATATACCATTGGCGGAATAATTGTCAGTCACCCTGTACAGTATATACATAGCTTGGTCAATTGTACTTTTATCTTTGAGTTCTATGAATGGAAAATTTGATTTCAAGCAGACTTGCCAACTAAAGGAAAATTGAAAGCACCAGATTTGGTCTATTTTCAAACTAGGAGGAGTAACAGTTGTCAGCCTGTTGTAGGTAGATTGACATGTAATACTAAATCAGAAATTAATTTGGCTTGCTTAGGAAGTTTGTAAATTCTTCAAATAACCAATTCTAGCAACATTTGCTTGCAAGTTTAAAACTGGTTGTTAAAATTGTCGTATGGATTACGAAAGATGTTAATTGTTAAGTTTAAATTGGAGGCTTGTGTAAAACCGGCTGTTGGAAGGCCAATAATTTTGCGAGTTTTTTGCCAGCAAAATTCAAATAACTCCTCCTTTACATTAAAGAATTTTCGTTTTAATTAAGCACGCTAAAATTGTCACCCCGAAATGAAAAGTTTAAAATAAAAAAGTAAGTGGCGCCAGCGGAAACATTTGAACTAATAATTGTGCAGGCCAGGATAAAACACTTCTGTCTTGTGAAATCTAGCAGGTTGTGGTTTGTACAATTGTAATTTGTTTGACAGTTGACAGCGCTGGCAGACCATCCATTTTGCGCCTGTCAACGTTCTGTCATAAAAATGGTTTTGAAACATTTATTATACGTACTGGTGGCCCCATAAGTCGAGACGGGGTTTGTGCACTTCGTGAACAAACCCTAGAAAATTCCACAACTACAGAAAAACAATAGCAAATAATGCTGGCTGGGTATTAATAAAAATATTTCTACCAAACACAGGTTTTCAATTTCGATTTTTCTTTCGGCCATCTAAAAACAATATTAAAAAATTCCCCTAAAAAACCTCTTTTAGAAAAATTAACCTCTAAATTTGATTATGAAAATTCATAAGTTGGCAACACTGTCTATCAGCTGTTCACGCCTGTGGTTCACGCTACAAACAAACATCTAGATCAGTGATTTCCAAACTGGGAGGCGCGGACTGGTGCAAAGGGAGGCGGGAAAAGTTTATTTATACATATAATTTTCATATTATAAATAAAAAAAAGTGAAAATGTAAATAAACTCTTATAACAGAACTTTTATAATCCATTTATCATTTTAAAAATGTGTTAATTATTTTGCGAAATAAAGGTGCTAAGATAAGATTTTTTTAAAGGGCCCGTAGAATCATAAAGTTTGGAAACCACTGATCTAGATAATGAAATGCTTACTAAGTAGTAAGCATTTCATTATCTAGACATTTTTAATACAACTAAAGAAACGAATTTTCGGAAAATATGAATAAAATAAATTAAAATTGATAAATGTAACAGATTTTTCATAGGCGTAATAGCTAATTATAAATAGTAAAAGATCTAGTACAATTGTATTAGCACCGGCAACAATTGTTTTTATAACTGTCATTTCAATAATTAGTATTACCAACATAAAGTTGATATTCATAAAAAGGACCAAAGTACTATACAAAAAAAAAACATGAAAATGCACTACGTACTAAACGGCAAAAATTTGACAGTGACCGAAAACAAAAAGCACACTTGATCTGTGGACAACCCTGATTTCAAATTAAAAAATAGGGGTGAATGAATCCCATCATTCACCACTGAATTTTTAAAAGTTCTAGTTTTTGTTAAATTATTCAAGTTTTTTTCATAAATTAAAAAATATACATGTTGTGTTAATTTTTGTCACAGAGAAAATGAAAAAGTAGGCAACGCGCAGATAATCCCGCCCAGAACTATAAAATACTATTGCGCTCCCCCCCCCCTCCCCAGAAAAAATCTTAAGTCCACTGCTGTGAACATGTTCACGACAATCTATTTCAAAGTTGAAGCTATTGTGGGGGCAATCAACTAAAACATGTCGCGATGACAGATAACAAACGTAAAGATAATAGTCAAGAAACGTCGGAATGGCAAACGTTTGTCATTTTGACGTTTCTTGTCATCTGTCATCTTTATTAAAATTGAAGAATGTTACAAATTTAGTGTATAAAAAAAAATAAAAGTGAACAAACCTGGATCACCTTGTTAAATTGTTTCTTATGTTTGGGATATGTAGACAAACGGAACGTGCAAATTAATAATATTTTTACTGAAAATAATCGCAGTATTAATTAATTAATAATAATACAGAAAATAAGTCACTTTATCGCCAAGACGAAAAAGAAGTTCCCCTGCAAAAAGCAAAATAGTTTTAACGATATTAAACTCACGAATTTAAATTTACGCTGAGAATCCAGTTGCCTGCTGATTGTGAGTCGTTGGTGGTTGACCTTGTTGTGCCAAACTTCCAAATCCTAGCGTCTGTTGATTGGCCAAATTTGCAAACGTCGCGTTTTGTTGACCGGGAGACCCAAACGAATCTACTAAAAAATATCAGAAAACAAAAATTGAAACTCTTTTCACATCAAAACGTACCTGGTGCAGGGCTTCCCGCAAATACTTTGCCGCCACCGCCGAAAACAGAAGTGGAGCCGAATACTGGGGATCCCCCGAAAGCAGGCGGTGCTCCAAAACTTCCTGGAGACGTAGAACCGAACGCTGGTGGACCCCCGAAGTTTGATGGTTTAGCAAAGGCAGCCGATGAACCGAAGCCCGTTTGATTTACAGATTGAGTGCCTCCGCTGAAAGGCCCAGGCTGTGAGCCGCCAAAAACGTTACCAGAACCGAAACCCGACTGTCCAAACGTGGGCTGCTGTACGAAGCTTTGATTTGAACCGAATGTGGCTGGGCCTCCGAAAGCAGTCGTAGATTTATTAAAGGGCGATCCCCCACCAAAAACAGATGAAGTTACCGGGGTCATCCCAAAGAGATTTCCTCCACCAAAGGGTGATTTCTGTTCTTCATTCGACGTACTTCCGAATGGATTCTGAGCCTGCCCGAATCCTGAACCAAAGCTACCTGCAGTAGTCGTCGGTGAGCTGATATTTAAACTACCAAAATTAAAACTACCAGATTCAGTATTGGTAGGTGTGTTTCCGAACCCAAAAGGAGATTTATTAAATCCAAAACTGGACGAGGAATTGGCGGGGGCAGATGCAGCAAAACTGAAGGAATTTGTTTGAGATGATCCGAATGGACTTGATCCAGTTGTGGATGTACGAAATGTGCTTGATGAGCCAAATGGAGCACTCGAAGTCGGAGTCCCAAACACGTTCGACGAGGCAGTATTTCCAAAAATACTTCCAGAGCTTGTAGACGCTGGGGTGCTGAATATAGAACCAGAACTGAAGGCAGGTGGATGTCCGAACACGGAAGTAGTGGATGCTGTTGGTTTGAAAAAATTCGTTGGTGCACCGAAAGTAGATGAAGTGTCAAACACAGATGAAGTAGTTGGGGCACCCCCAAAAATACTGCTCGATGTGGTATTCCCCCCAAAAATGCTCGACGTTGTAGGGGTTGCCCCAAAAATGCTCGACGTTGTAGGGGTTGCCCCAAAAATACTCCCGGGAGTGCTGAAAACAGATGAAGTAGTCGATGTTCCAAACGCGGATGGTGCTGTTGATGCACTAAACACATTAGAGGTCGTTGGTGTTGCAAAAACACTAACTTCTGTTGTTGGAGTACCAAAGATTGTAGTTGTCGAGGTTGGAGTTCCAAAACTAACTCCTGTTGTTGGTGTACCAAAGGCTGTAGTCGTCGAGGTTGGAGTTCCAAAACTAACTCCTGTTGTTGGTGTACCAAAGGCTGTAGTTGTCGAGGTTGGAGTTCCAAATATAGACGGTGCTGTTGAAGCACTAAACACAGAAGAGGTTGTTGGTGTACCAAAAATGCTCGCTGCCGTTATTGGTGTGGCTGTTGTAGTTGGTGCTCCAAAAATGGGCGTGGTCGTCGTACTGAAGGTAGATGTTGAAAGAGATGTCACTGGTGCACCGAAAATAGATGTTCCAAACGCTGATGTCGTCGGTGTACTAAACACAGAAGTTGTAGGTGTTTCGAAAACAGATTGTGAGGTGCCCCCAAATATAGAAAATGTCGTCGTCGGTGTTCCAAACCCACTCGTTGCCATTAATGTAGGTGAGACATTAAACAAGCTTGATGATGTAGTTGGAGCACTAAAAACACTTGATTCAGTTGAAGTTACTGGTGCCCCAAAAGTGCTTGTCGTAGACGTTGCAGGCGCTCCAAAAATGGATGTCTTTGGTGTGCTGAACGCAGATGTAGTTGAGCTTCCGAAAATCGGTTTGCTTACACTTCCAATGATGCCGCTGCTTGTTGTTGCCGTGGTCGTCGTTGCGGGGGTAGCAAAAATAGAGGCTTGATTATTACTATCGAAACTAGTAGGAGTCGTAGTAACAGTTGCCTTGCCGAATGTAGGTGCACTTGTCAAGAACGCAGATCCATTTCCAAATATAGAAGATTTTGTTGTTGAAGTAACCCCACCACCAAATATAGAGGCTTGAGTGGTTGGTTTTGAAAAGATTGATCCTGTTGTTATCGGGATGACGGATACTTCACCACCCAAACTGAAAATCGACGGTTTAGGAGACGCAACGATGGTTTCTGTTGAAGAGACTGGTGTCACTTCTGTTGTATTAATTAAAGGTGTTATGGTCGCAGAAGTTTCTTTAACATCAGTGATTGCAGTCCCACTAGAACTCGATGTAATTGGAACGGCAGTGTAACTCTTAGTTCCGAAAACTGAAGGAGCAGAATTTAAAGCAGCAAAGGTGACTTGCGATTCAGGTTTTATTCCGCCGGGTGTTGGTTTCACACTCGTCACAGTAATTGTAGATGAAACCGGTGTAATGGCTTTCACTGTGGTGCTGTTAGATGAGAGTGAAGTGTCTGAAACTGAAAGCTCAGCTCCGATCAACGGAGATCCGAACGTAGGGGCACTGCTTGTTTTGGTCAAGCTCGGACTAGCCGGCGGTACTTTCAATAAAGAATTCTGACTTGTAGAGAAATTAAACCCGGTGAAGGACGATGATGTCTTAGCAGTGGTGTCAGTGGCGAGTGTTTGAAATGAAAACGGGGAAGAAGTAGATGCAGTTGTCCGTTTAAAGAGGAGGGACGTTTTCTGTCCATCTGTTGAACTAGAAGTAACAGGTGCGGTGAATATATTGGTCGAATTAGTGCTAGCTGTCGTTTTAGCTGAGGTTGAGGTCGCAACCACAGTTGTAGTCGGTGTATTAAACGAAAAGAAAAATTTCTGTTGTTCTGCAGTTGTTGTAATAGGAGGTGGCTTCACGTCTGATGTAGTTATAATAACACGGTTGTTAGATGAAAATAAATTGCTTCCACTGGGTTTGATGCCGGGCGAAAGTGTTTGCGTGGTTGGAAAGAATGCTGAGCCTGTCGATTTACTCACTTCTATAGTAGAAACAACTGGTTTGTTTAAGGTAAGTATCTGAGATTTCGTTGTCTCAGGTGGTACCGAAACACTGGCAAGAGTTTTCGGCTCAGGTTTCACGAAAGTCTTGGGAGTTGCCTGCATGAAATCCAATTTTTGCGGTTGGAGCTTCTTGTTTGGTGCGATGGGCGAAAACGGCTCGCCAATCAAACTATTCAGCTGCAATGACACTTTCGGCATTTGCGGTTTGCTCACAGATACATGCACTACTTTTCTATTGAGAAGCAAATTCGTCAGTTTATCAGATTTGGCCTTTGTCAGTAACTTCTGCCTTTTTAATACTCTCTCGTGTTGCAAGTTGAAAACACTGCTCGGTTGAATATGTAAGTTTTTCAGTTGCTCCTCTAAACTGTCCACGTTATCCAAAGACACGAGAAGATGAGGGATCTGATTGTCACGATGTTTGCGTCGAACTCGATTGGAGAGATCTTTTAAAATGTACGTCTGTAAAAATCAAGTTTCTGACATCAAATTAAAAGGTAAATAAACTTAAACGGTATAAATAGTAGAAGAAAACACTTTAAGAGACAAATAGTAGATTGCAAGAAACATCAATATAGTCTAAAGTGCAAAAAGTGGTTTGGACAGTCACAGCGGATACAATATACGAGGATCGGTCATATAAAAATAGGAGAAAAGCGAGACGTACTCAGCGGAGGTCGGAAAAAGGCAGAGCAGTGGAAAAGAATATACAAACATCTTCTTGAAAAGCAAAAAGAATACCAATAAAAGGTTTTGTGAATACAGAGCAAAATTGTGGTTAGATAATGAAAGCCACGATGAAAATGATAAAATCAATGCTGAATCAATCCGAGGTGGTCGACTTTTTGGAACTGGATTCATATTGTATAAGCAACTCAGACAGGGAGTAATAGATTTTAAATTTAATCTGACACGTAAAAAAGTACTTTTAGGAGAAAAGAAGTGCATAGAGGCAGTACAGGAAATCTAGACCTCCAGTATTAGGAGAGAAAAATAAGTGGCAGAAGAGTATGAAAACAAATAGTTAAGAATGCGGCTGACAGCGCTGATCTATAGATAACTTTAAACAATCCACTTACAAATAGATTCTATATTTAGACGTGAAGGTTCTTATGTTATTTGTAAACCAAAAATGTTAATATTTCATGACAGCTGAAAGCATTATTAAGTTCAATAACTGCTAATTAATTTTAAAAAAAAATGTATTTTTTTTTACTCTAATAATAATAATAGTAACTAGAATTACCTGCTTTTGTAAAGTCGCATTCTGCTTCACCATTGATTGATAAATCGTTTCAATGCTGGGCATGCGTAAGTGGAGCTTTTTCTTGCAGGAATCCTGAAAGCTCTCCCATTGTTCATCGAGAGCCACGTTTGCTTGATTCAGCTGGGACTCGATGTAGTAGAATAAGTGGCGTATATCAGCCAATTGACGTTCTGAAGCAGGATCTAAAGGTTGTGCTTGCAACAGTGCAATCAGCTTTGGATCCTTGAAGGTGACAAAACGTGAACGTGCTTCTTCATACCACACCCAAGTCTGTATGAGACTTTGCCTTAAACTGTGAACCTAAAATAATAATACTGATAGTAATCAACATAAAACAATTCTATGTAAAATACCTCAGCAGCTTGACTGGAGCTTGTTTCAGTCGCTTCGTTCACAAAATCTTCCAACGAATTGGTACTCTGCACCAAATTCGTGGCTTCATTATCGTTGCCCATGTCAACTTTCAATTCATACCCCTGCTGTAGCAACACCATCAACTCCATCTCCAACATGGCACATTCTTCCTTCACCATTTGAGCTATCAACGTTTCTGTGTCTTCGTTTAAAACAGTAACCTCTGCTGGCTGAACCTGATTGAGTTTCTGAGGAATCACATTCGGTTTCACATCGTTCGCAGTCTGCTTAACGACAGCCGGTTTCTGCTGCGGCTTCACTAAGTTTTCAGCCTGCTCTACACTCTTCAAGTGCAGCGAAGGTTGGGGATCTGGCTTTGTAGGAGTCGATGTGTTTACCAATGAAAATGGTCCTAGCAAAGGTTGGGGGTCTGGCTTTGTAGGAGTCGATGTGTTTACCAATGAAAATGGTGCTAGCGAAGGTTGGGAGTCTGGCTTTGTAGGAGTCGATGTGTTTACCAATGAAAATGGTAAACCTAGCGTAGGTTTGGCATTGAAGATTAATTGTGACTGGGGTTGAGTGATTATGATCTGAGGGTTTACTGTTGTTTTAGTCACTTGGATTGCAGGTTGACTAAATGAGACTGTAGTAGGTTGCTACACAAAAAGAAAATGCTAAAACGAACGGTTTTCATCTTTTATTAACATACCTTCGCAAGGTTAATTGCCACAGGTTTACTAGGCATCACTGCTGTCATTGGTGTAAACTGCGAGAGTCCACTTATGTCAGGCAATTGTTCTGGGGAGTGACATATGGATTCAACTTCGTCTTTTACATTGATAGCACTAAAACAACAAAGTATTCCATGGTGGGAGAGTAGAAACAATAGTGGCATCGGAGATAGGATTGTTTCACCCCAGGGTTGTGGCTGCGTTGAAGACGTGTCGAAAGCCATGCCTACAGGCAATGTTTCTTGTTTTGTAGAGCTAAGTGGAAGCTCTGCCCTTGCAGAATCTGGTAAAATCCATTGTGTCCAGTGATCCTTTTCAAATGCAAGCACACCTAATTCCATACTATTTGATGATGCAACCATTAAAATATTCCTAAAAAATTTAATTCACTAATCATCATTGACTATAAATTCAAAATTAATATTTTAAAAATAAGTTCACGATATTTTAAAAACAGTTCATGTCTCAGAATCACTTACCAATCAGGTTGCAACATTAAATAAAATTGATGAGGCCGTGTGTTCCCGTAACTGTAGCAAATGTCTTCATAATTCGTATATACCGTGTCTCCCACTCGAGGAAAATCCACGACGATCAAATTTAATTGCACATCGGGATTCGAAGATTTATAAACAGCAACAAACTGATAACTGGAAACCCATTGCATTGCGACGACACTCTGAGCACCTTCCAATACAGGCGCCTTTACTGCCCTCATAGCCTTCAAATCCGGTTTAAACTGGGTAATTTTTCCATCACTACTACCAACAGCGATTTGCTTTCCCTTGGGGCTCCAACACATGCAAGTGACGCCCGCTGTTGAAGGCAGCTCCATTATTTCAATGCCGGTCCCTTTTAACTCATATATACCTTTTTAAAAACGAAACTTACAAGTGAGTGATTAATTAAAGTGATTTAATTTCTTACCAAGAGAACCATCGCTCTTGCACACGGAGAAGACTGAAGGAATTGCCGGGTTCCAACATGTCTCGATAACTGTAACGCCTGGTGTAGGTGTCAGCCGTATTTCTTGAATAATAGACACGTTCTGCAAAAACAAATAAATGACAAGTGCAAAGCTTCAATATGTGTAAATGGAGCTTGTACTTGTTTAGAAAATGATGTGATGTCATAAACTATCGCTTTGGCACAACCACCTGTCTGAATGACGACGCAGAGTTTTGTGCAATCACAATTAACTGAGAGATGTTTCGGCTGTGACGGAAGAGGTATTGTTCTTCTGTTGTAATCCGTAATGTCGCCATCTTTCGTAGTATATTTATCGAGGCTTTGAATCTGGAGCACTGCAACATGTATAAGGCCATGCAAAATTTTAAATTAAATAAAACTAAAAAGAAAAATTACTCGGTATCAAAATTTGATTTAGGACTTCATGCTGTATCTCTTATTGTAGACGTTACATATCAAATTTATTAAATATTGACAAAAATCATTGGCTCAACTAAAGCAGATACAATGTAAATCAATCAAATTTACTATGGTCATTAATTTCGCAACGAAACGAGATACAGAATAAGGTTCTTAGTTAATCCAGTCTGAAGGTGATTAACAATACCTTGGAAACACGGACTGCAAGTTCCAATGAACAATAACCCGAATCTACTAGCCGAGGCAATTAAACTACAGTTTTCTGTAAACGGATCGTTTTCTTCGTTCTGAAATACTTTCAGGCGATAGCGTAATTTAAACTGAAAGTCCTGTAAACATCGTTACATAGTAACATAACCTAAAAAAAAAAGTTGGCCAACTACTTTACCACAATATCCACGGGTGTCGGCGCAGTGTTCACCATGTTTTTTGAAAGTAGTACTCCTTAAGAAAGTAATAACTATTTTTCACATTTAAATTCGTTTAGGGTACGCATCAAATCAAAAAATTTAAGTTTCTCTGGAGAGCAATACAAAACTTGTTCTAATCAACGTTGCCAACTATTGACAATTACAATTGATAGTCGTCTTTAGTGTTGCCAACCACTTGAAGTGAAATAGCGGGTACTTAAACAATAAAAACTCACAAATAACGCTTTCTAACAATTTCTCTAAAAATGAAAGTATATTTGGGCTAAACATTTAAAATTAAATCATATTCAGTAACAAATACAATTATTGAAATTTAATCGCTCATCACAAGTCACATTTTTATCGAAAATGAGTTGTTTGCAGACTTTCGCGCACGCAAAACTGACTCGTTTTGACAAATTGCATATGATTTCAAACATGTTTATGCGAATGTCCTCCTAAACTTGTGAGTTTGCGAATTTGCGTAAATGTCTGGGAGCGGCATTATTGCGTTTGACTCACTTTCAGGGTCACCGAGTGGCTTAGCGGTTAGCATAGTCGACTTTGGAAGTCGAGTCGCTCAGTGGCGTAGGTTAGAATCCTACCATTAGCCATGGATGTTGTGCTGTCTAATGGCTTAGACCCAACTGTAATATACATTGAAAATTGTCTGAAATGGTAACTGCCGTAAGACAATAAAGCAAAGCGAAGAAGGAGAAGAGATTCACTTTCGATAAGAAGTGACTTATGCTGTCTTTGAAATGAGCGATTCATTGAAAATAGGCAACCCATTCTACTTTCGTGATCCTTATGAAACACGAAATTATTTCTGTTTTGATTGATGGGTTGCCTTTCCTGAAGCCATCACGGGTTACAATTTAAAATTGACGCCTGTATAATACGAAAACGTTCCACAAAATTTCTCAGTGTTTATTAAAATAACCCTTGTGTATGTTTTTGAAACTATTTATTGATTATTATAAAATAAGTTATTCAGGAACGCCATCTGTTAAAACTTGCTGATAGTTTTCTTTTCATTGGTTTCTATGAAGGTGATTCACTGGTTATTGAAAAACCATCATTCACTGACATTTTTGGACAGTCCAAAACATTATTGCATTATTGTATTATAAGACAATCAACAGCGCCATCTATTGAAACATATCGAAAGTTTTTTCGTTTATTTTAATTTATAAATCTACTGAATTCTGCTTTATTATGTCTTCCGTTTTCATATTTTTTAATAGTATTGCCATATAATTTTTAAGTTTTGTTCTTTTGTTTTTTTTTATTTCGTCACCAGTTCTTTCAGTTTCTTTATTTCGTCACCAGTTCTTTCAGTTTCTTTATTTCGTCACCAGTTCTTTCAGTTTCTTTTTAATTTATTAATCTACTGAATTGTGCTGTAAAATCAATTGTCTTTTGTTTTTATTGTTTTTAAATAATAAATAATACCGAATTGCAATGTCTTTCATCGACCGCCTTTTGTTTCTGTTTTCTTTAACGAGATGTGTTCTATTGGCTATAATTTAAACGAACGGGAAAATATTAGAGTTTTTCTAAGCATTATAATACGAGGAGGGTCAAGCTGAATTTATTGAGAATAAAAAAACACGATTAATATTTTCTATGATTTTATTTTAAATATGCTTGATTTAATTCCCTTCAGCAATGGTACACTTGACCATTCTTTCTTTCCACTGTTCGAAAGTTCCCAACGTCCCAACCAAACATCTTTCAGAATACCTTCAAAATAAACGTGAAGTGCGGCATTAGTGTCTTTTTCTGACGAAAATCTTCTATCCCGCAAATTCCTTTTAAGCCCAAAAATTAGCCAAAAGTCGTACATCGCTAAATCAGGTGAATACGGCGGATGTTCTATTACTTCTATATCTTTTTAGCCAAAAACTGGAGAGTAAAGCTACCGAATGGGACGATGCATTATCATGGTGCAGCGTAATTTCCTTGTTTGCAACTCTACTGAACCCTTCAGGGAAACATTTTTCAGTATACCATTCAGCTGTAATTGTCTTTTGTCCATCTAGCTTCATTGCCTTTACTAAGCTCGTACTTTTGAAGAATACCGCATACATAACTTTTTTCATAGCTCGCAGCTTCTTGGTCATTGTTGGAGTTTCCTCATCTTCGTGAAACCATACGGGACTCTCTTGGCGGTTAGGTACGTCGAAGAAGAGAATGTAAGTTTCGTCACCTATCACTATTTTGGAAAAAAAATAGTGTTCGCCATTATTCAAGAAATTTAAAGTTTCATAGCAAATTCTTACACGCTCTGCTTTTTGGAAGTCAGAAAGGTGAAGCGGCACAAAACACTAACCACTTTTTTTAAATGCATCTAAATAAGTATGCTATTGGCACAGTGTTGTCTTATTTTAATTATACTTTCTCCAGTTCTAAAATAAATAAAATTTTAAATAAAAAGGAAATAATAAGGGAGTTAATAATAAGTAAAGTTTGAATTTTATATAAAACGCATCTTTTTTTATTATTAGGAATATCAACGTAAAATTTAGAAAATCAAGTTTTCTTGCCATATGAAAATTATGAAAATTTAGAATATATCCAAACTTCCGCCAAATTAGATTGGCGGAATAAAAAATTACATATTTTGCATAAACTGATGGTGTAGTGCAACGGTGAGCAAACTTTTGTAAATAAGATTAACGGTTATTTAATAGCCACTAGTAGGTGCATGTATACTTTTCTATTGTTTCACATTTTTGTTTTTATTAAATTTTGCCATCTAATTTATATTAAAAAAAAAAAAACAGATTAAAATTAATCCGCTGGTCGGAGTTGGCCCGCGGGCCGGAGGATGCCTATATACCGTTCTAGTGCATATTTTCGGGTTTGTTGCCCAAAATGTATATTTTCTACATTTCGAACATAAAATCGATATATTTTCAAAATATCAATAATTAATTTTTATCACAATTAGATAAACAAGAATTAAAAAAAAATCGTCGGTCTTATTTTTGCAGTTCACTGCAATCTTTACTGTCGTACTCGTCGGGCGGCCATTACTATAGTACTTTATTAGTTTATTACGGTCTCCTCTGGTAATTTCCCATTCTTAAGAATGGAGCCTGCAGATGTGTCGGATTATCTGAAATGACACCCCACCCCATTCATAGCTTGTCTTGAATAATTTAAAATTTTGCAAGCATTATTGTTTTTGCAATCCTAAACTAAACTCTAATAAAATTCGAAATACCGAAGGCCAATCGGTGTCTTGTGTCTCTGTGTATTAAAAATCACCCATCAAAGCTAACTTTGGAAAAAGAAGAAGTCTTTTGCAAGGTCTGTGATGGGAAAGTGGTAAGTTTTTTTCCTCTACATTTTTACGAGGCCCATTAATTCGGTTTAATTACAAAACATTTCATATTAATTTGAAAGTTTTAAATTTTGATTACATGTTTGCATTTTATGAGATTATTATTATAATGTTCGGTTAATAAAAGTATTTATTTTAAAAGTAAAGCATGTGACCCACATAAAAATGGGTGCGAGAAACTGAAGAAGACGAAACTTTCGCAGACTTCGTTACAACAGTGTATTTCGTTGTCTTTAAGCACAATGGATCAAGAAATTTTTAACTTGCGATTGTGCGAAGAGCTATTAAGTGCAAATATTCCTCTAAATAAAGTACAAAATCATAAATTTAAATCCTTTTTGGAAGAATTTTGTAATGAAAGTGTACCTCACGAAAGTATGTTAAGAGAGAACTATGTAAGTTCAGTTTACACTGATGTTATTCGAGACATAAAGTTGTATTAGGGATCAATTTCTTTATATTATTGTTGATGAAACGACTGATGTCACTGGTCGATATATTGCAAATTTATTAGTTGGTGTTCTAAATAACAATATTTTGCCAATTTTTTTTTATTAATACAAAACAGTTAGCGAAAACTAATAGCGTAGAGATTGTTCGTTTTATTAACGAAAGCTTAATGGTATTTTTCGCTCCACATATAACATATACTGCCAGCTGACAAAATTCTTCTTTCAATTACAGATGCAGCTTTGTATATAATTAAAGCAGGGACAAATTTAATTTTTTTTTATAAACATTTAATTCACGTGACCTGTTTAGCACGTGGAATAATTATTTTTCATCTATTTCATCAAATATTTTTAGATTATTTGGTACAAAAAGGTTCTCTTGTTGCATTTCGATAAGCCGAACCCTTTTCTAGTAATCAAGGTATAAAAATTACATAAGTACATCTATTGCACTTTGTTACTATAAAATACTGAAAGTCACCCTCTTAAACTACCCTTTAAAAAGAAGGAAGAATCTGACAAATATATTAGGTAACAAGCGATCAATATGAAAATGAATTAGGGTAGGCGTTGAAATTTAAATGCATGTCTTGGATAACGTCGTATTAATACTAATTGTCATACAATTGTGTTATAAATAACACGCCGGAAATATTTCATGTTACTCACGCAGTTATTCATAGAGTTCAAAAGTATCTTGATGCAGCAGGTAGTGGTCATTTACGCATCTACCTTAATTTTTTTAAAATAAAACGATTTTCTTGCTTTGTAGAAACGTCAAAGTGACTGAACGAAAGTTCGATGAACTAAATGTACATATGCGTGTTTAGTTGCATTGCCAACTCTAATTCATTTTTCATTTGCTCACTTCTTACATTATACCTAAGTTTCAAATATTACTTTGATAACTTAAAGGATCCTGAAAATATTGCCAAAAAACTATATGCTTCACCTTTCACGAGATTATAATTTCCTTATCTTTCACTTTTGGAAATATATATATATATATATATATATATATATATATATACACATAAAATTTGTCTTTCTGGCACCCAAATTGCATATGTAATGTAAAAGTGACACCCAATTTTACAATGTGACACCCGGGGTTGGGTGCCACTTTGTTTTGACCGTTAAACCATATTTTCAGTGACTAGACGCCACCTAGTGTAGTAAAACGGATTTTCGAGATGGTGCCAAATTTACAATTTTTGTTCCCGGACATATGCCATTAGTTCAAGGTTTTTCCTCCAGGGGGCGACTGGTTTTTATACACTTTAACTTATATATTACGATATGTACTGCATTTAATGGCACCCATGATAATGCTCGAAAATTGGCAACATCGCTATATCATAAAATGCTTGTTTTCGCGCATTTTGAACGTGTTGAAGATATTCCGCGTACTTGGAGAGAGACGTTAACGGCTAGATGTACAGCAGGAGAGCGATTTTTAAAAGTCGACTTTGATCGTAAAAACCGTTCGATAAAATGATCGCAAATTGGTAACCGTAAACGGTTGTAAATAAAATAATTCAGACCACCACCGAACGTTTGTCATGATCGATTTTAACCGTTGAAAGTCACTCGTCTGATTTAGCCCTTAATAATGAATGACATAACAAGAAAAATATTTAAATTAGCTCTTGAAGGTAAGTTAATTGCGGATAAAATTAAAATAAAGATTTTTAAATGTGAATATAAATTCTTGATTTAGTTTTCAACTGAAATATAACCGACTTAGTTGAACCAAATTGATTTCAAATTGATACCAAAGGCCCAAATATTTTTTTCTTTAAAAACTAAGCAATTTTAAAGAAAAATGTTTTAAGCAACTTCAAAAAATAATTTTTGAACCAGTTGACTCCTTTTGAGAATTTACGTGTTTCTGTAGATAATGTAACCGGAAGTAGTGCCTCTGATGTCATCAAGTATAATGAAAGGTCTAATACTAGTAAGTTTTCAATAAGTTTGCAACATTATTGTTTTTATTGTTTTTTTTTTTACTAAGTTCTATTTCTAGATTCTGAAAGCAAAGATTCAGAAAATAAATATTCTAAACGTAATTTAAATAATCCAACAACGTATAAATGTCCGTCAAAAATTTCTTCAAAAAATGTGTCAAAGTAATTTTTGTTACGTAGACCGAGCTGCATTTAAAATGATTATTTTGTAGGTTCAAGGCAAAAGTGCAATAAAAACCAGAAAAAAATAATGCTGGAGTATTTTAAAAAGAATGTGAAAAATAAGAAAGCTTTGAGGAAAGACAAATGTGAAGATTTTTTGGAAAAATTTTAAGAAAGATGGGTTCGAGTTAAAACTTATTTTTAATGAATACCGATTAAAAACTAATCGTTTTTTTAATATAAAATTAAATTATCTGAAATATTTTTCTGTTTGATTTTATTTGATGGAATTAATTCTGTGTACGTGCAAATCGCGAAGATTGTGATAACTGCCGGAATTTACAATACAACAAACAAAATTATTGATTTAGGGCCTCTGTAAAATTACTAAGAAAACCATTGATGATGTTTTTAGACATTTTACACATTGAATTTTGTTCCTGAAATTTATGAGTCACGATTTTCCTAGATTAATACGTAAAAAAAGTAATTAATTTGGTAAAATAATTTTTTAAGTAGAGTATTATGACAGGAAATGTAAGTTTAATAGAAAAAAAAACCTAATAATAATCCATCTTTTATTTCTTTCAAGTTCACAGTAAATTTATGAAATGAATAATGAAGTAATCAAGTAATGAATGCATTACTAGATGTTTTATAAAGTACTCAAGAAATGTAAAAGTATGAAGAAAGTATAATTATAACTAATGGCACAATAAATTCTTTTAACGGACACTTAAAATTCGCACAATCGCTGTTGGTTGACAGCTTTTTCATGAGTGAAACATTGAGTGACTGTGGTAATTTTAAGTTTCCGTTAAAAGAATTTACTGTCATACAAGTTATACAACTTTCATCAAACAAGAATCTACCTTACTGCTACTACTACTACTAAATAAATCCAGACTTTGGATCTTGCATAAGGAAGATCAGATGCGAACATTTTTCTGTTGTTTTAAAATAAACTTCTTGGTCACGGTGTTTAGCTGTACGAACATTTTGGTTCAATAAATTACAAATTAAATTGAATTTATTTACCCGTTTAAGTATAATTAATTTTCTTCAATATACTCTTTAGTAAGGGTTGGGTTGGGTTTTTAACATTCAAGCTGCTGCTGATTCAGTTCTGAACACGAAGGAAGTATAAATAAGTAAAACTGTCCATATCAAAGTTGACTCCAAGAAAGGTAAAACCTTACAGGATGTGAAAAGGGTGCATTTATTTCTGCATTTCGGTCCAGACGCACATATGAATTTGTGCAAAAATTGTCCTTCCTGCCTCGAAGCAAAAAGTAACATAAATAAATAAAAAGAACTGTTAAGAAGTGATCAAATGAAAAATGAATTAGAGTTGGCAATGCAACTAAACATGCATTTAGTTCATCGAACGTTCGTTCAGTCACTTTGACGTTTCTACAAAGCAAGAAAATCGTTTTATTTAAAAAAAATTAAGGTAGATGGTAAATGACCGACCACTACCTGCTTGCATCAAGATACTTTTGAACTCTATGAATAACTGCGTGAGTAACATGAAATATTTCCGGCGTGTTATTTATAACAATTGTATGACAATTAGTATTAATACGACGTTATCCAAGACATGCATTTAAATTTCAACGCCTACCCTAATTCATTTTCATATTGATCGCTTGTTATAATAATTACTTACCTTAAGACAAGAAGATCCAACTGTGGGCGTACATATCAGTGTTTAAACGCAATTACTAAATGGAATGTAGAATTCGAATTTCTTTAAATAATCTTTCCACCTCCTGATAAATTTATTCGATGAATAACTTTACGAATCACAATAGAAACTATTCACAAAAATTTAGTTATTTGCCAAATAATGTTATCGAGAACTTTATTAGGAGCTGGAAAGATCGAGCCTAAAACATTCACTAGTACTCGGTAATTTTTATTAGCGCTTTTAAATAAATTCAAGAAACTTGTCTTAACTGAAAAATAAGACATTGAAATTGAATTACGTTGACACTGTGATAAAGTTATCACATGCCGTCCAAATTTTTCCTACGACGATGTTACGCAATCTCAAATAATGCAATGACTTATTTTTCACATGCTTTTTGAATTTCATAGCAAGAGATCAAAAAATTAAAAAATCAAAAGATTCGAATCATCATATATTTAAAAGAAATGACAATAAGGCACTTAATAAAATGGCAACCATGGAGGGTGTCAGTATAACAAATGCTGTCATAACACTTGTATATAGATGGGTGCTGTTTTGGTATTTTATATATAGGTGCCACTTAGGTAACATCTCTCTACAGTGTATACATTGGGTGCCAAATTTACATTCATCGTGCAGGGTGTCACTTTAATAGGAAAATATGTATATATATATATAAAAACGGGATCATATTTTTTGATTTTCTGTTCACGCTGAGAATATTAGGAGAGCGCGTTTGGTTTTAGATGGTTGTCCTCTCTTTCTTTTATCCCTGTTGGGGATTGTTTTAGCTTCCACCGCTACTTTAATAATTTAGGCAACTGAAAAATTTTAATCAAATTTAATTTTTAAGATTACAAAATCATTTACTTACGGAAACTAAAAAGCCATCCTAAATGTGCCGATTAATGTTTGTATAAAAAAATGTTTTATCCGCAAATGAACCGAATTCGTGGCTGTTCAACTAATCATTTATTGAACTAATTAATATTATCATTCCTTGAATGGATTTTGGGCTGCAAGTTTTTGCCTTCATATAAATATTATGCTTTACTAGGGGATCCCGGAATCGGAAATCCTGGGATTTCAATTCGGGATCCAGGAGTCCAGAAAAAATCCCGGAATAATATTGTGCTCGTTTAATTATGTTTCAAAAATATTTTTTTCGTTGCCATGGAGAGCAAAATTAACATACAGGGACTCGCAATGATCAGTAGATTCAAAACATAAGAAAGTTGAGATTGTTTCCGGCGAAACCGGAAATCCTACAATATAATCAATGGAAAAACAGAAAATTAATTTTTACGTTTGATTTATACTTCCTAAATTTCATTTTAATCGATTAAAAAATGAAATTTCAAGAAGAATGAACAGACGGCGAGAGCATCCGGTATTTACTATGATTTTATTAATAAATATCGATAAATTTTACTACATACATTTTTATAATGTATTTTGTAAAAATATGAAACTCTCTGTAGGAACACTGGATTCCGTGATTTATTTCTGGATCCCGGAATTATCAGTTTTGGAATCCCGAACCCGAAAATTGGATAAAGTATTATTTCGCCTACTTGTCTCGCTTATAGAAATTTTAAACAGCAGTTGAAATAATTACTTTAGCATTGTAAAAATACGGAATTTTAAAACATTTCGTACGGCCCTACGTGTATTTTATGATAAAATACGGATTAATACGGTATAATATACGTACAAAATATTTAAAAATACGGTATTTTTACAACTGTAGCGCGGGATATTTTAAATAGAAGGAAAAGGAAGCAGAAGCCATGATGACCACCAGATGTTTACTGGGCGACCCGAAAAACCTTACTTCCGAAAAGTGGACAGTAAAAATCGGTCAACGATCAGGATAGGATCGCGTCGCGGCGGACAGTAGTTTTATTTTATTTTGTTTATAATCGTTTTGTTTCTCCTGGATTATTCCGGTGAATCGTCGAATATTTTCTATTATGTTTTGATTAGTTGTAAATAAATGTTTATAGTGAAGGATGTGTTTTCCTTAGTTTGCTCTTGCTTGCCAGGAACGCAACCCCATCAGTGCTTTTACGACCCAGCACGCACATTTGACCAGCATCTGGCGGGTCAAATATTAAAGTGACGCCCAACTTGTGGCCTGAGCAAGCAGCGTGAACTAACAGATTTTTAATCAGTTAATACTTTCACCACGTCGAATAATAAAGAAAGCACCATCCTCCGCCGCAGCAAAAGGACACGCGGAGTTACAACGGAAAGCAACATGGCTACCCCATTGCAAATGACCAGCGAGCAACTGCAGCAGCTTCTGGGAAGTATGCAAGAAATGATGAAAGCCCAACTACAAGCAGTTCTACGGGAAAGCCCTCAAAATGTAGTATCATGCCAAGGTAGCTTTGTTAAGTGTACATCCCGTTTTAGTGGTAAAAGTGAAGAAGATGTGGAAGCGTTCATATCCGCCATTTTAGTGTACAAAGACTGCGCAAGTGTAAGCGACGCTAACGCCATCCGAGGATTACCGATGCTATTACTCGACACTGCTGCCACCTGGTGGAAAGGAGTTCAGAATACTGTAACATCGTGGGAAGAAGCTATCTCACTATTACGTCATACTTATGGTCCTAGAAAAC
Source organism: Serrognathus titanus (assembly GCA_039766575.1). Classification (NCBI taxonomy): domain Eukaryota; kingdom Metazoa; phylum Arthropoda; class Insecta; order Coleoptera; family Lucanidae; genus Serrognathus; species Serrognathus titanus. The sequence continues at coordinate 47,374,503 of CM077914.1, read as the reverse complement.
CAGCATACCGCATATACAAAGAAATTTTTCAAACCGAGCAGGATAGTACAACCGCTACGGATATCTTTGTGTGTAAGAAGAGAGCTTTATTGGCTCAGCTGACTAAACAACTGGACGAAGATGTTCAACTCGACATGGTGTATGGTTTACTACACCACAGCGTTCGAGAAAGAGTGCCTAGAACCGAGGTGAAAACTTTTAAAGAACTTCTGGATAAAGCAAGAATTGCCGAAGAATCTTTAAGGGAAGTGGAAAACCGAGGCGAAAAGAACACCGTTGTTAAGGACAGAGATATTTCTTCGACTGGTGACAAAAGACCGCGTTGCAATGTTTGCCGGAGACGTGGACATGTGGAGGCACAGTGCCGCTCGAAGCAACAGAAAATGACGTTAACCCCACCTAATTTGCCCCAAACAACCAATAAAACGTTCTCTTGCTATGGATGTGGAGAAAATGGTTACATACGCAGTAACTGTCCCAATTGCAAGAAAAAGAAAGCTGACGAACAAGAAACACAGGCAGACAGTTTAGACTTTCATACGATTTCGTTAAAACCAACAGCACGGTCTAGGCCGCATATCAGGATTTCCGTGCAAGGTTTAAATGGAGTTGCATGCATTGATACAGGGGCCAAACGAAGTGTAGCAGGGTACACCCTGTACAGAAAATTGAAACAAAAGGGAATAAAATTCAGCAAAAGTGTAGTAACGTTGACCCTTGCCGATGGTGTCAAACGACGGCAAGAAGTTTTGATCTCGACGCTTGACGTCATAGTATGTAATCGCATCGTACCAACGATGTTTATGGTACTCGTAGGGGAAATTCACTCGAGAACGCTATTAGGAACAGACTTCTTAGACTCTGCAGGCATCGTAATAAACGTACGTAGGGATACCTGGTGGTTTGAAGATGCAGAGCGAAGGAAATATAAGTTCCAACCTGAACCCGTTGTTTCCGCGATGATCAATGTGTCGTCAATGGAAATTCAATTGCGCGACGACGAGGGTCGTCAGTTGAACCAGAGAGATCGAGCAAGATTTGATGAACTGCTCCAGATAAATGAGTGTATCTTTTCACCAGGGGGAGAGGCCACACCGTTTGCTGAGCATCGTATAAACACAGGTGACCACAGACCCATTTCTTGTCCACCGTATCGGCTATCGACAAGGAAAAAGCAGGAACTAAGGGAGGAAATTTTTAGCATGCTAAAGGACGGTGTCATCGAAGAATGCGAATCGGAATGGTGTTCTCCGGTTGTATTAGTGCCAAAAAAGGACGGGACATTGAGAGTGTGTGTTGATTATAGACGATTAAACGCTATAACCACAGCGGACAACTACCCGTTACCAAGGATCGATGACCTATTGCATTGTGCAAAACACACCCCAGTAATGTCGACCATTGACCTCAAGGCCGGTTATTGGCAAGTGAAAGTGCACAAAGAGGACCGGGACAAAACAGCTTTTATTACCCCATTCGGATTATACAGATGCAACCGCATGCCCTTCGGTTTGAGGAATGCGCCCGCAACATTCTCACGCCTTATTGACCGGTTTAAAACGGGACTGGACAAAGTTACGATACTCGCCTATTTGGACGATATAATTGTACTCTCACCCGATGTAAATACGCACCTCTTAGACTTAAAATTAGTGCTTAATAGACTTAAGGAATTCAAGTTGCATGTAAATCGTCCCAAGTGTAAATTCGCGTGTGATCGAGTCCACTACCTGGGACATTTGATTAGTGATAAGGGATTAGAAGTTAATCCCGAGAAAACGGCCGCTATAGAAAAGATACCGACTCCGCGAAGTGTAAAACATGTGCAGTCTTTCCTACAAACGTGTTCGTGGTATAGACGATTTATCCCAGGATTCTCTGAAATCGCGAGACCTATGAGTGAATTGTTGAAGAAGAACAGTGTGTGGAAATGGACTGACGCCCAAGAATCTGCTTTCCGGAAGCTGAAAGCGTTATTAATGACGCCACCCGTACTACGGCAGGCAGATGAATTACTCAGTCTTACGCTTCGTACTGACGCTAGTGGTTATGCCCTTGGTGCGGTGTTATTACAAGGCGAAGGACTAGATGAAAGGCCAGTAGAGTATGCTAGTCGATTGTTAACCACTAGTGAACGAAATTATAATACCACGGAACGCGAAGCACTGGCTATCGTGTGGGGAGTAGGTAAATTTCGTGGGTATATAGGAAGCTCGGAGCTAAAGATTGGCACCGATCACCAACCTCTTAGATGGCTAATGGGATTAAAATCTCCGTCTGGACGTTTGGCACGGTGGGCGTTACTGCTACAACCGTATAATATCACCATTGAGTATACTCCTGGAAGAGCAAACCGAGTAGCAGACATGTTGTCTAGGCCGGACAACGGTATCGACGGAGAAACCGATGTTTGTGTAGTGAGTGTTGACTTCCCTGTGCGGAGTGCTCAAGAAATACGTGAAGAGCAACTAAAAGACGAAAATGTTGCGAAGATAATTAATTCCTTCGAGGATCATCGAAGTGATACAGTTTCATTGTGGACCGATAAGGGATACATAATGTTCAACGGTGTGCTCTACAGGTATGCTCCCGAATGTGACACTGAAACCGCGCAGCAGGTAGTTCCCGTACATGAGCGAGAAAAGGTGATGAAGGAATACCACGATGTACCCACCGCCGGACATTACGGTGTGGATCGCACTTACGCAAAAGTAGCTGATCGATATTATTGGACAGGTATGCGCCAATATATAACGGAGTACGTCCGTAAATGCATTGAATGCCAAAGGTATAAGGCGACGAACCTAAAGCCGGCCGGATTATTACTGACCCCCGCTGTGGCACAAAGGTTTGAAGTGGTGGCAATAGACTTATTCGGCCCACTGCCGGAAAGCCAACACGGACATAAATGGATTTTCATTATAGAGGATGTAACCACTCGATGGGTGGAGTTATTTGCATTAACTCAAGCGACAGCCGAAAACTGTGCAAAGGTTTTGATAGACGAAGTGTTTTTACGATACGGACTTTGTCGCAGATTAATAAGTGACAACGGTGTGCAGTTTGTGAGCGCCGTCATGCAACATGTCACATATTGTCTCGGAATCACGCAAACTCTGACACCTTTATATCATCCGCAAGCTAACCCCGTGGAGCGACGAAATCGCGATCTCAAGGCGCAACTTGCCATATTAGTTAAGGGTGATCACACTGTGTGGCCGGATCAATTACCAGCTGTTAGGTTTGCGATGAATTCTACGAAATGTCAAAGTACCGGACACACCCCCGGCTACCTGATGTTTGCGAGAGAGATGCGAACCCCCGATGACGTCACAAGAGACCTTAGGGCTATTGTAAACTCCGAAAACTTTGTACCGGAACTGACACCGTACCTGCTACGACTGTCTCTGACACTACGTGAAACTCGTGATGTGATTGAAAAGGAACAAGAGCGCAGAAAGACGTACGCCGATGCGAAACGTCGGAAACCTGAACCGTTCAAAGTCGGTGATGCTGTATGGGTGGCAACTCATACACACAGTGATGCTAGCTCAAAACGCACAGCGAAATTTAATCCGAAACGAGATGGTCCTTATGTCATTGCCGAAGTTGTTTCATCGACAGTCTATCGGATAGCAGATCGCCGCGAACCTGATAAGGTCTTAGGAAAATACCACGTATCAAACCTCACCAAGTATGCAGGACCGTTAGACACCCCGGAGCCGGTGATTCCTCTGCGGAAGCGTGGACGACCCCGTAAGGTAAAGTAATCTCCACGCGCCATCAGGATTAAGACACGCCCTTCCTACGTTATCTGCGTCTCTTAAGGGGGAGGATTGTAGCGCGGGATATTTTAAATAGAAGGAAAAGGAAGCAGAAGCCATGATGACCACCAGATGTTTACTGGGCGACCCGAAAAACCTTACTTCCGAAAAGTGGACAGTAAAAATCGGTCAACGATCAGGATAGGATCGCGTCGCGGCGGACAGTAGTTTTATTTTATTTTGTTTATAATCGTTTTGTTTCTCCTGGATTATTCCGGTGAATCGTCGAATATTTTCTATTATGTTTTGATTAGTTGTAAATAAATGTTTATAGTGAAGGATGTGTTTTCCTTAGTTTGCTCTTGCTTGCCAGGAACGCAACCCCATCAGTGCTTTTACGACCCAGCACGCACATTTGACCAGCATCTGGCGGGTCAAATATTAAACAACACTAAATTACTTCTCGTTGACTATTTTATGTTTTCTTTTAAATTTATTTGTTTTTTATTTATAAAAAATTACAATACAGATAATCTTCAGGCTTTCACGGTCATCGTTGATGGCTGCTCTTTGGTTCTCGGGTTCTCTGCCCTGTAGAAAGTTTGTAGAACTTGACGTTTCAATCATTATGTCATGATCTTCTTCAGTGAAAAAGTGAACTTCACTTCTAAAGAAGATCAAAATTAATTACATTTTAAGATTTGTTTTAAAATGTTACCTACATTGTCTTCAAAAATTCCCTTTTTATCAAAAAAAAAATCCTCTTCTTCGATTTTAAGGCATAAAAATTACCACGAATCAGCAACACCGATTCCAATTGAAGCCAACATTACAAACGTGTGAAAAACAGACATCCCTTAAACGTTACCAAAAACTCTCTCTTTAACATAGAAAATCCCTAAAATTTGTTACTAGATTCAGGAATAATTTTTTTAACGTGTAAAAAAGTTATTAAAAATACGCATAGATAAAGAAAAGAAAACGATTTTACAGTGCAATTCAGTAGATTGATAATAATTTTAAAATAAAACAAATTTAAAAGAATGGGGACGAAAGAAAGAAAAGAAAATAATAAAAATTCGAAAATAATCAAATTAGAAAAAGAAAATAATAATAAAAACAAAAGACAATCCATTTTACAAATTAAACAGACTGGTACATTTAAAATACAAAAAAAAAAAACTGGAGAAAACAAAGGATCGAAATATATAGAATTTAAAAAAAAGGAAATAATAATATTTAGAAGTCAATAAAAACAAAAGACAATCGTTTACAGCGCAATTCAGTAGTTTAATAATAAATTTTAAGACGAGATAATTTGAAAAAAAAACGTAACGAAAAAAGTAATAAAAATTCAAAAATATCAAATTAAAAAAATAATAAAAATACAATGGATTTTACGAAATAATAAAAATTTTAAATAATAAAATTAAAAAACAAAAGACAATCGATTTTACAACACACTTTATACATTAATATTTTTTTTTAAATAAAACAATGATATCGATAAACAAAGAAAATAAAATATATAGTAGAATTACAAAAAAATAAGAAATAAAATGTAAAAAAAAACAAGAAAAATAGCTCAATCCCTACTTTGAAAAAGGGCCTTAAAAAGTGGTTTATCCCTTATGTTGGCAACACTGGGTAGATTTTAAAGTTGACATTTTAATTAATTTAACGTATTTGCATAATAGAAAGTAAAATACTACCTACAATTTGAAATAAAATGTTTATATAAATATTGTAATTTTGAATTGTTTCATGGTTGTCATAGCGGTCGTTTTGTATTGGCGGCGCTGGAATCCGGAATTTTAAATTTTAACGGCAACTTCCCCTCGAATTTGGTAGGTTTACAAAACCCACAACGATACTTCATGTTATCAAATAAATTTATTTGTATACATAATTATGGTTCACAATAAATAAAAATTAAAACTCATTAGTTTAGCAATAATATTAATAAATACAGGATACAAATTTAATATATACACTAAATTATGCATTAATTAAATAAAAGGCATTGCTTGAGTGATAACCTTGAGCCCCCCGCGATTTTAAAAGAAATTAGCATGGTTAATAATAAAATAGAGTAAATCGGAACTAGGGTGGCAGAATAAATTTGAAATCGATTGAGTAGAGTTATGGATGAAGCAGCCAAGTGTGAAAAAACTACGTAGCCCAATTGGCATTTATTGTTGGTGTCCATCGCATTGAAAAATATGACGCCCCAAAACGTGTGTAAAAGTATAAAACACAAGCTCGTTGCTGCGCTCGTTATGAAAAACATCTCGTTTCCTGATTTTAGGCCCATCGTTCCAGGGCCGACTGCATCGGCGATCACGTTCACCAGGGCGAAGGCGCCGCTGATGATTCCAAACCCCAGACCGCTAACGTACGCCAGGATGTGTTTATTCTCTATTAGCTGAGTGCTATCGTCCATGATCTTCTTCAGTCCATTCTCAGCTTTCCGCAGGATCTTGTATATGAGGTACCTGAATGCTTCTTGAAACAACACGGAGAATATCAGGCCGAATACCAAATACCCTCGCAAGGGTACCACTATGAACCACCAGAGAGACGATAACAACAACGATAGCAGCCAAAAAAATGCTGCTGCTATCAGAATTATAACACGTACCGGATCGTGAGCTATGGTAAATATGAACATAGCCAGAGGAGGACCGAACGCAAGAAACGTGCATCCGAAAAATTCTGTCGCCGTCATTTCGTAAATTTATTTACAAAAGTTTACTATTTAACACTACAAATATACACAACGAATGACTAACCTATACGAACTACTTCATTGGTACCAACATAAAGAAAATCACAAAAATCCGCTAGCTTGATCGTCGTAAACGTTGGCAACCCTGTCGGTGAGTGAGCGTTGAGGTTATGTCATATTGATGGTGTTTAGAATTCTTTGCTTGCAATGGAAATTGTGATTGAAATTCCTCAAGATATTAACAAATTATGTAGAACTTGCATGACGGTAATTAAAGAAAATGAAAGTGAAAACATAATTACTTGCGAAGGCGATCAATTTAGCTACTTGTCTACCATGCTGAAATATGTAACTGGTTTGAATGTAAGTTGCAGAAATACAGCGTAACTCATGATTTTCTTTCTATAAATTTTTAAGGTGACAACCACTGATGGCCTTCCAGAAGTTATGTGCAATGCTTGCATCAATAAGCTGCAAATAGCATACTTATTCAAAGAGCAGTGTGAAAACACCTACCTAAACTTTCAAGAAATCATTTCTTCAGACGAGAAAGTCTTCGGTGAAGGCAAGATGAATTTAAGTTGCACAATTTGCTTGCACAAAAGTCCCACGTCATATCAATTAAATAAACATTTAATTGGGCATTACCAAAACCAAACCTTATCCTTGAGGTACATGTTGAGTCGAGGCGATCAACATCACCCTATGTCATGCTCTGAAGTTGATGAAGACACGGTGACACTAATTGAAGAACGTAAATACGAGAATGTCAAGCAAATCAATGGTGTTAACGTGAAGCCTGATGAAAAAGAAGCCCCTGCAGAAAATAGCACAACTCAAGATGACAGTGAAAAAGATTCAAAGAGCGAGGTAGTAAAAATATGCGATTTATGTGACAGAATATTTTCCAGTGACCTAAGACTTTCTTTGCATTTTGTAAATCACGCTTTACTCGTAGAAAGCGACACCGACCCTAATATATTCGATCAGTATATATTCTGTGCGAATTGCGGACAGACTTTCGATGACAAAAATGACTTAAAAACACACATCAACGAATGCCCCGTCGATCACCAACAACAGTACGAATGCTTAAAGTGTTCATTAACGTTTGATAACGAACTGAATCTTTTAAAGCATGAGAAATTCGTCGATCACAATGGTGATTACTTCTGGGAAGAATTCCTAACGAAATCCATCGTTAAAGACAACTACTCTTGTCCTATATGCACTGAAAACTTTCCAAAGAAAAACGACCTGAACCTACACTCGGTTAAACACGTGGTTAAAAAAATTTTATGTCGACTCTGCAGGGGTTTATTCTGCACGCAAGTTGCTTACAATGAGCACCTGCGAACTCACCCAAAGTACAGGCATATCTGTGATGTATGTGGTAAATGTCTTGGCAGTAAACACGCATTAAAGATGCATGTCATGGGCGTGCACTCGGCAACAAAAAATTTCCTGTGTGGAATATGTTCCAAAGGTTTCAAAACCCCTGGCCGCCTGTACATTCACAAGTTGACGCATAAGAAGGATAAAAAGTTCGTCTGCTCCTATTGCGCTTATCGGACGAACAATGTGGGCGACTTCAAGGTTCACAATCGAATTCATACCAGTGAGAGGCCTTACAAGTGTAATTTTGTGAACTGCACGAAGAGGTTCAAGACTTCCAGTCATTTAAACGAGCACATCCAGCGGCATCTGCAGATTAAAAAATTTCAGTGCAACATGTGCGATATGGTGTTCGGACACAATCACACGTTAAAGATGCACCTGATGGTACATACTGGTGAGAAACCGTTCGCCTGTGAACAATGCAAAGCAAGGTTCAGGAGGAAACATCACCTTAAGAATCATATGAGGCAACATACCAATAACTAAATATGCTTGAGGATATTAATTAGGCGAAAATGACGACTTTTGTTTAGAGTTACTGGTTATGTCACAGCTAACTCGTCCGCCATTTTGGAGCCCAGTCATAGGGTGAATTCGAGTTGACGCTCGGAGTGTTCTTTTTTCTCACTCTTACATGCACTAAAACGAATTCGCTCTTCCTCACGCTTCTGGGCCCCAAGCCTCACCTCAAATGCACTCTTAATGATTATTATTATTATTATTATTGTAGACAGCGCCTTAGTAAAATTCGTAATTAGTATACAAGATAAATTTGTATGGTGAAGGAAGTTCTGTTTATTTAAAATAACATAAATTACATTTTTTTTCTCTCTTCAAACAATAAAGTTATGAAATATTTACATAATTACTTAATATTATAAAAAAAAGTAACGAATTAAGCTATGATTTGCTATTTAAATAGGAAATTTTACTCCAAAATGGCTGACGACTCCTGTGGTTCATTAGAACTTTCATCGAAGGGTGCCATAATAAAGATAGATATAACGTGCATGTCTGACATACCACACTTGGTGACGTTTCAAATTTATGTTTGTCAGTTCTGTAAGATTTAAATTTTGATAATTCTCGCACATTTCAACGTTATAGCTTTCATTGATCACCAAAAATGCTGTATTTTAGAAATAGTGAAATAAAGTTTTATTGCACCACAGGTTTACAGTGCGCCAGAAAGTCTGGTATAAAATAATAATAATAATTTCTTTACTTTTGACATTCCGAAAAAAAATGCTTGGACAGGTAAATTTTGTTTTTAAAAAGTACAAGATTTTATGTGAAAATCAATGCTTGACTGTTATTTGTAGGCTTAGGATTTCGGCTCATGCCTCATTTAAATATTTCGAAAATTTACTACTTCGACTGTATAGGCCACGTCGTCGGAGTCATTTGTTTCTATTTTACTTTGATTCAGTTTTCTTCAATTGTTTTGTTTTGTAATGAAACTGACCGTTTTATTATCGTATCAAGCTCCTAACATTTAACATTACTTTTCGTATTATTTCGATCCTTTCATTGTAATACTCCTAGTAGTAATAATTAACGTTCTATCAAAAAGCAGATTGTGTCAGCTAAGTAACAAGTGGCTTGAAACTATTAGACACAAATTAAAAACAAGATAAAATTTCGATAGTTTTTTTTTTTGATCCAGATTAATTCTTTTCGAATTTCTTATGTAAATTGGTGACGCTAAATTAATTACAGTTACAATTTTTACATTTACTCACGGTTTGTTAGATTAATAAAGGACAGGTCCTTTATCCGGCCGGTCGTGTTTCAAAAGAGAAAACTTGTTCTGTGACAGTTCTCGTTAGCGTGGCTCCCTCTGTACATTTTGACATTGCACTTAATCGTTGCCATGGTTACCATGTTAAATATTGTAATGGGCGCGTTCAGCGGACGCAACAGTTAACTAAAACCAGAAACGTGTTTCATTTAGGTTGCGTTTAAAGGAGTTGGAGCAGCTGAACGCATAATAACTTACTGTTATGTATCAATCAATATTTGACATCGGGAGTGAGGTTAGGTTTTCATACATTATGATTATAATTAAGGTAGATTCTTGTCCGGTGAAATTGTGTAATGAACGGACACTGAAAAATGGCACAAATGCTCAACGTTTCACTATCGCTTGATAGCAGAGCACCGCATTTATTCGTTGTTGACCACAGTGTATATGCAGTTCAGCTTACAAAAAATTGTTAATTGGATTACTTACCTTGAAAGACGCAGAAAAATATAATTAAAATAACTGCCACATAAAACAATTGTGTATTTTTTATAATTTTTAATTTAGTTTGAAATAATGAATTTTTCGCATTTAAGTTGGCATCACTGGACCTGCTAATTCGAAATTATTCTATCTACAATTCACATTCAATCATTAATTTGATACTTTATATGTTAGAATTCATCCTTAAAGAAGTCATTTAATTTGTTTCTAAACACGTGTGTTGAGATTACGAATTTATGACGTATTTTCTTGACAAACAAGGTGTGAAATTTCGCCGGCGTTTCTTTTCAAATTTTCGCGCTCGATTTTCGACAAGTGAGTTCCGAGTTACGTCTGCGTATTCGGTTCGCTTCGCTCCGTATAAAAGCAGTCAACATCTGTCTTGCAACGGTTCGTCAGCCATTTTATCGTGCGGTCGATCCTTGTTGCAAATGCAAGACGTACGTTTCCGTGTGTTTTAAGACGTCCGTGTTTTCTATTTTCTACGCAAAATGGACATAAGCATTTATCTGACGGCGCCGCTGCAGCTGCACAAGATATGCCGCGCCTGTCTGACGGAAAAGGGGGACATGAGACCCCTGTTCGGCGCTTGCCTCGATGAAATGCTCCTGTCTTTCGCTTCGATTCAGGTAAATATTTCCATTATTGGCAAATCGGCTTGTGTCCATTCTTTTCTGGTGTACGCGAGGTCGCGTACTGCGGAAAGAGATGAAATGATGACGTTATCGATTCTTCTGAAAGATCGTCGAATGTTAAAACTGGTAAGGTGCAGTTGTGGCGTAACAATGATGCAATTGCATTGCCCACCAATAAAACAACACTTCATTTTTAGAAAAAATAACCCTTTCGTGTTTAGGTGTTACTAAATATAGGTTTCGATTTATCTTCACAAGTAACGTTAATTCATGACAGGACGTGACAATTTACAATTTTTATATTTTCAAGTTAATTTTTAGATTACAGATGCTTTGCCGTAGATAATAAATTTACACATAATATGTAAAATTAACTTTTGAATGAAATATTTTTATATTTGAGCTCATTCACGATTGCTTTCTGTAATTCTCCACTTACAAGTAGGCAACCACACTTGCAAAAGTATACCACATATATAAGTGTACCACAGCTCTCTAGATAAATTAATAAATAACAAGGTATTCTTTAGACTGGTCGCGTTCTTAGTTCAGAGTCATTTTTCTGTTCAGAAGAGGGAGTCACTACAGCGAACTGTTCACAGAACCGATTGTTACAAATTATTATAACTACTGAGCGGAACTATTATCTTTCAAGGTTATCGGTCAAAAGCGCACTGAATTGCGTGCGGTGGAAGAGGCGCATACCATTTGAATCATGTCTCCAGGAAAACAGTGAAATGGAATTTATCTCTTGAATTGCAATGAATTAATACTTTTGACATTTTGAAATGATTATATTTATAACTTTAGGGAGGTTCTTGTTTGTGAGAATAATAATATGAAAAATAAAACATCTTCTAAGAAGAGCAAATAGGTATATTAAACAATTTATGTTAAGGTGGTGACACAATGCATTCTGCGTAAAACATAAGACATAAGGGCAAAAAGCATGACGTCAACAGCGTTGACAATACAATTTTTATATCTTTATGTGTAGCCAATCAGCAGTTAGTTTGAATGGTGGAATTTGACGATAGCACTTTGTCTTGCTCTCTGATTAGCCCAACATAAGGCAGAAATTCGAATCTTCCTATGCCATATGTTATGTCTAACAGAGTCATTGTGTTACAGCGTACTTTACGTAATCCGAATTACTACTATGTGTTTTTTATGGCTTGTTGACAAAATTTAGAATTCAATTTCAAATGTAAAGTTTAACGCGGTAACTATGGCAACAGTGGAAGCTTAATTGAAAATTGTACAGAGGGAGCCACATTACCAAGAACCAGTATTACCAGGTCTAGAGAAATTTCACTAGATTTAGATTTTTGAACCAAAGTATTAATTAGAAAAAGAAAATCTATGTTCTTCCTTTACTTTTCGACCCTAATGCTTATTTATTATTTTTTTTGAAACTACCGCGCAGTGCTCACATCCGTCTTTTTTGCTGCTCAACTCATTTCCGTTCTGACCGCCGCCATCATTCACAAAGAAATAGGTTTTGTTTCAAAAGTTGTCCTTTTATTTCCATCATTGACATCTAATATATATATATAGACAGAGTATATGCAGCCATATTGAATTTAAGCAGTGCTGCCGCACCGTTATTTTATTGTGTACCAATTGTTAAGTACAAAAGTTGCTACAATTCGTAAAGACGTACCGAAAACATGGGAAATTTTAAATTAGTGTAGGAAAATCTAAATAACTTGCTAATCAGAAAAAAGATATTTCTAGATATTGACCCATAGAACAGGCCTCTGCCTCATTTGTCATCTTAAATTTTCTAGAATTCTAGGTTATGTTTTTGATTTAAGTGATTATATGAACACAAATAGAGTTATTAGTTATTTGCCTGCGTAATTGCTTCATATTCGCATCACCTTGACCAATCAGCTGCAGACAGCGACACTTACAAATGAATTTTAGAAGGTCGACCTGTAGTAAAATGTTTTTATGACACTAGATGTCACGTAGTATCGCATAATAATTGTATATTGAAGGTACCGCCAACTTTCTATCTCAGTTTCTTAATTTGGGGTTAAATTCGTTCAGGAACTCCGTAGCAACAGTAACTTTTGTATCTATCCTAGATAGATAGATACATAACAAGTTACTGTTGCTACGGCGTTTATGAAAAAATGTTCACTGTGTATTAATTCACTTTTTCGAGAATAGCGGCGAAGAAATACCGAACGTTTCAGAAAATTCTATCACCATCTAAGCCGAGTCTGGAAAGCCAGAACTAGCTCATAGATGGCGTGACTAGTCCAAAAATAGAATTTGTATCACAGAATGTAAGATTAATAATTAACTTATCTTGCGCCTCTTTCTATGTAAATAAGGTAAAAAACACGATGTTTTGAAAAAGGTGAGCGAATTGCAAAATACGTTAAAAACATGAGCGAGAAAGATGCAATTACACTCCCGAGGCATAATTTATGAACGCACCCCTCCTATTTTTTTTAATATAAAATAGGTAAGTTGCCCAAAATTTTGTGCAAGCAAATCGTGCAACTTAAATTCATTTTGCCTTCACCAAAGACTTTCTCGTCTGAAGAAATGATTTTTCTCAGCATTGAATCTTTAGAAATTTTTGTAATAAATTTAAAAAAACGCATTTTGAGCAGAATAACGATTTTTTTATTTTATAAATTTTGTTGCAAAGCCGTTTTGATTGCAAAGAATTCTTCGAGTATCCTCTTTGCAGCTGTTTCGGTTCTATTCCAAGCCTCTTTAGTAGAAGACTAGCTCGAGAACTCCACTGCAATCAATGTTGTTCGAAAATTGGTCGCAAGATGTCGTGACCTAAATTATTGATTTATTTTCCTTCAGTGACTTATACTGTAGGGACAAAGACAAGGACCATTTAAATCGCATATGTGAGGCGAATTATAGGGAAAGTCTATATCAAAAACAAAAAGAATTGCAGATTTTAAGGTTGCCATTACTGCATAGAGGGACATATCACACCAAAAAGTTCCACGACATGAAATACATTTCAAATCGAAGAAATTAATGCAAATATTCACATAACATGCAAGCTACTTTTTTTAATTAAGACCCTTTTTGCATTTTTCAATCTGCGCCTAATTTGTATACAACCAGAAATACATGGCAGCAATGAATAGTATAAGTAAATAAGTTGTTATTGTAAATTAATAAAATTGAAGTGACTTTTCTTATTTCTTATTAGTACATTGTTTTTAATGCATTATGTCATTTAAGCTGGTATATTTAAACATCAAAAATTGGAGTAAAGAAATTAAAAAATGGCTTTTTTCAAAATTACACGGAGGTATAATTTTTTTAATAATGAAATTAGTTAAGCGCCCTAGAGATTAAAAAACGCATATTTTGATGTATTAAATATTAACAAAAAGTTCAAATTAATTCCGAAAAAAGGATTTTTTTTAGGTGGGTCAGACTAGCCTTAGGCAATAAACAATAGTTTCAAAGAATTGGGGTTTTCTTATTTGCTGTAATTAATTCAGAATTGCTCTTTGCACTTCTTTGACTGCATTTTCTCGAAGTATTTTCATAATTTAATCATTCATTTATTATATTTTCAATAAAACTGCGCAAAAAATTGATCTATTAATCCTATAGTATGTAAATAATAATCCTACGAAGATGTGACACTCCATTCATAATATCTAATAGATCCTAATTTTTGCAATAATAAAATTTGTTAGATACCTCAATTTCAAACTTTTGAACTTTTGGAAAAGTTGATTCAACCTATCAATAATGTGGCAAATTTTTTTTTTAGTTAATTATTTATTTATATTGTACCTGAGGCATATAAACAGCCAAAAATCACGTGTGTTATTTTGTTGCATAAACTATATGAAACTAAATTAAAATCCATTAGGTATAGAACATTTCAAATTATTTGAAATTCATAATACTGATTGTAAAGTTATTAATCTGTTTATAACCATCATAGCACGTCAAGTATTTGATGAGTTTTTTGCTTTCATTATACAAATTTGATCTTATGAAAGTTAAGTGAATTAGTTATTAATTGCATGTAAAATGCACTATAACTTTCGTTGTCTTCACAGGTACGCGAAGGAGACGGTTTACCAGATCTGATGTGTGTTCAGTGTGTATTACAGTGCAGTCGAGCTTACACTTTTAAGCAACAATGCGAGAAATCCGAAAATATATTACGCCAATACATAAGCCCCGAGTTCCAGGTGATTTATTTTTTGTATTTTAAAGAAACCCCCCCACTCATGAAGCTTGCACTCTTTTCTGATTCTTAATATGTATCACTTTTAAAAGAAAATGAATTTGTTAGGACCAACTTTCCCAACACATGGCTCAAACAACAAAAGAAGAATTGCAGGAGCAATTACAGTTCGGTAACACCATCGAGCATGTGGTCGTCGACGAATTGCCCGCAGAATTTGTAACTTCTGACTACCAAGAGGAAAGCGATGTCGGTTTAGAAATAGTAAGTAAGGTATCTTCTTCACTTAAATAAGTGATGCTTTAATATGAATAGCATTTCAGGTGAAGAATGAATTATGTGACATGGATGTTGCAACGCAGATGGCCAACGTTGAAATGGAAAAAGAAAATGGGCTAATGGAAGACGAGGAACTATCTGGTGAAGTAATAGAAATGCCAAGCAATAAAAAACTCAAATATTCATGCATCAAATGCAATCAGTCTTTCACCTTGAAAGTCGATTTGAAAGTAACAATGAAATGTTAGTGTGATATTTGACCTAAATCTTGCAATTCACAGGTTCACATGATGAGTCATCCGAAAGATTTAGACCATGTCTGCCACGTATGCCACAAAGGTTTCCCGGAAGCTCGGATATTAAGGCGTCACTTAAAAATACATCTCGATAAAAAACCACATCAGTGTGATCAGTGTGATATGTCGTTTGCTGAAAGTTCCAATCTCAGCAAGCATAAGAAGAAACACACCGGGGAACTGAGGAACATAAAGGGGAAGCCTCATTTATGTTCGGTGTGTGGGAGAGCATTTAAGTGGGCCTCGAGTCTCTCCAAACACATGAAGTACCACACCGGACATAAACTACTATCATGTGAATACTGTAGTAAACAGTACGTTGAGGTAAGTTGCATAATTTTTATTTGTCGAAATTTTGACACGTATTTGTAGGCAAGGAGTTTAAGAATACATGTTCGCTCGCACACCGGTGAAAGGCCTCATGTCTGTGAGATATGTCAGAAGAGTTTTACGCAGTTGTGTAATTTAGAGAAACACCTGAGGGTGCACACGGGTGAAAAACCGTTTCTTTGTCCTATATGTGGAAAAGGGTATACATTTTGATTTAAAATATTATTCAATCTTAGAGGTCAAATTTAATACCCAGATTCTTCAATAATGCTGTGAATTGTTCAAGAAAACGTATTTTCCTGTGTTTCAAAATGTATTTTAATGAGTTTTTAATCCAACGTGATTTTAGATTTACACAATCGGGATATGTGAGCATTCACATGAGAACACACACTGGTGAAAGGCCTTACGTTTGTCCCACTTGTGGGAAGGCATTTGCTGGCTCAAATACCTTAGCAATACATCAGAGAATTCACACCGGAGAGAAGCCGTACCCTTGCAATATTTGCGGAAAATCGTTCAGTCGTCATGAGACACTAGTGATACATACAAGATCCCATACAGGGCACAAGCCTCATATATGCGGCGTTTGCAATAAGGGATTCACATCTTCTGGGCACCTTTCTGGTCACATGAGAACACACACCGGTGAAAAACCTCACGGTTGCCAAGTATGTGGGAAACGGTGAGTACAATCGATTTCCTCTTGACGTTGTGGATATTTCTGTGGTGTTAGCTTTGCAGGATCAAGCAGTCTGAAAGCACACATGCGAGGGCATTCCGGGGAAAAACCGCACGTGTGTAAGCTGTGCCACAAAGGATTTGTGCAGTCTTCAACTTTGCAACAGCACATGATCACGCACTCAGTGATAGCAAAATCCAAACTGCCCAAGGTTGAAGCAGTACAAGTTGCTGAATTTACGTAAGTCACTTTTCTGTAAGAAAAAGCGTTTCAAGAAACTATCGAAAGTTTATTGCAGGGTTGGAGAAACTGTTCACACAGTCCAAGTGCAAGCAATAAGTTCTATATAAACATTTACTTTGAATTTGTTTTCCTTTTTTTGGATAATCAGAATCTTTATAGTGCGAAATAAAATTGAGTTATTGACATAATTTTTATATTTTTTTGACATATCAATAAAAATGAACACCGTCGATCATTACTGGGGTTGTCGATCATCTCGGATGAGTGGGGACGCTGATTGTCCCGATTATGGAAGAAACTAGGAGCGTTTAAAAAATAATTCATTGGAACTTCTTATTTGGAATGCACCGAATGCTCAGTCGCACGTAAACGATTTTTTTTTGTGAGGAGAAGGAAAAAGAAAAACAAATGACAATCGCAGCATTTACGAAAAGACAAAAACAAAAAAAATCAATCATAAACAAAAAAAAGAATGAAAAACAATTGACGATTGTAATAAAAATAATTAATAATAAATATTGTTTCAAATATAATAATGGGAATTCGAAATTCATAAAGACGAGAAAAGGAAAACAAATCACAATCGCACAGTTACGGGAAAAACACACGATAAATTTTTGATAATTTGATTTCTGAAAAATGGTAAAGAATTAAAAATAAAAAAATATATTCAAGTACGCTTTTGACGATTGAGTTAGAAAAAAATTCCTGTAATAATAGTTTGAAATTCATAAAAAAACAAACAAAAAACAGGACAAAAGGAAAAGATTCAGAAATCTGAAAAGAAATTTCTTAATTTGTTAAAAACGCCAAGCAATTAAAAATTAGAAAAAAATGAAGAATATTTCAATGACTCGAAAAACCCAACAGAAACAAGGAAAATACGAAAGTAAGAAAAATAAATGACCTTCGTAATATTCGTGAAAGAGTGAGGAGCGCAGGAAATTTAAAATCATTTAAGGAAAAGAAGTTAAAGAAAAACAAATGACGATCTTAATTTTACGAAAGGGAAAAGAAAGAAAAATAAATGGCGATCGTAATGTTTGCGAAAGAAAATGAAATAATTTCAGAAAATATAAACAGAAAAGAAAAACTGATTTCAAACAAAAACGGCGACTAAAAAGAAGATTTCAAAAACTGTTGATAAACAAATGACGGTGGCAAAAAAATCGAAGTCACGGAAATGTTTCAGTCCATGAATAAATTCATTTTAATTTATTATTATTATTAATATTATTAAACGTCAAATCGATATGAGACGATTTTTATCGTCAAAAACGATTTTTTCTCTAAGAAAATGCGAAGTTTGAAAATTTGTGAGTTGGCAACACTGTCTACAATGGCCTTATACATGGCGATCGAGATTGATTGTCCTGCTCCTACACTACTTTCCGTGAGCTTCATATCAATCATTATAAATATCACATGAAGGTTAGAACGAAAAGCGGTGCCGACTTGTGGCGTGCATAGAACATTCATGAAAGTTACATCCAAGTCTAACCTAATTAATAAAGAACGTAATTATTGTTTAATCAGATTGCTATGACAATGATAAAATAAACCATTTTTCGTGAATGAACAGCAATGAACCGTCAAAATCTTAGGATATCTAGTAACTTCCCTAGATCTCGTTATCTTGCTAACTTCATTTTAATAATTGAATGTAAATATCGATATCAAGCTTGTGGAAAGCAGTGTAGAATCAGGACAATCAATCTCGATCTCCCCATACCTATCTTGTAAGTACATTCACTTTTGTAATAAGTAACTAATGTTACACGATTTAGTAACTTTTACCGTTGAAACCTGACTTCTTTTAGTTCCCATATCTTGTAAATCTGATTTTTATTTTTAGGTTATGTTGAATTCGATTTTGTGCTCTAATCTTAGATTTTTGGCTAACTTCTCTCCATACTTTTCTCACATTTTATTGAATGCATTATACCTAAATGTAATTCTTTGTTTGTTTTGTAATGAATTTCCGGATCATTTTTGAAAATTGCATTTTGCAATTAACAACTAAATTGCAACAAAAGATAACTCGATTAATAGAAGCTCAACAGCAATACCAATCGCAAATAAGAAAAAAAATCACAATTACCCATTACATTACCTTTTAATTTATTTTATAGTAAGTAAGTAAGTAAAATAAAGCTGTTGCCCAAAGATGTTTATTTATTTTATTTAAATTAATGTTGATCATTCTTTAATACTTTGTAATTTGATTTAGAGCGAAAAATGTCCAAATCATGTCAAAGAAAGAGTAAACAAAAAGAAGGCTAAAACTGTCAATTTCCTGTAAATTAGTTTTTTAGTGTTGGCAACCCTAGTCATTACGCTACCATCGGTGTTTCCAACTTAGGTGATGAAAACCCTTTTAATCATTATGGGTTATTTTTCTAAAAAAGGAATTTTCAAGTTTTATTTCGTAAAAAAAAACTGGAAGCTCCTAGATAGCTCAAAGTTGCTCTTTCATGTATTAGGAAGCGCACTTATGTACCAATTTGCTTATGTTATTTATTGGATGTATTACTGTTCAACAAAGCCATCTGTTGAAACTCGCCGATAGTCTTCTTTTCGTTTGTTTCTGTGAGGATAAATCACTGGTTATACTGAAAACCATCATTCAATGAGTTGCGTCGTTATAGTACATTCAACAGCGCTATCTGTTGAAACATGTCCTTTGTTTTAATTAATTGAATTGTATTTATTTATTGAATTTTGTTTAGTTATATCTTTTGTTTTAATTTATCTTCTTTAATACCTACTATTGTCGTATATTTTTTTAAATTTTGTTCATTTTTCTTTCTTTTGTCAGCTTTCTTTAAAACAGTCTTAAAAATATTTATTAATCTACTGAATTGTGTCGTAAAATCGATTTTTCGGTTTTCATTGCTTTTTAAATTTTATTATTTCGCACTTTTTTTTAATTCAATTACTTATTATATTTTTTTCATTGTTTATATTTAAAAAAAATGTGTTGTAAAATATCGATTTTCTTTTGTTTTTATCATTATTTGAATTTAATTACATATTTTAGGATTTTTATTTTCTATGTATTTTATTTTATTTGTTTTGTCGCCATTCTTTTCAAATTGTATTGTTTAAAAATTTATTATCCGATTCATTGGTTTTTGTTTCTTAATCTTATTTCCTGTTTTAAAAAAAAATCTATTATTTCATTTTCTTTACTTTCTTATCGTCCTTTTTAGTTTATTCTTTAAATTTATTAAATTGTGTTGTAAAATCGATTGCCTTGTGGTTTTATTATTATTTCTTTGAATTTGATTATTTTTGAATCTTTTTTTAATTTTTTGTTGTTTTGTCACCAATCTTTTCAAACTGTTTTGTTTTAAAATTTATTATTTAATTTTTTTGTTTGTATCGTTTTTTAAAATTTTATTTCGTATTTTTAAAAAATTCTATTATTTCATCTTCTTTGCTGTCTCATCGTTCTTTTTATTTTATTTGTTTTTAAATTTATTAATCTATTCAATTTTGTTATAAAATCTATTGTCTTTTGTTTTTATTGTATTTTTGAATTTGATTATTTTTGAATCTTTATTATTTTTGAATCTTTATTATTTTGTCACCATTCGTTCTAAATTGTTTTGTTTTAAAATTTATTATTGATCTACTGAATTGCGCTGTAAAATCGACAGTCTTTTATTTCTCTTTTCTTTAACTTTATATATTTTTAATAATCTTTTTACGCTTTTTTTTAACAAATTTTTTGGATTTTCTATGTTGAACAGTGATTTTTTTGGTAACTTTTGAGAGATTTCTGTTTTACACGTCACGCGTCGGTAACACTGCCTGTAATATGCGATTTTTTAGTAAATTTAATCACTTTCAAGAAGAGTGAATTAAATTATAAACCTTTTATTACATAAAAAAATACGTCATGAAAATAATATGGATTTTACCTGAGTAAGCAAAGTAAACCCAAGAATTCTTCTTATTTTTATTATTGGTAAGCCAAGTATAATTCAAGAAGAAAAAGCGTTTCATCAATTTCTAACTCGAGCAAATTTATTTTCTTGATGGTACTCTCAATTTTCTCATAAACTTCCTTTTCAGGTGGCGTCAGCATTTCCTCAATCTGAAAGCAACGCTCTTTACAAGTGAACTACAGTTAAAAAAGTAACTCACATCCTGTAATTGCTCCTGAGATGCCCCCTGGGCTCTCATGGACATTAAAATCGTGTCAATCCTCTGCTTCTTATCAATAATCCGCTTGTTTAAATCTTTACAGTGAGCCCGTCTGGTCAATATATTAAACAGTGATTTGTAACACGTTTCCAACACAGTCCTCACTAAATTATTTAGCTCGATGTGGAACAATAGAAAGGATTTGTTAGGTCCATTGTTGTTGCTGGCAGATACCTTCTTTAATTCTTGAATTTGGAAGAAGTTCTCTTCAACCAGTTGATAGGAAAGCCGTTTTGCTTCCTTTGCTGGTAACATGACTAGCTTCTGGATCTGCTCTGCTTCTATGTATGACTTGTTTTTTACAAGACGGAATATGCGAGCTGCTTTCGAATCAAATTTTTCCAGGACTATCTGCTCAAGAATCTCCCACACGAAATTAATGAATATGTCCTTCATGCATAACTGAAAAGAACCACCACTGGCTTCGCCTACCTTGACAATGAAATGACTACTATCTTGTTCTGTAAATGAAATTTATAATTAATTGAATTAGACTAGAGACATAAAATATTATCTTTTTTTTTACCTAGTACTGAAACATATTGATCAAAATGTGCAACAAGTGATGGAAACGTGTTCATTTTCTTAACTATATCTCTGACTTCTAATATTGGAACTGGATTTGATGTTTCTGCCCACGGTTCAGTCCTAATATACATTTGTTGTATCAACAGTCTTATGAGCTCACCAGCATTTGCATCAAACTTCCTCGTGAAGGCTGCTACTATTAAGTCATCTCGTATATCTTGATGAAACCGATCGAAATTTACCGTCCAGTAATTTTTCATTTGCTCTTTGTTCTGGTGATCCTCGGTTTCCAAACTGTTTTGCTCTTCATTGAACCTCGGAAAATTCACCAGGTATTTTGCGATCACCAACGATTTCAATTTATCTTTAATTTCTGAAGAATTGTGAACGCTTGCCTGCATGTCTTTTTCTAAACGGTTTAATGTGATGGACACTAATTCATCTTCAGCCACGTAACCCTTCTGTAATACTTCTTCGAATATGATCTCTGCATCATCTCCAAATTTTTTTTTAATTGTTTTAATGTACGTGGGATATCTCAACAGTAAAAGTACTTTATTTGAAAGCAACGTGTAGATGGTGATGTTGTTGGTTTGTTTGTAAGCAACCAAACTGTACTTTATTAGTATGCAAAGGGCTTCTTTTAGCTATAAAAAGAAATAAAGCTAAATAGAACGTACTTACTCGGAGTGCTTTCGGCATACTTTGGTCAGTGATAACTCTGTGCACCTCTTAATGTGCAAGAGGGAAGAGGGGCCACTCTTAAAAAGGAAGCTTGCCACTTTCTCTATCAACTCACCGAAGCGTTCTTGTAGAATGAGAGACATCACTTTGCCAAGCTGTACAGACATTTTAGCTTAAAGAGCAACCGATTTTTTAGTATTCTGAAGATAAATATTTACTAATTTTATTTAATTTACTTCTCACATGCTGCTGCAACGAGCAGGTTATGTGTGGCTGTGAGAGCTATGAGGTTATGTTAAGTTTAAGGTTATGTTAAACTATTATAAAATATCAAATTATTTAAAATTAATATAAAGGCATTTTCATTTAAAACTTTTTAATGCATTAATCAAATATTATGGCTAAAAAATTAATGAAATTTGTGTAAAAGTGATTTAATTCAAAAGTAGTTGAGGTGGCAACATTGTAGCGCAGTGTTGCCAGACGTCATTGAAGTCACGATTGAAGTGGCCAAGAATAGCTGACAAGTCACCGACTACCAACCTAAAAGCACCAGTTTAAATTTTCATTTTAAACTTTTGAATGCATTAATCAAATATCATGTCTAAAAAAATTAATCAAATTAAGTAGAGAACGTGAAATTTGTGAAAACATACTTTATTGAAAAATAAACATTTCGCAGTACTTTCATGTATATATAGTACCTAGAATAATAGTACAATACTTTCCCATTTTATGATGCTTAGTAATTTATCAGTTTTTGTCTATCATATAATATAACTATAGACTACAAATTGGAAGAGATGACAACTTTACGCTTTACAACCTGAACGACCAGTGCATATTGCTGTGTACGGGCTTAAATGCCGATGCAAATTTATTTATTTACGAAAAATTTTCTCAGGGCCTGAAAACTTTGATTTTTGTGAAATTTGCAATACGACACGAGGTCCATATATCGTATTCAAATGTGATACCGGCTTGAATTGAATTGTAAATGGTGAAAATCGGTGGTGAAAATATAAGTGAAATGTGAATGTGAAAATATATCTTGAACAATGCTTTTCTGACTCATGAACAGGTAAGTAAAACTCAGTCAACGTTAAAATTGTTTATTTCTGAACGTGGCAACTTCACACAATACATGCAATGTCAAAAATAACCTCAATACGACGCATAAACAGATTCTAACAATTTCATGGAAAATTCTTAACAAAATACAAATCGAAAACAACAAATACGTAAGTTATTCACGTTTTAATAGTGTCATGACAAATGTGTAAGTGTTTTGAAATGCAAAAATTATTAAAAACGCAGAAAAACAATAAAACTTGTTCTTCGGTACCCTTTTAATAAATTTCAATCCGTTTTCAGTCAAAAGGCACGATAATTATCCTCGTGGCTAATGCCCTCCAACAGATGAAATGTGTAATTGTTTATTGTAGTTTTAAAAATACAGGAAAAACGATAAAGACTCGTTTTTGTCTGTCCTTTTAATAATTTTAAATCTGTTTTAAGACAAAGTCACGATAATTATACTCGTTACTATTGCCTTCTAACAAATTAATTGTGTGGTGATTAATTAAAGTTTTAAAAACACAGAAAAACGATACCAACTCGTTCTTGCTGCCTTTTCAATAATTTTGAATCTGTTTTAAGACAAAGTCACGATAATTACACTCGTTTCTATTGCCTTCTAACAAATTAATTGTGTGATGATTTGAACACCAAAATTTTACGAAAATTTAAACAAATTTGTAAATATTAATAAAATACACTTATAATTACCATACTTGAAGCTGAACTTAACTGTTAAATGGACCAAGGAAGACTAAATTGAACGCGTTTGCGTCGCATTTTTATACCCAAAATTTTCAAAAAAACTTGTCAGAAAATAAAACATAACCTCAAAATACAAAATTAAAATTAAAATTTCTCCAAATTGACTAATAAATCCTAACTCTAACAAAAGAAAAATGATTCTAAATTTTTATTTCTTCCCAGGTAAAGAAATTAGCCCAAGCTGGAGCGCATTAAGCTTGGTCATTTTTATCTTGCCCCCATCAGGCAGCTTGAGCTCAAAACGTCGCAAGTTGCCCCTCTTGTTTCTTAGGAAAACTCCTGGGCAGCTTCTGGATGGCCTCCTCCAAGTCAATAGGGTCCTCGGGCAAAGGTGGAGATGATGAAATCTCCTGACAAGAGCTGACGTTCCCCTCGACCTCCATTGGGATCTCGATGTCAGGAGTTTTGGGGCGGAATAACTCGTCCGGCATTGCCTCCGTGTCAGAGTCCTCTCCGAAGAGTTCCTTGAACTTGGCCTTGAGCCAGTTCTTTGTTGTAATGCCCTCGATGTCGAGAAACTCCTCCGGAACAAGGTTATGGCAACTCTAATGCATAAACAAAACATCTTTAGATAATTAAATACATTAAATTTCTTTTTAGGTTCCGGCATTCTAGAACGAGTTGTATGTTTTTGAAATAAAATTCAGAAATTGGGAAATTTTTAAGAAGTAAACAAAAATTTGAAAAATGTGTATCCTTTTGATTTCCTTAAATATATCCAGCCCAGGTAAATAACACTTTCATGTATATATAGTACCTAGAATAATAGTACAATACTTTCCCATTTTATGATGCTTAGTAATTTATCAGTTTTTGTCTATCATATAATATAACTATAGACTACAAATTGGAAGAGATGACAACTTTACGCTTTACAACCTGAACGACCAGTGCATATGTAGACCAAACACAGAATACATAGATGAGATAGATAGAATAGATGAGCCTCTTCTATCCTTTTCTTGTTAATCATTTCGGCGCCCTCTCATAAAATGAACTAACACTAATCTATTAAGGCGGGAAATTTTGAATATGCTCATACTTATGTTTTTATTTTTATTTCATGACAAAAACATTTATTAAGCAGAAGGTGGCACTTAACAAATGTTTTTATCATAAAATAAAATGTCACTTAAAAAAAAAGATAAAAATTTCTAAGAATAGTAATACACAATTATTTTGTTTTACACCTTTTTTTATTAATAAATTATTTACAAGACATAAAATTAGGAACAATCCAAAAATGGGTAATACATAAAAGAAACAATAATAATGGTATTAAACAATATTTAAATACAAATCTAACAAAGACATATTTTAAACAACTATAAAATATACACCTAAAATGAAAATATTAGGAACAGTATTTTAAATTAAGTAGACTTAATTATAAAACTTAATATAATCATTACTATTTAATGTAAAGTTAAGTGGTAAATTTCATAAACACAAAGTATTTATAAAAAAAGAAAACAAATTTAATTTTCACCAATAACAAATTCCCTAGGTATAAATTATTTATATTTTCGGTTCTTCTTATAAATGGATTCTGCTTGTAGTAACAATTTGCAACTATTTACTGGTATTCGCGTGTCTTTACCTAAAATTATACGATTTATTGTGCGACATAAATTAAAGATGCACAAATCTATCACAAAATTAATTACATAATCAATTATTTCAGCTTTATGGGTACATATAAATGAAAATTGTACATGGTGTTTTACATAATTTTGAATAAGCTGTTTCAAATTATCTTCAATTAAGAAATTACATAATATTAATTTTGCTATATTATAAGTTTTGTATATACACTTTATGAAATATTCATTACAATACTGAAGAGAGTGTTTTTGATGTGTGAATTCTTTTTCTGCAGTCAGTTCCAAATATTCACTACTTTCATTTGGGTTTGCTATGATGTGAATTCTACAAAATTCACATTTGAACTTTGCTAAAACCTTTTTTGACACGAATCCTGACACATAACCTACAGTAGCTTTCGTTAGTCTCCTTGCAAAGTAGTCATTGCCTAGTGCAGAGATTTTTTCATCAATGCTTGGATTATCTTTGTAAGTACTATTGTCCATGATGGTTAAATTGGGTGCTCCGGTCAGAAGATCTTTTAATTGAAGTAATGATGTATCGAATGTTTCCTCGCAGTTTGAAGCAACTGAATGACTGCTTGTTATATTCCTTATTAATAAGGCCTTGTATGTATCTCGAAATTGAGCACATGTAGGGTTGTTATTCCTTCCTCTATGCAAACGAATCTGCCCGAAGAAATTTTCTAGTGGGTCCTGATTAAAGGATCTGGGCAGATAATAATTAATCTTTCTAGATAAAATTTCTTCTGTTAAATCAACAAAACCTTCCACTGTCAGAATTAAATTCTTCAGAGAAGGTGGAATTGTCTTTTCCACAGTGCCTTCAGTTCTAAAATACATTTTTCGTAAATTAACAACGGCATCCCTCCAAAAAAATACATGTTGACTTTTATTTGTAACAGCACTTTTCAGTATTTTTCCAGGTGGAGATCTGAAAGTTCCTCCATTTAAACTGTCAAATAGAGAATCAAAAAATTTCAAAAGTTTTGATGTATCTTGAGCTCTTCTTTCCATTTTGTAATTACCTGATACATCAGTTTCATCTAAAACAAACAAAATTTTAATAAATTTTACTTAATTAGATATAATAAAACTTACTATTTCTTGCCATGACTGCAATAGTTGCAGCCATTGTGTGACTTAAAACTTGCATTGCATAGGAAACTTTCATTTTTTTTATTTTATTTGGCATTACATGAAAATCTGTAATTTTTGGAATTGCACGAACATCCCCGCTTCCAGCATCTATCTGGTATGCTGTTTCAATGTCGATCCATTTTGCTTCACGAAGACCATCCTCTGATTCCCATACTAAATTTTTTGTCAAGAGATTATTTCTGATGCCTTTAAATAAGTGAGGAACATCATAATGTGGAATTATCTCCATTTCATCTATGACTACTCGTCTTTTTGGATTTTCTCCACGCCTCAAATAAATCCCTCGGGCATCTCGAACCATTTCCTCAATTGCACATTTATTAGTAACACCCTGATCGCAAATTATTGCAATTGGAGTAAGACCTAAGGACAAAAAATTGGGTTTTAATAAATATTCAAAGGAAGTTTTTATCAATTTATACTGATTCTGTTTGGCAATGTGCAGTGAAGAACATTGACAATACTTCAACTGCCATGGATAGTATCAGAATAACTAGCTAGCACACCTGCCTGACAAGCTTGAAAGCTGGGGGTTAATATGATGATAGAAAAATAATGCAGCCACTGAATTTTTCTGTACATGATTCATTTTTTTAATATGAAAAAACATTAAAAAAATTTTACCTGCTATTTTCAACTCCTGTAAAATCGAGGAAAGAAGCTGCTTTATTGTTGCAGGTTTGGTTGATCCCTTGCAAAAGGTGTAGCAGATGGCTTGCTTCCATTTTCTTGTTACACCACGTACCATGAAAACTAAAGCATGGTCGCATATTTGTCCATTTTGTACTCCTATTATTTTTCCTGAATGTCTCTCATAAGACACATGAGGCACTAATGCAACTTCATCAAACATAATCATGCACAGTCGTTCTCTAGTTTTCATATGTTCTGCAGATCGTTTCAAGTTTTCCATTAAGAACTTGTTGATACCACTCTCAACAGGTATCTTATGAAGTAATCTTGTGAGAGTTCTTCGTGATGGCAGGTTGAAGAATTTACATAAGAACCTGTAGCCAGGCCCAGAGGTTTTGTACAATGCCAACGACATTAGTTTCTCTTCAAGAGAATATCTCCTTCCCTTGGGCTTAGTTGTCTTCCTCAGTAACTGCTGCATACAAAAATTAACAGCTTCTGTTCGAAGACCACATTTAGAATTGAAAAACATTTTTTTTGCACATTTTAAACGTCTTCTAAAAGATGTATTGCGAAATTTATATACAGAAGCAACAACTCTATAGTGTTTAGCCTTCCTGTATAAAGCTTTAGCTTTTGGTGTTAATTCAGCAGAACGTGTGATCCCAAGCGACTGAAGTAATGACCCCGAGAGCCCTACACAACAGTAATAAGTACAAATCAATTCATGCAAAAATAGAGAAACTTTTTTAAGCACTATTTTAATTCTGAGCAAATTTGGATGGTTTCAGTAATACTTCGATTTTCAAGATAAAAATAATTTATGGATTCGTTGTGAATGCAATAAAACAATACATTTACCTCTTGTAGGTGTATGACATGGTTGTTCTCTGGAAGTACTTTGGTGTGCTTCAACTTCAGTATATACCTCAGCTAAAAAGAAAATACATACAAAGTAGGTAATGTAAATGCAAAATATAGGACACATAAATGGATTGAATCAAATTAGACAAAAATATCCCTATAAATTGAAATATTCTTTAAGAAACCTTATGAACAGATTTTATTTCTGTGGTTTCGAAAATGCAAAATAATTGTTGACTAAATTATTTTATTAGAAGTACTTATAAGTATTTTTATCTTTATGTAAAGAAACCACTAACCTTGTTCAAATGAATGTTCAACTGGAGTTGTACAAGTTGTAGGAATACCAACCGGATTTAAACTAGAAGGTTTATCAACTAGAACCGATGAGGGTAAATTCAGCGAAGGCAATGTTGTCTTTTTCAGATACATATTCGATGATTTGTCTTCAGGTTTAAAATGCTTATGACACACTCTATAAGAATAATAAACTTGCTGTGGATTCATGTCATGTAGCTTTGGATTAGCTATCAAAAGGATCCAAGAATCGTAACGATGCTTATCCTTCTCGGGGTGGGGAAAACGATGTCTTGTTGATATTTTATCCTCACAACCAGGAACAGCACAATTATGGTAAACCATGTTTGTACTAGAAAAAAACAATTGTGCAAATTTATGTAAACACATTTTATTTCATGTTTTTATTTTGTTTGTGTAGGATTTTAGGATATTGTTTAAAATATTTTGATTATTATCATTAAACAGAAAGTTTACAAATTACATACCTGAGAAGTACAGTTTTTCAAATTCACAAATAATCACAATTTATAACAATAAACCAAAAACACGTGGACACTACTAGCGCTGACAACAAAAACAAAATTCGCAATGGCTGCCAATGCACGGTGATCGCACGTGTTGACGCTTTCCGGTATAAGCTAGCGCTTGCGCACAAGGAATTAGTACACCTACTATCATCTATTGAGATGTACTAAAATTAAGAATGGAATGCATTCATGATAACAACTCCTGGTACGAAAGTGCGCAGACCCTGACAGAATACTCACTAAATGACCAATGAACTGGCATCGAAATACCATTGATACCAACAAACAAAATCTACATACACAAAACAAAAGAATACAAGCATACAAGCCAATCAATTATTGTAGAATATCTAAGATTAACAAAATATTATTGTTTTCTCAAATTAGTCGCCAGTCGCCAAAGCTGAAAATTGGTCGCAATCTGGTTTAAACTCGCCCATCTGGCGATTTATCGCCCAAACTGACAATACTGCTGTTTACGAACTAAATTTCTATATTGTGCTGCAATATCGTACCCCCTCCAAAACTGACCCAACTGACTTTTAATTAGGGTCGTCGAGTGGCTTAGCGGTTAGCATAGCTGACTTTGGAAGTAGTGTCGCTCGGTGGCGTAGGTTAGAATCCTATCATTAGTCATGGATGTTGTGCTGTCTAATGATTTCACCCAGCTAACACACAATGAAAATTGTCTGGAACGGTAATTACCGTTAGATAATGAAGCAGCATTGCTGCGCAAAGCGAAAGAGGAAGAAAGAAAGACTTTTAATTCCGGCAGGTGCAGCATCAGTGAGATTTTACATAAGTGCATTAAACCCGTGAATAGTTCTAATGAAACGTTCTTCTTTTTGATGCTGCTCAGAATTGTTCCGAGTTTCATGCCGAGAGCATGTCACGCTTAAAAGGAAGCTTTTATGACAGCTCCAATAGGCGCTTTCCAAGTTAGCGTGAGAGTTACTTTGGAGTAATTTAGAGCTACTCCGATGAAACCTATAGCTACTCCGACACCAACCTGGAAAGCACTACTTTGACAGATTGAAAGACAATTTACAATACAAAAAAAAGAACTGAGCCAGTTTCTTTGACCGCACATTTACTATAATTTTGAAAACAATTCCATAATAGCGTTTTCGATTGACCACAATAGTGCGCACTCAGAGGATCTTCATCTCATGTGATTACATGAGGTTAGAAGAAGATACAAATACACTAATTGCAACCGGTGCAGGTGAATCGAAAATGCAATAATAATTTTAACAGAGATTTGGATAGATTCTATAATTTCACTTCTGCCAGTTGGCAACACTAGCTACTTATATTTCTGGAGTGTTGGTTAGATTGTACGAAATGTCATTGTTATTGTTGTATTAGTATTTAGCTAAATCAGTAATAATAATTATAAATGAATAAGAAAAATGGAGATGATTCAGTATTACACTTTTTGATCTTCAACATTTGATGCAGTGAAGAGCTTCGAAGGTACCGTTATAAACATAACCTCGTCTCTTACTGCTACATTTTTATTTTCAGTTTCGAAACCCACCTGTCAAATGAAGTAATAATATCAGGAATCACTATATCGTGAAATGAACAGTCGAGGCTATTAGTGGTTGCATTGACCTTGATTGTCTCTTATATATTGAGTTTTCATGGTGCCCTAGCAAATGTTAATTGCTTCGTCTTTTCCTATCGACCCTTCATGCATTGAGTTTGTACAATTCTCCTGCAAAGATTAATTACATCGTTTCTTGCTCAAGAAGTTGTGATTTCTTCCCTGATTGAGTGTTAATCATAATATAACAGAAAGTCTCGAAGAACAATCGATTCTCTTCTATGAAGTGCTAATGTCAAATTATTATTATTATTATTATTACTATTATTCATTCTCACCTTTGTGTGATCCCTAATAAGAAAGTGAGACCTCTTATTCTGACTGAAATGATCATTTTAAAGGTATATGATGCATAATATTGATTAAAGAAGAATATTCAGTTTTCATATTGAAATTTCTGAGGTGCTGATGTCAAATTATTATTATTAATGCTATTATTAGCATCATTATGAAAACATTGTTTAGTTATTACCCACCTTCTAGATCTTGATTTGAGGTAAAGCATTGTTGGAGGCTTCCTTCTAAAATAAAGCCCCACTGCAATGGGTTTCATTTTTACCTTGTATTGAAAGCTGTACTGTGGTTGTATCTTTATAAATAAATTTTAACTACTCTTACAGAGGGGTGTGGAGTAGTGCAACATCTATTTGCAGCTGAGGGGTTACGGATAGTTTCTAATGTTGAGTAGATATTTGAACGCTTACATATAAGAGGGCCACAAAAATTAAAAAGAATTTCTAGATGGGCTAAAACCTAAAACCTTTAGTCCATTAAGCATAATTCAGCTGCTCTTTAATGCATCTACCTTCTGCAAAAGTGCTCTGACTCTTAAATCATCTTTGTACTTGTACTCATGAAGGTATTCTTTAATTTCTTGGAAGTGTAAGTTTTTCATCATCATATAAGAGAATTAATTTTTCAAATATCAATGGTCTAGCTCAAAAAAACTGATCTGGCATATGAATGCATTGTCTTTTGTTTGAAAACTTCTGTTCGAGATATACGTGCGTCATCGATTTTTATAAATACATCATAAAATAACGCCCCATTCATGGGTACTGGGTCAACATCATCCATAAGCGTTGATTTTTTTTTTACCAGAACCCGTCTGCAAAGGATGCATTGGAAGCACCGTAGCCATTTAGGCTTATTGTGCTTGCCCTGGTTCTCTTAACGCAACCATTCAGTGAGGCATGTTCTCTGCACCAGCTGGTACAGGTTTTTCCCTGATCGCACGTTGAAATCTTCGGAAACTATCATGAGATGTCCGAATATACGCTGTCTGCGATTTGCCAGCGCATCACATCTACACAAAATATGCATTGCTGCCTCTGGTTCTCCATTGCAGAGTCTGCAGTTTAGATCCCCCATTGAATTTACTGATCCTCCACAAATGCTCCTTAACAGTCAGGTGTCCTGTTAGTAATTCCGTGGTGATCTTGAGTTGCGCCCTGCTTAAAAGTAAAAGTTCTGCAGCTCTCTTTTTGCAAGGACCTCTAAGGAAGGTCTTGTTGTGGCGATGTCCTGGCCTATTTAGGCAGTATCTGTTATGTTCCTCGCTTATCCAGTCACTAAAAAAGCCCCGAATAACGTTCTTGGTTATACCTAGGACAGGTTCAGGGCCAAGAAATGCCATACCCGCATCCTGTCTGGCTAGTTCATCGCGTTGATTACTAAATTAATTAATTATGAGCCATTTTTTACGTATTGTTAATACAGTTTATAAAAGCTGCCCATACAAGTGTAGCAACTTACATCAGAAAACAATGTACTGTAAGCTATCAAACGATAGTGAAACGTAGAGCGATAGTGCCAATTTTAAGTGTCCGTTTAAATAATTTATTATAAAATTTTCACCGAACAAGAATCTCCTTTAATTGTTATTACAATAGTTTAAATTACAACACGTAAAGTTTTTATTTATTTCTTTGAATGTTAACCATATTAATCTGCACAATTTTTCGGAATCTGGCTTGCGTAGTTTTAATTTAATTCTATAAGTTTATAAATTAAGGAAATAAATTAATATTATTTTGTGATAAATCTGTCTTTCTGTTTTAACCATTGAAGCAGAGTTATTTCACCCTCGCTACGAAAACTCCCTATAAAAGCGAGAACGGTGACCGCTTAACTTTAGTGCGTCCGGTACAGCCTGTTGTCGGGAACACTCACCAAAGCCTCCCGTGCAGCTTATTGTTCGCTGCACATCCAAAGCCTTCTGGGCAGCTTATTGTCGGAAGTACACACACAAAACACTTCCGAGCAGCCTATTGTCGGAAGCACTTACAACCCTTCCGCGCAGCATATTGTCGAAAACATCTCTTATTGATAGCAACACTTATACTCCACACATCTATCGGTGTTATCAAAGCCAGCCATTGAACAAGGCAGGTGGAATTCAAGCAGAATAAATATCCTAAGATAATTCCTACGTAAACCCCATTTTAACATTCGTTCCTACGTTACCAGAGACTTCGCTCTCCAGTAGACGATAACTGGCCAGGAGAGCACGTATTGTTATTTATTAATTTTATATTGTTTATCCATTTATTTCTATTTGTCATTAAAGATTCAAGTTCTATTATGTACCAGAATATGTCCACACACAAAAAAAACAAAAGATCATGGATAACGCTTTGAATTAAAAACAAAAGGACAACGTCTTTAGAGTAGTGCAGAGAAACCGAAGAATGCTCGAATGAGGAACAAGATAAAACGAAGAAAAAGATGAACGAAAGTAGGCGGATTATTCGAAAATCAAGACCAATAAGAAACCAAAAGAAGATGCCATAATAATTCAACAAGAAAGAATTGAAACAAGCAATGTGGAAATTAGAAGAATACTATAAACTGACAAAAAAAACAAAAACCTGATTTGATTCTCAAAAGCTTCACATCGGAAATCGTCGATTTTTCACTTGTTATTTTTTTGCTTGTTTCAAAGAAACAAATCAAAGCTTAACTTTAAAAACTTCATTTGTTTTCCGCTTCTTTCTTGCTTATAAAAAGAAATAAAAAATAACGAAATATAAAGAAAGAAATGAAAGCTTCGCACCGAAAATCGCCGATTTTTCATCTGCTCTTAGCAGATGGAAGTAATTCTATTGGAATTCGAACGTCTTTTATTATCGTTTTCCCTTGTACGAAAGTCTTACATGAGTTGCCTCGACGTTTATTGTATTACACTTGTGGGTTTACTAATTTATTATTTATTGCACGTAATAGTATCTAAACTTTGCTCAGCTGGCGCATTTAAATCTCATCCATTGCTTCTGAAAGGGTTTTGTTGAAAGTAAACGTAGATTTTCCGGAGTCATTATTGACCTACGTATTGCAGTGTTAATTACCTTTTTGAAAAATTTTATTTAAACAATTACATTACGTGGGAAGAATTAAAACATATACAACAGTACCACGGTCCAACAGATGTTGAACAACGGCTTTCGAAACAACTTGACGAAGTAGGCGCAAGAGTGACGAGACGTTTCGACAGAACGACATGCATCTAAAACAAACAAACAGACTAGAAGACAAATACAAAACGAAAAGGGACACTTACGAATGTAAAACGCAGCAGTTATAGAAAGCATAATTGCAGCACGACGAATCAAATAACCATTCCGGAGGGGAGCTCGAAGGTGGTAGAACATTTTGAATGGGCGAGTAAACACTTTGATTTCGTTGAAAGGATGCAGCGGAGGTTTGGCTGTTGCGGGTGCCACTCACAGCCACACATTATCCGGTGGACGGGAAAAAGGTCAGCAAGAATAAGAGGAGGATAGTCTATTTGGAAGACGGCCGACGAATAAGACTTCGTTGGAATTAGGTTCCGGACTTCTTAATACATTATTAAGCGTTGTGTAACGAACACTTGTATGGAAGTGTCAAAACTAAAAAGGACAAAGTGTAAATAATAAGAGGACGCTATTATAGGTTAAGTTTGATAATTAGTAATACGTAGTGAATTATTTTTAGATAAGTAAGGCGTTAAAGGTTGGATAATTAGAAAATAAGGTATTTAAGATACTTACCTGTTGTTTAGAGTCAAGTTTGTTCCATTTTTAGTTCGATTTTTAGTTTGATTTTCATGAAATGTAATCATATCTAAGGTAGACGTTAATTGTCAAAACGTGAAGTTTAGTTACCAACTCAAATCTAGTATGTAACTAGATCAGAACGCAGATGTTCCGGTAACCATGACAACAAAAAAGTAAACAGAGCGAAACTCTATAAAAGGCGAGCGCTCCGCGATTTACATGACTTCTGCCTCGACCACCGCGGGTAACACAACTCCTTCCTCGACTTCCACAGGTTACACTTCGATAAAACAAGAAGATAAGAAAATTTTATTAAAAAAGTTATTAAAATATATCGAGGTATTTTCAGAAAAAGAACATTTAATGAATCCTGAATACCCTGTATCCTTTTTCCTTGACCACCGACAACATGGAGGACGCTTCCAGGTAGGGCATATGACAACACAAACAAATTTTTTTATATAGATATATAAACACCGGACAACGGGAGACGTTTAGGTATTGTCGAAGGGCGCCTCTCTCTTGTGAAAGAGTTGAGGCACATGCGTGATCGGCAGTACTGAGCGTCTCCCTTTTTGACAAGTATACATCGATAGGGCAAGAGGCCTACCGAATCTTGTAGTGCTTTTCAAAGCCTCTCTCTGCTTCTTTCTTACCTGTTTCTCTTTCATATAGAAATGGTGTTGGAAATGTATCACACATTCCTTTCCTGTGAATATTTGCTTAATAACAATTAATTTGTGAGTGCAGGCATTCCAAAAATACCTACTCACAGAAGACCAGGTTTTAAATGAATAATAATAATAATAATAATAAGTAAATTATTACCTATTCACAAAATTAAGCAATCAATTGTGTCTAAGTATGCAGAAAATTGTCTTTAAACTACAGCTAGTTTGATTACAATCAGTTAAATGGTTTTTAAAATATAGGCCTTTTAATTTAGAATCATGCCCAGTTACTACAATTATCCATAACAGTTTCAATTACATCCTCCACTTAGTGCCTTCTCATCAGTGTAATGATTGCGTTCGTTATTGCCGCCTTACTTAAAACAAAAATGTTAATAAGTAATGACTCAATTTGATTGAAACCAGAAAAAAATTGGAGTATGATTTAGTTTTTTTATTTGTACACTGTGGATTGGGGGTAAAGGACAACGTCCTTGCATTGGATCGTATTGTTTTGTTGTTGTTGTTGTTATGCAACATTGATTACCGTTGAAATTAAAGTCCTAAGTTCAGAGTTATTGAAATACAGTTATTGTCCGTGGCAAAAGGTTAACTGACCTTAGAATTTATTTTCGTTTAATTTTATGAACGGAAATCCTGCTAATTCTTTGCTTAATATATGTTTATTTTTGACGTAACCATCCTCTATATATACAAAAAAATTGTTAATTAGCTTTGTCCCATATTATCGCCGCATTTAATTTACTTAATTTTTGATCATCTTTCTTGAAGTAGTCCTAAGATCAAAAGCTCATCCAATTTTCGTCATTACATAGATGAAAAACGCTGCGATGTTTAAGGAACTGATGAACTTGGAGTTTCTGTAGTCCCACGGGTAACTGTAGCGATAATAATTATGGGTTTTCTCTCCCAAAATAAAAACGATGTTAATACAGATTACGAAGCACTAATAAACCTGAAAATGAACTTTCGAAACCACCCCTTCAACTATTTACAAAAGTTGTCCTACTTGTTGTAGGGCCTGTTCCCGAACTCGTGTGCGATCGAGTTGAGCGATAGCAGTCCATTCAACGTAGTATTACAAATATCTTAAGAAGTTCAAAAATAAAGTGTAGATCTTTGTCGTTGGCATTAACACGGAGCAGATCATTATGACGTACTAGTCATACTTCTTTTGGAATGTTAGGACGGGGTCGTTAAGTAAATCGGGTAAATTCAGGGTTTTACCCTTGACTTTGATTTCCGGAAGTCTATCACACAAGAACCATCTGATATGCGAAATTTTTAAAAATTTATTTCGACCAGAAAGTATTACAAAACAAATGGAACACCTGAAGGAGCAAACCAAGTTGCATGTCATAGGCCTGGTGCAAACTTAAAATTAAAATTAAGACTACAATTATTGCCACTATACAGTGAGAATTGTGTAACGCTGCACATAGACGAAAATTACGTGATCAGGAGGCTGTTTCTCAAAAGGTACAAGACTTGTAATACAAGTGTGTACACTTGTAAATAAGTAACTTTTCACAAGTTTATGTTTCTAGAAACTACACCAGTAAGATACAAGTCACAAGTCGATGTGACTTTTATACAAGTGTTTTTTTACAAGTATAAGTAAATTCTGTTTCTCGAAACAGTCGTTACTAGTTAATACTTATTAAATTATATGTAAATTTCTACAAGTGTCAACAACCCTTCAAACCTACAAGTCGCGTAGTATGTGCACAATAAGCTGAGAAATTAAAGTGATCTTTATGGTGGTAGTTGAACGATTTTATGCTGTTGGAGAAATGCCGATGATCCCACCGTAAACGATATTTGCAGATCATCATGGGAACCACTCGATCACTTGTGGGCCAGATTTAACGTTTTATTACTCGTATGCTAATTGGCCTGGAAGTGTACATGACTCTCGAGTTTCGAAAAATAGTGGTCTATTTCATCAAATGGAAAATGGTTGGAGACCTATTCCAAATGGAATTATTCTAGGTGATTCGTCATACCATCTGAAGGACTGGCTACTTCCTCCAATTGTAAATAATAATAATGATGAAGCAAATCAGCGATTCTGAAGGGCTCATGAATCTATAGAAAGCTAATTGAAAATGCAAATCAGTGATTCTTAAGACCTCATAAATCTACTAGAAGGCTAATTGAAAAAATATTAAAGGAAAAGTTTCCATGTCTCGACCATCTTCGATTAAACCCAACTTTTCAAGGCTTCCTGGAGATAATCTTATTAATAATTTAAATGATGAACAAGAACTGGCAGAAGGAGAGGAACGTGCAGATGAGAGAAAACAATATAGGTTTCAAAGAATTCTCAACTACTTCAGAAATTGAACTTTATTTAAATAGACAGTTTATGTTTCATCTTAGTTAAGAATTAAATTATCCTATGTAATTAATAAGATATTTTTCCCATTGTTATTTTTCGGTCTTTCAGTTTCCGTAAGTAGGTTTACTTCTATGTTGCTGGTATATTTAGAATGAACAACATTCAGTTTTTGTTCATGTTCGAATAGTTCGAGTTTTATTTTATAGTTTTGGAATTCTAAATGTTCCACTTGGAGCTCTAATTTTCGTTTCTTGAGTGCTTTTTCTTTTACTAACTCATCAAATACTTTTGACTCCTTTGTTACAAATTTCTTATCTGAAAATGAAGTGAACTAGAAAATACGTTACACTAAATAATTGATAATAGCTTTTTTCAAAAAACAGAATTAACCCTTTCTTTGAAGTAACATTTACTTTCTCTTCTTGTTGAGTTTCTTATTGTTGATCGTCACAATCAGTATGTAAAATATTTGTGCCATTATGAATGAATGAAATAAGAAATCAATTTACCAATGTTCCACGTTTTATATTCAACCAAAAGGTATCCCGGATATAGGAATAATTTTTCTCCGCACTCACCAATTCAAGGGCTTTACACATTTGTAAGATTTTGTTCCATTCGGCAACTTTCATTTTTTTTGTTAGATAGTCGAAAAATGCCCCGAAAAGAATGTCTTTAGAATCTCGTATTTGGCGTAATATACTCAGTTTATTATGCGTTTTACATTAGAAAACAACAAATTATGGACAGCTTTAATGGTTATGATATGTCAATATTTTTGAACAGCCTATTTCACTTGTTTACTTTTATTTGTACACTTGTAAAAAGCTACAAGACGTAATTTTCTTTTAGAAACAAAATTTCAAGTTCTTGTGAAATATTTTATGTAGCTTGTAACTTAGCTTTTAGACTTGTGTTTTCTGAGAAACACGGTCCAGATAATACATTTCCGAGTCATATAAAATTGCACATAAGGGTTTTAGCATTATGTTGCTATGGTTACTACTCAATTTTCAATGCTAAATCATTTAAAAACTGCACATAGGACGTATTAAGGAAGATAATCATGCCGACTGAAATAAATTTGGAAATATAATGTAATAAAGCTTCCATTGATAATTACTATGTGCAGTCTATAAGATTCTCAGTGAATAAACTTATCCTAAAAACGAAAATAAATAAAGAAATATAATTTATTATTTATTTATATTTAGTAATATTTATTATATTTATTAATGTTTATTATATTTATTAATATTTATTATATTTATTAATATTTATTATATTTATTAATATTTATTATATTTATTAATATTTATTTATGTTGTTTTTATTTCAATTTTATATTAAATTGGTTTGCATTTGAATATAAAGTCAATGCAAGCTTTTATTGAATTATAATTGTTGACCTTTTTTTTTATTTAAACTACAGTGACGCACTTAGATATCTTTTATTAAAAATTTTATCGAAAATCGGTTTTGATTGCAGTGGACACTTCAAGCATTTTCTGTACAGCTGTTTCGGCCCTATTTGGGGCATTGTCAGCAGAAGCGCAGCTCGAGCACTACAAATCAAACCGACCTGTCCCAAGCTATTCGCATTTGCGATGTAATAGTAATGAACAGCTTGAATCGCGACATCCTGCGATCACTTTTTGACACAACATTGCATTAGAAATGACAAATTGCAGCCAGTTTGCTACTTAATAAGTTTTATCGCAAATCGGTTTTGATTGCAGTGGATACCTCGAGCTACGCTTCTGCTGACGAGACCCCAAATAGTGTCAAAACAGCTGTACAGAAGATGCTTGAGGTATCCACTGCAATCAAAACCGACTTTAGATAAATTTTTTAAAACTTTGAATATGCTTTGACACCACGCTTAACCGCCTTGCATGATATGACTTATTAAGTCGTAGACTGGCTGCAATTTGTCATTCCTATTCCTATGTTGTGTGAAAAAGTGATTGCAGGATGTCGCGATTCAAACTATTCATTACATTTTATTATAATAAAAGCGTTGTCATGGTTACGAAATACGAGGACTAATGAAAGGTGCCTATTCATTGTGTAACCATGGCAACACTCAGAAATATCCGAAGCCTGTTTATTAGCCAACGAGTTCTTACACAATACTTGTAAAAAGTGTTGATTCCAACATATTGTGACGAACTAAGAGTGAGTCATGCACTCCGCCGACGGCCGACGTGACAAGCGCCTTGAAGTCTGGCCGACTCCCGAAGATTTTGCAGACTACGGGAGAAGTCCGTCGCATTCGAGAATACGCTGGGGGTTGCTGGAGCCGCTCCTCGAGTATAAATACACGAACACGATGAGTCTTAGTCAGTTCAACGTAGAGTTACTTATTGTGTAATTGGTCGGCTTGTAAAAATAAATTAGTCTTAGCGCGTTATAAATAAATTAGTGTTAAGTCTTGTGTAAATAAATTAGTTATTAGTTTCATCAAGTGTTTCATTTAAAAACAAATCAAAATAAATCTAAAAACATTACAGTGGTGTCAGGTGTGGGGTTCGTGAAAATAAATAAACAATTAAATCAAATTAAATTTAAATAAATTAATAAATAAAGTGTAGTGTTCGAAAAAACAATGGCTACAAAGAAAGTGCTGTTGAAAGACTTAAAAGTGGCCGAATTGAAGACAGAATTAGAAGAACGAGAGCTGGAAACTTCCGGTTTGAAAGCTGCACTCCAACAGCGTCTTCGAGAAGCTCTCCAGGCAGCTGGGAATGATCCAGAAACATTATTGTTTGAAATTACGTGTGGTTCCGCCAATATATCGAGAATTTTAGACGAGAAGTTTCGAGAATAATCTGGAAATCTCAAGGACGAACTTCGGGAACAATCCAGAAATTTGGATGAGAAACTTCTAGAACAATCTGGAAATTTAGACCAGAAACTTCGAGAACAATCTGGAAATTTAGACCAGAAACTTCGAGAACAATCTGGAAATTTCAAGGAATTGCAAAATGAATTAATGGAACAATCTAGAAAGTTAGACGAGAAGTTTCAAGAACAATCTGGAAACTTCAGAGATGAACTTCGGGAACAATCCAGAAATTTGGACGAGAAGCTTCTAGAACAATCAAGAAATTTAGAAGAGAAGCTTCGAGAACAATCAAGAAATTTAGAAGAGAAGCTTCGAGAACAATCTGGAAATTTCAACGAATTGCAGAAGAAATTGCTGGAACAATCCAGAAATATAGACGAGAAGCTTCTAGAACAGTCTGAAAATTTGAAGGATGAATTTCTAGAGCAATCGAAAGGACTCGAAGAAAAACTAGTAGTAAAAATATCAGAAGAGACAAGGAACCTGCAAGAAAATATGGAAGAAATAATATTCCAGCAGGATAACAAAATTAAGAATCTAGAACAGATCATGGCAGGGATGCGAATATTCGGGGATCAGTTACCAGCAGAAGTGATAGAGAATAATGAGGCTCGAAACGTGGAAGGACCAGCGGGAACTTCAAAATTAAAAATAAAACCACCGACGTTCGATGGGAAGTCTTCTTGGCCTAATTACTTAAAACAATTTGAAGCAGCAGCAAAGGCGAATGGATGGACGGCCAGTGAGAAAGCCATTTCGTTAATTGTGGCCTTGAGGGGAGAGGCTATCGATGTGCTGCAAACGATGCCGCCAGAGGAACAAGAAGATTTCAACAAGCTGGTGAACAGGCTGGAAATGCGTTATGGTCAGGCGCATCTGACAGAGGTGTACCATGCGCAGCTGAGGAATCGTTGTCAGAAGTCCGGAGAGAGTCTTCAGGAATTCGAAGCCGACGTAGCGCGCCTAGCCCAGTTGGCGTATCCTGCAGCTCCTGTAGAATTCCTGCAATGTTTGACGGTGCAGACATTTATAGATGGAATTCGTGACCCGGACAACCAGCAGGCATTGAGAATGGCTCACCCAAAGACATCCAAGAACGCATTGGCTTACGCTTTGGAATACGAGGCGGCGAAGCGAGTCTCAAGAGGGCATGTCAAGGTACGAGCTGCTATGGATTTCCAAGAAGAGGAACCCATCAACGTCCAAGTGCGATCTACTGCAGAGGAGCGGCCCAAGGAGTTTACCACCGCCGAGGATATCCGCCGCATTGTGGAGCAGGCCTTGAGGCAGAAGAATCTGCTGGTGAGTCGGAATTGCCAGAAGGAGGGACATATTCGGCGATGTCCTAAACCCAGCCAGGATCCTTCACGAAGGAAACTAAGTCGTGTCGGTGCAGTAGGGCAAACGTCGACCCGCATTCAAAGGCCCCTCAAGACGGAAGCCAGGCAAGTGATATCACTGCGACAGTTAACCAGCAGTGTCTTCGTGGATGCCACCATTGATGACATCCCTCACACCATGTTGCTGGATATGGGTGCGACGAAGACTATCTTGAGGCCCGACGTCATCGAGTCATCAAAACGCACCGAACCGACTAAGTGGAGACTGAGGACAGCAACTGGAACATCAGCAACTGTCCATGGTGAAGTAGAGATGATCATTACTATTGGATCGACTTCCATCAAACACCGTGCGCTGGTAGCGGAAATAGAGGACGAGGCGATTCTGGGAATGGACGTCATGTGTGCCCACGGGTTTCAATTGGATCTGAAGCGTGGTGTCATGGCTGTCAATAACGAGGAATTGATTCTACACCAACGAGGAGACATGGCCGCTCGAGTTATCCTCGCCGAAGACGTTGTGCTACCCAGCAGGACCGAGGTCATCGTCGACGCCAAGAAATAAAAGAAGAAAGCCAACAAAGAATTCGACGTGAAAATACAAAAAAAAAAAAAAACTAAAGAAGATCATTAATGGAGCGGAGTAAATCCAATCGCCAATAGAATGCGAATTATTGTAATGGGAAAAGTTACAAACGATCAAAATAGTATATTGTTTTATTATGATTAAAAGTGTCACTTTTTTGTCCTTCAAATTTTGGCGAGACAAAAACACTTAATCCGAATAAAATATGCTATTTTTTCTGCAACTGGACATAAAATAAAGTTATTTACAAAGCAAATCTTAACTAAAAATGTTAAAAGGAAAATTTTCTAGAATTGAAAGTACTTTTAATTCTAAGAACTAAAAGTGTCTTTAATTCTAGGAACTAAAAGTGCTTTTAATTCTAGGAACTAAAAGTGCTTTTAATGCTAGGATCTAAAATAGCTTTTAATTCTAGGAACTAAAAGTGCCTTTAATTCTAGGAACTAAAAGTGTCTTTAATTCTAGGAACTAAAAGAGCTTTTAATTCTAGGAACTAAAAGAGCTTTTAATTCTAGGAACTAAAAGTGCTTTTAATTCTAGGATCTAAAATAGCTTTTAATTCTAGGAACTAAAAGTGCTTTTAATTCTAGGAACTAAAAGTGGTTTTAATTCTAGGAACTAAGTGTTTTTAATTCTAGAAACTAAAAGTGTTACTTAACTACACACACATTAGTAACAAAAACGTCAACTTCAGTTGCAGTTTTTATTAAAGTTCGGATTTTATGTAAAAAGCATGTTCTTTATTATTAGGAATAGGTGTCTACGCAAAATATCCAAATATATCCAAACGTGACTAAAATTCTATCGGCCGGAAAGGTGATGGCCACCGTTTTCTGGGATTCAAAAGGTGTGATCTACATCGACTTCCTGGAGAAGGGAAAAACGGTCACAGAGCTCTACTATGCCGAATTATTGGGCCGATTCGACGCCGAATTACAGAAAAACGGCCCCATTTGGCGAAGAAAAAAGTGCTCTTCCATCATGACAACGCACCGGCTCACACCTCCGCCGTCGCCACGGCCAAATTGGTAGAATTAGGCTACCAATTGCTGCCCCATCCACCGTATTCTCCGGATTTGGCCCTGCGACTTCTTTTTGTTTCCAAATTTGAAAAAGTTACTCGACGGGCAGAAATTTGAGTCTAATGAGGAGGTTATCGCCGCCACGGAGGCCTACTTTGCAGACCTCCAGAAAACGTATTTTTCAGACGGGTTAAAGAAGTTGGAGCATCGCTGGGTCAAGTGTATCGAACTCAAAGGAGATTATGTTGAGAAATAAATCGCCACTTCTCCAAAATTTTTGTTATTCTTTTGTAGGCTAAGTACTTATCGGACCACCCTTGTATTTTCAAAATATCAATAATTAATTTAATTAATCACAATTAGGTAAGAATTTAAAAAAAAATCGCCGGTCTTATTTTTGCAGTTCACTGAAATGTTTACTGTCGTACTCGCCGGGCGGCCATTACTATATTACTTTATTAGTTTATTTCGGCCTCTGGTAGTTTCTCATTCATAAGATGGGATCTGCAAATGTGTCGGATTATCTGAAATGACACCCCACCCCATTCATGGCTCGTCTTGAATAATTTAAAAATTTGCAAGCATTATTGTTTTTGCAATTCCAGCGTAAACTCTAATTAAATTCGAAATGCCGAAGGCCAATCGTTGTCTTGTGTCTCAAAAATCATTCAAAGCTAACTTTGGAAAAAGAAGAAGTTTTCTGCAAGTTCTGAGGGAAAGTGGTAAGTTTTTTTTTTCCTCTACCTTTTTACGAGGTCCATTAATTCCCATTAATTAAGAAACATTTAATATTAATTTGAAAGTCTTTAAATTTTGATTACATGATGTATGTATGGTATTTTATGAGATTATTATTTTCATCGATTAATAAAAGTATTTATTTTGAAAGTAAAGTGTGAGAAATTGACCAACATATCGCGACCGGGAGATATAAAAGTGGGTGAGAAGAAGACGAAAATTTTGCAGACTTCACTACAACAGTGTGTTTCGTCCTCTTCAAGCACAACGGATCAAGAACATTTTAATTTGCGGTTGTGCGAAGCGCTATTAAGTACAAATATTCCTCTAAATAAGGTACAAAATCATAAATTTAAATTCTTTTTGGAAAAATTTTGTAATAAAAGTGTACCTCACGAAAGTACGTTAAGAGAGGACCATGTAAGTTCAGTTTACAATGATGTGATTCGAGATATAAAAAGTTGTATTAGGGACCAATTTCTCTGTATTATTGTTGATGAAACGACTTCAATGAATTGCAAAATATAAAAATCTGTTCGAAAAACGTGAGCTCATAGATCAGTTAATATATATTAAAGCTCATTATAGTAA
Source organism: Serrognathus titanus (assembly GCA_039766575.1). Lineage (NCBI taxonomy): Eukaryota > Metazoa > Arthropoda > Insecta > Coleoptera > Lucanidae > Serrognathus > Serrognathus titanus. Next base: position 47,329,543 of record CM077914.1, on the reverse strand, counting down.
CTTAAGTAGCTTTATTAAAATAATAGAGACAGAGCAAGTGAGTTTAATAAAATCAAGTGCAACTGTATCAGATTTCGAAAAATTGTTAAAAGTGGCCCCAGGCAAAATTTTAAAACAATACTTACGTAATTTAATAGCATAACAACCAATAACGTTGGGTTTAAACAATAACTCGAATATCCAATATTTGATCATTAGAATCCACTGATGAAAATGATTTAGATTTGGATTTAGATCCTCACCATGTTGCATCATTTCAGTATTCACCCATTACGTCGATGGTTGTCGCAAGAACATTTTCGACATATGAATAGTATATTGATTTATAAGTTTAGAAAAGTTATAGTTTTCCAGTGAGTGTAAATGTTTCAATTCACGAGGGAGGGTAGCCTACGAGTGGATCAAATTTACACGAACATGGAAATTCACTTTTCTAACATGTAGATCATGCTACTTTTTCGTGTAGTTGACGAAAATAACGCTAACATTATGAAAATTAACTAAAATTGTGTAACTGGCAATATAGAAAGTGTTAGGAAAGAATTTATACATGTATTTCGGCCTTATTGGGCCTCATTAGAACTCTGTACCTTAAAAAAATTGATTTATTGAAAAATTTGCTAACATTATGAGAGTGTCGAAGAATAATAATATGTTATCAAAGTATGTCAAGCATTTGTTGACATAGTAACAAAATATATGAGCAAGTAAATAATTTATGAAAAATGAGTCAATCAAACGAGAATAATGAAGAAATTTTATAATTGGTATCAGAAGCAGAGTCAAGTTTATTACCTAAAAAGTCCAAAGCAAAGTACGAGAAAACCAACAGTTCTGTGGCTAGAGAAATGAAAAAAAATGTGTAAGGGGCAAATGAAGATATTCTAATTGCATACTTTTTTGAAAAGGTTTGTTTTATTTATAAGATTTATGAGCACTGATTTTTAAATATTCTTAGGTAAAAACTCTTAGAGCTTCAACACTATATGGTCAGTGTACTCGATGCTGAGAAGTACTTTACAAATAAATGAAAATGTGGATATTTCTGCATATAAAAAATTGCTGGCGTACCTGAAACGTCAAAATGACGGTTATGTGCCAAAAAAATCAAGAATTCTATTGGTGGACAATGTGAAAGAGTTTTTAGAAAAAGCTCCCGATGACAGTGGTCTGCTTATGAAGGTAGTGTTGGCAATTGCTTTGCATGGAGCATGTCGGGCTTACGTTTACTAAAAGTGGATGATGTAGAAGATTGCGGCCAAATTTTGGTCATAACATTACATGACACGAAAACAAAAAAAAAAGGGTCTTTACAGTTATATCGGAAGATGAAGTAAACGGAATTGAGCTTTACAAAAGTATTTGAATGTGGACCATCGCAGACTATTTATATTTTATAGACAGGGCAAGTGCACAAAGCAACCAATTGGTATAAACACCTTCTACAATTTACCAAAGAAAATTGCTGCGTCCTTAGGGCTACCGGAGCCGAACAGATTCACAGGCCATTGTTTCCGAAGGACATCAGCGACCTTCTTAGCCGACAGTGGAGCTGACATTTAAGTTTTGAAGAGACACGGCGGCTGGCGTAGTAGTGCTATTGCAGAAGCCACGTCGAAGATAGTATCGAAAATAAAGTAAAAATTTAAAAGAAAATTTTTCGTAATTCGACTGAAAAGCAATCTGCGAATCAAAATCAAGTTTTTTTGCCAGATGAAAAGTATGAAAATTAATTAAAATTGTGTAACTGGCAATATAAAAAGTGTTATACTCTTTCCTAACACTTTCTATATTGCCAGTTACACAATTTTCATTAATTCTAGTCATTACATTTAATATGGGTGCAGAAACGAAAACTCGATTTGAGTTTCGCGCCAGAAATCGTCGATTTTTCATTTGCTATTTTTTGCTTGCAAAAGAAACAAAAAAATGAAATATAAAAAAAAAACAAATGAAAGCTTGATTTATTTGATTTTCAAAGGCTTCCCGTCGGAAATCGTCGATTTTTCACTTTCTTTATTGCTTATTGAGAGTTTTTTAATTTTCAGATACTTTCAATCGAATGATAATCGACGATCGTCGTTCATCCATTGTTTGTATCAGTTCTCTCTTGTTTCTTCTTAACTAATTAATTTTTGTATTGTATTGACGTCTCTAATTATACGATGTTTTTTAGTTAATTGTAAGCAATTTTTTAGTGATTTTCATGTCGTCTCTGCAAAATTTTTATTACTAAAGAAAACTGTAATAGGTTGTCACTGTTTGGAAAATTTCCAATATTTGTCGGTTAATTATTTACAAAGAAATTTTCGCAATTCAATATCATCCACATTTAAATCAGATTTCCCTTTCTGAAGCCAAGCCCGTCCCACGTATACGACCAATCTCCTTTCTGAATAAGCCACAATTATTTATGTAAAATGAAACCGTCTCTTTATACAACACACTGATCGTTTTTTGAAACTTGAAAGAAGGTGAAGACAGTATAAAATAGCAATATTATGAAGCAAACATTACAAACAGACTTCGGATATTTCGGGCGTTGTCATGTTTTTCAATACGAGGACCAATGAAGAAACTGTATTCATTGCGTAGTCATGGCAAAGCCCGAAAAGTTCGAAGTCTGGATATAAGACGGAAGCTCAAGTGCTCATTTGTTCGCTAAGCCACGTCTAAATTACATCAGGATAGCATTGGAGATTTAAAATAAATGCGCGTATATTTCTAAATCAAGACGAAACATGCAATAAAAGAGCTTCAAGCTCCCAAGTAATTAAAATTGAATTAAATTAATTAAAATATGTGTCGATTCTACTCATATCTGTAGTAGCGTAAGATCTGTAAACCTGTAAACTCAATTATGTATTAAAATATGGAATTTTGAAGCTCCGTGGAAGATATTTCTCCTAGCTCTCTAAGATTACTTATAAGTCTCTGTAGTATTATCTTCGAGACTTACAAATCGTATCATACTGAGAACTTTCAACAATTGACTTACAGGCTTAAATACCTTACTACTACTGCTATAGATATGAGCAGAATCGTCCCAATATTTTTGTAAATCATCCCCATTCGAAGCCAAGCTCCAATTCTTCTTCATGTAACCAAGGGCATTATTATACCTAAAAACTCAAAAGTATTTAATTTCTTAATACATTTCAAGTCAACTGTATTCATCAAGGGTGTAACTGATAGTATGCGCTAATATTCACAACCAGAAATGAAATTTGCAGTTTTTGTAAGCTTTTAATAACGTAATCTAAAACAGCAATTTAATCACCAACACGTTAATAAGATAAATGGTTTAATCTTGGCTTATTCACAAAATGATTTTGTAACCAAAAGAAAATCCAGTTTAATAAACCTCCTTGTATGGGGCTAGGACTTCATCAATTTTCTTCAGTTTTTCACCCTTACATCCCCATAAATTATGCGACCCATCACCGCTCTTTTTTACTCTACGCATAATGTACTCTCTCGGGACACTTTTGAGGTCGTAAGCCCACCCTATTTTCGCCATGACATCAATAAACAAAGTTCCCAAGTGGGTGGTGTAGGCTTTTAGCTCGGAAGACCTATAATCACGTGGAAAAGCGTGATGGTAATTATGCGATTGCTCCCCCATAGAAAAATAAGTTAATAGCGAGACGTCAGTGGCAAAAAGAGACCTAAAACACGTAAATATAAATAAATCAAAGACCTAAGATGGATTAAGTAAGTTTACTTATCGTATGGTTTGGGTCCGTATTTATGTGCAACCGAGTTGATGCAAAAAATTGTATTCATCGTGATGCCAAGCCTCAAAAAATTCACAAAGAACGCGTTAGTAAAGGTTTCTTCCCAAAAATACATGGGGACAACAGTGGGCATAAGAAATGCGCAGAGGGGCATCAAGTAATAATAGTATTTCTTTTGGAAGCGCAATATGGGGTCGCTGAGTAAATCAGACAAATCCAGTTCTTTGCATTTGGCTTTGACTTCCGGAAGTCTATCGCACAAGATCCAACCGATGTGGGAAAAGAATAGGCCCCTTCCTGCATTGTAGGGATCGGCGTCGGTTTCACCCCATTTATGATGCAATCGGTGATCCCGTGCCCATCGTATTGCACAATCCTAAAAAATTGGAATGAGACGAGAAATCTGAATCAAGCGAGTTGCTTACTTGGTAGGCTATTGTGTTAAAGAAGGTGAGAATAAAAGTCATAGGCGGCTTGGCTTTGAAGGATTTGTGCGACCACAGGCGATGAGCTCCTACAGTAAGCCCCAACATTCCACACGTATGCATCAGGACTCCTGCAAATGATTATTGAATTCTTTTGACATAATTAGGGGATTTCTTACCCCAAAGACTGGTCAGTAATTTGGCTGACGTAAAAGCCAGATACAGTCCGTATACGGCGAAGATGTGAATGAATGTAAACATAAGAATTCTATACCATCTTGGTCGAAGCTTCGAATCAAAAAATCTAAATGAAGATGACTTTTCATTCTTGGGGATTTCATTGTCAGTGCTTGGGACAATCGCAGCCGCAGATATTTTTGGCACCATAACTCTAAAATGAGGAGAACAGGAAAACAGTTCATAAAATATTACGCAGCTTTCTTTTTTCTTCAGAAAGGAAAACCATCCGCCACAAAAATAATTGAGTAACTGCTTTCGCAATGGCATATGATTTTAAGTAATTTTATTTATGGCTCTATTGTATGGAGAGAGGTTCTTGGCAAAGTTCATACATTTGCAAAGAATTTTCATAAAATGTGATTGTTTTAAATCAGCCTTCAAGATATTAATGACGCAATTTCAATTAGGCAATGAAATTCCGTTTAATAAATATACATGAGCAGCTGAAGTTTAAACATGTTTTGCGCAATGGAACTTTCGGAGAAAGCCAAAGTGCGCACCTGATTTACGCACTCAAAAACAAACAAATAAAACAAAAGGAGAAGATCTCATGAGCGTGGAAGGGGGAAACAAGAGACTTTTACAAATCCTGTAGTTTTGTGAGAACACATTATTTAGAATTACTTCAATTCAATCTCAAGCAATAACCTAGAAGTAATGTAGGAAGGGTCGTGTGAGTTATTGTTTACAGATAGAAGAAAAGAGCCCCCTCCTCCGGTAAGGTGGCGTTTCTCCTGGCGGATTATCCAAAAAAATGTCATGGAGGTGAATAAAGTTGCCTACCTTATAGGATAGTATTGACCGACTGCTTCTCGCCGCGTGTGGGCGGCAGTTAGTCGTTCTTACGCGTCAAGGATTCTTTATCGGTACTTATTTACTGGCTTTCTGCTTCAGCCTCTTATCGCCTGAGACTGTTTACGTTAAAAATTAAAGTGTGAATACAGTTAAACACGATTCAATTTTATTTATTAGGAGTTTAGGATTACAGTAAATATTCTCGTATTGTTGTTCATTGCATTATTCATCGACACGTTTTGGAAAAATGGGACAAGAAGCTAGCTAATATGAATATGAAATACAGGAAGTACTGACAATGGGCTCAAAAAATGTTAATTTTTTTTAAATCTATTCACACCTAAAAATAAATTTCTTTGTTTAACACATGCTTTTATTGTTGATAACCATCCGTGTACATAAAAAAAAAAAACAATTCGCTAATTACAGTTGATTTTAAGCAGCTCTGCCCCATAAGGGATGGGAACCATCGCCGTACTTCTTCACTCGATTGATGATCATCTCTTCAGGTACGGTCCTGAGGTCGTATGCCCATCCAATTTTCACCATTGCATGGATGAATAACGTTACTATGTTAAAGGGACTCACAAGTTCAGAGCCTTTATAGTCCCATGGGAAAGCGTGGTGGTAATTATGGGAACCTTCTCCTACAGTCAAGACCGATGCTAGCAAAGACTGCGACGCATCAATAGTCCTAAAATCATATCTACTTTCGAAACCACGTTTCCAAACTGCGATTACACTTACTTGTTGTAAGGCTTATATCCGAATTTGTGTGCGACTGAATTGAGCGATAGCATTCCGTTTAACGTCGTGATGTATCTTAAGAAATTCAAAAACAACGCGTTCTTGAAGGATTCTCCCCAGAAATATATTGGGACTGCCGTTGGCATTAGCACGCAGCAAACCATCACGAGGTAATAGTAATACCTCTTTTGGAATTTTAGGATGGGGTTGTTATGTAAATCGGATAAATTCAACTCTTTACCCCTGGCTTTGACTTCTGGAAGTCTGTCGCACAAGAGCCATCCGATGTGCGAGTAAAAAAAGCCCCTTGTTGCGTTCTGGGGATCCCCGTCGGTTTCGCTCCACCTATGATGCAGTCGATGATCTCGAACCCAACGAATGATATGATCCTAAAAATTCCACAATTCGATATTATTTTCTTCTTTTGATGCTGCAAGTTCTATTGTTTAAGTAGAGGACGAGAAGTTTGCCATTTTTATTTATTAAAAACGAATTACTCAAGGCTTTTGATATTACATATGATAATATCCTACGAATAATAACGAACAAAATAACGTACATGATAGGCTATTGTATTGAAAAAGACCAGCAGAATCGCCAGAGGTAGTTTGGCTTTGTAGGATCTATGAGACCAAAGCCTGTGAGCTCCTCCAAGGACCCCTAATATTCCACACACGTGCAAAACGTATACTGTAATTGAAAAAGTTATAAGTAGTCTTTTTTGGGTTTTGAGGGAAAGGCGAGCCCGATGGTTGTATAAAGAAACAAAACGTTTAAATTAGTCTCTGGGAAATCAAAATATGTTAGTATTTACCCCAAAGCCAAGTCATTAATTTCGCGGACGTGAACATCAAATATAGGCCGTATAAGCCAGCTAAGTGTACACCTCCGAAGAAGACAATCCTGGGTAACCTTGGTCGCAGTTTTGAATTATGCACGGGCGAGGTATTATTTTTTGAGACTTGCTTTTCCCCATTTTGAACCATAATAGTCGGCGACGGAGTTTTATTCATTTCTCCCAACTCCAAAAAAAAAAAAAAGGAAATCAACCATGAGAAATCGCAGAAAAAGCAGAAAGAAAGAATGATACTTACCGTTTGTTTACACCTTACTTTTTCGTATAAACGTGTAACTATAATAAGGCAAAGCTTAACTTAATGATGTCGGACTACGACTTTTTAATTCTCGTGTTTTTATTTGATTTTTTATATTTTTGGATGAAACTTATCACAGATGGGAAGGAGTCGTCGCCTAATAAGATTTTTTCTAAGTGAAACCATGCGTTTACTTTTCTTTAGAGGGTAAACCTCTAGCTCAAAACGAGTGACGGAACTAAATGCTTAATTTTTCATTCCAAACATGACATGCTTAAATCAATTGCGCATTGCCTACGAAATTTATACCGTTGAGGTAGGTACATTTGTGATCAATTAACATATTTTTTTATTGTATTCAAATTAATCTACTCAATTTTTTTAAATTAAAATAAAGGTCACGTCCAGTATTTTATTAAAAGTATAAATTAAAAACTAGTCGGTTTTAAATAAACAAATATTTAATTTTACATGTTACATAGAAACTAATAAACAAACACTTAAAACTATGTAACTAATTTATGTTCGTAAATAATTTATATCGAGAGCTAATATTTTCACGGGCGGCATTAATTTCTCGGTTCAATGGGGCGAGCTTTATATTTTCAGTACTTTTTCTACCAGTGGCTGCTGCCTTTGCACTTCCTGGAACTGGCCATATTTTACACTGCATACTTTTGGGATATTCCCCTGGACCTCCTTAAGTTGCCTGCCACGCAGAGAGACAAACTATAGTCCGGTGATGTTTTGAAGAGGTCCTGTGATAGATACTGCAGGGGTTATTCCAAATCGTGCCTTGCGTTCCGTGGCGTAATGGGTCGTGAAGTTCTCAAAACTCGTTTTGGATTTCTGAACTGAGCGGACAGTTTCTTCATTTTCTTCGCTAGCCAACCGGTTAAAATTAACCATCTTGGGTTTTCCATTCGGGATTTTCTTAATCCGAATATCCGATAATCATTGATTCGCTTGACAACTTTGTAGGATCCTTCTCAGGAGGTCTGCAGCTTTGGAGACAGACCTTGATGAAACCAAACAAGCTCTACTGATTGGCATCCTCCATTCTGGGCGTTGATGTCGCAACGATCTTTCATTCGGTCACTGGCGATTTGGATGTTATGGCGCACTCTATCGTGGGTGTCGTCGGTTTTCTTACGGAGGTCAGTACTATAGTCTTCATCTGCAAGTCATTCACCAGGTTTAACACCAAACTTCAGGTCGCGTGGTAAATGCAGCTCGCACCCAAATATCATACTGGCGGATGTTTTCCCCGTAGTTTCATGAACGGATGATTGATAAGCCAAAAGAAATGTATATGTAAATAACTGTTTCAAGCTCTCTAGTGGTCGGAGACAACTTTGGAAAGGTATCGGATAATGGCCCTGGTAATCCTTCCCACCATTCCATCCACTGTGTGTGCAGCGCAGTATTTCTAGTTTTCCTAATGCCGAGTAAGTTGCACATCTTTTGGAATGAAGCAGACTCTAGATTTCTTCTTTGATCTGAATGCAAATTTATGGGTATACCAAATCGACTTATCCATTCCCTAACCAGTATTTCTGCAACAGTCGCGGCCTCTTGATTTAGTAGGGCGTATGCGTCAACCCGTTTGCTAAAGTAATCCATCACCACCATAAGGTACTTATTCGCGTCGTTGGTTTCTGGAAATGGCCAGGCAACTTCTATGGCGATTCTTTCGAAAGGACTTCCGACGTTGTACTGCTTCATCTGTGTTTTGCCTTTCTTATGGGGTCCATTATTCGTGGCACATGTGACACATTTTCTATACCAATCCTTTACATCTTTCCTGCAATTCACTCAATAGAATCGCTTGCGTACCTTCTTCACGCCCAAATGTCCTCCAGAAGCTCCATCGTGAAGATCTTGTAAAACTCCGGAAATTCTGTTCTCGGGAACTAATAAATGCATTTTCCGTTCCATGCCCTCGGAATTTTACAGTTCCTATCCGTCTTGCGAATGTCAACAGCTACCAAGTTATCATACCCAGCGGAACAGTAATGGGCAAACGTGCAGCAATTGCTTGTATAAATCATATTCATCCGCTCATTATCAGACTAATCACTACTACCACAGAAATTGCTGGCAGGTATATCAACCTTGTTGAAATCCAAAGAAACAGAAGACATACGAGGTCTATTTCGCAAATTTAAAGGATTCTTTGCTCATACTGATGACCAAAGAGAAAACGATGTTAGGCAACGCACAGATATACCTCGCCCAGAATCAGCATGTGCAACTCGACATCCAATGTCGGTCGTCTAGCAATATAGTGCCAAAATGCCGCGTCGAGAAAGTACGAATTCATTGGCAACCCCGCCACTTTTATTCTGCGCGGCTGAGAAAAATCTAATTTTGGAGGTGATCGGACTTGTTCGCAGAACCCTCCACAGGAGAAACAGAATCTTTATGGATGCGAACTCATTTAGATTCGAAGATTACGATGACGTAGTCAGGTGCTTTAAGTGCCTGAACTACGGATACACGTCCAAGGCGTGTAAAAAAGAGCCAGTCTGCTCAGGTCGTGTCCATAACAATGCGGATGCACTCTCCAGAAGGCTGTGTCCTGGAGATTGTCGACAATGCTTAAAATTCGAAGACAAATAAGGAATAATTCCCATTAAAAGAACACATGTCACAAACAACCAATGGCAACCAGAGATTATAAGGCAAAAAGGAAGAGGAAGAGTTAGGGTATTTTCTTGGAAAGAAAAATAATAACGTCCAACTTGGGCTGAAATATCAGACAAGAGCCTAATTTTCAAAAGCTATTGGGCACAATGAGATTCTTTGAAGTTAGATGACGAAATGCTTAAAAGAGAATGGGAATCACCTGATGACAGTGAAATTAAAGAGCAGTTAGTCCTTCCAAAAGTTAGAATTGTAGAGATACTAAGCTAATTAACGTAATTAATTAAGACTCTCATTTTAGGTACTCTAACTGCGGAACGATATCGCCAAGAAATTTTGCAGCCTCTTTTTTGGAGCAACTTCATGACTCTGTATTGCAAGAAGGGGTTTTCCAACAATAATGCAACTGTGCATTGAACACCAGACACTTTGATTTTGCTACGTCAATATTTATATATATCAGCAGAAATACTGTCAATGATTATCCCCTCGTGTCAAGCAACATAACAGTGTATGACTTTTTTTATGGCCTACCATTAAAAATTCAATATTCACGACTCCAGTTAACGACCGTAATGAATTTCGTACGCTTAGTGACCATTTCGTGTATGCAACGCAGTGCGTGAAATCGAATTTCGCGCACGTTACTAAGTGTAACGACCGTTAAACTAAATCCACATAAGAACCGACAAAATGTATCTCATTATGTGGTAATATGAAAACCGTCATTCAATTTAGGACAAAAATTAAAAGTACAGATTATTTAATTCCAAAATTTCAAGATTTTATACGGTTGGCCAAAAAATGTTGCGTACACTTTGACCGCGAAATTCTTTAACGCCCTCGAGATTGTCCTTCCTTGGTCGCAAGCGGCTTCGTCGACAATTTTTCTCTTTGTATGTTAAAAAATGATTTCGCGGCCTTGGTATACAAATAACTATTAATAGACACTAAAAATTCGCACCGGGTCGTCTAGGGCAGAGGTCGCCGACGGGTCAGTTGCTTGAGGTGTGTGAGCATTGGTCTAGTATCCGAGACGAGACCCGATGCCTTTACCCATAAAACTAATCTGTCTAGCTACCCTATCCCACTTATGTGGGTAACAGATGTTGGGGTGCGTCTGAGATGTGTGGTAGAGACTCGCGTAAGCGATCTCGACGGTTACTCATCAAACGCAGCGGGAGGAATTCTGCTGACCTAAGTTCTAAGAGGAGGGGGAGCCCACCGATCGGCTTCCGGTGCTCTCTCGTTGGTGTAAGCCTCTTAGGGGCAGTGCCATTGCTAGAGAACAGAGTAGCACACTGAGGTACCCGAAAGCATACGTAACCACGTAATGTCACGTGTCGGAACTCGCTTAAAGGGCTAAGCACTTCTTGCCGGTTGCAAGCCCGGATATAGTGGGAGCAGTGGTTGTCACCCAACCCACCGCCGAAGGGTGAAACACACAATGACACCCAATATGCATTTCTGCGACTTGCATAAAGACCGGCGTGCGTACCGAAGAGTCACATCCTTGTGAGGTGCGGGGTTCCCCTCACAAGGTGGCGAAAAACACGCTGGATTTAGAGGAGACAACCTCGATAAAGAACCCTAAGCTAAAATGTAAGCCATCGTGCTTAGGGCTGGATGGTACTGGGTTAGTGTTCCTCGAACGATGCCTATAGGATACCAGGCTACCTTCCATAGTATTTAACCTTCTGGCCGAGTTACCGGTCAGTGACAGTTTTTTCCTATCCTACTCGTTGGGAACAATTATGGATTCAAAACAAAACAAAACAAAACAACCTTGAAGGATAGGGGCGAGTGTTGCGAGACGCAAAGCCGCTGAAGCAGTGTTTGCTCTAACAAGAGCAAGGAAGAGCAGAAAGCTGCTTCATTGGGTAAACCGGTGGCAGCAAGGAGCCAAGTGAACAAAGTGGAGCTGTGTGACTGGAAAATCTAGCGTCCCCGTGAAAATGAAGTAGCGAAAGAAGGCCAAGTCTAGGACGGCAACGGCCCCTGGCGACGCCGAAACGAAAGAGGTCAAGCGGAAATGCGTGGCCCCTCAGTTGAGCGAAAGCGAGACCGAGATGGAGGTGGCCACACCTTCTCCTCGAGAAATTGAGGGAATTGAGGAATATCATCCAAGGGGAAATTTTCTCCGAAGAGGCGAATGTGTCTAGCCTCGTTGCTAGTAAGCTGCAAGCGCTGGAAGATCTCATGGTCGACGTCATCCTTGAGAATAAAGTGCTGAAATGTAAGTTATAGGAACGCACTGTAGAGCCCCGTGCAGCACCGGCTATGCTAATGTCGTACGCCCAGGCTACAGCGGTCACCTCCATCGCTAGGGTGCCGCAGAAAGTGTTTAACGTGGTTTCCGTGAACACTACTACTGATGCCAGTCTTGAAACAAGTAATATTCGAGCTGAAAAACGTTAAGGTTCGAAGCATCCGAAAAATGCGAGAGAAAGGTATCGTGGTGGAAACCGAGACTGAAGAAGACCTGCGCCAAATTAAAGTCGCTATAGGAAATCGTAAGTTGAACCTTGTTGCGTCAGACCCTAAGAAAATGGGACCGAAGATCTTGGCCTTCGATGTCCCAAAGGACCTAAAGGACGATGACATGTTGTCTGAACTGTTCCAACGGAACTGCAACGACATCACAATGACCATCAAAGAGTTCAAACTCTGTGAAATACCGACTAGGTGAGAAGTAGAGGCAGAACGTGATTTTGGAGATGATCGGACTTGTTCGCAGAACCCTCCACAGGAGAAACAGAATCTTTATGGATGCGAACTCATTTAGATTCGAAGATTACGATGATGTACTCAGGTGCTTTAAGTGCCTGAACTACGGACACACGTCCAAGGCGTGTAAAAAAGAGCCAGTCTGCAGGCAATGTGGCGAAAACCACACGCTGAAAGACTGCAAGAACAAGGGCAAACAGCCGGTCTGTTGTGCTTGCAAAGAGAGAAAGAAGGACAATGCTCACTCGACGAGTGACACTAATGGCGTTTACGAAAAACTGATCGGATCAGGTAGTCTGTAACTAACGCTTACGAAAAACTGATCGGTGCAGATAAATTGCGTTCGTAAATGTGAACGGAGCACAACCGATCACCAATTGGATCAGTGATCTCGTGACTCAGATCACTGATTGTTCGGAAATTGGTTGATCGGATAGTGATTCCAATTTACTCTGTCACGTGATAGAACAGTTCTGATTACATAATCCGATCAGTTTTTCGTAAACACCATAAATGTCCGGAGTACGTAAGAGCCGTGCAGTAGTATCAATGTAGGATTGACTATGGCTAGTGTAACGCTACGTTTAATGCAGATCAACGGGCAGAAAGCGAGACTCGTCATGGCTGAGCTCCGTAAAATCATGGACGACGAAATCTGTAGACATACTCTTGCTGCAGAAACCTTATTGGTATAAGGCGATGGTAGGTACCTTTAGCAACGGCCGTGTCATATCGAGCAACTCGGACACGTGCAACGCGGCGATAATAGTAAGTAACCGTGGAATTATGGTAACAAACCTGACACAGTTCTGCACTCCTCACTGTGCGGTAGAGCACGAAGGAGATATTCTGTATCTCATGTCGCTATACTGTCCGCCTCTGGAACTGATCCAGCCACACTTGACTTACTTGAATGAATATTAGATCGTTATTGTCTGCTTGCATGCTAACGCAAAGTCTCCATTGTGACACAGCGACACGTCCGACGATAGGGGGGTTCTCCTTGAAGATTTCATCCGACAGTTGGGCATGGTCGTTGTAAACGTGCCGGGAGAGTTAACCACGTTTAGCTCGACCAACGGAGAATCGAACATTGATGTGACACTCGCGTCGGGAGCGGTCGGCAACAGCATTACGAACTGGAAGGTGCAGGAGGCCTGGACGACGAGTGATCATTGGGCGATTACGTTCGAGTTCACCATCGGCAAGTGTAGAGAGAATCGACCGGAAACGCTCAGACGTTTCGCAATACATAGAGCGTGCTGGGATGCTTTCGGCGACGCTTTGCGTCTGAGGTTGAACGGTCGTACGAAACGCGCAATCCACACGAGACCCACCGATGATGAAGCTGCTGAGGTTATCGAAACCGTGTTGTTAGTCTGGTACTGTAGCAATACCCAAATATTTAGCACATACGGGACACGTTCTTTAGTGGAACGCGGAACCTCACAGCTTTAGTCATGACCGTGAGGAGTCGCTTCCAGAGAGCACGCAGAGCAGGCCGCGACCAAGACGCCGAATACCTGAGAAGAGGACAGTTAACCGCTATATGTCTTGCATTCACAAGAGCAAACTGGAATCCTGGCGTAAATACGTCCAGGACGAAGAGAACCGTGACCCTTGGAAGACTGTGTATAGTTTTAAGGTCAATGTGAGCAACGTAATGAACTCTGTATTCGCTGATCAACGTGGATAAACGGTTACATGGCTGGATACCATCACGTGTATCCTCCAAAAAGTCGAAAATCAGACGTACGAAGATGAAGAGGAGATGGTCGTTAAAGCAAACGAAGAATACGAGGACAATAATGGAGAACCCGAGTTTACTCGGTTCGAAGTTGTCGCGGTTGTTCAGTCTATCAAGACTAACAGGGTGCCGGGATACGACCTGATCGAGCCAAAAATGGTGAGAAGACTTTGGTAGGTCGAGCCTGATCTGGTTACCAGGTTCAAGAACAGGTGCCTGGCAGAAAAGGTCTTTCCGAAGACTTGGAAAATTGGAGAGAACATGGTCCTTGCCAAGTTGGACGACCGTCCCGCGAATGACATTGGGAACTATCGGCCTATCACTTCTACCAGTAATGGGAAAACTGCTCAAACGCCTGATGCTCAAGAGGCTAACCGGCAAGTACGAGGAAGTCGGGCACCGCTCTCGGAACCAATACGGCTTCAGCAAAGGAAGGTCGACTGTTGATGCGATCGTCAGATTGCAACGCGAAGTCGACCAATCGAACGAAAAGTACGTCCTAGCTTTGTTAATCGACATTGTTGGGGCTTTCGACAGTCTATGGTGGCCTAGTATATTCAGACGATTGAGACATCTAGAGGTATCATGCGAGTTGTATGGTCTTCTTAGATCGTACTTTCGCGACAGAAGCGCGATAGCAAAGGACAATGTCCAAACGGTCACCAGAGAGGTCACAATGGGATGTCTTCAGGGCTCGATCATCGGACCGGTGCTCTGGAACCTAGTGTTCGAAGAACTTGTTGAGAGCGGATGACCTTGTTATCCTTGTAAGAGGAGAACCGAGGGCGCAACTGGAAAGTAGAGCATGTTTGGCTGTACGAGCTGTCCTTGGCTGGGCTGAGGCAAACCGAATGACCCTGTCCGCTGACAAAATGCAAATGATGATGCTGAAAGGCGCATTGAGCCAATTTCGACACCCAACGGTTCGCAGAAACGGCACTCCGGTGTCGTACGCCAGACAGGTGAAATACCTGGGAATAGTCCTGGATGAGAGAAATTCTTTCATACCGCACGCAGATTACGTCAGGATCCCAAGCGACTGGCCGCCAGCGTGATCAGGTGACAAGGAAGGAGTAGGGTTTGAAGCCATGGGCCATCAACTTCCTCTACGGAGGGGTGTTTTTGCGTATGGTGCACCGGCGTGGGGCCACCGTGCCCACAACCGGCAATTCGGAAAAGGCTCTGGGCCGCCCAGAGATTCATTCTCTTGGGAAGGACTAGAGCCTGCCGCACGATTTCTAACGACGACCTGCAGATCATTGCTGGCAAGATGCCCTTGGATCTGGTTGTTGCGCAAAGAGCACTAATGCATTTCGCGAAAAGGGGTGACAGGGTGACGTTCTCCGGTGTGCAAAGCATAACTAAGGAGGAACTAGAGAGGGACGCCTCGACATCCCTCATAAGAAAGAGGATTAACGAAACCTTCCTACGGGAATGGCAGAACAGTTTAACAGGGTTAAATCCGAGAAAGGCAGAACGACTTATGCTTTTATGCCGAGATTCAACCCCGAACTCCATCGAACGAGTCCGTGATTCCGGTTGAGCTTACACATGACCTATCTCTTGGAGGGTCATGGTTCGGTCACCAGAAGCTGTTTCTGCTGGGTTTGTCGGACACGGACAGATGAGACTGCGGCGAGATTGAGGACGTTCGACACATCGTTGACCGATGTCCGAACTACGAAGATCTGCGCATAACCTTGGAGACTAAATTTTGAGGAAGATGCAGACTGGGATTAGCTCGTAGCTACGCGACAAGTCTACGAGTGTTTCAAAAGGTTTGCGGATCGAGTTTTCTCTCGAAGACGGATTCCGTAGTAAAAATCTGATCGAGGTTGATGAAATCAGAAGTTTGAAATTAAACATAATGTGATACTGTGCGAGGACCCATTTACAGTCCTCGCTTCGTGCTATGTATTGTGACGTTGCTGGCCAGTGTCACACCAAAAATTTATTCATAAACATAAACAGGGTAGTAAGTCTCCTGCCTCCACGCGGCTAGGGACGGTAATCCGATGCGTTTAGTGTCGGGGCCAAAGGGGTTGATAGAAAGGTGGATATGGGCTAACGGCCTAGGAACGTCATTTAAACAAATACAAGCGAAAACCGTGGATACTTACGCAACAGAATCTTTATGACAACCGTCACAATAAACAAAATTAAGGGCGCCCATTGACGAATTAAACCGAAAACGCATTTGATCATGATTGGTCAACAAATAATATGTACAAAAAGTTTTCCCACCTAGTGTGTTGCTCTCATTTTTTCGCATATTCACAAATGTGCTTCCTCCCATCCTCCTCTAAAATAACATTTCAAAGTTCTTTTGATATTCTTTGTAACTAATTTCATTTGCTGTGTGTTCTGTTTTAACATTTTAGAATATATAACAAGATAATTGCACTTTTATATTTTGCATTTCCCATTGATAACATTAACGTGAAGCATTAACAAACATGAACCAGTCTCCATTAAGATAATAATAGCACAGAAAATCTCAAGTACACATATTATTACTTGAAACTCCCTCAAATAAACACAAACTATGCTTTGATGGGTTCAGTTTCTCTCCACAGCCATTCTTTCGCTTCCAAGTGGCCCTGTTTTTCAAGTACAGGCCCGATGATGTCCCTGCACTTCTGATGATACTTGTTCAAGTGATTAATCTCTTGCTCCGTCAGCATCTTGACTGTAATCATTTTTGTCTGAATGGGTACCAGAGTGACGGTTTCAAAAGTAAGAAAACCACGGTTGTTAAAGTTGTGAGGCGGATTTGCTTCAATGATCTGAACAATATCCTCAATACGTATGCCGAATTTACCATCCTCATAGTATCCCGGCTCATTTGAAATAAACATCCCCGCTTCTAATCCGGGGTCATCTGGTATATTCTTCCATGAAACAAAAATTGGTCCCTCATGTACGTTTAAATAACAGCCTATTCCATGACCGGTGCCATGACCATAATCTAATCCTACTTCCCACAGGAACTGACGGGCAAATGAATCCAAACAGTTTCCCTTGATTTTAGATGGAAAAATCGAGGTGCCCATCTTTATTTGCCCCTTCAAAACCCTTGTGAAGCACTCCTTCTCATAATCCGTAGGTGCACCAAAATGAATGGTACGAGTGACATCGGTCGTGCCATCTTTATACTGGCCCCCGGAATCGCACAAGTACAGAAGGTCTGTAGTGATGGGAACGTCAGTGCTTTTCTCTGGTGTGTAATGAATTATAGCACCGTGCGGTCCTACAGAGCTTATTGTTTGAAAACTGGGGCCCATGTAATCGGCTTGCATGGCACGAAATTCATTCAGCTTTTCAGCCCCGGATATTTCTGTAATCCTACCAGAATGTACATTCTTCTCAAGCCAAGAAAAATAACAACAGAGTGCAGCCGCATCTTTTACATGCGCGTTTCTCATTCCTTGCAGTTCCACGGAATTCTTTTTGGCTTTCATCAGAGCAACCGGTGTAACCTCAGAGAGCAGGTTCTTCGACGGTATTAAGCTAGTAAGTCCAAAACTAGCGGTTTCTGACAGCCACACAAAACCGTCCAGATTTTCAGTCAGGCTTTTCACTGTTTCATATATCTCATCATACGCCTTTATTTTAATGAAAGCTTTCACCCCCTCATCAGTAAAATGTTGATCTATTTCAGGTATGCACTTTTTTGCATCGATAAACAAAGTAACTGAATTGGAAGATATGATAAGGTAAGCAAAAAAGACAGGGTTGAAGTCTATGTCGCTTCCTCGTAAATTCAAGACCCAAGCTATTTCATCCAGCGCCGTCAGTACTAAAAGAGATGCGTTTTTCTCCTTCATCTTCTGCTGGATGGCCTCTAATTTCTCGATCACACGTTTCCCAGAAAAAGTCAGACTTAAAGGTTTCACAGCATTGCAAGGCACCGCCGGCCTGTCTACCCATATCGAATCAATGAGATTCGTTGCTATCGGTATCAGTTTGTGTCCGGCTATTTCTAATTGAGTTCTTAGTGGAATCCAGACATTGTAACTCATTAATTTAGGATCAGCACCCACACGAGAGCCGGCAGGTAAGTTCTTAGACAGCCATGTTCCTGAAATTAATTTATAAGTTTACAATAATATTACAATTATAACAATACTTGATATAATCTACTTTATCTCAATGAGCTAATTCAAAGATTAAGTGTAATCGCTAGTCAATATAGGAAAAATATTTATCTATCCTTAATCAGCATATAGGACAAAGTTAACTGTCATGTAGTACATTATCAACAAACAATAAAACAATATGATTGATAATATTCGAACATGTTGTTTTGTAGACATTTTTCTTTTATTTCTAACTGCTAATCTAATAGCGTTTCCAAATTGGGTGCACTGAGTGAGCACTCACCTTGTTTTAACCTCATGCTGTGTACTCAGTACTCCAATAAAAAATGCTAAATGTTAATTAATCCTCTAATAAAAAAGAACAAATTACAATACTGGAAAAATTGCCAATAAACTTTCACAAAAAGTCAGAATATTCAGCTTAAAAATATCAATAATCAGTCACTAAAAGAGATAACATTCACTACATTTTCCTAGTGATGCGAATTTAGTGATTTTGTTACTATATCTGGTGTCTTTCTGTTGAAATCTTAGACTATCAGTGACTGCAATATTTAGTGGTTTCTTGATAGATTTTATTTGGAAACAATTAATTAATTCAGTCAGTGTTACCAGTCTCTGCATTTTGCTAGGAATTTAATATTTTTTAAGCAGAAATGTACCCAAGACTTTTTACAGAAAAGTAGTGCTTATCAACATTTACAGATAAAATGTTGTTGGCGAATGTATACCTACTAAGAAAAAGTATTAAATAAAGTAATAAATAAACCACGTTTAGGCAACTTTTAATTGTTCAGACATACCGAAAATTTAGTGATTTCATAGCCTCTTTAGTGAAAATCTAGGATTCTTTTGAAAATAATTTTAACGAGACCAACCAAGGCTTAACTCATAGTTCTTAAGAAATAAATTATTTTTTGATTCTGAAATTTTTCTGAGAAATCGATAATTCAAAAGTTTCTCATATCTGTCCAACTTCCTGCCTGTCACTGTATACCAAGAATATCTCCGTGCAATTTTTTTATAATTGTGCCAAGACTTTTTTTGGCCATTTTCGGGTAGCATCTTTTTAACAAAAAAATTCCTGGCAATCGACTCTTGCTTATTTTTGAAAATAGAAACAAAAATCGAAAGTTTTTTCTACAATTTATTGTTTTGTTTTTTACTATTTTTTGCATTATGTTTTATTTTTTTATGGAGAAAAAAAAATTTATTTATTTTTTGACGCAAAAATGAAAATGAAATATTTTCTTATATTCAAAATTGCATTACATTCAGAATTGCCTTTGTTCTCCAGAAATTGTCTATGTTTTTAAAATTTAAAATTCTTTTGTTTTCTAGAGCTTTCATAGACACTGCTTTTAAACTAAACATAGTAAAGGACTGTGGTTTAAGAATTAATTAAAAACTAATCTCCGCCCACAATAATCTTATAACCGGAGATACATATTTCGGCAGCTAAGCTGTCATCTACAGTATACACGCTACCAAGTTAAAAGCATTTCAGTAGTGTGTGTACTGAAGATGGCAGCTTTGCTGCCGAAATACGTATCTATGGATATAATTATTGTGGGCGGAGATTAATTTTTAATTAGATTGCTTTTTGTTTACTTTTTCTCAAATAAAGTCACTGTTGTTAAATACTGGCGAATTAAAAAAATTAATTAAGTTTTGTAGAAATCAATTTGTTTCCTCAAATTTATTTAAAGAAAAATCTTACGTTTTCTAGAACTTCCGAAGAATGAATTTTTAAATATCTTTTATATTTAGAGCTTTTTTGAAAATTGCTTTGACTTCTGGAAATTGCTTTTATTTTCAAAACTTCTAAATAATTATTTTTTTTTCGACCTTTTCTAGATGCAGCTTTTCTTTACTAAAATTTCTTAAACAAATTCTTTGGTTTCCAATTTTTTTTAAGAAGCTGCTTTCTTTTTTAAATATTTTATTTCGTTTTCTAAAACTGTCAATATGATCTTTTTTTAATTCGTTTGTTTTTTCCAGAACCTTCCGAGAATTGATTTCGTTTTCTAGAAATTGCATTCATTTAAAAGTTCTCGATAAATTTATTTTGTTTTCTAGAGCTTTTCAGGCATTGCTTTTGTTTTCTCGAAGGAGCTTTTGTTTTCTAAAATTTATTTTAAAAAATTCTTTTGTTTTTCGAAGCGGAATTTCTCTCGCTTTCTAGGAATCGCGTCTATTCCTAAAAGTTATCTGTAAATTTCTTCTATTTTCCGGAGCTTTTCGAAGATTTCTTTTGTCTTCTAGAAATAGCTTTTGATTGCTAAAATTTCTGGAAGGAATTTCCATAGCTTTTTAAAGAACCTATTTTGTTTTCTAAAATATATTTTAAAAAATTCTTTTGTTTTCCGAGGTATTTTAGGGATTGTTTTTGTTTTCTAGAAATTTACAAAAGAAAAAAACTAGGTTGGCCGAGCTTTTAGAGAAATTGCTTTGTTTTTTAAAATTCACAAAAAAATTTCTTTTATTTTCAGAGCTTTCAGAGAATGATTTTCTAGAAATTGTTTTCACTTTTAAAACTTTGCAGTAAGTTTCTCTTGTTTTCTAGAGCTTTACGAAATTTGCTTTTGTTTTCTAGAAATAACATTTGTTTGCTAAAATATCTCAAGAAATCCATTTGGGTATCATTTCTAAAATGATATCCAAAAATTGAATTAAATTAATTAAAATGATACCCAAAAATTTTCTTTTGTTTTCAAAAGCTGTTAGAGAAGCTGATTTGTTTTTTTTTATAATTCTTTTAGTATGTAGAGCTTTTCGAGGAACATTTTCGTTTTCTAGAAATTGCTTTCATATTTAAACTATCTCGATAAGTTTCTTTTGTTTTCTAGAGTTTTTCGAGGATTACTTTTGTTTGAAAAATTGAGCTTTTAAAGACACTACTTTGTTTACTAAAATTTATTAAAAAATTCTTCTATTTTTCTAAACTTTTCAACAATTGCTTTCCCTTCCTGAAAATTGCCTTTATTTTTAAAATTTTGCGATAAATTTATTTTATTTTTGGAGTAATTCCAGAATTGCTTTTGTTTTCAAAAATTTCTGGGGAAATTTCATGTACTTTTCGGAGGTTTTGAAGAAATGAAACAAATTGTATAAAATGTATAAAAGCATTATTTTATAGAGCTTTTATATACAAAAAACTGCTCTCATTTCCCAAAAAAAAATCCAGATAATTTGTTTTCTAGAGCTCTTAAAAGAGCTTGCTCTGTTTTCTAGAAATTCCTTTTGTTTTCTAGAACTTTTCGCAAATCGCTTTTGTTCTCTAAAACATTTCTTTTGTTTTAAAAAGCTTGAAGCAACTGCAACATCTTTTCTTGTTATCACTTTTATTTATTTATTGACGCAAAAATGAAAACAACTGATTTTTTAAGAACCAAAACGCCAACAATTTTTTGTTTCATTTTCTTGCATTTACCACACAATCGACCGTCTTTTGTTTATATTCTTGACAAAAAAAAAACATCAATTTGTCTTTTGAATTCTGTTTTTGCTTCATGCCGAAACTAGTGTTGCCAACCCAGTTATATTTGTACGAAAACTAGTATTGGGATTGAAGTAGTTCTTAATTGAAGGGTCCAATGCATAAACCTCCACTTCTACTAATTTTATAGGAGACCAAAAAAACATGTCATTTACACAGAGTTCTTCAGAGTTCAAAATTATGACAAACTGTATAAGGTAGTCAGCCCAACTGAATAAACGCAGGCACCTGATTCTTGCACTGTACGATCAAGACGATGCTCTTGCCTCAATTTCGGCAAAAGTGGAGATAGTCGGTTTTTACATTGGACCCTTCAATTGTTATATTGGTTTTTATTTAGCCGTCGGTTTCGATTATTAAAATCAGGTTGTTATCATCATGAAAAATACTTAAACCTGCAGGCACCGATGAGAAAAAGGAGGTACATCAAGGTTGCGTTAAACTATACACCTTCAAGTGCATCTTGGCCCTGGAATCGCATCTTTCTCATTCACGACTTTTAACATATTTTGTGTTTCATTCACTTATTTCAAGAACTCTTAAATTATTTCCATGACAACGGGCGAACTTCTCACATCCTACAAAAATGAGAAGTGAAAAGTTCGTCTGTTGTCATGGAAATAATGTAAATACAGAACTTTTTGAAAAAGATGAGCAACACAAAATTATGTTAAAAATTGTGAATGAGAGATGCATTTACACGTCCAAAATGCATTCGAATACATATCGCTCACAGGGAAGAAGAGGGTTATATCTCAAAAAACTCCATTTGTGAGACTTTCATAACAAACTGCTTACAACTGACCTAAGTTTTATGAAGGGAATAACTGACCTAAGTTTTCTGGACAATGTCAGCTCAGTTATTCCCTTCATAAAACTTAGGTCAGTTTTAAGCAGTTTGTTATGAAAATCTTGCAAACGGAGTTTTTGAGATGTAACCCTCTTCACAGATAATAGAACTAGACAGATGGCTCATCAAATGCTTTAAATTTGACGCTCCAATTTGGAGACAAACTCGGTGTTAGTTTGGAAACAGCGCACCAAATATGTGGTGGCGCTACTATTAAACTAGCAGAGTGGAAAGCTGTAAATATAAGTAATATTTAAACAAACTCTATAACTAAGAGGTGTGATGCAAAGTTTAAAAGGAGAATTAACAGCATATTATAATCGTACGTCACATTATCGGATCCTGGCCCCATTTTAAAAGTATTTCTCTATTACTTCAAAGAGACATCTAGCGATAGATGGACCAATTGAGATTTGGAATTAGCAAATGGTTTGTGACAAATGCTCGATTTTCTAATTTATGCATACAAGTGACATCTATCGTGCATTTAACAAACTATTTTTAGAGCGTCCATTCGTTCCTATCTCGTTGGCTATCTGGAGAGATCTATTATCTGTGCCCTCTTCTTCCATGTGATCGATATATTCAATAAAGTGAAAACTAAATTCGGTTCTTTTGGCAAGTTTTAGTGAAATTTTCAGTGAATTAATAATTGCTTGTAGTGATTTCTTGTGATTAAGCTAAATGTTCAGACTTTTTGTGGAAGCCTACTGGCAACCCTGGATTAATTAATTCTGATGTCAGCACTGCCAACTGACCTACTTTGGACCATTTTTATTTTATTGTACAGTGGATAGCATCTAGTGATAAAAATGACTATAAAGAGTAAATTTGTAACAATGTAATTCAGAAATTGTTAACAGAATTTAATTATTTTTGACAGTCTGTAATTTTGACATCTTTTACACATTAATTAAATGGTGTTAATTATATTTTTCTACTTTGAAACTATTCTATTTAAATTTGCATTCACAATATTTGCTTTTCATTTCAACACAAAATTATTAAGATAAGATTACACATCTGAACAAATTCTGCAAACCATTTAGAATAAATGAAGCTTTTCTTACCAGGCGTAGGTGTGCTTGGAATTCCTTCTTTCATAAGTGTCCAGTTCGAGTCCATTTCTTGAGAGGCCTGTAAATAGTAACGTCCATCGGTCCACAAGCAGGCATGTTGATGAGTTATCACCGCAGTCCCTGCCGAGCCGGTGAAGCCAGATATAAAAGGCCTTCGTTTATCACAGTCTGCCAAGTATTCGCTGTTGTGTGCATCCGAGGATGGCACAATGTAAGCATTCAAAGATTCACCTGCGTACTTGACATTTTGCATTAACTGACGCAGCTGCTTCAACAACGCCGTTGTCGCCTTTGCTTGCGGCATCGTGAACACCTACTGAATTGATTAAACTTTACAGCTCTTCATATTATTTTGATAACGACCTTTTTTAATTCAGATTGTAAACAGATATCGAACTGACAGGTGAAGTGTTGGAAGCAAGCGACATCTAGCGGCAATTTTTTATAGAACCCGATTTACAAAGTAAAATTTCAGAAGGAATAAAAAAATTCGGCAATTTACTTGGGAATTCGTATTTTTATTTATTACGTTTTACATGTTATAGAATATAAATAAATATTTTTAAAGCCACTTGACGTTTCACAGCAGGCTTGGTTGCTCTAGCAAATGTCAACTAAAGAACTGAGATGTCAAGTTTCTTTAAAATTTATTTATTTATAACATATTCACAGAACAAAATTTGAAATTAAAGAAAAAACTACTTTCTGATAGTAAATTTATATTAAACAATATATTATATAAAATGTAAATTATTATGAATATCTAAAATGCAATTGTGTTATGAAAGATTCATGGAATGGTTGATTTAGTCTACGATCTTGTGTATTTTCCCCAGATGTGTAACATGAAAACGGATGCAATAAATAAAAGTGACATAACTAGTACTGGAACAGGGCCCCTGCAACAAAAACATTTACCAATATGTTATTTAAAAAAATATCAAAAACTTACACTTTAATGCCAGGAGAATCATCCGTGTAAAACTTCCACATTCCTCCTGAGCCTGCTCCAGTGTTGCGTGTCCTGTTCACTACACTCGTTGTGCTCTTTCGCTGCTTAACAGTACTTCCTGCGGCTGACCGAGGAGCTACAGCTTTCGAAGGAGACCTGGTGGTCGAACCTACTGATGTGGAACTTGGAGGTGCTGGCTGCAAATTAAAAAAAGATCAACGAAATACTTTACAGGAAGTGAAATGGGATGTAATTACCATTTTTAGAAGAACTGTTGAGATGCAAATCAGAAACTACAACCGCTCACTCCGTATGTTGACTTACGAATATGTACAGTTAAGAATTGCTTTCGCTATTTCTAAAATTCTGACTGACACGTTGGCGTACGTCACCGAATGCAACAAAGTAAGCAACCTTTAAGAAAGTAAATCCCTTATATTTAGACATTTGGGTTGGTAGTACTGGCAAATGTAAATTTGTGTTGTGTTGAATATGAACTTGACAAGTGACATTTTGACTTATGATAGTTATGACTGACATTTAGCCAAATAATTCATATGCAATGTATTTCCTGTCCAATTTCTGTCGAATTTGTATTAAGTCCAGCGTTGACTTAAAAGACATCGACACGCTCGATTATGACTCAATCAAATTTAGTGAAAAATTAAAAGTGTGCACAAAAATGGTAAATATTATTATCTTGTCTCGTTGCAGAGGTTACATTATTGATTTTCTCTGTAGGTCATCAACAAAGGGAGTTTGTCTAGCTTGATCTGTACATCCTGTATAAATAAGTTAAGGATATCTTATGATTTTGATAACATGTGTAAGAAGTCGACGATAATACTTCAAGGGTACCTGTCGGAGTTGATTGGGGCTAACGAGAGCATCAGCACCAATACTTTCACTAATTCTGAGCTGTTTGTGCAGTTGTCAAAACTGCCACAGCAGAGGAAGCACAGACATTACGTTACAAAAGAGCAACGCTGTTCACTCCTGAAGGAACTCCTCACAAAAATCAAGGATGATAAAAAACACTTCAGAAAGCAGAACCACTTCAAAATAAAGCAAGAAAACCTACCAAAGAACAATGTACGTAAACACGGAAGCCTCAAGACTCTAATTGACTTCACAAAATGTTACAATTACGGCTACAAAATAGAAGAAAAAAAAATTGCAGACGTTAAATTCGATAGTTCATCACTTGACAAACTCACTGAATTCGTTCACACATTTTTTAATCTAGGCTTTGTAAAGTATCACGATAATATTTCATACGTGCTTGAACAAGCAGAGGATTGGGCAGATGATAGTGATGTGGAAGATATGTTTAATAATCGAAGCCACGAAAACTTCAGTACAAACTTTAAATTTGAAGAAGTCATTGTTGAACCAGACATTAACATTAAGAAAGAAATATTCGTCGAAGAAACAGACAGTTTTGAAGAAAGTTACCAGAGCACCAGTAACTTCGAAATCGGCAATGTGAAGCAGGAAGATATTCATATGAAGATTGAACCGGAAGAGCACATGCTCTCTGATAATTCAATCGGTTATTTGAAGCAGAATCGTTTCCTGGCCGAAATTATTCCAATACGTGCTCAACAGATGAGCAATAAAATTACAGAAACACGGCCATGCCTGAATAAAAACGCAGAATTATATCCAGTATTATGTCAGTCATTAGATCGACGTAGTCAGTCAACTTTAGATTTGTTACAAGAATACACGGAGCAGAAATTTAGGAGACATCGGAAGCCTTTCTCTCACAATAACGCTAAATGCAGGACTAAAGACCACCCATATATTAGCCCACAATTAAAAAGACAATTTCTACATCAAGATTTTAAGTGTTCAGTTTGCAATCGACGCTTCAAAAGCCAAGGTTATTTGCAAGCTCATTACAGCAAGATGAAACATAAACCTCGTTGAGTTTTCTCTTTTTATAAATTAGTCCAAGACTCTTCGTTCTATAAGTGATTGTAAGATGTTCGTTCTTTACAGTACAGGTCTCGTTGGGGATCATAAATATAAAGAACTGAGTTAATTAACTTATTTTTAAAGCTGTTTATTAGAGCAATTGTCGAGGGAAGACTATCTTTCGTAGACGAATTATTCTCCTGTTGTTTTTTCTTTCACATTTAATGTACAAATTTACTGAAACTGTTAAAATAAGTTTAAAGTTATTGTTATTTAGATTATGTAAATATTAAATAAATTTTTTATGATATTTAACATACATGATCTAGAAATTTAATTGTTCTTGTAAATCAATAGTAAAAATATTCTTGCATTTCTGCAACCTGTAATATAAAGAAAAGAAATTCTAGTCTTATTACGATATTTTATTATACTGGGTGATTCAGAAATATTGTCAGTAGCGGTTCAAAAATAGGAAATACAAATACAAAATTACTCAATTCAAGTATACATAATAGACCGAGAGCTAGCGACGGAATTACTAAGGCATTTCAACAAGCTTGAAAATTAGTAGGAAGGTGACCATAAG
Organism: Serrognathus titanus; assembly: GCA_039766575.1. Classification (NCBI taxonomy): domain Eukaryota; kingdom Metazoa; phylum Arthropoda; class Insecta; order Coleoptera; family Lucanidae; genus Serrognathus; species Serrognathus titanus. Next base: position 47,302,396 of record CM077914.1, on the reverse strand, counting down.
GGCACTGAACGCAGAACTATGCGTCTTACACTCTGACATGACAGGAAAGAAGAATAAAATAGTCCTAAAAGCACGAACTCAATAAACGCACTCGTGCACTTACGTAAACACGTCCTGCTTGCTCTCGTATGGAAGACTTTTTATACGTCTGATATTAAAATTTATATTTTTAACAAAAACGTATAATAATAAAGTTCGAAATGGCCTGCATGTTCAAAATAAAAATAAACGCACAGGTTTATATAAAATATCAGATTAATTAAACAATATCAGATTTATACTTCAAGTCAGAAATCTACATTACATCAGACCGCATCAGATGTATAAAAGATTTCCCTATGAGAGCAAGTAGGACAGCCTTACATAAGCGCACGAGTGCGAGAGAATACGCTTATTGAGTTTGTCCCTTTGGGACTAAATTATCCCTTTTTCCGGCCATATGTCAGAGTATAAAACGCATGGTTCCTACTAATTTCAGGCTTGTTGAAATACCTTAAGTAAATTTGGGAAGGAGGGAAAGGAATCGAAAAGTCTAAGCAAAAATTTTTTAAAATTTGAAAACGAACGTCACTCTAAACCATAGACAACATAACCTCACAACCTTGACAAGAGCTAACTAGTGTTGTCAACCATTTGGAGTGAAATATTGCTAATCAGAAACAGTAGTCGCTGATTTTGTTATCAAAATTGAAAAAAGTGCTAAAGTGCCACCACTTAATTTAAATAATAAAAATTCTCAAATAATGGTTTCTAACAATTTCTCTAAAGATAAAAGTGTATTTGTGGCTAAATACTTAACATATTTAACATTAAATAAAACGTAACAAGTACATTTATTGAAATCGAAAATAGGCAATCCATTCTACTCTACTTTCGTGATCTTGTGCTTTGTGGAAACACGAAGTTATTTTTGATTTAAGTGAAGGCTTGCTTTTTCTAAAACCTTCAGGACACACGATTTAAAATAGGCATAAAACGAATACGCTCTGCAAAATTTCTTAAAGTGACACTTGTGTAATATTTTTAAAATTATTTAATGCGTTTTTGTAGGACATTCAACAACGCCATCTATTGAAACTTGCTGATAGTTTTTTTTTCTGAGGATGACTCATTGGTTATTGGGTTATATTGAAAATAAAAAGATTGCCTAGTTATGATATTCAACAGCGCCATCTATTGAAACAGGTTGAATTACTTTTACGTTTGTTTGAACTCTGCTTTGTCTTCTGTTTTTATTATTTTTTAAAATATTGTTATACTCTTTTTTAAAGTTTTTTCAATTGTACCTTTGTTTTGTTACTATTCTTTACCAATTATTTTTTTTTATTGTTGTAATGTAATAAATAAAGATTGATAATAATAATTTTCTTCCCCGCAAAGATAAAATAAAAAAACAAAATGGATCGATGGCAAGCTACCATTATTGTCTTTTTTTTGTCCAAAAAGACAGGAATGCGATCGCCATTCATTTGTTCTTCGTTTTCCACAAACTGCCAAGAACAATGTTTTTTCATTGCTAATTAATTTATGGCGATTTAAAAATTACCAACGAAGAACAGTAAAAATCACCATATAATTAGAAACCATTTCACCTGAAAACTTAAACAAATTACTAAAATCTCTTCCATTGTACTGAAAATAGTACCAAAAGTACCTTTAACACAAGCCTGCAAAGTGATTACTAGACTTTGGCGTTTCTTAGGACTTGTTCTATCTTATGCGCACATTTAAGTTAACAAAATATAAGGTCATGACATCATGACAGACATATTAATAAGAATGTTGATTAATAATTCGTTGGCCGAAACAACCTTAACAGGGCTCTTATGTGCAAAACAAGTACTAAAAAGTTGTCAAGATACACTGTTTGAGTTGGCAGTAACTGGAGTGCTTCCAGTTGTTAACGAGTTGACACTGACAGCTGTCACTTTACAAGCGCCATTCAAATTCAAATTAAAACACATAACCTACAATCAGTCGCTGTTTAGGTTACGTCAAATGAACCAACAAAACATATATCCGGTTGCAGTGTTGCAAATAGCCGAATAAAAAAATGCTCTTAATTGAATTGCCAACTCAAACAGTTCTTCTTGACCACTTTGTATAAAACACGTAGAAATTATTTTTTATTACGTATATTTCTGTCGATCATTTGGTAAGTTTAGGAACTTGCAGCTGGTCGGCATATAATAAAAAAATAAACAGTACATGTTTTGAAATAAAAAAAATACTTTTGTTGTTGTTTTTAAGTAAAACGTGTAGTAAAAACTACTAAATACTGCTTGGAATTTGTTAATATTAAAATTATAATGATGAAACCCATCCTGGTGATTTCTATCCTTGATTTGGTAATTTTTGAACTGTCAGACTGGTGAAGAAAAGTTCTTAGGCCTGGCAACACTGATTTCTACGTACACACACGAATTGCAAACCCGAAATATCCCGATCATACAAAAATACTACCCGTACGGGAGGTTATACGAGAAACTTTCTGTCCAGAAATTCCCGAAATAATTGCCGGACAAATAATGGAAATAGCAAACGCCGTAGGAGCAAATTCAGGTGCTCCGAGGACCAGCAGAATTATGCTGGAAGGAGTGGGAGCAAGAGTTATAAGGGGCCCTGACTGGAAATGGGGCAAACAGGTTACAGCTTCTAGTCTTTCTGTTGAAAATGAAAATATTAACGGCGTGCATTTTAGGATGGCGGAGAAGGCCATGTAGGTACTGTGCGTAATTTTGAGTCACCGGATGAAGTTGTCGTAGTATGGGATAATGGGACGGCTGCGAATTACCGCTGCTCGGGTCAGTATGACCTGCGAATATTTGACAGTGCACCGACTGGTGTGAAACACGAAGGGACCATGTGCGATACTTGTCGGCAGCAGCCGATATTTGGGATTCGTTGGAAATGTGCGGAGTGCGGAAATTATGATTTATGTTCCATATGTTACCATGGTGACAAGCATCAATTGAGGCATCGTTTCTATCGGATTACCACGCCAGGAAGTGAGCGTGTATTTTTAGATACTCGCCGGAAAAGTAAGAAGATCGCTGTTCGTGGCATTTTTCCGGCAGCTCGTGTCGTCCGTGGTGTTGACTGGCAATGGGAAGACCAAGATGGGGGTAATGGAAGGAGAGGCAAAGTACAGGAAATACAAGATTGGTCGGCCGCAAGTCCACGCTCAGCTGCATACATTGTTTGGGATAATGGTTCAAAAAATTTGTACCGCGTTGGCTTTGAAGGGATGGCTGATTTGAAGGTTGTCAATGATGCTAAGGGTCAGACAGTTTACCGTGATCATCTACCATGCCTTGGAGATCAAGGTTCAGGACGATCTGGCCCTCCCGATTTAAAGATTGGAGACCAAGTTAATGTCGACTTGGAATTAGAAATAGTGCAGTCACTTCAACATGGTCATGGTGGATGGACTGATGGGATGTTTGAGTGTTTGAGTAGTACTGGCACTGTGGTTGGAATCGATGAAGATCATGATATAGTTGTAGCTTATAATAGCGGGAATCGTTGGACGTTTAATCCGGCAGTGCTTACAAAGGTTGCCGCTCCTGCCGTAGGAGAAGGATTTAATGAAACTCCTCAGCAGCAGTTTGCTGTGGGCGACGTTGTGCAGATTTGTTCTGATTTGGAACGTATAAAGATGTTGCAACGAGGACATGGAGAATGGGCAGATGGAATGACACCTGTAAGTGTGCAAAATGGTTTCATTAGGACTATTTAATTAATTAATCTAGTGGACAAGAAAATAAAAGTTAATTTTCATAGGCCATATTGCAATTTTAATAATTTCATTATCTATTATAAAGGGTAAAAGTAAACTTGAGTTGATTACTTTTGGGTTTGAATTCGAATTAGTAGCTTTGTAGTCTACTAAAATAGCTGTTACATTACTAAGATTTTATTTTAATTGCTCTCTCTCATATTGTCCATCTCATATTGTCCATTTTTATTCTATAATACCTGTCAAATGTTTCTGGTGTTGGTACCATTACCTGAATGTTAGGACATTTAAGAAATTTGAGTTCTACATTTAGTGATAAAAGCAGGGTTCCAACAGACACCCTAGAATCACAGAATACTAGGAGAGACACTTGTGTCAGAACCTTTGACGTTTTTGGGTTCCGTTTCTTTGTCCTTCACGCCATTGTTTTGGTGTGAATGCGCGAAATGTGAATTTGTAAACATTGAAAGAAATAATCTTGTAGCAATGTAGAGCAATGCAAACGAACAAAGCTTTAACCATACTTTACAAACCGTATACAAGTTGCATCAAGGAATGACATTAAGTACAATGTGCAAAGAAAATCGTTTTTGCGCGGGAAGCCGAGCGTCGCTTCCGGTATTCTGTGCTAGAACCAGAATTTTGGCACTGACAGGTACTACAGAAAAAAAATGTCTACAACTCAAACATTAGATTCTCAGGTGTCTAGATTATTTAATTAAATGGTCATACTATATTGTGAGATAGTTATTTTTTGTGAATTTTAAAATTTACTTTAATATTTGAAGTTATAAATAATACAGGTGCATTAGTATAAGAATGATATTGGAAGTCTTGAATTAATAATATGTGACTGTAACAATAATATTAAGAACTATTAGTATAAATAATGGTGGTAAAACAATATTCAAATCCAAGATTATGTGCAATTAATTTTATGTTTAATCCAGAATGATTAAAAAAAATTCACGAAGCTTGATTGGGACTGTTGTTTAATTCGAGCAGTGTTGCCAATTGTGCGACATAAAATTAGGGCGTACTGTTGCCAAAATGATCAGATTTTACCAAAAATTAAATTATAAATTCTTTGGAAGAAGGGGGGGGGAAGGGGGTGCAACAATTATTTTACATTATTAACGAAAGTAAAAAAAAAGAAAGTAGAAAAACCTAAGAGGTTTGAATTTTAAAATAATAAAATATAAATGCAAAAATGTAACTTAATTAGTTAGGGTAGATTTTTTAAAATAATTTGTAAACTCGAGTCGGCTTTTTAAGCTTTTTTTTCGAGTGTACCATCAAAAGCAGATAGCTAATTTTTGGTTGGACCAGCTTGTTTAGTTTTCTTCTATTTTCATTATTATCTGAAATACCATCCAACTTAGGATAATCTTAAATTAACATTTTTCAGTTTATTGTTCTTTAATTCTTCAAGTAACGAAAGACAAGCGCAATTGATAAAATGCCAATATGTTTTTTTACAAAATCTTGTGAGAGTTCCAAGTTTTAAAATTATATTAAAATAGTCAATTTCTTATCTTAATCTTTCTCTGTAAGAATTTAACATTTAACAAATGTTAAAATCAATTGGCAACATTGATCTAGCATACTCTTTTTGGACTCTAAAGAGTGAGAGTGAATAAGTTTTTACATAAGTAAGAGTGAGACAAAAGTGCGAAAAGAGTAAATAAAATGAAGTTGAATAAATCAACGCAGTTAGGATATGCTATACTGGCAGTTGATTAGTGTTGCCAACTACACGATAATTAATGGTCGGATACGATCCATAACTTGATTTGTGATTGAAATTGCGTAGTTTAAACAGAAAAATATAAAAGAAAATAGCGTTTAGATTTACTGCTCTAGAACACTCTCCAAGTATTGCTCATGTAAAAATAGGAGATGGAGATATTCTGGACATACTCTAGAGAGAATAGTGAATCGAAATCGCTATCGACTTACCACCAAAACACAGAATTTTGTATGATATGCTTTGTTAAAGCAAGGTGTTATGCTTTGTTACTACAAGGTGTTACTATAGTTATGTCATTAATTGAAACTACAAATATTACTTGCGTATTGTTGCTATTGAAAACTGTTGAGCCACTCTACACACTTACCTTTATTTATGAAATGAGCAAAGCTCGGATTTTTAACGACTTACGTCATTTATATAAATTCTATTCGCAGCATAGAATAACTGAATACAGTAAATAGCATCATATATTTCTACGTGTGCATTGTTGTCGATGCGAACTAATTTATTACTTTATTTTAGTGTCCTAATGCACTATTGGTAGTGTTGGTAACATTGCGGTTGGCTGAAAACAAAGGTCTATGAAGTAGAGTTTGTGAGATCATTCCTGATAATATTTTTTTAGGGTTTAGTCTAAAGAAAATAATTAGTGTGATTGCGTTTTACTTCAAATTAAAAAAAATAATTAAAAGTTCACGTATATAACTGTCAAACGTAGAAACTGCTATGAAGTTTGTTTTCTTTCTGTAATACCTGTCAGTCTCAAAATTTTAGGACTTTTATTGGAAGCCTGCTTTTATTCCTAAATGTAGAACCGATACGTTTGAAATGGTACCAACATCATAAATATTTGATAAGTATTATTTATATAATACCATTAATTATCGTGCAGTTGGCAACATTGATCAACTGCCAGTATAGCATAATATCTTGGCTGCGTTGGTTTATCAACTCCGTTCGTTATATTTACTCTTTTCTCACTTTTGTCTCACTTTTACTTATATTAAAACTTATTCACTATCACTCTTTCGAGTGCAAAAAGAGTATGCTAAATCAATGTTGCCAATCAAGATAACATTTTAAGATAAAGATTTTAAAACTTGGAACTCTCACAAGATTTTCCAAAAAAAATTATATTCGTTTGTCATTCGTTACTTCAAGAATTAAAGAACAATAAACTGAAAAATGTTGTTTTTAATGAAATATGTAAAGGCTATCCCAAATTGGATGGTATATCAGTTAATATTGAAAATAGAAGAAAACTAAACAAGCTGGTTTCATTGGTCCAACCAAAAATTAGTTACCTGTTACTTTTTGTGTTTTATATTAAAAGAAAACGGACAGCAAACAATAGCCAATAGATTATAAAGAAAATAAGCAGATCTCTTGAAAGAAGATTTTTGAATAGGAAAACTATATTTTAAGTAAGCAAAACTTTGTTTGCCAAACAGCGACATAAAAACTAATTTCGAAATTTTCTTGAGATTTAATACAAAATAAGTTAAGTTTCATTGTAATATTATACCGTCAGAACCGTCAAAAAAACCGTACGCTTTTTTGTTGTGCGCATGCCCTTGACGGCTCTATGCTATGGTTGTAGGACTATCCTTGTGAAAACAAGCCTACTGCTTTCTGTTTGTAGGAATTATACACAAACCACACAACACTATGGTTACTCAGTAAAACCAGTAAAACCAGTAGGAATGTAGAAATATTTGTTTAAATTTGTGGTTACACCATGGTAAAACTAGGCCTGAAAGGGTTAATCCCCTGAAGCAGTTCAAAACATTGGAGATTGGAGATTACGAGGAATTGTTCGGGGAAGTGCCAACGTTAAATCCAGAAACAAGTTCTGGAAAAAAGGAAACCTTAATTTATTAAAATTTCTAGTTTTCTTCATGCAGATTTTTGAAAAAATTTTGTGTTGCATGCAAAAGAAATGGATTAATTAAATTTCATAATAATACCTTGCTTTTTTCAGTTAGGATTTTTCATAACGTCGTAGCTTTAGCTTCTCATATTTCACTATGTAATTTCAAATGTTTTTAACTTTGTTCAGTAAAACAGTTTTTAGGAACAAGTAATCTACTTCACTTTGGCTTTTAGCCCAGAAAAAAACGCAAACTTTCTAATATATAGCTCTTTACTTTAGTAATAAATTTTCACATTGTAGTAATAGATGTCGCTATCACAATCGTGGTTGTGGCTTCGTATTATACATTTATCACTGAGATATCACAATCTTTCACTTTACATAGTGCTCTTCGCTTATTACACGCGTTATTTCATACTTCTATCAACCAAAATTTTGATACTTAACTGCAACAGTGTCAATTTTAGAATTTATGTATCAGTTTAAATAATAGATGGCGATAAATCAGCCAAACTTATCGATGTAAAGTAAAAAGTTTTCAAATTGAATAAGATGTGGCGCTAAATCAGCCAAACGTTTTGATAAAAAGTTGGAAGTGTTTAAATAAAAACTCAAAACGTAATAGATTTTAGCTATTCAGTAATCTAGTGAATAGTAATATAGCTATTACGACAGCATTGGCAACACTGCTTTAGCTATATTCGCATTGATGACAAATACTGGTTTACACCAAGGAATGTTTTACACTATAATGTCAAGGGTGTCCATAATTATACGAATATTCAATTTAATCAATCCAATACCTATTTGTTATTTTTAAAACTTCTCTGTCTTTTTTATTTTAATACAGTAGCGGCCAAAATTATATGAACTTTTGGTTTTTTCATCTTCACTTTCTTCGTAATGGAGACTGAGTGCTGAAATTTTTTTCACGAGTTGCTAGTAATGTGTGCGTAGAATGACAGTGTTGGCTGCCGTTTACCACCTTTAGGTCGACGTTTATGGATTTTAATTTAGATGTTTCAATTTTTCAGTTTTTGAACTCGCTTATGTTTTGTGCTGTTATTTGTGTTTTTGCTATTGTAATGTTGCGAACTGAGTAGTAAACTCTTGCCAAGTATGGCTAAGACTCGCGGGTCAAGGAATCTGACCAAGTCCCTACAAGAAGCGATCGCCAGAGGACGGGAGCAGGGGATGCGCGTCGTTGACCTGGCGAGGCAGTTCGGAGTGGGCAAGTCGACTATCACCATGTTCCTGGGGCGTTGGAAGGTGCAGGGAGGAGTGTCCAAGAGGTCTAGAGCCGGCAGACCGAGAATCACCACTAGGCTGGTGGACCGGAACATCCTGCGCGTATGCAGAGACAACCTCCGCCTGACCGCCCCCGACATATCCCGCCTGCTGAGTATCCCCAACACTCGGATTCCCTCGGTTCGTATGATCCGTCGTCGCCTACAGTCGGCAGGACTGCATGGAAGACGACCTGTCAAGAAGCCGATGATCAGCGAGAAGAATAGGAAGCACCGGGTGAAGTGGGCGCGGACGCATCTTGGATGGACGCGTGCAGAGTGGGACAGAGTCCTGTGGAGTGACGAAAGCAAGTATCTGCTGTTCGGGAGTGATGGAATAAGCTATGTTCGACGCCCTGCGGGCACTCGCTTCGACCCCAAGTACCAGTTGCCGACAATGAAGCACGGAGGTGGATCAGTGATGGTGTGGGGGTGCTTCTCTTCGCACGGAATGGGCCCTCTCCGTAGGATCAACGGCATCATGGACCGGTTCGTGTACGAAGACATACTGGAAAACGTCATGAGACCCTTTGCCTTGCGTTCCATCGGGCGATCATTCGTCCTGGCTCAGGACAACGACCCCAAGCATCGCTCGAAGCACATCCAGGGATGGTTCGACCGCCGTCATGTGGAGGTTCTCGACTGGCCCAGTCAATCTCCCGACCTCAACCCGATAGAAAACATATGGGAAGTGCTGGAGAAGAGGCTGGTGGGCAAATATGCGAAGAATGGAGACCAGAAGTTCGCTCAACTGCAGTCGGAATGGAGCCAGATACCGCAGTCAACGATCGACTCTCTAATCGATTCAATGCCTCGCCGCTGTCAAGCTGTCATAGACTCTAAGGGCTACGCCACCAAGTATTGATAGTGAACACCTCATTTCATATCGATTCGAGTTGTTACTGATGTTCTAGAGGACGTTATATAGTATATATTTCAGTTGTTCAAATCTGTGAAAATTTAAAAATCACTCAAAAGAATTTTATCTCGGCCTAGAGATTTTTCCTGATAAAGTTGTTATTGCTCAAGCATATTGTCGACCTGGGGGAGCTACAGAAAAAATTTCAGCTCAATCCGCGGTTTTGGTAAGAACTTCTGACGAGAAAACCAAAAGTTCATATAATTTTGGCCGCTACTGTACGTGGATATAGCCTATATTCAATTTTGTTAATACTTCTGTTAACTCATCTTCTTCATTTCTTTAAAATTTTTCAGGTTGCTTCTGATTCTCTCTTTTCCTTATTCCCAATTTTAATTTTTGTGATCGTTACTTTTGGCCCATATCTATTACTAACCTTCTTTTGCACTTAATTTTCAGCACCTTTTAGTTTTCGGTGTATTTTCTTCCTGCTTTTTCCAATTCTTTTACTTTGTCAGATTTGTGATTTTCTTTAATTTTTGTTTAATTATTTGATAATAATAATAATGCAGTTCCTTTATTTATGCTTACTCTGTATTACTTTGTTTTTTCTCTGTCTTTTTTAAATTTTGTTTTTATTGGAATAACTTTGTTTTCATTTGATTTTCTTCTTGATCATTTGAATTGTATATATCAGCAAATTATTTTTTCTTTTCTTTATCCGGTTCCTTTATTTTCGACATCATTCCTTTTACGTTTTACTTATTACACTGTTTACTTTTTCTTGTCGTATATTATTTTAATTTCTCGTACTTCTCTTGTCTCATTATCTTGATTTTGCCTGTCGTTTTTATCATTTGCCTTCCATTACCTTTTCTCGTTTTTTTTGGCGTCCAGGATTATGTTGTTTAATTCTTTACTAGACGTCTTTTCTTTTTCTCTTACCATATTTTGATTGATCACCTTCGTCGCTCTCTTTGTCGTTTTTGGTGTCCCTTGCGTACTCGAATAATATTTTACTTTTTTCCAGGTTTTTTCTTAATTTTGTTTCTGCGCCAATTTGCATTTAATAATTTTAACTCGTTTTACAAGTACTGACCTCTTCAGATAGTCATTGCTCGAAAAAATCTATTTTGCTTGAATTTTGAAAACTGATTAATTTCTATTTACTAAATATTGATATCTTTTAGAATTTTTAATTTGTTTTCTGGTTACCTTTTATTTTGAAAACTGAATTTTTGTTTCAGACTTTAGGCAAAATTGGCCACATCCAACAAATTTACAACGACAACGACCTGAAAGTCGAAGTCTGCAACACCACCTGGACTTACAATCCTCTGGCCGTAACAAAAGTGGCCAGCAAGGATGGTACCATGCACGGAACCACCAGCGGTGAGCGATTAAGCGCCCTTCTCAAAAAATTATTCGAAACCCACGTTTCTGGCGATGTAAACGAAGAACTGGTCAAATCTGCGGCGAATGGTGATGGGCAGAAATGCGAAGAAGTCCTCAAGCAGAGCACCACCGCAGGAGCTGGAATTGGTCCTGATGTTAATGGAGTCTTTGCCGGACATACCGCTCTGCAGGCCGCAAGTCAGAATGGTCATTTGGAAGTTATAACCGTGCTGTTGAGGTTCCACGCCGACGTGGAGATTGAGGATAAAGATGGAGACAGGGCTGTACATCATGCCGCGTTCGGGGATGAACCTGCTGTCGTCCAGTTACTAGCTCATGCCGGCGCAGATCTAAACGCAAGGAATAAACGAAGACAAACAGCACTGCATATTGGTGTGAATAAGGGGCACATAGGGGTTGTTAAGATGTTACTTGATTTGGGTTGTCATCCGAGTCTTCAGGTAAGCAACTTCTATCTTTAATCAAAAAAGAAAATACAATTTTGTAGTTAATTAATAATTGCTGACAGTATAAAAATAATTTTATTTATTATCTTGAGTGTTGTTGTTAAATAATGTTACTAATGTTCAAGTTTCCCTTTTTGAATATTATGGTAATATTAAAATATTAAGCGCAATTTTATGAAGTCGAAATGAAAGCACATTCTAAACAGTTATAAATTTGAGTTTAGGGCTTTCCCTTATAAAATTATGGCCCCTTAAAGTTGAAAATTTATTGTCCAACTTGAAAATACTTTTATAGTTATTCTAACATAACTTTCAAATGACTTAATCGATGAGTATAATTTTTTCCAGCGTGTTTTAGGATTAAGAGTTACCAGACTTACATCACATCTCTTTTTTCTTAAATTTATTTTTCCATTTTATCTCGCTTTTAGTTTCGAAGAAAAGGCATAAAATATCTTAATTTTGTTTTGGTTATTTATCCAAAGAGTTTTTTTTAAAGAAATTAGAATAGAATCGAATTATGGTGTTGCATGAAAGATAGTCTAAGATAATGTAGTACGAGAAAATTTGAAAATTGTAGCCAAGTAAAATATTATTTAAAAAGAAGCATCGAACCGTCTCAGCCAAGACGAAGACTCCATCCTTACGTTCGATTTTAATTAGCGATAATCCTTTTCCTCGCCGAAATTTGACACGTTGATTGATAACTATTTAAAGCCATGAAAAATGTATACGTGCTCAACTTTTCGCTTTTGTTAAATTACAAGTGGTGAGCGATCAATTACTGTCATGACTCGCCCTTCAGTTAAAAAGCTTCGACTTGTATTACTTTACTTCCAAAGTGGCAAAGTTCATGCTAATAACGACGAACATTTTTTATCCGTGTAACTTCGCAACGTGCTCCCTAACCGGCTTAGATTTTTATTCGGTTTTATTATTATTTCGCTTCGGAGTGCCGGGATGCATTTTTGCGAATTAAGTACTTGTTTATTCTCTCGGCGCCGGTAAGTCCGGAACTTACGAAGAAATAAATTTCGTAACTTTGTTAAATTCCGGAGTTTATTTATGCAAAGTAATATAATAATAGGCCGCGATTTTGAAAGCTCTAACAGGAATTTATATATTTTCGTCAGTGGTTACCACTGCAACATTAAATTATACATAAGAAGTACAGTACACATATATCAAATAAACATACTAGAGCTCTTTCAATTAAAGGAAAACACCCTGACGTCATGAAAGCTGCGCGAAATTGAAATACATGGGTATGCTGAGCGCTAGAATTTAACACAGATGTAACTGTCAAAAAACCAACAGAATAAAACAATATCTAAGACCTAAGACTTAATCTTAATTTCTAGCCTTGAGAAATTGAAGACCTTGCTGCAAGAAGTGGAGTTTTTGAGTTGTTAGAAAAAAAGTTTGATTTAAGGATCGGTTTTTCAATCACAAGTTAACTTTTACCTTCAGTTTATTCCCATAGTAACAATTATGAAAACAATTGTTACTATGGCAATAAACTGAGGGTAAAAGTTAACTTGTGATTGAAAAACCGGGCCTTAGTGTTGTAAGAAATAGTTTCTGTTTTTTTCCATTACATTATGTATGATGTGAATGATAGGTTTGGTATTGGACGGATTTATGTCGTTTTTGCAACAAACGAAACAGAAGAGTTGAAAATCATCGTTTAGTATAGATGTAAGCACCTGATCAGTACGAGAGAAAGGGTGGTTTATATTTTGTCGAAACGGTTCTTAACCAGAACACGAGATTCTTTTACAGAGAAAATTAAAAGAGATTGGAAGTTTCAAATTCTGACTTCTCTGAACCCCCTTTCTAAACTTTATCACCCTTTTAACCAAAACTTTTCCAAACTAAATCGAGACGCAAGAAGTGACTCCTTTGTTAGTAGCGTTTCCAGTTTTAACCAAAAATTAGTCAGCAATCGTTCTTCCCGCTCTCTTTGGACTTGGTTTGAATTTTGGCTCTTTTTACCCTCAGACTTACTTATTTTGGGTTTGTTGGATCTTTCTCCTCCAACTTCTTGTTCGAATTATTATTAAAGATTCTCTAAAAACTACTTTGAAATTTTAAATAAAATTCGAAAGTTTTAACAAATAAAATATATTTTAAAATGCAATTGTACGTGAACAAAGAAATTATAACAAATTTTAAAATTAACAAATTGTAACGAGATTTTCCAATAAAACATATGAAACTACAACAAGAACAAATATCAAGAAAATTACAGAATCAATAATGAGATCATTTTACGTAATACAAAATATCTGAAAATATTTATGACAACAAAAAAATATATAATTCGACAAGAAGGAGAGAGGTATAATTCACATAGAAAAATGCTTTTAGTTAATTAATTTTTCTGACAACAATTACATTGAGCTTACCAGCGACAAAACAAAAGAATTTTCTCTCATCCGAAATTTTTGGGGATACACTCTAAAGTTGAATTTGCGAGACTTGTTTCGATTACAAAAATTAATTTAGGTAAAAATTTAATTTAGGTAAAACACCAAAACTGCGCGGGAAAAGCTTCTGCTTTTCCTGACCGAAACCGATAACAAACTTTTGGAAAATTTATAACAAAAAATCAAAACCCGAACTTAGAAAAAATAAATAAAAATTAAATTAAATTTCGATGAAAGATTTAACGCGAGCTAAACATAAGGAAACCGGGAACTGCAATTTCGACGAGAGATTTAACGCGAGTCAAACATAAGGAAACCGGGAACTGCAATTTCGACGAGAGATTTAACGCGGACCAAACATAAGGAAACCGGGAATTGCAATTTCGACGAGAGATTTAACGCGAGCCAAACATAAGGAAACCGGGAACTGCCTTATCTCCCTCGCTTAAGCTACTTAAAGGGTCGTCACCTCCTGGAAAAGTGAGGAGGGAAATTCTGCGAGATCAGCAACAATTTGAATTCAGACGCCCCAAACAGTAGCTTTTAAGTGAAACTTTTCTCGTTACGAGAGGGCGTAAACGTTTCGCTTTTAACGCGTTTTACCAACGACGGTCGTTCAAGGACAGATACACACTGTGGCGTGATTTCCTTTTGCTGAATCAATGAGAAAATTTTTATCTCGTAACCTGATAGGATTGATTTGAAAACGCATCCGAAGCTCATAAAAGCGATACGAACATCCGGCTTCTTTCTAAGAACAAGCAGGGTTGATAATCAAATGATTAAAATAAAATAAAAATAAATTAATTCAATAAATTCTCTAAAGCATTTTTCCGGGTCCTTACATAGAAATGTCGTTTCTGTAAAAAATGGAGTTATCCCTTTCTTGCAGTGAGATTTTCGATTATAGATGTGGTTCGTCCTGCATATAGGGTACAAACGTGAGTTACGAGGGTCGTTTGATAATTCAGACATATTTCTATGAGAAGGTAGTACGTGTATGCAGTGTTCCCAATCGTAGTGGTTGTCGCTATAATAACGACATTTTAAGTGAAATGAACTAAAAGTAGCCGCTTATTAAGAATCCCTTTAAAATGAATTAAAAATCGGGTGATAATTAAGTGAAATGTTCTGTGTTGGGTTTTTATTGCTGTCAGAGCATATAACTGTCTTATAAATATTTTTTTTATAAAATCAATTTTTTTTGCCAGATGAAAATTATGAAACAAATATTAAAAATGTCAATTATGTGATTTTGCTTGAGATTGCAATCGCTTTCCTTGTATATTTTGCAAGTTTTCATATTTTTATCATTAATTCTGGTTCTTGTTTGTTGGGATTCTAGAAATTCAAAAAAGGGGTAAGTTTTTCTGAAATTTTCAATAAACCAAAGTTTTTTAAGGTACAGAGTTCTAATGAGGCCCAATAAGGCCGAAATACATGAAAACTCTTTCCCAACACTTTCTGTATTGCCAGTTACACAATTTTATTTATTTTCATTTTTTTATACATAAAAACAAATAAAAAACGTTAAAAGGTCTATTTTATAGCGCAGTTCAGTAGATTAGAATAAATTTAAAAAAGTCGATTTGAAAAGAATAGTGACAAAACAAAGAAAACAAAATAAAAATTTAAAAATTACCAAATTAGTAGTAATAATGAAAAGCAAGAAAATGTATTTGACAAACAATTTAATACATTACCATTTTTTTAACAAAAAGGACCATGAAAAAGCAAAAAATGAAATAATCTAATTTTTTCAAAGTACGAAGTGTAGTGTAGTCTTTATAACATGATCGTCCCGTAACATGAACGTCCTTAAACACTTGGTTTGGATATTCTGCTAACTGCATGTTCTAAAACGTGAACGACATTAGTATTTAATATTCCAAAACGTGAACAAAATTAGTTAAATTTAAACATTTTAGGAAAGTGTTTTTGTTTATATTTTTTTGCCTATTTTCAATTTCAATAGACGTATTTATTACTGAATTTTATTTAATGTCAAATACGTTAAATATTCAGCCACATACATACTTTTATCTTTAAAGAAATCGTTAAAAACCATTATTTGCGAATTTTTATTACTTATGTTAAGTAGCGACAATTTAGTGACTTCAAGTATGGTAGCGGAATTAGCGACTTTTGTTTGTGATTGTTGCGATATGTTGAACAATAATTGTATTGATTATTCTTCGAATAGTTTTTAAATACTGAATTTATTGAAAATAAGAGAATCTAGTGAAAAACAAATACACAGTGTTATTTAGAGCAACTCTTTATCTGTCATTTGAAGTGTAGTTGTCGAAGTTACGTTCGTTAGAACCCAAGTTACTAATTTTCTAAAGTGATATTACAAGTAAAAAAATGGAATTAACCCGAGAGCATTTTTGAATTATGATTTATTATGATTTCAAAAAAAGTTTAAGCGCCTATGAGTGCAAAAAGAGTTTAGATTCGGCTTTTAGTGAACAAGCACCTTCCTTAGCTGCAATTTACCGATGGTGTAAGGAATTTGAACGCGAAAGAAATTCTGTTCAGCATCAAGAAGGAGCAGGGCGTCCTCCTATGGCTGTTACCGACAAAAACATTGTTGCTGTTCAAAAATTTATGCATTAATAGAGCACTCAAAATTGGATTCTCAGCTGTTAGAACAATCACACACGATTACCTGCATTAAAAAAAAAGTGGTTAGTCGTTTTGTGGCGCATCACCTTTCTGACTTTCAAAAAGCAGATCGTGTAAGAATTTGCCATGAAATTTTAAATTTCTTAAATAATGGCGGACACCAATTTTTTTCCAAAATAGTGACAAGTGACGAAACCTACATTCCCTCTTTCGACGTACTTACCCGCCAAGAGAATCGTGTATGGATTTACAAAGACGAGGAAACTCCAACAATCCAACAACGACCAAGAAGCAGCGAGCTATGAAAAAAGTTATGTATGCGGTATTCTTCAGAAGTACGGACCTAGTAAATGCAATTAAGCTAGACGGACAAAAGACAGTTACTGCTAAAAGGTACACTGAAAAATGTTTGCCTGAAGTGTTCAGTAGAGGGAATTAAGCTGCACCATGATAATGCAATACATCGTCCTATACGGCAGCTTTAATTCTCCAGTTTTTGGTTGAAAAAAAAAAATATAAAAGCAATAGAACATCCGCCGTATTCACCTGATTTAGCAATGTGCGAATTTTGGCTACTTTTTGGGCTTAAAAGGAATTTGCGGGGTAGAAGGTTTTCGTCAGAAGAAGAGTTTGATGCTGTAGTTTACGCTTATTTTGAAGGTATTCTGAAAGATGATTGGTTGGGAGCTTTTGAACAGTGGAAAGAAAGAAAGGTCAAATAAATGTATTATTGCTGAAGGGAATAGACGTGAGTCGTACACGAATGATTCGTTCAAAAAGAACGAATCTTTGTAAAACTCGAAGGAATCAATTCTCGATTCCGAAAAGATTCGATTCTCTTTTGATTCTTTGAGTCCTTCGACTCGAAATTCGGAGATGTACTGAATGAATCGTATGAATCATCTCAAACGCGAAAAGATTCGAACCTCTTTTGATTTCTTTGAGCCTCGAGTCGTGATTCTGAACTGAATGAATCATATAATTTCGAATACATACGAGTTTTAGTTTGCTTGCTTCAAGTTTACATGACATATTTTTTTGTCCGAAATAAATAAAATTGATTTATAAAATCGTTAATTATAATTTTTTGCGAATCTTAAGGTAAGGTACATAGTGATAAAATTCATTTGATTCTAGTAGTTTAATGAAGAATATTTTTGTGTGATCGTGTGATGGTATTTTTCGTCGTGTCATTTTTTGAATTTTTAACTGGAGTAAGCCATGACGCTTTAATTTAGTAGGCAGCATTGAATGTGGGACATTTAATTACAAAAGAAGAATATCAAAAATAAATTTTGAAGTTAAAAATTTGATTTTAAAAATGAAAACAAAAAATAAAACCTTTGTAAAATCATAGTTTACTCAAATTACAAATTTTATTGAATTTTATAATTACAAATTAATTATTGTTAATTAAGTTAGTAACTACTAAATTTAATAAAGTAGCATATAGATTTCTGGAAAAAATTAAAAATGAATTTTATTTTGCATATTTTCCAAACTCTATTCATTTTCATTAGTAACGATTCCTTGCGAACGAATGTTTTTACGGAATCGAGTTCGCAACTCGTACTGTACCGGCGAATGAATGAATCATTACTGAACGATTCCTTAGGAACGAATCTTTTTGAGGAATCGAGTCAGAGGAATCGATTCACCAAAAAAAATCGAACTTTCCTTGTCTAGAAGGGAATTGCTTTGAGCATATTTAGAATAAAATCCTAGAAAATATTAACCGTGTTTTTTACTCTCAATAAATTCAGCTTGACCCTCGCATTAGATAATAAAATGCTTCTTAAAGCTTAATTTGAAAGTTTCTGTGGCTGTTGTTCTTTTCTTTTATGGGTTTCGTCTGTGTTGGGTCACAATTCTTTTTTTTTTTGGCGACGTTTCATGCTTTGTTACGAAAGGACTTCCTCAGGGTTGTTTCTACTGCTACTATTCTTCGTGTTATTGCTACTACTCCAAGGGAACAATTTCCAGTCTACTGTAAGAAAGGACGACACGTCAGAAGAAAAAATAATTGTGGCGCGATATAAGTGAAACCATAAAAGAAGCTCGGACCAATACACATTTAAAATTCTTTGATTATTATTATTTTTTGAAATTTTGTTGCAAGTCGGTTTTGATTGCAGTGGATTCCTCGAGCATCCTCTGTTTGGGGCCTCGTCAGCAGAAGCGTATGCTTTGACAGCACGCATGGCCGTCTTGCATGGGACCACTTATTAAGTAGCAAACTGGCTGCAATTTGCAAGTCCTAATGCAATATTAGGAGAGCGATTGCAGGATGTCGCGATCTAAACTTTTCAAGTAAAGGCAAAAGAAAATAGGTTCTCTTTGTGTTCTTAGGATTTAATAAAAGTAACTAAGAAAGAAGCAAACTTCGTCTAAAATCTCGTGGATCACAAAAAATATTTAAGAAATGAGTTACAAAATACATAGGCTCTTTGTCAACTTCAAAATTTTGTTTTTTTAACAAGCACGGCTGAATCCTTTTATTATTTTTCCCGACTGATAGGAAACCTTACAAACAAATTCCAAAAATTACGTATTCACTTTTGACCACATTAAAGAATATTTCGGAAGAAAAAGAACACCTACAAAATATAAAGTTACCAAATGAATTTGCTAAAAGAATTATGTTATTTCAGGATTTCAATGCGCTTTAAAAAAATGATATACACATGCCTAATATAATAAAGTTTAATTAGTGTTATCTATATTATTTTAAAGTGATGGTCTTCTAGGAAGGTTGCAGTATTTGTAATATTAAGGGACACTTTTATATATATTTTGGAAAACATTGATTTTCTGAAATTTTTTTTTGGAATTGATCTTATTTATCAAACGCAGTTTTTCACAAAAGCGCACGTCTATCGATTTTGTACGTGATTTCAACAGTCTGAGATTATCTCTCTGTTTATATCTAAACCTTAAAACATTTGTATAGTTTTAATATCCGAGATTCAGTTTAGATTGCTATCCCCAAACTTAGCTGTACCTGGTAGGTGTACCAGGCCGGTAACAAATTAAGAAGAGGGTACGGATTGAATCTTCATACTAGGGCACACTTTTGTGTTGTGGACAAAAAACACTCGTTTCATTTCAAATAAATTTATTGACCATATAAGGGAAACAATAATATTGGTAATATATGTCTTATTATAAGTGAAATAATATCGCCTCAAAGACTACAATTTAAAGTGAACAAAAGTAAAACAATTACTCTTCTAGAAAAATTATTAAACGGGAAATAACCCAAATGCGTAGTTCATCAAGTGGATCTGAATTTGAACAGACTCACGCCTGTCGCTCTGGAGATGCGCTCTACGTGATTTGGCCTCCTGGAGGAGTCACGTTTGGTTGATTCAGAGAGGGTAGGTGAAAAGAATGAAGGGCGAAATACGATGACCAATCATGTTTTTGTTTTGTGTTGAAATCTGGAGGGTTGCAAACAGTTGCAAACTCGATAAAGTAATTTGTCTTACTTTATTAATTAATGAAATTGGCATTCGTAAGTGATTATTTCTGTGGCACAGATGTGATTGTATGTGCACGTGTATTGTATGAGACAATGGCAGGTACGGCGACGCTGAAACATGGCCGCATTGTGTCTTAATGACGCCGGCTGATAATTAGCTTCAACTACAGACGCTGATTGCAGATTTATGTCGCATATACAAACGGCGTCTTACCGCTCGGTCGGAGATGAATCATCCAGTCGTCTCTATCAACCGGCGAGGACAATAAGTTTTTGTTAAAACTAGATTAGATTTAACTCGATTATCTTTGCGACTATCTATGCCCAGGAGTAAATTTCCTTTATGTTTGACAGATAAACGTGATTTAATTACGCGCGATCTGTTTTCCTTGTTTGCAGACATCCAACACACATCAAACAGTATTAATGTCACTTCTGTGCATGTATCTGGCTAATTTATTGGTTTGCTGTTTGTATTCTGTCGACTCAAATCCTCAAACTTAAGACTTTGTTTTTGAAATCTGTCAATATTAAACAATACAAACATCGAGAGAAAACTAAATTAATTATTATTATTGTATACAGGGTGCTTAAAATATATTACATTTCTTAAATACATACTTTGTCTTTCAAAATCGTCTGATGTAATATGTACGTGGCATTTTCGAAAAAGTTTCTTTTTCCTTTTTGATTGTTCTTGAGGAGGATCGAGCAGTGTTATTATAACAGTCTGTTATATATTTAAAATAATTATTTGTATATGTACATTCTAGGTTTTACTCCCAAAATCATTAGTGTTTGAATATAAACAAGATCGTATTTGCCACGAAGCTTATTGGTTTTTGATCTTTTCTTCTAGAACAGTCGTATTGCCTGGTTCATTGTTTTTAGTGAAGTTGTTGTTTATTTTATGTTTTCTATAGACGAGAATTCAGTAAATGTATATTGGATTCGTAGTATAAATTAACTGTGTATTCCACAAATAAACTACAGAATTCATAAAGAATTTATTTTTCACATTTCGGCTGCAATTTTTTTAAATACACTCTCGCACACTAGGGGGTAGAAAAAGCGGACGTAGTGTTCGCGTTATGCGGAAACTAGGAACGTCACGAGCCCGACAAACAACTAACAAACGTATTAAATTATATTTAGCCCAAACTTTGTCCATTTATATTCTGCGAGGGACGGATATTTTTAATAATGCCGTCGTGTATGTGCTGCATGCGAAGTTCAGAACGAACGAGTCAACAGCTTGTTTTCAAAGTGCAATCGAATGCGAGTTGAGCACCTGAACTCTCTGTATGAACACGCGAAAAATTGACTGCCATAAAATGCCGAGTCTGCAGGACGTGAACGATTTGGGAATTGCCTTACACGGACATCGAACGACCAAATTTCAGGAATCGTCGCAGTGTAAGACAAGTTTCTGTTCAGCAAAATACTGCCTGAAGTATTATGTTTCTTATCTCTTTCATTCGTAATAATAATTCTGTTTTATCACCTTGAGAGATCATTTTTTTTCTCAAATAGATCGTGACTGCGACTAGCAAACTTTTTTCCTTCTTCATCAAAGTACAATTCCGATTTATTTTATAAAGACATTCAATCAACACAAACCTTACAGTTTTTTATATCACAAAGTGACTTTTTTTTTAATAGAATGGATGTTAAGGGTAGTATACAATTTCGATATTTCCTAACTAATTCTTATTCTCAATAAATTCAGCTTTACCCTCGTATGAGGCAGATTCGAAAATTTTGTTTAAGAATCTTTGCTTATATAGCTCCGTTACGTTTAAGGTGACGCCTAAAACTATTTGTACGGATTTCTAGAAACAGTAAAGTATATTTGATTACGAACACAATTATTAAACGAAAATTTTAGTGCTAGAATAAAGTCGGGCGCTCTATATACTCATTGACAGTGCCGCAGTAAAATATTTACAGCTCGTGTAGTAGTTTCATTAATTCTCTTATTTATGGAGCACGAAAGAAACGGTTTCGCGATTGCAATAAAAATTTACGGCCCTTTTTATGCCGGTAAATAAGTTTCCCCGTTGTAATGTTCGCTTAACGCCCATTACTGGATTCAGCCGAAGAAACAGTACGATTGTGCAGATGCGAGTTTCTCTATTTATGCTTGCGGTTAAACTTTATGTGGATGTCAAGTTTCCCTCCATGGCGAAAGCAAAAATCTTTTGACTAAGTTTTATGATAAGTTAAGTTGAAACTGTAAGGATTTAGTTTGTGAATTGTTTGATCTAAACACCTCTCTTTTATGAAAGGTGCGTTTTCAAACTACAGAAATAGCCAAAATACGAGGGAAGTACATTTGATCTGGACTTTCTACAAATGAAACAAATTTTGTTTTTTAATATAAACTTATCTCGACGATCACAAAACTTGCAAATACCGACAGAGAAAAATTCTTTTGGTTGTCTGCAAAGACAATTTAACGCCGCTCCTATTAGCTACTCATATATACATACATTTCTTGTGTCCCAAGTACCTACTAAAAGGCCTAAACTCTGAATTTATGGTCTTTAGACCAATTAAGAAATCTATTAAAATTGGACCGTGATTATTCCAAAATATCGTAACTATCACGCTGCTTGCTGACGGTATAGCTCTGAATTTCGTTGGCGGCGATGAATTTGAGTGGCGTCATTTCATACCATCCTCTTTGCTTTCTGGGACTTAATTGTGCACCTAAGTTTTATCAATGGTAATAATTCGTTCTCGGTTTCTCAACCTCAGCACATAAATATTTAATGATAATTCATAGTCTATGGTATTTATTAACTAAGTATATAAGTGTCTTGATTATTAATAAGTAAATTTGGATATTGTTGATGTTATCAATCAGAAAATTAAAAAATCCAGGTTAAATCTATACTCCTTTTGTAATAATGTAATATCTCTTGTAGTGGAATACCTAGTGTGTCAATCTACATTGTTTGGATAATTTAATCCCGAAAAAACACGTTCGAGGTTGTCCAATAGTGTTCGTGCCTCTGATGAGTGGTTTAAAACAATAATCCCCTTGTGTGGTGCTTTCGAATGAAATTTCTCTAGTTCTTGGCGTTCGAAGAATGTCACAGAGTTATGCAGAAATGCAAGTTACGTCTGTTTCGATGCGACGAATTGAATTTACTTTAAATTTCAAATATGTTTTATCGGATTACAATTTGTCTGGACCGCGTTGAGAATGTTCGCCGGTGATGTTATTCGCAACAAATTGCCGGATTATATGAAAACAAAGGCCCTATAGTTTTATATCGGACATTTTTATTGTTTTCTGCCAACGGGATATGGCTCTCCTCCGCTGTTTATCATTCGAAGTGTCTCTAATTTATGTAATTCATTTCTCGGCGAACGTTGCCTATTATGCCGGGGCGGTTTTTATGCCGCTCCGCTCTAGCATTGTGTTCGGTCTGTTATTTGCTTTTTCGGTAGTCACATTAGCGGGCAGAAATAATGACCGGAGGGTAATTGATATGGCGAGTTCAAAAACAGCTTGGCCGGGTTTTTCATCTCGCCGAGTTGAGAATCTATTATAAATTTTATGGATCTGCTCGATATGGGCGCATAAATCTTACGGTAGATAAAATTTAAAAGGCTTTTTGCTCACATACTCAAACAAATCCTGAAAAATTATTAAATGGCTTTCCTCAGAAACTTATTGTTTATTTGATCAAGTATTCAACCAATTTTAGTCTAAAATTTTTCAAACTCTCATACGTATACAGATAGTTAATCGGATAAGTATTTGTTTTCATCTATGTTATTTCTGTTTTGGACAACAGTGAAAAACCACGTTGCAATAATTCCTGGTAAAGTGGTACAAGGTGCCGACATCCGTTAAATCCGTAGCGTTTTAATAATAGACGAAAGAGTTTGCGTCTTCGTATGTCAACGTATTTTTGCGGCGGGGATCTACAGAACGCTGTAACATCTTATAATAAAGGAGGACCCCGGCAGTAATTCTGTCCCAAAATGAGCCATAACGTCGTCATTAATTCCATTTAACGCCTTTGTAAATCACCATTACTCCGGCAGTTCGGTACAGTTACTCGTTTTGCACAACTGCACTTTTAAAAAGTTCCGCGCTGGGCGTAATTTACATTGTAAAGTTGGACTTCGACCGAGCAATTTAATCTCCGCAATTGATATGCATTTCTCCCTGCACTCGGACGCTTTTTCTGTTTACTGCTTTCGGGTGTTTCTGTTTTGCAGACGCGACGTCGTGAAGCCGTGATAAATTAAATTCTGTCGATGTGTCTTTAACATTTTCAGGAATCACTTAAAAGATTTTCCAACGTATGATCTATAAGTCGTCGCATCTTATTGAGTAAATTAGAAATTTTCGTTTGGAAGCAAGGTAGACTAATTTTGGCAAAACTGAGAAAGAATCGTTCATGAACTACTGAAATCTGGACGGTATATCTCCGCTTAAGTGAAATGTCCATCATTGCACCCCTTGATGCTGTTTTACAGTAAAGTGAAGAAGACATGTCGACTAAATTCAATCAATATTTTTTCATATCTAGTTGTGTCGTACTTATATGTTATACCTGAAACTTGTAGTAAATATATAAAAAAAAATCTGAGTGTCTCAGTGTGGAAATTTCGTAAATTGTAAAACAAAGGAAGATAATTAAATTGAGGAAAACATCCCTTTGCGTACTTACAAAAATATTTATCTTTCATTTGAAAGCTTATTGTTAACGGTGTTGTATTTTATAAACTTTTTAACAAGACTTGCGCCGGTATTTAATGCGTCGGCTTAGTAAGCGTTCAATATTTCTTCGAAGGACTAATGTCGAATAACATAAAGGTTTGTTAAGACCATCGCTTAATATACTTAGCGAGTTAATTAAGGATTTTTTGAAGTTAACAATTTAGTAAATATCAACATTACGCTTTCAATTAATTATCAGTCCTTAATTTGTAAGATTTATGTTACCGAGTTCACTTGTAGCTCTTTTTTTCGATTATGCTTGATGGTCAATTTTCGAAGTAAGTTGCTTATAGGCAAATTGTTTTTAAAGATATTTTATGCGAACAACTTTGAGAAATATATAAAAGTAAGACGATGATGAGGATGGCAATGCAAAATTACAGAAGTACCCGACTATATTTGTCGTTAAGCAACGAAGTGGTCCTAATGGTAAAAAAAAATGCTGAAGAAATAATGAATGTGGTAATGGAGGTATTGAAAAAAATATTTGAACTTTATGAGATGCTGTTGTTTTCTGATGATCTAGAAATTTGATGTGAGTTTCAGTGTAAATAAAATAATTCAGTTGATATCCAGTGATTTGCTGCATCCCTTCATTTGTCGCACACATTCACGTTAATATTATTAACTCACCTTTTATTCGCCTATTTGCCTTACATCCTGAACTTTTAGTCCTCTCTGATTTTTTTAACTGTGTGTTCCATTAATTCGAAACTATTTTATTGTTACTATTTGGGCTTTGTAGAAAAATTGTCGTTTAACACAATGACATAATAATAACGAGCTGTAACACATGTCTAACAAAATAACACATCTATATCTTAAACGTTCTACTAATCACTATATTCACACTTATTGCTTTCGGAATAATAACTCCTTCAAATTGCCTGCCGGGCTCAGCTTTTAGAGCAGAGATTCTTTCTTTCTCGAATTTATTAGCCAATGTCGGGAACCGCCTAACGTTCGAGTCGATATTCACTGGAGTCAACCAAAATGTAAATGGCGTGACCAGACTAATTGGTATGGAATCATCCATGGTTGACTATTTTTTATTTTTTCTTGTTTATTATTTACGACTTCGAATTAAGTACTTTCTTCATGTTCTTTATAGATTATTGAAATTATTTAAAATATAAAAAATAGTATCTTCTAATAAATCCGAAAAGTGAATATCGTACAAATAATTCTTTGAATTCGCAAAAAAAATTCTTACTATTTAAAAATTATGTATGCATGTTGTTTTCGAAGTGTGATCAAAAAAAAATCCGTTTACGATATGAAGCAAATCAGAAAAACTGCAAATTTCTTTTTTCTGTGTTCATTTTGAAATGAAAAATACGTGCCCTGGTCTAGGATGGACGTCTAAAAATAAACGTTATTCTAAGTAATAGAAATATTATGAAACAACGATGAAATAAAATATAAAGTTGAACAAAAATCTTTTATTTTTAGCACATACCAATATGAAGTTATCATAGTTTCGGTATATAGGGTGTTCAACAAACATAAACCAAATTCCTAATTTAGAAATTACAACAGAATCACCACGAAAATGAAAGATTTACTTATTTAATACAATGTATGGCCACCTCTGGTGTTAATTGCAACATTGAGCATACTTCTAATTAAAGAGTTTATTGCATTTTGTTGGTGTCGTAAGCAGTTTGAGAGCTCTTCCCTTGTTTGAAATACCATGCCACGATCCAGGACACATCTTTGTAACATATCCATCCCATACGTGTTCTATTGGATTCAAGTCGGGGGATTGCGCCAGCCACGGTAATGCTGAGATATTTTGCTTATCCAAAGAATTTCTAACTGTTCTCGCAATATGTGGCCGAGCATTGTCATGCATAAGTAAGAACTTTTCCTTGACTTCTTCCGTCAGTTTGTAGAATTGTGTTCCGATACGCGTTAGAAAAAGCCTTCCACAAAAACAAGGTGAGTTCTATGGTAAATTCCGACTCCGGTCCAAACTACTACATTTCCCGCTTAGTAGCACTCCACTTCCTAAGCAGTTGTCAAACGATTTTCATTTCCAGGTTGTTGGCGCTCAGTTTTTTGAATAATTCTTACTCCGCGCTTCTGTAGGATTTAATACATTCGCATTTTGTAGTGTTATTTCATGAAACTGTAGAAACTTAGGGCCCAGATGCCTAGTTCACCCAAAATATTTCTTTCGCTGTAACACCGCAATTAAGGACCCTTAAGAATTGTTGCCCGCAGCGTAGTGCGTGCCGCTTGCTGGACAATTTACGCTTAGGCTTTAGATTTCAGAAAAACGCGAAATTTCCTAAATTCAAACTTTTCGGTACTGCTAAATTTCAGCTTCAACCAATAATAACTTGTAGGAAGAAAATAGAAGAACTTCTAATTGGTGTAACCCTTTCTCACAAGTCCCGAAATAATTTTCTTCGATGAAAAAGCGACACACCGAAATCAGTACCGTTTGATCTCTCATTTGATACACATACATACACAGCGCATTTCAATTTATTTTATAATTAGAAAATAGTTTAATTGTAAAGAGCTTCTAAATAGTCCTTTTGTAGTTATTAAATTCTTCTTAGAGTCATTGTTGGTGTTTCAATTTCTACGAGATAGCAGTTGTTCATGCTTATGCACTGCAATATCAAAATACATGTCTTCTTCATACCTTGAATAATCCTCATATGATTCCAATCTTGTTCTTGCCAATTGACGTGTTCTTCAATCCATTCTAATCTTCGTGCGCGATTGCCACGCGATACCACAGGAACCCTAACTGACATCGAGCACGGAGTCCATCCTCATGTAACCTGTTTCTTACAATTTGATCACTGACACCTATCTGGTGGACATTTTGGTGCTCAATTTTTAGTTGATTGGTGGTAAGAAGGACTTGCACGCGAAAAAATCTATCCTTTACATCATTTGTTTTTCTGGTGAAGCCAGGATGTCTTTCTTTTACGTCACCAGTTTCTCCATAATGCTGCCACAAGCTTTCAATGGTACTTTTTGTAGATTTTACAGTCTCCGCCACATCGCGTGGATCAAGCCTACAGCTCTTAACTGAATTTCACGACTAAGATGCCATCTTTCCATCTTTATTGATTCCAAAACACTATCAAACTCAACGTGTATTCTTCTTAGACAAACGTCTTTTTACGGACACAAAGGTAAACATCGCTAACTGGATCGTAAGGTGGTCACATTAAAGCTCTGCATACTATATTTGTACAAAATTTTGATTAACGTACGCAAACAGACTTTGCTTTGTTCCCTAGACCATTTTGATGAGTAGTTTAATAAATTACTGAAAAAGTCGTGCTACTGATTTTTAATTTTTACTAGTTTTTCCATATTTTGACAATTGTGACAAAAAATTGACTCAGTCTTTTTTTACTATAATTGGCTTCCGCTCTGTCAAAGTTGAAACTGTCATATTGTGTCACATTTAATTGTAACAATTTTAACATTTAGTATGACGTCCAAAACTGCAAAGCAGGTACACAGTGTATAAATAATCAAAATGTCATTAAATGCCAATGTGATGGGTCATTTTTTTTTACCGTAAGTTTACTTCCAAATTTTAATTTTAAATAAATTTAGCGACCGATTTCGATCAGGCCACTATCGTTAAAATTGAAAAATAATAATAACATTTGAAGAATAAATGTACTGGCAATTTTATTCTTCTCTTCAACGAATGTCGTTCTTCAAATTTTATTAGGAATATTATTTTTCAATTTTGACGATAGTGGCCTGATAAGAATGTAAAATCGAAAACGATCCCTAAATTTATTTAAAATTAAAATTAGGAAAAACAACATTTTTAATTATATCCAACACCTAATTATGGATAACTAACAAATAAATTAACAAATAATTTTTTTGTTTCAAATTTAATAATGAAATCTGTAACGTATGTGTTTGTTCATGATAATTTGTTTAAGAAGTTTCCTTAACCAACAGTGCCGCCGGAACCTGTGTAAAATATAAACAGTAATTACAAATGAAATTACTTTTTGAGCAAAAACAAAGTGTTCAATCTTATACCCAGTACATGTAAATATCAAGGTTTTGTTTTTAGCCATACTTCCGGAAACACCTTGAATTTGCACCCACAACCCTTCAATACGAGTTTAAAAATTTAGGTCTGGGATTTATATTTACTTCAATTATATGTTTTGTTTTTCTAACAGTTAATTTATAATTTTGGTCTAAAGTCTGTATTAATTGTTTTACTTTTTTAATAGAACATGCTGTTTATTTGTTAATTAAAAAAAATTCAGTCTAATTTTGTATTTCTACTCAAAGTCGATTGTCTTTAGTTTCTCTATTGTACAATCCATTCATTTTTATTAAAGCTAAAAGCTTTCATATATTCTTGCTTTTTTAAAATTGAGATTCTCTTGCGTTACCACCGTCTTAGAATTTTCAACGTTGACGCCTTTTCAGCCAAAATCTTTCCCCCTTTTTTTACCTTCAGAATTTCATTTAATATAAATAAATATAAATATAATATGATTTATATTACGAAAAACGCACCACGCTATAACTTTGTTATTAATCATCATATTCAAAGTAATGCGAGAGTAAAACTGAATTTATTGTGAATAAGAAAATCTAGTAGGTCGTGAAAAATAAAACATACAGTGTTATTAGAGCAATTCTTTATCTGTCATTTGAAGTGTAGTTGTTAAAGTTACGTTCGTTAGAACCTAAGTTACTAATTTTTTAAAGTGATATGACAAGTAAAAAAAAATGGAATTAACCAGAGAGCATTCTCGAATCATGATTTATTATGATTTTAAAAAAGATTTAAGCGCTTATGGGTGCAAAAAGAGTTAGATTCGGCTTTTAGTGAACAAGTACCTTCCTTGGCTACAATTTATCGATGATGTAAGGAATTTGAACGCAAAAAGAATTCTGTTCAGCATCAAAAAGGAGCAAGGCGTCCTCCTATTGCTGTTATCGACAAAAACAATGCTCCTGTTGAAGAGGACAATAAAGCCACTTATGCAGTAATAGAGCATAAACTCAAGATTGGATCCTCAGCTGTTAGAACAATCATACACGATCACCTGCATTTAAAAAAAGTGGTTAGTCGTTTTGTGGAGCATCACCTTTCTGATTTCCAAAACGCAGCGCGTGTAAGAATTTGCTATGAAACTTTAAATTTCTTAAATAACGGCGGATACCAATTTTTTTTCAAAACAGTGACAGGAGACGAAACTTACATTCCCTTTTTCGACGTACCCACCCGCCAAGAGAGCGTCTATGGATTCACGAAATTATTTTCCTGCGGTTTTCTACAAAATCGAGTTGAAATAGACCGCTAATAACAAAAATACTGAATATATATATGCTGCAATTTGAAAAGAAAAATTGACTATTGTTCGACAAAAATGTTATATTAAAAGAAATCAAAAATGATACTTTAGTATCTATAAATCGGTCTTATGTGATTTTTGAATTAGTGAAATCGGACTATTAATAACAGAGCTATAGCGTGGTGCATTTTTCATAAAACAGACGGTATAATTAAATTAAAAATAACGAAACTATACCCCTAAAAATTTGAATTTCCTTAGAGATAGCATTTAGCTTGCGAAGTCCCTTATTCCATTACATTTCTCAATTTTCGCATTTCGCAAAACTCAAGTCCACAAAGAGAGAATGAATAATTTACAAGAATTAACGAACCGATTTACAATTAAATGCAATGAGATTACACCACTTACATTGAGTGCCCCTTTCACAATAAGAAATGTTGTGTACCTAGTAATCTGCATTTAACAAAACGGTAACCACTTAGAACACCTGCTGTAGCCTAAGTTGAATTGCAGTGTTCCACCCATCTTCGTTTTTTTTTATATTAAATTTGTATGTATTGTAACTAGCGCTTCGTGTACAATTGGATGGATGTTAGGCAAACGAATCCATAGTTTCATTTCAGTAACGTGGAGCTTTTTATTGTACTATCGTGGCCTTAAAATTTCGCACGATTCAATTTTGAGCTGCAAATATAACATGTGTACAAAAAAGTTTTCCCATCTAGTGTTTGCTCTCATCTTTACGTATATTCCTTACTTGATCAGTAAACGCCAAATTGACATAAAACGTCAACAGAAAGTCATAACCAATAATTACGATTTATTTCGTATTTGAAACTAAACAAATTAAAACATTGAAAATAACGAAAATTAATTAAAATTGTGTAACTGGCAATATAGAAAGTGTTAGGAAAGAGTTTATACATGTATTTCGGCCTTATTGGACCTCATCAGAACTCTGTACCTTAAAAAAATTTTGGTTTATTGAAAAATTTAGAAAAACTTACCCCTTTTTTGAATTTCTAAAATCCCAAAAAACAAGAACATTGCGATTGCAATCGCTTCCTTGTACAATTTGCAAAAGATTTTCATATTTTTATCATTAATTCCTGTTCTTGTTTTTTGGGATTTTAGAAATTCAAAAAAGGGGTAAGTTTTTCTAAATTTACAGAGTTCTGATGAGGCCCAATAAGGCCGACATACATGTATAAACTCTTTCCTAACACTTTCTATATTGCCAGTTACACAATTTTAATTAATTTTCATAATTTTCATCTGGCAAGAAAACTTGATTTTATTGAAAATAACGTTGAACGTGAATTCACAACAGATGTTGAAAATGGTCTCCGTCTTCTTTGAGGCGCTTTCTAACTCTTCTGCGAAATCCATTAATAACATTTTGCAAAATGTGGGGAGAATTGTTTATTTCCTCACACTTTTCGATGATTCTTTGGGTGAGTTCCTGTAAATTATCAACGGGCGTTTTAAAAATGGATTTTTCAAGTAGGACCAAAAAAAGAAATCCAAAGGAGTTAGATCGCAAGATCGCGGAGGCCATATGTTTACCATATTTCTGCTAACTATCCGATCTCCAAAAAACTCTTCAAGGAAATTTAAAGTTTCTCCAGCAGGATGGTGCTACGGCCCATATCCAAATTGCAACTCGTTATCATGCAGTTGATGGATGCAAAATCTCTTCCCGATATCTAAGTGCTGTTAGTGTACCATTAAAAAATATTGGATCTATCAATCTTCTCCGATTTAAACCTATCCAAACACCAATTTTTTGGATGGAGTGGGGCTTCAATGAAAATATGAGGGTTTTCTGTACTCCAGATCCTCATATTTTGCGAATTAATGTATCCTGTTAAATGGAACCAGACCTCATCGGAAAAGAAAGTTTTGTCCAACAAATCGTCATTGTCAATATTGTTTAAAAACCAATGACAGTACCTTCGCTTTGGTTCAAGATCTACTGGAAGCAATTCAGTCTGACGGCAGTCAAACGATAAGGAAAATTTGTAAGTCCTTTCTTAGAATAGTTCTTCAGGTTCCGACAGAAAGATCAACTTGTGACAGGTGACGGATGGAAGTACGAGGAGCATCAGTCATAATTTGTCTCACATTTTCAACTACCTCATTAGATCTTACTACCTGATACCTGTTTTCTAGCTACACTGCCAGTTTCTCTGAATGGTCCTACAGAATGCTGAAATTGATTAACAAATATGTGGTACAGAATTACAGTTTCTGGAAATTTTTCCTGAAATTCTCCAATACAATCAGATTTAGAATAGATCCATTTGCCATTGATTTTTTGGGCGTTCCGAAAATAGGATGCAACCATAAAAGATTTTTCTTCTAATGTGAAAACCATTGTAAAATCAAATCAATCAATCTTTTTAAAGTTATGTTTGTTTACTTGTCTGTTTAAGGTACGGGTCAAGTAAGGAATATATGTACGTGAAAAAATGAGAGCAACAATATATGTACGTGAAAAAATGAGAGCAACACACTAGAAGGGAAAACTTTTTGTACACATGTTAGCTTTCTTTAACGGCTTGTCAAAATGATCATTTCAAACGTCAGATTTTAAATATAATGCTACAGTTGTGGCATCACATGCTTTCTGAAGGACAGAAGGGTTTTACAATCGCAAAATTAGAAGATAGTTGGTTGCCACTTTTATTCTGTTATTTCAGTTCTAGTGCTTTACTAACTTGCTATTCTTAAAATATAACATCAAGTTTTCTTGCCAGATGAAAATTATGAAAATTAATTAAAATTGTGTAATTGGCAACATCAAACAAATATTTTTAAAAATGTCACTTTTGTGATTTTACTAGAGAATGCAATCGTTTCCTTGTATAATTTGCAATAGATTTTCATATTTTTACCATTAATTCCTGGTCTTGAGTTTTGGGATTTTAGAATTTCAAAAAAGGGGTAAGTTTTTCTAAATTTTTCAATAAACCAAAATTTTTTTAAGGTACAGAGTTCTGATGAAGCCCAATAAGGCCGAAATACATGTATAAACTCTTTCCTAACACTTTCTATATTGCCAGTTACACAATTTTAATTAATTTTTTTAAAATATAACCAAACAATCTGAAAACCAAATGCCTCTTGGTTAAATGTCTTTAGTGTCAAAATTGAGGAAAAAAGCCTGGTCTACAAAACTATTATGTAGAGAAATATTGGCTATTTGATAAAAAATCATGCGAAATTTTAAGGCCTCGTTAGTTCATGGAAAATTCACAGCCAGCCAGACGTAACAATCTCTTACATCTTTGTGTTGTTGATTTTAACATTGTATATTTGTAGGTGTGGAAAAATTATTGGAAATAAAGCAAGATAAAGAAAATTTTTAATGTTTGACGCTTAGGTGTGCTATCTCTTAATATTCGAGAAGTCGTGATTTTTCCAACTTACTCTCGGTTATTTCATCATAACATTACATGCCGCATTGGATCTGAAAATGTCTTCAGGCGAAGCGATCGAGGTTTCCTGTCCCATTTCACAATTTTCATATGCAGCGCTAAGCATTATGCACGAAAGTTTCGCTCTAGAACTTCAAGTGCATTAAATTTGTAGTGTTTTCTTGCAGAGGTATCTCGTATGTAACTGCGGCTTATAATTTAGTGTAAGTTATGATTGTCTGCAGCAACTTCGGTAATGGCTTGTTTTCAAGTTGGAGAACTGCAAGCCCGAGTGTACGTGAGTTATGTTCCCTCTGGCTTTTTCTCGTTGCCCCGACATGTAAAGTTTTACACTTCTCGTGTAGCCGGACGCTAAGTGCGTCCTACTTAATTTAAACGTGCGTCGCTCGAAAGAAAAATGGAGGACTTCGATGTGGGAAGTAACGCTAGCCTTAAATTAAGCTGAATAATCTTTTACGTCCTTGCAAAAAGTTTGCCTCGTAAAACCTCTCGGGAGAGACATCGCATTTGCTATTTCTAAATCTTATAAGACGATGCTTACTGTT
Organism: Serrognathus titanus; assembly: GCA_039766575.1. Taxonomy (NCBI): domain Eukaryota; kingdom Metazoa; phylum Arthropoda; class Insecta; order Coleoptera; family Lucanidae; genus Serrognathus; species Serrognathus titanus. The sequence goes on along the minus strand of CM077914.1, from coordinate 47,268,439 downwards.
GAGACGAGTTGAATAATTCACTTCTTCCTTCATGTCTTAGTTTACTTGTGTTTGCAACTTTCTTGAAGTTTTTTTATTTTTCTAAACACGTGCGGGAAAATATATGTATCTACGCAATGAACTTTTTTTAAATTAATTAATTAAATAGAAAGCGTTTTAGCGACTATTTAAAACAACCTTTATTTATGACAAAAAGATTCGTTACTTAATTGGGATCACCCTGTACGTATGGAAAAAGATTTGTTCAATTTCCTCCGTTAGAATTGCTTCACCTTAATATAGTATTCGATTTTTTTATTATTATATAATTATTTTAAATAAAAGAAATGCAATTTTGGTTTGATTGAAATAATTTGATAAAATATTATGTAGTATATAACTGTGCTTAAGAAAGTGCTCCTTTTCGACTCGACACCTACCGCGCTCCCCCGTAATCTAATTAAATGATTTAAAACCATAACTAGTAGCAACAAGGGAGATCTTCGCTACGTTCTATGCATATTTCATCTTCGCCGAGCTATACAGCCAAAGTTTGTTTCGTGGATACGTACGCAGTGATTCGCTGCTTCACCGCGACCGAGCGGGCTTTGCATATTTCAGGCGAATGAAATTTTACGCTCTTCTTCTCTTTTCTTTCGTTAACTTGGGCAAAATAGCAAGAAGTCTTACTCGTTTCGAAGCCAAGTCATAGTAAACGTTCGGCGAGCTATGCTTTAAATATGCTGAAATTTCGCAGTGGTTTTTTGAAAATTTTCAAGAGGAGCTTTCAGCTTTTGTTATCACAGTGGAGGCTTTCCAACTTTCCATTGTAGTTTCATGTAGGTCATGTTTGCATTATCTGTAGATTTTTAACAATTGTCGAATTCCATCGGGCGATTTGTGTAAAGCGAACCGATCGTTCGCTTTAATAAACCCGATCGCAACGTTGGGGCCAGGGGCCATTAATAACATTAGTATTGCAGCACATGCATTACATATATCACAAATATCTGATCAGGTGATGAACTGGAGTAAATGTGCAGGGAATTGAATACCTTCTATAGGGGAGGCTGGCAATTCCATCAATGCGAACATATTTATCTTCTATCCTTGAAACTCACATCAACAATAGAAAATATTGTGTTTCCTTAGCTTTAGATTAGAACTATAATTTCGAAAAGGGAATAACACACAAAACTCTTTGTTTTCCTATGTAATTAGGTTTCAGTGGTCTGATTAAACTCTTCTTCTCTAAGTAATAAGGAAAAATTGAATGCAAACTATTTCATATTCAAAATCTGAAAGTCAAATATTTAAACGAGACAAACATTTGCTTCGGGGCGTAATTTATTAGGGAATTTAATTACGAAAATGAGAATTGCATTTTTATCAACAAATATTTGCGGACGTTTCTGTTTTTCGAATGAATAATTCCTACAACTTGGAACGACACCAAATAAATACGGAAAGCTCAAACCCTATTAATTAATTAATGGTAAAGTGAGCTTAAAATCTGCACTCAATCGCTTTGATGTGTTAATGTAATTGTGGAATTTGTTTTTAAGCCATTGAACACTGAATTAATATTGTAAATACCATCGAAATTTCAAAACAGAACGTGTTCTGTTTTTAAAAATTACGGATTTGAGACCTACAAGTTCGAATCTATATAATTCCACAGAATAAAATAAAAGTGGAAAATAAACTTTAACGTGAGACAAATAATATTTAAAAGTGGAGTTAGTTTCTGTTCCGCAAAGCGGCGTTAAAAGTTGCACAACTCTCGGTGCTAAGTGTCTGCAAGCTCATCGTGCTGCTTATGATGTCGAGACACGAACTGAAGAAAATGCCTTCATTTCGATTCCGCCCAACTCGTCTGAATCTTTGTCACAACTTTTCATCCTGTCGCTGGCTGCGGCTCCCTTTGCTCGTTTTAGTTTAACCGCAAAAAATATATGGCTTATGAGTTTCTGGGTGTATTGATTGGGAAGCACGTGGAATTTATTACGAGACAGCGCGGTCTAAACACGCTCCTAGTGTGCAATATTAAAAATTTATAACAAAAACAAAAGGAAAAAGAGAGGGCACAGGGATTTTATTGAATTCTTCTAGAAGAGTATCATTTCGTTCAGTCTTCTTAATAACCAAAGCAAATCATGATTTTTGTTTAAAAATGGCTACAGCTTTGCTTTTTCAAAAACAATCTCTGTAGACTTAAACATTTTGTTGCTTTTTTTATTTAAAAATGTTAATATAAACTTGTAATTTTATAAATGAAAAGGTAAAATAATTTTTGAATAGGTCGACATTCCGGAGCTGTTTGAAAACGTAGCATAATTTATCGGCGTGTTTTTTGAAATATTCAGCTTTTATTTTTATAAAGCTCGGCTTACATTCATTAAATTGTGATTTTTTTTACAACATTCGGGCCATATATTCGGACGTGGGTCTATCCTTTAAATCCTCGCAGGCTTTGAGCCGATCACAAGCCTAATTGACTCCGAATTACGAGCCACCAATTATTGTTTTCAGGCAGTTTGTTATCTGATTTGTTGTGCGGTCTTTCGGCGTCATTCCCCTTTATCGTGCACAATACGTGCTGCCTTCCCTCTTTCACCGTTTTATGCTAATTTCGGCGCAGCAAGTTATTTTTTGTGTTCGGGGAGAATATTTTAATTGAAAAAGTAAATTTTCAAAGTTGCCTATGTTCTAAGTAAAATTTACGACGTAATAATTTTTTTGAGATAGTTAATTGCTCGAGTGCACAATTTCGTTTTCGCACAAACAAAAACAATTTAATCAAGCATCAGCAGAACGATGCAATCTTCTCTTATCCTGAGGGTAGAGCGGAACATAGGCCATCCAGACGGAATTGCCAGTTACCGAGAGCCCTGGGTATGAGTTTTAAATAGAATAGAACAATAACGGGCGCTCTCAAATCCCGCCATAAAAGCCAACCTGAATATGGCGAAAAATAGTGGCTTATATCCTGCGTGAATCATTTTCACTAAATGTGTTATTACGGGCTTTACTTTTATTGCTCGTGGTGATATGTGACGAAGTGTTATTAATTTTTTTGTAACGCGCTGGATTGAAATTTCCACGAATCTGCTTCTTTTTTTTAAATAAATTACAAAATGCTTCTTTCTCGTTATTTGTTTACATGAGAAACGAAAGTTATGTGCCAGACTTGATTATAAACGATATTTTTAATCCGGGCGTTCTGCACAGTTTACGCCCTGTATTGTATGAAGGTAGCACGGCTCACCACAGTAGAATGCACCGCTGACCTCTTGATTCATGGCAGAGTCGGAAAGAGACTTGCAGTTTTAGTTCTCTCCCCCCGGTTCCGGCGAATTTATGGCGAAATTTTTTAAACGCGGGCTAATGAAACAGGATGCATTAGCTGAAAAATTACTGCGGTCTCGTGAGTTGAGAAACGCTGGAACGAACGCCGGGAAATAAATTTCTCATTTTTTCAATTTCATGCACCTTTTATAATTACTCGCTCTATTCTTTCACCATGCACAATGAGTTGCAACATGTGCGTTTGTATTTAAAAAAAAATTGCAATGATTGTTTAACACAACTATTTGTAATAATTTTGAAAACTCTAAACTGTCCATTTTTTGAACTTTTTTCCTTAATCAATATGATCTTACTAATTTGAGAAATACAATCGACAGACACCAAGAAAAACAAGTAATCAAGACTATGTCTTCTTTATTTTGAAGGCGAAATTCACTTAGGAAATCAGTATCTTCGATAGCAGTTGAAATACTGATGGAGTTCACAGAAGCTTTCGAAAATAAAAATTTGATCTTCTCAGTCTTGTCTTTCTGCAATCATTTCTTTGACATATTTAGCTGCAAATGTTTTTGGGATGTCATGTATTCATCTTTGCCTGAAATTGTCAAATGGTCTTCTTCTTGCTGATGTTGCTTCATATATTGCAGTGTTAATTGCCTTTTTGAAAAAATTAATTAAACAATTACATTACGTGGGAAGAATTAAAAACATATACAACAGTGCCACGGTCCAGCAGACGTTCAACAACAGTTTTCGAAACAACTGACGAGATAGTCGAGACGCTTCGACAGAACGACATGCATCTAAAACAAACAAACAGACTATATGACAAATACAAAACGAAAAGGGACACTTACAAATGTAAACGCAGCAGTTATAGAAAGCATAATTGCAGCTCAACGAATCAAATTAGAATCCCAGAGGGGAGCTCCAAGGTGGTAGACCAGTTTGAGTGGGCGACCAAACACTGGGATTTCGTATCAAGAATGCAGCAGAGGTTTGGCTCATTCCAGGGGCCACTAACAGCCTTACATTACCCAGTGGACGGGAGGAAACCGGCTAAGAACAAGAGAAGGCTAGTATATTTAGAGGACGGTCGAAGAATGCGACCAAGTACCAGACTTCTTGATAAACTATCATGGATTGTGTGACGAACACTTATATGGAAGTGCTAAAAAAGACAAAGTGTAGGTAATAAGAGAGTAGAACATTATTATAGGTTAAGTTTGTTTTATTGGTGGTGCATTTTAAATAAGTAAGGCTTTAGAGGTTAAACAATTAGAAAATAATGTATTTAAGATACTTACCTGTTGTTTAGAGTTAAGTTTTTTCCATTTTTAGTTCAATTTTTAGTTTATTTTCCATGAAATATAGTCATATCTAAGGTAAACGCTAATTGTCGAAACGTGACGTTTGGTTACCAACTCAAATCTAGTACATAACTAGATCAGAACGCAGATGTTCCGGTAACCATGACAACGGGAAAATAAACAACGAAAAACGCTATAAAAAGCGAGCGCTCCGTGATTTGGAGAGTTCCTTTTGCGATCCCGGCAGGTAAAACAAGCAGAGAAGAAATTTTTATTAAAAAAGGTTATTAAGTACAACGAGGTATTTTCATTAAGAAAGAGAACATTTCATTGGATCCTGAATACCTGTACCCTTTTTCCTTAACCAACGACATGGACGACGCTTCCAGGTAGTGCATACGTGACAGCACAAATATTTTTTTTTTATTTAAACACCGGACAGCGGGAGACGTTTAGGTATTGTTGAAGGGCGTCTCTCTCTTGTGAAAGAGTTGAGCCACAGCGTGATCGACAGTACAGAGCGTGCCCTTTTTGACAAGTATACATCGGATAGGCCAAGAGGTCCACCGACCCTTGTGAAAGGCGAGGTAACATGACCGACTTGTGATACCTGGTGTTCGCTTTGTGATCTGTATCGTCGAAGGGCGCCTCTCTCTTGTGAAAGAATTGAGGCACATGCGTGATCGGCGGTACAGAGCGTCCACTTTTAACGAAATATACATTTGATAGGGCAAGAGGCCCACCGACCCTTGTGAAAGGCGACGTGACATGACCGACTTGTGCTAGCTGGTGTACATTTTGAGATAGATAACAACCTTTTCGGAAATTTTTTTTATTTCTTTTTCTGACACATACGGACGCATATACATTTAATACTGACACTCCCTTCCCCTCCCCCTCACCCTCACATTTCAGTTTGTCATTGTATGTGTCTGTCATGGGGCCATAATACGAGAAGTGGGTAATTCCGAGCGACCCAAAGAGAAACCCTGAAAGAAAGACAAAAAGAAAGTAGACACGTACCCATACATAAAGACAATAATTGACACAACAAGAAAAAGGGCCCCATAACATAATAATTTTGACACCCCACCGTGGGAGTCTTACTCAACATTACAATATGTTATTGTCTTAAAGTTATTTTCTATCATCACTACGCCTTCTCAAGAAGAAAGGGATAAGATCCACTGTGTAATACTAGAAGCAAGTGGATTAACTATCCAACGCTTTCGAGTTCTTAAATTTATAAGGGCTCGTCGGGTACAACCTTTACCTCTGGCAAAAATCGTTTTCCTCTTTCTAAAACCTCTGGTTATATTATAACAGGAAATCTACTTCAATTATAACAGGAAAGATGTAAAGTGTAACAAAATCACTCGTATGAAAATGCACAGTATTTTTAACTGAAGAACTCAGTGTGCAAGTTTTGACAAGTTTAAGATGCAACTTTATCGTGTTTCATAAAACGGATGAGGTGTCTTCCGGTGCTTGAAGGTCAGGCGCACTGGTACCGTGTCAATGTTATAATTTTCTTTCTTTTCAAAATAAACAATTTCTATACAGAATACTTATTTCTTACACCTAGGCCTGTGAAGGCATGGAGTCCAGGGATCCTATAGACTATTGCACTATAAGAAACTTTTTTCTTATCTGGTGGTGGCTCTTGATGCTTTTGCGTGTCCAGCTCATTCAGTATCAATGATTTTATATCTATCGGCTCTTTCCCCTTTTATTATTTTGTTTCTTCATTCTCTCTTGTTCTGATTTATCGAACGATAAATTTTCTTTGGTGTTTTCGAATGAAGCAATGAACTGTCAGGTTCTTATGTGCTAATTCATTTGCTTCAAGTTGTTCAACGATTATTAATCTATCTTCGCCTGGGCTTATCAGTTGGTCTTTTTCTTCCTAGTATAGTATGGAACATCTTATCGTCTTCGATTTATTAGCTTTCACCACGTACCTACTCTCAGAGGCAACAGAAAGAGGATCAGATTCCTTGAGTGGATATCAAAGCAGATTGGTATTCGGTTGCGGTTAACGGCTTGTGACATCCCTACGTGTTTAATGATGCCAATCCATAGGTTTCGGGTGATGCCAATCTACAAGTTCTTATGTCTCTCATTTTGAGTGGTTGTTGCATAGCTCCTCTCGTTTCTTCTGTTGTCCATTATTCTTTGTTGATGCCTCTAATCTCCTCAGAGGCATCGAAAATGGTAAGCTGCCTTGGATGTCATTTCTAGGAGTCAAATTCGGGTCCGGTTGACGGCTTACGACTTACAACATATCTAGTGCAGGTCAATCTACAGGTTCTTAGTCTTTTGTTACAAGTGGTCTCGCCTCTTCTTCATTTTTGATGTACAAATTGCCATCCTAGTGCCTTTAGATTCAATTTTAAAAATTGTTGTCTGTTATTCTCTGTTAATCTTAATCTTCTGTTGGACCATAGAATAGAAAGAAAAAAAAATTGGCTGGCGAATATATATTTGTAATTGTTTTAATTTCTTCCCTGTGACATTGGGAGTCCTGCCGCTACTTGGAAGTCTTGCGTTTATTTTTTTTCTTCACTTCATTTTTTATCTGTCAATCGTGCCCAAATATTTGAACGTGTACACTTTCCCAAGCACATCTTGGTACATCTTTTATACTTCCATTGTGAATTCAGGCAGCTTCCTGTCCTCGTCCTTCATTGTTAATGTTTGATTAATATATATTTGTCTTTAATCTTTTAAGCCCCATTCCTTACGTTCACCGTTTTCATATTGGTTTATAGTTGCTGTACTCCTCAGCGGTTCCGTGGATTAAGCTATTGGTTTTTAATTTCATATTAAAAAAGGAACAACCAAAATGTTTAAAAAAATACTTTCAAAATTGCTGTTGTGTATGAAAACAAATATTATTGTATCTAAGTAACATGTAGAGCCATTGGGTCACATACATACCGAATTAAATTGAGAATGTAATGAAGCCACGTCATATTACTTCTCCGGGGGCCTATGAAGCTATTTCCAAGCACCCTGCGGATATACAACAACCCTTCGTTCACAACTCAAAGTTATGCCGTACATCAAGTATTTCAAGTTTGGAAGACACACACACAAAATGACAAGAAAGTTCGCGAACTGATTAGAGCAATGAAATTATGTGATTACTAAAAAAAGGAGAATTCGTTTGAAAGTTAGGAAACACAATTGTCGATATTAAGAATTGATATTTTAAACAGTTTTATCGCTTTGTTTCCTTACAGTTAGTTGAGCCCTAGTCCAAATCGTAAAAAAGAGCGCGAGCAAATTATGATGAAATTTAAAGAAAAAATCAATAATTCCACCATAAATTTGTAAAAAAATAGATCATAAACTGGCATAACTGTGGCGCAAATAACACGCCCTCCTGTATTTTTGTACGAGTTGACAATTTTATGGCGGGTTTCTTTCATTTCACGGACATAAATTGGGGCAAGGAATGTGCTCCAGCTGGCGCCTAAAAAAGAATCCGAGGGCCTGGTATGTGCTTGGCAGGTGCACTATAAAGAAATTGAACAAGAAGCATACATCAGCTGGAACGATGAAATTTCTCTGTTCACCCATCGATTTAATGTTCGCAGCTAAATTATATATAAAACGAAACTTTTTGCTAAAAAAAAAAACGTATATACCAATTTATTTTAATGTGCTTCTGTTTTTTTTTTTCATTTTCAGAAGTTCTGCAAAGCGAAGTAATAATTAATAATTGTGTGCGTGTTAGAAATGTGCTTATGAACTTTGGACGACTGGGGATTGCAATTTGATAATGTTTGTTTTCTCAAACAAATGTATCTGTGCATGTTTTGCTACGTAAATTATGTGAACCACCTTTCGTGATAGGACACTGACAATGGCACCCTCCCCCTAATTACTTACGGTATTATTGTCTACACTTCTCAGTCACGATGTGTTTTCACATCCCCTGCCATATTTTGCTTTCCTACTCTCGAGGGGAACATAATCATTTTTGATTTTAATTTTAATCAACAGAGACAGATATACTAATTGGAAATTCAAAGTTTGGACAGTCTAGTCTGTTTTTGCCACTACAACCACCCAGACAATTTTAACTTTGTATGTAAATAATGAAACATTAAGTTAATTGTGTGGTTATGCAATATCATTGCTGGAAACTAAAACATTTTCTCCAGTGGCATTGCTTAACCCAACGATTAACTTAATCGAGTGGTTTCACCATGGCATTATTAAAGTTGTACAAGATGCCATCTTTAAAATAGTGACGAATTCGAGTAAATTCATAAATTGATGCAAAACGCCATGAGTTTTTCAATAATCTTAGACAATATTTGTGTTATTTCAGGATTCGGAAGGAGATACTCCATTGCACGACGCCATTTCAAAAAAACGAGACGACATGTTAACGTTGCTGTTAGATCATAACGCCGACATAACTTTGACCAACAACAACGGTTTCAACGCCCTACATCACGCGGCGCTTCGTGGAAATCCAAGGTAGGAAACCTATTAATAACACTCTGTATACAAAAATTATGTTACACAAGATACCCCCGGCCTTATCTGACGTGAGCATCGGAGCACGGCCTAAATTAATGCGGGCGATTTTTAGGCAAATATCGCAATTCAAATTGATAAAATCTAAATTTATTAGCAGTCATTTAATTTCGGCTCACCTTGAGGCTACACGAGGAGTTTCTTATAGCTGAAGTTTTATGGTTATGAGCTATTTGCCGCTTTATCAGTAAAGTGAGTAGAGCCCCTTTTACTCGGGAGTTAAAGCCCATTTGAGCAATACTTACATGGATTATATTTTTCTTCATAATGGCAAAGTTCCAAATTACTTTAGACAATAGTATAGATCGAACTAACTTTTTTTAAGTGTAAAGCGATCCACTAAAGTGGCAAATATTAATTTATTACACGTATAATATTACAAATGCAGTCTTATGGGACTATCAGCTTCGTATATTCAGTTTCTGTGTTAATACGATAGCACTGTTTCCAAATTATCTTAAGCGAGCTCATATCCGCGTACATATACGCACCATTGGAACCTGCGATTATGGGGCTAACTGTTACATTCAGCTCAATTGCGCCGGAGTTTATGTAATGTCGCTTCAGAGATTCGCAATTTGCATTAGCATACACGCTCCGGGCTTGAGAAAGTAAGATTTATATGACTGATATCAACACCTAACGGCAACTTTGAAACTTCCCCCGAATTTTAAACACATTAGCTATTAGCGGTGCGCGTCGACTGCTCAACTGCCGAGAAATGTAGACAATTTTATCAGGTTTCGCATCTTGAATGGCTCAGCACTAATTCTGCTTGAAGATCGTCGGAAATCCAAAAATTTGTATGCACCCGTTATCATGCTTAAGGTGTTTCTCGAAAACTTATAAAAACTTGACCATCTCTTTTAACTGTGATACAAACAGGTGGAAATACGTACGCGCTTGAAATAGCAAGTTTGCTGTCTTATGGCATGATGAATGCGAATTTTTTGGATATACGTAATTCCCTTATTGCAGTAAGGAATGAAGACTACGAACTATCGTCATTTGAATTTTTTCCAGATGTCACACATTTAAAAGCGTGTTCATTGGTACCTTTGTGAGGCATAAGTAAAGAATATTTGACCAAATTGCATCCGAGATTTGAGCCTTGAGGTTACTCCAAAAGTTGGTACAAATTCATAAGAAGAATTATATTATACATACTGACTCCTTTGCACAGGATAAGATTTTAAAAGATTTAGCAAGGATGGTGCTGCTCCGAAGCTAACTTGTGTAACAACATGGACTATCAAAAGCACGAGAAAATACTGCATCCACTCTACAATCACGATTATCCAGGATTTCATACAAATGATGTGTTATTATTACCGTAGATCTCCTCGGCATAAAACCATGCTGAAGGGGTGAGGTGAACGGATGCGTATTGCGAAGTTTACAATTGTAGATCACCCGTTCGTATACGCTAGAAAGGAAAGAGAGAATTGCAATTGGTCGATAGTTGGAAAAAATGCTGATTGTTGCCTTTCTTAAAGACGGGTGTGATACGTGCACGTTTCCATAAGGAGGAAAAAGTATTCGTTGTTATGGATAAGTTTATGATAATGCGTAACGAGGCGGCAAAGATCATGCGACAATCCTTTATGAGAAAGCTAAGTATCATATCCTCTCCAGCAGTAGATCTATTTCAAAGTCATTTCATAATATCAGTTAAATAATCTTCAGTAACAGGTTGTAACGCAAAGGAAAAAAAGATACGAAATATCAGAAAACACTTCCTCAGTATCAGGTGTATGGGCATCACAAAATATCTTAGCAAATATATTGATAACATCGTTCAGATCGTCTATCTCAACTTTCCATCACTAAGAGTGTCAGGTATATATGTAGTGCCTTTCTTAAGCCGGATAAAATTCCAAAGCGTCTAATGATATTTCCCACTGAATGACTTTAAAAGGAATGATTATTCAATCTTGCAATATGTCACATGTAGATCTTCCTTGATAGTTACTGTTCTTGAATCGTCGCTGAGACTGCTGCATCCACGTTGGACTTCGCAGTCTCAGCGGGAAATTGTCAATTGATCAGGTGCTTCATCACCAAAAATAGAATCCAACTCAGCAAGACATTCACGTGTATTCTGTAAGCCTCATTTCGATTGATTCCTAACAATAAATGAAGAGAAATGAATTACTGCGCAACCATGGTAAATACACCAATTCAATGTGCCATACCAATCAATTGAAGAGGATACGATCTTTAGGAAATGCTTGATCCATATTAATCGTAACAAAAGTAACATGAAATGTTTACAGAATATACCTTATTGTTGTTGTTGTGTGGAAACTGTAACAAATTTTGTCGGGTCAATTCCATTTTTGCAGATTCACTTTTGCCGTATCTCGATGAGACTTGGCTAGCTCCCCCTATATATGCAAGAACTTAAAAAACAGCTTTCGTATTCCATTTTTTTGTAAAATTTGAAATCATAATTTGCATTTTCATTTAGTTTCTGTGATGTTTTAACTCCAACATCTCGTTCTAGGTTTTTCAGTTTAGTCTTCTTGCCTTTGAAAGTCTTTTCCATATAGTTCAAGTCCTCCATTTTATTCACGCAGGTCTACCAGTTGCTCAGATTCTCGCCAAATGGATTCCTTAGCCACTGAGGTTGGACCCCCCGGGATAATGGTTCTTCACAGGTGGATTTACTTCGACAAGAGGGCTACAAAATTTAACTGAAGCATTATCCTGCAAACCTAGTAAAAATTTGGATAGGACCTCTCTGCACCAAAGACCCGAGCCTAGTATAACACGATCCCTTTGGGCTTGGTTCTGAGTTGATCTACCAAAGCATGACTCGCTTAGTCCTTATTTGATTGGAAACTTCAAAATTCAGACGTACCTAGGAAATGCCCAATTGCTTGAAGATCTCTCTGACTTTGGTCTTTAAATGCCAGAATGCTTGTCTAGGGGTAGCACATTTAACCCGACGGCGAGTGAGCTACGGAATTTAGCTCAAGCACTGGCTTGCAAAACTAGTAGAGATTTGGACAGGTCTGTTTACACAGAAGGAGGTGGGTGAGCTTAGAAAACTAGCAGAGATTTGGATAGGTTCTCCCTACATCAAAAGGGGCGAGAAGTAGTAATCACATCACATCTAATTCGAAGGTGAAAGCGCTTGGTCGAATGAAGGATTGTTCTGTTCATTAACGATTTGCAGTCCTCTTTCTCTTGTTTAGTCTTAGCCTATGCCGACGACTTTAAAATTTATAAAACCATTACAGCTCTGGATGATATTGATAAGTTACAGAGTGACGTTGATCGTATTGCGGCATGGTTTGAAGATAACAAGTTGAAATTGAATGTAGACAAATTCTGTGTTTTTTCTTTCACAAGGCAGTACATATATAATCAACCCACTTACGTGATCAACAGAAAGACCCTCAAAAGTAACGACTTCCTGGATTTTATTATGAGAGAATCTAGACATTTTTTTAAAAATTGAGACCATCAATGCACTATATTCTGCCTACGTCCTACTCTGCCTGGAGTATGCTTTTCTAGGTTTCCTTACTACGTCAGCCACTACATGCCATTAGATCGTATACAAAGACGATTTTTAAAATATCTTTCGTTCCATGAGGATAAAATCTATGGGGCAAAAGGACTCAATCAATTTCAGTTTCTAGAAAGTCACAATATGGACTCTCTTTCCTTTCAGCGAGATATGGGGAGCGTCAATTTTTTGCATAAATTACTAACTAATAAAATTGAAGCCCTATATTTACTTTCTAGGGCCCTATTTCATATTCCAAGGGATGCATCTAGGCATTCCACCATCCAATGCTTTATTGCGTGCTCTGATCGCGGTCATGTGCAACGCTAATCGCCTCTTGGATTAATTTTAAGTTTCACTAATTTTATTTTGTCTTCTGGATCACAAAATTACTTCTTGAAACCATGTTTTATATTTCTATTGTTCTTGCATATATCTAAAATTGTCTAGTAATTGGGGTTACCTATGGGGCAATAAAGTCGTTATTTTTAATCATTTCAAAGATCTCAATCCAAAAAATCGTGCGTTGTGAATTGGGTGCGAGAAATTTAGTTTCCCGTTGAATCCTGCATTTTTTAACTAAAGAAAAAGAAAGCTTAAAAAACATATACACTATTCTGAGTGGGGATGACTCATAGATTTATTCCTGTGAACCCGACAATAAACGTCAATCCGATATTTGGGCGTTCCAAGATGAAAAGAACTCAACCAAAGTTATCCGTTCCCGAGGTGTTTCGAAGAAGATGGTCGCAACGTGTGCCTCAAAATTAGGTCATGTAGCTACAATTCATTTACAAGATCGATAAACGGTTAATTCTGATTGGTATACAACCGTTTGTTTGCCAGAAGTAATCGCCTTGCTTCGAACAACCAACCCAGAACGACGAATAATCCTCCACCAAGACAATGCGAGTTCACATAGCTCGAAAGGCAATTAAGCTTTTAAAGCAGCAAAACGCTCTGTATAGTCCCAAAGATTATTTTACGTTCAAGGATCAATTACGGACTACATGGTCAACGGTTACAGTCGCCGGAAGAAGCAGTCGATGCCTACAAGATGTCGATTTTGATTTTCCCGACTGTTTTAACAATTGGTTCGAACGAATGCAAAAGTTTAGGGAATTCTTTGAGTAGCAATAAAGCACTTCAAGTCAATCTACTGTTATCTTTTATGGCTATATGCCAAGCTAAAAACACAACCCTCGTATAATAGACTGGGTTACCAAAATGGATTATTTACGTAGCAGGATCAACAGCAGTAGAGGAATAGATTGAGATGTACAAAAACTAAGAAGGTATGTATACCGACGGCCAGAAAACTAAAATTCCACAAAGTTTGACGCAGTCAGAAATGATATTTAACTAATCTTCTACTTGTCTGATCCAACAGAGAGGAAGTCGGCGAACAGAGGATTGCAATCCAAGGAGCTTCCTTTGGGATGTCTTTTTTCGTGACTTGACTGTAGGCCTATAGAATCCCTTAGAGTTTGATAAGTCCACAAGTTCTGATATAGTTTTCCGATTCCTTTATAAACTTTATTATAAAAAAAAGTTCGATTATCTTAAGAGGGACTGCCTTCTTTGTTATAACTTCCCTCGTAGTTGCTTAGTTGCAACTATAGGTGTGGGTTCTATTCTTCTCTTGATGCTTATGGGTTCTATGTGAAAAATGTAGCACTATTATTGAGTCGGATTGTGTTCGGATTTACACTGGCTCCTTTCTACTGGGTTTTCTGCGTTTCTTCCCCCGTTCGTAAGGCGAATTCCAAAGGAGAAATAACAGCTGTAAGACGTTCGTAGCCCCAGATAGGAATCTGAATAACCAGCAAAAAACGCCTTCCCGACAAGTTTTGAAGGCTTGGCGTAAGATTGGGTGTTGGCATTGATCGACGATGATCCTTAGGACGTTGACTTGGCCAATACTCTATTGGGTTACATTCTGGTTTGTCGGCGAGTTTTTTTTATACGATTAAACTCTTCCAAGAACTTTGGCACAAGTTTCATTATGTTAAGGAACTTTAAAATACAGTTTCGTTATTTTATGAAATGTCTATAAATAGCAATTCTATTTGAAAATAATAAGGAAGTACTGAAAGAAATATTTTCAAGCAATAATTGAGTGTAATTTCATTAGGAGAAAACGGGTCCTCTGCGAGTATTTTCCTCATTAGCTTTCATCCAGTTTCAATTAACGCCCATATTGTATAATCGATAAAACCTAGGGCTTACTTTTACGTGACCGCTCCTTTCTTTCCACTTCCTTCTCATATACTATTCCCTTTCCGGCGAAGTAGCAGTTAGGCTTCGCCATCCATAATCTGAGTAAATGGCGATCGCTCCGGCAAATCGGATGCCGAGCCGGTTGCTACAGAATTGGATATTGTAATGGATATTGGTCGTATATATTAAAGACGTCTATGGCCGACTTTGGCTGAATTGCCGCGAAACGAATCAAAACTTTTGTTAATACGTCTTCGTGATGGAATTGGACAGGCCGAACTTGTTTTATACTTTCTCAGATGCCTTAGATTTAGCTGCAGTGTAAAATTTCCTTCAACTTTTAAGTTTTACATCGTCTGCTGTGGACGTTTCTTTGAATATGTCGGTTTATTTTGGAAATGACGGAGGTTCTGTTTGTTCGCTTTACATTTTCTTAAAATGTCATGTTGTGATCAAATAGAGGAAAGCAGTACCCATGAAATATAAACATTATTAATGTTTGATTTACATAATTATATTTTGCCGTCTGCTGAGCTACATTGGTTATTTGTTTAACTTTAATATTAACCGTCTTCCTTCACGGAAGCTTTTCTTTAAATTGATTCAGGAGCATTTAGTATTTACGGATTTTAAATTAAATCATTACAATTATAAGGTAGTTCCGGTTTATTACCGCGTACGTTATGAATAAAACAGAAGAAGGAATTGAGAAATCCTGCTGAAATTTATGTAGCAATTAAAAACCGCGGCGCTTCGGAGTGTTACACAATGCAAATTTTGTCAAGAGAATAGTATATTACTTCATTAATTTTAAATTCAACTTTCCACTTAAAATTCTTCGAAAGTTTTTTTCGTAATTTACGGACGCGAACAGTTTCCAGAGAAAGCGTAGAATTTCCCCCGTTTGCGTGCCGCGTTGCATTCCGCGGAAAAGAGTTTAGACTGCTCACGAAATCAGATTAAAGGGACAGGGAAAACCATGCAAATTCTCGACCTCGTGTCGTTTGTCTGTTCACGAAAACTATCTTATGGAAATAAGACATTTGTTATACTGATATAAATGCCGGGTTTGGAGTAACAAATAACCGCCGAGTATTGAAATTTATGTATTTGCTTAAATCGTACATATATCAAATGCATGACAGTGCGAGGCACCAAACACAGACGAATTACTTTGTGCACATACTTCTTTGTTTACAACTCCGTCCTGATTTAATTTAAGTTTGAAAAATCTATAATTTAACGCCCCCAGTAACACTTTTATGGAACTCCTGTAGCTATAGCCGCCGGTAGGTACGTTTTGTCCACGAAGTTTGCGCCTTGCAGAGGACGTAGCAATATGTATTCAGTAATTAACGGGCCCCGTGTCAGAACTAATGAGACAAAGAGATTAACAAATGTCGGCATCCGCTTTACTGCTGTAATTGATGAATATTTCAACAGCACTTCTTGACATTTAAGTGACATTAAATTATCAAAATGCATTATAGCCTGCTTCACGTAACGAGCGTCATAGCAGCGAAATTAATTAAACTAAGACCGTTCGTTCGTCCCAAAGGTCTAAACTAATTAATTGTATCGATGAGTGTGATATTCTGGAAACGTTTTAAAATGCGGTCGGATCTGTTTGTGTTTGCGCTTACGGTAGGTATGCTCCGCAATTATTAACATTTTCAACTCCATTAGCATATATTTCCCATTTTAAGGATCATGCAGCTTATTACATTTGCACCCGCAGTAATTCAAGTAACACCGACCGCAATCGCAGATCTTGGCAATGCACAATTCATGCAAGCTTATTCTCTTATCTACCTTGAGTGGTTATCCTGTATTAATGCGGCGGAAAGACTTTGTTGCAAGTATATTATACTTGTATAGAAATAGTACGCTTTTTGCTTTTTATTCCTTTGAAACAAACTTTCGCAGTAAGAAAACCTCTTCATTTTATAAACTTAACTTTGATACAGTTGAGAATGCAAATGTTTTCGTTTTAACAACTGATTTGTTTTATCGAAAATAAAATGCTACAGACTACCCGAGAAGACAAATTAGCGGTGTTGGGTTCTCATCAGCGAGATGCAAATACGCAATCTCGCAATCAGTTGGAACGTTTTGTATTTGGCTTCCAAATAAGCTTCAGTTTTCGCTATCACTTCAGAATTCATTTCGAATGTGTTATATTTGGCAGAAGAAGGTTACACCAAGCCAAATCAGACAAATAAGATGTATGTGGAAGCAATTCGTAGCGCAGTTGATGTAATCTTGCTGAAACTATTCCAGATTTACGCGGTGGAGCTTTATCCACTTTGCTAAGTGGGGTCGGTTTTCTTTAATTCTAGCATTCAAATAATCAAAAGTGATGCATACTATTCTGCAGTTATCGTTTTCCCTTCTTTAAGATTGTCGATAAGCCGACTTTGCAAGTCGTGTCGTCGCTCGGCTGTATGGGTTTGAATCCCATCCCAGCCATGGATATGCGCATTCAGACCCAGCTACATGTTATATTTAGTAAATGCCTGGAATGGCTAAGTCTGAAAGGCAATAATGTGGGGGTGCTGTGCAAGGCAAAGAAAACAAGCAAGATTGTCAATCGTATTATAAAGGGTTTTCCACTAGGGTCGGGTCGATATTGAAATGGAATAAAACAAGCTGTGTGTGAAGTATTAACGAAATTCTTTTTTTATTTGAAAGGCCCATATATGCCATTATGTATGGAATATATCGTTCAAATGTTCGCCGCGGCTTCGCATGGTGGCACGGATCATAGAGGTCCAATTTTCAATAACTCTGCCGCATAGATCCGGCTGAATTTGAGCGATGGCCTGGGTTATGTTGACTGTGAGGTAATCGGTCGATTGCGGCCTATTGATATAGACCTGCGACTTCAAAAAACCCCACAAGAAAAAAATCTACCGGGATCAAATCGCACGATCTTGGTGGCCAATTCACGTTACCTCCGCGCGAGATAATCATAACTTCAAATCGTTCATACAGAATGTTCATCGTGGCGTTCGTTATGTGGCACGTAACGCCGTCCACATGTCATCCACGTCCATATCGTTCAATTCGGGCCACAAGAAATTGCTTATCATCGATCTGTAGCACTCGCCGTTGACGGTGATGGCCACATCAACGTCGTTTTCAAAGAAGTATGGACCAATGACGCCGCCGACCCAAAATCTTCACCAAAGGTGGATGCATTGCCACTTGGTGAACCTCATGTGGGTTGGTGTTGTCTCATATACGGCAATTTTGCTTGTTAAAATAGCCATTCATTGAAAAATGCGCCTCGTCGCTAAAGATGATTTTTCGGCCAAAATTGGGCTCCTCTTCCAAACGCTCCGGAGCCGGTCAACATCGACCCGACCCTATTGAAAAACACTTTACCATGCGTATCCCAAATAAATAGTTGCTGAGGCTTTCCCAGCTGATACTACCTACGGTTTCTGCCTTCTTCGAAGCAGTATCTTTACATTTTTCTAGTTACTGGAATCATGTTTCGTCCTTTATTATTAATCTACAAAGAAACTAATTTGTATTGCTGTTTTTCTAGTTTCCAATATTTCTTTGAATATTAAACATTCCAAAATGAAAATTACTGCAATAAACACTGTTTGAAATATTAAGCTGTAACTTGACATATTCAAAGATTGACATTTTCTCTATGTATTTTCGAAAAATAACATTTTTTAGAGTGACAGCTTTTGTACGTACTTATGAATTTGCTCCCCTAATTTGATAAACTGTTGATTTCTCTTTCTTCCTGTCTTTTGCGTTATTTCTTCAATTTCTTACACCTTTTTTTTTCAAACCGTTAAACCAGCTCTTTTTTGGTTTTTCTTTCTTTCGTCTTATACTCTTGAAGTCGCCTTGAAGTGCAGTTCATTGCTCGTCACTATTTTCAGATGTCCTAATATCAATGGATTTCCATTTCTTGCGGCCTTTTGCTTTGTTATTTCAGATCCTTGAATAACTCCTCATACCACCTTTTCTTTTCTTGGGTTGGGTAGTTTGCGGTCTTTTGTTTAGTTTTTTCAGCTTCTTAGTCGTAATTTCCATTTCAATTCTTTCGAATGCAAAATCAAGACAAAGTAAATAATTCTAACCTTTCTCTCAAAGCTTTAAATACCTCTTCGTATCAGCTAGTTTATGTCTTTTCTTTCTTTCTTTCGCCTTATAGTCTCTCTATATCTTTCATTTCTTTTGCAGTTCATTGCCCACCGCCGTTTCTAATTGCCCTAACATCGATGGATTTCTATTTTTTGCGATCCGTTGCTTTGTTCCTTTAGGTCCTTCGTACCTTCTCTTCTTTAGTTTGGTTGGTTGCCGTCTTTTTTTTTAGTTTCTATAGTTCCTTACCCTTTTCTCTCAGACCGTTAAATACCTCTTCTTTCTTTGTTTTTCATCCCTTTTGCAGTTCATAGCCTCACACTTTTTCCAGATGTCATAACATCGATGGTTCTTGCGGCCCTTTGGTTTGTTCTTTCAAGTCTGCAAAGAGCGGGGGTTAAAAGATAAAAGAAAGGAAATGAACTAACCAGCAATTTATCAATTTACAAGGCCACCATGTTCCTCTAGATATCATGACGACGCGACAGGAGAGAGATTTTTACGTCCTAAATCTATGGCTTAATTCAAACTTTTACACAAACAAACGAAGTATTTTCATTTCTCCTTCTCATTCTTTTTACTAAATTTTTGTCAAACCATGAAAGACCTAAGTAGCAATTCCTTTGTTTGTACGTTTCTAGGTTGAGTTTTAAGTAACACGAAATCGCTCTCAGCACTCTTTTGATACTTAAATAATCTTGCCTATAAGCCCCCGAGTGGTGCGGTACGTGCAATGTATTTGAAATGGGAAAACGAAGAAAAACAATTACAAATTTAGATAAAAAATTTGGCACGAAACAAAATTCAAAACAGCATTAAAACGATATCTCAAAATGTTACAAGTCTTATATATATATATATATATAACTCAGCATTTTATTTAAAATAAACAAATTTCGGTACGGATACCGGTTTCTTGCAGCACTTCACACTATCTCTCTTTGGCCTTGCCTTCATTCGTCTTCTACTCTTCATCTTCTTTGTCTTCATTGCCTGTTACTTATGTTAGATGTTGCAACATCGTTGGGATTTCCGCTTCTTCCTCTTTTTTAACTCCTCTCTTTCTTATTCTTCATCTTTTTTGTAGTCCGTTGTCTCGTCACCTTTTCTTACATCTTTTCTTACTTACTTTTCTTACTATCTCTCTTTGGCCTTGCCTTCATTCGTCTTCTACTCTTCATCTTCTTTGCCTTCATTGCCTGTTACTTATGTTAGATGTTGTAACATCGTTGGGATTTCCGTTTCTTCCTTTTTTTTAACTCCTCTCTTTCTTATTCTTCATCTTTTTTGTAGTTCGTTGTCTCGTCACCTTTTCTTACATCTTTTTTTACATCTTATCAATTTAATTAACTGTCGATTTTCTATACAAATTTATTACTTTCTGATTTGGCCTTTTTAACTTCTTTTGACGTTTAATTGTCTTAACTATTGTAATAATAATATTTTCACTCCTGACGAAGCTATCAATCGGTAGTGGAACGTAGAGCAGTAGTTCGAATTTTAAGTGTCCGTTATTTATTATGATAAATGATAAGATCATTGTCTTATAGAAATGTAGATTCTTCGATTTTAGTACTTTTTTTTAGAACACTTGTACCTTTTCTCTTTTTTCATGAATCTTTTGTCTATCTTTTTGCTTTCATACCCCCTTTCTTTATGATGACTGTTCTCAGCAAGTCGTTCAAGTTCCACTTTACTTTCCGCATTTTATTATGATGATTGCTACAGTATTCGTTCGTACACTAGTAGCGTTTTTTTTTAGTTTCAGACATTAAGACAGTTACCTGAATTTTGTCTATTCCATTTGACCTCTCACAATGTTTTTTGTTCGGTCTTGTTTGCTGGTTCGTCTATTAGCTCGCCTTAAGTGCTTGTATTTACATTTGATTCTGGATTTTTTAACCATATCGTATTATTATTTTCCGTGTTAAATTTGTTGCTTTTGTTTTAAGAACGTTCTATTCAAGGTTTTGCTGTAGTGAGGAGTGAAGATAATATATTTTATTGTGGCAATTAAGAGCATAAAGTTAGCTTACCTCAGGTGGTCCAAATACTTTCCCTCGATACTACTTTTCAGTTTAGTGATTTAAATTTGTCCTGTAGAGTTAAGGTGAATAATTCAGGAGGGACCGTGTCCCTTACTTCACACCCTTTCCTAATCTGACTGGGGTTAGCTTTTTAAGGTCTTCATCTAAAAATAAGTTCGAAAATATATTATGCACCAAGAATGTTTGCTCACTGCTTTTTCATAATTAACAAAAGTTAGAAAAGGTGACTAATTATTTCTTCTTAATAGAATTCGAAGTTAATCAAACTTACTGAAACCTTTTCTTTACCCCATTTTCACTACTGATTGACACTAATCTAGTTTATTTGTTAATCTCTTGGTACAAAATGTGGGGAATGTTTTATGTAATTGTAAGAGAATTATACGCTTGCAATAATCGGGACTTTGCTGAATTTCGCTCTTTCTAAATTAATAGTTTGTTTACGTTGTTTCTTTTAAAGGTACTGGATAACAAGTTTAATAATTAACTTAGGTATTTCTAATTACGAGTCAATCTTCCAGGGGCCTCCTCTTATACTTTTTTGTTTTTATTTATTGGTTAAGTTTGATACGCTTTTTAAATTTACATTTGCTCTCGTTTGTAATGAATTTTTCTTTAGGGCTCCCTATTGGACTTTTTATGCAGCTGTTTATAAAAGCATTCTATTTTTTCTATCTTATTCTGTTGCCTTTTTTCTTCCTTTTTCCTTAACATGGACCTATTTTGGACGATATCTTAACAGATATGTTTTGGTTCCAAGGATAACATTCACAAAGATCTAAAGGACCTAGAATCACATCATCAGGGAAAATACGAATTTATTCCATCTTTATTGTTACGAAGAATATTTTCTTTTAGACTCTCAACAGTGTTTCCTGATATAAAAAAAATCTGATTGCTTCAAGCTTTAGAAATTATAGATTCTATTAAAGTGGTGTTTATATGAAAAACAAACACGTGTACGTTTTATGTGTACGCTGAAAATCGAAAGTTACCCGTTGGCATATCTCATTGTTTACTTTTTATTAAGACGGAGATAGATAGAAAACACGAAACCAAATTCGTTTAAAGAAATGAGCTGTGAAAACCAAGCCCGCACAGTCGATACAGTAATTGAAACGTTAACTAACGGCGGCGTTGTATCCAAGTAAGAGCTTTTGAAACTGAAATCCTGCATGTTATCCGGCCCGATTGCTATTTGAGATCGCCGAAGTTGTAAGCCTGCCGGTACACAATGCCGGCAATGGAATGAAACTATTCTACAGCGTCGGATTAAGTTAAGCTCGGATTGATCTCATAGTTTGATTACGAAGAGTTAAGGGAACGGCTGGTCATTTCTGATAATGGTCCATCATCAATCGGCATATTCTCTAACGCCCAACTTTCAGTTTAAATTACTTGCGCACCATTACCGCACAAAACCGGTGAAAAATGCTCACCACGTTTCTACTAAATACCCCAATGTATTTTCGGGGAAATATTTAAATATTCTTGATGCAACATTGGAGGGGAAATAAAATTAACCTCTAAACTCTTGGGCGCAAGAAATTTAGTTTGAATTTTCTTTAAAAATGTTCCGTATCGAATAATAATATTATCCAGAAATATATAGCGAACTATTTTAAACTAAAACGTTCCACCGAAACCGAAGAAAACAGAGCGCATTTACAAAATCCATCTATTATATTTTGCACAGCGATTTCCGAAATTTATGCCGAACGCCGTTATAATAAATTTCCGACTTAAATTGGATGTCTACATATCACCTAGCGCACTTGAAAGTTTCGAGAAAGAAATCGATAAATTAAAACTTTATATTTTTCAAATCGAGTTACGGGAAAATATATGGTGTGCCGGAATTGAAAACGTAAAATTGAAAAAGGCCGTGCATCAAGTCAGATCTCGCGGAAAATTACGAACGGAAAATCGCATGATAGTTTGCACCGGCTTCGAATAAACCACGACAATTTTTTCATAACGTCCGCCGGCTTTGTAATTTTAAATTAATCCGGAAATCGAACTGCTCTTTTTTTTTTTAATGCGGTTACCTCGAGATAAGGGCGCGGTTTCAAAACGCATTGTGAAGTCATTCTCTCATCTTCCGAGGTATTTAAATATTAAATTTCATTAATAATAAATGCGTTGAGGTTGAGTAGAGCGAGCGGGTCTTAAATTGAACGTATAAGCTAGTTTATAACAGGAAAAATAATTTGAGTGTCTGGTTATTGCATGAAAATTATCATTCGTTATTTAATATGTACTCACATGAAAATTTATAGGTCTAGGAGAGGTAAAATGGTAGTAAATAAAAGGAAGTTTCGAGGTAATATAATGCGATTAATCTCAGTACTAAAAATATTACTAAAATGTTAGTAAGGTCTAGTACGAGAAGAGATCGAACAAGTACAAATTATTGGCTTTTGTAAAAAGAAAAACAAAAATAAAATTTTCCATTTGCATGCAGTTTTTGGTATGTGTACAGGGTGCATCATTGGTGTGGATTTCTTCAGTAGCTCCTTAAGTATTGATTACAAAGGAGAGGATCTTATATAAAAGATATCGACTATAATGTGTTCTACATTAGCAAAGTACTTTCACTTACATAATCCCATAAGTGAGTTATCCACCAAACTTGCACTTTTTAAATAGAACGTACAGATTTTTATTCCGCAGTTCCGACTTTCGATCTATCGATAGATCTCTTAAAATGAACACCGGGTTGCCATATTGGTGCTAGGGGGCCTCTATCTTCAATAAGATGTAATTCTTGTCTTACATGTCGCATCAGGGTTTGGACGGTTTCTAAGTCTACTTCACTAATTTTTTGAAGAATTCTTTGCCACAATTGTTGTTCATTTTGGGCTTTCCAACCTTTATCACACACATTTCTTGCCAATAGGCCCAAAAATTATCAATTAGTCTTGCCTGAGGGACATTTGGAGGGTTATCATTCCTGGGGACATATGGCACATGGTGGACCTCTAATCAGTTTAGCGTATTTCTGGCATAATGCGATGTTGCAAGGTCAGGCCAAAACATGTAATCATCATTAGTACGATGCTGATTAAAAAAATAATCAATTTTGATAGGCAATTTCGGATGTATACTTCAGCATTCACTTCCTGGCCTACATAGGGCCTGGATATGCTCGCCTTAGAAATGGCGCATCACACCAAAATTTTGTCAGAAAATTTTGCTTTCTTTTTGTATCTTACGTTAATGGGAGTGTCTTCAATATTATCCGTCTAGAAGCCTGCATTTCCAGGAAGTTCTGCATGGTCAAAGGTAAAATATTTCTCATCGTCCATGATTATGATCCGGTTGTGGGCGAAATGACGACGTCTCAAAGCTCGGCAACAACCAGGGATTCTGGCCAATTGTGCGGGAGTATACTTGAGGCATTTCTTGCGTTTTCTGTATTTTAGGCCTGTTCTTGCAACGTAACGAGAAATTGTAGCATTTGAAACGCGGAAACAACGGGAAAGCTTGCGGGTAGACACTCCAATGGTGTTTCTGGAACGGTTGACTAGTCTGTTGACTTGAACTTCAATTAACGCACGTGGACGGCCTGTTTTTGGTAGGTTTATACATGGAATTCCCTCTTCGCATTCCCGAATTGTCCGATATATGGTACTTTTTGAAATATTTTGTCCACGGAACAAGTTTACTATATCTCGTCTAGGCAGCTGTTCAACCAGGTTGCAGATCGCAAATCTAACTTATACGCAATTTCGCAAATGTCAAACGAAAATGTGAAATGTTAAACTAATTAATATAACCTGTAGCAACATGTTTCGCCATAATTGACTAGATGTATTGGTTTTACTATGTCACAGAGAGCATATAAAATTTTTCCCAAAACTTATGTAACAGGTGTTAGAAGTATTCTAAGAAGTATCCTATTATTTTTTTAATGGAATACTTTGTGTCTTTTCTCATAGAAACCTATAAAATTTGATCCTCTAAACAGCAGTACATAAAATATTTATAATTATTTAACCAGTTAAGAGTAAATTAATATTTTGTCTGATTTTCTATTTGTTTTTAAATATTTACTATAAACATATTTCTTATCGTCTAATAATAAAAATCGATAGTGCTAGAAATTAAAGATAAGGAATAACCTAGATATACATATACAGCGTGTTACAGAACTACTATCATTTATTGAAACCGTAAATAGGACTCTTGAAAAATAAAGTTATATAATCGAGGGTGCACTATTAACAATGACGGCGTAAATGATAAATATTTGTTCATACAAAAATTGTTCAGATGTCACTGGTATCGAATGGAATGCACAGCGAATCGGTTATTACAAATCCCTTCATAAACTCATAAATTTTGATACGATGTTACGGTAGGTCCGATTGGAGTACTTAAACACACAGCCTTCAGTTCGCAAATTGGGTACATAAGTGTCGGGAACGGGCGCATTGTTTCGCATTCTCGGTATCGTGCAGTGTGTAAGTTTTACCTGAAGAATTTGTAATTTGTTTTGCGAAATATTTATTTTTCGTCATTTATGTAAATAAATTTGTGTAAAAACTTGGGTAAATAAATTATTATAAAACTCGTTTGTTTATGATATTACGAGAAAAATTATTTTATTATGGCTCACGTATTTACAAATGAAAAATTAATGGACATGGTGCTTTGCTACGGTGAAGGTAGATAATATGCTGCTGCTGCAACTCGTTTATATGCCGAAAAATTTCCTGATAGGATAGTGCCGAATCCTAGAGCTTTTGTGGTAATAGTGCAACGGGGACGGTCTACTGTAGATTTGAAACCTCGTCGTGGGCGAAACGGAGGTGGACAACGACCTGTCTGCGTATTGGATGCAAAAGAAACAATCCTCGACATAGTGACTGAAAATCCTTCCGCAAGCACCTGGGAAATTGCACGCCATTTGCCGATATCAAATCGCGTTGTGTGGCGTACGTTATGAGAAGCACAGTTGTATCCTCACTGTGTGCAGAGAGTGCAGGCAATGATTGCAACGGATTATCCCCTTCGACAGACATTTTATAACTGGTTGTTGGAACGCCATCAAGAAAATCCAGCTTTTTCAACGAATGTGTTATGCACTGATGAGGCTACCTCTACGCGGAACGGCATATTAAATTTCCGAAATACATATGTGTGGGCAATGGAAAACCCACACGTTACGCGACGTACTAATTTCTAACAACGGTTTTCCATAAATTTATGGGCAGGAATTGTTAATAACATGCTCATTGGACCGTACGTATTACCGGCTCGTTTATCTGGGACAGACTATCTTCAATTTTTGCAGAATGTTCTTCCAGAGCTTTTAGATGTACCGTTAGACATGTGGTTACTATTGGGTGGTGTTTCACCTCATTACAGCCGTGCTGTACGTGAACATTTACACATGTGTTTCCGGATCGTTGGATAGGTCACGGAAGTGCTACACCATGGCCTCCTCGTAGTCCTGATTTAAATCTTTTAGACTTTTTTTTTAGGGGGGTACCTAAAGCAGCGTGTTTATGCAACAGAAATAAATATTATTGATGATTTACGTCACCGAATTCATGACTGTGCTATGGAATTACGGTATAATTTTCCACGAATAACTGAAAACTGGCTACATCGAGCAGAATTATGTTTCATAAACGATGGGCAACATTTCGAACATCTTTTGTAATACTCGAAGGTACGTAAAACAGCTGATACCTAAATGCGTTTTTATCATTTAAGAAACAATAACAATAAAATCCCTTCATTTCGTATTTATTCAATGGTTACACATTGCCGACCTTCATTGCATCTATCCAGCCGATTACTTGGGTTAATGCGCTCGAATTTTATTGTTCATGAACGGTTCGAAGACAAACTGAATTGCATGAACACCGTAAACTGAATCAGAGGTTTTAAAACAGTGAAACTTTTTGATGTTATGAAGGTCAGTTTTTCAATTTTTAGCTGGATTTTTGAGATTTGCAGAATGAATCCATTTTATGCTAAGGAATGTACAGTATTAATAAATGACAGTAGTGTTATGACACCCAGTATAGTTTAATCTTAGAGCAAACACATTGTGCTCCCCACTTAACTCTGTGAATATTAATTCTAGTGACTGTTTTCGACTTAAATAAAATTTACTTCACTTTTCCCTTTTCACCTTCTATTTTGTGCAAAAAATTAAAGAACGATAAAAAACAAAAACAAGTCACTGTTTAACGGACAAGTCATTTCGTGCCCATTTTCTAAAAACACTAATTGACGTACATAGTTTTGATATTATTTGGTACAGAATTATAATATTTACTGATGCAGTACGTAAAATATTGTTCGAATGTAGGAGTTCTATGAATGGATAGTGTAATAAGTTCTTTCAATCGAATGTTAACCGTGTGTATATCAGTTCTAAACCTAATTTTTTATGCAGATATTTCGGACATTTATTTCGTAATTATTTTGTGAAATAAAGTTAAGCTATGAAGATGTCGCCTATTTACCATAGTTAACCAATGAACGGCTACCAATTTATGAGAAATATGCGATTTTCTATGTATACCGAATATCAAGCGTAAACAACTGCTTTGTACTCGTTGAACTCTATTTGCTGATTCCTTAGTCAAACAAGGACCATACACTACATCGTAAAATGTTTGTATGTAAGTAAAATGTATTGGTTTAGAGCTTATGGTTTTCGAGATGTCTGCACTCACAATTACAACTTGTAATAAGAACCATATTTCAAGAAAATAAACAAAAAGGACATAATAGCTTTTATGAGTAATCTGGAAACATAAAATCAACTAATTGCTAAAATACGAACAAAATTGGAAGAAAAATCGAGGTGTACAATTTTGTTTATTGAATCTTCTGTTGTTAATTCGAGTCTAAATATAAGGTATATTACACATCCTTAAAGAAATTAATTTAAGGATCTAAAAGACTTGGGACTTAATAGACTTTTGGGCCATAGAAATGGCCCAATAAAGAAACATTTCGTTCAGATATTGACTTGCGTATCGATGATAATGAATTGATGCACTTTATTTATACTTATTTTTTTAAGTTTAAAATCCAACCAAATACGACATAATATTTAAAATTATAATGAGACGAGCATCTGCAAGAATCAGCCAGAAAACATAAGCAGATATTCAACAGCTTCCAAGACAACGATTAAAATGTCAATGTTTCGCTTAGACTTAATAGATGAATAAAATAAAATTTATCCTTTTCTTTTTGTTTATCCTCTTGAATAGTGATTCTTAACAGAAATTCGATCCATATAATTCTCTCTATTATTTATCTAATAACACGTCTGGTCTTCTTAAATCGGTACTTAAAATTTTTTATTTTTGGTAAAAAAAAGTTGCCTTTTCTCACTTTCTCCTTTCGCATATTTACTTGTTAACATTTTTTTCTTTGTTTTGAATATGTTTGCGGTTTCATTTGGTGTTAGGGGATCCTGTTATACAGACGTTTGTACCCACAGAAACTGAGATTGAGCAGAAAAGATCGAATCTGGGGATTTCTTGCGATAACATCAGTAATTAATGTAAATATAACAGCATCGGTCGGACCGAGTGTACTAACGAATGCGATTAAAACAAAAACACAATGAAAGGAACAGTAACTCTCCGAATTATTCCACTTAGTGCTTATTTCCATTTCGAGCTTTGCAGCAGATCCGAATATATGTGGCCTCAGTCGGTCAGAGTAACACAAAAGTAAGCTAATTGAAGAAAGTGTGCGTACTTCGCCTGGCCTACTGTGGCATTCGGCAATAGAGTCGAGCGCATATCGCGGCGGTAGATCTTCAAAATGGGTTCCGAAGCGGCCCCACTTGCATATCTATCTCTTGGAAATGCGAATTGTCCCTTTATTATATATTCTCCACATTTTTATTACTAATATAGATTCCGAGATTTATTAGGTCCTTATAAACCGTTGCGAGATCCCGATTTTAATAAAATGCCACTTCGTGCCGACCTTCTCGGAAGTTCTTAGACTTTTTTTTATCGATGGCTGCAATTACAGTTAATCATACTGGTTTTTTATGTAGACGTTTCAGAAATGTTTGAGAACGTTGAAACTATTAATACCAATTTTATAAAAGCTTTGTCGATCATACTACCCATACGTAAATCCGGCTACAAGTAGGCATGTCCGTAGTCATACTCATACTTACACCTGCACGGCATTTACGATCGATCTCCTTTTAACTTTGGTGAAACAGATTTGTCGCTTGCAGTTTTTTTTGGGATTTTTTCGTTGGGATTTAGAAAACGATAAGAGTTAGAAGTCGAGTTAAATTGGGGCAAAGTTGCGTACTTTGGTGCTCAACAAAAATAATAACTGAAAAATCTACTACGATTTGTACGAATAACTTTTGAAATATTTCCAAAAAACCTAAAAACGTAATGTTATTATTGTAAGGAGCACAACAAATTTAACACATTCTGTAGGCACTTAGGTTTATTACGATTATTTCGTTAGAATTTACTTAAAACGTTTTTTCTCGTTTTGACCATCATCAACTCTATTTTGTCTTATGGCCTTTGGAGTTTTATTTCTTAAATCGCAACATCTGATTCTAGTAAAATTTCCTGGTTTGAGTCTAAATTAGACAGATATTGCTCTCAATGCCCCCTTTATATGGAATGAGATTGTAATTGAGTAATTTAGACAAATGTAAAATTTAAATATAATTGAAAATTACTTCAGAACGTTATCATACAAGGCAATGCAAAACAAATTCAAAAAGATTACAAAGAGAAGAAATGGCATTCTGCACATCCAACATAGCACATAAATTAGATCACACTAAGGACTCGTCACTTCTGCCTATGATTTTTCGACTAAACGTCTTCTGATTATCTCATATTTAATTCCGGTACCAGCTGCCTTTTATATGTTACATATTGGAAATTCCGATTATGAACGAAACGCTGACTGTGGGATCGGTGCACATTTGCTCTTTGTCAATGCGGTTTTCCTCTATTTGCCAATCTTAACTGGTCCGCATTTTGGGGCGCAGGTCACGCCTATCAAGGAAACACAACACAGGACACAAAAAAAACTTCGTGGCGTAGTGCAAGCGCATATTGCAAATCAGTTTCGTGTCGTTTTACGGATGCTGTAATGACTGATTTAATCGATTTAAGCTCGAAGTCAAATTCTGATGAAGAATTAACTCATTACATGTTAAATATCCAAATGAAAAAGGGCAAGTGTATGAAGAAGAAGAAAATTATTGTTAATTCGGAATTTACCGAGAAATTATGCCTGTCGTTCCTCCATTTTTAAATTACGCAACACGAGGGTAGTAAATTATGTCGCGAACACTGCGTGAGGCAAACTGAAGCAATCGCAGATCTGTGCTGCCCTGCACTACGTCTCAATTCGTGGATATATGGATATATATATGGATATATGAGGTTTGTTCAACAAAAAAGGTAACTTTTTATTTCTATCGAAAAATATTTATTTATTCATCAATACCTATTTTGTCCCCTTCAAAGTAATCCCCCTCAGATATAATACACTTGTGCCCGTGCTGTTTCCAATCCTCAAAGCACTTCTGATATGCGCTTTTTGGTATGGCTTTCAGTTCTTCCAGCGATGCGGTCTTTATTTCCTCAATCGTGGCAAACTTCCGTCCTTTCATGGGTCTTTTCAGTTTTGGGAATAGGAAAAAGTCGCAGGGGGGCAAGTGCAAGACGATGGCTGAGGCATGATTACGGTGTTGTTTTTGGCTAAAAAATCACGAACAAGCAACGATGTGTGAGCAAGTGCATTATCGTGATGCAAAAGCCATGAATTGTTTTGCCACAAATCCGGGCGTTTTCTTCATATTGCTTCACGCAAAGGGCGCATAACTTCAAGGTAATATTTCTTATTGACCGTATACCTTCTGGTAAGAACTCACGATGCACCACGCCATTGTAATCGAAGAAAACAGTGAGCAAAACCTTCACATTGATGCACCTGGCGTGCTTTTTTCGGTTTTGGCTCTTCTGGCCGCTTCCATTGGGATGATTGGGCTTTGGTTTCGACGTCAGAACCATATACCCATGTTTCGTCACCAGTTATGACTCTTTTGAGTAAGTCTGGATCGTCGTTGACGTCATTCAACAGCTTCTGAGCGATGATTTTTTTGGTCACAATATAGCAATTTCGGAACAAACTTCGCTGCCACACGTTTCATGCCCAAAACATCCGAAAAAATTGCATGACCAGACCCAACCGATATGCCGACATCCTCAGCAACTTCTCTAATAGTGATTCGACGATTCTCCATAACAATTTTATTCACTGCTTCAACGTTTTCATCGGTTGCTGACGTACTGGGGCGTCCAGGGCGGGCATCGTCATTAACATCTTCTCGGTCTTCTGAGAAGAGCTTGTACCACTTATAAACATTTTTTTAGTCAAAGTAGACTCACTAAATGCCACAGTCAACATTTTAAGTGTGTTGGAGCACTTAATATTATTTTTCACACAAAATTTAATGCAGATTCTTTGATTCATTTTGCTAAATGGCTGTTAAAAAAAATTGAAACTCGAATGTGCTGTGCTGTCCTGCCTTCCGATGTGCGGTCCGGTTTAGTCGTGTTTGTCTATACTTACATATTGCCGGCTTTGATGAATTACTTCGGCAACTGTTCAATGATGCAATATGCAGCTGAATGCAGTTTTACTGCAAAGGTTAGTCTCATTATCATGACTCATGACGGCCAACCCTTTGAAAAAGAAAGTCGTTTGTTTACAAGTTGTTTTTAAGTGGGCATTTA
Source organism: Serrognathus titanus (assembly GCA_039766575.1). Taxonomy (NCBI): domain Eukaryota; kingdom Metazoa; phylum Arthropoda; class Insecta; order Coleoptera; family Lucanidae; genus Serrognathus; species Serrognathus titanus. The sequence goes on along the minus strand of CM077914.1, from coordinate 47,236,614 downwards.
TCGAATGTTTAGCTTAAATAATGCTTTTAATGATTTGCAAAATGCCGATTTCTTACATTATTTTCAACATTATCCAGGAAGACACCGATAAAGCGTTAGTTTCTTATTAAATTATGCATACAAATAACGTATGTACAGTTGAAAAAAAAAACTCGCAGCAATCCATGGAAAATTAACGTGTGCCTTAACTTGATTGTTAGATAAATGTAATGAAATAAATGCAAACCCAGTTATGTTACAGAACGTCATGAATGGTTTAAAACGTAGAGTTTTAAAACGTATTGAACATTGTCATTTCAAAGCATGCTAGAGTTTTTTTTTCAACTGTACATATGTTATTATTATTAAAGCAAACAGATGAAATTATTTGTGACCCCAAAAATACCCGCATCCGTTTTGAAACACGTGTGTAATGAGTAACTTTTTGATTCAATCTGTAGATTTTGATCGTAATTAATCGGAATTTTTAGGTTTAATTACTAAATAAAAGATGGCTATCGTCGAGACTTGGTATCACACAGACAATATAAGTATTGCTGTTAACACCGACAGAATTAACATTCAAACAATGCCACAGTGTGATCAAGTGCTACCTTGTTTATTTACACGAATATTTTGTTTTTGGTGTTTTTGATGTTTTTAGTTTTAAAATAATTCGTACTATGAACAGTGTGATCTTGTTTTTGTCGTGTAATTTAAAATAATTTATATTTTAGACATACAATATTTCTATTAACAAACAAGATTGCATCCATTTAGGACTTGTAGGGTCGACAAGAAGAAGATCAACAGTTGTAATCTAGTCCCTGTCGACTCGCACAGGGACTACAAGGACGCAGTTTTGTTTGTTAATAGGAATATCTTTTGTGTGTTTGTATGTGTTTTGCATATTCTTTATTTCTTAGATATGTTGTTTAATTTTGTTTCAAAAAGCAAGCTCAGAAAACATTCCTTAGGGAAACAGGAATTTGGAACATTCAGGAGACAGGAACTTGTCGGCTCAGTAAGCAGGAATTTGTTTGGCTTGGCTTGATAAACTCAGGACAGGAAGGATTTCTTTCACCGAACGAAATTAAACATGTACGCGATCACTTGTTTATTAAAAATAAACTTTAAAGTTTAAAATGTTTCGCGATTCTTCGAAAACCAAAGAAAAAATATTTTTTTTAAAGTTAACTTACGATCAGTTTTACAATGGTTGGATAAACTAAGTATAACTATCCTCTCCTGATGTGTGTGGGTTCTATGTGGGAGAAAGAATTCCCATTGCGCGGACCTTTTTCGGGATTTCTACCAGCTTCTTTGAACTTGGTTCTCTACAATTCCCCAGTTTATAACGCGAATGCCGAAGGAAAAAATAGCATCAAAGTCGGTCGCAGCCGCCTCCCTTGGAAGAGGGAACCCTATAAAAGCAGCGCGAGAATTGCACATTGCAGACAATTAATCTAACTTTTACGAACTCAAGATTCGAAGAAATAATCCCAGTTTTTTTTTTTTTTTAGAGAAAGGATTGCTTTATAGTGCTTTATAGACATGAAAAAATAATTTCAAAGTATGCTTTCCGTTTCAGGTTTAAAAGCTTCACTTTAATTTATTTTTTTGTTAAATGGTACAAATCGTTTAATCTAATTAAAAATTTATTGTAGTGATATTAAACGTCAGGGTTTAATTTAACGTAGGGTATTTTCACGTGCGTTCATCCGAGATCCATATTTTACGAAGTACTTAATACGGGAGCGAAGTGATATTAATTTGTGCAAGTCCTTGGTTAACGGTGGCGCGCACTTTCTAAACGACAACAAGTTATAACAGTTTGTTATGAAGTGCTCGGATTAAACGAGGACCTGCTCGCACTATACGCAACCAAATGGTCCACACTAGGGATTAACTTAATTACTTTAATCCTATTTATTCCGAAATTGGTTCTTGAGATAACTACACGATTTTATAGGAATTAGTCAAGTTGCCTCTGATGTTATTTTGATGGGGCAATTAAGGCTTCAGCACTGGAAACGTGGTCGCGCATTACGAAAATTTCCTACAGTCGGCATTATATTAGAATTTACATAAAGTATTCAAACTTCGGCGGTGCGAAATTGACTGGTTAAGGCATTAAGAAAAGCGGATTCTCTCTAGTCTAATTCGATTTAACGTGATGCTCTGAACGCTGCGTTTTCCGCACTAAAAAAAAAGTGAGACGCAGTGATTTACATTTAGAACGAAATTTACATTTAAATAAGGCATTGGTATGTAAAAGCGCCTCCTAATTTCTAACTAAGTAAATGCGATAGTTGCATTTTTGGAAATTTGTTTAGTTTTGAGGAATACCATATAATAACACTGCGGAAATTCAAACGAGTTAATTTCCGAAAGAGTATTGAAATTGTGAGAAAACAGACAATCTCACCGGTCAGGTTTAAATTAATTTATTATTTTAAAGCGGCTGTTTAATCCGGGTTCCTTTGTATCTTGTCGGAATGCCAAGATTCGCAAGATAAAGTGCGGCAAGCCGCAGACTAACGTTCTAATACAAAAGCAAACTTTTCCGTTGCCAGATTAATTCATTTCTAGCGATTCATTCAGAAAGTTTTCCCGAGCCATTGCTGCTTAGGAAAACCTAATCAAAGAGAATGTATAGACGTAAAGGATTGCCTTGCCAGGGCCGCATTCAGAGTCTCCGAATAATTAATCGGGTTTAAAGGTGCTTACTGCGTCACCGGTGTGTTTATAACATCTAATGCTGCATGTAAGGAAGTTGATTTGATCTGAAGTGCAACTAAGCCACGTAAGATAAACAAGGCACCAGCTGAGAGGTGTTGTTGATTATATTGCATGGTGTTATCCAGACACAATTTGCCTCCCGCGCAATTCGAGCTTACGATGGATACTTCTCTAGCCGGTTTCTGCCACACGAAACGACGTACTTCACAAAGAATGGAAGCATTAGATCGCCTTATACTGATGAAAATATCGTGGAAAATGCACAGCTATAGTCATTGGTTTTTTGTGATTACCGATACTTAGTGTACACAATGAGTATACACTAGTGTTTCTTGGTAGAAAGAGGTTCAGAGTTATAACTTAGGCCTCTTTTAAATAAAATAAGTCGTTGTCGAGCACTTACAAATAGATATTGACTCTTTTTGTTCTTCTGAGGTGCTGTTTTTATATTGTATACAAGTTACACCATGAGACACCGAAACAGGTGTTGTAATTATGCAGTTCACCAAAAGCGTTACACAAAAATGTTACTAAAACATACAATACCAACATAAACTTAACTTATGGAGTGCAAGTGTATTTTACATAGACTATCGTAAGAAGATAACTCTAAACAAACAAGTACTTAGACGTTGTTGCAGTCTGAGACACGAAACAATAAATTTTTATTAGATGTAGCTGTGGAATGTATGAGTTTTCATTCAACGTAATGCTAGTTCTGTGATTTTGGATACAATTTTCGACTGCAATTTTCTTGAAAATTATTAACTTTTCGTTAAGGACATACCTATTAGTGTGATCGTTACCATTTCTGCTGATACATTACAGGCTTCAAGCTTGTCATAACTATCAGTCATCTAGTATATTGTTATAAATTTGGTTTCAAATTAAATTAAAATAATTGTTACCGATCATATTAGAACAATCAACGGCGGGCTACAATACAATAGTTGATTATACAATAGCATTTTATAGTGTGTGGTATATTTACTGCATTAGTGTGCATACTCACATTTCAAAATAAAACTGTTCAAGCTTTGCGTTCCTTCTACTTTTATAATGTAAATCCGGCGTTTCGAATTTTTCAATCTATTCAGCAGGTTGTGAGCTTTGACCTTAAGTGGTACGCAATTAAATTTATAAATAAATTTACGTGTGAGAGTAAATTTGATTTGTTATTCAATTTGGTGGATGCGCCGGACATTACCGCTTGTGTTATTGTGGCGATAAAAAATAGAATAGACATGCAAAAGCTTCTCTGTCGACGAAAGCTTAAACGTATGACATGCGTTTGGTTGGTGTATTACCTTTTTGGTATACTAGTGAGAATTGTAAAATACAGAATGGTTGTAAAAGTAATTAAAACATTATTAACTAAATGAAAAATGATGGCCGTTATAAAGCCATCATCGTACGTAAAATATAATTAACTTCTTGCCGGACGGCTCGTTAGCGTTTTGCATTTTGTCATGGATTATCTTTATTAGAGTGCAACTCTTTTTTTTTTAGAATCATGGGTAATTATGTACGGTTTTCCAACTGGTACAAATGGCGTCATTATTATGCGATCGTAAAATAAGCTCGAAGCAGAACACACTGCAAACTTGTAGTAGAATGGGGTTATATTGTATTCCAAGATTGTATCATATTTGGTTCGCTGCACAAGAACACTGCGCTGCAAAATCAGATTATCTGCAACATATGCTCAATTATTTCATTACCAAGACAAATTGGTATTCAGATTGCTTTTGCTCGTGCAAGTTTGCCTCGTCGGTAATAATTGGACATTTTCGGACTGCAACAGTAGCGAAAAGTCTAATTTGATTATATTATTCGACCTCGACCTTTAAAGTTATCATCATTGTATTTTAATATTGTAAAATATATTACAATTACCGGTTCAATTTTATCTAAACTTTAAGCAACTTTTATGTGAACCTTGCAGTTCAAAAAGTATTATTTTTGAAAGGAGTATATCAAAATAGAGTAAAACTAAAAATCAATTATACGTATAAAAGTTAGCCGGAAGCTTGATATAAAGATTACAAGCGTCTCGTTTACGAGATACAGAAACATCAAACTTTTTTCATAAATATAGGTAAGAGATCACATTCGACTTTAAAAAAAGAAGCAGACCGAAGCGACGACATGGACGTCGATATTTTTGTTCGGAGTTAAAGTTTTCGGTGTACTTTATTGTTGGCAAAAGTTCGGCAAAAAAAGCGAAGAATCGCGGCGCAGATCTCAATAAGCGAGTTCTGCAGTTGCAGTTAGGGCTTGCTGAAGTTCAGGATTGTGGTGATATTTCTCGCACGACTGCGGGCCAAATTACAGTACACCACCGTAATGGCGGTAAGTCAACGCCAAGAAGGCCCGTTGCAACATGATTTCTGGGTTTAATAAAGGCGGGATTGTTTATTTTTGCCAGGGGTTTCTGCATTTATTCGCTGCAACACTTTCAGTTTTGTGTTATTTCATCACGCAGAAATAAAAGGATAACGATTTAATGTCGTAATAGTTGATTGCGACGTTACGACCAAAACCATAAATTACTGGAACGGATTGCGCTTGTCACCGAGCTGAATATTAAACCCATTAAACACCCCGAAAGAAGAATGATTAGCGATTTTAATTAACAAAGTTCTAAGTTGACAAAATTTTTCGGAAAGTTGGTGGCTGGCATCTTACGATGAATTTACTCATAATATTTTGCAGTGAAATTAATGTTATGAAGCGTCTACTAAAAGGCTCATTTTTTTACAGAAGAAAACACTGAAGGCTCAAATACATATTTTTTCACGTAACTTACTTGAAATCTACTATTCTTTAGCCGATGTTCTTTTTGCTACAAGCATGGTTGGAAGTAAGAGCAACAGCAGTGACCAGTAGCAAGAAGAATAGCAACAAGGGCTCTGTTGAAAAAAAAAAAACTCTTACGTAACAAAGAAAGAAATATGGCAAAAAAGAAGTAATGGTTTAACTGAAGATGTACATACAATTGCAGTGGAAATCTCCTTATATAATTTTATTTAACACAATTCGAACTTTAACAAATACAACAAATTAAATAATTAATAAATGGAATAAACGAGAGAAGAATAAAAACAATAAATCAAACAATATGCTTGATACTGGTTGATCCTAACGGATATCATCTGGATTCTTGGAGGGCAATGTCTCGAACAGTGCAGTAATATATGCAGAAACTCTTTTAGGACGATGGTATGTTGCTTACGGTGTTCCTGTTTTATTCTTCTTCAAAGATATCGTTGAATATGTTTGGAGGAGTGTGAGTGATATCTCAACAAAGGCTCCACAAAAGGCGTGTGTGTGGTGGTGGATGCTTCTGACAATGGCTGCACAGAAGGCTTATGTGTACTTCCAACAACAATGACTGCCCAGGAGGTTTATTTATGTGTGCTTCCAACAATGTGTGCACAGAAGACTTTGGGTTTCTCCTGACGATGACGGCACGGGAGTCTTGTTAGAGTTTTCGACAATGACTGCACAAAATGCACTGAAGCTGGAGCGGTTGGCGCTCTCTCTTTTATAAGACTTTTTCGTAGCCGGGATGCTTCATTGGTCTAAAAGTATAATCGAATTACAAATGACCAGAACTGTATCTTATTCGTCAGGAGGTAGTCTTTCCGTGTTGTCTTAGAGGCCAAATTTGAGGATTTGCGGGACAATCATGAACGAATGCGGTTTCATTTTAATTCGTCAATGGTGGTCTAAATTTTGTTTATTTGCGACATCGTCATCGTTGTTTTGTTATGTGAAGGTCTGCGTGACACTTCGCCTATGTGACATTCCAATTACGAACTCTAAGCACCTGAACTGATCTGATCTGAGCTACACTTTAGAAATCGTAATGAGAACACTAGCAAGCGTCGTATATGTCAAACTGACCATGTGCGCGCCACATGTATTCCCTTTCCCCACCCTTTTGGTGCTTGAAACGCAAACGATATGACAGGTGCTCGAGGGGAAGAGGGAAATCAAAACTGATTAGTTCAGGTGCTTCACGCTCTTACAATTGGAACGCTTCGAATCATCTCCGGAGTAGTCCCGAGTAGCACAAACATGTAATTGGAAAGCGCTTATTAACTAATGTTATCAATCTGGCGTTTCTTAATGTCTGTCATTTTGACGTTTGTCAATTTGACATTTCTGATATTTGTCTTTTTGATGTTTGTTATCATCTGTCATCGTAACCTGCTGCGTTAGTTACTAAGCAACGTGCAAGCCCCCAATTTCAATTCGTTGCATGTGTCAAACAAGATTCAGCGTTTCAGCAATGTGACTTCAAGCGCCAACTGATCTGCTGCAAACATATTAGACGATTTATGTGAATGATGACAAGTCTCTAACCTAATCAGATTAATTTAAACTTTAAATTATTGCTCATTTAAAAAATAGCAACTTTACACAGAGATAAAAGATCAGCTCTAAATGAATATAAAAGAGCTGCGATAGCTGTGATACTAAATAATACACTGATAGTATTTAAAAATGTAACCTACAAATTTGTTCCTCCAAAGCGCTTTAACAGCAGCCAGCCAAAAATTTTTGGAGCGCTGTCGTCTAACGTCAACGCGCTATAGAAAACCATGCAGCCGCTTTAAAGGCTGGATTCTGTTGGACACAAGCATTGGTATTTGTTGGATTTTAGGCTGAAAGTGCGTCGATCTTCTTTCTTCTGTGGACATTGCAAGTGCCACAACAGCCAAGAGTTTTGAAGATGTTCAGTGTTATGAGGGAGGATGTCGATAAAAAAAAGGAGATCAATGTGACCATTATACTGAAAGCATAATGGCCGCAAAATCCGAATGAAAATTAACTCATCGCTTTCTTGTATTGCTTTAAAAAATATGCTTAATTCGTTAAGCCTCCTTAAGATTCTTTTGTTTTAGCGTTTATTATTTATTACACCATTGGGCTCCTACATCCCAAATGATTTTTTTAGATTATGTTTTAGTTTTTTCGGGTGGAAGAGGGCCGAATTCTTTCTTAGTAGAAGGGTTTCAATTATACATCCAAGAGTCACCGTTGACAATAATATTTTAAAAAAGGAATCGCTTTTTCTATCTGTGAAGCTTTAGTTCTGACGTAAACAATCTGAGAATCCAGCCGGCAGAAATTTCTTTAATTTTTAAGACAATTTTGGAAACCAGCGTTTAGAGTAGATTTGCCGGAAACAGTTTACTTCTTTAGATTTCGTTTGCACTGGCCTTTAGCTTTTTGTTTCATCTTTAGTCAATTTCCTTTTTCAATAGAAAGTCAGAGATCCAAAGATAGAGTGCTGTGTGCAATCGTTTAAAAGATCGTGAAACCGTGAATTTGGAAAAACATGATCCCATCAATAATGATATTTCCAAGTGAAGTTTGAATTCTAGAATGGATGAATCAAGAATTTTGTTTTACCTCTTCCGAAAATAGCTAGGTCTAGTGATTTTAAAGACCTTAGACCTATCAATATGTTGCCAGTCTTGTCAAAGCTGGTAGAGAAATGTGCTGAAGATCAAATTCGGGCACATTTATCTAAATTTAATATTTTACCTTCTTTTCAGTCGAGTTTCAGGAGAGGATATAACTGTGCAACTGCATTGTCACTGATCATGGACGAGACCTTTACGGCAATATTGTGTTGATATTACTTGACTTCTCAAGGGCGTTTGATACTATTGATCATAATTTTTTACTTTCTACATTACATTATATTGGTTTTAGCACAGTTTTTATAGTTTTTTTTTAAGAACTATTTATCTAATAGAAGCCAAAAAGTTATTCTAAAAGGTCATGTATCTCAATCCTTCAAGCTTAATTCTGAAGTTGCACAGGGATTCTGGGGCCATTATTGTATTGTATTTACACAAGTTTTGTTTTTGATAAAATCATGCATTGTAAGTGTCGTCTTTATGCCGACGATACACTATACTATATCACTCCTTTAGTCGAATGAACATTGTTGCTGGTGTGGATCAGATCAATCATGATTTATATACTTTATGTACTTCGGCTACAGGTCAGGCTTTATCTATTAATCCAAATAAATCTTGTGCGCTAGTTTTTAGCAGGAATAAGTCTCGGACAGCTGCTTTAAATTTCATTAATTTACGTATTACCAATCAACCTTTGCCTATTATTGACTGCGCGAGAAATCTAGTCTCTTTATTGATGTAAAGCTCCGATTCAAAACTCATGTAACTAAATCGGTGCAGATAGCCTTTAGCAAACTAAAAATGCTCTACGGTAACAAGGAAATCCTTAGTCAAAAACTGTGTGAAAAGGTATACAATACGTTGGTTCTATCGCAATTTAATTATTGTGACGTTATCTATGGTCCATGTTTGGATAAAATTGATGTCAAAAGAATTCAGCGTGTGCAAAATGCATGCTTACGTTTTACTTATGGGTTGAGAAAAAGAGATCATATTTCACACGTATTTGATAGAGCGAAATAGCTAAACGTGACTCAGAGGCGAGTGCTGCATTGCTCTGTATTTTTTTTTATAAAATCATTTACATAAAAACGCCTGGTTACCTTTACAACAGACTATTTTACAGGACAGACATTCATAATATTAATGTTAGATACAAAGGTCTTTTAACACCGTCTGCTCATCGCACTGCTATGTTTCAAAGCTCATTTTTTTTCAACATTGCTAAATTTTATAATAATTTACTAGGAAAACTGAAATCTTTAACGATCATTTAAACAATACATGAAAATACATTTATTAAATAATCAGCAACCAAACATTCCTCATTGACCAGTTCTGCTATCTTATCATTTTTACCGATCATTATTCTCCGGGCAACTAGAACTAGAATTAGTTGTTATGTTTTTACTATTTGTATTTTTCTATTCAGTTACATTTCCTTTCCGCCAAAATCAATTTAATTTACGCATTTCTGCTAATTTGGGTTCCGAGGGTAGAGCAGCATATTTCTTTGAAAATTGCTGATTCGAAACCCCTTGGTCACACTACTTGTGTTATATAGTTTTTATTATTATATATATATATCTTAGCTATGTTATGTTATTTGTGGGGTGACCAATAAAGATTATTTTTATTATTAATTACTGGGTATGGTCTTCGGGCGTATGAATGTGGAAGAACTCAGAGCTTAATTACATGCACTATGTTCATTATCCATCTTCTAACTGATTTCCGGTTGAACCGCTTTACCGACGGAAGAAATAATAAAAAATAGCAGCAGCTCTGAAGAATTCCTTTTATAAGAAAGTATGAAATGTCGGACGAAGAAAAACAAGTGATGTGGTATGAGAGAGATGAAAAAGTAGAAAACAACAAAAAAAAAAGAAAATGATAAAGGTGGATATAAACGCGCTCTTTTTTTCCTATGCTCTGCTGTTTTTTGCTTGTTTCTTAATAACAGACGGATATTCCATTTGGGTAGGTAGTTTAGTGGAGAAGCTGACGCCGTTTCAATTTTTCAAAATGACCTAGTCGAAGGAACATTTTGCCGACTTTACCAAAAACTTGAGTCGCCACCACGCACGCAATTACCAACTCGATCACTCATCTATATCGTCGATTCAGCAAGGTGTTACATGTAACCTTCCTGACAAGCCTCTTTGGTACCTAAGTTGCAACCCTTTGGTTGTTCGAAAAATAATTTCAATTGCCTTACTACGAAAGAGCAGATGTTTTTTTAGGACAATAAAATAGCTTTATTCAGTAATGTGTTGACCACGTTAGGTGGTGATCAGCATCATTAATACTCTTCATTTATCATCATCGGTCATTTGGTCGATCAGATTGTAGTGCGCCTTGAGCAGAAAAATTACCAGAAAGAAATTTCGCAAACTAATCATATACCACATAAAGTTTTGTGTGCAGTTGTAGCTGTTTTACTTTGCGAAAATAAAAAGTCAAATATGACGAAAAGGCTCATTTGGATTTCCCATTTTTGAAGGAACACCAAATAAACAACCAATCACCTCAATATTTTTACTGAATGATAATTCTAGTACCAATTACCAAAAAACAACACAATTTTGACATTTGGAATATCTTCTTTCCAATTATCCCATACCCTCAGAAAGATTCCTTCGACAAGACTCATTCAGCATCTTGGAAAACGGTTGCCATAAGTTAAAAAAAATGTATTTTGGCCTTTTTTTGGTAGTGAGGAGTCTTTATACTCCACTGCATGGATTCCCGTTTAGTGGGAGGGTCCCAGTGATATACCTAAGTATCATCACCGATGATAATTCGAATAAGAAATTTTCTGTCACTTTCCAAAGCAGCCGTTCTTGATCAGTTTTTGCTGAGGAGTAAGCAATCTAGAAATCCACCATGTAGACACCTTTATACCCAAATCGTCAAATTTCGTTGGCAATAACAGACACCTATATAAATCTTCCATTTGAACTTCCATGGGTCGATCGGACTGTGGGTCTTCGTTAATACCATCGAAAGTGGTAGACTAAAAAACAACAAGATAATAAGATGGTGGATTTTCCCCATGCAGAGAACCATTCTTTCATAGATAATATTTGGGACATTGCCTTCTTTTATCAGGAATTTTATGATACTTCGATGATCAACCTTAATTTCACTCATTTTGTTAACAAATAAACCTTCCCGTATCTGTAAATCTCACAAATTAAACACAACTCAGCACATGTACTTTCTTCACTTGACTCAATAAGTTAAAAGAGGACGAATTTTAGGTGTATACTAATTTGTTCTATTAGAACTAAATTTTCGAAAAAAATTCTACGTAAATTCTCACCTAAAAATTATTTATGACAGAAACTTGACGACTCAGATAACACTTTAAAGACTGGTTCGGGCACTTGAGGAAGCTACATTAATTCACGAAAGCTTGCCGAAACGGAATAACGTACTTGTTTTATGTAGCGTTACGATCAGCGCGGATTAAAATATGCTTTACATTTATTTTCATTTTACGACAGCGCCGTAGATGCGTATTTATGTGCTAATTTACGAGCTGTATGTTTGTGCATTTCGCGAGCGTTAAATCGCGAATACAATCTCTCCGCAGCACTAACAATATATCATTTAATTATAATTTTGTCGTCCGAATCAGATTGCTAGTTTTAAATGTTTGTGCGTATTTCGTACAGGGATCGGAATTTCCAAACATTGTTATTTTTTAAATTCGAACGTAAAAAAAAGAATTGTTTTAGAATCAGATGGTGTAAGTGGGCCCTCGGTAATTAAATTGGGACACAAGAGCAAAAGTAACGGATATGCGGAAGGCAAAAAAAACTACTGTAATGCCGAAGATAATAAAATCTGTAAGTAAATGAGACACCGAGTTACCGTGACTCACGAGACCTATCCCATCAACAGGAGCAGGCTGCGTGACCCTAACGATAGGTCCAGCGGGATATATCAGGCAGCTGATATCAAATCCCCAGTATTGACTGAGATTTTACGACAGTTGAGAGTGTTTTATCAGATTGATGAATATTCCCGCCTGCTGACAGACGTGGCACCCGTATCTAAGTTTCTTACCCTCAGCAAGAACTTCTTATAATCAGGAAAGTTTGCTCGACGGTCTACGCCTTGATCTATGTACCGGTGGAGCTGCGCCCAACTTTTCAAACTTGGAAATTCGTGATTGTTTAGCCGTTTAAAAACATTCCTTTTTTTTGAGTTTGCTGTTTTTTTTTTTGCCTGAGTGTTTAAAATTACAAAAGCTACTGATGATACCCAACCCAGCTCTGTACATACTTTTTTGTTTGTCATAACTGATGAGTTAAAGCTAAATAAAAATAATAAAATATACAGTCTCGAAGTATGGCGACAATAGATCTTTAAATTTTCCCTTTTAAAGTTGTTTTTTTTTCTGTTTTGGGTTTAGTTTTAGTTTGAAAAAGACAGATGCTTTTGGTTCTTGAAGCAGTATCACAAGTAGATCCCTTAAACTTTCGAAAGAATAATTTAAAGGATGAGTAATGATAAAAAAGGCGAATACGGTGCTGCCATAAAACTTGCATGTTACAAAAGTTTTAAATAGGTAAAACGGTATTTTCGGCGTGTTCTTCGTTTTGGCCGGCGACAATTCAGAGGAGATTTGTGGCGCGCTTTATCGCCCGGAACACACTTTTATCTTTCTCCGAGAAAGAAATTTGTAAGATTACAGATCATGCATACCTGCCTTGAAATGGAAGAATTCTTATTATTATAAATTACGATCTAAGTTCGCGGTTATGACGCCCGCACTTGCTTTAAACTTCGGATTTATGGGTCTCTTATTTACAATGGCTTTGCGCTTGGCTTTTTCTCGGGCTAATAAATTTCTGGAGATATACGACATCCTCCGACGCTTTATCAATATGCGATGATATCGTAAACAGTGGCAAAGCTGCATTACATTAATAACTGCTGTGCGATAAAGCTGCCTTCTACTTTTTTTTTTAAAATTCGAATTTACAACAACTTCATTAAACTCGATTTTGTATTACATCGATGTTTTCATAAGAGAATTTATTGGGAAATTGGAGCAGCCGTTTCGGCGCCCCGGAGTAGAATATTTAACTGCAAACAACTTACAATAGAGAATTAATTGTAACGTCGTCCCAATTTTCAGTTCAAAGATTTCAAAACCAAATAAAAAAGGAGTAAAAAAACATATTGATCTTTTTAGAACATTTAGCTGCGCAACAAGAAGTAAGCTACGTCGTGTAAGTTGCTCATAAAGCAACAACTATCCAATTTTCTGAAGTTTACGGACCACTGGTCCGGAAGGACAATGAAGAAAATGAGAGAGTCAAAGTAAAACGCCGTAAGACCGACCGACGACGACGCGAATTAAGCATCTCACATAACGAAAAATACTGCCTTGTATTTATTTATTATTTTAAGAAATGCGCCCTTAAAAGCAGCAACACGTTTTCAAGCTGCGCCATTGTGCGGTGAGTTCTCACGCCACGAATGGCCTCAATTTTCGCCTTTTGTAACGTTAAAACCTAATAACAGCATCGGGACGTATCGAATAATAACGTGAAATTATTCTTGGCAGGCGAAGCGTAATTATGAAAGGCGGGAAAAAATGGTATACTCGTTTTACGAAAGGAAATTTCATCATTCGACAATAATAAAAATTATAATCTCCTCAAATTTATACACCTGTGGAAAGCTGAGTTTCATTATTTCAACATAAAAATGTAATGTAGACTTCATTTGTTAAAACGAATTTTTGAGTGTTTCTTTTTTAATTTGTATTATTTATGAAAACAAACCATTATTTTTCAACAGTGAAAAGCGAATTTGCAAACACATCTCTTTCGCGTTGATAATATTTGACTGTTTTAGTATTATTATGAAAAACCTAAAACTGACCGCTTTCTGGAGATGAATCATGTCAAAGATTGATCAAAATGTCTCTTCTTGTATCCAATGTTTTTGACTGCGAGTGTATTTGGATATCTTTGAAAGCACAAAAATATTTACCGTTATCAAAATAGTTTTGCTAAAATGAAGCGACCTCATTTGTTAATGAAAGCAATCAGTTAATGTTGTTATTAACATTCGAAAATGGTGCTGCCTGATTAATATGCTTTTGCATACAGTTGTTGTTCATGGTTGTCGGCGCACGATTAATGGTCAGGAGCGATTGAAAATCTTTGTTAACTTTCGACTTTTGCTATTGCCACTGTTCTGAAATCAGGTTAAAAGTTTGGATACGAAGCGCAGCTGTTCCCCCGAGCACTGCGCTATTCATTATCTTGGAACAAAATATTTCGTCTCCCCGACGCCATGCAATTTCGAGGTGCATGGAAGTTTCGACAGACACCAAAGAAAAATCTCAATTGTCCCGGAGCTGCTTGATTTATTCGCCCGAAAACGTATTAAAACTGTTTTCAATTTGGTCGGTGCGATAGCGTCGATTCTCTTTGGATTAATGTGTGTTTAGACGTGGGATTTCTTGTTTTCTTCCTGGAAACATCGCACCTGCAATATTTCATAGTTACAAATTTCTGTAACTCCATCGCCGGCTAATCGATGAAGTGAAACGTAGCTCGGCGCTGAAATTTTCCTCATATTTTCCTTCCCAATTCTCAAATGATTTAAGATGGTAGACGTCGGAGGTAGTATTTCCATTAGCTGTGTACGTGCTGGGCCGACGAGGAGATATTGATTTTAATTCTGGTATTAAGTTGTATTAGAGTGCCACATACACCACGTATTTTTACAGAGAAAGAAACTCACTTAAATTGATTTAAAAACATTCTATATTTTTAGATAAATTAATATTACCTTTAATAATAATAATCAGCATCAGCATTTTATAAATGTGTATATAAATAGAAAACGCATGAGGTACAAAGGAAAAACTCCTTCAATATAACCCAATTGACAATTTTCAATATCAGGCGTTATATAAATTCCGAATACTGCGAGATGAGGAAAGAGATCAAACAGTTTCCATTGTCTTGATTCGAGAACTTATTGTGATCAAGCTGAAGCAACGAAGCAAAAAGACCGCGAAGAGTGCAGCGTTCATCTTTGAGGTGCAATCAAGGGCCCTAGAGCTTTGTAAGGCTTCTAGTTAGACCCTTTTATTAGAACTGTATACTTTATACCGGTTCTCTGTGCTGATGGCCTTCGTTTTCACACTATTCCTAACATATTGAACCGTTGGAAATTTTCCTTTACAACGAAAATCTATTTGAGAACAAAATCAATGAACATAGAGTATTTAATGTTAGAAATAGCGAAATTAGATATTTTCGTTTGCATTTTCCCTCTGCTGATTAGCTGGTGAAAAATGGCAAAACCATTGTACGCGTAAAATCTGCAATGCAGTTCCAAGAAAGAAACATTCCGATTCCAGCTGTGCGGTTAAAATATGTGACGTAGATATGGAAACATTTTTCAATCGGAAATGAGTCGGTTGCCGGGAATGAAAAGGAGAGATTGCACTAAATCAAGGCTTGCATTTGCATACAGCATATCGTGGTAATTCATCACCGAGGTTTAGGTGTTACTGGAAGAAGGAATGTCGAGGTCGAATTGTAGGTAACGAATGGAAATATAATGAACGTTTACAGTGTTAATAAATTAATAATAATTATGCGTCATTATTAATTATTCATCTTCCCCAGATGGTAATACATCTGTCATTTAAGTCAATAGTTTTAAAAGTGGCTAAATATGCTCACATCGATATGCTTGTGATTTGGTTTGCAAATTTTATATCATTTAATTTGGAGTTCAAAGGGACAGAAGAAGACTTAGGAGGTTTTGATAAGATCACACAAATCATGCAAATATATCAAGTTATTACAATTAACGTATGTCACATAAGTTTTGGGAAAAAATAATTAAATTCTTTAAATAAGTATAATGTAATTTATTTAAATGACCACTTTACCAACATTTTATCTTATATCTAAGTTAATTAAATCTACATTTAAAATAATGACAAAGGACCATGGTACGCAGTTTTTGTCTAACTTGCCCCATCATGTTTTGGACGATGTTTATATCAATTTCTCTTATCTTTTGATATAGTCTTTGTCTTAGTTGAACTTAATTTTGAGCTTCCCATCCATTATCATATACTTTTCTGGTCAGTAATCCCCAAAAATCTTCGATGGGTTGAGCTTGTGGTATATTTGGTGGATGAGTCATAGTAATAAATTGGAGCAACTTCGGTAGACATCTGTCGGTAAAAACGTCGGCATTAACAGCTTCACCTCTCACATGCCCAACGTAAGGTCGTGAAACTCCTCTCTCCGATATAGCACACCAAACTAAAATTTTGTCTTCAAATTTTTGTTTGTTTTGTGTTTAACGTTATCTGGACAATTTTCTATAACATTGGTATAAAAACCATCATTTCCTTTCATTTTTGAGTGAGAGAATGAGAAATCTTTTTCATCGTCCATTATGATCATTTTATTGTTTGCAAAATGAATTCGACATAATCTACAACAAATTGGAATTCTTCGTAACTGATCCTCAGTATAACGTGGACATTTACGTCTTTAAGCCTTTTTTCTGCAATATCCTTCTTATAGTTTCATGAGAAACATTAAATCTTCTGAATAACTTTCAATATGATATTCCAACTCGGTCTTTTGCACTTTCACAGATTCGGTTGGCACGATTTTCGGACGTCCACTTTTTGGTAAATTGAGGCAAGGTATACCTTGTTCACATTCTTTAATTGTTCTATAAATCGTTGTCTTCGAAATATTTTGCATGCGAAAAATGTTTACAATTTCTCGTTTGGGCACATGTCCAACCAGGTTGTAAATGCTTTTTCGAATTTCAAGTGTGTACGATATAACGGTACAAATTATTTGACATCTACGAAATGTCATAACAAGTTTGAGTATTAATTTAACTTGAAGGCTTCCGCGGCCGTCGTCCATTGTTGAATTCTTGGCTTCCGGTTGGAACCGCGTGTCTCAGATTTCTTCACTGCCGACGTTTCGTTCTTCGTTGCAGAAGAACTTCCTCAGGGCTGCTGCTGGTGGTGATGCTGCTACTGCTGCTGCTGTTGGTCTTGCTAGTCGTTGAGACTAGTCTCAACGACGCGAAGCAGTCGTCTTGTTGAAGCCATAGTTCATTCAAGATGATACCATTAATTTCAAACCATAAATCATGTCATTATAACGTAGAACTATTAATTTTCGAAAAGATATTACTGAATGATTGCTTTAATTAAAAAGAAACTGTTGTATGGCAGACAGCAACATGTTATGAATTATTTCATTATTATTTGATTATATGAATTATTGTATGGCAAGCAGCGCCATATTTTATCGATATCATATTATGTCATGGCCATAGCACCATTATGTTGAAGCTACATATCAAAATCGGTACAACGTAATTCGAGATATAAAAGTTTACGATCATGCAACGATTATTTTGTAACCAAAACCGTATGGTTTTATGACACCTCCAGCTTCAAAATTACTATAAATTAGATCGACTTGAATGAATGAATTAGTTGAGTTTTCTAGAATGCAATATGGGAAGCGATATTTCTATTTTTTTACTTTGCAGTTGAACAATATTTTTCCAATACGCTTGTTACTGTACATTGTAGCGCTGCATTGGTTGTGTCTCTAGAAGAAAAGGCGAAAGTAATACATTCAGGATTGAACCTTTTAAAGTAGTTAAAAGTTGCTACTGTTAAATACCCCTGAACGAAGGATCTTGTAAAATTGTAGGCGATATTTTTCAATGACCCCATGTAATAACCTTTTTATTAAATTAAGTTCGTGCCAGATACATGCACGCTCGAAATCCAATATGTACGAGAAAGTTTCTTTTTTATCAAAGAACGCTAATGCAAAGTTATAAAAGGGACAACTTTTACAAGTTTCTCTCACCAACAAAGCACGTGCCCTGCTACCCGGGCGAAAGAATTAACGTAAGGATTCTGCTTTTATAAGTCTCGACGAAGTGTAATCCGAATACCAATCAGGCACCAGCTGCATCATCGTCTGAAAGTTTTTTTTTGCGATTTTTTTTTTGAAATGCAATGGTTACCATCATTTTGAAAATCACTTTTAGTTACGTGTTAAATTAATTCAGCACGTACGGCTTCTTTTTTGTAGGAACTACGTATGTAATTAGTCGTTTGGTATTCTACTTGGGGGTAACTTTAAAATAGCAAGTTGGGATGCTTATAAGTTTATGATCATTTACTATTCTAATCACGCGTCTTCTCCGTACTTCCGCATACCCAACTCCCCTAACAACAACATAGGACGCATTGTAATGTAATATGTAATATATTTTACTTCCATAAAGCTCTCTGAAAAATCATCTTTGTATTTTGTTCTCAAGTGAAATTCGGAATTGTATTGTTGAACGTGTAATGGTTTGAATACCATGCGATCGTTAAATACGATTAGCGGACTTAATGTGACTGCATGTCGGCTCATAATAACTAGATCAATTACCAAGGGTCAGGAGACCCCGACAATATATTTCGATGCAATTTCCTATGTGGTTGCTTATGGAAATGGAAATATGTTGGCGGCTTTAAGTCCAGATAGAGCTGCTGGTAAATAGCCTCCGGAGAGAACAGCCATAAAATCGTATTACAATAACCGCAGACGGGAAGGTCCTGTTCTACTTCGGGATTAATTTCGTAGAAGCTAGCAGTGCCCGAATTTTCTCCGATTTTAAAATTAACTCCGGCGTAATTAGCTTTCCTGAATAGGTAACTTACTCCAACTAAGAAGAGTGCTAATGAAAATCGCTTAATTTAAATATGGTGGGTTGGGGTTCTCCTTTCTAATGTTTTTTTTTGGAAAACAAAGTATTTATTTCACCATCGTCGGAGTCTCATCAATGCTGATGTTTACATCAAATAACACAATAGCATATTTATATTATAATGAAATGAGATACTTAATTCTAAATGAAGGGATTTGATGCAGCTCGTGTACAATAGGAAAATAACACTCATCATCGCAAAACTACTTGTATGTATCTTCTTAGGAACTATGCGCCTCGTCTCCACGGCACGAAAGAAATGGAGCGTTCTCGAAACATTTTAAATCGTGCCATATATTGTCTGGAGCACATCTTGATTTATGTTCGAAAGTTGATATGAATTATGGGTCCTTGAAGTCTAAAATGGAACGAAAGAAAACGCGTCCCCTTATTGAACGCCTGCGATACAGTTTCCGGAACCTTAATAAAATAAACATAAGGAATGTGTTTTTTATGCTGAAATCACTGCGCGTCTCAGTATTTTTAACAAAATAAAATCAAGGGATGTTGCAAACAATCTTTCTGCTATTCTCTTACGCAGACTTTATACAATTAGTATTCTGGTCGCAATGGAAATATTATTTTGCATATTGCAGTGCAGAAATGGTTTGGGTTTTGTAACTTGGATCTTGGTTTACTATTATCTTTTACTTAAAAATGTAAAAAAAACCGTACACGTGCATTTTTGTATATGAATTATCAAGACAAATGGTGTAGCTATCGATTGAATCACAAATGAACTTAATCTTAAATCGTAAGATAAAGCAGCCAATAAATAATTGAAATGTCAAACATCTTTTCAAATTCAATAACAATAATTGATATAAAAAAAAATCAAAATGTAATTTCTGAACACGCTAGCGTTCATTTAATATTAAAAGATTTTGAAAATTGTTTTTCTTTTTAATAATTCTATTTTATCTTGTACAGGGAATTGTTAAATTCCCTGAACATGGCTTAACCACAGATTAGGAATCTGTGGTTAAGCTCAAAGTAAGACGATAGAACTCAACATATTATCTATACCTAAAAGTTCTTCTTTAAGACAGTATTCCGCTTCAAAATTCTTGAAAAATAATTTTTCTAATAACAAAAGAATGCTTGAACCAATTTGGATGATATTTTGTATCAGGACCCACAGGAGGGCAAGTCACCTTTCCAGATGGTATTAGTAATTTGAAGGGAACAGCTAGTGCGAAAAACAGATTTACTAATAACTTTTTTGATGTTAAAAAATAACTATAATTAATAAATTTTTAGAAGGAGAATTCATTAAGAAACTTTTTCGTGTCTTTGTAATTGTTGATGATTCTTAGGGTTTAGTCACAAAATAGGAAAATCTAAGAGCTTATTGGAAAAAGTAGGAAATATATGAACAACAAATGCCTCTTACAAACATAACTAATTTACTTTCATAGAGAGTCATTCTTTAATAAACTTTCTGTGTCTTCTGTGGGTAAATTTTGATGATTATAACAGGTATCAAAATTTGCAAAGACACAGAAAAGTTTACTAACGAATGACTCTTTCTAAAAATAAATTAGTTATGTTAGTAAGAGGCATTTGTTCTTCATTTTTTTTCATATTATATCACGACCAAGAGATTTAATGAGGTTATCGAAAGAAAAAGAGAAGTTAATTTGATTTGAGTTGTAATTGCTGTATATAAACAGGTTGACTTTGAAAAGAATCATTTACAATTGTTTGAAACCATTATTTTCTATCTCAAGGCAAAGAAGCTATAATATTTCTTCAAACTAACAATTAACACCTGTTACATAAGTTTTGGGAAAAATATAGAAGGGTATTATTTTAAATTCAAGAGAATTTTATTAAGTAAACATAACATAACAATCACCAATAAATCTTAGACTCCTGCTTGCTATATTGCTGCTAGGGGGCCCTTCAATAAGACGTAATTTTTGTCTTACATGTCGCATCAGGGTTTGGACGCTTTCTAAGTCTACTTCTCTGATTTTTTGAAGAATTCTTTGCCGCAATTGTTATTCATTTTGGGCTTCCCAACCATTATCATATAGCTTACTTCCCAATAGGGCTAAAAAAATTTCAATTGGCCTTGCCTGGGGGACATTTGGAGGGTTATCATTTTTGGAGACATATGGCACATGATGGGCTTCTAACCAGTTTAGCGTATCTTTGGCTTAATGCGATGTTACATGGTCAGGCCAAAACATGTAATTATCATTAGTATGATGCTGATTAATAAAAATAATCAATTTTGATAGACAGTTTCGGATGTATATTTCAGCATTCATTGCCTGGCCTCTTACATGGCCTATATAGGGCCTAGATATGCCCGCCTCCGAAATTTGTCAGAAAATTTTGCTTTCTTTTTCTATCTTACGTTAATGGGAGTGTCTTCAATATTATCCGCATTTCGAGGAAGTTCTGTAAAATATTTCTTCTCGTCCATGATTATGATCCGGTTGTGGGCGAAATGACGACGTCTCAAAGCTCGGCAACAACCAGAGATTCTGGCCAATTTTGCGGGAGTATACTTGGAGCATTTCTTGCGTTTTCTGTATTTTAGGTCTGTTACAACGTAACGAGAAATTGTAGCATTTGAAACGCGGAAACGACGGGAGAGCTTGTGGGTAGACACCCCAATGGTGTTTCTGGAACGGTTGACTAGTCTGTTGACTTGAAGCTCAGTTAACGCACGTGGATGGCCTGTTTTTGGTAGGCTTATGTATGGAATTCCCTTTTTGCATTCCAGAATTATTCGATATATTGATATATTTTGTCCACGAAACAAGTTTACTATATTTCGTTTGGGCAGCTGTCCAACCAGGTTGCAGATGGACTTTCACAAATCTAGCTTATACGCCATTTCGCAAATGACAAACGAAAATGTGAAATGTTAAACAAATTGGCATAACCTCTAGTAACATGTTTCGCCATAATTGACTAGATGTATTGGTTTTTTATGTCACAGAGAACATTTAAAATTTTTCCCAAAATTTATGTAACAGATGTTAGGACCAGATAACGCGTTCCTGCACAACGATCCATAATCCTGATCGAGCAATCATAGTTTGATCCACAAACCAGGGATAGAAGACTGGAAAGATAAAAAGAAATGGAAACCATGAAAATTTTGAATTCTAGTTCTGATCAAGTTGGATATGAAGGGTTCAGAAGAGCACTAGAAAGGCAGAAAGAAATTTATGATGAACTTGGGGTTGTAGTTATCCCAAACACAATTCCCAGCAAAATTAGGGGTTAATTAAGAATTTTCATGTTTTACTAATAATCTTTGAAACAAATCGTACAAGATCAAAAGGTATCGTTTTCTTAACATAATTTTTAAATAAACTTAGAAAAAATTTTGCATGAAGTACAAGGTATTGGCAAAAGTGATGACAACACATATTTTTTGTTCCTGTAATACGTATTTTGCAACATTAAGAGACTTCGAAACGTCATTCAATTTATGAAATCGCCTAATAAATCATTCAGCAGAAGAGGACGTAGTCAAATTGGTGACTTGCTAAAAAGTTTTACGTAACACGCCCTGTTGTCAGCAGGGTTTAGAACAGGTGCAGAGAAACCTGAAATTACTGCAGAAGACCTGATCAAAGCAGAAAAAAGCAATCAATGGCTTCAAAAGGACCGCCTGATGCGAATTATTGTAAAACAGAGAACGCTTTATATAGAAAAGCAGGTTAAAGAGTACCTACAGATTGCCACTGGAACGGTGGCAAGACACTGTGAGGAGAAGGCTTGAAATTGTGAATTTAAAACCTTATAGGCCAGCAATAGGACCAGTTTTGACTACACCACAAAAGAGCTAGGTTGACATTTGTTCAAATGCACGCAAATTGGGCAATTAATGACCCGCCACCAATAAATCCAGATTTTGTCTAAATAGAACGGTAGGCGTGACAAAATATGGACAAAAATTCGCACAAATGTTGCATACTGAAGTGGACCGATTTAGTAGTGGATCACTTATGGTATGGGGTGGAATTACTTTTGAAGATCGTATCGACCTGGTTATTATGAACAGGCGTACAATAATAACAGCAAGATATCTGAACGACGTTATCATTCCCATTGTGGAAACCCTTTGCTGCTTTGTATGAGCCTTAGTTCATTTTAATGCACGATAATGGCTGCCCAAAAATAGCAAACATTGTCAAATAATGAGATTACTGCCGCCAATTTTCGAGTTATAAAGTGGACAGCGCAAAGTTCCGACTTTGAGAATTCTAGGATTATCATAGGAGGAAGAATTCGGAAACTTCCACGCCCACCTCAAATCCTCGAAGAGTTCTCAAGAAATTTTCAAGTAATTTGGATGGAGATTATCCAAGAAGAGATTTCGCGTTCAATTGAGAGTATGCTTTCTCGTATGACAGTTTATCAAACCCTCGAAGAGCTCTCAAGAAATTTTCAAGCAGTTTGGATGGAGATTATCCAAGAAGATATTTCGCGTTTAATTGAGAGTATGCCTTCTCGAATGACACCTTCTCAAACCCTCGAAGAGATCTCAAGAAATTTTCAAGCAGTGTGGATGGAGGTTACCCATCTGTTTGCTGTTTTTAATTCCTGGTTCAAGAAGATTCACCAATTTGCACAGCATGTGCTTCTGTAGAACAGTAAATTGAAAGTGTATTTTATTCGAAAGAACAGTTAAGTCAAATGTACTATTTATCAATGATCAAGTAAATTGTGTTAAAATAAATTGCCTTGTTATTGTTAATCCTGTTAGTGAGAAAGTAAGTAGGAATAGTTACCACCGGGCATTGATTACCTGGCAATTATTGGTAGTTATTAATTATCCACTAATTTTGCTACGAAGTGCATCATTTAAATCATTATTTAAACGTGCCTACATAAAAAGAATGAATTCCGATCGAGTAACTATGGTTTTATTTACAATTCACGAGTGGAAGGGACTTGACTGAGGAGGAGAGAAAAGAAATGGAAACTATAGAAGAATTTGGGTTCTAGTTGCTCTAAGTGATACGAAGATATTAAAGAATTTCCACTCTCCGAAAACATTTGAGGACGTTATCATCGAACTAGGATTTCAAAAACATTTTGATCTTTGGTTACAAGTTTATGCAATGAAAAATAGGAAGTTATTAAAAAAATTGAAGGTGACTTTCAAACAACTAATAAATATCAAACTATGTACTCTTTGAAATTACACCTTCATGCCAAACCTTTTCAATGAATATCCTAGTTCCATGATGTGCACTAATTTTTTTTTGGAAAAATTAATTACCACTTTAACAAGCAAAGTTTGTAACACAGTATTTTCGAGCAAACAACTACGAATTCTGTTAGTGTTTGTTTAACAGATTTTCGTTTGCAATTACGGCATACAAAGAAACTGAACCGACGTAATAAAACTTTCAAGGATGTTATTTACACAAAACTCAGTGCGCGGTTGTAAAACAGTAGGTAAGATCGAAGCAATTTCCGTTGTGCGGGATTTTAATTACTTTTTTGTCGACGTCACGTACCGCAAATCGGAATTTTTGCAGCCCGACTGTATCTATGTAAGCAAATCCTGTCCGTGGTGTATTCATTATGGCGCTAATGAAAGAAAACTTTTTCGGCCCGAAGAAAGTGCAAGTCATCGTTTATTAGCAAAAATCGACCGACCGGTATTACGCGAAGCCATCCGCACTTGATTGATTAAACGTTATGGCCATCATAAATCTCTTTCCTTGCAGGTTCTAGATAACTTCTGAAACGTAATGACGGAGAAGTAACGTTAAAGTATGCATTGCAGTGAAACGTGTCGATAAATTGAGTTTTGGCAGATCTGGGAAAAATTTATTTCATCTTATTTCAAATGAGATCGATACTGATGGGTTAATACAAAATTTAATGGGCAATGCGTCAAGCACCTTCAGGTTTAATGCTAATGTATACAATATAGAAATCGATATGTACTTTCTATCAGTCAAGATTTTTAAGTAAACGTAGAAAATACAGAGACTAATAATAAAGTGTGGGGATAAGCGACGCGCAAACTGACTTTACTCTGTATACCAGTTTTTGTATTAATAAATTACGTGGGGTTTCAGAGATGGTTCCAGAGATAAAGGGGGTTGTAATATTGTTGTTGTTATGATTATAACACTGGCGATATTTACTTGTTGGTGATGTACTTAAACAGCATTAGAGTGAAATGTTCTAGCATCTTGTGCTTGGTGGATTAATAAATTAAGGGTTTTAGATTAAGACGATCCTAAAAAGAAGTCACATCAAACCATCTCCGATAAACGAACGCGTCATTTTATTAATTGATGAACGTCTAGACTGAAAAAAGTTAAGCAGCGTGAAGACGGACGTTATCCAGCTTCGCAAGCTGCGACCCAATGTTACGGTTGAACGCGCAAACATAACGTCACCTAATAGGAGTGGACGTCGCTAATACCCCTATACATATCACGCCGCGCGTCCCGACGCCACTAATCCTGATGTGTGCGCTCCTTTTTCATCAAACGCCGAACTTAATGCCGGGAGCGCCGGCGACCGAGAACCGCAAGAAATTACTCAAAAAGAAAGACCGGTCGGGAGACGGATCGGGAATTTCTAATTCTCCGCGGAAAGTTGGTAACAGTAACTTAAATTGAGGACGAATCATCTCGCAGCTTCGCCTTAAAAACCCTTGGCTCAAAGACGGCTTTAATTAAACCCGATTCATGGCCTAATGAAGTCGGTTTCCACATATTTCCCAGTTTCTTTCGTTAGTAAATGGGATTTGTAACAATTATTTTAATACTATTCCGACAACGTACTTTAAAAAAAAAACCAATTCATGAACAGAGTCGAAGAAATTTGTTTGATATCTCAACTTGATAAAATAATTTCTTACCATTGATAATAGTAATAAATTAAGGTGTTTCAATTGGACCTTACGATATTCCTGTTGTATGAAACAATGCGACCAATAATTTTGGTTAAGTTCTTGTAATCATCAACTAATGATTTTTTTTAATAATCGTTTATATATAGGATGGTTTGAGTGACAGTGACTTGTACGTTTTAAAACGGAGGAGATGTATTTGTTTTATTCATTTAGTATTATCCGTTCGTTCTCAAAAGTAAAAACAATTAATCTGAATTATCTGCCTCTCAGATAAGCTACATTCGGAAGCGCACACGCCCTCCAGATGGAACTAATGTTTATTAAACTAATCACTGACGCGAATAATTTGTCCAACTGTAATCCCTTAAGTTGCAAATGACTAATCTTAACAAACTGGAACTGTACGGCAACTTGAGCGAGATGAATTTTCAGCAATTTACCCTTTATCCTGTTAAATTGTACTTTTCAGTGCCGGTTGCGTTATCCACTGCGAATATACGACGACAATTAACGTTAAAAATAACAGCGACCGTCATCGTTGAAATCCCTCCTCAACGCGAGTATTTATTAGAGGCGTCGCGAGGCGAAAATCAGGGCCACTTATGCGTGATGAAAAATGCTATGCAGATGCACTTCGCAGAACGAAAATCGAAATGCCACCGACGCCTGGGGTATGGTAATTTTGCGAATGAAAATCGATGCCTGGAACTGGGTTACAGCGCAAATATTTTAAATAAACGGGAACAACTCGAAGACGTAGAAAACACAGTTAATAAATTAAGATCCTTTGAAATTTTGGAGAACATAAATCAGTGAATTGGCAAACAAAATATAGGGTGTCTGAACGATCATAAAATTGAATAGAATTGAAGATATACAATAAATTAAAATTTCGAAGTAGTGGCCAACAATAACTAGAGCACTGATTTTATAAAAAAAAATATAAGATATCTAGAAGTGCCTGTGATCACAGCTGCCATGTAACAAGCGGCGGATTGTTTTAACTTATAATATAAAATGCAAAAAGAAAGGAGAAATTGAAACACCAATACATGATGTTAAAACTGAAACTAAAATTAAGAGTACATTGTATTTCTAAGAACTGGAAAAAGATGTTATTCTATTTGTGATATTTAATAGGGGTGAGTTATTTAAGCCTGTCTGATCATTTAATAAATTACCTGTAATTTTTAGGCATTCAATAAGGTTTAATTTTCTGCTCTCTCTGTACGTGTAATATTTTGAAATTGTCTTGAAATTGATGGTTTTCTAAGTTCAGATGATTAGCATATTTAAAATTGTTACATTTTTTTAATGAAACTTCTTTTGTGTTCTTTTATTCTTTTTGAGAAACTTCTTCCAGTTTGGCCTATATATGTTTTTGGACAATCACTACAGTTTAATTGGTAAACGCCTGATTTATTGTTTTTATCTGTTTTACCCTTTTTGTTTTTTATTAACATTCCTAAAGTATTATTTGTTTTAAAAGCTAAATTTAAATCTAATTTTCGAAGGTGTTTTGCTACTATGTTTGTTGGTTTGCCCGTGTAGGTTAGAGTTTTCCAAGACATTTGCGTTTGTTTTTTAAGGGGATAAACTAAATTTAAAGCAGTTTTGTACAATTTTCTATTAATTAGTTTATTAATTAGCGATTCCTTGTATCCGTTACTTGTGGCTATCCGTTTGATTATGTTAAGTTCTTAATCGTAATTTTCTCTTGACATGGTAACGCCAGTTAGTCTATGTTGTTATAAGCTGAAATTTTTTGACTGTAAGGATGTGTGGAACTATTACGTATAGTATTGTCGGTATGTGTTGGTTTATGGTACATGCAGAACTCATGTTTAATATTGATATTAGTGATGGTCAAATCTAGAAAATTGACGGTGTTGCTATGTTCTATTTCTAATGTAAAATTGATACTTTTATGTAAGTTATTAATATGATTTAAAAATTTTCCTACAAAGCATGCTAAAACATCATCTACGTATCTGTACCAGTATATGCAGTTTTTACTCAACGAATTATTATTTTTCTTTAAGTTGTCCATAAAAATTTCAGCTAATAATGGACTTAGGGGTTAGCCATAATTAATCCTTCTTTAAAAGTGTAAATATTATTATTAAATTCAAAGTAATTTTGATTTAAACAGGTCATGAGGGAATCCATTATTATTATTCTAGAATTATTATAGAATTAGTATTGTTCTTTGAAAGTAGCGCATCCACTAAGTCTACCTTCTTTCGGTGGAATGCTGGGAAATAAGTTCTGTACGTCAAAAGATATTAATTCAACATTGTTGGGAATTTTAATATTTCAAATGTTGTCTATTACTATATATATATATATATATATATATATATTAGATATGAATTCTTAATAGCATCTTTCTGTGTGAAGTTGTCGTATTTTTTAATTATTTCTATTAAATGTTTTGATAATTTTACTTCAGGGGCTGTAACAAACGATACTATAGGTCTGATTGGCGTATTATCTTTATGGAATCCAAAAACTGTTTTTAATGTATAATCTTCTTGTTCAATGGTTATGACTGTGTTACCTTTGTCAGCTTTAGTAAATATTATATTGTTGTTGTTGGATTTATTTCTAATAGATTTTGCAATTTCCAGTTCTTCACTTGTGCGATTGTTATTATTTTTGTTTTTATTGTTGAAGGAAATAATAGATTTAGTTAGTATGTGTTTTTCAGTTGTTAGGGAATATCTATAAGTGCTAATTCACTTTCTACACCTAAATAATCTAAGTTATTTTTAGTGTCTATGTTATAATTAAAACCTGATGAGTTGAGCTTTCTTGGCTGCGATGCTGTTGCTGGTTTTTAATTTTATGTATTTTGCGTATAAGTATAAGCTTAAAGTACCAAAGTGCTAAGAAGCAGATTTCAGCTTGTTTCGAAAAATTAATAGACTTAGCATTTACTTGATGGAAATCCATATTAATAATTAAATACAAAACACAAAACTTTGACTTCCACTAATTTATTTGTTTACAAATTGTAACAATTGTTTCGGCAACACAGTGGAATATTGTTGAAAACGCCTTTTGATTCTCTCGCACCACTTAAAATTTTTCGAAGGAGTTCTGCAAGGTAGGAGAATGAAGATAGCTGCACAATTTTTATCTCACGTTAGTAAGATATATGATATGATATGAATGAGAAGTGAAAATAAATTATATGCAATCAAGAGGTGGTATTGAGATCATTGAAGTGCCACCTGCGCAGGGTAGGGGGTAACATCATCGAATCTAAGAAACAGAATTTAGTTACAATTAATAAACTGAAAAACAAAACTGTAAACTGAAAAAACAAAAAAAAAACAAGTTAGCATCGAAGAGAAGATAATGAAAAATAAAAGAAAATGCGAGCGAAGAGTGATAAACGAATCTCTAGGACGAAAGGGTCCTAATTAACATCTAAGATAATAAAATTCGAAGAAAAAAGAACACAAATGCAAGAGGCACAGGAAAATGGAAGAGTACAATTTGAAATGCAATTCGCGCGGAAATTAAAAGTTAAAATATAATTAATAGCGAGAAAAAGAAATTTAAAATACAATGCTTAAAGAAAAATAAAAAATGAAATAAAAGAGAAAAAATAAAAATGGATTGTTAATTCCAGTAAACTATGGAAACTCAAAAGGAGAATAAATTAAGTCTGTTCCTATCACTTTCCGATGGTTTTAAAACCGTCCAAAATCATTCACTCATTAAAGTTTTACACTTGATAAACTTTTCAAAACCGATCGCGATCGTTATTTCAGTGGGCAACGATTTTGAAATGGCCAAGAAGTGATATAGGAACACATCTAAAAAGGTACAATTTTGTGAACAGAATCGTGCGGAAATTAAAAATTTAAGTTAATTAACAACGAGAGAAACAAAAATTAAAATTGATCAAAGAAAGTCACAGTTTAACTTTCTCTTACCAACGTTCCTACGCATCCACCAAAATTTAAAAATGGTAAAGAAACGTGACAAAACTATTGTTTCATCTGTTTTAATGAAATAAAAAATTTACTTGCACTTTTGAACATGTTATCTAATAGAATTGGTAGTTTTTTTTTGAATTTCGGGCGTAAATCGGATGGTTCTGCAGCTTTCGCACTTGGTGAACTAACATTCGAATAATGTTGCTAACCGAAGAGTCTGCATGTAAAAAACTTAAAACAACACAAAAGAGACAAAATGGAAACATTTTTTTTTTATTTTTCCCAAATGAAAACATTTGATATGGGTAATACACTAGATGTTTCCTTTTAAAATTATTGGTAGAAAGCTTTAGCTGAGATACCGTATATAAAATACTTATTTAACAAACAAAACAAAAAGAATAATTAGAAGTTTGTCTAATTGGAAGCCAATGCCGGAAATACTGCAAATGCAAATTGTTTACGATCCACGATCAGATTAAGGTCAACTGGTGCATAAAGTACATTTCGTTTTAATAGGTTTTACAATCGACGTTTTAATCTTGAAAAAACTATCAATTCATGTAGCTAAATGTCAATTATAAGGCGTGTTACCTGCAGAATAAAATTAAAAATTTGTTACATGACGAATACATCATAATTATTGTTTACTATCAATTTATTTTTACTTCAAATTGTTTTTTTAATGAAGCGCATCATTTTACTAAGTTCTAATGTTTTTCTTGATTCTCATTTCACATTTCCATGTATTAAGGATTTGACCCTTCCCTATTTCTTGGTCGAAAGCCGTCCATCTTGATGCTTTTCTAGAAAACCTGGAAAACACTCGCTATGGTTTCATCGTAGTGTGGCTAATATGTTATGTTATGTTACTACGATTAATTTCTGTTTTATTTTCAAACTCCCCAAAGGCGCTCTTGAAGATGTTTTTCCCAACAGTCAAAGTTTCTCTTGACAGACGATCATGGTTAATTAATTCTGACGATTCCAAACTATCGTCGGAACAAATCTGCTATGTCTATCGTCCCTAAAAGCATTGTTCAAATTATGCTGGTATTTTAGTCGAGTGGGAGTGATTTACTTCCCACTAAACGTTTTAGTAGCTGAAAAGTGTCCGAACACAATACATTTTAATAAAATACTCGACTAAATTGGCCTGTTCATATACGTTCAGTTGCTAAATTACTTGTCACTCGACCAAAATACTAGCTTAATCTGAACAAGGCTTTAGAATTGAAGTTATCCAAAGACTTGTTGGAACTTGCTTCATTAAGACTCGATGTTTTGCTTTCTTTCGTTTACCTTTTTTCTTTTCGGATCGGTTTGTACTGCATTGTTTGACATCAAGTTAATTTTCTTTCGGTTTGACATTGCATGCACTGAATTCTTTTGAATCATTGCAATTTGCAATTTTTTTTTTGGATGATTATGTAAACAAGGAAGGGATCTGGACTGACTGGGTTTTAATTTCAGATTGTACATTTTTTTGCGTAGGACTATTTTATTTTGTTATCTGTGTCTTTTTGGGCATAAATCTTCGTGGCTTAGCGAGTGAGTTTCTAGTGATTACATTAAACGGGCTAAAGTAATTGGAACTGTTTTTAATCAGAACATAAACAGAGATTTTAAGTCTTCAATATTTATTTGTCCATTTCTATGAAACTTCTGTTTCATTTTTTTTTCTCTGTGGCTTCCAGTAAAATCGTGTAATTTTTATTGTTTTTAGGTCGACATTTCATTGCTGTTGGTCTTCTTGGTGCTGTCGTCATTGTTCATCTCGTTGCCAATTTGTGGAACTTACGTTTTCAATCTTAACATCTTCATTTTTTCTTTTATGTTCTCTTATGCGTGTTACTGGCGTCGAATTATATGAGTCAAAATCAAAACTTTGTTGGTATGTTTTCCGTTCTTCGTCATCTTAATTGCATGCACGATTACTTCTTCTGGTGCTTCATTTTGGTTACTTCTGATTAGTCTCATGTCTCTCTTCTATTCTCTTCTTTTGCGCTGTCATTCATAAGATGCTGATTATAGTACTTCCACCACATCATCAATTGTTCACCAATTATGCTTCTCCTTTGCAGAAATAAGTTTTGCTTTCATTATGTTGGTAGTTTTATACAATTCTCTTGGATTATTTAAAAAAGCGTTGCAAGTCGGTTTTGATTGCAGTGGATTCCTCGAGTATCCTATGTACAGATGTTTCGGTCTTATTTGGGGCCTCGTTAGCAGAAGCGTAGCTCGAGAATTCCACTGCAAACCAAATCACGTTGTCTTAGTTATTCGCAAATAGTCCCCGTTCTATCAAGGGATTCCTGAGAGATACTTGGCATAGTCCATTCGAGTAACATTTTGTTGAATCCACTCAATTCAGTGGTGGTGGGTCTTCTTCCTCGAGTTCTTATGGATACACTTTTTTTCTGCTTCATCGAGATGTTGTTCCAAATTTTGCTCGTCGCCATCTTTATGATCGAAACATTTTTGTGCTTATTTCTGTAGTATCCGTAGAAGTCGATGAGAGGACTTCGCAATGTGTACTTGCGGCGCTTTTGATACTTTCTCTCTTGCGTTCGTGCTTGGGGAAGGCCATGCTGAGACCTGAGAATTTGTACAACACGTTTGACCTGGAATTTCTCAGTATCTCGCTATAATCGTTAATTGCTTGACCAGAGGATTCTGAATTGCTCTTCTTTCTTCATTGGTTCAGAACTAATTCAGAAAGTTCTCTAAACTTTTTTATTTGTTGAATCATGAAAAATGTTGTATAGTTTTTTTAAAGCAGCGGACGTTGTCGATAGTTTGTCGATTTAGATACCTAATTGCAGTTTTCCTTTAAGAAATTTCCCATTAATTTTCTGTTCCAGATTCATGCTAATTATCAAATTGTATCCTCATACCATGTCCCTTATGATATATTAATTAGGTATTTTTAATTTGGTTTATGATTCTGAGTACAGAGTTTATGGACACTTGTATATGATAAGCAAATGAATCATATTTGACGGTAAAAGAACTTGCTTTTTCAGGTATATAAGCGACAAAAAAAAGATTAATCTTCGAACGAGTAAGAAATCGTCCTACCACTGCCACCGGAGAAAGCCCCGCGATGATTAATAAGTGTGAAAATTAAAAATGCCATGAAAAATAGTAGTGCACGTCTAATGCGATACATAAATATTGTAAAATTCAACAGCTCCTCCGTCAAAATCTGAAGCTGATATATGCGGAACAGGATGTGGCAGCTAACGGCGCCAATTTCCGTCGCAAGCAACACGTCCTCGCAACGGCGCACAACATGTGTGACACACGAATAATTCAAAAGCAAGTTACGGCAAAAACGTTTACATCGCGCCCTCAGAAATGCAAGTCGCGTTAGTTTTATTAAAAACACGACCGGACGAAATAGTAAAAGCGCCGTCGTCATTCTGTTTCGAAAGGATTAAACGATTTCGCGTTTGCCAATTCTCAGTTAGCTTTCGGGAAAAATAAACATCAACGTTTCAGTTTAAGCAAACATTAATTTCTGATAATTTAAAGCGAATGACAATTTATTTTAAATCTCCCAGATTTATTACGTTTAGTCGACTGTTGCTTTCAGTTTCTTAAAAGAATCATTAACGACTTAAAAAATAAATGTGCTTGATCAAATGAAATTGAATTTAGAATTTTTTAAGCGAAGCAATAATAAATAAAATAGAATCAAAATATATGCGATAATTAATTAATATGCAATTATCGAAAGTCTACTCGTTGTGTAAATAAGAAAAGTTTGACTTGCACAAATTTCATGGGTTTAACTTCGCCAGTTTCTTTTGATTAACGTTAATCTGCCTTTATTATAACCTAAAGTCGTAGAGTTCTTTGTGGAAAGTCGTTAGCGATTAGATGAAAACGTTTCCTCGTGAAACGACTTCTTGGTCAAGTCGGTCTTTCCATTATGCCCGAGATGTGCAGCATTAATAGGACAAGTTTAAATTGAATCGTCCTAAACTTTATGCATTACATAAAGTAGAATTCGGGCGATTCTTCGCATTATTATGGCGGAATATTTTCGTTCAATTCAAAAATTTCGTGCTGTTCAGAATACAAGACGAACTTCTACCAAATGGGAGTTAAACCAGACAAGTCGGATTTTTCGATGCAAACGAAAACCATACTCGAACGGCATAAAGAAAACAAATTGATGCTTGTGTGATTAAAGTAAATAGATTTTAATAAAATAATCAGTTATGATAATAACATTCGTTATTTATAGTAAAAAATGACGTAAACTGTTTAGAGTCCTTATGAATTTAATACTGCAAAAATCAGATTACAATTAACATAAGTACATAACACATGTAGAAACAATAATAATGGAAGTACAGTCTATAAAATATTATAGTATTATTCAGACAACAGTTGAGTTATTTGAAAGAAATGTTAATGTTAAAAGTTTAGAGAGACTCAAAAATATGCAGGACATAAACTTGGAGACGTGGAGAGTATCAACCAGGCTTCAAAAGCAATAGATCAATAATAGAATTAGCATTCAACGAAATATAGAAAAAATATAATACGTACGATGCTATTTTTATAAAAATTAATTAAAATTGTGTAACTGGCAGTATAGAAAGTGCTAGGAAATAATTATAATTATAATTGCTATTTTTATAGTTTTTTGACACGCCTGTTGCAGAATAAAGGGAGAACATTTGTGTGATTTACTTTACATGAATATATTGAATCAAGAGGAGAGAAAGGAGCTTAATTTAGAAAAATCAATACAATAGTTTGTTAACGTTCTAGAATTCAAATAGCGGATGGGTAAACAACTGTACGAAACTGAAGATTACCCAACAGGAAGAACCAAATGGATAGATCTAAAGCAATAAAGATAGCAACTAGTCTAGAGAGCATTATCGAGAAGAGTAGAAAGAGCAAAAAAATAGAGGAAGAATGTTAGTGACTGAAGGAAGAAGAAGAAGAAGAGGAAAAACTATTTACAGGAGGACAATAAAGAAAGAGGAGAAGAAAGGAGTGAAACTAAGGGAGGGGGACTTAGAAAGAGATGACTGGTAATGCTGAGAATGAATTTGAAAGAAACTGCGGTAGAAGGTTGATTAAGAGTAGATTTACTATGGGGAGTTGTCACTTGCTTACTGAAATATTACATGGGTGTATCAAACTCGTATGTATGGTTGCCTATAGTGACCCTTGCTGCGCGCAGGTGGTGGCGAGTCAGAGGTGTTATTTATAAACTATTACCTATTTTGAATTTCGTCTGCGGTTTTGATATAAAGAAACCTTGCATTTAGGTAACTTTTTCATAGTAGAGTGCATGCCACCACGGACCTTGTCCTCTTGCTATGATTCGCCACCGTCAAAGCCTAGCAAAAGTCACGATAGGCAACCAAACATGCGAGCTTGATACATCCATGTATAATCTTCAAAAGAAAGTGACGCTGAATGCCTACAGTGTATCTACTGCTAAGGAAAAAAAAAACAAATTAGCGAATGTACTCAAAACCAAGAGTTACGAAAACCTTACGATACGTCATAGTACCTTAAAAGCACAAAATGAACAAAAATCACAAAAACGTCAAACTTTACACTTTTTCTACTCACAGTATAACTCAAGTAATGTTGTTCACATTACATGAATGTTATTTCTGTTTTAAATTTTGAAGATATAGATTTAGGATCACTTGCAATGAATTTGGTCCTCCTCTTCTTCATTCTAAGTGAGGCAACCTTTTTCAATAAGAAGAAAAATCAGTAGTTTTAGAGTAGGAATTGATGAAGACAGAAAGAACTAAGTAATTGGCATTCGCAGAAACAATAAACAAGGGAAATAATAAAAAATGTGAAGTCAAATCAACAACAAAAAAAGATGTTGATCGGAAAAAGTGAAGTGCACTTGGGAGTTTTGTTGAATGAAAAAGAACAGGACGTCTTTATAGCTGAACCATGTGAGACAAAGACGCTAAAAGTAAACTAAACATGTAATAAGAAAAAAGATGGGCTTTGGAAAAGAATAAATGACGAACTGGAAAAGTTCATTCTTTGAATGCAATAGTGAAGCAGGTCTTAAATTAAATCCACGCGAAATATCACTTTATGTTATTAAAACTCATGTGCCCGTATTCTCGTCCTATTATTAATTTAATAACGTGCTTATTTCCCATGGCAACGCTCATCCGTCACTCGCTTACACATTAAATTCAAGTAAAGCAACACGTGTCGTTTCTTGTTTATTTTAATCTCGACTTTAATCATAAGATCAGAATGCGGGCCTTTTGCTTTAATAATAGCCTTTTCGATTACTGAACTGCATGTTTATAGTATCTCCATCTCTTATGTACACTGGCGTACACTGATTCAATGTACCACCATAAGTCATTCACTCTACCTTCCTTTATCAAGAAATCAAAACCATCTTTGAACTTTTCAATTGAACGCTCGATAGTTCTTGCAAGCGATGGAAGATTCAAAGAAAGTGAGAGGAAGATTTAAAGAGACCTAAAATAAATAAAAATTCAAAGGAAAGGCAAGAAACAAAAGAGGTGACCGCTATTTGAATTGGTTGAATTTGAATGTCAAATTTGAAGTTACTATTTATTTGGAATTTGTACAATAATTTCTTTATAGTATTGTGGGGGGTCACATGTTGTTTAGCGATGAACAAATCATGTCACGATGACAAAAGGCAAGAGACGTTAAAAGAACGGACGTAAGAGATGTGAATCAAAGTTTCTGATTGGTCAGCAAATAGGATTGCAACCTCATTTTAATTGCCAAGACAACCACATCAGCAAACAGAAAAAGAGTGCCCCCTGACAAATTGGGTGCATCTCTGCTCATCGTTGATTCGAGCATGCGTATATAGACCAATGAAGCAGAGTTACCTAATCCCTGCCGCGAAAATACGATATAAAGGCAAGAACGCGAGCCGTTCCAGCCAGTGCAGTTTACGCAGAATTGTCGAGCAACATTCAAACCACTGCTTGCGTAGAATTTATCGAGCGAATACCCACACATAGCTTGTGCAGAACTTTACGTTTTCGTCTGTCATTTTGATATTTGTCATTCTGAAATTTTTTACGTCTGTCATTTTGACGTTTCTTGACATCTGTCATCGTGACATTTAATGAATTATTTTTATTCTCTTCATTATTTTCAAATTTGCACTAATTTTGGTTTTATTCAAATTAAGGTACGAAATGTAAGTTTCAAATTTTAATTAGTTGGAAGATTTGCGAAGAAATAAAATTTTATAGCAAAACTTACGAATAGTTAGATCGAAAAATCGCAATTAAATTCGAATTATGGCCAAGATAGAACCAGTCAAAATCATTATTAGCGGAAGGCCGGTCTTCCTGAGCGCTCTATCTTTCAGCACGTATTCCGGAGACGGCGGTGGTTATCTGGAATTGGGAAAATTGCGCTGATCCAAACTAAGCCCTTTACAAGTGAGCCGATAGATTGTCATTGCAACCTAAGCTCTACAATCCGAGCGACTTCTTTTTTCTCCAGTTTTATGATGCTGCTTTCGAACTAGTGGAACAGACTTATTTCCAACGGACTCGCTTCTGTGTATGACTGAACCAATAGATCAATACCGCACATAAACATCGCATTGTGCATTTCGCATTAGTTTCAGCTTCGATTGAGCGTATGCCAAGTAATGATAGATAATGGCAGTCTTGATTCGAAAAGAGATGTAGGCATGCAATTTGCATTGAAATATGGATGCGGAGTAATGGTGCACTGGCAAGGATCTTAAAATTTTCGCTTGAAATTAAGCTGAAACTTTTTGTTGAAAGTTTGGAATGGCTATAATATTTACGACTTCGACAGGTGTGAAGGTCGTAATCGGACAGGTCTCTTTGTTTATATAACCGGGCTCTGGTACAGTTTGCAGTGGTGGGTGTTAGATGTTATGGCCGACAATAATAGAAGCTCGCATTCACCCGGGAGATGGGTGTGGTGGGAGACCGAGCAGGGTGAACATTAGGAGCTCTTGCCGTAAATCGTGCCCGTTTATCCGGAGGTGAGTCCGCAGTTCGCTCCCGGGACACTTTAGCGAGGATTACTCGCGCTGACAATTATATACAGCTTCCTGTATCACCGTTCCTTTAGTCACCGTCTGCACGCGAGTGTTAAGAGCGACGATACATTACTTTTTTATCTCATCCAAATACACTTAATTGTCTGACTAAAATCCTTGTGAAAATTTCATTTCCAAAACTATAATGAAAATTATATTACTCCGCTTTTTAACGCCACTACGTCCGTTTTAATGACATGCGCGAATACCGAAGCACCATTAGGATTTAATTGACCATTGACAGTTTTACGCTGCAAATGATGAGTCCTCGTAAAACACGTTAAATAGCCAGTTTAATTTTACGCTTGACAGTTGAGTCGGGGGCGTTTTTCTTGTTCATGTGCTTACCTACGTTTAACGAGAGTTAAATGCGTGGTAAAACATTTTACTACTAAAGTGGAGAGAGGAGTATTGAAAGTTCTATTAGCGCAAATTGGATACGAAAAGGGAAATATCACCACTTGCAAAACTGTTACGAGGAAACGTTTGGGATTTTCTTCAAAATTAGTTCAATCCTTCTTTATAGCGTGTACAATATGTATCGATTTAAAACGGCTCCACTTTGCTTTGTTTCCACGCTGATAGAATTGTCTTATTTACATAACGAAAAATGTAATGTCTTTTGGAAAATTTATTCTCTAAAATGATACCAGAAATTGTTTCCTTTTTTTGCAGTGTGATTCTTTGCTCTTTTAAAATAGTAAAGAATTTTTCTTCAATAGTTTTAAAGTATATTTTATAAATAGGCTTGCTTTTTGAAAATACGTTTGCCTGGGGCAGCTATTGAAAAAGGATTTTAATTCACGTCATAAAAAAATTTAGTTAGAGAGCATGTGGACGTAGTAAGTTGCGTTGTTTCCTAATAGTTCCCCTGCGTCAAGATCTGGGTTTTTGCTGATATGCTCAGGGTTTTTCAAATTCATTTACTCTTCTGTACCCTCAGATTTATTGAGTAAAGCTACGCTCTGAGCTTTTCCAACTCATTTACTTTAATGAAAAATGTACGTATCTCGTACATGTCACAAAAGATATTTAACTTGAGAACAATTGGACATAGTTAATTGCAGTTTTCACTGCTAGCTCTGCTGTACCCTCAGATTTATAGAGTGAAACTATGCTCTAGGCCAGTGGTCGCCAACCTAGTCCTAAGCGACGTAAGCATACGTAAATGAAATAATGCATAGTTTTATTCGCCATTATTTATTTTACAAACTAATACATACTGATAATAAACTAAAACTAAACAGAATAAATCTATACCTACCAATCGTAGGTGTTTGAAAAATAAACAAGATTTCTATGCAGTCACAATGCATGTTACATGCGATTTAATAAAAGTGAATCAAAATAACAAAAAATATAACGCACTATTTTATATAAAAATAGGTGCTGATATAAAATTCATGTTCAATGAGAAGGCTGACACTCAGACTCATCGATAAGTCTTTTAATGTTTGCAGTATGGTTTGATACAGCCATTCGAACACAATTATCCAAATGTTCATCTGTAAGTCGATTGCGGTATTTATTTTTAATAAACTTCATATTGGAGAATGCAGATTCACACAAATAGGTTGAACTAAATAACGCTTTTACTTTCAACGCAACACGACATAGAACTGAATATTTATCTTTACTTACTATAGGCCAGATAAATGTTGTACCTGAGACTAATGGTTTTAGGCTAAATCATTTTGAAACGCAATTACTTCCATTTCTGTTGCAGAGATGTCTTCGCCAAAGTTCTGCATAACACAAGTTGCAAACTGTTCGATATCAATTTCCATGAAAGGTGAAACAATAAATTGCGCCACTAAAGCCATGTCATTGAAATCTTTAAAACGGTTTTTGAAGTTTTCGTTCAACTTAGAAACTATTTCTACATAGGGTTCCAATGGATTTTGAGATATTTTTTCTGAAAGAATAGGAAAATGCGTGGTATCGCGGTTAATTAGGTTTTGTTCCCAAAACTCAAGCTTTTTGATAAATGCTTTTATATCTGAAATCATTTCCGCTGGTTCTTTGTCCCTCTCCTGAAGCTGTAAATTAAGTTCATTTAACTTTTCGGTAATGCTCCCCGTACTGACAGTCAATTTCCAAGGTTTTGAATAATCTTTTTTGTAACGCTTGAGCTCTAATCTTTTTCACAATTTTTAGCTTTAAAAAGTTTCCAAATAAGGCTTGCTAATGGATAATGCAGTGGTGACAGAGAAATTGTGGAAAACTTTCATCTTTACGATATAACGCCACCAGACCCTTATCACTACCTACCACAGCTTGGAGCGCCATCGATAGTCAAGTCTACCATTTTTGATATGGGAATTTTCTCAGATGAAATAATATTTTTGAAATGAGAAAAC
This sequence comes from Serrognathus titanus, assembly GCA_039766575.1. Classification (NCBI taxonomy): domain Eukaryota; kingdom Metazoa; phylum Arthropoda; class Insecta; order Coleoptera; family Lucanidae; genus Serrognathus; species Serrognathus titanus. Next base: position 47,196,391 of record CM077914.1, on the reverse strand, counting down.
ATCTCCTGACCAGTAATATGTCTTTTCAGTGGAATAAACTTCAAAAGATCTTTTATCGTAAAATCAATAAAAACAATCCATCTGGAAAGTGTCAATCACATCTGTTGATTCATCCAGTTGCAGTGAAAAATAAACACAGTTATCTAAGTCAGTTCTTAACTGTACAAAAATATCATTGCTCACAACTTCTACTCGCCTCATTGCTGTATTAGCAGAAAGTTGGATAGATTTTATAGCTGAAACTATCTCGTCTTTATTTCTAGAGTTGGCAAATAACGAATCTGCAGCTTCTAAAAATGCCTGTTTTATCATTTCTCCGTCTTCATAAGGTGTCTTCTTTTGTGCAATTATCTGGGATACACGGTTTGATGTTTCAGTTGCAGCCTTATTTTTATCGACTGTTTTTAAAAATATTGGCTGTTGTCCAATTAATTGTTTTTTTTTAATTGTTTCAATTTTTCCTTTCTGGTGACAGAATGTAATGGAAATGATTTCTCAAAATTCGAATGTATAGTTCTATGATGCCTCTCAATATTTCTTTTTTTGGCAACGGAGACAGAAGTATTACACAACAAACATACATTTTTGCCTTTAACTTCTGTGAAGAAATATTGTTCTTCCCATTCCGAATGTAAATGGTATGTTTTCACCTTCTTGCTACTGCTTGCCATAATATTTTTTACTGCTCTACTTCGCTACGGAACCCAACTGCTGGACGTAGATTACGTGATGTTCGGTTTTAAATTGAGTGCAATGTCGCCGCTCAATGCGTATTTATCCCATTCAAAGCAAACCAGATCGTTCTCGAATACTAGAGCGCTGCGGTTCTAGCCGATTCTAGCATGGTGACGTTGGGGATAGATCGCTCACCGCAGTGTTGCCACTGCTTGTGTTTATTATGAAAATTTGCGAAATTTACGGAGGCTTCTATGATTTTTAACCGTATTTTTAAAATATAAAATATGTTGTGAGCTACCAGAATTGCCTTTGAGAGCTACCGGTAGCTCGCGATCGACCGGTTGGCGACCATTGCTCTAGGCTTTTAAAATTCGTTTATTCTAATGAAGAAGTTACGTGTCGTACAGGATTTCATGTCACACAAGATACTTAACTTGAGAACAATTAGACACAGCAAATTGCCGTCTTCGCCACCAAGCTCTGTTGTATCCCAAGATATATAGAGTAAAGTTATGCTATGGGTTTTCTAAACTCATTTACTGTAATGAAAAGTTTGTGTATCTTGTGTTAAGAAAGATATTAATCCTGAGAACAATTGGACATAGTAAATTGCAGTCTTCTTCGCTAGCTCTGCGGTACTCCTAGATTTATCGAGTAAAGGTATGAGTGTTTCAAACACATTGACTTTAATGAAAAATTTGTGTATTTCGTACAGGATCTTATGTCACAAAAGATATTACCTTCAAAATAATTATACATAGTTAATCGCTTAATAAGTTTTCTCGCTAGCTCTGTTGTACCCCCACATTTATCGAGTAAAACTATGCTATGAGCTTCTAACACTCATTTATTCTAATAAAACTATATCCGGAATATTTTAAACTCATTTACTTCAAGTAATTTATATCTTAAGAATGCTTGGAGAGAATACGTTTTAATTTCCTTTATTGGCTCCGTTATCTACAAATCTGTCGAACAAAATAGATTTGTAGAGATTGAAAGAAAAGCTTTTTTACAGTGATGAGTATTTGTTTTAAGTAGTAAGTCATAATTGGGGCGCCAAACACAAAGGATGCATAAGATCCACGAAGACACTCAAGTACTAAGGAAGTAATTTTCTTCCTAATTTGATTTATAACCGGTTATGCTCGTTTTGAAACTCGGAGAGGTTCTTCGTAATGACGTCTGTCTGTCTCAAGTGAGACGATGGAACGATAGAGTATCAAATGCAAGAGCGCCAAGAGTATGGAAACCTTAATGCGGTTCTGATTGACAGTCAGTTGGAAAAAATCTAAAATACTGAACTGGCGTAGCATTTCCTTCTTTTTGCTTTGAAATGCATCGATATCATCTCTCGCTTAATGTTCAGAAATGTTAAAGCATGATCATGAGAATCGAGAAAATCAAATCTTAAACGACGTCTGCAATTTTATTTTTATTACTGCTCAATACTGCTACCTTCTCTTTGTATGTTTTTATTTGAACTTGATGTAGTTTCTAAATTTCGTTCATCTAGTTTGTTTGACATTTTTCGATGATTCAAAGTAGGGTGAAAACGGTGGATCATCTTCAGCTATGATCATCTTCATATTTCTTGAATTTAGTTTTGTGGAAACAGTTTCGTATGGTAGCGAACTTTCCATTAAGAAGATTAACGAGGATAAATGTGAATAAAACTTACATTAATCTGGAATCAGAAAAGGTAGGAACATTTATTGAAATAAGTGGAAAGCTGGGTACAGATATAAACGAAAGGGCAAGGAAGGTGGACACTGTCTTTAACAGTTTAAAATCATATCTATAAGGAAATTCCAAAATCGAATAAAACAGAAATCACAAAAGAGGTGGTAACTCCCATCCTTATACATTTAGGTGAATCCTGTAAGTCGTGTCAATGCGGCAGAAATGAGGTTTCTGAGAAATACAGGAGGAAAGGTGAAAGAGGAATAAATCCTAAACGAAGAAAAAAGAAAACGACTAAAAGTAAAACCAAGAGGGAACAAAATACGAGAAAGGCAGTTAGGATAGTATATCAGATTATAGAAAAAAAGGTTATGAAGCAATTCCATAAGGAAAAAACCAAGAAAATGTTGGAAGATGTAAAGAAGGCACATGAAACACCTAGCTCAAGATAGGAAGACTTGAAAATCAAGAATTGGCTCAATTCGGCAGCCTCACATCCAACGGTAGATAGATTAGGATTAAGGAAGTAAATAAGTAAGGTAACCATCCGTTCTTCGACGTACTGTATCATAACCTAACGCCAAATTTATATATAAGAGAAGCCAGCAAGGAAAAGAGGTGCCAGCGAATTTAACCAAATCTATCAATTCTTTATGACCCTTCCTTTTGTGTACTTTTCAGAATCATTTTTTGCAAGATGGTAAAGTATCATAGTGGCACCGTTGTTAGTCCCAAAAGTAATTGTAAACAATTTTTTTAATTGCCCTTACGCAATCTGTTGAAGTATTTTGGTGAAACTAAATGAAAATGCCGTTAATTAATTACAACTGGTTTACTTAATACACTAGTTTTCTGACCACACTGACGTCTTTGTATACGTAAACCTTAGCGGTTGATGCGGAGCTTAGAGCAACTGACTTTGGGTAACCCAGGTGAGACCGGTCAAGGTTTAAATCCCAGTCATTGTGGGTCGTATCTCGGAGATCATATAAAGCCCTGCGTGCGTTCACCCTTTCTGCTTATTACGTTAATTTTAGTTTGAAATAGACTTGAAATTGACTTACTTTTAGAAGGGAACATCCTTCTAATTTTGCAATGGAATAATGGACTATGAAAAATATATTTTTACGCCTTCAGGAAAGAAACGGACGCCGACGTCCTTATTGTTTCATGTGAGGTTGAACGGAAGTGACGGCTTATAAAACACCCCCGCTTCTTCTTAACAATGCCGAAATGTAATATATATGCATGCGGCTCGACACGATAGCGCACACACTGGACTATATTTTCGCTATCGGTGGTGCGCTATCACGTGCGAGAACGAAGTTGGAAATGTTTTTCGTTCTAAGAGACGTGGATTTTCGATTTCAATTCCCGTACTTGAAGTAAATAGATTCCGGCGACGTGTCCGGACTTCTACGCACTCGTCTCGCTTTTCCGCAAATTCATGTAAATGGTATTTGTGTTGCTTTCAGTTGCCCACTGATCTTAGAAATTAAACGTCAGCCCTTGTAGCCTTTTGCAAACGTTACGTTTTTTTTTAAAATTTCTTAACAGGCTACGGATATTTCCTGTCTGCTTGATTCTGTTATGTCATGTTATGAAGTTCAAAAGAAATGCTTTACAAGAGATTGTAAGACGAATAGTATAAAGAAAAAAAATTCAAAGTATTACGAAAAACCAAATTAAAGGAACACTTTTGTTGTTCCCATCGTGTGATTGGTAACTTTAACTTCTTTCTTATTTAGCATAACTTCAAATTACCTTTGTGTATCAAAAGTGATCATAACAGAGGATATTATGTGTGCCCGCTTCTAGATAGATAATGTTATCTAAAGAAAACTGGGATCAGTGGCGCTGGGAGATCTTTAGCCTTGAAGATATTTATTTTTTTGAAAGAAATGAACCTGGGAAGTGTCAACCACAATAAATCTTTAGACTTTAATCTTCCTATAACGATATTTTTAATCAACTCATCTGAAACTGCAATGATCAACTTTTTTCGGTGGTTTTTCTTTGCGTTTTCAGTCATTCCAAGACCTTTGTACTTAAGAGGTAATTTTTTCAATTTTTTCGTATTAACGTTTTTGATAATTCATCTTCAGTAAGTGTCCGTTTCCTCCGGACTTATCTACTTCATCACAGCTACCATTCTAATATAGTTTTTTGTCTTGTTTGGTTTTCTTCTCGGCATATATTTCATACTATTCAACGTTTCGTCCTCTTTTCGCAAGAACTCGCTTCATTTCTTCCTTTTATTGTTGTATGTATAGTGTTCTATCCATCGACTTTTTCGTTGTTTCCACTTTTCTTCAAACCAATTTGGTTTTTTTGTTAAGAAATTGTAATTTTGTTGTTCATTTGTTGGTTTATTCCTGAGTTGGGCAGAGTCCTATGTTACTCCTTTTTTTGCAAAGTACATTTTGAATATGTTTGGTCAGTCTGAGGATCTTCTGTTTGCGGAGTGGATTTTTTGAAACTTTTCTTGTGGGATTATGTTGTATTATTCGCAGAATTTCTTGATAATTTTGAGTATTACTTTTTTTTTGCTAGTTTTTCCAAGGGTGTTTATAATTCGAGTTCGCTCCTTTGGCTTTGGACGAGATTGGTGATTTCAGCATTTAAGGACTCTTATCAGGTGGTCCTGAGTGGTATTAAGACATTAAATTTGAACCTATTTTTGCATTTAGTTTTCGAATGGACCGCACTCATTCCAGATGTCATGCAGTTGTCCATTCCCATTCGTATTTTTTCCTCTTGGCTTGCCGAGGTCGTGCATTTTTGTATGGTACCATATTAAAAAAATTAAATTTTATTCAAATTATTTATATCAAATGCAGACTTTTGCTCGAGCTAGTTAGTCGTTACGATGTGGGTTCTAGTCTAGTGCAGAGATAATTTGTAAATGCAAAACTCAAATCGTCTCAAAAGCATGTCTGCGCCGTGTTGAATCTAGGGTGTTAATGACATATCTTTGACGTTGTTGCTGAAGTTTAGCATGTAAACACATATAGAGGACACGTAAATTGCAGCTCGTCTGAGTGAAAAGGTGGAGGATTTCTCATTAAGCGTAAGTTCACTCCCACCTGGTATTTCTTGGCCAGGCCATTATTTTCTTTCATAAGGGTGTGGGAGTGACAAGCGATTTTGCGTTTCAAACATTTTTGACTGCTTTTTTTGAATCACAGACAGTAAACGAATTAAAAAAAATTGCGTACGACTTTTATTAATATGAACTGAGAAATATACGCAGCCGGTTTTATTATAAAAATTAGAGTACTCGGAGGTTATTTAAAAAGCATGCAAAAGAAGCAGTAGTTTTTGATTAAAGTGAAGCGTACTACTTACAATTAGTTGTTATGAATTTCCGGTTGTGGTTTCAACTTTATTTACGCCGGCAGATTTTCCGCGTTAAAACGACACTTTCACGTGTCACCGGACAAATTGCCGCTTTATTCTTGCATTAACAGGTCGTAATAAACCGGCGATAATCTCGTATTTATGTTGATTGCGCCTTTATTCTCGCCTAACGGGTTGAGATGAAAGAGGGGTTGTTAATAAGGGCGGGCGTAGAAAACCGCCGTACGTGAATGCGAATGCGGCCAGCTAACAAATGTAATCTTTGAGGGCAACATTCATTACCGCCCCCGGATTTATCCGGGCCGCACTGCACTTTGGATTGCTGAAATCCGCCGGGCCAATTTCAATCATGGCTTCGTTTCGTTTTGCTTACGTTTTCCGCCTTTGAATACGCAAATGAAAGTAAATTTTTTTTCGCTGATGTTTTTGTATGTACGAACTAATACTAACTCGAAATTTCAATTACTTGCAGTGCTGGTAAATGAAAATATGAATATTTTTATGTACAATCTATGCATTGATAGTTTACTAATATCATTTATGAAGATGAATCTTGTTGCGTTAGTATAAACGAGAAAAGTAAACATATTTTTTTGTGAGAGTAAGAAAAAACAAATATTTAACATTCTCAGGTAGATTAGACTTAGGGATTAATTATAATCTGCATTCTCAAGGAATCCGTGTGTTTCCAGCGCAATTTAGTAATATCCTATCCTTGCCGCATTCGGATTCTATCGAATAAATTCCCAGATTGCCAAATTCGAACTTAAAAGCCTTAAAGCGATGCCACGCGCACAAATGCAGCATTTGTTAATACAGATTACGGGCCCCGGGCTAAAGCTCGCGAGCTTTAATCAAATAGTAATGCCGCATTTGCTCCGGCGAATTGTTCGGTATCGGGCTTCGTTCTCAATTGCTCCTCTGATAATACAATAAATACTATTTAAATCCAGTTTGCGATTTGCGACGATATCTTATTTAGACGCGCGAATATTATTAAGGCAGATGAAAAAAGTTATCTGCTTAATCTAAATTCAGATACGGACGGTTAAAGTGCGCAGACTGTGAGTGGCCATTATCCCTCGTCGCTTTAAGACACCTAAGGTCGAATTTAATTAAAGCCGAACCGTGAACAACTCGCCGTAATAAATGTTTACTGCAAGGCTCTTTCGGGGATATTTGCAGGAGCTTTCATGTCATACATTCCTCCGGGAATATTTCTGTTTTTCTAATGAAGCGCCCGGTTAACCTGTTACCGCATTGAATATTTTCGCCATCCGAGGAATCTGAAATAAAACGCTAATAAATTCAGTCGGCTAACACTTATTAAACTCAAGTCCGAATGTAACTTTTATGGGCTACAGTTTGAACAATTGATGTTTTCATTTTGCCTCGAAGTAATTTCTCATTGCGAATTATAATTCAACTTAAAACAAAATTCATTTTTCTTTTACATTATTCTAAATAATAAAATTATACAAGGTATTTAATACTTTTGTATTTTCTAACGAAGCAGCTAGATAGATTAACGGTTTAGTTAAGAAAACTCAAGGCTATACAATTGAATAATTTTCATTTACTGTCATCATTATTAATATGCGAGAAAAAAGCAAAGCTGTGACTTACGTATGAGGCAAAAGTGATTAAGAAATTTTTGCAAGAAAACATTTGAGAAGCACTGGATGTGGCTTAAAATCCTCTAGCTGCGCTAAATTTACTATTAACTATTATGTATATATTGAAAATATAATTTGATAGTTTTTTTTCTTTAATTGACAGTACTATTGCATTTTATTTTTATCCAACTGATGTCTTTAGCTATCACGAATCCCAGAGACGTTTTTATAATAGCCAACCATTTTTAATGCGTTATTTTCTCAGTTGTTTCCTCATTGTAAACTTCATTGTTATAGCGGCGTTACTTAGCGTTCCCGTTGTTAACATTTCCATAAAAATAACACTTACACCGTACATTTCGATTACAGAGCAGCGCAGCAAATGGGTTCTAGTTCTGGTGCATCGTTCTAGACGTAACAATACCACAGCGCCGCCGTCGCTTCAAACAAATTTAAGGGAATATGTAGATATAAAATAACATTAGTAGGGAATTTCATTAGTTGTGTCGTACGCCTAGGAAAATTTACGGGAAATGTACGGTGCATCACCGTAATTACGCACACGTGTTCTGTGTACCGCTACGAGAACAGAATACCAACGAGGCTCGCCCTGCATGTTGCGAACATTCAGCGGCATCCTCATTTTGCACACATACAAATAAAAACCTACTTTAATACGCAAATATTACGAGGGAGTTTTTTTAATTGATTTACCTAGCCGTGAAAATGACATCATGCTTTATTGTCAAATTACTGTCGCTAAGTACTTTGACGAAATTTTGTATGTGTTCGTTGTGTTTTGCAGTTTTTACGATTTTTTGTCTTTCGAAAAATGAGTGAAAATGATTTAGAGCAACGCGCAATAATGCACTTGTTATTTTTCGCAAATTAATACAGACGATGATACTTGGGTGTTTTATTACTGTGCGAAGCAGGAGTCTAGGCAATGGGTTCATAATAATAAAATTGAAACTAAATGAGAAATATAAAATACACACAAAATCAGATGAAGAAAATATTTTGACGAAGATATCCAACATCCCAGGTATATCGAAGAAACAAATAGAACTTGAAGTACTTGCCAAGGAACATGATGCCGACATAATTTGCGTGACCGAACATTGGCTAAGAAATCATGAAATTAAATGACCTTCAATAAATGAATATAAATTAGTCAACAATTATTGTCGAACGACATATGCTTGTGGAGGGGTTTGCATAATGGCAAAGAAGGAGTTAAAAGTATCCGAAGCAATAAATGCTGAGAATAGTGATAAAATCTTTGAAAGTGCTATAGTAGACGTTGAATATTTTAGTAAATCGCTTACTATTGTGTATACACTACTCAAAATAATTAACGCATATTTCGCAAAAGACAATATTTTAGATGATTTAAAGGATGGATATGTAGTAATACAGTTGATATTAATCTTTTATAGACAAAATTTTAATTTAACGTGAAATAAACAATAAATTCATGAAAAAATTAAAACTAAACATTGAAAAACAAATTAATACTAAAAACAAATTGAATTAATGAAGATTTTTTAGAAGAAAGAAAGACTTTAATAATTTGTATTGCCTCCCCTTGCTCGTATGACAGCTCTACACCGATTTGGCATACTCAAAATTAAATTCCGAACAAATTCCTGGGGTATATTCTGCCATTCCTCAACAAGTGCTTCCGAAAGCCTCTAAAGTGTCTGTGGTGGATTTTCCCTCATTCTGACTCTTCGCCCTAACATGTCCCAAATGTGTTCTATGCAACTCAGATCCGGAGACCTCGCTGGCCAGCCGATTTGGTTGATACCAACATCGTTTAGGTACTCGTGTACTATTCTCGCAGTGTGGGGACGAGCATTATCCTGCACTAACTGGAATGCATCACCAATAAATGGGGCAAAAGGCACAACATATTCTTGTAAGATGTCCCTTATGTGCCGATCTGCAGTTAGAGTCCCGTTAGTTAACACGTACAAATAGGTACAACCATGAAAGTTAATGCCACCCCATACCGTTACACCACCTCCGCCGAATGCATCCAATTGCCGTATATTGCAGTCTGCAAAACGCGTACGTGGGGTTCTCCATACTCTTGCCCTGCGATCATTAGCGCTTAGGGTAAAACGAGACTCATCCGTAAAGAGAACAACTCTCCAATCTTCAGGGGTCCAGGCAACGTGTCCCCTTGCGAATGCAAGACGTCTTATACGATGTTCCCTGGTCAAACGAGGGCCTGTAGCAGGCCACCTTGCCCTTAAGTGATGTTCGTGGAGGCGATTTCTAATAGTCTGATCAGATACCCTAATGTTGTGGACTTCGCTGGAGGTCATTTTGCAATCCTCTCGCAGTAACAGTACGACACCATAGCGCTGAAATTCTAATAAAACGGTCCTGTACTGCTGTTGTAGTTGTAGACCTTGTCCTCGACGTCTAGTAAATCGGTCTTCCTTTAGATATCGGTGGTAACATCTGTTAACTGCTTCACACCCAGGATTTCAGCAACCCAACTTTGTGCATAGCCTTCTTCTGAGTCGAACGACTAAATCGCGCTTCAGCTTCTTCCAAATTTCGTGAAGCACGCCTGTCATTATTTGCCATTATTAAATTCAACAAAAACAAAATTTTAACTGCTTTGAGATAAAATAAAGTTTCTTCATAACAAGGAAAAACTGCAAGAAATGGTTTTATCACTCAAGTGAATCAAAATAACAAGAAATAATAAAACTTGTCAATTTTAAACGTCTAATTTAGATTGATTATTCGTATCTGTGGCTGTATTCACAATATGCGTTAATCATTTTGAGTAGTGTATTTACAGAACACCATCAAATGATGATACATTTATAGAACAGCTAAACAACCTCCTACAATAAGAATAAAAAAAATGTGTATGCGGAAATTTTAATGTTAATGTATTAATAGAAAGTAACTTACAAAGGTCTCTTATAAATACAGGCGTGGAGTACGATTTACACCAAGTTGTACAAGAACCCACTAGATATTAAAAAAATTCGCAAACTTGTGTAGATTTATTCTTTACTAATATACCACGAACAAATACTCAAGTGTTTTTAATTCACATCTCAGACCACACTCACCAAATTACTACTATCACTCAAGAAGAAATATAGAGAAAAGCAGGAAAAGAATATATATTCACCAGGAAATGTAAACCACACAATCAACTGAAATTTATTGAGTGTATTAAAAAAGCAAATTGGGACGTGCAATATAATGATGTGAATACAGCTTTTAACAAATTTGAAGAACTATTTCTTACATATTTTAATAAAGCTTCTCCAATCAATAAAATAAAAACATTTACAATAATCAAATTAATGCATGGTTGACACCTCAGTTAAAAGATCTCTCTATTCTGTTTAAAGAAATGGCAGACATCAACCACAACATTAGAAATGAATACCATAACGAAAGATGCAGAATTTTAAAAAAGTTTTATAGGCAACAATTAACAGGAATACTACGAAAACAAAATTGTAAATACGTATAACATAAATAAAACATGCTGGAAAATTATTAACGAAAATGAAGAACAAAAGAATGGAGAAGATATCTTAATTAAAAATAAAGAAAAAACAATAAATTAGGAAGAAACAGCAAACAAATGTAATAGTTACTTTTAAGAACTAAAAGAAATTAGCCCTTTGCCCCAAGTTACAACACTAAATGGAAACCATATAGCAAACAGCTTCTTTTTTTCACCCGTAAACGAAGATGAAATTAACAAAGTTATTAATAAGTGTTGCAATAAAATGTCATCACGAATAGACGGGATTCCAGGAAAAATAATATAAATCGTTTCAGACCATGTAGTATTTCCATTAACAAAAATAATAAATTTATCTTATGAGAAAGGTGTGTATCCTAACCGACTAAAAATCTCACAAATTTGTACCAGTGTACATACAAAAATAACGGAAATTGGGATAACATAGAAAACTACCCACTTATCTCATTACAGTGTCAAATCTCAAAAATTTTCGAATTTACCTTTTATTCAAGACTCTACGGCTTCCCAGAAAAATACAAAATCTTCAGCGACTGGCAATATGGCTATAGAAAAAATAAATCCACGATATCAGCGACTCAAAACGCGATGTCGGTTGTAATTAATGGTTTAAACGAAAAGAGTAAAAGTATAGGATTATTTTTCGATATGAGCCGTGCTTTTGACTGGATTTCATCATACATACAAGATAGGAAACAACTGGTAGTTATTAAACAACAAAGATCCGAAACAACAAGAATAAATAGAGGAGTACCACAAGGTACCATACTAGGACCGGTTCTCTTCTGCCTAATGACAAATGACCTACCAAACCAATGTCTTTCAGCATATCAGATAAACATGTATGTAGATCATGTAAGCATGTTAATCTTGGCACAAAACGCTGAAGAACTAATAAAACAAAGTAACGCGGCCGTGAAAGAATTACTAACGTGGATTACAAATAATGGAATAATTCTCAATGAACGCAAAACGCAAGCCATATCCTGTGAACAAACATGTTGATAGCAGCATGTTATTAAAAATAAACAAAAAAAAAACAATTCAACAAGTCACCAACATAAAATTCTTAGGCATCCTGATTGACCAGAAACTAACTTCGGAAGAACAAGTGACACAAATAAGTGCAAAATTAATTTCATTTATATTAACGTTCGAAAACCTAAAACCATTAGTAAACAACGACGTCCTACTAAAAGCATACTATGGGTTAGTGCAATCTATACTTACCTACGGAATCACAATCTGGGGACCCAGCTGATGTATTATAGAAATATTTCGAAAACAAAAGTAGATTGTTAGAATAATGACTGGAGTAAAATCAAAGTCGCATTGCAAAGATTTATTTGTAAAGTATAAAATTCTAACACTCTACTCCTTATATATCTAACAACTTGTTATCTTCACATTTAAAATGAAAATAACCATACCCGGAATTATTAAGACATTAGGCCCGAATATCAATGCATAAAAGAAGAATATATTGGCCCAAAAAGATTCAACGCGTTACCACCAGAACTAAAGCACGAAACAGACTTTAAAAGTTTTAAACATAAATGTTACACTCACTTCATAGAAAAGCCACTGTACTCGATAAATGAACATTTTATTACGTAATATTAGATACCCACACTAAAGGACACAGCTGAACTAAAATAAAAAAATAATCCATTTTACTGGATGAAGCCCAAATTAAAAAGAGTACTCATAAGTTACAAGTACTTATTTAAATGGGACGAAGGTCCACAGCATCTTGGTTCTCCGATAGAAGAGAAACGGCTTCCAAAATCGCATACAAGCAGATCCAACCCTAGTAGCAAAATAGCATTAGATTAATTTTATTATGTTATAGTACAAGCCACTTTTAATTTTAATTTTGATCTTTTTTCTTAGTAACATTTATGATTATGTTTATTACATATATACTTACCAACACCACAAAGTCGCATGATTATTTATGTAATCGTTGACTAATAAATATTCGTTACATTCGTAAACGATCTCCATTCCAAAGAAGGCTAAAACTCAGTTGCCTTTTGGAAAGTTCATGGCGACCGTTTTTTGGGACTGCGAAGGTATCCTGCTTGTTGAATTATGCGAAAAAATGGTTCACAATTAATGGAGAGGTGTTTACCGAAGGACGATTCAAAATCTGAAGCAGGCTATTAGAGAAAAACGTCCGAATACATGGAGAAGCAAAACTTTGCTGTTGCACTCACCTTATAGTCTTGATTTTGTTCAATCAGTGACCGAAGATTTGAAAATCGTCTTATGAGACGCAAACAAAAGATTTTTTTCTTTTGTTGGAAAAATTAATTCGGTTATAAGAAACAACCGAACAAAACGTGACGAATACGAATAAAAAGAAGAACGAAAAACAAAAGACGATTGGATTTTTCGAAAACAAGACCGATAAAAAAGGATAAAAAAAGAACTGAAACAAATGAAGAATAAGGAGAACAAAAAGTAAAAGAAGATCAAATTTTTTACAGTGAAGTGTAAGAAAATCAAATTGCCACGCCGACAGAAAAACAAAAAATAAATGCATGAAACGACAACTGTAGCATGAAAAAATAAAGTGACAAAAAGAAACAAAAAAAAATATAATGACATGAAAGATTGAATTGATTTTCAAAAGCTTCGTCCTGGAAATCAGGGATTTTTCTTTTGTTATTGGCTTCCTTTTAGCTTATTAAGAATCTTTTGATTTTTGAAAATCTTTTATTTTCTTTTCATTCAAATCGTTGTCGCTTGTTTCGGTTCTGTTTTGTTTCTTCGTGTCAAATTAATTTGTGCGTTAATTATTTTTTTGAATTTTTAAGAACGTCTTTGTATTTTTTTTTACTTTTAAAGGACTATAGTAAATTATCACTATTTGAAAAATGTCCTTTTTCGAATGAAAAGAAGGACGAAAGTAAAAGAAAACTGATGAGTATTACTAAGACTATTAGAAAATCTCATAGCTGACAAGAAAATAAACGACGAAACCACGATAATTTGATAAAAAAGCAACGTGGAAATAAAGTGAGCAACAAAAGAGAACAAAAGAAGATCGATGCTTCTATAGCGGCGGAGTATAGTACAATCAAATCGCTGCTAGAAAAAATGAAGGAAAAATCTAGTTTGAAGCGACAATTGTAACATGAAAAATTGATTCCGTTACAAGAAACAAAAACAACAAGACGCGACGAATACAAAGAAAAAGGTGAATGAAAAACAAAAGAAGATCAACGATTATTATTGAGCGGATTTTTAGAAAATAAGACTGATAAAAATCAAAAGAAGATTAATTCGTTGAAAAGAAAAATAAATTAATTGTAAAGAGAACAAAAAAAATGATAGAAGGCGCTTCTATAGCGGCGGAGTGTAAGAAAATAGAAAAAATAAACAAAATATCTTGTTTGAAGCGACAATTGTAATATGAAAAAATAAACAAAAAATCGACGTTTAAATAGCGAAATGTAAGAGAATTAAATCCCCGATAGAAACAAAAAAAAAGAAAGTGTCATGAAGTGTCAAATGCAACGCGAAAAATTAATGTGACAAAAAGAAACAAAAAAAAATAAAGAAATGAAAGTTTGATTTGATTTTCAAAAGCTTCGCGGTGGAAGTCAGGGATTTTCAATCTACCGCCTTTTGTTTTCAGTTATCCAAACTCGCATTTCGTTTTCTTTTGTTTCAGTTCTCTTTTATTTCTTCTCGTCGAATTAATTCTCGTACTGTACTGGCGTCTCTATTTGTACATTATTTTATTTTCTCTGAATTTCTACGAATATTTTTGTAAAATTCTTAATTTTAAAATGAAAAGTTGATGTGTTTTTCAAAACCATTTTGTTGCGCGCTGAGAGTTTTTTGATTTTTAGTCGAATGAGAATTGACGATCTTCTTTTATTTTCTCTTCATCCAAATCCGCATTTCGTTGTCGTTTATTTCAGTTTTCTTTTATTTCTTCTTGTCAAATTATATTATTGACGTCTCTATTTATTTATACAATTTTCTTTGTTGAAGAAACAACTCAAGAAAAGCTGGACGAAGTGTAATTGGTGTAAGCGATAATTGTGTAGAAAAATTTATAGTTTTATAGCTAGGTAGTTAACTTAAAAAAAACGCCCTTGATTAAATTTTGTTTAATGTGAAAGAAAAAAATTCATTGTAATTTGGCGCCTTCAAATTCAAAAAACGTCCAAAATGTTTACTGGACAATTTACATTTTAAACAGAAAATTTACTTGATGCAGAATTGCCTTCCGTAGTAGCATTTAGCGCGACGAAAGCTCCGAGTAAAGGCTAAATTAAAAGACGGAAGAGTAAAGCGTGTACTTAACGCATTGTAGACGAGTGTAATTTATCAGAGGCAATGGGATGCAGTGCGCAAATAGGGTAAATTAAATTAACGCTGTTTTGCATAAAAAAAAAACTCGCTTTTAAATAATTTAAGTAATTTATGCAATGGATTCGTATTTCCGCTTACTTGGAGAAATGACTTCACTTAATTAATCAACGTTTGCGTGAAACAATTTTAATGATTATAAGTATTCATGAGCTTATTAACATTAACGAATGTTTTGCGTTTAAATGCAGTTAGCGCCGCTTTATGTAGTAGGACGTAAAGAAGCTCGCGAACTTCAATCGTGAAAAGAGAGGTTTCAGATTGCATGGAGTGCAGTTTGATCTTCAAGGGTTCGGGTCGTCTGAGCGGTAGTTTGGTGATTGTGGCGTGTTGGAGATGAACTCTTATTGTAAAGTAAACACCGCCAATGGCCCTCTTTAGAATGCAAATGTGCATTAATAACAGAGCCGCAGGGATTCAACTTGAATATTCAAGAGCTGAAATCCTTACGTTCTCTAATGGATCTCGATGTTGTTTTAAAACTGTATTGCGTTATGTTTCATACCGAACGATTAATAAAGTTTTAATTACTTGAGTAGCGTCTGCACTCAATAAATTATGCACCAACAGTCAAGTTTGAATTTAATAAATTTATTAATTTGGTAATTGATTTTTTTTTACTCTTTAATAACTGAACTAGTCGGTTGGCAAATTAAATCATCACCAAGTCATCGACACTGGACGATGAATTATGAATTTCTGGTTTTGTCATTGGTCGAAAGCAGTGGCTATGGATTCATAATTCATATTAATCAAAAACGCTCTAATAATAGGAATATAATTCAATAAGAGTAGAAAAAGTTATATTATTTTAATATTTGTGTTATGATCATTTTTTGTTTGTTTCAGGTGAGTCTCCGTGTGTGTTTCGGTTTGGGTTTCATCTTAATTAACTCGAGAACCTTAATCTTCGACGTTGTCATGGATTTTTGTCCCCAGGGGGGAGGGGGCGAACAGACATATCATTAGCCAAATTGGGTATGTACGCAAACTCTCCGAAATCGCTCTTAAGCCTCCTCTGAACATATTTCTCTTGGAAAATTGCATTAATTAATTAACAAAATTCAAGTGCGATTGTTTACGACTAAACAGGATGACCTTGCGGCTCAGGCTTAATTAATTATATTCGAAGTTTCGAATTGTTTCACCTTAAAATTTCGCGTGATATGCTGCACTATGCTTCCATTATTAATATTATGGCGAAACTTATGGATCGCAGTAATTTAAAAAGAAATTCTGCGTTATTTAAAATTAAAAAAAAATTAGTAATAAAAATATATCATGCGTTCATAAGTTTCCATGTTTGGAGTTGGGATTGGTTTAGTCAACATATGTCAGTGCTGTAGCCTCACTTACTTTATTTGACGTTTTAATATAAGTAAAGATATATCGTGCTTCTTGCTATCTCAAGTCATGGCACTCCAAATTTGAGAGTTTTTGAATACTTAAAACTCAGGAATTACATAATTTTGTTAACAAAATAATAATGTACTTTATAAAGATATTTAACGAATTTTATCATTACGATTGCAATCATCAATTGTGACAACCTAACGTTTTATTTCATAGTGTCTTCAAAGTAAAAATCTAGAAAGGTTAGATAGGATAAACGAGGCCTCATCACTCGACCTCTGCATCTAATCCAAATTTATGATATTTATGGCCTGCATATAAAGTTAAAATAATTTCCTCGATTAAACCATTTGATAAATGATCTGATAGAAATAATGGATTTTATTTTCTTTGCAGCGTTAGGTACGTGCCTTCAATTAAATTTCTCATTAAGGTGGGCTATGATTTCATGGTTTTTTCTCCTAAGATTTGTAGCACTGATAGCTGTTCAATTATTTAATTAAACAAATGTCAAATTGACACTTTGTATTTTCATTTACAAAATGTTAAAATTACAACACAAACTATTTATTTTTGAAAGTTATTTTCAAATCGTTAGATTAGAAAATGGACAGTTAGTTTATTCAATTAATCAGTGTGTACAGAATTTTCGACAACAGTTTCCTAATCTTGCAATTACTTATGAATAAATTTCGTGAATCGGGACCACTTGGTCGCAAAACAGGCAGCGGAGCATCTAAGAAAAAGACCACAGGCTGCATTGAAGATGTTCGGGATCGAATAGAAAACTTTCCCAAGAAATCTATTGCGAAACTTTCACAAGAAGTTCAGTGGCAACATGTCACACTATTCTTAAAAAAGACCTAAAGCTATATTCATATAAGATTGAAGCAGTCCACGAACTCAGGCCAGTAGATTTTCGCAGAAGAACAGAATATTGTCAGTGGTTTCTTGATAACTTAAACAACGACGATATTCTTGACAAGTCTATCTTTTCCGATGAGGCCTGGTTTCATCTCTCAGGGTATTTAAATAAACACAATATGAGAATATGGTCAGCAGAAAATCCCCATGAATTTGTAGAAACTATTACATCCATTAAAAATTGGTGTTTGGCTAGCAGTGTCAAGAAGGCGTATCATCGGACCAATATGTTTTAACAACTGCTGAAAGATACCGAAATGAGTTATTAGAACCTTTCATTAATCAACTACATGATGATGAATTTACACAAGGGTTTTTTCAGCAAGACAATGCCCACACAGATCATCAAACAATGGCTTTCCTGCAGCAGTTTTTCGATAACCAGATTGTGAATTTTCCTGCAAGGAACTGCTTCATTTTTCCGCACATGAAAAAAACAGTTTTTAGAACTGCGCGTCACACAATCGAAGAATTTCGTGCGGGCATTACATATGTGTGTGCTAATATAACCCCCGAACACTTAGTAAAACAGGTTTGAAAACATGAAACGCAGAGTACGCTTATGTATTCAAACTGAAGGACAGCACTTTGAGCATCTACTTTAAACTTTAATGTTGTGTTTTTATTCGATGTCATGATCAGTAACATAACTGACAGTTACTGACAACTGTTTTCTCTTGAATTGCGTGTCGCCAACTTTATCCAAAAAAAAACAGCTTATTTTAATGAGGAATTTAATTCAAGGCACGGCAGATTTTATTAATTATCAAGACTAATTGGGTGCCCTGGATATGGGCCACTAATAAAATGCTTTTTACTTTTGGATATTCTAATTTCTTTCCTAATTCTGTAATCAACGGGTACATTATTGTTTCAATTCAAGTGACTATTTTATCCTTACAGTCACAATCACTGTTTTTTAATCACCCTGTATATACGAGAAATAAGAAAAAAGAATTCACTTGCTTGTTACTATTTGACTACTTTATATGATATCAGAAAATTAAAAATACCAAATTCCTGGTTTATAAATTAACTGTATTTCAATTTCTTATGGATGGTATTTTAGATTTATAATCAGACAAAATGTACAGGGTGAACTATTTAAGTGGAAACTAAGATATCTCGCAGTATTTACGGAGGAAATGTTTTAAGTAAAAGTTAATTGATTGTGAAGGGGAAAGCAGAGCGTATTATTTATGTTTGACTTCAAGGTTATTTGAAACCCAATCTAAGTTTTTCGACGTACAAATCCACATTTCTTGTATTTTATTCTTATTTCTCGTAAATCCTCTGTATAGGCCATTTTCAAACGTATTGATAACAAGCACTTTAGGTATTTTTAAAGTTTCTTCAGTTGTATTATCTCTGTCAAAATACATAACATAAGTCATCGTTGTTTAGGACATTCCAGAACGTTTAAGTTATTATAAACAAAAACATTTGTATCACATTTATATTTTTATGTTGTAATGTTCTAAGAACGTACATCAGATTTTATAAATGTAAATCTGATTATATCATTTGGTATATGTTATACTAAATTTAATTGTTATGAATCACGTTTGAAAAATAACATTGATAATTAAATTTCTATTATGGAAAAAATTAAGCTTTATAGAAAATGTTATATCTCCGAGTTGAAACAAAGTAAAAAATCTAAATGTCATTCTTACAAATCAATCGCTTCTCTCTTATATCAGTGCTTGGAATCTTTGAGACTCATCTCAAATGCAGTTCCATACAAGTAAACTGATTGTAGGAGTAAGAGGTATAATATAACTTCCTACGTAACATACAAAAGGTTTTCCCATCTAATGTGTTGATCTCATTTTTTCGCATGTTCATGTATGTTCCTTACTTGATCAGTAAACTCCAAATTGACATTTAACCTTGACATAACGTCATCAGAAAATCATAACCAATAATTACGATTTATTACGTGTTTGAAACCAAACAAAATAAAACATTGAACGTGAATTCACAACAGGTGTTGAAAATGGTCCCCGTCTTCTTCGTGACATTTTCTAAGTCTTCTGCGCCTTCCATTAATAACATTTTGCAAAATGTGGGGAGAATTGTTTATTTCATCACCCTTTTCGATGATTCTTTGGGTAAGTTTCTGTAAATCATCAACGGGCGTTTTAAAAATGGATCTTTTTAAGTAGGACCAAACAAAGAAATTCACAGGAGTTAGATCGCAACATCGTGGAGGCCATATGTTTACCATATTTCTGCTAATTATACGATCGCCAAAAACTTTTGAAGGAAATTTAAAGTATCTCCAGTAGCATGGGCCGTAGCACCATCTGTCTGGAAATATCCAAATTGCAACTCGTCATCATGCAGTTGATTAATAAATGGATACAAAATCTCTTCCCGATTTCTAAGTGCTGTTAGTGTGCCATTAAAAAATATTAGATCTATCAATCTTCTCCGACTTATGCTTATCCAAACATCAATTTTTTGTGGATAGAGTGTGGCTTCAATGAAAATATGAGTGTTTTCTGTACTCCAGATCCTCAAATTTTGAGAATTAATATATCCTGTTAAATGGAACCAGGCCTCATTGGAAAAGAAAGTTTTGTCCAACAAATCGTCATTGTCAATATTGTTTAAAAACCAAAGACAGTTTGGCGGTGGTATCGTATTTTTGAGCCAAACAATTCATTGTCACAAACACAACGAGAATGTGTTTATTATTAATAACAACAATACAAAGGTGTTAATATGTCAGAACATCTGGTGATTATGTAGACAGTGAGGCTGTCTTGTTCGATGGGTGCTTATTCTTTTATGAAGAGATTGTCCAACTTCTCTGGTTCAGGGAATTTGTGTTCCCCCAAAGTCTTGTATGCACGTCGCACTAGCTGCTGGGTGGATTGAGCGGTTTAACCATGCGTTGAGGTTATACCGACTTTTGTTAGGCTGACTTTGGTTAGGAGTCTCCGACCTTTCGGCTGGCGAGGAGTTTCCGACCTTTCGGCTGGCGAGGAATTTCCGACCTTTCGGCTGGCGAGGAATTTCCAATCTTTCGGCTGGCGAGGAGTTTCCGACCTTTCGGCTGACGAGACGAGGACAGAATGCCTTTCTTCTTGTTTTGCACGAGTTTATATAGCCCCGGCAGCCATCTTGTAGAGGGTGTGGTGTGGTGTGGAAGGGTATCAGAGTTTGGTGGGTGACAGTGGTATAGAGATGGGTCGCAGGTGGTGCTGTGATCGCTACAACAGTATCTTCGCGTTGGTTCAAAATCTACTGGAAGCAATTCATGCACGGCAGTCAAACGGTAAGGAAACATTTGCAAGTCCCTTCTTAGAATAGTTCTGGAGTTCTCGACAGAAAGATCAACTTGTTGTGTCAGGTGACAGATGGAAGTGCGAGGAGCATCAGTCATAATTTATCTCACATTTTCAACTATCTCATCAGTCCTTCCTTTAGGCCTACCTGATACCTGTTTTCCAACCATACTGCCAGTTTCTCTGAATAGTCCTACAGAGTACTGAAGTTGATTACCAAATTTGTGGTACAGAAATACAGTTTCTGGAAATTTTTCCTGAAATTCTGCAATACAGTCAGGAATAGAATAGGACCATTCGCCATTGATTTTTTGGGCGTTTCGAAAGTAGGAAAAGCACTTCTTTTTTAAGTTCATAGGATTTTATATGCAAAATATTATATGGCCTCTTTCTACTGTTTTTCATTAAAAACACATAAATTCTGCCAATATCTGGTGACAACAGAGTGTGAATAAGTCGGAGAGGATAAAATAAAACTAAAATAAAATAAAATTTTCCCTGTGTACAGTAACATCAATAATTAGCGTCTCAAGTACAAACCAGTATAGCTATACAGTTCTTGTAAACATCCAACCAACTTTCGTCATTCATATTTATGACGTAATGCTACAACAACGTTGCCAAGTATTGAAGTGTTTACATACGACCAGGGATTGACCGTGTATAGGTTATGTACGTGTTCTATTTGTTGTACGTACTTAATTTTCATATTTCTTTATAACATCCTACTTTTAATCAAACACTTATGATTTAAATTACAAAGAACATGTTACTTAAATGTTATGTAACTTCCGAAACAGAATGGTAAAAATTCGTAACTTACAACTAATATAACCATCTGACGTAATGATAATTGAAGCGGCAACATTGTCATTTTAAAAAACTTGTAGTCACAAAATGTTACTGAATTTCAACGAATACATCGTACATAATATCTTGAGTTCAGTTGGTACTGATTTAACGTCATTAATGACGAAAGTCGGTTGGTTGGTTACAAGAACTGTAGGCTTGAATTTTATAATCAGGATGTAATCGTTCGTTAGAGTTAATTTTCACCCTGTAATTCGAAAGCCAACACAATCTGTTTATGAATCCAGTTTTAATTAGAAACATTGCAGAGAGTACTAAAGGTTAATAAACAAAATTAGAAGTGTTTACGTGCAAGCAGTTCCGTTTAAACTGTATTTATTACGTGCGTTTAGTTTAATCATACTTTCGTATGTTTGGCCCTCTCAAAATAGAGCAGCCCGAGAGAGGTTATTTATCGCCGATAATTATTCAACTATGGCGAAGGTATATCTGATGTCTGCAGTACATTTAATCCCCATAGAGAGTGTTTTTTGCGTGGAAGTCTGAAACTTTAGCCACATGAGTTATACCGCCATTATATAAAACAGACTTTATTAAGTATAGTAATATTCTCGCGGACGTTAAAAAATTGTACGAGCTGGGAGGCGTCAAATAAAGCCATCTACTTTATGAAACGAGTTTAATGTCAATAAGCTGAGTGTAATGTTTCCGCACTCTGTATTTTATGAAGCAGAGCACCAGCAGCTATCGGAAACTCCAAATTAATGTCTTCTGTGTAATCTCTTGTTCGAAACTCGTACCTAATAAAGAACTCGGGCCCGGATAATTTATAATTTAGCACCTACTTTATATCGGGCGCCGTCGGTGGAATGTATTTTGCTTCTTAATTTTCGACCTTGCTTTATTTATCTCATCTGCCAGAGGACGACTCGAAGAAAAATCACGCGAAAGCGAAATTTTGCTTTGATTTTTTTCTAAAGAAACCTTTCGGAGTTTTATTAGCTGTCGCGTTTATGTTTTAAATACCTTTAAATACAAAGCGATCGTAACATCAGTTTAGATTATCCTCCTGCCGAAGGAGTGAACAACTCAAACACAAAACGCCCGCAGCAATTTACTCGGTTAATAGAGTCGGGAGTTGCTTACTAAAAATTAAATTAAGATTTTCTAATAAAGCAAATCTTCTTTGTTCGCTTCGTAAACTTTGCAGCTACAACATAACATCCTGGGAAAAAAAATTGTAACTAAGAGAAGCTGCGAGAAAATCGAAAATTCTCAACTTTGTTTATTATGCGATTATTATAATCAGATTATATCATATGTTTCTTTTATAGTTGGAAACATGTCTTGGAGGCACTTATTTTAAATTCTTAGTTCTTTATATCTAGAATATATGAATGTGTGTATCGAGGTAGGCGTGGTTTTTTCTAGATTGAAGGAAACAATCGGTATAGAGTTTTGATATCTGTATTTGTTCAGATGTAAATAAGCGGTTTTATATACTGTGAGTTTCTTTGTAAAAACCATTATTAATTGAACTTTGAAACTTATGACAATAACAGCAATGGTGACAGTTCTAAAGCTTCAGTAGTATTTTTGCTTTTTTTTGGCCAACTTTTATGTAATTACTTTTTGAACTTTGATATGTATAAAGAAAAATTGATACAACTTTAATTTTTTAACCCCACACTGAAAAAGTAGAGGAGTTACTTCTTTTCTTTTAATTTGTATTAGAAGTTTGCCTTTCGTGCTTAATTCGAAGCGCTTTTAGATTGTAATTATGCAGTAAAATCGACAAAATAATGACGTAATGGTTTAATTTACTCCATCAGTTATCATCTAGATTTAGAATGAAATATTTCCGTGATTTATACAGCGATGCACGTAATTCAAGTAATTGCTGCATTCCCTGATAGAAAACTCGATTTTTTTTTGCAATTTCTGGCTTAATTCCGCGCCGTAATTAAAGGGATGGACCGCCGTTAACGATTAGCATGTCCTTTTTGTGTGCTCTTTTTAACGGTCTAAAGCCGGTAGATTTTCCAGCTAGGAAATGGAACGAAATACACAATGCTCTAATATAATAATGATCTGAAATATTCCGCCTCATAATGAAATTTGCCTGCACCAATGACGGGTCGACGAGCACGTAAACTGAATACCGAATCGATCACGTAAAATGAAATTTGTTTGTGCTGTTTCAGTGCACAGCTGAATAACGAACGCGCCTTTTGTCCGAAACTTTTTAACTTAGCTCGAATTTGAATATTATTGATTGGTAATTTAATTCCGGCGACTTTCGAAGTTTTCAAATATGTGCTGTCTTTAGCCGAAGCGCTGCCCTTCAAATATCTAATCCCGATCGGCCGAGAAAGGAAACTTTCACAGATTAAAGCTCTTGTGCTTAGATCAGTTTTCCAAGTTAAAAAAAAAAGAAAATTCTTTTCGTCAATATAATCCAAATAATTATAAACAATATACATTTTGCATAATTTGTAAGTTAAAGAAAGTTCGTGAGAATAGTTGAAGCAAAGCACTATTGTAGTAGCTATAGTTATCTCCACAAAATTTTTTCCTAAAATTTGAATCGATAATTTAGCTCAATTCGCAAAGTTTCGACGCAAGCTATGGTCTGCATGTTAATTATACACTGAGTCGAACTGTCATTGACATTGACATTGACATTCCGGTCGATGTAGCATTTTTAAATCCTGAACTCCCTCTTGGTAAACCTCGTAGTTGTCTCTTGTAAAACAATTTTCATTTCCCAATTTTCACCCAATTTTTTTTTGTGTATCTTCTAGTACAAAACATTCTTTCAATTCCTCTTCACTTTGAATAAAAAGAAAATCATTTTCGTCGACTTTGTTGTTCTTCAATCGTTTCAGAATTAGTTCCATTTTAGTTCTATCAAAGAAACTCTACATTTAGACGCTTCATTTCTTTTGAATCTGAGGGCCTTAATGATTCTGATTTCGTTCGTGGCGGAGCTTTAAGTGTCTAAAATTCACCGAATAGACTATACCGAAATTTCAATTATTCGGTAATCTTACGGTACATCAACGTTAATTCGACGCGCATGCTGCGTCCTGGTTTTAACTACATTACTATAAATTAGTATCGAGTTTGCACGTGATCACTATGATTGCATGTTCAAATGAACACGCTGGTAACAATTTACATAACAAACGCAACGAGCTTCGGGAGTTAATTGTTATCGTAAATTTCAGATTCCGCTCGTTGAAAATATCGATTTTATTCGCAGTTAAATGAAATAAACAATACGTATTTGTTTTCTGCGTCGTGTTGTTCGGGTGAAATTAATTGGACGAAGTGCTCCAAAACAAGCTCCGTCCTTGCCTGCCGAAATTACATTAACTTTATGAATTTCATAAAATTTTAGAAACTGATAAAGTCGAACCAATCTTTGTTAATTTAATTTTGAAGAAATACGGTGCACATTAGCTTCAGTACACGTTCCATTAAATACTCTTGTTTGATCAACGCTGTTCTTTTTTTTTTAAATAAATATGTTTATTATTCAATTATTTTTTTTATTTAACAGTTAATGCGGTTTTGTTTTAATAATTGATTCCCATTCAATATATGTTTCTACATATATATGTACATTTGTTAATGCTTGTATCTCTGTGATCGGTAATAATAATTGTAAAATATGTTTAAAAATATGCCTGCACAACCGTACATGTGATACAGTATTTATTATTTTCAAAATATCAAACTCCATTGTGATTTATTTTGCGTTTTGTAGTACACCGAATATTGCAAACTTCAAAACGCTAAATAACAAATGCCCACCAAATATGTTATCGTCTCTTTCGATAATTTCGGCGAGCTTGATGAAATTTTTTAATGTACCTAAACGAATTGTGCTGCCTGTTCTTTAACGACGCAAACTCTTTTCTCTTTTTCAATGGCTTTGTTTTCAGTTCCAATCTTATCACAGTTTTGCTTATGTTCATTGTCTTAAGTTTGATTTCATAGCTCTTCAAAATTCGCAAGTTTTATTTGTTTAGGGTATCGTCGCAGTTGTAAATTTTTATGTGGTTTCAGTAAATTGGCTTCCAAATAACTAGGGCACCAGACACGTCTGGTGATGCTTGTAGACATGCTCGAAGAATCAAGTACCAAACTGTATATGAAGCATTGACGCACGTTAAACTTTCATTTATGAACAGGTGAAGTGAAATGCCATGCGAGATAAAAAGGGACGGTATTTTCAATCACAAGAAGTAGTTACTATGTATATTTTTTATGTTAGTTTCTATTGATCGGGGTGGCAATGAATAACGCGTAGAAATTAGTGGTATTTGAATAGGAGTGTGATCGACACCTCACGACCCATCGGTCCTTCCGATGCTCTTTCCTCAATCCTTCCGGCATCTTGCTTCCTCTTGTATCTATAAATAGAACATCATCAAACACACTCCATGTATTTGTGTTCAAGTAGCAGTAACGGGAGTGATAGTAGCGTAAAACGAAACAAAATTGTGAAGTATTTTTGAGGATGAACAAAAAGGAAACGCTTAATAAAGAATTGTTGTTTTTGTAAATTCAAGAAAAGAAAAAATTCTTGGAAATAAAAACAGAACAGTTACAAGTGAACAAGCTTCGGTTTGCTTTTGTAGCTTTCGTTTTTACTTTTTTTTAACCAGCGGCGATTCGATCAGAGGGGCGTGACCAACCTCTCATTGGCTCAACGATTGTCCGCCTGGTCCCATTGGTCGAATAAATGAGCTGTGTATGTTTCTCCTATAAATAGAGCTACATTAGCTGTAGTGTTTTCTTCATTGCAAAAAAAAAAACAGTCGTAAGCGATGGAAATATCGATTCAGAAGCAAGTAGCTGTATTGTAAATGTACTTAAAAAGCGGTGATTGGACAGGAGGGGCGTGACAAATAGAGTATTGGTTCAGCGGTTACTCCTCACGTCCGGTCGGTCCAATCACAGCTCGTTAAAGCACATCTATCTCCTATAAATAGAGCTTCATTCAATGTATTAAATTGTTCATAAAGGAAAAGTAGAATCAACTATTACTATTTATAGGAGATGTAAGCAGTTGTTTCTACTGGAGAGGCGTGACAAACATCTCGTTGGTTCAGCGATTACTCGTCCCACCCCATCGATCGAATCATTGCTTATTCCAGAAAACCTTTCCCACCCAATCACCAATTGCTCTGATACACTTACACTTGGGGGGTATAAATGGAGCTATTCGAATGCGTTACATGCAGTTTTGATGAAGTAGCAGTAAACGTGGAAGCAGCAGCACCAAAGAATGTAACGTCGGTATAACTAATTTCTTTTGACGTTAAGGAAGAAATTTAAAAAATGAAGAAAATGTTCTCGAAATGACCATCAATAATAATAAAAAAGGTTTGATGGGGGTAAATGACGAACATTGATTGAATGGATTGGAGTTAAATATGAGAACGAGTGGTAGTTTGACTGTTTTGAAAATGATGGTATATAATAGTGGAGCATCTTTTGAGGAATCATTGATTTACCTACCGGGCTGCAGTTTTACATAAGATCACGCGCCTCATTCTAACCTCCGAGATTGAAGTGAATAGTTCTCGGCCTGACCAAGAAGGCACACCTTTATTTTAGGCATCAGTTTATTTCTGCAACACTATTGAGACTACCAGAGATTCTGCTCTCTCAACAAAATACTCGCCAAAGACCCACATCAGCAACCTGCTAGCCTAAAACGTGAGGATGGTTCTTTTACCACCAACGTTGCAATATCAATCCCGTACCTACATGGGTGGAGGCGCCTGATGCACTCCTAACGGAGGAGGATTGGGAATTTGCCGGCCGTGTAGTAGGGAGAGAAAGAACAATCTGGGCAATTAAAACCTTTCACCCTTTTAAATCGCCAGGATTGGACGGTGTTTTTCCCGTACAATGGGGGCTGGAAACAATTTTACGCGTTCTTAGAGGGTGTATCGCTTGGAGAGTTGCGAGGGTGTATTGCTTGGAGGGAAATAAAAGTGGTATGTATACCTAAACCAGGACGAAAGGACTACTCTCTCGCAAAATCCTATCGCCCAATTAGTCTCACATCCTTTTTGAAGACTTTGGAAAGACTGTAAGACAGGTTCATGAGAGAGGTCAACAAACCACTACATCGTAACTAACATGCCTACTAGTAGGTAGATCCACAGAATCCGCCCTACATTCTGTAACTGGGCGGATAGAAAAAGCTACAAATAACAAAATGTTTACTTTAGGAGTTTTCATAGACATAGACGGTGTGTTTGATAAAACCAGCTTCAACAGTGTTGAACGGGCACTGCGTGTACATGAAATAAACTACATTCTTCGGGAATGGTTTTTACAGCTCTTGAAATATAGAGCGGTACACATTACTGTTGGAAACGTGTCTATTAGGGGAACGGTAAGCAGAGGCTGCCCTCAGGGTGGCGTTCTGTCACTCCTACTATGGAACATAATAGTGGATAACCTCCTCCGTCGACTTAATGGAGAAGGCTTCTACACTGAAGGATATGCAGATGATATAACTATCCTGCTTAATGGAAAATATGCTGTGCAATCTAATCCAAACAGCACTCACATTGACCGAAAACCGGTGCTCAGAACACTCTTTGACAATCAATCCCTCAAAGACGGAAATGATTCTGCTCACAAAAAAGAGGAAAGTTGAGATCCGTAGAGCACCCAAACTTTTCCAAACTGATCTAATCTTTTCAGATGAAGTCAAATATCTGGGAGTCATTTTTGACCGGAAACTGAATTGGGGTAAACATGTTAATGTAAAAGTAGCAAAGGCGTGCGTCGCTTTTTGGCAGTGTCGCCGTGCAATGGACGGAATTTGGAGACCAAAAGCCGTCCTATGGCTGTACATTGCCGTAATTAGGCCCATGCTTTGCTATGGAGCGTTGGTTTGGTGGCCCAGAGCCCGACTATCGACAACAGCATCGGAGCTTTCGCACGTACAAAGATTGGCAGGTATGAGTGCTACCGATGCGCTGAAATCCACTCCTACCGCCGCCCAAATTAAACAAACATATGTATCCCATTGGTTTAACAAACAGCCCAATTTGTAGACGTTGTAATTTAAAGGAAGAAACAGCTGAGCATATCCTCTGTGATTGTCCTGCACATATTTTTTCAAATTGGAAAACAAATCCAACTAGGGATAGTGTTGGAGCAATTAACATAACGTAGATCATACAGTTTTGCTTGTGGAACTAATGATGAATGAGCTGGTGCATTGTCTTCATGAGAAATTTCTTTGCCATATGTAGTCCTCTGCTTTTGATTTCAGTATCCAACTTGTCCACTAATGTCGCGTGATGGTTTTCCCTTTCTCAAGATAGCCTACGAGTACTACACCAAGTACATCCCACAAAACAGTAGCCATTACCTTCTCAAAGGATGCAACTGTTTTTTGACTTTTTCGAAACACTTGAACCAAATTCTAGCCATTGTGTAGACTTGTTTTGTATAGGGTATGTATGTAGTGATAGATCTAGGTCCTATCAACAGATATGAATCGGCGCAAAAATTCAGAGGAATTGTGTTGGAAAAGCTCCAAACACTGTTTTGAAAGGTTTGTGGTCGATTGTTGTTAGCAATCGCGGCAACCATTTGACCGAGAGCGAGAAATTCATGTAAATACCTCTTACTCGTTCATCTGAGTTCTTTACAATGTCCACCTTGTTACGACGGTGAACTTTTTCATGACATTATCGGTCGATTTTGTCCTTCCAGGACGCTCATCATCCT
This sequence comes from Serrognathus titanus, assembly GCA_039766575.1. NCBI lineage: Eukaryota > Metazoa > Arthropoda > Insecta > Coleoptera > Lucanidae > Serrognathus > Serrognathus titanus. Next base: position 47,166,977 of record CM077914.1, on the reverse strand, counting down.
GAATCGATCTATTCATTTAATTTCTGCTACCCACTGCTTCTAGTTCTTGTTACACCTTTCAATACAAGGTATTAATTAACGCCCGATCCTAATTTTTTTCCAATTTAGCAATTGTTCGAAAGTTGTTTACTTCAGTTTCGGAAAAAGAAACTTGTTGGATGTATATTCATGAATGGCAGAATTGGCAGATCATATAATAACAGATTATAGCTGCAGAAAATAAAGTCTATTCGATTCTCTGACCGCCATCGGTGTGTTAGACCGAGAATTATTTATTTCATCCTTTACTTCAGAGAGAGAGAGAAAGTCAGCTTAATAAAGAAATCAGTGAACCCAGTGAATGTATTTTTTCTGTTCTCGGTGATTTCTGAAACTCTCGACTTGCACAGAAATTTAAAAGAATAAGAAAACAATTACGTCCGCGAACATATTTACGAAGAAGTTTGCGCGGTTTAATGTAAATTTTTCGTTATTCTGAATAATCGAATCTCGCTAAACCGGTTCCGAACCAATTTCCCCGTAGAGTTTTATATAGATTTTCAAATTGTGTTCTATGCTTACATAACTAACAGGCATGTCTGTTTAATAAAGTTTGCTCTTTGTTTAGTAGAAACTGTTGTCATTAAGCAGATATTCCTGTTAGTCAGGCAACCATACTTATAAATTTAGAGTGTCCATATAAAACTGTGTGGGGAAATTGACTCAGAATTCACGCGCGGGGTAACTCTTCCTAGCCGTTGACCCATTCCAAAATTCGTTTTAAACTCTTAAGAGTTTTTGTTCGTTTTCGCACACACTATATAAGCAAACAAAACAAAAACAGAAAACTGGTGCACGGTAATCATTGAGAGAAGCCGATAAAACTGCGACGCACAACAAATCACTCTTACAAATTCCAGTAAATATACAATGACAAGTGCCCCCTGAATGGAGCCCAGTAATATCGGAGTTGTTGTTATGGATTGGAAATATATTCAGGATGCTGTGATATTTTACGTCCACAAACATAAATTACGCTGGTCGCATGACTTGCTCCATAAATTTTGACTCGCTTAATACGTTTTCAGTTTAACCGGTGGAGCTTATTTAGCAGCGCGTCCCAAAAATTTTGGATTGCAGTTTAAAATTATTTCCTAGTTTAATTGCTCTACAACCGCATAATATTAACACAGTCAATAGTATCATGTGGTATACACGTGTGGGGATTATTGCTATATTACTCAAGGCAAAAACCGCAAAAATATTAGTGCACGTCATCTCATGCTCATATATTTCATGTCGACGATTGCACGACAAAAGGGCGTAAGCGCAAAAAAAGCTGAAAATGATATTATATTAAATGAATCGTTACGACGAGGCGTTTCATTTTCACTGCAGCTATAACTGCAACTGAAATTCAGGAAGCATTAAAATTCAAGTTTAAGTGGTGTAAGCAACAGTTTCAGATTCCAACTAAAATGAAGTAAGGAAAATAAAAGATGTATGTCGGGCTAAAGCGCTCCATTTTTGAAAGTGAAAAGGCTTAAGCGCAAAAATATTAAATTAAAATTAAAAAATTAAATTAGGGGATTATGATGTAATTAATATTCTGGATTGTGAAAATGACAAAAAAAAACCTCAAATTAGTTTCGAGTGAAAAACAAGAAAAGTAATCCGTATTTTCAAAGCTAGATATTCTCTCTTGAAAAAGTATTTGTTTTCTTTGAGGAGCAATTAGTTGAGTTTTGTTGGGTTTTACACGTTTTTAATGCTGCCTCAGCTTATTGCATGAGAGAGTTTTCTTCTTTGACCGCCGCCACGCAAGTTCGCGTGTTCCCGTCCGCAATAACTAATTTGAATACCGTCTTAATTTATCAGCGATGTCGTTCAGTTGTCAATAAATCCATATCTCAGGTGTGTGCATTTTTTTAGAGATGTTTTTTACGTCTGCCGAAATCCTCTGCTCTTCTTTCGAGATTAAAAGGAACGAAAAAGTTTATTGCTTGACGTTTCTGAATCGAGCCCGAAACAAATCGAACTTTGCGCTGTGTTTAGAACAGACAATTTCAATGCAATTTCCAGGGCAGAGCCACAGCGGCGAGAAAAATTTACTGTAAATCGAGTATTTTTATGACGAAGACGGAAAAAGCCTCTCTTTTCCAGAAGTAGGTTTTTGTTAAGGCAATCAATAGATATTTTTTTTTGTAAACTATTCCTAGTGGTTAAGTAACTTTTATTATTTATTTAAATTCTATTTAGAAAGAAATTGGATTTTGATCCTCTAATTTATGTACAGTAGTGAATGTCAATGTGAACGAAACGAAAATGTGTTTTGCGGAATTACATTATACAACTACTGGAAAAAGTTTGTTAACAGCAGCCAGGCGAATTGTTCAGTCCGTTAGTAGGGAAAAGTCATTAGAGACAATAGTTTTTTTTTTTTGGCTCTAATGCTCGTATTTTCTGGTTCGATAGCATTTTAGCGGGATATCTCGTACTAACATCGGTAGCAGAAGTGTATCTGGTCGGCTCCAACAGAAGTTCCATCACGGATCGGTCAACGGGGCTTGACCTAACGACCTGCTAGGGCGCCAGAACGGGACATTAGCCACTTATTTATCCCCCGGAACCGATCGAGCGACGCCTGGGAGGGATTTGTTCGCTATTTATGATGTCGCAAATAAAATAAACTGCAAATGCTGGATTAAAAGGCTTTAAGAGATTTTTCACTTTAATATACGTTTGTTTTTCGCATCCGCTTAACGGACTGTGTAAACGACGCTCAGCATTCTATGCCAAGAGCGGAATTATCTTTGTCAATTTTTAAATTGAAAACTAAATTTACTTGGACGGCTTATTGTTAGTTAGTCACGTTTCGAATTCTCCGCGCTTGCCAACATGTTCCTGTTATTTTTACTGACGGGGCTTTTAACCCCCGCAACACTCGAATGTAACAATAATACTTTGAAATTTCGTTGAGTGGCGCAGATTAAGCGCGCGGAAAGAGGACTAGATTAAATCTCTAATTGAAATACAGAACTGATCGTAAAAGGATTACTCTTCAACGCATTACAAATATTATGGCTAAGACAATCCCTTATCACATTCATAATTTAAGCAATAGCTCTGACTTGAACAGACCGTATTCCACTTGTGAATTAATGATGAAGTTTGTAATATAATTATAACATCTCACTATTCATTATATTATACATAATTCATGCACACATAGCTCCAAAAATTAAAACGAAATATATTAACAACCAAAATAACGTTAAAATTACATTTTTTTTATCGAACATCGTTTAATATTGATGATCTATTCTTGTAAACGTTAAAAGTAAATATGTAAAGTTGGAAAAGAAGAGGAAAGAGGAAATGAATATCCTAGTTGATATGGCCCGTCCCTTAGCTCTTGGTAGGTCGCAGTAAATGGTCTGAATACGTATGCAAACATGTAAACCGCAACGCATAGCATATCCTGCCATTGCTGGTAAGTTTAAATCACCGCAATATATGCAATTAATTGTAGCCGTCCGCAGTTGCAGCTGCTGCAGAGGATATAGGTTTCTATGGTGTGTTGCTCCGATTGATTGGAACTTGGGTCTCGTTAATGTAATCTCCGTTCACACAGGAGATTCGAAATCTGTTCCAAAATCTTAGTTTTTAGTGTTTAGTTTCCAAGTCACAAAAAGTCACAAATTAGTTGTTTCTGTGGTGATTGGTAAAAGTAAGTGGAGAGAGTAAAGGAGCTTTTACTTTAATAACATTGTGACATACACTTTTTTTGTAAGTAGATTCTTACCTGTTTTGTTGCCATAGCTCAGATTAGTCGGAGGCTGAGTTGAATTCGGAAGGGTATTTCTTTGAACATTTTTTTTTAAATAAAAATTTGCGTAAAGCATGAAAAATAAACTATAGTGAACAAACTCAAAAAGCGCCAAGTAATCTCTTTAAACTGTAATTACTAAAACAGTCCGGTAAAATAACAAAATGAAATCGATACAGATTACGCAAATTTATTTAAAAAAATGTCTATATCAATTAATGAAAAAGAAAGAGTGTAAATGAAACATAATTTTTTATTTGGATTCAGTCAGTAAAAATGTAACAAAATGATAAATTGACAAATAACTATACCTAACATATATACAATTTTATACAAGATGATAAATATTAAAGAAAATATCAAAATTATTTAAGACTTCTATTTTGTAGTAAGTATCTTCAAACGACCACGCAGAAATTGTAGCTTCAACGACAATGCAGAAAAGGTAGCTTCGACAAACACCGCAGAAAAGGTAGCTTTAACGACAACGCAGAAAAGGTAGCTTCGACGACACCGCAGAAAAGGTAGCTTCGACGACAACGCAGAAAAGGTATTTTCCGTTAAGAAAAAAACTCTGCATAAAAGAAAAGCGGTCCTAGAAAATACATTCCTAATCAACAAACTAAAAATACAAAGTCCTTACAGTCTTCCGCTAGTTTTTTCCCAACGAGAACGAAATACGTCGTACAAACACGTGTTAAACGAAAAATGCAGTTGAAGATAAAATTGACGGAAACGACACTGGGGCTTTCGACTCAAATTAATCTAGCCAAACTGGAACATCTCGAAGCCGTTCATCTTCAAACAAAACTGCAAAAATCGGAAACGCCACAAACGCGTCTGCAATGGCGGCAGTTGCACACAAGAATGTTCTCGAGAGATATTTCCAAGAAGAAGGAAATACGTCAAAAATGCACTATGCAATTTCCGCATACGTCAGCAAGAAATATCGATTAAATTATAGATTTTACTGACCATGGGCGACATCTACAGATGAATTTCCGAAACTAAAATTAAGGGGCTTAAGAGGATAATTGTAAAGTCCGCATATCTCTCTGAAACTAAAACAAAAAGGTTCTGAGAGATAGGAAAAAAAATGAAATGTAACGGCCAACAAAAAATATGAACGTTACAACATTCACAAAAGTTATAATTATTTTAAAATACTAACTAAAACTTCCCTTATATAATAGGGCAGCATAACTAATTTACATCCAACTTTACTGATCAGTCTGTGTAAAGGGAATTTTTACTAAAGTTGGTTGAAAACAAACTTTAAAAAAATATTTCATTATGGTTAGGTTAGATTAAAAATGCACAACTACATTTTAGTGGAAGTTGCAACATTCTGAGTCATTCTAACATTTTTAATTTAAATTTCATTATGAATAACTTCTGTCTCACACTTGGAAATCACCAAATTAAATGCATCATTGTTTTACAAGGAATCTTGCAGCAGAAATGCGCTTTTGTTGGAACTGAAAGAGTTTGGGCATTGGGCGTTCTCGTTTTCGTAGAAACTAAATAGACGTGTTAACAATTAATTGCTCATAAAACACTTCGTCCTTAAAACGCTGCCCACCTAATGCTTCCTAGAACGACTGAAACCAATGGTAGTCACACGGAGACACGTTTGAACTATAAAGGGATATCGAAATAGTATCAAGAGAATTTATACTGGTTCGTCCCGAGTTACGGTAGATCTGGCATTGTACTGAAGGAAGAGAACGCTTTGCCATGTCTTTTAAGTCGGTGATTTTGCTCCAGGAGTTAATGGAGTAGCGTTTTTTTTTCAAAAAAAAAAAAAAAATCTTAATACAACGTCTTGAAATATCCGTAAAAAAACCGGTGGCAAGAACTCTTCCAGCTAGAGGGCTTGTTTCCAACTTTTCATAAAACTTTTATTGTTGAAGTGTATTAATTACTAAATTAAGTACTTTGATGAACCTGATAATAACGGACGTTTCTCTTCATCGCGCTAGTGAAGGAGGTTCTGTAGCGAGACATCGGTTTGAACACCTCTCTTCTCTTCCTTTCAAGATTCCAAGGTTGACTCTGGTTTCAGGCAAAAAAAATCCGTTAGCATTTGATGGATCTAGTATCAATGAGATAAAAGCTGTCAAATTTATCGAAGGTCTAAATTGCTATCCGATAGTGAAGACAAAGCCTAAAAGAGAAATTCATTGTAGATTGGATCCTATCTATTCCTCAGTATTCTCTTTAAAGATTAGATACTATCCATTCCTCGATATTCAGTTGTAAAAATTTTACCGCCATTGGGTGTCTATGTCGGTATTATCAATTTGCTGTCATTTTTTTTAGTTTTGATGATTGTGGTGATTTAAGCAGCATATTTCAGTTAATACCATAAACTTCGTTTTCACATTTTCCTCGCTTCTTGGTGTCGATAGAAGAAGGTTCATTGGAAGTTCTTTCAACAAACGTATTCAAGAATGATGGTAAACAGAATGTCATCTTGGGCATACGCTTCCTTTTACGAGGGATGTTTCCAAAATTCTAGGAATTTGGCTATAATTTCTCGGAGTCTCTTCAATCCACCTATTTATAGCAACTTTTATCTCATTTAAGCTCTGAAATCGAACACCACGGAGTGGTTTTTTAATTTTGGGAACTGATGATAATCACTAGCAGCTAGATCTGGTGAATAGGGTGGATGTGGAAGCAATTCCTAGCGCAATTCATTTAAAACATCCTTCGTTCTTCGTGCGGTATGAGGTCTTGCATTGTCCTGTGGCAATAACGGACACTTATGCAACTTTCCAGGCCGTTTCTTGCTAAGTGTCTGTTGCAATGGGCCAGATAAATGATTGGAATAATATTCGGCGCGAATTTTCGTACCTCTCGGTAGATAATCCATGAAAATAATCCCCTCGCAATTCTAGAATACAGTAAGCATTACTTTTCCAATCGACGGAACGACACGTGCTTTAAGCGGAGGCCCTTCTTCGAGTTTGCGCCATTCTTTGGACTGATTTTTTGTTTCATGATTGAAGTACGTCATCCATGTTTCATCAGTGGTTATTATCCACTTCCAAAATTGGTCTCCTAACGGGCTAAAAGCTCTTGACGTTGGTGGCATGTGTCGGACCTGTTGAGTTTCGGTTCCGGTCCCAACAGCTTTGGTACCCAGCGGGCTGAAACCTTATTCACACCCAAACATTCGTGTAAAATATCATGAACCTGTCGTGTACCTATTCTTACACTAGCACTAATTTCACAAATAGTTATTCGCCTATCTTCTTTGAGTAGGTTCTCTACGGCAGCAATCATTTACAGTGGACGTGCTCGGGCGTTCACTGCACGGATCGTCTTCGTGATGTTCTGCCAACTTTAAAACGATCAACCCATCGATAGACAGTAATTTTAGATTCTGCAGATTCTCCAAAAACCCTTTCCAGACGTTGAATTGATTTCTGAAGGTTTCACACCCTCTTTGAACAAAAAGAAAATGATAGCTGTTTGTGATTTAGCCGTGTTTTCCATAGTTGCAAGAACAGTGTTACGGATATGCATCTGTATTAGTCAAGTAATTGAAGTGAACTAAACAATATTATGAGGGATAGCTGTGTAAGCATGTCAAGACTCGTCTCTGACCAATAGTCGTGGCCTATAAGATTTGTACCATTGAACTAGAGCCAAATTCCTAGAACTTTGGAAACATCCCTCGTAGAAGGAAGCGTTTGCCTAAGATGACATACTGTATACCATCACAGGTTTATTGAAAGAACTTCCAATGAACCTTTTTCTATCGACATCAAGAATATGTAAATAGGATGATTTTTATTTGAAAAAGATTTTTGCCCTTTAATTAGTGACTTAGGACTTAATTGTTTAACATCTTATTTCTATAGAATAGACTAGACGCTTTCTATCCAGGTAAATCGATACTATCTTGTGGTAAGACCGCATCACTTATTCTTCTGCCGACATTTCGTACCTTCTTAGAACTGCTGTTGTTCTTCTTATAGCCGCATCCCATAAATATGAGAGCAGTAGCTGCAACCCTGAGAAGATCTAAACATCGGCATGGCTATTGGGTGTATGGTTGGAAAGTGTCCCTCTTGGATTAAAAATCGACGCGCTTTACCGTTTTTGTAACAAACATTTTCCTGTTTGTATTCGTTGGTCCAGCCGGAATAAAAGAATGGGGAAAATCACAAGAGTCTATTTTATATACAATTTGTTTTCCAAAACATTTTAATGTGTAATTAAAAAAAAAGTGTCTCTTTCATTTTTTCCGTTTTTTGGAGTAAATCATGCTTGGTTGGATGAACTTTAGAATTAAGGTTGTTCCATAATTATCCAGAAACGAGGAGTGTGAATGTTACTTTGTATGATTAAGAACAAAACGGGAACGATTCTGGATCATATTATTGAAATATAAGGATCCTTGTTATCATTCCAGTTGCGGGCAATTGAGCAGCTCGGCTTTATTTGTGGAATTGGAGGTGCTACTGGTAATTGCTTTCCTTTGGGTTCGTTTCATTTATTTCCGCTTTTGGAATTGGAAGTAGTACCGGAAAATGCCCTTCCTTGAGTTAATCAAGATCCTTGAGATACTCCCACTTGGATATTATGTTGAAAATCTAAGGCTGCGTCGTATAAAAGGTTTAAACCAGGATTAAACTTAAGCCTAAGTTACATTCTAACTTAGGATTAAGTTCAATCCTGGCTTAAATCTTTATACAACGCAGCCTAAGTGTTCTTTACTACTAACTTTCACCCTTGAGCTCCCTCTACTTGAAGTTATTTCAAAAATCTTTAAGAGTTCTCTCCCAGAGGCTTTGCTTGCAACTCCAACCCTTGTTCTATTTCTACTGGAAGTTATTTAATAATTCTTTAAGATTTCTCTGTCGAGAGGCTTTGCTTCTAACTCCTACGATTGAGCTGGTAATTATTTTCAAAATCTTTAAGTGTTCTCTGCTTAGAGTTTTTGCTTTCAACTTTAACTCTTTAGCTATTTCCACTGGACGTTATTTCCAAATTCTTTGAGTGTTCTTTCTCAGAGATTTTGCTTCCAACTTCAACCCTCGGGCTACAGTCAAAAACAGAAGTAACCACGATAACCACGTGCAATTTATTTATTGAATATCATCCCCTTACTTTTTTAACCAAAGAAATTTTCGGAAAAAACGGAAACTTTTTCGGTCGATTCTTCAAATATCTCAAAGTACCTAAATCTTCTTTATTTTAGTGCACCACGATTAATTTGAGTTACTTTTACACTTGTAACTGGAAGCTGCTATACACGGTTCTGTTGTCGAGAATTATTGAACATTGGGTAAAGGCAAAAGTCAGAGAGCGTAAAACTAATTGAAAATGGGATGATTGATATAATTACCTCATTTAAATTTATACAACAATTTGTCAGCCTACATATTATGCATATTATTTGTTATATTACAGATATCAGCAGCGACAGTTGTGCACTCATAATTATTAAAATATGTGACCAGAATAATTAATACGAACTATAATTTAATGCTATATCGCAACGACAATGAATTTAATCGTAAATTGTAAAATATGTACGCGCGCCCCGTTGAAATATCAAACAGCCTATTAAAAGCGCAAATTTATGCGTTATATTTTTATTATTTAGTTGCGGGAATATTTTCGAACGGGATCCTTGTGACGCAAACTACGGGGTTCTCGTGAATTATTACGCGCCTTTCCCGGATAAACGGACTTAGCCGCATACGTGATAATGCTGAGGATAAATACGCGCTCCGAGAAATGCAGCCGAGCTTTTACGCTTTGGTTTTTCTATTTTTAAACTAAAAAAAAAGATAAGATACACGCGGTATAAACCAGGTAGAAAATTGTCACTAAAACATAAACCAAATCCTTATCGAAAAAGAAAAAAGATTTTGTATATTTATTTCTACAGATCTAGAGAGACCATGATCTTTTTCTTTTGGAAACAAAAATCACTATTTCTCACTCCTGAGAGAGTTTCGAATTTTTCGTATACAGGGTACTTCAGGATTAACCAATGCAATTTAAAATCCAAATTTAGGATCCCAAAATAAGAAAAAAAATGTCATTTGAAGATATACTACATTGAAGAGTTGCGCCTCTTCGAAAATGAAGGCCAAATTACTTAAACATCATGTATAATTTAGAATGGTATAAAATCTAATTAGAATCAGAGGAAGAAAAAAATAATTTTCATTTAGGTTTTGGTTGGTCGTGCAGTTAATTTTAAAGTCGAGTTTAAATTGTTATGAATTTTTATGCAATGGGATTTTTAAAATTGAAATATGGGTCGCGTTCTGATGTTAAACACATTTGCATGTTTGTCTCGTTTTTTTTGGGATACTGTGCATGTTAATTAATGCGGGGTGCCTTAATTAAGGCATGTTGAAATGGTCACAATTATCCTCAGATTTTATTAGTCCCTTGGGCTCGTAATCTCAAACGAGGAGCAAGGTCGAATACTTTGAACAATGCAATTTATAGCGCGGCAGCCTATCTAAGGACTCTAGGCCGAACGTATTATCGTGGGTATTAGGCATTATCCTGATTTAGCTTTCGGCCGGCGTGAAATTTTAGACAAATTTACAATCGTGCCCGTGCACACGAGGAGCCTCCAACGATTTCGCCCATGTTACCACCACTCGATGGCGCATGACCGTGCTCCTGCTACCATTAATCATACTACTCCGGCCTGCATTTACATATCCCGCTATCAATTTTTATCCCGTGACGTCATAAATCGCGGCCATAACAATCGCGCGCTGTATGTGAATAGAAAACAGGGACCGCTTCGTACTATATTTCCATTGTTTTGCGGATGAAACTACTACCCCTTCCCGGCTAATTTTACGTTACGACGTAAAAAAATTTCCATTTAATATTAAATTGAAATACCAAGGTGACTTTTATAAAAATAATCTCTCTGGTTTTTAAGAAAATATTTAGGAGTTTCATATGATTTTCTTTACATTACCTTCTGATCTATTCACTTCATTCGGAAGAAAATCTTTGATAAAATATGGCGCTCCGAGATCTTTCAAAGAAAAGGTATATTTGAGCAAAATGTGTTTTGGGGATAAAGTTACCAAAAGCTGAGTTTTGAGATCTTTCAAAGAAAATAAATTTACTAAAAATAGTTTGAAAACAAATGTATTTTAGAGGCAAAGTGCCAATAGGCGAAATCACCAAATTGAGCTTCGAGATCTTACAAAGAAGCTTTCTCAAAAATTGCTTTGAGACATGCATTTTGGGGACAAAGTTGCAAAAGTTGAAATCACCAGATTGCGTTTTGAGGTCTCTCAAAGAAAAAGGCTTTATTCTGAGATGTTTGAACAAAGTTAATTTTGGGAGCAAAGTTGCCAACAGTTGAAATTGTAAGAGACGGGAGTTTAAAAGATAAAAGAAAGGAGATCGTGATGAGAATAACAGAGATTCTATTTTTATGCCCAAAATCTATAGCCTATTGTAAAATTCTACTCAGAAATAAACAATTTCCGCCTTTTACAAAATTTTAGCAAAACCATAAACGACCCAAAGCCGCAGTGCCTTTGTTTGCACGTTTCTGGTTTGAAATTGCTCTCGATGCCCTTTTTATATGGAGTGAAATTTCCTCTTCTGCTTTTGTATTCTCATTCTTTTATAAGAAGTATAGTTGAAAAGGAAAAAGAGAAATAAATAAATCAATATATTCAATTAAAGACTCAAAACCATCGTATCTAAATAATATTAATAATTTAGACAAATTATTAAAGGAGAAAACAATTTTAGACAAATCTAAAATATAAATGTAATTGGGGGTTAATTCAAAACGATATTCAAAGCAATGCAAACAAATTCAATCTTATTTTATGAAAAGAAGAAACGGCATTCTGTACATCAACTAAAGTAGTTGTTAGTTTCTAATATATATAACGTTACTGGTTGGTAAATAAATTAATTTTTGCTCACCAAAATAGATACAGAAAGAAAGGAAGAGACGGAACATTGAGCTCACTATCATAATCACACTAAATCATTTTTTCAATGTCACTTGCCGATGAATTTACGGCCATGCGTCTTCTGAGTGTATGATCATATTTCTTTCATCGTTTTTTATTTAGTTATTTGATCAATAAACTCCGATTAATTAATTAATCATGTTGCAATTCACAGCAAAACGGTTTTCTCGATCATCTCGGCGCCCCTCTCCTCGAGCGCTTTTCGTCATGTTTTGTTTACCGTTGCATTCTATTTTAAATGAACAAACTTTTGTAAGAATATCGGCATAAGCCGATACAAGTGTTCGATAATTCGGTAAAGTATCAAATTTTTGTACGGAATTTTACAAATTGCCAAAGTTTTCCTAAAAGTTATTTCTGAAAGCATATCCAACCGAACGACCAGAAAGGAATCCAAACTTAGATAGATTCTGTGCCAAGTGATAAGAGCATTTCTGCTGTATCTGTCATGCTTCTTGCGCTTTTGACTTTCGAAACACGGGAGAAATTTATGAATCATCCTGTACGTTACAATATCAACAATTATTGCAGCGTATTTCCTGCGGTTGATTTGGTTTCCATTTTGGGGGCTTAGCGACTAGCAAAATTATGTTACGATGACAGATGTCAAGAAACATCACTATGAAAAATATCAAAATGACAGACGTCAAGAGACGTGACAGATATGGGCGGAACGTCACGTCGACGTAATAGGGTCACGTTGACAATCATTGGAATAAACAAAATTAAGGCTGAATTGAAGTGCAAACACATTCGTTTCTGATTGGCCAACAAACAGGATCGCAAACCTGATTTTGGTTGCTAAGACAACGACCGAACCAAACACAAAAAGACTCTCCTTTGACAAATAGGATGGTTTTGCATTTCCTTTCTTTCTCTCTAAGCATCTGCTACACATTATTAGTGTATTTTCAACTTGCTTGGATATTACTTACTTTAACCTTTGTTTTGGTTTATATTTCTTAATTTTTTCCTCATTCCTCTAATTTTATTATTTCTGAAATCTTTCTCACTCTCAACTTGACCATGATTTGATACCTTAATTTTTTTACTGATTGATTGCCTTCTTCGCTGTATTCTCCTTGCGATTCTTCTATATTTTCTCTAATCATTCCAACGCCTTCTTTTGTTTTCCGTTTTTTTTTGCTGCAGTTTTCACCGAATCAGTTTCCTGGTCCTTCGTTTCCAACCATGCAATTTACTGCACCTTCCTTGTTTGTTTCCCAGTTTTCGTTGTTACGATTTTCGTTCAACTTCCCTCTTTCCAGTATATATCTATATTTTCTTTTCTTTTTCCCCATTGTCTTGCCACCACCGCTTTTCTTTGTCTTCCTCTATTTAATTTTTCTACTGGTATTCAATTGGCTTCGAATGGTGGAAACAAAGAAAATTCAATTCAAGTCGAAAGTGATAGAAGAAGATGCTGAAAGAGCTTAGTGCTGACTAGTATGACAGCACTCATCCGCTGGTCCGGCAAATCTTACATATTACCCGCTCGTGCTGTTACAGTCCAGCATACACCTTACACCTATCACACCTACATCGTCAGCATCAAGATCTACGCCCAAGGGACTAAATCGAATCTAATAATCTAAGAACAGGTTGTAAATGCACAGTCAAAAATAATTATACAACTTTTATGGAGATCCATAAGTTTTCTTGTAATGCTTCTTCAAATATTCTTATTGTTTTGCAATAAACATTCAATCATTAGAATCGATAGGTTGTTTCGAAAAATAGTTATTTTTAATCTTTTTGCAGAAGACTTTTTGAATTCTTGCTGAGATCCAAATGATGCGCTCAAATGTCAACCTAAGAGAAATGTTGGAAAACGCGTTCTTTATGGCAACTGGATTTCACGTTATCATTGGAACTACAGCCTTGGCCAAAAGTATTAGGCACCCTTAATTTTCTAATTTATCTCCGAAAATATTAATCAGAAATCTTTATTTATTATCATATAGTCGGCAATAATAAACAATAATTTAAATAGTACATTTCAGCGGTTGTAAAAAACATGTGGCAGATGATAGTAAGAACGATCTTTCCAGTATAATGTTTATTTCATTATAATTTTGAATGTCGTCATTTTTCCTGTAAAAAATGCCCAAAAAGAACGAACTTAGTGAGCATTTACGTTTACGAATTCAGTTATTACACGAACAAGGCAACATAGACAGAAATAGCCAAAACTATTAAACGTTTGCGTTGTGCGGTGCAATCTGCCTTGAAACGTTACGCGGATACTGGATCACATGCGAACCGAACAAGAACAGGTAGAAAACGGATAACTTCGGACCGTCAGGATCGAAACTTAATTCGAGAGTCACTTAAAAATCGAAAGAAAACTTCCTCCGAGCTCGCTGCCAGTTTATCCGATGATATTGGGAAACTGATCAGTGCCAGAACGACCAGAAGAAGACTTAATGAAGCTGGCTTGAAAGGCTGTAAAGCAAGAAAGAAGCCTTGGCTTTCGGAAAAAAATAAAAAGTCTGGTTTGAAATGGGCTATAAAGTATCAACAGAATTGGGCAAATGTTGTGTGGTCCGACGAATCAAATTTTGAGGTAATATTGCTTTACATCATTTGTAATTTTGAATTCGTTTGCATTTTCTACACTTCGCCAGTAAAAAGTTATACGGTGTGTTTAAAATCTACGTTTTTTTAATTAATTGTAGGGTATTTGGAACTCCTAGTGTAGCTTACGTGAGGCGGAGAATCGATGAAGAATACCTTCCGGAATGCGGGTATCAACAGTGAAATACAGAGGAGGCAGTGTAATGATCTGGGGATGTATGACAGCCGACAGTGTAGACGAAATGTTTGTTTGTGAAGGTCGAATGAATTCCCACACTTACATAAACGTATTGGAAACGACATTGTGGCAATTATTTTCCAAGATGTTTGGTGATACAAATATGGAAGGAATGCTGCATCAACAAGATAATGCACCCTGCCACATATCTGCAGTTACCATGAAGTGGTTTCAAGAAAACAATATTAACCTCCTGGATTGGCATGCACAATCCCCAGACCTAAATCCCATAGAACATTTGTGGGGGATTCTAAAGCGTAACATTAGAAAGCAACCAATTATATCTAAAACAATTAAAAAAAAACGTGTTATTGAAAGAATGGAATAATATTATCATAAACTCTGCCGAAAAGAATAGCTGCTAGATTAAGGCTAGAGGTGGCCCAACAAAATACTAATTATTTGAAAAATTCATCGATAAGAAGCCTCAAATCACTATAGTGCCTAACACTTTTGGCCAAGGCTATATCTTGCATTTTTATTTCTTTTTAACTAAACAGCCATAAAGCATAGTGCCTTTTTCTTTTCTCAATCATCATGTGGGATCGTCGGTCTGTGATAACCACACCAATTTCGAAATCAATTGATCATACTTTCTTCCACTTCTTGCTTTGGTCCACTATTTTAATTAATTGTAAAATCTTCCCCATTTATATTTTCTTCGTCTTTTGACAGAAATTCTATAATGTTTTCGCTTTGACCTCACTTATTGTAAAAATTTGATAGCCCATAACTTGATGCCAAAGCAAATACATAATAATAAAATTTGCTGACGGAGTAGATTACTTAGAAAGTCACCCTCGTAACTCAAAGATGAATCTAATAAAGTTCTCGGCGAAAACGGTATCTTTATTTCGCAAGCCGCGGGTAGTTTCTGCCAATTTCCTCGTTATTTATTTAAAGTCGAAACGCTTCCCGTCTAATATTTTCAAAATATATTGCGCTAGTGGTAAATTTACGGATGAATCCAATTTAGAATTTGTCACGATAAGGACGGGTGCGATTTTTTAAAGTCGTTATCGCGACCAACATTATTCTTTCTCGGGGATAGTGAGTGGGTGACCTTAACGATAGGCCGTTTTATTTTCCCGTGAAATCTATACGTATTCCGAGTTTTCTTTTTATTGTTGGCACCGGAGGCAACCTACATTTAAATTTAGTTATCCAGTACTTTTTAAGTTTACTTTTCCTGTGAATTAATAATTATAGTTGTGGTGAAGGTTATTACAATTGGAAAATATCGCAGGTAGTTCTCAGCATATAAGGTAAAAGACTGATAAAAGCAGTGACATAATATCAAGATTGTTGATGGCAAATTGCAGGCAATTCCCAAGGCTAAGCAGCCGGAAGTAGGTCCGTAGACTATGTATTGATCCGCTACTTATTTCTATACTGTTTATCCTCCACACTTCCTTCCGAGATAGTTTGTAGGGATAGCGAGTAAGCTTTTGCCGATGGTATTCGTTTTGAGATGCGGAGACGGATCGTTGGCGCGCCTCGAGATAAATAAGCATGTCGAAACTTCAATATGTTATCAAATACTGTTAGATTTGTGGACGACCTATGCATATCGTGACGGTTTTATGCGACAGATTTGTCTAAATTACGATATTTATTGAGATTCTGCGAGCACACCGCCTCCTCGAATTTTAAATCGTTTTTATCGGAAAATATGAGCGTTTAATCAGGAAAGTTTTTCCAGTTATCCTCTTTATCCTATCTCGTCGGTTGTAACATAGTGCTGATTATATCTGAACAAATTTCAGCGAGGCAAGTTTTTTTTTTTTGTTGAGGCCGGAGCGAAGTTAACGAATTTCATCATAAAGTATCAGAGATGGTATAGGTTTTTCGCGGTATTTGCGAGAGCCGAGTTATTCACGTGCCCTTTATGGGCCCCTCATCATAACTGTGTAACTGCAGGCCCGAGCTAAGCGCAAGTTTTGCATAACTGCTCCCAGGAGTCATATTTCAGCCTTCTCATTTCAGGCTATCGAAACACACATCTCTTATCTTGCTCCTCCGGCCGCGTTAACTCAACCCTTTATTTCTTTATTATTGTAAAGCGGACATTGTTAAGTTGCTCTCAACCGGCTCGCCATGTACAGTTTGATGTCGTGTTTATGGTCTTGACTGATAAACGACACCAGGAATAAAATAATGTACGGCGATTATTTGTTTTACTACCCGCCTTAATTAGGTATCCATTGTTTCGTTCGTTGCATGTAATAAAGTGTGCCCCATACGTTTATTTTGTAGTTCTATTTAGGTCATATCAATTTCAGCTGTAAACTACGAGGAATGCTTCAAGCATAGTAACTGATGGAATCAATAGCTATTGAACAAATGAACTTGGTTATTTTGATTTGAAACTTTCTTAGACTGACCCCCTTTTAGGATACTGCTACTGCTTCGTCGAGAGTGATTCTAGGATTGTCGATGCAACTCTATTTATACATCGACTTTCGTCCTGCAACGTCCGGAAACATCTCATTGGCCGCACGTCACGCCCCACCAATCCAATCACCACCACACGGCCCGCCCATACTTATAAATAGAGCTGCAGCGTACACGCTATCTTCATTCTTAACGATGCAGCAGTGGCACTTTTTGTAAGCCAGGAACGGCACATTGCTGTTGGCATAACAAATTTATGACGCTGTTTATCCTGTTGAATATATTAAAAGAAACAGATTATTTTCTTCTGTAATTTCAACCTCGTCGTCTTACGTTTCGAATCTTTAAAAGTGGCGATGTAGCGGCGTTCAAGTTTTTAATGAGATGTATAAAATATTAGTTGGAGGTACTGCTCTAAGTATAGTTTACTTCCTGATGCAAACGGAAATCCTTTTAACGCGTTCATAACATTCTTCATTCGTTCTGTTGCACATTCGCAAACTTCGTGGACGGTTATTTCAAGGAGGCTAAACCGCGAAAGCCAAGTATGTGATAAACTTGAAACAACAGCTCGTGAAAACGGATGAATTCTGGAACGTGCACGTTTCGGAAATGAAACTTTTTCCAAAACAAAAATTTTACTGCCGAATGTTTTTCGAATATACACATTTGAAACGGCCGGCGGTATGCGCCGTAATTTATTATTGATCACGTAACGTTCCGTAATCCATCAATAAATATGAATGGATTAATGAACTAGATATATTAGGAATGCAGACACGGTGAATGGGAATGCAATTTGCATCTCTGCGCCATTTCCACGAGCTCGCATGTATAATATTAGTTAAATTAAATGAAAACCCGCTGACTGCCGGTCTGAATGCTCGTCGATGTTTCAATGAATTGTGCTAATGCCTTTCACGTACGTGTTTTGGTTTGACTTTGCGAGCGCACTGTTTTTTTGCTCTCACGTTTTCCAATAAGTTTTTTCTTTCGAATAGAAGAAAATCTAAAATAAAATTCCGTTTTTAAAATAGTCCGTAAAAATAACACACTCAATAAAAACATACTTGTACTATTGCATGATGTCATATCCTGATAATTCTTAAGTGGTTCACGCACGATCAGATTTA
This sequence comes from Serrognathus titanus, assembly GCA_039766575.1. NCBI lineage: Eukaryota > Metazoa > Arthropoda > Insecta > Coleoptera > Lucanidae > Serrognathus > Serrognathus titanus. Next base: position 47,148,830 of record CM077914.1, on the reverse strand, counting down.
ACTTTAAAATATATTCACATGAAAGGGCCCCGAGAATGTCGCAAAAGACCAAACGCGAAAGTCATATAATCTTATATAGGCCCCGGATAAAAATGCTTTCTCATCGTCAATGTGGCGGACTTATGAGGAAAATTCCTGGTGCCCACAAAGCCTAGTAAAACAAATTTAAACCTGACAAGGGGCAATGGAACGGAAGCAGCTTTCTGTGTGCAAAATTTACATGCATGATATTGCGAAAACGGGAAAAATGAGCGTTTGTGTGTACATGAATATAGAAAGGGGAACAACTCGGGAACGAACTAATATAACACCAGGTTAGGGCTGCTGAATTTATCATAACTAAGTGGAAATTGTCTTAAAACAAGAGATGATTTATAAAACACTATAAGTTTTGGCTTGCGGAAATTACGTAGCGGTACTTCTGCACGTCAGTTTGGCACCTACAACATCATTTTAAAGATGATATTTGATTGACTATTTGAGAATTACATAAGAAGTTTTAATAATTTAAAATTGAACCTGAAATGCAATGGAACGCAGTGGTGGTTATGTTGAACAAAAATTAATGCATTTCACAGCTCTATTACACTCTCTTGTTTTGTGTTTCGCTAATCTCTTGGTTTTCAAACAATCCGAAAGAAAATTGCCAGCTCTCTTTGTTTTCCTTCTTTCATTCTTCTTTATTTAAGTTTTTGATGTGCAACTGCCAAATTAATTTTTCGTACTTTATTTGCACTTCTTTTATACTCATTTTATTCTCCATTAAAATCGTTGAGCTTTTGATTTCACGTTAATTTTATTTTTATTCCTTGTATTTTCATCAATTTAATAATCAATGCGAAGAAATATCGAATGTAATTGAAATATCACAGAGAATTTTGCTTAAGGATTCGTGAGTCCACACTCATCCCTAGAATGTTGATTTTGCCGAACAAAAAATTATTTCTATTAGAAATGGTTAAACTTTTGATCAGTACGTTTCGATATCCTCTCTCTGAAGTTTTGGGTCCTGGTAGACAATCCCATTGAGATATTAAATAATTAACATGGGTTAACGTCGATGGAGCAAAATATAATACCAGAATGAGACTAGAAACGGAAAAAATTAGAAAATAAAGACCACGCCACAGAGAGTGTACGAAAAGAACGATAGAAGTAAGCGAAATAAATGTACTTTCGAGATGTAGGAAGAGATGAGGTAAATGAAGCTTAGGAAGAAGTTCCCTAAAGAATTTGAATGTTTATATTTTTTTAATTGATACAAAAAAATATAAAAATGTGAAAAGACAGGGGTAGAGGATTGAAAAAAAATGGGGAGACAAAAGATAATGTTCAAAGAAACCTGAAGTCGCATGGGCACGTCCAAGGAGCGAACAACAGCTGAATACCAAGAAACATATTTCGTTGGATTTCACTAGCAAAAAAGAGGAAAGAGAAATAGAACGTGAACGGAGGAATTTAACGAAGGTGATTCCACGGTATTCTAGAAATTTTGAAAAGCTAGGGATGCCAAAACACAGGCCTAAATAGATGGTCGATCGTCACAATAAATTAAAATTGGTACACATTAGTTCAGAATAAAATTGTTAGGAAAGCTAGCGATAGCACGGCGGCACTCTTGGCTCTAAACGGCAACAAAATATCCTCAGGAACAATTCCAATGTCACAGCACACTAGAACAAGTGACCAAATACAACACCCTGTAACTCACTTGGGTTAAAGGACACGCTGGAACATTTGGCAACGAGCAGGCAGACGAACTGGGAAGACAGGGCTCGGGGCGGCCCTTTTGGGGCCTCGAACATCAAGTCTGTTTGATGCCTTACTGAAACAAAGATCCCAGGACCGACATATCGATAGATGGGTAAATCTAGACAAGTGTCACCAAGCGAAAAAGACTATAACGGCCCCCTCACTCAAACTGATTCTGTATGCAACTACCTAGAAAAAGACTACGTCTACTCGTAGGAATACTTTCAGGACATTGCAAACTAAACATCGGCATCACATTGGTTTAGCAGACAGCCCAATTTGTAGAGGTTGTAACTTAGAGGAAGAAACAGCTGAGCATGTCCTCTGTGATTGCGCTGCACTTGCCTCGATTAGAGGTCACATGTTAGGGGAGTTTTGGCCTAACATGGCTGGAATTCGCAATGCCCCTCTGTCGGACGTTCTTGGCTTCATCGAAAGAGTGGGATGGCTCGAAGAACGCTGATAGTCAAACACTGCTGAACATGGGGGTAGTACAATGAGCCCAAATGTGGCCTAAGATCATGTGAATTCTTATTCACCCCTCTCACCAAAATTGTTGGTGAAGTACCAAGAAGAAACCAGAACGAAAAAAATCAGAAAGAAGAGAAAAAAGAGAAGAGTGCGTCACGAGGAGTGTACGACATTGAAGAAAGAAGATAAGGCCTAGAGAAACTAATATTTTATGGGGATGTAGACAGATACGAGATAAAGAAGAAGAAAAAAGGAGAGGAGGATTTATATTCTTTTGTTGTTCATAACTAGCGTTTTGTGATAAATTAATGCACAGTAGAATTGCTTTGTTCGCGATCGATTGATTTACTGGTAACGAATCTATGTAGTAATTCGTTATATTAGAATCGCGAAAGAAAGAATCTTCTTAAAGCAAGGTGAATGAAATCAGTCATTTCATTTATTCTTTGGGACGTCCGTGAAATTTGAACACAATCAAGTAATACCGTGTAATTTCATTAACCCCTATTTTTCTACAAGACTGTATGTATCAGCATTTGACATGCTCATTATGATATGATAAAATGAATTGAAAGAAAATGAAGCATTAGCGAATTTTTTTGTCACTTTCGAATTGAGGACACGCCCCAGTTTACAATAAACAAAAGTATAGAAAGGTACGATAATACGAAACAGACAAAAAATAATAATACTGACCATCCAGTAAATAAGACAATTGTTTGTAAGTGGGTCTATCCGAAATGCAGCACCGAAGTTGAAGAAAATTAAGAAAAATACATTACAAATAATTAAATACAAAAAACTTGGGATTTACTAAAAAAGAGTATCAAAGTCATAAAAGGTTAAATTCACGAGCAGAAACAGTATGCAGAAAATGTATGAAAAAGTGTACACTCACTGGCACAAAAAGCGACTCACTTTGAGGTTTGTGTAATTCATTTTTTTATATAATTTTCGACTGATCATTGTTATTTATAGTTTTCTTGGTTGATGTACATCAAATAAGGCCAAAAATAAATAAAACAATCAAGATTTTAATAAAAGTAATAAAAACTGCAAAATTGATGAAATTGTAACTTAAAGAAAAATGCAAAATTTCAATCTTCCTAATTAATTAATATCGAGTATTGCCTCCGCGAGCCTGTATTGCAGCCAGCATACGTTGTGGCATCGACTCCACCAAGTGCCTAATCGCTAAATTGTCAAGTTGATCCCATTCCTTCCTAACATGTCCCAGACATGTTCGATGGGATTCATGTCGGGACTTCTCGGGGGCCACTGCATTCGGTTAACACCAATAGCGTCAAGAAATTCATTAACAACTCTGGCGATATGTAATTATCGTGCATCAACATAAAATTGGGGCAAAGGGTATCACGTGATCTTGAAGAACATTTTCAATGTATCTCTGAGCGTTAATAACTCCCCTATTTATTACAACAAGGTTTGTACGTGCGTTCGCAGAAATACCGCCCCACACCATAATCGAACCTTCATTGAAAAATAGTCTGGAAACAATATTACATTAAGAATACCGTTCGCCGGTCCTTCTCCACACTCTTCCACGACCATCTGGCGCTCGTAGGCAGAAACTCATCAGTGAAAAGTGCTTGACTCCACTGCCCCATATTCCAATGAACTTGTTCACGAGCAAATGCAAGTCTGCTTACTCTATGTGTGTGTTAAGCTCTGGACCACGTGCAGGTCTTCTTGCCATTAAATTAGCTTCATTAAAGCGTCTTCCGATCTTTCTGTCACTTACATGCACATCTAGAACCTCTGCAAGGCGATTTCTAACTTGAACAGCAGTCAAATTCCTGTTGCGAAGAATCGTTGGGGTAAGAAAATGATCATCTCTAGCGCTTGTATATCTTTGACGACCTGTTCCAGGGCGTCGATTGTAAGATTCAGTTTCCAAGAATCGCCTCCACGTTCTGAAGACACATGATTGAGAAGTTCAAAGAACTTGTGTAACGTAACATTGAGACCGACCATCCCGAATCAAAGCAATTACTCTTGCTGCATCCACTGCATTACTAGCCATGAAAACAACTTATTAATGACAAAATGTAAACAAATTATTAAATTAAGTCTTTAGGAAACGTTTGGAAAACAAAATATCAATGCAACACAATATTGACAATGGCGTAGATACTTTCAATAATTTATTTAAACAAGAGAATTTAGTTACCATGATGATAATGGCTCACCCGATTGATGAAAATGTTCTATTCACCGAAGAGCAGAAAAAAAAATAGACAAAAAGTGTCCTCAGATAATTTGTTTAAAAAAAATAATAGTGAGTCGCTTTTTGAGCCGGTGAGTGTATATGAAAAAGAATACTACTGCTGATGATCCGTGTATTCCACTAGGCCTTGGTGAACTATCTGCCAAATACTTTCCTCATTATAGTAAGTAAGTGGAATGTAGTAAAAAATATTTCAAAGGCAAAATTTTATGTTACCAATGAGTTTGTAAGTAGTGAAAGTCATTGGAAGAAATGTGTTAAATCAAAACTGATTCCCTTCATTTCAAAGAATGAAAAGAGGTTAAGAAATCACTTCCGTACAAAATCGAAACCTTGTTCCTCAACTGAGAAGTATTGTACGATTTTGGGCTTCATGCAAAAGTTACATTCATCACGTGCCATACCACCCAAAAATCTCGTTGAATTTCGAAGGGTACGAAAAAAAATTGAAAAAAGTTGCTGAAAATCATTGGAGAAGAAGTAATGGAAATGTAATTTGTAGGAAATTTGATAAGAAGGAATTAATGAATCAATATACAGATGTTAAATATTTATCGAACGGACTTGTCTACAATTAAAAGTTAAGAGTAGTTTTTAAGTAAGTAAAGTATTTCTAGGGTCTCCCTATTTTTTGGGCACCACCTTAGTTTAGCAAATAAATGAGATAACTGTGAAATGTTTATTCCATTCATTTCGTTTCGAAAATATTCGTCCATTTACGATCGACAAATAATAATGATCAAATTGATTCACTCTTTTACGACATAGATTCGTTTGGATTTGGAATGATCCCATTCGTTCAACTTTAAAGCACAGAGATAAAATTGAGCGACAACAATCCCTTTACATGATATTTCTATTATTTTTAATCATTTTATTTGGATCCAAATTACGAATGACTTCTTATTTCGATGGTTATTTAAAATTGATCTATTCAAAAGGATTTGTTTAGAATCTCGTCCAAAATAGTGATTTCCACTTAAAAGATTTCCCGGAAACGATTTTTGTAGTAGTAATCCCCTTGAACAGAAACTTGCGCTTATTAATTTAATTAAGACGTATAATGTTGAAAGCCAGTATGGCCGATATAAGAGCTGCATACATTATTTAGACCACGTTAGTGACTCCGGCGCGTATAACGATGCAGGCTGCTATATTCATGACCCGCCCTGATCGTTACAGCTCCGTATTTCGAGTACACATGCCGCCTCCTCGTCCGCGTTGGCCATGTTACATCGTTTTATCTTTTGATGCATAGCTTAATTTAATTTACCAAAATTTAATGGGTGTTCCGAATTTATTTTTATTGCTCTTTTAGCGGAGTGGAAAATGTTTAAGGGTGCTCTGGTGAAGTTTACATCGCGTGTTACTCCTGTTAAGCTTGATATCGTTTTTATTCTTTATTCTTTTTATCGGAACACCAACTTGTGGTTACATAATTCAAGACGAAAGCCATGTATGTATGTATATGTATGTTTGTATAAAATTGTATCAACTGTTTTAAATGTGTGTAATTTGTAGTGATCTCATTCAGAAAATTCCCGTATATCGTTAAGAACTATCTGTGCTGAATTTCCCAGAGCCTCTGAAAGTTTTATGCGTTGTTTGAAATCTGCAATTTTTTTATCGTTCCAGAGCACATCCGTATCAGACTGTTTCGGCTATTTTGCCGCGAGATTTATTTCCTATTCTTCTGAGCAACACACATATCCGTGCTCTCATTCGATTCATCAGCGGCGCCCTTGTTGACTTCTATTAGAAGAAGCTTTGAGTTCCGCAGCTTTCTGCGTCGTTTCTGTAAAAACTTTGTATACAATAAGTGCGCGTAACTTTTGCATTTTTCTGTTGTCGACTTTATTGATTGAAGTTGTTTTTGTGTCTATTTGGTTTTCAAAAGTTTTTAAGAGAAATACGCCTAAAACAAATTCTTATTCAGAATACATTTTGTGCAAATTACTTTTTTAAAATGTAACATTGTTAGTCAGTCTATTTGTCTTTTTTTGTGACGCGTTTTATACATTGTGTACCATGAAACAACAATAAAATTTGATTTGATACCTAAATATAAGGCTGCTCTTAATAGAGTTACTCTAAACAAATCGTCGAATATCAAATGGCTATACGGGGTGCTTCTTAATTAATCTGACAAAATAAAACCCTGCCACATAAAAAAATAAAACTATTGGACACGCCTATGTTACACGTTAGCTTTCACTATACCTTTTGAGCCAGAAATTTTGATCAAGTAAATTTCTTGTGACATTTAATGTATGACATTGATTTATACTACTTTTATATATCGAGTTATTTAAGAATGTATATGTATTTGAAAGACAAATAGGTAAAAGTAAACGAACATTAACGATTTGTCAATAGGTGCCTGACACTTTCTGTATACGGTTTGCTGATAATTAACTTTTCAAGACGATTTTCAATCTCGACTCACTGGACTTTTTTGCAATGGAGATGCCGAACTTCATTCAGGTACACATAGACATGCAAAAACCAATTAGATCAAAAACGCTATCTATGTGAAACTTGGAGAGTTTCTGCATCCATAAGAGTGCATCACGTGAATATACGAAGGAATTTTATTCATTAATAACTCGAAGATTCGTTTGGAGTATTCCTGTATGTTTTATACGGCGAGAACTCGTCAGTTCAATTTTATAAACTTTGTTTATAATTGCATACAATTTGCTGATGCGGAAACTTAATTTTTTTATAACTTCTTCTATTCTCGACTCCAGTGGATTTTTTTTACTTGGCGCAACTTCAACGAATTTCCAAGTCCTCCGAAACTATTTAATTCAATATGTTACTTGTTATTTGATTCCAGAATTTTCCCCATAAACAACTTTCATGCTTTCATGAATTCCTTTCGGCCAACTGCCTTCTTTAGTAAGTAAATTTATAGTACTTTGAGGTTCTAGCTTAATTCATTGAACTGGGATGTAAATGTGATTGTGGGTAGATTACTTAAAAATCTGCCCTCGTATATGGAAGTTTCTAAGTCAGAATTAATAACTTTACAGTATCCTTGCATCGCACGTTAACAGGTGATGTAGTGTGATTCCTACTTTTGACGAAATTTAATTTGGTTGTCGGAGTAACCGCCACCGACGACGTGTACCGCTGTCGGGTAGTTTTCACGTCGCTCGTCTCAGGAACTGGCGGGCGTTATCGATTCGCGCCGTGTATGAAATATTTTCAGTAATTTTCTCGGTTTATTCGTGCGAATTATAAATCCGAGCCTGTGTTAGGAGGAGTGGTCGACGAAGCCGGCACGCCACGTTTCCTGACGTGCACGTGGCCGCAGGAGGTCAACACGCCGACTGCCGCTACATTGACACACTGACCCAGCCATACTAAACACTAATCTCAGGTTACGAGCCGTTCATCACACACTGCTAATCAAGAATCATCGATCCGCGATCAAACCGCCGAAGCGTCGCAGACACGATTAATTGGCAAATTTTACCCGAAAAATTTCAATTTCCATGGAAGTGATTACCTACCTACCTCATTTCATCTACCTCGGAAAAATGCTTCTGCTGTATAATACTGGTGCAAGTAATTTATTCGGCATATTAAGCGACGATCTTGTTAGCCGAGATCCTGTACAAACAGTGTTTTAGAACATGAGCTTAAGAGTTGTCTTAATTATCAGGCACGTAGGGCAAAATTATGTAAAAGATGTATTGCATGTATATATAACTGCTTAATGAATATACATAAAATTTCAAATCGAATCAATGTCATGTAAATTATTTGCAAATACAGTTTCAGCAAGGGATTCAGATTGATTTACGTGAAGAAAATTTGTGATTGCCCATTTGATGTGATTTTTCCTTGGTTTGCTTATAAAGTACGAGGGCGTATCTATCTGGCCATAAAAGCAGGTATCACACTAACAACCTTTTATTTTTTTACGTAACTCCATCCCTTTTCCAGATACCTTAACTCTTTGAACCCACAAATCCATTGATTATCTGCTGGACTTCGTGTGCTTATGGTGGTGAAAATTATTGTGCAGCAATAAGTTTTCTTTTTGCGAATAAGTATGTGGGTTTTCTTCCTCCACAGCAATTTCTAAATTTTTAATTGTGTTTCCATAGGCCTTGGCATATATGTACTCAATAAGTCAGACTCCTTCAGCATCCCAGAAAACTGTTCCTTTTTTCTTCCAGAAAATCGTGTTTTGGCTTTTTTTTGTGGTAGAGAACCTTTATGAACCCACTTCATGTATTTCAATTTAGTGAAAGAGTTCTAGTGATACAATCAAGTCTCATCCTCAGTGTAAGTCGAGAGATAATTTTCACGTCACTTTCTAACGTGGCCAAACTTTCTTGAGATTTTTATTTTCTAACCAGTTTTTGCTGAGGTCTAAATAATTTGGGAATCCACCTTCTTCATACCCAAATCGTCGTGCATAATTTTTAGGTCACTTGTTTCGAATATATAGACCTCATTGTCTGTAACAGAGACCTTTATAGGCCGATCTTGCAGTATCAAATTTTCGCACCATCTCTTCAGTTCGAGTTTTCATAGGTCATCGTTCATCGTTCTCCACTTCGATAGAACTTTATGACACTTCGATGTTTCATTTTAATTTCACTCATTTTATTAAAAATGAAAATTATCGTGCAGCAATAAGTTTTCTTTTTGCTAATAAGTATGTGGGGTTTCTTCCTCCACAGCAATTTCTAAATTTTTAATTGTGTTTCCATGGGCCTCTCCCTTTATGTTAGACCCCCTTGGCATATATGTACTCAATAAGTCAGATTCCTTCAGCATCCCAGAAAATTGTTGCTTTTTTCTTCTAGAAAATTTTGTTTTGGCTTCTTTTTTTATGAAACCACTTCACGTATTCCTGTTTAGTGAAAGACTTCTAGTGCTACACCCAAGTCTCGTCCCCAGTGTAAATCGAGAGATAATATTCATGTTACTTTCTAACGTGGCCAAACTTTCTTGAGACTTTTCTTTTTTAATTAGTATTTGCTAAGGTCTAAGTAATTTGGGTATCCACCTTCTTCATACCCAAATCATCGTGCATATTTTTTAGGTCACTTGTTTCTAATATACAGACCTCATTGCCTGTAACAGAGGCCTCTATATGCCGATCTTGCAGTACCAAATTTTCGTGCCATCTCTTCAGTTCGAGCTTTCATAGGTCATCTGGGCTTTGGGTCATCGTTAAATGATTCTCCACCCCATCTAGAACTTTATAACACTCCGATGTTTCATCTTAATTTCACGCATTTTATTAATAAATAAACCTTCCCAAACCTTTATACACCGTACAAATTAAACACTATTTAGCACATGTACATACTTCTAAATCGTTCTTTTGTTTCTTGTCTAGGTAGATAACATAAAAGTACGCCCTCATATTTGGTAATAATGTGCCCGAAAAAAAGAAATGCGTGTTATTTTTATAATCGTCCGTCCCATCTTAACGATTCCCAATTAATCTGTGTTAAAAATGTTAACTAGAAACGTGGAACGTTGGGGAATTTTTTTACTTCCTTAGTGCCGGTTTATTCACTTTCAATTAATTTTATCTTCTGATTTATTGTTATAGTATCAATTGTACGAATAATTGTTACTACGGGAATAAACTGAAGGCTAAAGTTACTTGAAAGTGAATAAATAAGACCTTAATCTAAATTAGGTTTCTGTAATGCAGTATCTGTTTGCTAATATATGTCATTTTGTTATTATATGCCGATCGATCGGTAATTTTATACAGCTATCTCCAATGTACTTTCATGCTGTCGGAGGTGTATTCTTAACTCAAATGGGCATTTAATAAAAAAAATACGTTTAGACGACACTATAAATTTTTTTTTTACAGATATTCTGAAATATCAACCTGAATTCACAAGTGATTCGACATTCGATGTTTTCTTGGTAACATCGATATTCTATCGATCATAATAAATCGTAAACATCGATGACAAATGCATCGAACATCGACGGTAAAACATCGATGTATATCGTCCATCCCTATTTAGTAGTGCTCTAGTAACCCTACAACATTCTTTCGTAATAGAGTATAGCTAGTCGAAAATTCCTAAAATATTTCTAGAGTATTACAACTTTCTTAGTTTCTCTTTGATATTTATGGCAGAATGTGCTGTATCTTTTATGTGACCCGAAAAGTATTTGTGAGACTAAGATAAACCGACTTCGGAAACTATCTGCACAGATTTGAAAAGCTTTTGTAACAGTAGTTTTACATTATTGGTTCTGTGCTAATTAATTTTGTGTTTGGAAAAATAATTCTCTAATTTTTCTTAGAAAATAAATATTGTAATTTGCTTTGAATTGTTTTACGTGTACATATTAAGCAACAGTATTTTCTTCCTTACTATATCTGATATACTTGTTTGATATTTATTATACCGTGCGATTAGTAGTAGTAGTAGTAATAAGTTAACTTCAGTGTTGGTAGCATTGACATTAGAATCTTAATAGTGGCCAAAACACCGAAAACTAGATTATGGTGTGGTGAAATTTAACGCCCAGTTAAATACACTCTTAATTTTTTGCACTTACGTAATATCTAATATCACAATAGTCAACTCTGGAACTATTTCTACGGCCTACAGTGAAACATTTTTTGATAATAAATAAAATATTAAATTTTAAAGTAAATTGACATTGGAAATTACATTGTTTAGACGCTACCTATTGCACAGTGAAATAGGTACAAGAGTTGCATGTAAAAATGAAATCTTGAAATGTTTGTCTATAATTTTGCAGTATTTGTTCCATTTAACTATAATGTTGAAATGCTTCTAGACACTTAAGTAAGTAAGCATTTACTTACAATAAAGGAAACAATACACTCTACAGTTTCATCTGATCTGATTGTGATTGAATGCGAAACAGGCATTTGATGGTACAATATATTCTTTCTTAATAACCGTTCACCCGGTTTACTCGTTAAAGTAGGAAACAGGGTGACATTTTTGTTGGTATCACAATGAAATATAGACGGCAGATGTAACGGTTGTGTTTATTTTTAATTTCATGGTTATGATTTTAGTAGATTGACGACTACAAAGCGTAGGGGGTCGTAAGTAGGTGCTTCTTCCTATTTGGCAATACAGTCAGATCATGTCAGATACTGAATTATATACTCGTTTGTGTGTACATGTAATTCATAACGAAATCTCTTTGATATACACTGAATCTGACACATTGAGTATAATGCAGACGTGCATATTCACTTTTAACTTCGTGCATGCGATTAAAAGTGAGATACAGACTGAAATTAAGTTTTTCTTTTTAAATCGGACTATATTTGGATTTTGAATTAAATTCTATTGGGACATTGTCTAAATATTTTCCAGAGGTGTGGAAACGTGGTTTGGTGAAGCCGATGGCAAAAGTAAAGCAAGTGATATTTTTCAGCGATCTACAGCTCATCTCACTTTTGCCCATATTATCGAAAGTTCTCGAAAAACTAGACCAGGTTAGGGAATATATTAATTTAGTTAATATATTGGCTCCCATGCAATCGGAATTCAGGTCCGGACACAGTACTACTACTGCCTTGCTAAAAGTTACGGACGATATACTTAGAGCTTGGGATAAAGGCGACTTAACTGTTCTTGTTCTTCTTGATTATTCGAAAGCGTTTGACACTATTAATCATAAAGTGTTTTAGTGATTCGGCTGTAAAGTTTATTTCGTTTTATTTAATTGAAAATCACAGTTAATAATGTTCAGTTGACTTTCTATCTGTAAAAAAAAACGTAGGTGTTTTCTTTGATAAGGATTTAAGATTCTTATCTTAAGAAATTGATTAAAAAATCATATTCAACTTTAAAGCGTTTGTACATGAATAGGCGTTTCCTTACTACTAATCAGAAAATTCAATTATGTGCTAATTCTATCTTGCTTCAATTACTGTGATGCTGTGTATGGCCCCTGTTTGGATGCCCTATCTGCTGCAAGAATTCAAAAAATCTAAAACTCGTGTCTTCGGTTCGGTTATGGATTGAGGGGAAGGGGTCATGTATCTTAAAAATTAAAGGAGGCTAAATAATTAAACATGCGCAATAGAAGGTTCAAATGGTATATTTAATTCATAAAGTTTTTGTAACTTCATATTCTTCTTATCTCAGTGTGCTACTAATACCTAGATATATATGATTTAGCCTTAAGACGTACTAGTGGATTACATATCCCTGTGTACAATATTGAAAGCTCTTCAGCTATAATTCCTCTATAATTTATAATAAAATATCCCTTGATCTTCGTATGTCGACATTGCCTATTTTCAATGAAACTTAGTGAAAACAGTACTTTACTGTACAGCAGTGATTGCCCATTGATATAAAACGTATTTCCGTACTGGATGCTTTTCAATTTTTTAACATTATTTAAGATATGTATATATAACCTTAGTTACAATTGTTACATTGTTTTTTTCCTGAGGTTGGTTGAGTGGTAGAACAGCTTCAGCTGCACTTCGCTCGTCAAATTGCAATTCGTCATCATGCAGTTGATTAATAAATGGATGCAAAATCTCCTCCCGGTATCTAAATGCTGTTAGTGTGCCATTAGAAAATAGTGGACCTATCACTCTTCTCCGACTTAAACCTATCCATCATTGTCAATTTTGTTTAAAAACCAATGACAGTATCTTCACCTTGGTTCAAAATCTATTGGAAGCAATTCATGTACGGCAGTCACACGATAAGGAAATATTTGCAAGGGCTTTCCTAGATTAGTTCTGCAGGCCCCTATAGAAAGTCAACTTGTTGTGACAGGTGACGGATGGAAGTGCGAGAAGGATCAGTCATAACCTGTCTCACATTTTCTCATCAGCTCTTACTTTAGGCTTACCTGATACCGTTTTCTAGTCATACTGCCAGTTTCTCTGACTAGTCCTACAATCAGGAATAGAATAGGTCCATTCGCCATTGATTTTTTGGGCGTTTCGAAAGTAGGATTCAACCATAACAGATTTTTCTTCCAATGTGAAAACTATTGTAAAATCAAATCAATAAAACAATTCTTTTTAAGTTATGTTTGTTTACTTGTCTGTTTAGAGTACGGATCAAGTAAGGAACATACGTGAACAAACGAAAGAATGAGAGCAACACACTAGACGGGAAAACTTTTTGTATACGTTACTATTGTAGAGACAAATAATATCTATTGAAAAATCTTTGTTTTTTTACAATCGTCCTGTTCATGTTCTTTGTCATCGATATCTGACTATGTACCTGAATTTAATAATCAAGTGAAAGAGCCAGTCTCCATTTTATTCGGATTATATAACTCAGTATCAGTTATATTACATTCTTCTCAGAAATTTTATAAAATTGAAAAAAAAGCAAAACAATAATTTGTAACACCCGGTATAATGTAGAGCGCATTTGGATTTTTAAAAACGATAAAGAAATTCGTGGAAATTTTAACTTTTAGAATGGATAAATTCTTCCAGAAATTTTTGATAATAGAGACTTCTACCATCTTAGAATTTCTAGAACACTAATCGACATCATAAAGAAGAAAACTAAACATTTAAATAAATAATAATGATTAAATAAAAGAATAAAAAAATAAATATAATTTGATACTTTCGGTATAATGTGAATATTCAAGAAATTGAATTGTTGATTTTCTTTTCAATTATAATTTGCAAATTTTCAAAAGAAGAAATTAAAAAAAAATTAAACAACGTCTCGCAAAACGTCAGTTTTACGTCAGTTACGTGAAGAAAAGACTTTCTTAAAGATAATAATTAATGATGGTATGTAAAATTAAATAAAAAAACAAGAGGAAAATAAATTAAATGTGAACTGAAACCCTCAGTCTAATGCAAATGTAAGGTGGGTTTATAAACAACAATTTATTTGCATGATCATAAATGTTTTGGAAAACTATGTAGCAATAACGGGGTGACTGACAATTGTTCCGCAAAAAATAAATACATAAGAGAATGAACGTTATAGATTATGGGAAGAATTCTACAAAACAGCTTATAATTTAGTATAAATTTACCCTTTAATCGTAATATAACAGTGTCTCGTTTTATGAATGATGCAGCAAACATAAAACGCATTTAAGACTGTTTTTATTTCGTTCATCTGTTGCTCTTTGTTAACCAGGCATGCATCGTTGAATTGACTATAATTCTTGATTAATTATTATTAATATAAACTAAAGTACACAGAATTTTTTAAACATTTTTTTCCATACATATATTGCTTCTTATTGTGTTTCTTTTTTGTGGAATAATTGTCAGGCATCCTATATATTTTTCCATAAATGTTAGTTTTATCTGTTTTAATACATATTTCCAAACCATCAGACGTCTCCCTATCAAAAGAAGTTTCCACAAACCAATTAGTAATGATCTGTCAAATAAAATGAATAATAATAAAAAAAAAATAAATAAAGACCTTCAGTAAAGATTTAGCAAACAAATAAAACAATGAATCTATAATCTACTATAAATCATAATTTTCATTGAGATTGCAGATAATTATAAATTAAATATAAGTTGCCGAAAAATAAAATGTTTTTCTCATTTCCAATATTATTATCTGGCTGTATATTAATTTTTTTTTAGTTTTGGTAGTTTATCTCTTTTAAGGTTGTTATGTAGGGTTATACTAAAAAGAGAAAGAAAATCGAGTTCGTTTAAAGACTTCATTTGTTATCACCCCCCGACAAATTTCAATGCATAATTTTTGATTATCGGATATCCTGACGCCCTACGTGATGACTTTAAAAGTTGCATAACCCAGATTAAGGGCTTCACAAGTGGCCGGTTCTTTAAAATTGCTGCACACCTCGCCGCCGGGTTTATCTATAGCAGCATCCGTAGCGTCCCGGAGTCACGGACTCTCCGGTCTGTAGTGGGTTGTGTCGCGCCTGGATTTACTGCAATGCGGACCTCGGCCCGGAAACTGGTCTTTTTGCTGTTCGTTCGTTCTGCTGCAGCTGCACGTGCTGCTGCGACTGCTTCATTTATTCTATGGTTCGCTAATGCCATCGCCAGATGAGAATCTATATGGACGACCGTGCATGCAGTCCACTTGTGCCGAATATTTAGCAGTTAACGGCCTTGTTCCTCGTAATTAACCTTGCTGTAGTATGAAACTTGAGTGTCGTAATGTGTTACACCACTTTTGTTCGCTTTTAATCAGAAATAACCGCTCGCTTGGTTCACGTATTTAATTTCTAATACCATTTTACAATGACGAACTATTTTCAAAATAGGAAAGTTTATAAAAATATGAACAGAATTTTGATATACTTCATTAAGACACTGATTTCATAAGCGCAAGATAAATTTAGTTTCACATCTTAAGCACAATTATACAATTCCAGTTCAACTTTAAACTAAAGCTTAAACACTTAACAACAATTGTTGAAATAATCGTTGTTTAATCGGGTTTAAACTTCAGCTTAAATTTAAACTGGCATTGTGCAATGATCATTAAAGTATTAAACTGTACAGTAGTAAACTTCTATTTCGTTTAAGTGTCATTCAATTGATTTAATCAATCACATCCCGGATACATCTTCGCATGTCTTTTTTTTATAAAATATTTTTGATTTGTGACCACAAACGAAAAAAGCAAAACCAACGATGATCTGGCGAATAAGAGAAATCATTTTTGCGACTTTACATTACAAAGAGTTTCTTTTGACGTGCGTGAGCAAGTCTGAAAATGACCGGGATCCTCAAAATATATAAAGATTGATCGAAATAAATAAAAGTTGAAATATAAATACAAGACGTTCGACTTTTTTCTTTTACAGGAAAGAGGAAACATTCGGCCCGCACACGCAGATAAATTTCTCAAAGCTCCCGGTTTTCTGCTTCTGAAGTTTCCTTTCTTTTACAAACGCGCACGTAAAGAACGAACGTAGGTGTCCACTGGCAGATTGGAAGATGGTATCGTGTGGTCGAGATCGGGCGAACCGAGTGCCTAAGCGGCGGTCCGTGTGACTTGTGATCGGATTGTGGTAGCGAGGCGCTCGTTATTTAAGATAAACTGACACGAGGTTATTGCAAAGCGTCCTAAATCCTCCATCGATTCAGATTGTCTCCCTAAATTCTGCAAGCGCAATTTCTTTCCCAATTGTGGTTACCAGTTATAAATTAATTTTATTACGGGCTTCGTTCTAATATAAAATTAGTTGGAGCAGTTGCTTGATTTATCGCTGCGATGCTGTTCATATATTAAATTGCATTTTTATCTACTTCAGAAATTGCTTTTAAACACGTAGGTATACACCTAGATAAGGTCGTATCCATGTTTGTAGGTATGCTATTATTGACAGTCGCTTCTAAGATCTTTTCTTCTTTTTTTATGCATAAAATTATGTACAAAGTGGAACAAAATGATTCTAATCTAGTTACGTTTGGAATATTTTCAAATGTGCCGCTATAATCCTTTTGAATTAGCTACTTTTGTCAATAGATATCATAAATCAGTCAAATTGCCAATTATTACAATTTATTGAATTGAATTAACAGCGATTAAAATGTGTGTGTTGCATGAAAACACTTTCATTATTGAAGGTTATTTCCGATCTGGTCATGTAGTAAATGAGGAATGACAAATTCCATTCTTGATTGCAAAGCACAGTTTCAACTTAGGTTTCCTAACAAAATTGTTGAAGAAACTACCTTGCACCAACACGTTCCCCAAATTGTCGAGGTATTCCTTAGTACGGGAAACGTGATAAAGGGGAAATCCACTGGAAGGCCGCAAACTGACGAAAATGTTGTCGAACAAGTGGAAGAACTCGTTGCAGAAAATCCGGATTCTTCAACACGTCGTATTTTTACTCAAACAAACCAACGTTAGAAGAAGAACTCTGAAGAGTCGTTTACACATGCATCCATACAAAATGTCTGTAGTCAGTATTACAACTTGTCCAAAAAAAAAAACTTTAACAACGACGACTTTCTGTGGTTATGTAAACAGACAAAATGACTGAACATGGTCTGTTGTTAATCTCCACAATTTCCTTTACATACATACATACATTACATAGGAATATGGTTAACTGTATCCCGTCGTAGAAACATAGGGCCAATATTCTTCCACGATACAATCAATGGTCAATATTATAATTGTTGAACAATTGTAGATCCCATTTTTAGAGCAGGTGCATACCGATGAGTTTGAAAATGGCTAGCAAAATGAAGCAACAGTTCATACTACTCAAACTACCCAAGAAAATTTGGAATTTTTTAAAGAGATTTTCCTTGGCTGAGTTATAAGCAGAGGAATTTGGTCAGCAAGATCACCAGACCTCACTCCGTTATATTTATTTATTTGTTTTATTTAAAAACAATGCAGGATTAACATAATTACACTGTTTCCAAGGAGTAATATATATACATATATGTTATGCTCAAAGACCGGAAACGCTCACTGAACAAAAAAACCAGTCACAATGCGTTCTGGTTTTTTCAGATTCAGCTACAACGCCAAATTTGTGTCGTGGCACTTTCAAAAATGCTCAAATAACGTGTTTTGGCACATTTAAAAAGGTCACAAAGCGAGAA
The DNA here is from genome assembly GCA_039766575.1 of Serrognathus titanus. Taxonomy (NCBI): domain Eukaryota; kingdom Metazoa; phylum Arthropoda; class Insecta; order Coleoptera; family Lucanidae; genus Serrognathus; species Serrognathus titanus. The sequence continues at coordinate 47,130,801 of CM077914.1, read as the reverse complement.
TCGTGTTGAGGTTCTTTTAAAAATTGACCAAAATACGTCTTGGCAATGTAAAAATGCCACAACACGTTTATGATGCAGCCAGCCATGACGAGATGTAAAGCAAGTTGTAATCTGTGGCTGACTAAAATTATTAAGTACCTAAGAGAGTAAGTGACTACATAATATTTATTAATTTTAAAATCTATATTATTTTTTAAGCTCCACTAATATACAGCATCACTGTCTGGTTGCAGAAGTTTTGAGTCGTGTTCGTGTTTTAGTTCTCGACAAATCTTTACGTCGTCATTATATAAGAGGGAATACAAAGGTCATTAATTAAGATGAGGAAGAATAAGGGGCCCACGTTACTTCCTTGAAGTACCCCAGAATTTGGTGTTAATAAATTAGATCTGATTTGTATGTTACGAATTGTGCCCTTTGTCTTAAATAAGAGGCAATCAAGGTAATGAAATTTATTGTTATTTAATTAATAAAACACATTTGTTTCACTTGGAATATGAGATATTATTAATTGTATCGGTTATAAAACCTAAGGTGTGGTACATATGAAACATACATCAATGCATTAATACATTAATACCGAGAGAGAAAATAAGGGCGTACGCGATGTCACTGCTACCAACGTAATTTTTGTTGTTCGGATAGAAAACATCAAAGTGTTCATATAGTGTTTCTAACACTCCCACTTATATAACCATCTTTGATTCAGTTAATATTTTTAAAGTTTTTTATATTCTGCATGTTACGTTGACGGTCGGTGTGTACTACAATGTGAATTCCCCTGCTTCATATTTTTCCTGGACGAAGTGGTATCTCACGTCTATATGCTTACTTCTCTTATAGAATTCTGGTTTAATTATTCGTCTTATTGCACTTAGGTTATCCATAATTAATGTGGTACTTACTCTGGAGTCGTTCAAAAGGCTTGATAGAAGACTTTTTGTCCAAATTATTTCCTTGGTGTCTTTAAGGTATTTGATTATCCGCTTGACTGCGTTCCAGTGTAGCTTGATGGGTTTCTCAGCATGCTGACTGACACTGCTGACAGCAAATGAAATGTTAGGCTTGGTCACATTTGCTAAGTAAAGTAAGCTTCCTACAGCCTCCCTGTACGAAGCATTGGTGATCTTTTCATCAGTTGAATGTACTGATATGCTCAACTCGTGATGTTTATCAGCCGGTACTGTTACGTTACGGGATTTGTACTCTCCATATCAAAGCATTTTATTATTTGTTCTGCATATGTTTTTTGGTGTAGAAAGATCGATCCATCTGGTAATTTTTCTATCTGCATGCCGAAGAAGTGGGTTGCCTCACTTAATGTGAATTTTTCAGTTAGGCTGGCAAGTAGCTTTTTCATTAAGTTGACATCCTTTGAAGCAATTAGTCCATCATCAATATAGATGGCTGGCATTATCTGGACATCTCCCTCTGCGTTGGTGAAAACGCAGGGATCTGCATCAGTTGCCTTCATTTTGAATTTAGTCAGTGTGTTTACAAACCTCTGGTTCCAGCATCTGGAAGCTTGTTTTAGACCGTATAGACTGCGATTTAGTTTGCAAACGCGCTCGGTCCCATTCTCATTGCTTCATGAAAATGGTTTCTTCCAGGTCTCCATATAGAAACGCCGTCTTGATATCGAACTGATGAATCATTTCTATTGTTGCAGCGATGGAGAGGATTATGCAAATTGAGTCGAAACGAGACACGGGACTAAAGGTTTTGCTATTGTTTATTATAGTATTTTGTCTAAAACAACGAGCAACCAGTCTGGCTTTATACTTATCTATGGTTCCGTCAGCGTTTCGCTTTAGTTTAAATGTCCATTTGCTGTCAATTATTTCCTCATTCGTCGGGCGATTCACGAGGGTCCACGTTTCATTTTGGATGTGTGTTTTAAACTCTTCGTTCATGGCAGCTCTCCATCTCTCAGAGTTCTCACAGTGGATGGTGTCTTCATATGACTCCGGTTTATATACCTCACAAGTTAGGTCAATGTTCTCCGAGATATTTAAGAACCTCGCTGGTTTTTTGCGTTCTTCACGTCGCAGATTGTATCGTGTTTCTTCAGTTCCTTGCGCACTTGTTGGTTTAACGTTCGTGTTTGATTCTTTAGACATATCAGAGAAACTGTCATCTCTGTCTTCTTGATCATCTTGACTTGAAGCTTCATCAGCGCTGGTGTGTTCAATATAGGCGTCTGAAGACGCATGTGAGGCTTTTTCATTATTCCGTTCATGGCGATGAGGTTTCTCAATTATGAGTTCTGTAGATTCATTGGTTGTTGGATTATCATTATAGAACCGCCCAGTAATCAATCAGGAAACCAAGTTCTGAAGCCTTTGGTGTTGTCATGTCCCATGGCCTTTGGCATCAATTTCTTCCTTTTTTCTCGAGGTATGTGGACAAATGCCTCTTCTCCAAAAATTTTAAATTCATTCGCGTCAGCGTCTTTCTTCATTCACAACATGTTTGGAGTCGTGTGCGGTACACTGTTTGTTCCAGTTTTGTTCAACACGTGTACCGCCATATGCGTTGCCTCTGCCCAAAGTTTCTTCGGCAAAGATCCTGCCTGCAAGGGGGTTCTTGCTGCTTCTACGACGGTCTTGTTTTTCCTCTCAGCTGCTCCATTTTGCTGAGGGCAATAAGCTACTGGTCTCTGGTGTACGATGCCGTGCCTGCGAGTCAGTTTTTCGACATGTTGATTAACAGATTCCAGTCCGTTGTCTGTCCTTAAAAATTTTACACCTCTTTCTAGATGCTTGTCTGTTTTGAAAAACAAATCTTCCAAACACTTTATTACTTCTGTTTTTTCTTGCTTCCTCCAGTGAGAGTAATCGCAGCAAGAAGTATCATGATTCACTGATGGAGCTTTCTTGCATGGGTCCACACAGATCAGCATGGATTAATTACCCTACTCTTGTGCTTTTTGATACAGATTTTGAGAATGGCAGTTTGTGCATTTTTCCCAGTATGCATGCATCACAGCAAAACTTCTCCAGGTCTTCGAATTTGATGTTGCGTTGATTGAACACGTTCCTTACATGTTGTACATTTTGATGGGCTAACCTCTCATGCCAGTTTTGAATGCAGACAACTTGCTAAATAAAATAACACGGTCCACTCTATTAAATGCCTTAATAAAGTCAGTATAGATAACATCCATTTGAGAGCTAAAATTTGATGTTCTTAAGGAAACCATGTCGGTGGTCTGTGTTTTTTGACTTAGCAAAACTGTGAATTTTGGTAAACAGAACGTGCTCGTAAATTATGGCTATGGTTGAAATAATAGATATGGGGCAATAATTTGCAAACGATGTCGGATCACCAACTGTTAAAATCGGAGTGACTTTTGATTTCTTAAATTCACTGGGAAACACACGTTCCCATAAGGACAAATTAAATATATAAAATAAAGGATATAGTGCTTGAAAAATGTTTGAAGGAATACCATCGGCAAATTTTTTGGGCTTAAGATACTTTATTGTATCGATAATACCTTCATTTGTTATCCATAGAAAAATTATGGAGTATATTACAAGGAATACAGCTTATATCATAAGTTGAGACATTATTCAAGTAGACACTGCTGAAGTAATCTCCAAATCTCTGTGAAATTTCTTGTTTTTAGCAATTTCTACACCATTGTCAAAAAAAGTGAAAAAGTGCATTAGTGATCGTTTCCTTGCCTTTACATAGGTCCAAAACTAACATTGGTAGAGGTAATGGTGCGTTTGTTATGTAAATATTGTTGATATATCTTTTGAATTTTACTTTTCAATGTGGTCTTAAAATTTCTGTATTGGGGCATCATGCATGTATTTACATAGGTGCTTTTTTTTAGGAAAAAACTCTTTAGAATAAAAACATGAAATTATATCCTCATCCAACCAAGGAAGGTAATTATTGTTATTAGCGATTCTTCATGTAAATCTTGGTGCGTTTTGAACCAAAATCTTATCTATTACATTATAAAAAAGAAATATAGCGTCATCCACAGAATGACTAGAACCGAGTATCGACCAATCATATCTGCTCCATATTTTACTTTTTTAAAATTGAGTTCTACAAAGAAAGAATTAATAATTTGATAGAACTGATGGAAAATGCAAGAAGATAACACCAGATATATTGCAATACATTTTCAATAATATGAAACATGCATGCAGCAAAATGATGGCCACTTTTCAGTTTCAATCTCAAACTTTGCATTCATATGATCCCTTCGCAATAAATCACATTTTGAATTTTGATCTAAATTTTGATACTAGGGTACTGCCTTCCATATTTTTGTAGAGTGGCACTTCGTATTTTTACATGGGTAATGCAAACGTATCTAGATAAGAATAATTTTGTTCCATTATGTACATATATGTTTTTTCAGATTTGTTCACGAGTATGTCCACTCATATGTCGAGATGTTTAGAGAAAGCTGCTAATTTTTATTGCTTTTAAACACGTACTGACTGTTACTTCTGAAGTCCTTTCTTCTTCTTGGTTTTATGCGCAAAACTCTTGTCAGTCGATTTTTCAGGCATGTCTACTCATATGCAGAGATGTTTAAAGAAAGCTGATGCTTATTGTTTAGGTCAATTTGTTTGTTTCTGTTTTAATAATAGAAGCGACTGCAGTTCTGGAGCACGTCCTCTTTGGACGAGGCTACTACCAAAGTAAATTTACTCGTAAAGCTACCTCAGATGTGCAAACGTAAAAGAATTTGTGCAACTCCGAAAGTTGTGTGCGCAAGTACTCTCGGAAATGTAAATATACATATGCTGCATTGCTGTCTCATATGTTATATACGTACAGATCGACTGAAGATTAAAATATACGATATTTTCTGTAAGATTTTTATAGTTTGTAGAGAAAATATAAAAGTAATTGGCCTACAAAATGCTTCTCTGAAGAACATGTTTATTTACAAATCTCTACGTGTTTTCAGGGTTTATAAAAGACACTCGTATAGTACATCGTTAAATAAATTTCTGCGTTGAGTAAATATCATCCCTTACGTAAGTGCTTATAAAAATATGTTTATTACTACGGCTAGAGAACATAAAAATGTTATAATCTATAAAAAAAAGGAAAAGGAAGCTGATCTTCTGTTAAAATTTAAATTTCCTGGGTTCTTAGCTTCTCCTCCTCTGCTTGCGTTGCGTTAAATAATCCCTTTTAACATATTGCACGCCTGCATGTGCATTTTATAGTAGAAACGCTTACTGTCGCCGGTAAATATTCATAAAATGTAAGCGTACCCATTCGATTCCCGTAAGTGGAAAGGTAATTCACAGTAAATATCTGGAAAGCGTGGCCTTCCACGTCGATATGGGGGCCAGTAAACACTTCGGGCGGAAACGATGATCGAAATTAAAGCCGGGCGACTAACAAAACGGGAAAAGTAGCAAAACAGAAATGAATTTCGCCGTTGTAAACTTGACAGGATTTAATTCGAACGCGCACAAAAGGCGATTTCGAGTGGAAGTTACGGTTATAGGATTAGGCAGAAATCCACATCGAAATAAAAATAGCGTCACACATAAATCTCTGCACGCTACCACGGCGATGCTCCGGTTAATTTGCTTGCGTAGACATGATTTGCAGTTAAATCTTAAATCGAGTTAATTTTCTTTGTGCGTCCGTTTGCCTATGAAACATGAACCGGGGAATGTGTTGCGAACACAATCAACTTTGCTTTGTGGAGCTCAGTTAACCGTATCGTTTGTTGTAATAAATTAGATAATTAACCGTGTCATTTACACGCAAACGAATTTTCCTGGTTTTAGCTTTAGTAATAAAATTAGAAAGAAAAAAAGTACAAGTTTACCTTAGAGAATAAAGCTTACTTCTATTTATGTATGTACAAATGGAATTTCCAATGGAATTATTTCTTTACTGCACAATTATGATGCAAATAGGAGACAACTATGTATTAAATGTTGATTAATTAGTTCAGTTTAACTTATAAACACTAGTATATATCGTATGTTCATCTTGTGTGTAAATGGACTGGATCGCAGTTGTTTTGCTTGTTCGCTCGTTGTCGGAAAAGCGAAATTTAATAAGGACACTTAGACAGGGGCAATAAATGTGAGATGTATCCGATATTGCCGGTCGTTATAATCACGTCGAGGAGTAGTACAAATAAAAGCTCGCAAGCTGCGGCGAGTCTGAGGGAGTCATTAAACATGACTTATGGCAGCGCCCGTTGTTATCAACACTACGCCGACTGCACATTGCCACTGCACGCTCCTAACTCCTACATTTATCACTGTGAATATATCTTCTAGGACTGCTCCAGTTATGGCCATTAGAATAGCGCAATTAAATTCATGAAGCATCATGCTTCATGGTGAAGTTTTCGCAGAAGATCCCGACGAACAACACTCGTAGTTTCATTTAAAATTTTAAGTGAACTTGTAATTTGGTGGGTGCGCCGGTCATTAACGACATTTTCAATTGAAACTCTTGTGTAAAACAACTGAGATTGTTGTTCGCCTTATTATAATCCCGTTATACAGAGTTTCACCATCCTCTAGTCGTGAATGAATTTTGCTCTAAGTCTCAGAGCTTTCGCTTTAAACAAAATTAAAAACTGACCTACTACAAAGTGAGCTTAGGTCGAAATGAGAGCTAATCGCAGTGGATTGATTCAGCAACCTTTGGTCAGCTGTTTCGGCCTTATTTGTGGCCTCATCAGTAGAAAAGTAGCTCTAGTAATTCACTTCAATCTCACAGACCTGTCCTACTCATCGCGGAATCGGTCACATAATAGCTTAGGTCAAAAGTCGACCGCGAGATGTTTAAATTATATTTTTTATAATTTATAAAAGTAAAAACAATTTCATTGCCAAACGAAGTTCATACTTATTGTAATTGTAATAAATAAGTTTTCCTGAACCACCTTAACTGTAGTATGATTAGGAATCGATTTAGACCAATTGGTTCGATTCTTCCAGTGTATCGCTTGATTCAACTATAAATCGAATCGATCCCTACTAAATTCATCTGTTTTTCAAGTGACTGTCGACATCCAGATCTTTACCTGCATTTTCATCTTCTTCTTCGTCCTCTTCATTACGTCTTTATTTTCTTTACTTGCTCTCACTTTCATTACCATGTTTATTTTCTTCAAAAATCAGTTTTTCTCGAATTTATTAATGTTTGTCCAATGTTTATGTAACAAAGTTTGCTTATTTTTGCTTCATTCAAAACTAAGTTGCGAAAGAATAAGGTGAGCAGCGAGGAGTAGCCTTCCTGTTTGAGTTTGCAACGGAACGTGCGAGTCTCAGCTAGATTCTGAAACAGAGTATGGTTGTCTTGCAGTAACAATCGCCGACATCGAGAGCTTTCGTCATCCCCTTGCATTTATTTTCATATTTATTTTTGCCCTTTGCTCTTCGTCTTCAACACTTTCTTTTATTTTGACGTCATCTTCGTCTTCATATTCGGGAATTACTTACATCAAATCTTCGTTTCAACTTAGCCTCTACGTACCAACAGGGTCAGCTTCATGGGTGCAATAACTGTCGAAAAGGGGTAACGCAATACAAGGCCGTTATCAACGGACTAGGTGCAAATGTCGGTACAAAAGACGATGACATATTAAAAGTTGATGCCTCCTCCTCCTCCCCAAAGAAAAAAAATAATTTCAGATTTCCGGTTTGTTAACGATGTAGAAATTCCAGCGATTCAGCTACTAGCAGAATTTTTGCAACACGTTTCGTTAAGGATGCATATATTTTAGAATCTGTGAATGAATAAGCCGGAAGCAAGCTATACGGGCATTGTTGCTGGCGGCCAATGATGGAATAGGCATGGCATAATATAACTCGACATGGTTTGAAGGCAAGGATTTTCGTTTGACCAAATGCACGTTTCTTCTGTATAACCATTTCTTGCTTATTGTTGCCGTTCTTGCATCTTTTCTTTTAGAATAGTGTAGCGACCAATTTGCTCCCTAATAAGCCATTCTTCACAAAGCAGCCAAAAGATGCTATTTCTGCAAAATTTAATTTCGAGCTTAAAAAGAACCGAAACAGCTATCGAGAGAATGCTCGAGGATTCCATTGCAATAAAATCCGACTTCCAACAAATCTTTTTTGCTTCTGATCGTTCTTCCTCCAACTTCTTTTTTATTTAGTCGTTCTTCTGTCATTTTCTCTCTTCCTTATGATTCCTTTATCTTATCTTTAGTATAGGGTCTTTGAATCAATCTGTCGCCAGAGAAGCTACATTGCTCAACAAAATTATCGCATCACTCAATATTCATATATTGCAACTATTTCTTCCGCATTCTAATGCTAGATTCTTTATTGTAAATATAAAATAGAATAATAAATAGTAATTCTATTAAAAATAAACAACAAACAGCAACAAGTTTACAAAAGAAAAGTTTACAACAAGAAGAAAACATTATACTAACGCGATTTTGTTTTTACTCGAAAAAGAAATAAGACAAGAAACAGCTAATACCGCGCCTTAACACCTCTGGCATTAATAACAGCTTGCATTCTTCACGGTAAACTGTGAAATAAGTTTCTCACTGCGTCCTGCGGAAAATTGTCCCATTCTTCAGTCAACGTCCTACCAAGTTCTGCAATTGAACCAGGAGCGACTTCTCTTTGTCTGATTCGCCTTCCAATCACATCCCATACATGCTCGAAAATGTTAAGATCTGGACTACAAGCTGGCCAGTCCATGACTTGAATTCCGGTATCACGAAGATACTGAAGCGAAACCCTAGCTACGTGGGGCCTGGCATTATCTTGCATTAGTACAAAGTTATCCCCAATAAATGGGGCAAAGGGCATTACATGTGGTTCTAAAATGTCAACCACATATCTGTTCGCTGTTATTGAACCCCTATCCACCACCACTAACTCCGTACGCGCGTTCAAAGAAATTCCGCCCCATACCATTATTGAACCAAAACTTGTAGTTGAAAGAATGTTTCCTGGAGCGTAAGGTTCTCCCACACATTAATACGTCCATCAGACGATGTTAGACAAAATCTTGACTTGTCTGTGAAAAGCACGTTGCTCCAGTCGTTAATAAACCAATTAATGTGTTCACGGGCAAATCTTAACCTGGACACTCGGTGTGTTCTGGTTAACCGGAGTCCAGTAGCAGGCTTCCTAGGCCTTAATCCCACTTCCCTCAAACGTCTTCTAACGGTTTGATCACTTGTTCTTACTCGTCGTACTTCAGAAAGCTGATTTTGAATATGTCTAGCCGTCACAAAACGTTGACGAAGAGCACTCATTCGAATAAATCTATCGTCTCTTTCGGAAGTGGCCCTCTTTTGGCCTTGTCCTTGTCGGCGTATATATTCTCCAGTCTCTCTATATTTTCTGGCTGCTCTACATACAGAAGATTGCTGAATTCCACACACCTCAGCCACATATCTCTGACTACGGCCTTGGAGGAGAGTAACAATTCGAACCACTTCTTCAGTGCTTAAATGTCTTTGTAGACGACGAGGATCCATTATTGACAAAAATTGCACCTTACACAGAAATCACCGCAAACCAATCGATTAGTGACACAAGAATTAGCTTGAATGGGCTTTGTTACTGATTATCTTATGTTTATATGCAAACCATCAACGCCTACATTTTTTTATATTTCAAACAATGAAGATTCAAGGTTAAACATCGATCTTATATCAAAAACAATTAAATCCGTTCTTTACAAAGATAATTCTATTTTGATAAGGTGATGCGATAATTTTGTTGAGCAGTGTATAATAATTATAACTTGCAGCTTTTATATTTTTTTTACTGTTAGAAAGTTTTGCGCCTTTTAACATGAAAGTATTCATAAATTATCATTTGCAATTCAGTTTAAAAAATTTTTGCTATGCACAAGCAGGTTTAAATTATTTAGTCTGTGTGGACCTCGATGTTAAAACTTGAATTGTACTGTATGTACAGTCGTAATCTTAATTTATGGCATAACCTTTACAGAAAAACTCATCGTTGACATTTTATTTGTGGTTTCCAAGCAAAAAATAAGTTACGACATACCGGATTCACCTTTAAGTAGTAACATTTGGATGCATTCCACGTTCATAGTTTTGAAGGAGATGGCTACGATGTTCTGTAATCTTCCTATAACCGTCATGAATTATAATTGCGACTGTACAAGAAAATAGGAGTGAACTTGTCGTATATGGATCCTTAATATTCATAGATATCTACAGTGCAATGCATCATGTGTTATCAAAGACATTGTGATATATAGGACTTAGCTGTTGCAAGATAGTGTGAATTTAATGCTCCTATCATTGTTGCATACGTGAAACTGTCAGTTCGCAAATGGCCCAACAAAACAATGAGTGTTTATGAGAAGATATGTAAATGTGTAATCAATCGATTTTAGGTATACTTTGAAAAAGTACTAAAATTATATTGTGTAGTAAGACGTTCTCTTTTTCTCGTCTCTTTTTTTCCCGCCGTGGAAAGTTGATTTACTTTACTGGATACAGTTTTTCGAATATCATTGTAAACAAACAAGTCATCAATCACGTACGCCTGCAACAAATTTTACTGTGCCGATTTCTTTGGTATATTTACGAGCTCGGAATCGCGAGCACTCGTTGAATTATTGGACGGAATTATTGCCCGTACATTTGATGTGAGAACCCCTGTTTTATTAAAGTAAATGCGGCCCCGTTGTTGTCACTTAGGATTAATGAAAAATTTGTTTCGTTTTTATGAAGAACACAATGTTTTCGGTTTTTTTTGTTACAGGTACTTTTTTCACATCATTTTAGATTTATTATAGAATTATTTTCGAATCGTTATTAGGTTTGTGAGACAAAATCCTTTCTGGGTGTAAACAAGTGTGATTTTGTCGGCTTTTCGTGCAATGTTCCTGCACACAATACGTAGTTGTTGCAAGTAAAGCCCGAGTAAAGCATTTTTCCGAGACAACGGCGCGGCTTTTTAATTTAATTTAGAAGAATAAAGAGCTTTTGTGACTCGGAGTTTATCATTTCGTTGGGAACTTTTATTTGGGACGCCGCATAATAAAACCGAGCCGGCTCATTTGTAAAACAAATTCGTGTTTTGTTTAATTTATTGACGATTAATTGCGACGCGAAAAAGTCGTTTCCTCTCCGCTGCGGGCTTTAATCAGGACCGTTTATTTAATCAGGAGCTTTTTTATTGCTTGTCCAAAAACGAAATGTAGTTGTTGTATCTAGATCTAAAACAAAAAGAAAACTTTGAATTTTTCTTAATATAAATTATAAGCGACTAATTACTTCGAAATGTTTCGCTTCATTGAGTTAAAGTATTCTAACTTGGAAACTTACAACGTCCGACGATGATTACAAAAGTAACTGTTGGAAATGAGCCGCCTTTGTTTTAATTTTTAAAAGCTTCAGAATCGCCTCCGAGTATTATCTTTATCTCGCTCTTTCTAGAAGAGCTGAAATGTAGTTCAAATTAAATGAGCTCGAAACTTTTTCAATTTTCTAGTTTGTTTATATAACGTAATAAGGTTTTGCTTATAAAGCGCAATGTATTACAGTAAATAAGACGAGAAGAGGAGGCATGGTTGTTGATGTTTAGGTTCGCTAATTGGATGGACTTCTTCCAATTGTTTCAGTTTAAGGGGGCCTAAAAGGAAAACTTTGTAAAGAAATTAACCAGGCTTCATTAACAACAATTTATTTACCCACTCGAAAACTATTAATAGTCAAAATTGTAATTAAAAAAGAATGCCATTTAATTGCGGAAGTTTATTGCTATGCAAGAAAAGCTGAAATTATTTCAGCTATGTGCCATGAGTTACTACATATTCCCAAAATATTTAAACTGTTTTAAACAAAGTTTGCAACTGCGGTCCAAAATAAGCCACACAAACGCCATTAAAACTTTGTTCGAATTAGCACAAAGGCCTCGCTCTTCAATACTCCAGTGAATCATAAATATTGTCTCAGCTTCCATGCCGCTGTCTGCTACATTAATTGTGCTATTTGCATGTTGCGCAGACGTTTGCCAAATTGCCATCACGTTCTAAGTAACTTCGCCCCGTAAGAGAGCTTTTGCCTGCGGCGGAGGGGTGCACCTCCCACCCGCCTTTGTTTTACTAAGATTAAATTCCAGGTTTCTGTTTACCCTTACATATTTATCTAACTTAAAGTGTTAAGAGCTACCGAAAACACTGTTTAATTTATGTAACTTTATAGATCTGTCTGGCGTAAAACTCAATCATTAAAGTCTTAAAATAAAAAAAGTGAACCTGAAACTGTAAACCCCATCAATTCAAAAATCTATTACCAAAAACGACAGACTCTTTTGTAAATTACAAAAATGAAAAATGGGTAAATAAAGAGCGTTTAACGGGACGTCGCGTTATTTGCGGCACTTGTTAGATTTTACAGTGTCACGTGCAGATAATTTACTGTTTTTTCATCGGACGCAAATGATTTCGGCAATTTGCTTTTGCACTAAATAAAATTTATTTATTGCGAGTATGTAGCCGGCGCGGCATTTAAAATGCGCTTTTATTATCGGGGGCGGTGAATAGTCTAGTTAGTCTAATGGCGCTCTGCATTGTGCCAGTAGTTTCGATCGAGAAATAACTACCCAAGGAAGCCAGAAAATTAGGTCGAAATATAATATTTCACCTTGAAATTAGCCTAACCAATGCAACGATGTAAAAAAAAATGATTAATCTTTCTTTTCCTTTTTCTCTTTTGGATTACTACAGGAAATTGATTCGCGTCTTTCAGTGGCTCTCCTTAATATGACACGTTTCAAAATAGATGCGTTTCCACGTCACGAGAATAAATAAATACAGCATCGCGTGTCGTCACTCATATTGCGTGACCATGCTGAATAATTTGGCCAGATTTTGTGCGACGCTCCAGTGGCGTATCCACAGATATTTATGCGAAAAGCAGCAGCAAGTAACTTATCTTCTTATTTCAGAGATGTGCCCGGATTAGTAATAAATTTTTGATCGATCAATTAGTTCAGGCAAACTCTTCGTCTTTAAACGAGAATATAAAATAAAAATAAGGCAGCGATTTTTTAATGAAAGTAGTTTAAATTATTTTTCCATTACTCAAGGTCATCGTGATAAAAATTGCAAAGGAATTCAGAATTGTTAAGTGGTGCAACTCCATATAAATTGAGTTGGGGAAGTAACCAACGTAAAAATTGAACATAAAGTTCTTAATTAATTTAGAAGATTATTCTTCTGCTGTCATCTTCAAGAACGTGATGACAAGGGCCATCAGAGATTTTTTTTAGAATGAAATAAACCTAATTTCAAATTACGAAAAAAGGAAATAGATGAATTAATAAAAAAATGTTTTTGTCTTTTAACACGACAGATTCATAGGTGATTCCTCAAGTGAAAAAAACCTCAAATAATTGAATGAAAGTGGTTTTTGAACTAGGAGGAACCTTTATCTCAAGTAATTTTGAAATGAATTACAGTTAGTATTGTCTAGGTCTTTTAACGCGATAGATTCATGATGGCTCCTGAAATGAAATGGTTCGCGAATTGAAGTTGATTTTTAATGAAAATAGTTTTTGTCTCGAAAGCAGAAATATCCTTGTCTTAATCCTTTTTGAGAGGAATCACATTGAGTATTGTCTTTGTCTTTCAACGCTAGAGATTCTTAGATGGTTCCTAGATGATAAAGTGTTTCTTTAGTGGCAAGTAGATATAGTAGATATTTTCTGGCCTCAATCAATTTCGATTGTCTTTACCTTTTAAGCGACAGGTTCTTAGATGGTTTCTGGAATGAAAATGGTTTTCTCGTGACAATAATTGAAGACGCGTTTTTGTTCGACTATAGTGTTTGCCTCAATCAATTTTTTTTTAAATTCACTGAGTGAGAGAGTTTTGTCTTTGGCTTTAACGAGATAGGTTCATAAATTGCTTCTGGAATGAAAATGGTGTCCCCGAATGAAAACGTTTGAAGGTGATTCCTGAATGTAAATAGCTTTGTGCCGAGAGTAGACTTATTTTTGCCTCAAACGATTTCGAAAGGAATTACAATGAGCGTTGTCTTTGTCTTTTACCACGATAGTTTCCTGGAATGAAAATAGTTTTGATTTCAACATTTTTTGTCACAAGTTGATACATATATTTTTGCCTCAATTAATTTCGGAAGGAGCTATAGAAAATATTTATCGTTTTCACGAAAAAGTGAAAAAGTTTTTTTAAAACTATCAAATAATCTATCAATCAGATTTAGTACTAGAGTTTTTAGTGTATTAGTTGATTTATCTATATTAAAGAGAAATTGTATTTTTATTTAATTTACTTCTAGAGTGAATGTAAGTGAAGAATGAAACGGGAACGATCCAGTTTTGACCATTGCAGAGGTTATGTTCTTAATAACAAGGTTGGAAGAATCACTGGCAGAGGTATCCATATGTTTTCAGTTGAAAATGTATAGGCATAACTGAACACTGCATACAGCCTAGTGCCTAGAATGTGTAATGAAATAGGCAAGACCCATCGAGTAAACGAACGCTTACATTTTGCTTTTTTCATTACAAAATTTTGAATTTCTTTCTCAATCTGCCTTTTTTCAAGTTTCAATGAAACAGTTGGTATGTGAAACATCTATACATAAATTGTAGGAGGAGCAAGAGGAGAAATTTACTTGGAATAGTGAGAGATGAGTTTAGAACAGAAAGAAATAGAGTGTGTATAATAATAATATTGTCTTTATTTCCATCAAATACATAACCAGTAATAACAATTAAAAGAAAATAAAAATGACATTATGAGAGAAGACAAAGCGTATTTAGAACTTGTGGCGGTGATGACAATAAGAAAAACTAATGGATGGAGTTAGCTTCGAAGAAGTCTTAAGAAAGCTATAACAAATGATTTGACCATACACGAAAGATTAAAATGTGAAACAGGAAACAAAGTTGATAAAGAGGATAAATGAAGACCTGACTAGGGCATCTACAGGAACATGAATATTAAAAATCATAGAAGGTAAGAAAGGTATAGAAAAGAGGAGGCGAAAAGTGAATTCGAAACTAGAAGAGCACAAGAAATCTAAAGGTTAGAAGGAAATAGCTAAATTAAGAGTTTAACGTACAAGTTTTCTGAATAATTCGGGAGCCATTCTTAAATTACACTAAAATTAAACGAGATGGCCTCCTGATACTGAAGTAAGACATGTTCAAAATGATAGCAAAGAGCAGTCTCTTCTAGAAGTGGCCGATAAACATGGAATGAATTACTTAACGATAGTACTACATTTGGATTTGGATTTTTTTCTAAGCAAAACCAATTTAATACTGGTGCTAAGATAATGAATGACCTTTGAACATCTACGAAAGAAAAGTGATAAAGAGTGGCCCGCAGAGTACGAGACTTGTAACCAATTGTGTTAGACGATATTTCGGTATTTTTCGGAAATCTGATGAGTGGTAAAGTTTAATCGTCTGCTAATCTCTTTAATATACCTCAACTTTTTAGCAAAACTTTAATTTTGGACTTTGTAAAAGAGAAGAGTTAGAGAAGGTGTCCGAAATATCCAGAAGTACGTGTAACGACTTTGAAGTTTGTAGCCTAACACTGTGTACTGGAGTACATCATTATCTCGATGATTCCTTTGTATTTTTAGTAAATCCATTGCTTGCTGATATCTTTGACGTAATCAACTCTTCAGCAAAACTTTCACTACACTTCCTGACTCATAAACCATTTTTCTTTCACTTGCTTGTTGATTTTCCCAAATTTTCTTTTGAACTTCTTCAATCCCTTGAACTTTTTCCCTCGTTAATTAATCACTTGTTTTTGTGTTTGAAAATATACTCTAAAATTGCTCTCGTCGTCTTTTGTTTGGACTTGTTTGCTTCTTTAACCATGTCTGTTTCTCTGTTGTGTTTACAGCTCTGGAGTTTGGAATTCTTCTGGTTAATAGTTTCCTCGTGAATTCAATTTTATTCGTTGAATTATTAATTAATCCATCCTCATATTTTGTTCTTGCAGAGCCCCCTTGTCTCTAATGGAGGCGTTCCTTTTCGAGAAAGAATCAAAATATAATTCTAAGCTTTCGTTGATGGAAAGGAATGAAGTGACATGTATGTATGTACATTGTTATTGTTCTTTAAGAACTTTCGTGCAGTGAAATTTAGCTGAAAATTTTCAGATTTTTTAAAAGAACCCTGTTGGTTATACCTAAAGAAAGCGTTGATACTTGAGGGAGAACCGGAGCTTTTAGGCGAACACCGTTCAGATTCGCTGAAAAAACAAGGCATTTTCACGAGCACATTGTATATTACGATTATGACATTTTGCACGCTCGTTTAGAAAATGAAAACGCCGCCGGCAAAAATACAGCGGTGCTAATCCCTCGCTGAAAATATACATAAAACGAAAGCGGTGTCGGTGGCTGCTGGAGATGACGACGTAGAGCGCGCACACACACAAAGGTGAATCGACCGACACGACACTACTGCCTCGAACGATAAGGACGAGAGGATGAATACTAAATAGAACCACTGAGAGCTGAATGATTAATATGGATGCCTCATGCGATGTTTGCGAGCTACATCATCTAAAGTATTCGCGGCTTCGCATCTAGACGGTACGTTGTTTATCTTTGCTCGGATCTTGCCTGTGTATTATTATCGCAACCGTTAATTAAGATGAATAAAAGAAATCCACCGTCTCAAGGTTGCAATAATTCAGAGAGATTCCAAGAGCGCGAGCTTCGTCCTCAAACGGGAAAAGTAATAAGCTTCAAGGGGAAAATGCATTCTCAAAGATACCTTCTTTAAAATATTCCTAATGTCTGTCATTTTGAAATAATAAAAACTGTAATTTCTTCTTCTTTCATGATTCCCATATTTTTCTCACATAGTTTTCCTCAAAAACAAATCCAAAAATGCTTAAAGTCTTTCCATATTCTCGAAATACTTGCTTTTTTGGTGGATGGTATGGATATTACTTCCGAGGGTGTTCCACAAGAATTTTATGTCCGGAATTATTTATTACAATTATCCTCATTTGTACTTCAGAAGACAACTGCATCTTCAAAGTGTTAACTGTTTGTCTCTTCTGCGTCATTCTGTTGTGTGCGGCTGTTAAATAAGTAATCAAAATTATTCTTTGCACCGATTATATCGTTCTTCCAAATCGTCGTTTTCATCACCGGTATCATGAAGTCGACCTGTAAAGCGCAGTGTCTCATCTTCACCTCTTCATTTGACTTCCATTTTTCCGATGTATTGCTGTAACAATTTAATTTCTGCACATACTTCTGATACTTATAATTAATTAATTTTGTTGTATCTTCAAGCTTGCTTTCCTGCTTCTTGGATAAAAGTCTGCATATTTTTTCGTACGCTGGATATCTCGTTACTTACAATGATTGTGTATATCGGTTCATCGATCTGCCTTTTTGGATTTGTTTGGTTCTCAAATGCAGGTAAGCTTTGATAATTTTGAGGGAATCGAGATTTTTTCCTCAAACCTTCACTTTCTTCCTTGGTTTCTATATACAAGGTGTCGCTAAATTACGTGGACATGGCGTAATTACAGATTCCTGACCTCAAAATAAAACTATGAAAATTAATTAAAATTGTGTAACTGGCAATATAGAAAGTGTTAGGAAAGAGTTTATACATGTATTTCGGCCTTATTGGGCCTCATCAGAACTCTGTACCTGAAAAAAGATTGGTTTAATTTTCATAATTTTCATCTGGCAAGAAAACTTGATTTTATAAATTATTTTCAAAATAAAATGTTTGAACCCAACTTATCTATATTCAAAAGTTTTTAGTTAAGTCAGTATTCAAAATTCTTGAAAAAATAAATAATTTTTCTAATGACAAAAGAACGCTTGAACCAATTTGGATGATATTTGGTATGAGGACCCACAGAAAGGTAAGTCACTTTTCCAGATGTTTTATTAATTTAAAGTGTACAGCTTTGATGGATTATAGGTTACCACAACACAGATTAGAAAATAAATATGATTAATAAGTTTTGTGAAAGGAGCTTTCATTAGGAATCTTTTTCATGTCTTAGTAATTGTTGATTATTCTCACAGTTTAGTCACAAAATAGAAAAATCTAGATTGGTACAAGCGTTCTTTTGTTATTAGAAAAATTACTTTTATATTAAAGAATTTTGAAGCAGAATACTGGCTTGATGATGATTATAGATATGTTGGGTTCAATCGTCTTATTTTGAGTCCAGGAATCTATGGTTAAGCCATGTCTACGAAATTTAGCGACACCTGTATAAGTACGTCGTCTCCTCTGGCGTTATCTGAATACCTTCATTCTGACAGTTTTACAGACTGCTATGGTGTTATTATTTCGCAAGACCTCAATAACGTTCTTCTTTACATTCGCTTGCTAATATCAGCGATAAGTCGACCATTACTGTTCATATTTATATATTTTTATTTGTGGAAAGAAAGACTTATCTATTTTTAGCATATCTTTTTATATACCGACTCATAACGATGACGTCTCTTGCTTTAAGTGTACCGATTTGGCTTTCTAGCTTAATGGTTTCTTCCTTTGATTTCTCATACGTTCCTTTTTCCTCTTCTTAGTTTATATCTTCATACACCTCCATTTTCTTAATGACTTAAATCCTTTGTCTATGTTTTTTATCCTCTCTTCAACTTTTTTATTTGTGAGGAGGAAGATCTGCATCTGCCTTTTTCTTCATGTTCAGTGTTCCTGGCTTGATGATTTAATTTTCGTGTTTCTCACTGTTTTTTGGACAGTTGGAGATAATGATTTTAGTCAATCTTCTTTTTCTTCCTCTTCTAAATTTATAATACGTTCGTAAGATGTACAGGTCTCACTTTTTTTAATATCGTTAAAATCCTTGCCTACGTTATCTATCATATCGTCAACTCTTCTCTTTTTAAGAAGGAAGACTCTTGCCTGCGTTCTTTATAGTCTTGTGAGGAGGAAGAAGCTTTCATATGTTCCTTATCCTCTCTTCAACTTTTTTTTATTGGTGAGAAGGAAGATCTACATCTGTCTGTTTCTTCATGTTCAGTGTTCCTGGCTTGATGATTTAATTTTCGTGCTTCTCATTGATTTTGGATAGATGGAGATAATTATTTTAGGAATCTCAAAGTCTTATTTTTCTTCTTCCTTTTGTTAATTTGTAATAAGTTTTTTTTAATATCGTTAAAATCATTACCTATATTCTGTATCATTTCATCAACTCTTCTCTTTTTAAGGAGGAAGACATTTGCATCTTGTGAGAAGGAAGAACCTACTTGTCTATGGTTCTTTGTTCTCCGATCAGCTCTTCTCTTTGCGAGGAGAAATCCTGTGTATCTTTTTGAATATTCAACTCACCGCCACTCATGACCATGGCTTTCATTGGTTTAAGTCTACCGATCAGTCTTTCTAGCTTTTTTTCTTCTGTAAAGTTCGTTTTCTTCTTCTTAGTTTCTATCTAATATTCATACTTCTAGTCTTCTAAGATATTCAGATCTTATTTTTTTAATGTTGTTAAAACCCTTGTCTATTTTATTTATCATTTCTTCAACTCTTCTATTTATGAAGAAGAATATCTGCATATCTTTATGTATACTCGACTTGCTGTCACTTACAACCATGGCTTTTATAGATTATAAAGTTCATCGCTCTGCCTTTGTACCTTCGCTTACTGGTCTCTTTTTCTTGCTTTTCACACGTAGAGTTCTTCGAATGGACGATATTAATGATTTCAGGGAACTCAAATATTTCTTTTCCTTACTTTGTTTCTAGTATCTCCGCTTTTAGTTTTGTGAGGTTTTCGGATCTCACATTTTATGGTTGTTAAGATCCTTGGTTATGTTCTTTAACCGTTCCTCTATCTTCTGACCATGAAATCACATTCGGTTTTGCCCGGAGTGAAGAAGCTTAATAACGTTTTCGACTCATTGCTTTAGATCATTCCCAGTGTATCTCTGTCTCCTAAAAATACTCTTTAAGTGCTCTGGAACAATAAATCGAAAACGTCGTAAATTATAAAGACACGTTTCGCATAACTGCATGGTTTATGTTATCTTCAAGGATGAGAATAATAGCTTCAGATTTTATATCCATCTGCCGTTCTAATTCAATGGTCTTTTGAGTACTTCTGATTTATGAGATATTCAAGTCTTAATGGTTTAAATCTCCCAAACGAGTGTTCTTTTTAGATAAGGAAAGGACCCCAACATTTTAAGGCAATTTAGATTTTTCTCCTTGATTTGCATTTAACAACTGTTCAAAAGCTCAACAGGAGGAAGGCGTTACCAAAAAGTCGTTTAAGTGAACAGCCGTTATCCAGAAAAAGAGGAACACAAGGAGGTAGGACATTTATAAAAAAAAGATGAGAATGATTACAATGGTTGCTAGACACCCTATTCAATAAAACTATTGGCTGAGAATCTTGTTTCACGCGGATGTTTTCACGCGACAGAAATTTGGCTAACTTAACCGAATTAAAAAAGAAAGGAAAGCACAAGAACGAACAGAATAGTCAGAGATTAATGTAGATATTAAAGAAACATCGAAGGAAGGGATTACCGAAAAGTCTTTTGTGAAGTGGAAAGCTCTTGAATAAAAAAAATACAAAAAAAATCAATAAATCGGTTTTTCAGAAACCTTATCCTCCAAAAGAGAGTAGATACTATTGGTTGTAGATTCTGTTCTAAGGGTTGACCTGAACAAGTTGAAAAAAGAAAGAAAGACAACAAAGACGCACAAATCAGAAAGAGATTAAAGCAGAAATGAAACAAAGTTGATTGGCCACACGACAAGGAAGGCGGACTAAGGTATCGTTAAAATGGACGGTTGTTGAATCCACAAAACAAGATGAACTAACTCTAATGCAAACATATGCAAATTTACAAAGAAAATGAGATAACACAACAGTTTCCCAGATACCATGCCTATGTCTATGGGCTGACTTAAAAAGTTAAAAAAATTAAAGAAAGAAAAAAGAATAACGTTACCTATAACATCGAGTATTTTTTCAAATAAATATTTTGTTTGTTGAAAGTATCGACGGAGCTAGGCCATTTGGAAAAGAATTAACCTTAATGTTTAGACTCTGTCTCCAAAAATATCGTACGCTTTGATGTAGTATAAGAATGTTCGATCGTAAACCAAGCGTACCTACACAAAACTGACTTTGTTGTATTCTCATGTAGTTAAGCCTTAAAAACATCACAAAAGAAAAGTGCGCACGGCAAATTTACCGTCTCATTCTCGGAGTACTTCCTCTCTGAAATTAAAGAAACATACCTCTTCCACTCAGTAGAAATAACAGTACTCCGCAAATAAAGGAACGGGCCGAGTGGCTTTTCAGGACGTAAACTCACTCGTCCACGCCGTTTTCAGCTCGCGATTAGTTAGCACGTTTGTTGACTTTTGCTGGTTTCACCCCGGAAAAAAAATATTTCACCTGCGGTTAAATGTTTAGTTTTTATAATTAGCAGTTTTGTCTGAAAATGGTAGTTATGTAAATCGTTTTAAACTTTGGAAAACAAGAGTTTTTTTTATGAAAAGAGGAAATAATGAGGTTCATTCATTTTACAAAGTAAATTTCATCGCAGATGTAAAAGTCTCTTTATATTTTTAAAAGAATATAATATTTTTTTGTAAACTGGATGGGGGCGATTATAAATTTGGTTCAGAATTAAGAGTAACAGTCTAGTTGTTGCTGTTGCTGTAAACTGTAAGCTCCAGATTTGTGAATGAGTTTACTTGTTTAAACAGGTAAACTCTTTATTGATTTGAGGTTTTGGAATTAATTTTCCACCAACTTAACTCTGAAATTAAGATAATTGTAAATATAAAGGGCGAGCAAGCAACAATAAATTGCTGTTGCATGTGTGTTTTCATTTTTCGCGATATTAAATATAATCGTGCGCATTCACCAAAAACTGTGAATTAACGAGTTCAAAGCAGGTTTTTCGACCTATACATACCAAAATCTGTTGGCGTTCGGAATTAGTTCAAAACGAAAGCTCCGAACTGGTTTGCTATTATTCACTTGTAGCCATAACACAGTCCACAATGGAAATAAGTTCCGAGCTGGCTTGCAACTGGGCCGAATTCCGAACGCTTTCATCTTACCGCTACTTCAGGGATTGGGTTCGGCTCGCGAATACGAGAAGCGTCCTCACCAAGTTCAGATCTTTTGTCGAGCTAGCTCCGAACAGCTCTGAACTTGTTCAGAGCTTTGGTGAATACGCGGCTTAAGGAAAACATTTTGAGTTCTATTAATAATTGCATTGTTAACTTAAAAAGCATAACTCATAAGTTATTTGTATATTTAAACATGACCTTAATTTTTAATGTCAGAAGAGCATTCCATTTTGTTCACATGACCTAGAAAATTCGATGTTTTTAACGATTTTTTAAAGTCCTGTGTTCACCACAACGCGCCCTGTCTTTTACAGGCCTCATCTGACGTGCATTTTATTCAATAATTAACGAGGCTTTTCGAAACGTTTTAACTCGATTAAGGCCGTCGACGTTTTGACGAAGGACCGGCCAATTTTAACGCAACATTTCTGGAGCGTAATCGCACCGACCGGCCTGAAGGACGTCGGCACTTGGAAATTTGCCGAAACACCTTTGTTTATGTCGATTTAATGTTTTAGTAGTCCATAAAATATTTATTTATAAGCGCGATAAAATTGATTGCATTGTCGATTTTATGTGTCGCACGGTAGACAATGGCATAAGGTTAATATTTATGGAGGCGCATAAAGTTGATCTTTTGATGGCGTGGCTGGGAATCTAATGCATATATTCGCTTTTGGGTTTGTAATTTTCGCGTTTTTTCCCCTCGACCAAGTTAGAGACGACATCGGACTTGTTACGTTTTAGAACAGCGTTCAGTTATTGCGCGCTTCAAACCCGGCGCAAAAAGAATATTGGATGGCGTTGCTAGACTGCGTGCTCGGATAAAAATAAAATGCCTTGCTGCAAAACAGTACGTGTACGTTGATACGAACTTAAGGAAAAAAGGCTTGCTTTTGTAGCATCCGCAATAATGTCAATTCAAAACTTTAAACGGCGCGGAAGATTCAGGTGTAATGAAAATTGGAAAAACTACAAAAAGAAAAGAACTGATTGATAAATATGATAAGTCTTATCAACTACAATAACCCCAAGAGTAAATTGAAAAGAAATTCAAAAACAACTACGTTCGAAAACGTAAAGGCAAGTTTCCACTGAGGCAACTGTTCACAGCTCATTAGTCACGAAAAGGGTTACATTTCAGCTAAATTATGAAATGTATTTCCAGCCAGCGCCACAATCCTACAGTTTGTCCTTTTACACTGACAACAATAAAAATAAATCTAAACCATAAAAAATAATAAATTGTATTACATTGCATGTCACGCATGCCTTAGTGGAAAAACGCTTTAAAATTATACCAACTCGTGGATAATTATAAGAGTTATTTAGAATAACTGCCTTTATTCTTTATATGCAAAAAAATCGTTTAGTTTTTACCGGAGAGAAACTGTGAAAGTCCTTTGATGCTCGTTGGGGCAAGCAAATTTTAATTCATCTTGATTAAAACAATAGTCGTCCAATCGATTGAATTTTTTGGGCCAATTGTTCGGCCCTCGTGATGACCTGGTGGTATTCATTTTACTACATCAGTGGCTTACCAATAACAGTAACAATTCAGAGGGTGGTAATCGGTCATTAATTTTATGGTCGGCCGTAGTTCCGGTTGTAGCTTCGAATATATTTGAAAATTATCTGATCGTTCGCAGATCGACTATTCTATTTTTATTGTTTGCAATAATAGTAATTCCTGGACTTTCGCTAGAACTAAATGTCGGCATCGGTTGCTTGTGGAAGTTTGAAATGATTTTGCCCGTCATTCAAATTTAACGAGGCAGTAATCTTTTCTGGCTTTATATACAAAGTGACCAAAAATAATTCGTACTTTTATGTCAAATATGGATTGAATACATTTAATAATTTGAGATAAAACATTTTTAAAATTGAAGCATCGCTTAATATAGGACTGTCCTAGCTTGGATAATCGTAAAAAAATTTATCCTAAGGCCGCCTCCGAACTAATAAATACAATGCATAATCCATGTTTCGTTTTTAGTTGGAAACGTACGCGTATAATTTGAAGAATTAAAGAGATAATTTATTAAAATTGAAGGATCTACGGGGGGTAACTCATAAAGAAGTCTTGAATGTAAAAGAATCTAATCAACGTAGATCTTCTTCATCAAAATTTTAATAGTAATACGTGCTACATATATACAGGCTGTTTCATTGAAGATGCATCAAACTTGAGGGACACGTTTCTGACATTATTTCAAACAAAATATCTTAATAAAAAATTTTAATCGGAGCAAGTTGAAATTTGCATAATTTGGAGTCGATGTTTTTTGAAATACTGTAACGCCCGGAATCGTGAAACAAAACCGGCGATCTAAATTGCATTTATGAATGGCACACAGCTGCAGGGGAGTAATAAATCCATAAACAGCGAAGAAATTTATGACTAGATTTTATTTTGCCCTTGACCGGAAGCTCGGTGTATTGAACTTTGCCACACGTCGAATGCAGCAGCAAATTAAGATCGCGTGGATATTTAAACTTATTTAATTTAATAATAAATTATTAATTATTATTAATTATTAAAGTATTAAATCTAATACCATAAAGTGCATAATTGGGGTAGTACGGCGAACGAATTGTTTTGGGTAAAACCAGGTACTTGGGCGCTAAGTTTCTATGAACAATTTCATGAAACGGTGAATGTAAATAATAAATTCTTAAATAAGCGCAAACTACTAAATGTTTGAACAATCCTAAAATTCTTCAACTAACAATTAGAAAATTCGTTTTAAATGGAGAACAGAAAATAAACGACTAATTATTAATTTTATTGATTGTTAACAACCATGATGTTTTAATGTGTTTTGCCGAATTGACTGGGCGAAGAGTAACAATCCATTCATTCTCATTTAAAGTCCATCATAAAAATATGTGACTTTGCTTTCCCTTCGATTTTCTCTAAATTTATTCATTACATAGAAAATTTTACAAAGAAACTTTTCTTTCTTTTCCCGACATCTACCTGCATACCAAGTTTGATGCATCTCCAATGAAACACCCAGTATGTTTCGACCTTTTCAATCAAATTAAAAAATGAAGATCATCTTCATGCTGAAAAATTGTACATAAAAGAATTTTGCACAAGAGATAATAAAAGAAAGCTTATAATCAAGAATTTTTTTTTAAAATTAAGTCATAATGGTGTTTTAAATCAAAAGACGATAAAACATTCGGGCGTCATAGAGTTGTAAAATTGCAAATGTTGTGTGAATCCGAAAACATCGAAAGGGTTGGGACTTAACCTGAGAAAAACGTAACTAAATCGTAAGGTTAATGAAAACGAGGGTATTTAAGGCACTATTATGTTTGGATTAAATTAATTTTAAATATTAAAAATCCGTCCATGGATGGCGCTAACGGCCATATTTATAGTCCCGTGTTCAAGTCATACTTGATCAAGTTTCACTTAAGAAAAAGTATAACTTATACGAGGGTCATGCTGAATTTATTGAGAATAAAAAATACGGTTAATATTTTCCAGGATTTTGTTTTAAGTGATTCCCGTCAGCAATGATAAACTTAACCATTCTTTCTTTCCTCTGTTCAAAACCTCCCAACCAATCATCTTTCAGGATAACTTCAAAATAAGCGTGAACTGCGGCATCAACCTCTTCTTCTGATGAAAACCTACCTTCCAAATTTTTTTAAGCCCAAAAAATAAATCAGGTGAATACGGCAAATGTTCTATTACTTTTATTTTTTTTAGCCAAAAAGTGGAGAGTTAAAGCTGCCTTATGGGACGAAGCATTATCATGGTGAAGCATAATTCTAGAGTCTAGAACTCCAATGAACATTTCAGGCAAACATTTTTCAGTGTACCACTTAGCTGTAACTGTCTTTTGTCCATCTAACTTAATTACCTTTACTAGGTCCGTACTGCTGAAGGAAGAATACCGTATACATAACTTTTTTCATAGCTCACTGCTTCTTGGTCATTGTTGGAGTTTCCTCATCTTCGTAAATCCATACACGAGTCTTTTGGCGTGTAGGTACGTTGAAAAAGAGAATGTAAGTTTCGTCACCTACCACTATTTTGGAAAAAAAAATTGGTGTCCGCCATTATTTAAGAAATTTAAAGTTTCGTGGCAAATTCTTGCATACTCTTTGAAAGTCAGAAAGGTGATGCGGCGCAAAACGACTAACCACTTTAAATGCTGGTAATCGTGTATGATTGTTCTAACAGCTAAGGATCCAATCTTGAGTTGATACTCTATTAGTGTCTTTATTGTCCTCTTCAATTAATTTTTTAGTAGCAACATGTTTTTGTCGGTAACAGCTGTAGGAGGACGCCCTGCTCCTTTTTGATGCTGAACAGAATTCCTCTCGCGTTCAGATTCCTTCTTCCATCTGCAAATTGTAGCCAAGGAAGGTGCTTGTTCACCAAAAGCCGAATCTAAGCTCTTTTTGCACTCATAAGCGCTTAAATCTTTTTTAAAATCATAATAAATCATGATTCGAAAATGCTCTCTGCTTAATTCCATTTTTGTTTTTGTTTTTCACGGCCTACTAGATTTTCTTATTCTTAATAAATTTAACTTTACCCTCGTATTTACCTTGCGAGTTTCATAGACAAATCTTCGGGTATTGTATAGAGTATACCGAATCGAGCAGATACGTGGCATTTCCCCCAGTTTCGTAGTTAAAGTTAAAGGTAAAATATCGTTTGCATTTTTATTCCACGTGATTTTAAAATAAAGATTGTGAAATTCCTCCAAGTTTTTCATAATTTCTAATAACGAACACTTTCAATCTCAATTATAAAATGTGCATATACACACCTATATATGTCCAGACAAGTATGACTTTAGTTGCAAATGGACCGGTCTCGAGCCAAGGCTTAATTTAAGGTGTATTTGTTGGAAATGCAATTCTTGCTGTAGGTGATACTTAAGCAAAAGTGAAACTTAAGAATACGACCGTGAGTCGTATTTAAGATGGAGGCTGCAAGATTTGGCGAAATTTAATTTGTTGAATTCCGATTGATCGTTGAGACAAAATAGTTGTGTATTGTGATTGTTTAAAGCTTTAAGAATTTCTATTTGTTCTGTAATTTCGTTGTCTTTGAAGTTATTCTTGTAATGTAAAACTGTTAATAGTGAAATTGTGTCCTGAGAGGGTGATGGGTTCTGCAAAAGTTGACTTGAATTTGTAAAGGAGTTGTACCGATTGTTGTGTTTCTCGATTCTCGCTAAGATGTTCTTTGAATCTGATGATGAAACTACGACAAATGTAGATCTTGTGGCAACTATGTAGTAGTTTGTAAATGCCCCTTTTGTTAAAGTTGGGAATTTTGTTTTTATTGTTGCAAATAATAGAATTGAGTGAATGAAGATTTTTTAATGAGATATTTACGTTAAATTTTTCTAAAACTGATTTCATTTTCTACGAATGTGGACCGAAAAAGGTAACGCTGTGGTACTTTAGATGTGTTGTGGTGCGTTCTCGGCGAACTAAAGATGTATGCTTTCAGATATCTCCTTTTTCTTATGTAAAAGTTTGTTAATTAACCTATTGTCAAAACCGTTGTCGTTGGCTATAGTTTTTATGTTAAGTATTTCAGATGTGAAATTTTGAGTTTTCCCCAGGAATCTGTCTAAATAGCAATTGAGAGCCGAAAATTTATGTTGGATAGGGTCATGTGAATGTGATGGTATGGTTATGACGGTGGTAGTTGGTCTTGTATGAATTGAAAAACTATGTAGGTTGTTAGAAATCTTAATGGATGGGCCTAAAAAGTTGACGTTGTTATTTTGACCAATCTCCATGGTGAACTTAATGTTGGAATGTATCGAATTTAAAAATTTGAAAAAAGAGTGTAGGTCATCCAACGAGTCTTTGAATAAAACTAAAATATCATCAAGGTATCTGTACCAATATTTGATGTAATTTTTTAACAAAGGGGATCAGTTTCTAGTTTGTTGAGGAAAATTTCACTTAAAATCGGAAAGGAAAATTCCATAGCTAGGCCAGATTGTTGATTATATATTCTGTTGTCAAATTAAAAAAAGGACTGTTCTAAAGTTAATTGTATTAAATTGAGTTGATGATGTGTTGTTAATTAAGTTGTGTGATGATAATTTATTACATTACTTGGAAAATCATCATTAGTTAGCTTTAGTAAACACTTAAGAAACTTTATAAGAGAGAAAGGTTATGGTGCGGACAGCACAAAATTGCATTGCGGCCTGCAGACCTCGTTTTGGAAAGTCCTGGGTTAATTTAAAAATTGACGTTTTTTTTCAAATAATTTCATTTAAATCACTCTGCTATTTAAAATGTAGAAATTCATAGTGCGCACAGCGTCATCTAGAACATCCTCTAACGTAATTATGTATATTTCTGGACCTAGTAGTTTTTATTTGTTTTGATTTCGATTTTGTTCAAACTTCCTATATTATTTTGTTTCAAAGTTAGCACGGAGGTGAAAGAACTTTAGACCAGCACTTTTTGTTATTAACTCAAAAATAAATGAAGACAATAAAAAATTGAAAACGTCATTGGACGTAGAATTCAAATTTCTTTAAAATCATTTGCCGCTCAAGTCACCTTACCTTTTAAAATTTTGATGAACATGACCACAACGCCACCTAGCGAATGTTCTAAAGTAGTTATATCTCAAAAATTAGTATTTTTTATGTACTTCGATTTGGTTTTTGTCTGAACTTTCTATTTTATTTGGTTCCAAAATTAACAGACTTCCGTCACAGGAGACACATCAAATGAAACTTATTTTTCCAGAGGAAAACTTATTTTAAACTCATTATTGTTGATATAAAAATTATAAAAAATTCGTTAACAAATGTTTCAGCGGTTGCATTTTTATTTTCATATTGACAACTCATTTCTTCAATTGGTTAGTTTGAATTGTCGCATTTTAATTAGAGCAATCAACTACTATAATTTGAGAGATAACAGATTTCATTCCAACCAAACATTTGTAATGGGTTCTAATTGTGAATTCAAAGAATTGTACACTAGAATACTTTTTTTAAAGATAGCTGTTAAAATTCAAAGTAACTATTCTGTTCAAAGTAACTAATTTGATTCAGTGATTTTAATTCAGAATAATAACATCTTTCCACCGTACACTTTTATTGACATTTGTATGATCTCAATCCTGAATTCAAAGGTACTGCTAGAATCCTTTTAAAGATAGTCGTTAAAATATATAAAATTGATTTAACCGTACACTACTATTTGCATTTGTATGACTTAAATTACAGTTGTAATTCTGAACTTAAAGACAACGCCGTAGTGCTAGAATCCTTTTTAAGGATCGCTGTTAAAATATACTTAATTTATTAAAATATATTTAATTAGGTTATCTTCTTTTTCTAAAAAAAAAAGTTAAAAATCAAATTTTTAGTGGTACAACTTTTATAAATATGAACGCACTATCACTCATACATCTGCATATAGAACATCATGAATTAGAAACGCATTTGAATTTCCCGCTCACTAATGTGTTACTAAAAGCTCACAGAGCTTGTTTTTGGCGCAAAGACACATGAGGAAGAATTAATTAGATGGCATCATACGGCTAATGGTGGTGAGTGCTACGAAATATTATTGATCGGCTAATATCTGTATAAACATTGATTTCGCAAAGTTCCTACCGTTGTTTTTATTAAATGTAAAGTCTATTGAAACCAGCCTTATATATAAAGAAATTACTTTAATGACTGATGAAAATATTATACACTGATAGAGTATGGTTGACATACGAGGTTTGATCAAAAATTACCGAAAATTTTTAATTTTCTTGAAAAGTATTTATGCGAATCTTTAACGTTTATCCCGTTCCCTTCAAAGTAGTCTCCCTATGATGTTACACCCTTTTGCTAATGTGCTTTCCACTGTTGAAATGCCTCTTTAGGTATCGCCTTTTATTTGGCCTGTGATTTCGTCTGGAGAGTAGGGTGGTTGCGGCATCGCAATAATCTTGTGTTTCGCCAAGAATTTTTGGATAAGTAAAGTAAGTGTGCCGGTGATTGTCGTGGTGTAAAATCCACAAGTTGGCTCTCCACAATTCAGGCTTTTCTTCAGTAACCTCTATAATAATGCAATTAGCAAGCATAATCTCTATAACTTTTCCTATGTTTCCCGAGTCTCTCCAGGTGTCAAAATTGACTAAAGCGGGTGATCATATAAAACCGGGAATAGTAGAAAATACTGGACAATTCACAGGTGGTCTCACATTTCCCAAGTCCCAGGTGTCAAAATTTCTTAGTTGCCTAAAGTGGGTGATCATGTAAAAGCGGGAATAGTTGAAAATACTGGACAATTCATAGGTATATGATGTAAGGCTAAGTATAATTTTAACCTCCATTTTCTTAAAAATTTAAAAAAAGGTCTAAAAATTCTCGCTTCGAAAAATCTAATCTAAAATTTTATTTCGTGTGCCCATTTCAATGCTCTTAGTAGCTCGTTCAAAATATATTTCAGTTCAATTTTGAGATAAGATCAAAAAAATCGTAAAAACGTAGTTTCACCATGCTACTCATAAAATTGCCTATAGAAGCAATAAGAGCGCTCAAATCGATGACACTTTTCAAAGTACGTTATTTACACGCGTTTATATATTGCGCAAGAAAAAGGTGTCGCACGTATCGGAAAAATAAACTAGGTGGTTTCCAATTGTGTAGGTAAAATGAAATGAGAACAGTAAAACCAAAGTTATGGCCCATTTGTGCAGATGGTATAGCCAAATCCAAAAATTCTAATAAGACAATCGTGAAATGCACTTTTCTATCTATTTCGATTGCATTCATTAAGTATGAATTCAGGGGTACGTTTATACATATATGTAAGAATATCATATGCGAGTACAGGTATTATAGAGTAACTTAATAAGTATAATCAAGTGAATGACACTCTGAAATGTCACCGCGTTTCCATCAAATTACCGCGGAAAGAGCTTTCGAGCATAATTAAAATCGTTTGTCACCTAATCGTTATCGGTAGTTAAACTCAGATTTTGCCGCAAGAGATCTTTTATTTGTGCAATGATTTTAATTTCAAATTTAATCTTTCACTAAAAGTAAATGCACGTGTTAAATAATTACTTGATTTATTGTTTGTTTACTTGTGATGCAACAACCAAACAAGCTTGAAACATGAAGCATCTAAACGCGTTTACCTTTCACATGTTTTACAAAGTGTTTTAAATAATTATAAATCATGTAGATCGAAAAGAAAGTTATACGAATATGATCGTTCACCAACTTGCATGAAGATGAAAGAAAATAATACTGTAGGAGTATCTACTTAGAATTCTAATTTACTATCAAATTCACGAATGATGAGTCCTGCATCATCAATCACCAAAGTTCAACCGAAAAAATATATCATTACTATTTTTTTCTCAATGGTGGCTAAGGAGAGGATTGTTGTGTTTTATATGTATTTTATTTCAACGCCAGACTCGCATAATTTATGACGCAGGGCTCATCTCTTATGAACACGATAATGTAAATACACATAGGAAACGGATATTTAGACGTCATCATGTTAGCGTCAGTCAAGGTACAACTAAACTAAATGAAAATCCTTACATATTCAAATGAGAAACAGATTGCACGACTATATTTTTTAACAACCCACTTTTGTGTTCTATTTAGCAACACCATTTCTCTAATCTTCAGAGTCTACTTGTAGGTATGCATTAACGTTACGCTCTTCATTAAAATTTGAACCACGGAAAATAAAACTTTCCGAACTGCGTTTATAGGTTTAACAAAAAATGAAATGCTCGGTTTTTTTTAATCAGATGTTGATACGAGGACCAATTACGCGAATTTAAATTCTCTAAATAGCAAAAAAAGGGCGCAAGATCTACGTCAAACGAAATGAGATGGTCTTTGAGTTATTTGTACTTAGTTCGAGAAGCAACCGTAAAAGTATGTAAAGAAGCAGCGAACGAAATGTTTGTCCATCTTTATCAAAATGCGGCGTAAAAAGAAATTCGCTACCATACCACCTATGAACCATCGCCGGCACTTAAAGCGAAACGAAAAGCTATAAACTCGTTTTGACTTTAATTTGGCTAATGTCCAGTTGCACCTAGCCCTTAAGCATGACTTAAGCTGAGCTTAAATTTAAGCATTTGTTGTTATACAACATTATGTAAGTCATAATCTGAGTGACGCTTAAAGGTAAGCATAGGTTAAGTGGTTGGTGCAACTGGCGATAAGAGTGCTACTTGTGGTTATAGCTTCGATACAGCGTTCCGTTTTTATTGCCGGATATGGTACGTTTCTTTTTTTACGCCCAAAAAAGCTAGAAATGCATTGTTGTAATATATATTCCCTAATGACAACTCTTTCTTTATTTTGTAAAAAAAGGAAAATGAATACATACATTCATAAAAAAAACTGAAAAGTAAATTTATAATTGGAAAATATGATAAAATTGGCAATAAAAGTTACAAAAAAAAAATTAAATAACTCACAATAGTTTTAATCCAATATTGACTCTTGTCATTCCACCCCATTAGCAAACGTTGCAGCAAGTCACAGTAATTTATCAGGACATGCAATACTTGCAACTTATCCTCAATATTTAAAAAAAAGATTCCACGTACGAGGGTTGTATACACTAGCAGTGACATTTAAATTGTACATGAATAAAAGTATGTGTCTCACATATACACCGTGTACCAGAACTCGCGCCCCAGAGACCAATGGCAAATGTCAGTGGCAATACGGAACACATATTCAAAAACTAAAATTGTTTAACGTAAAGGATAACTAAGTTAAGAATAAAAAACAATAGCCAATCCCAAAAGCAGAACAGCAGATGGCCATAGGTATTGCGTTTTATAGATAACAATGTTCGACCGTTTCCTAGCAATATTTAAAGATCCTATGTTTTACCTACGTGAGAGCTATCGGTCTTGGCTACCGTTTTTCGTCTGCATTCGCATACAGTTTAACATAGACAATTTTAGTTTTCGAATTTACTATCTCCATTGCTGTATGCACAAGCCCTTACTCTCTGGGGCGCGAGTTCTGGTACACGGTGTATATACAACAAAATACAGCCAAAGTTAAGGAATTTTGATCGAAATATCAATTATCTCTTTACTTTTTGATTGCATTATAGAACGGAGAAATATTTTCTTCAGGAATGAAACATATATGTTAAGTCAAATTGACATATCAGTTAATTGTTCAATTTCAAACGAATGCGAACGGTTTGCTTTCCATGGCCCGTCCTTATCAAAAACTTATTTGTCTGTCTAATGAAAAAAGCCAAATGGTTTTGTTGAAATTAAGGATGGAGAGGTTTACTGTTGATAGAGCGAATTAACAGTATTGTACATGGATTTCTCTCCCACACTGACCCATTTTGATACAGTCCGAAGAAGATCAAGAAAATACTTCCTTCCAGTTTACGCAGTCTCAACCATGATCTTCGTTTTGTTATTATAAAAACAGTTTAGAGCAATGCTCACTATAATATTTAATTTGACCACATTTTCACATAAAAGCACTTAATTAATTGAATTGATTCGTTTTATATGGTACTGTTACCACTACTTTATTTACAATTCTCGTATAACCTGAAAATTCAACTCAATTTTACTTAAAAGATCACCTACGTTGTGACTTTTAATTTAGTTAAGTGATTAATTTAATATTTAGGTTGGGTTGGACAAAAGATTTAAGCCAGGATTAAATTTAATCCTGACTTAGAATGTGATACGTATGATGTTGTACGAGATAATGTATGACACATTCTTACTTTGGCTTTAATTTAATCCAGGTTTAAGTCTTTTGTACAACCCAGCCTAAATGAAATTTTTTGTTTCCATTAAAATGTCTTGTTGCATACAAGCAATTTGAGAAAGTTTAGTAGATCATTCGCAGCAATTAATCAAGAGATGCAATGTTATTTTTAAAAATTAAGCTAGACTTAATGCCAGTTCAGCGTCTAGTCTTCTTGAGAGTCATACATTAGAAACTTGGCAAGCTGTAATAGTAGTCAGATATCTTTAAATTTGTTCTGCATTTAATACGATTTCAGAGAAGGTTACATCAACAGGACATTTGGCTAGTTTTCGAAAAAAATATTAAGAAAATTGATGTACTTTTTATATGAATCCTACTTTAGTTACTTGTCGAGTTGAATGTTTTAAACGAAATTTAAACAATATTTAAAAGTGAACCATCTCATTATGTGGAAAGAGATTTATATGACCCTATGACCAAAGAGAAAATATGTTGCAGAAAACGAGGTAAATACAATTGATTATTATCAACTGCTGTGCTTGAATTCGGTTCTTGTATAAGATCGATTTGGTTCAATTTCCATAATAAATATTTGGACCGCAAGTATCGTTTGGAAATAGAACACGTTCTATTATTTCAAATAGTTATTGATTCAGTTTAATTTCTAATACAGTTTACTAGAATTTAAATTATTCAAGAAATTGAACCAAATCTTGTACAAGAAATAGGATAATCTAAATCGCCCGTAAGTAGTGAGAAGTGTTCCCGGCAACTAATTAGAATGTGCAAATTTCAGATTAATGTTATTGAAAAGAATTTGAAATGTTTGATTTGAGTACTTGAAGCAAAACTGATTACTTATTGATTTAGTTAAAATTAGCTCTTCTCGTTGATGTAAATAAATAGGTAAAATTTAGCATTTTCTGAAGTAAAAACCTTCAGACCTATCGATTTCCGAGATTTCCATCATGAGATATTTTTATAACGCGGGGTACGATTCTCGCGTGTAATCTCGTCCGATTTAATGGAAGTCCGCACGCCACTGTTAAGCCTACCTAAGATATCTTCAGCACATCGATCCATCATTGTAGATGTTTAATACACGTCGCGGCTCTTATTATATCTGAGGGCGCGCCCTTGTGCCAGATTATTGGGCAGGGCGCCCCCTCGCGGGCGTCTCGCTCAAAATTGCGACATTCCGTACGTTCATTTGCGCAGCCTATTAAATTTAAAACGGACCCATAAAGCTGCCGAGCTTTTTGGGGGCTTTTTAAGAATTATTATTGTATTCCTTCGGTGATCGGGTGGGGAAAGTCGTTCGTTATTTGTGTGCTTGTTGAATCCGCGAAGAGTTTTGGGTAAACAGAATATTTTAGAGCGTGTCTAATTATAACTGTTGACATAGCAGTCACCCCTCCCACTGAATGAACTACCTAAAGACATTTGTTTTGTCTCTGATTAAATGAAACTCATACCTGTTTGAAATCCGATTCTGTCTTGAAAAGGGGTTGGATGAGGACGTGTAATTACATAAATATGCATGTCTGCGCGCAGAAACGCTCGCGTATGTGTGTGTGTGTCGATTTGAGTAGGCCGTTGATGAATTGCGGCAATGAAGATGTCATCTGCAGATTTGCAAATCACTGTTTTTCCATTTGCTGCTCGCAATGTCAACCACAGCTGGTTGAAGGGGACCAAATAGCATTTATAATTTGACCCGGATTCAACCAGCTAAAGCTGCACATCGCCTGTCCATTGATGTCGTCGACTTGACATTTTCAGGAAAGGGTAACTGCCGCAGGTGGCTGGCGCCCTTTTCGTTGAGCCCAGCTCAGAATACCACGCACCCACCACATGCACTGCTGAAACAAGAGCCGTCGGCTATTTTAGGGATGCGACTTTTTCTGGCAGCCGTTCGCATCAGCTGCTATTGATTTCGTCATCTATTAATTACGGGCCAACGACATAATCTTCTTCGTGCGTTTTCGCACCGTGGTTGAGGCGACTTTGCCCCACAGATTCGGTTACATGACCGGATAATTTTAGCCCCGTCAGCGGAGCGGTCATATTGGATGTAGCTTTTCCGTATTTTTAAGCCGGGCTGCTTAAAATACTGCAATACGTCACGCAGCATGGATTAGCGAGCGTTCATGGACAGATACGACGAAGCACTTTTCCAATTGGAAAGTTCAAATTGCCGCACCCCACAATTACACCACTCCTTGCACTCGTGACGTAGCTGGTTGTAACACAGGTTGTAATTCACTGGTCAGTGCGTCAGTAAAGATGAGACGCCTTGACGCCTGCAACGGGTCCAGACCTCGACTGAGCGCCGCAGCATCGCGACGCGCTCGACGCCGCCTTTGGGTCTTGGTCGCCATGCGCGCCCCAGCACATCTCGGGCACACCCACCCGCGCCGCATTCTTGCACATTAACCCCGGACACCCCGATTACCTATTCACTGCACCCTGTTCTAGTTTTGCTCGTACATTTGTTTTCGGCACATTACTTCTAGTTCCAATTTTGATTTTATTGCCTTCACTGTTTACCTGCTCGCTCTCAAACCACCCACCTCCATCCACATAACCATCATCCTACAGAATCTACCCTACATGTCTCTATCAGTCAGCGGTTTAGTGCTTTTTGCCCCATAAAAGAAAAAAAAAATGACGCGCTTCTCACCACAAATCTTCACGCGACGAAATGCTTGCAAGTTATGACCATTGCACATACAAAATCAATAATTTATCAAAAAGAAAATTTGCAAGCATTCCTCGTTACGACCCCCTATTTCTTGAGAAAAGCTTTCAAGTAAATTCGTGTCCGCTGCAACTGTTCAAAGAGACGCTTGCGACCTTTTCGTGAACTACCGTCCCGGCGCCTGCGCCCCTTCGTGAGAAATATGCATGCAAGATGTGTCTGTAGAACGAGGATTTCAGGTAATACTGTCCGTCTTCTCGTGCAAATCTTCAGTCTATAAGTCTGTGTATTGTCTAGTATAATAGATAAAGCCTTAGCCTCCTGAGAGAAAGCTTTAAAGGCAAAGCATGCTGAGGCGACCATTTCAACTTATACAACAATAATATTACGAAAGTTGGCAGATTTGGATACGATATTTAAAGAAAAATATGTTGAACTTTTTTATATCTGTTTCTCAGTAAAACAAACGTGTTGTTGCCGTCAATTGAGAAATGTCCTGTTTGGAATCTTTAAGAAATATAGTCCAAACATTTGATGATCCTTCACCACATTATTTAAAACGTAATTTTTCTTATTAAACAAATAAACCTTAACATTCCTTGATCGAAACTTCTTTGTTTTATTGTTTTCAACTGCAACTCGATGACAATTCAGAAATGCGTGTTCCATTGATTGTTTTTCAAATGCCCTGCAAATGCATTGGCACTTTTGTTTTAATTTGAACATAGGAATATTTACATTGTATGTTCAAATATATAAAAAAAAACTCATTATGTGTTACTATAGGTACGTCAACATTGTTTTTTGAATGTCAATTTAAAAGTAACAACTTTGGAATTATAATTGAAATTATAAATAAATAGAGAATGTAATGTACTCTTGACTAATTTGCTCTGTATTAAAATAGATGAATCTGCTCGAAATTTACAGATACAGATTTTCTATATATTAAGCATATTAATAAACAGCTAACTAATTTAAAATTGCTTTATGCTAACACATCAGTTCTCAATATTGCTACTAAGACAGTGTAAATCCTTGGTTTTGTCGCAGATACTGCATATGAGTCTAGAATTCTGCAAAGAAATTCGAACTTAAAATTTTCAGTACTAAAATATTTAAATCATTTAGAGCTAATAGATTTATTATTTCTTTAATCCTCAATCATACATTTCCACCTTAATTTAAGTAATAATTTTAAGTAAATTTTTGGATTGTCGTTTAGTTTTAGTATGAGTATGTAGTTTAAAGGTATCGATTATTTTATATGTATGTGGACAAGGCGGCAAGTTTTTATTGTGAACGGAAGAAAATACATTCCTGTAATAGGTTTCTTGCTAAACTTTCTTTGAAATTGATTCCGTCGTATAAACTTGTTAGATTAAACTAAAGACGACGCTCATGAAATATGGAATGAAATTTATCTCAACAAAGTTACGCATTTGGAGAAATATATCCCCGAGAGGAGATTGCATAACTCATTCCATTTTAGATGAGGCAAGTTTAAAGAGATATGGAGTGTCAAACGTTCTGCTATCTCGAGCAACAACCCTCTCAAAGGGTAGTAGAAATTGCCTATGTAAACAAAGTATTCGCAATTTTCCTTTTAGCGCTCCCGTCACGCCTCGTCTATATCCTTTTTATATGCGCGCCTTCATAAGAATTGTTTAATTCGCGAGCCTCGGGAACCGGGATTTCTAGTTATTTACACGGACGGCTAATATCGCTGGTGATAATCTTAATTTATGCCGAAGGAATTGCCTGCCGCCGAAAAACGAAACGCGCGCGCTTTATGCATTCATTTATATAATATGAACAAGTAATATCAAACTCGGAACTTTTATGTCGGAAAAGAAAACTACAGCGGTTATATATTTGCGACGTCTCCAGTGTTCTGCTATTCACGACTGCACATAAAAAACAACGTAAAGTATGGAACAAATGTTTTAAATGTGTTTTATCGATCTAGGTTTAAGAGCTGCTCTAGTTCTTTATATGTTTCTGCGAGACCGGCGTCTTACATTTGGGCATATTATATCCTCGAAAGTTTATTATATTTTCTTAGGTCTAATATCATTATTATTCTATTGATACTATTAAACCAAATTAAACCGACTTTAAATTTTAGTTTTCTAGAGCTTACGCACATAGAATTGCCTTTCTTGTTGTTATTTTTGGAAATTTTGCAAATATATTTTATAAAAACAAACACTAATAGGATAGTGTGTGAAAGATACTTTTAATTCAATCTTCCACTCAGCGCCATCTCATCATAATTTTATGATACCGCCACATTTCTTACACTAATAGCTCTGATGAGATGGTGCTAAATGGAAGACCTATCGGTTTTGATGAACCACATTTTCAATGATTCTTCTAAGTATTCAGCGCTTGGATTTTGTTGTTCTTCAGCTAAAATTTATTCATTTGCTTCATGAAAATATCAAGGGTGGTTAAATCCGGGGAACGCGGAGACAAAAGATTTTCAGCTGTTTTGTTATCTTTGTTATCGTTAAAGTCATTCTGCTTACGGTCTTTAATGATTTAAGTGTCACTAACTACGTCTTCTGATTGAAATTTCAAAAATTATTGAATACTTTCCACTAAGGCTCAGTTGCTCAAACATCGTTCAACTCAGAACTTGGTTCTAACGTTATGACAACATATGCCTTTACACATGTTGCCACGGTACTAGAACCAAGTTCAAAGCTGATCCATAGTTCAAATGATTGAACAACTAGTCCTGAGACTATTATCTCATTCGTAATTTCTAAAGTGGACGATTTTCGAAGTAAATTTCCGGTTACTTTGATTGTCGCGTTAAGTAAACTTTGTTCTCTGTAAAGCTCTGAAAAGAAAGAAAAAAATACAAAAATATTAAAAAGTTGCAAATTGTGGACTTTTGGATCACTTGTATCCTCTTATCAGGAATTAATTATTAATGTGCGGCACAAAAGTGCTGAAATTTTTTGTTGTTTCTTGAAAGGGTAAGCACGGAAAACCTGGATTCTAAAATTTTTAACTTTTATTATAACAAAGGAACCTGCAAAAGATTTATTTCTTGAAAACGAAATTGGGAATACACCTTAAATAAAGTCAAATTTTTGTATTAAGTTTTGTAGAGTCTCTGTTTCTTTTCATATCCATTGCTCCTAGATAATTTCGTTCCTTTCAATATCTTCTTGCACAATCTTTTAAGCTGTACAATTCAGTCCTTTTCTTTTCAGTCATGCTGGCTCAGTTGCTCTTTTCTCTATCGACATTTGAGTTGTGTTCCTTTTTTTAAAAGAACTGAGGTTAGATTATGTGAAGTGAGTTACTTCACTTAAAAAAAGTGAATGAAAATTTTTCTTAGGGCAACCAAGCTCTTTCGTAAAAATATTACATCGAAAACTTGTAAGTAATTTAATTGAATGAAATAATTTTTAACAGCTACTTTAGCTCAAGCGTTTTGTGTAAGCAATTTATGATTATTTCCCAATCCAACTAAAAGATAAACACATTACTGATGATGGATTTGCGGTTCCTCTAAATCGGTAAGGGGACCTTACTTCTGCTCACCTCACTTCAAGCTAAAGGAACGTGTAATTTAAATGAAGAAGCGGAAGTGAGATGAGAGTATCTTAAAATCAGTATGAAAAAAACGCTACAATTCTTTTGCGTTTTCATTTGTTTTCTTATTCTAGACACCATTAGATTTATTTGTCATTTTCTTTAAGCATTTCATTTCTATGGTTCCTATTTTATTTTCGTGCTTTTTTTATATGCCTAGACCTTGCCATAAGTTCTAATGTCTAATTAAAAATGAATAACGAATATGAAGAAATTTTTATTTATTTTTTATTGACTTGTAGCCGATTTCTTCACCACCTTATCTGAAGGTTAAATTTCTATATTAATTTTACACACCGTGTGTCACATTCAAACTGACAGATAAATTTAACCTTAAGATAAGGCGATGAAGAAATCGACAATAAGTAGCAGAACTGCTTTCACCAGTGTTAACAATGCTACCTTAATAAATTAGCTATTATTGACTCAATGTCTCGTTGAGTTTGCAGCTTTATCCTATTTCCTCTAAAATATTCCATAATAAATAGTTTAAAGTACTGAGGTCTGGACTTCCTGAGAGCTTATCTTCGGCAAGAATACATTCAGGCAAATTAACTTCCAACCAGCATTGTGACGATTTCGTTGTTGAATTGTGCTGGAATATCCAGGCAAATAAGGTTTTAACTTAAGGGCTTCTCCGAAACGCTTTGGAATTTGCTTGTACTTTTTTAGACTTCCTGTTCGCAGAAATGCAATTGAGTGCGATGCTCTTCACTAAACCATCACAGAATGATGCCCTCTTTCCACCTTTTATACTTTTTTTCAGCGACTTCTCGAGAAATACGTTCATCTCTAAAAAGGATTTGTGAATAAGAAGCGTTTGATTGTCGCTGAAACAACGCCTTCGCTTTTGCTAGTCTGAATTGACGTAAAGAGTAAAAGTTCTTGATGTAAGCAGTTCTCAAAGCTGACCAGTGCTTCTTCGATAAGTTCCAACTCCAAGGTCTTCTGTACTTGCGGAGCAGATTTTCGCGAATTCTTTTGGCGATTGCTTTGGCCGTTGCTGTAGTCCTCGTTTCGCGTGATCAACCACTTTTTGGTCTATGTTCGACAGGGGATATTATATCATTTAATGATCTGATAAACAAATCCCTGCGTTATATGAGGTCTACCAATCGGGACTTCAGGATTTTAAAACGAGACAGCGGAAACTATGAGTGATAATTAAGTGATGTGTTTGTTGCACTTTAAAGATTAATCGCTGTACTTATGTTTTGAAAATGATATCATCACAGCTTCGTCTTGTTGCATCTATTCTGAAGATCCAATTTTCAATCAATTTTTTGCATAAATCGTGCGGCAGATTTCTATATTTCCTTTAAGGTCACGAATCGTTTTTGGTTTCTGGTTCTTGTAGACCAGAGTTTTGAGATGTAGCCCTAGAGAAAAAAAAACTCTAATTGGTTTGCATTGCTTTGCAAAATCCTGCACTTTTATCTTTTGGCATTAACCATTCCAGACAATCACTTTTAAGTTTACAACTGGGTCTAAATTTATACAGCACAGTCAACTGCGCCCGTGGTAGGATTCTAACCTACGTCATCGAGCGACACAACTGCTAAGCTACTCAGCGACCCTCTTATTGGTTTGAATCGCAAATTGGTGACCAATTCTTAGATTACGAAAACGTTCCTTGCAATAAATCAATTGTTTAACGAACTGTGTGGCAAATTGCACCGCCTTGTTGAAAGTAGGCATTGTCTAAGTCAACCCCTTGTAGCTGACGCCAAAAATATTTCTTCAGTGCTCGCTACGACAGTAAGAGCACTTATTGTTTTCGAAAAAATACGTTCAATCACGCCTCGAGTTCAAAAACCACGCCAATTAATAATTGTCTGAGAATGGAGAGCTAATTTGTGGGATTATCACTGACACAAATCCTACATTTTTGCCTACTTACAAATCTATTAAGTCACCAGAAATGCACTTCCTCAGGAAAACTATCTTTTCCCCAAAATTTTGATCCATCACTAACTGCTCTAGGTCAATTCGCAAAATTTCGACACAAGTCATGGTCTCCATGTTAATTTGTTACTGAGTACAACTGCTGAATAATGACATTAAAATTCCTGACCTCCTTCTTGGTAGACCTTATATTTAGCGGTTTTAACAAATTCATAAATACTAACTTGAAAATAGTAATTCATACCTCTATTAAATGGTATTATAAAAAAAAATGTTATTCTAGACAATTGAGAACTGACACGACTAAGTACTTTGCTTTCATCAGTATACACTGTGCCTTCAATTACTGATCATGGCATCAAATAAAAACACAACATTAAAGTTTAAAGTAGATGCTCAAAGCGCTGTCCTTCAGCTTGAATACATAAGCGTACTCTGCGTTTCATGTTTTCAAACCAGTTTGCTAAGTGTTCGGGGGTTATGTTAGCACACACATCTGTAATGCCCGCGCGAAATTCTTCGATTGTGTGACGCGTAGTTCTAAAAACTGTATTCTTCATGTGCGGAAAATGAAGTAGTCCATAATTGTTCGATGTGGAGACCTTGCAGGAAAATTCACAAACCGGTTATCGAAAAACTGCTGCAGGAAAGCCATTGTTTGATGAGCTGTGTGGGCCGTAGCATTGTCTTGCTGAAAAAAAAACCTTCTGTAAGTTCATCAGCATGTAGTTGATTAATGAAAGGTTCCAATAACTCATTTCGGTATCTTTCAGCAGTTACTGAGTTGTTAAAAATTATTGGTCCGATGATACGCTTTCTTTACATTGCTAGCCAAAGACCAATATTTAATGGATGTAATTTCCACAAATTCATGGGGATTTTCTGCTGAGCATGTTCTCATATTCTGTTTATTTAAATACCCTGAGAGATGAAACCAGACCTCATCGGAAAAGAAACACTTGTCAAGAATGTTGTCGTTGTTTAACTTATCAAGAAACCACTGACAATATTCTGTTCTTCTGCGAAATCTACTGGCCTGAGTTCGTTGACTACTTTAATCTTATATTGATATAGCTTTAGGTCTTTTTTAAGAATAGTGTGACATGTTGCCACTGACAGCTGAACTTCTTGTGAAAGTTGCGCAATAGATTTCTTGGGAGAGTTTTCCATTCGATCCCAAACATCTTCAATGCACCCTGCGGTCCTTTTCTTAGGTGCTCCGCTCCCTGTTTTGCGACCAAGTGTTCCCGTTTCACGGAATTGATGAACACAAGCATGGATATGTTTAACTAGCTGCTCATAAGTAATTGCAAGATTAGGAGTGTTGTCGAAAATTCTGCACACACTGATTAATTGAATAAATTAACTGTCCATTTTCTAATCTAACGGTTTGAAAATAACTTTCAAAAATAAATATTTTGTGCTGTAATTCTAACATTTTGTAAATAAAAATACAAAGTGTCAATTTGACATTTGTTTAATTAAATAATTGAAGAGCTATCAGTGCTGCAAATCTTAGGAGAGAAAACAATGAAATCATAGCCCATATTAATGAGGAATTTAATTGAAGGCACGGTACTTTCGATGGCACTGTGATGGAGTCTATAATTTTACTTTCTTGTCTCTTTCTTCTATTTTTCAAGTTCCAAATTAGCAAAAACAGAACTTAACTTTCTGATACTCCAATATATATATATATAGTTTTTTGCCATAGTAAAATATGTAGGCCATCCACCTAACAAGCCTGTCTAGAATAGTCTGCAACTTCCTAGAAGTTTTTGGGTCATTTTCTGTCAATCCCAGATCGTTCGAGGATGAAGTGATTCGATTATATAATAAAACAATGAGCGTGAGAGATTCAAACAATATACACGAATAGTTGTGGAGTACAATTAAGTATGAAAGTAAATTTTGTGCAATATTTTAGTTTGCTGCTCGTTTTTCAATGCTATATTGTGTTCGACAAATTGCACATTTTAA
This sequence comes from Serrognathus titanus, assembly GCA_039766575.1. Classification (NCBI taxonomy): domain Eukaryota; kingdom Metazoa; phylum Arthropoda; class Insecta; order Coleoptera; family Lucanidae; genus Serrognathus; species Serrognathus titanus. Next base: position 47,086,759 of record CM077914.1, on the reverse strand, counting down.
TTGAAGCCGTTTATTTTGAAACCTAAACTCGTGACACTACCATCTATCTCCAAATACAACAACTATCGTCATATAAACGTGCAATAATTCTTATTATCGAAACGAAACATATTATCTTCTACGTTTTATATTTATTTTTGCATAAATATATAAATTTCATTCTACGTCGCATAATTTTTATTGCTTGAATAAAACAATAATACAGAAAGATATTATTGTCTGGCAACATTTTTTTCTTTCAATATAACAAACTTTTCTGAGATGAGAAAAACGTGCAGACAGCGGCAACTTTTTGCGACAAAAATCAACACGTTTCTTTTTAGTACATTAGTTTTTGCCACTTCTCATGCTTAGCGGCAGAGAAATAAGAGAAAATAAAGTCGGAATCTTCCTGGGAACAAGGAGTGAACTTCATTTGCATTCAAGCAAGAATATTAGAGAGAACCATCAGTTTTCTGAACTTCGATTTTCGAGGTCGAATAATGAATTTTAAAACTGGTTTATTGCTTCATGTGAGCCGTAATATCTTTGCCGAACAAAAAATATATTTTAAATTAAAAGCATCTGAAGTTTCAAAACTTGTAATTTTTTTTTACCTGTGGGTTTCATCCATTCAAAAGTTTGCGTAGTAAAGACAAATACGAAAGTCAAGTAATTAGCTGAAGATAAATTTTCGGAATATCTCTCCGATAGTCCATTATAATGAAACTTAAACTAGCAACTCCCTTACATTATGAAATGAACTAACGCAGTAAAACACAAATCCGCCGCCCATCCCCAATTTCATCCCCGTAAATAGGTATCGATTTCCGCGACGAAATAGCTTGTTTTTCAGCCTGATGTTAATAAGATTCGGAGGTTTGTTTAATTCCAAGTTCTTTTCGTCGTTCGGGCGCAAACGTGCTAATTTAATAACTCGGAAGTTTCGATAACGGCACGTCGCATTTTATTATAAAAACGGTTTAATGTATCGGAACGTTCGCTATTTCGCGATATAAATTGCGAACATTCCTGACCACGATTCCCGAAGTTTCGAGTGCCCTGGACGTAGTAGTAAGTTGGCGGCGGCGAAGTGCTTCGCTGCACTGCACCGCCCCCTTGCAAAAGAAGTATGAAAGCGGGAGGCACTGTGAACATAATAAAGCGGAAACGTGTTGCAAATTCATACGGACACTTCTCGCGAATAACTGCGCCGTCAAGCATCTTTCATTGTTAGAAAATTCCGTGGGATTTGATTATTCGGAAACAGAAATTTATCTTTACTACAAAAGTTTGCTGCGCATTATTGCCTTCCTTCCTTCCGTTTTCAACTACTGTCATTCAATGAAGACAGCTTTAGACGCGTAGAAATGCTTGTAACGATGTTTCAGGCGTTTTAGTTTAATAACAAAATCAATAAAAAATCCTCATATTACAAGTCCACGATCGTTTCTAAAGCGATTCGATTTGCATTTAAAAAAAGTAATTAATAGTTTATAGGAATGTATTGTATGCATAATTCTATGGTCGTTACTACATACATGTTTGTAAAGTTCGGAGTAGGGTGCCACAATTGACAAGTATTCCCACGAGTATGTCCGCATGTATATACACACATTCCATCGCATTTTATTTTTAGAAGCGATGCGATATTTCCTAATATTTCTTTATGCGAAAACCAATCAAAATTTATCTCCTGTTAACATCTGCAAGGACATATTTTTTGTGTTAAACGCAAAAAAAAAACAAAATCGTTTGTGCCGTTTTGCTTTAATGCGAAACTTAATTTATGTAGCACCATATTTGAGGGAACATTAACTTTTACACCGCGTGTTCTGTATTAACATTGAGTTTTTCATATTTTACTCTTTATTGAATTTTCGGCGGCAGCGCCGGGTGTTGCTTAATGTATTTGACGTAATGAAGTTTCTAGCCCGCAAACCGCTTCGAACGGCCCTAATTATTTTTATGCGTTTCCAAATCATAAAGTTACTAATCCAGTTGGAAACCTGGCCGGAAAGCTTAGAGGCTCGATACTCGTTTAGAATCGATTAAATAATGTTGTTTGAGAAAAATAAGCTAAAATTCCGCCCCAAAAAATACTCATTAACTTCGATTCTCTTCCTTATTTCACACATTCTGGTATAAGATCCCCCTACACTCTTGGTCAGATTTTTCAAAAATTTGATTATCAATGTCATTCTCATGAATGTCTGCATAAAAAGTTGCATACAATTTTGAGTAACTATTTCTAAGATGAAAAGACTAAAGTCCAGAAAATTAAAAATATGTTATAAAGGTAGCATTTAATTTTGTTCCTTAAGTTGTTAAGACCGTAAAATTTATGCAAGGGCGAATACAGAAATATCTAGAACTGTTAATTTTATCTTTATGCTAAATGGTTGTTTCAAATTTTTTTTTAGAACTTCCCGTAAACTTTATTTGTTCCATTCTTCAGGGATTGTAATCATAAATTAATTTTCGTAATCCTATGTATCTCAATATGCCTAGTCTGCGCTTATCTTCAGCTGATTGTGTTCGTCTTAACATTTCGTTTTAGAAAAATCGATTATTTTTCTGTGCCGGTCGGTGGTGGCTTTCTAAAAAGAGGTCATTATGGTTTATTTCATTATTCTATATTCCATTATGTTAATAGGTATTGATTTTATGTACAGTAGTCCAGGGTACGTACCTCATGTTTGCAAAGCATGTTTACATTGTCACATGTAAAAAAAAGTTAGTTAGTTAGTTCAATTTGTTTTCTGTTTTTTTGAAAATTTAGAACTGTGATCCGAGAATGAGAATGTACACTCATAAATTACATTCATCGCCTCTGCGCATAGCGGGTTATGTCACGTTTAGTGTCACTAAAATAATATCAGCCGTAAAAAATAAAAAAAATAGTGATTGTATTTGGATCAAGCTGTGCAAGTTTCAACTTGAGGAATTATGAATTAAGGAATTTTTTTAACTTGTGCTAACTTGAAGATCATTTTCAACGATTCTCCTTACGCAACAGTCATATCACTTAAACCATAGTGTCTTCAAAAGTTTAGATCGCGACATCCTCCGATCGCTTTCTAACCTAATATTGCATTATGATTGACAAATTGCAGCCAGTTTGCTAATTAATAAGTCATCCCATACAAGGTGGCCATGCGTGCTGTCAAAGCATAATGAAAGTTTTAAAAATTTTGTTGCAAGAGGTTTTGATTGCAATGGCTGCCTTGAACATTCTCTGTTCAGCTGCTTCGGCCCTATTTGGGGCTTCGTCAGCAGAAGCATAGTGTCTTCATTCGCATTTAACTTTTCAGAAATATAAATAGCTGATCCCGTGAGCTTCCATTCCTATTTCAAGGTTGCACTTAAATATAATTGCAATCTAAAATAATGAAACTTTATTAAACATATCTGGATTATCATGAAGCTAAAGGCTTTAAGGGAGATTTTTCGGTTACCTGTGACAATAATTGTCTTACCCGCTTTATTTTAACGGAATATTTAAGAGCCGCCCTTATATAGTAGCCGAAAAATAGGACATACATCATTTAATGGAAAGTATAAGCGTTTCTCTGTCTGCTGTTTGTCTGACATAAGTAGTCTTGCCTGCGTTTTAGCACAATATGTATTGTATTTGACAAAACAATATTCTGTAAGGAATCAGTTTGTGAATAAAGACTATTCTATTTGAAAAATCTAATAAAAACAAAAAAGACAAACATCTCCGAAAAGATTCGAAATATTTCAAAACTAAATCCTCAGAAATTTAATATAAAATTGAAAAACAAATGACCTTTACCTATTTACGGAAAAACAAATCTAAAAAATTTCAATGCTTATTTGAAAAATTTAATAAAAACAAAAGAGCCTGAAAAAAAATCGAAATACATAATTCAGAGCGAAACCTGAAATATTAAAAACAAAGTTGAAAAACAAATGACAATTGTTTTATTAACCAAGTGACAAGTGCAACAAATTAGAATGCCGGGAGAGACTCCCAAAAAATAAAACAAAAAAAATTGTGTTTTTTTTTTTGAAAAATCTAAGAGCAAGTAAAAAAAATCACACGACAGATTGGAAATAGAATGTCGAAAGTGACTCCCAATAAATAAAGCAAAATTAAAAATTAGTGAGATTTTTGAAAATTTAAGAGAGATTAAAAAAGACACAAAAAATCACAAAGTAGATTGGAAACAGAATTGCAGAATAAAATTCGTAGAAATTAAAAAAACAAAATTAAAAAACAAATGACATTCGCTCTAAGAAACGAATGCAATAAATTAAAATTTCCAAATAAAAAGAAAAATTCAAGAGAAACTAAAAAGAAAAAATTACAAAACAGATTGGAAAAAGAATTTCAGAAGGAAATCCGCAGAAATTAGAAACAAATAACAATCGTCTTCTTAACGATGAAACGAATGCAACAAATTAAAATGCCGGAAATGACCCTCAATAAATAAAACAATATAAGAAATTAGTGCAAATTTAGTAAAATGTAACAAAAATTGAAAAAAAAACAAGAAATCCAAACAAACAGATTGGAAATAAATATTTCTGAACGAAATCCGTAGAAATTAAAAATGCCATTTGTAACACTGGCGACATTACACCCAACCTTCATTGGCCTTAGATTTGGAAAACGCCTTCTTGCAAATTCTACAAAGAGGATCATCGTCGTCACTAAAGTCACTTTCTGAGTCGCTGGAAGAATTTGGAATATATTTTTTCTATACTAGCTTTTTTGGCTTTCTGGTTTTAAACTGAAGTTCTCTCTTTGCTGAATTTACCCTGAAACTTTTTTGTTGTTTCTCCAATTCGTTCTTGTGTGGTGTTGTCGTCGAAAAAGATGCTTTTCCTCCTTTCCGTTTGGTTTCCCTTTGGGATGGGGCAAATATTGTGAGATTGAACTTTGAAACTAGTGTTTGAGCGGCTCGGGAGTGAAATGTGTGGTCTCCTTACTTACAGACGTGTTACTTGTACTTTTAACATTTGAGTTTGTATTTGAAGGTGGACTCTGGTGATCTTGATGAACGTGTTCTATTGCTGCAGTTACATCACTAACGGCCTTAGAATTGTCTCGTTTTATCTCAGCAGAATTTTGGCGATCTATGACTTCAGACGGTGCGAAATCTATATCTGTAAAAACGTTTTCATTAAGATGCCAAATTCCACATTTAGCAAAAGCATTGATAACCGTTTCCATATTTGCTGCTTTTGCATAAGCAGTACCAAATAATCTTCCAATCTGGAATTCTGTAAGAACTCGATCTAGATTTGTTCTTAACCAGGATTTAATTTTCTATAAAGAAAAAGATTTGGTTAGCTTGCCGTCAATATTATACCTACATCAATTCACTAAATACTAAAAACTAACTTGGCTGTAATATGGCTTAAAGCTGCCATGAAGTGAGGCGAAAAACAAACGAGGATCACATGATTTTCACGAGTTAGACTAATTGCATTTAGATTTTTAGTGTGGAACGCGTGTCCATCAACCAATAACAAGACGGGGTCTTCTGCAGACGGTTTCTATGTTTAATAAAATGTTGCAACCACCGTAAAAATATTTCGCTTTGCATCCAACCACAACCAACAAGCAATTGTCCCCGGTGGTGTCTTATCCAGTAATTCTACCTTCATTCGTTGTCTTGGAAAAAATTACAAGTTTACCACGCTCAGCGGATGAAATGCTTCCAACTTGCCTTTTGCCTCTTCTTGCAATAATTTTCGATTGACTTTTACCAACGGTAGTCATTCTTGTTTTATCGCAATTGTAAATCCGTGTCGGGGAAAAATTGTAACGATCATATACCGTAGTTAAGCAATCAAAAAATCTTTGAACGGATGTTCTATTGAAGCCCATTGCTCGGGCAGACATTCTGGCTTCTGGAGTCCGAAAGGATAATTCAGGATGCCGTTGTCGGAAACCCCGGACCCAATCCATACCGGCTTCTTGGGTTTCATTATTAAAGTTATGTGCAAGTCCATTTCGTTGAGCTAACTGATAAGTTTACTGTTGAATTCTTGGCTTCCGGTTGGAACCGCGTATCTCGGATTTCTTCACTGCCGACGTTTCGTTCTTCGTTGCAGAAGAACTTCTGCTGCTACTGCGTTAGTCGTTGAGACTAGTCTCAACGACTAACGCGAAGCAGCAGCAAGACCAACAGCAGCAGCAGTAGCAGCATCACCACCAGCAGCACCACCTAAGGAAGTTCTTCTGCAACGAAGAACGAAACGTCGGCAGTGAAGAAATCCGAGACACGCGATTCCAACCGGAAGTCAAGAATTCAACAATGGACGACGGCCGCGGAAGCCTTCAAGTTAAATTGATAAGTTTACGTAATTCTCTCATTGTTACTCCAAATAGTTTGCTTTCTATCTCTAATACGTAAGAAGCCAATTCGTCCTCCTGTTCTCTTGAAAATACTGTTTTACTGTTTTATAACGTCCCATTGCTTTGACTGCAGCCTCAGTTGCGTTTTTTTTTCCTGTCTTTAAGGCCAATTTAATTCTGTCTCTCAACGTACTACGTGCAGTTTCTTGGTAACCGCAATTACCGCTAAGACATGCTTCAATCGCATTTTTCATTGCATGTTGTGACCACTTCTGATGGTTAGTTTTTCTTTTGTAAATACGCATTTCGTCTAATATATAAAAACAAGAAGATAAATTCAAGTAATTATCAAAACGGGGCAGAATCGCATATGTGGGGTTTTACCTCTTACACCTTTATGCGATTTGGCCTCATAACCAAAATAACGAATCAATCCCAATAATGGAGAAAAAATAAGGTTTTTAACAATGGACACTCAATAGGTAATGTTTTCTAAGAATAGTTATACAACATAAACATTACTTACTTTGCAATATTTGATAAAGTTTTTTAATACACACTAACGACAAATCTGAAATTCTTATATCAGTAATCGTTGAAATAATGAATAATCTGTAACTTCTCTATAAATTAACATTTGGTCGCAGAATTCTGTAGTATCAACAAAGACGTCGTTATTGAATAAATAGTATTTTTGGGACTATGCAATTTGACCTCCTTGCGATTTTACTCCGATTTCCCCTACTTTCGGAAAATCGAAATACTTTGCAAAAGAAATTTAAAATTAAAAGCAAAATGCGTAAAATTATTTGAAAAGTCGTTGCGGTCGTTATATAAAAAACTGATGAGAAAACGGTGAACGGAAAACTTATGTGAAACGACAACCGGTACAGATGCAGCCGAACGAAACACGAAATTAAAAACAAAATTATTTACGAAAAATGTCATCGCTATTAAGGAAAGACAAAGAAAATTTCGGAAGCAAAGAAAGAAAAACAAATGACGATCGCAGTATTACGATAAAAAAAGATATCGCAAGTGAAAACACCGATGAGATGGCGTTCAAGCACAATCCATCAGTTGTTGTTGAGAATTAAACTAAACAGGCCAGCCATCTCTACAACCGGCTGCAATAAGGTCTTTAATAATCACAAGAATAAGAATTTGTTATGTAAACATTTATAGTAAGTGTCAGGCCCCTAATGTCACGTCGTTAATAGTCGTTTACGCGGGACGAGTGAAATGCGTGGTTTACTATTGAATCGAGTACTTTTCTATTTCGTTTAGGTCACTGCCTACATAAGGAAAGTGGTGGTAGATTTGAACACTTATTAAAATAGTTCGTTCTGGAAATTAAAATTTTTTTAATGACTCTGTTTTGCAGAAAGTATATTTTTCAACATATGCGGAAACATACAAAAAATATCATTTTAAGTTGTCTTTCCGAGTTATTATCGGGTAATAGAAGTTTTTGTTTGGGCATCAGCTGATCCGGAAGAATACATACTGTTATTTTTGTTTTCTACGAACCACTGTTAATTTGAATTTCTACTTGTGTACATTTCTAGTTTACGTAAATCTTCAAAGTTAATTGCTTCAGTAGGTCATCAGTTTTAATGAAAATGATTTTTATTGTTTGCTTGATAACCGAGAGATGCAGTTTCCCAGCTGAGCTGATTAAATTTACAGCTGAACAACGTTGATATATGAATAGATACATCTTACGTCTGGCAATATTGAAGTACACAATTAACTAGACAGCGTATAATAGATAAACCGGGGAACGACAAATATCTCGTTACATCTGAGGCGGTGCGCGTTACACTCTGCCAGTTCCGAAACGTGTTGGCAATAATGGAATCTACAGTACACTCTGTCTTGCAGCATATGGCACTAATACCGTGTAGCCGAGCGAGTTTAGGAGCACATTGTTAGCCAGACTTTTCCGAATAAGAACTTTATGATTAAAGTTCGTCCGCGTTGCGGCGCATACACAACGCAAACCCATGGGCTATCTCGATATTAGCATGCTGAACATTACAATAAAAATCGTGCGGCTACTTAAACAAGCATCGTCTGTACATTTACAGCAACAAATTTGAATTCCTCTTAAAATACGGGCTGGGAATTGAATTGACCTTAGCCCTTTATCGTGATTAATTCAGAAGTATAAAAGAATTCGAACGAACGCCAATAGATTATGCAGAACGCCGCCGCGTTGTTTCTTAGTTTTGCGACTGGGAGTTGTCGTGTTTATTTGCTTACATCGCCTAAGTGATTAATCGCTTCCTTGAGAATGGGGAAATTTAATGGATGATTTGCAAGATTCACTTCGATGATAAGACAAGCACAATGAGGTCACGACAAAATATAAAATTAAAGAATCGTTCCAAAACTGCGGTCATTAACCAGATATTTTCTATCTTACGTAATATGAATTTCAGTTCTCTTCTTATATTCCCGTTTCTCATTTTGTTCCATATAGTTTCCTACTGTGTTGCGGTAGAATTTTATTTCGGCTGCATTTGTATTGCTTTCGTGCTTCTGTAACGTATCCTGAGCCCGCTAGCGTGTAATACAATTTTCGATTTCTTTCTTTCACAGCTTGGATAGTTGTGTTCTTTCTTACCTCTTCTTCAATCCAACTCTAGGCTTATTTTACTAAAATACCTCGTAATAATTTCAGCTACCTTTATAATCCTGCTTTACTGCGAGTTCCTTGTTGTTTGTTTTTCGCTTTTTTTTTTGAGAAGTACGATGCTTCTGAAAGAAATGTCAAAATGGAGTCAGCGTATTTCAATATGTTATGTAGTGTCGGACGTCACAAAACAATGGGACGAGAGTTACTTGCTATGTTCTTTTATTTACTCCAATATTATAGGAGCTTTGAAAGAAATGCAATATTTTAACGTCAAAGTGGACGCTAATTTACAGTACTTTCATAATCCAAGTGGCCTTAATCACAAATAAAAACAGGTAAAGATTTTGATTTGAATTTTATAAAAATTATGTTTAGTATTTTAATTCAATTTACTTTTAGACGTTATACTATTTTAAATTAAAATTCAATATTCAAGAAATTTGGCATTACAAAGTTAGCTAGTTAAGAAACCAAATCTTTTTAAAGTGAAAAAAATAATAATTCATAAAAATATTCATTAAGCAGATAGGCGAACAACACAAAATTCAGCTGATTTTCAAATTTGGAAGAAAAGTTATCGATAAACATAGAGAAATTAACAAATTAAATAAAATTAATAAAATATAAATCTAATATGAATGTGAAGAAATTTGAACTGCGGACTGAAAAAAGTATTCTTATTTTGGTTTTTTTATTTGTGATAATCAGAGAGCGGCCGGTTTTAGGTTTCTGATATCATAAGTAAACCGTTTGCCTTGAGTAAGACATTTAAAAGATGTTGAACGAGTGTGAATATATAAATGTATAAAATAATTTTGATTAATGGTTATAATTTTCCGCTCTCTGGTTATAATTACAAAAATAAATTTACACCAGATGCACTAATTAATAAATATAGTTTTACAATTTTATACGTAGTAGATTTAAGCAAACTAATGAATTGATTCTGTTCGCATATGTAAAGCCTGTAACTCATTTTTTTATTAATAAAATATAACGTTGAAGTTCTCTGTTAGATATGATTTATCTTAGGTTTCAGCGATATTATGTTAGAGACTTAGAAGAAATTTTTGTCATACTGAGAACTTCATAATTCCACGTTGTAATAATTGACTTACGGGCTTACATACGATCCTTACAGATTCGAACAGAATCAACACATTAATTAAATTTAAAGTCATTTTAATGTACAGAATTTATTAAAAGTATATTTATGGTTAAATCAGAAAGCACTTAGTCTTTTCTTGGGCATTATTGCTTATTACAGTATTCAATAATTTCGATTCTCGATTAAAAATACTGGTTTATTGTGAAAATTATAGACTGACGACCATAAATATTAAGTTTAAATTTTGAAGGTCAATACAGGGGGTTTCCAAAATAAGTGCAGAAATTTTAACCACAGTACCCTGACAGCATAAGCAACACGAAAAAATACAAGAAAATTCGTATAACAAAATATCCGTCTCTTTTTCGGCGTTCATGAAATAACAAACAAAAAAATTACGGAACAATGCTTCGCTGATCATAGGCAGTAAACATCGAGGGAATGACTAATACGCAAAGCACACTCACCAAATATCATCTATGTGGAGGATCACATTCAAACAAATGTTCATTATCGGCATTTAGAAATGTTTATAACAATTGTTCGAAGTGGCGTCCATCATTAGCGACACACAAGCGAGCTCGGCGAAGAATCGATTAGCATGTCAGGATTAGCGCGAATACTGTCGGCGGCGTTATGAATACTCACTATCAACTCATTTAATATGTTTATATGGGCGGTATAGACTATTTGCTTCAGGTGACCCCACAAAAAGAAATCACATGGATTTAGATCAGGAATTCGGGCAGCCCACCCATGGGTCCGTTTCGACCAATCCATTTTCCTAGAAAATGTGCATTAAGCCAGATTCTAACAGCAACAATATTGTGTGATGGAGTGCCATCTTGCATAAACCAGGTATTTCGTAACACATTCAACGGTAATGTATCCAAAAAATCTTCAACGGTGTTCTGAAAAAAGCACCTGTTAAATGAGGTTGTAATATAAAAGGCCGTACAAGGTGATCACCCAAAATTCCTCCTCACACGTCAATGGACGCTGAAACGCTGCTGTGAATGAGCTTTACGTACAGCATGAGGATTTTCATCTGATTGTACGCACAGTATTAAAAATGCCGTTACGAGTAAAAGTGGCCTCATCTGTGGCCATCGGAAAATGTTCTGCATGTTGTTCCAGTAATCACTCGCAAAAGGTACGCGTTGAATATGGTAGGGATGCAAACCCTGTTCATGTAACGTCCTCCAGAAAACCTTAGCCGAAACACTCCTTCTGGCTGCCAAGCGACGTATACTTATTCCCGGATTTTCCGCAACATCATCCAAAATTTCTGGTTCCAGTTCCAGAATAGCTACATCACGGTTACGTCCTCGGTTTACACCTTGCGGTCGAAACGTTCCGTAATCGCGTAAATGCTGCAGATTACCTGTAAATGTTCTTGCAGTGGGAATTTCTCGGTTCGAAAATTTGTTTACATAAAGCCGCCGTGCTTCTTCAGCATTTCCTCCTCGAGCTTTGCCGTAAATGGGTAGCATATCTGTTCTTTCGACGTTCGTGAAATGCAGCATTTTAGCTTTAACTCTTTCAACCACTTTTCACAAACTAAACTGTTGATCCCAAAGGATACGGAGCAATAAATTGTGTGTTGTAATCACAAAAAGATGAAGCAAATTCTGTCGCTCAGCTGTGATACGACTTATTGCGACGTGAAGGAAAAAATGATTTTATCTGACGAAAAAGAAATGCGATGGCACTCGTACGAATAACTGTGCTAGAAACACAGAATAGGGAAACAAGTCTTGAATTTGTTAAATATTAATAGATTTCTGTTAATAATTTATTACATACAACATACAACTCGAAATTAAAATAGTTAACAATCCAAACAGATTACGAATGTGTTTTTTGATTATAATGTTTTAAATGCTGATCGTCAAATATTTATGAAGACCACATTGCTCGTGGGAGTAAACTTTATTTACAATAAAAAAAAATGTAAAAAAAACAAAATAATAATAATAAGAAATGGAATTAAAAAATGCTTTAAATATAAAATATTATTTACATGAAAAATGGAAAATCTATTTATTTAAGAATAGTAAAGGAGTGTTGTTTTAGAAGTAATGAAAAATTGATCTCTTTCCACAAGTATTTTATATCCGTACGTACGTATTTCTTCAGTTATGCCATCTTCAGTACAAAGCACACATTCACAAGTTAGAAGCACGAAGCAAGAAATCTTAGAGAATGTTCTCACCAAATTTCCAGTGGAAATGTGTTTCCACCGGAAACTGAAGTGCTTTTAACTTGTGAATTCGTGCTTGTTTTTTTAATATGAAAACATTAAACACAATTGCTGCACTGTAGCGACGCCTTTGCGTGAATCTTGTTGAGTTCTCAAGCTACTTTTCCGCTGATGAAGCCCCAATTATAGCCGAAGTAGCTATGCAGAGGATGCTGGGGGGCCCCATTGCAATCCAGCCCACTTGCAGCAAAATTTTGCTTTAAAAACGTTTATAAACAATATTAAAATACTTTAAGATTCAAATAATCCACCACTCCATATGCTGTTATGATCGATTCGAATAATTTAAAAAAAAAAAACTTGCTGAGTAATTTGATACGCCTCCGGACCTGACTATAGTAAAAGAATTGCTTTAAGAGTATTTTCAAAACTTGGGTAAAAGTTTAAATATTTCGTTTAAACTTTAGTTAAATACCACAGTAGTTATTTCGAAAATATAGAACTTTATGCTAGCGAAGTTTGGACACCTTCCAGTAGAATTTTTTTAATTTTTTATGAGTGTAATGTGACAGTTCTTACATTATTTTCTAAAGTCAGTTTCAGTGCCAATAACTTGTTAGTAGAGAATGGACAATTTCCAGTAGGAAGTATTTATTCTGTTTTCCTCAAGAAAATTACAAACTTAGGCCACTTTCCATTGCGACTGATGAGCGATAGATGATCAGTCTTGATTGGCTAGGATAATAATGTATTCCCAAGATCAAATACAGCGCCTTGTTTCCGTTTTGTTATTAAAAAATTTAAAGAGCAGAGAAAACGTAAAAATAAAAAGTAAGTTTGGATATATTCAATCATTAGGTAAAGGTTCATACTGACTAAGCAGGGTTCAAAGACTTGCTTATCTAGGCATAACGGGGGCGATGAGTACAACGCTCACCGCTGCAATGGAAACCCTTCTAGACCTCCCTTCCTTATACATTGTGATAATGAGAGAGGCAAGACGAGGACTCCACAGATTACAGCATTCATGTCACCCACTTAATACAAGTATGGGTTATACAGGTATTATTGGCAGTATAAGGATGCTCGATATGAGGATGGACTACATGGCTCCCAAAGGCAACATAAATCTGCTCATTAAAATAGAAATTAATGAATCTGCTGAGCATCGGAAACCTGAACAGAACTTTTCTCCTGGAAGTCTGCTCTGGTATACGGACGGCTCCAGAACTGAGACTGGTGCCGGGTCTGGAATATACAGGCATAGACCAAAGGAGAAGTTATCCTTCCCGTTGGGCCAATTTGCCTCCGTATTCCAAACAGAAATATAAGCCATACTACAATGTGTACGGGAAAACAAAAGGAGGGCTTACACAAATAAGCGGATCTTTATCCTAACCGATAACCAGGCGGCTTTGAAGGCTTTGGTAAGCTCAGAGATCTCTTTCAAACTGTTGTGGCAATGCTCAAGTGAGCTTAATGACCTGGCGGAATACAATTGTGCACGCTGGTGTGGGTGCCAGATCATCGGGGTATTATCGGCAACGTACGGGCCGTTGAACTAGCCAAGCAGGATACAGGTATCGCATACCTTGGCCTTGAACTTGCCCTAGGTATAACCAAGAACGCTATTTGAGTTTTTTTTAGTCACTAGATAAGCGAGGAATATAACAGATACTGACTAAGCAGTACCTTAGAGGTCCTTGCAAAAAGAGAGCTGCAGAACATTTGCTTTTAAGCACGGCGCAACTCAATTTCACTACAGGGTTACTAACAGGATACTGTTAAGGAGCAAATGTGGGGGTAAATTTAATGGGGATCTAAACTGCAGACTCTGCAAAGGAGAACCAGAGACAGCAATGCATATTTTGTGTAGATGTGACGCGCTCGCAAATCGCAGACAGCCTATATTTGGACATCTCATGATAGTTTCCGAAAATTTAAAAACGCAGTCAGTGAAAAACCTGTACCAGCTGGTGCAGGGGAGATGCCTCGCTGAATGGTTGCGGTAAGAGAACCAGGGCAAGCACAATAAGCCTAAATGGCTGTGGTGCCCCCGATGCATCCTTTGCAGACGGGTTCTGGTCATGAAGGAAAAAAATGTGCATAGAAGGGACATTTGTAACAATATAGTCCAGGGATGATGAATGGAATTATTTTATTCAATTAGATTAATATCTGAATTTGCTACATGATTTAAACGCGTAGTAAATCGTCAATACAAGTGTGAAAGTCTTCAGAAACCTAAAGACTCACATGGTTCCTGACGGTTAGTTATACGCTGGAGTTCACCTGACGCTGACCAATCACTATACTGATGGTACTGACCGTCAGTCAGTTGCATGTGAAATGGACCATTATGAATCTCAATTCACTTTTAACTTGCCTCGATTTTGTTTTTTTTTCTTAACGCTTTATTTATTTAATATTAAAAATAGCATTATACAATGTTTAACCTAAAGCTAATATTTAATTATTTACAAACACCAGTGAACATTGAAACTTAGCATCTCATTTGCTATTACTAATTACCGAATTAATTCGTGTACCTTTTAGTAAATCCAAATGAAATCTAACGAAAGTGGAAGTTTTTTGTCGCTGATAATCCGGGTGTAATCTCGAACGCTCTCATTTTAAGAATTCATCCTATATGCCACTGAGGTGGGTGGTGGTATCTGCAAGTAACAGACAGCTGCCACTTCGTCAGTTTACGGGCCTAACCTGCTGACGCGACGGGCTGATTAGTTCGACAGTAATGGAACAGGAACGTGCCGACATATTTGGCAAATCTCTCTCAGTATTTCAGATCCACTTCGCCCGCGGTAAACGTGCCTCCGTTTTATTGCCTTACGCGTTATAAGAAGCTTTCATTCCTGGCCTTTCACAGAAACAACCCCAACTTCGCCTTCAAACACGAATCCATGACTTGTAATTACGATCTAACTTGATTTTGACACTACCTTATCTTAAAAACAAAGCAAACGCTGCTGTGTTGAATAAAAAAATAACGTCGTAATTTATGTCGTTGCGATGATTAATTACATCTGCCAGCGAAATTCTAATTATGGTCTTGTTTTTAACCCCCTGCCCTGAGCTGCGGCCACAAACTTACCAGGACCACCCAGGGTAACTCTACTTGTGGTCTGGTAAAATGTAACGCGCATAAATATTAATAAACGCTGACCCTTTTTGAAATATAAGAACTGTTCCTGCAGGTCGAATTTAGAATGTTCAATTAAAATTACTCGTCATTTATAATAAAAATAGTGTATCCTCCTATCGGCACCTATCAGACTGTGATGAACTAAGTACGGAATCCATAAGTAATTTTCGGCTTTGATGAAACACAAGGAGTGGCTTACTTTTGCGTCAGGGAAGAGCTGCATGTTTTATTAATGCGCTACTTCGCTCTACACTTTAGGGAAGATGCACGCAGTAATGCCATTCGTTTCCGAGATCAAAGCTGTTCTACCAATTCTAAAGTTCGGTGTACGTTAATGATTTTAAAGAAGTCTATGATTTATAAAAAAAAATCTTGCCAAGATTCGCCTTTACAATGGTTATCAAGAGTCGAAAGTAGGATGATTCTATATTTTTTTATTGTGGCTTCATTTTTTTCAGCAAATATGTTTAATACACGTCAACATTTTTCTAACAAAATCAGAATTAAATTTAATTTTATTGAGGAGACATTACTTTTAATTTTAACTGTGCGTGTTCACGACTTCAAGGTTTGAGCTCATGGTCGAGTTTTATGATAAATAGAGAACAAAATTATAGGAAACAGACAGACATTTGAATTTGAGGAAAAATGTTTAACAAAGTACTTATAATAGCAAGAGGAGTTTGTAGGATTAATATATCCAATAGTAAAAGAAAACAGACTCCATAGTGCAACAACGTTATTATCTAAAAAGAAATTAAAAAGAAAATAATATACTGAAATGATTGTTGGAGAAATGAAACAACAAGAAAAGTTCAAAGAGGATAAGAATTGGAAAGAGAAATAATTGCCTGAAAAAAAGTGAAATATTACGAATTAGAAACGAAAACTGGGAAACATTTGAGCAGAAAGAAATGGAAAGAAAACCAGTGGACTACTTTAATAAAGTCTAATACATGATAAATTTGTAACAAAAATATGTGACATATTTTGTTGGTCCTTCATATATTATTTTGTAAATTTGTTACGATCTTCTGTCCATAACCTCGTTTAAATGATCTTTTTTAAACTTTTTTTATGCCTGTAATATCCTCTTTCGACAACTGTTTTATAAAAGCCTTATTATGCCATTCATTTGACGCTGTTTCAGATGAATAATTAAGCTTATTACACTACTAGTGATGTAATGATTAAAATCTCCAAAGAATATGTAAATTAAAAAAATTAAAAAGTAACTTAACTTTATTATATATTTAATAACACATTTTTGACAATTAGTGATATTAATGCCTGATGAAGACCTGGATCTGGATTTTAGTTAACAATGCTTAGAATTTTTGTGCAAACATTTGTTATACCTTCAGCAGAAGTAATAACTTTTCCAAGTTTTTTTGTTTCAATAGAAGTTTCAGAATAACCCTCACACACAGTGGTGGACCTCCAACCACCAGCCGTTTCACAATTAAAAGGTCTGTTCCCGTATTTGCTAGAAGTGAGTAGATGATCATCGAAAACAATGCCCTATAAATTCTTGAGGTTGTGATAAATTGAGAAAGAAGGCAATCTTGTTTATGCAATTACCGCCTTTGTAGCGGACAAAGAACCTTCCGTGATCGTTATTCACTTCCTCACAATTCCCCCGGCAGCAAGTGTTAAAAAATTCTCTGGAAACTTTGATTTTTGTTTTTGGTATTCGGTGTTTAATTTTCTCCTTCTATCTCTTGTTTTCTTCTTCCTGCTTAATACAAATTAAACAAGCCAGTAGATAATAAAGTAGAGAATGAAATAGAACAAGAAGAAGTAATTCAATCAAAACAAGAAATGAGATAACATGTAACGTGAAAAAAATTAGCGGAACTAGGCTAATAGAAGACATGTTCAAACTTATCTCAATATGTTGGAGAGAAAAAAAATGCCATCTATATAGAAGGAAATAGTCTTCAGTCTTATCGCCCATACACAAGAAAGGAGGCAGCTCTAAATACGAAAACTATTGGGGAATAATACTACTGGATGTAGTGTGCAAGATATTAGCAGCCTAGTTGAAAGACATAATGGAAGACACCGTTTGAGAATATCATCAGATGTTCACTTTAAAAAGGAACTACAACCCGCGCCCACTATGAGAAAGGAATTCACATGCATGCGCTTTTCATCGACTTTAGGCAGTCCTATGTTCGATCCATGGGAAAGAATTATAGAAAGCAATGGAATGAATTAAATGTTACCAGGAGTTAAGAGACCTTAGAGAGTACAAGGAGCAGAGTCAGGGTAGACCGGCAAAAGGCAGAACTCTTCGACGTGAAGACGAGATTAAAGCAATCTACGATTCTACTTAACGTCGCAATGAAGACAATAGTGAAAAGAGGAAAACAAAATCAAAAATAATAGACGAGACACCAGTAACTCGCATATACCGATGACACCACGATTATTGCAAAGACGAAGGGCGATCTGGAAGCCGCAACAAAGATACAAATGTAGAAGCAGAAAGGGTAGGACTGAAAATAAACAGTAAGAAGACCAATACATGTAGGTGAGCGCAAAAACCACTAAACCAAAAGGAGAATTAAAAAGAATCACAGAACAAGAGCGATACTACAAATTTGAAGGAGGAGACAGTTTCATCTATTTAGGCGTTAAAATGAACGATGAGAAAGAATAATAATAACTGAAAGTTCAATTTTATGTGGATCAGAAACTTAAACCCTGAGGAAATAGGAGAGCAAATTCTATAAGTACGGGAACGCAAACTACTAGGAAGAATTTACAAGAAACAAAACAGGACAACCAATGGAGAAGAGGAACAAACAAGGAACTACAATGAATCTTCGGACAACCAAGCATAATAATAGGAATTAAAATGAACAGAATAAGATGGATAGGATACATAGGAAGATTAACTGTGGAAAGACATATCGTATCTTCAATAGGAGATACGAAGGAATGAAGAAACTAGGAAGACAAAAAAAAAAAGGCTGGATGAAGTCCAAAGGGACCCAGAAGCAATATGATTGAGCTAAGGCAAGGGCTTTGGATTTGTATCTGACTGATAGAACGCCCAAAGAGTGCAGAATTTTTTTCTTTTGCTTCACTTTTCATTTTCTTCTATGTTCTACATTAATCACTGATTAATAATCAACTTAGTTTTCGATTTCTCTGCTAATAGTGAAGGGGCCATCCATATTTGCATCAGCTAATTGCCATTAGCGATTTCTCGCGAAATATTAGATTCTTTTAAAGCAGTCCTTGTTTTCAAGTTGAAAAATACTCATTTTAAATTTAACGGACCACTTCCTGACAGTTGTCAAAGCAAAAGTATCATCTTTACAATCTTTAAAACTTTTTCCTTTCGACAGTGTTAGTTATAATTAAAATGAACAGAATAAGATGGAAGATTAACTGAGGAAAGACGTATCGTATCGTCTATAGGAGATACGAAAGAAAGAAGAAAATAGGAAGACCGAAAAGAAATGGTTGGTTGAACCCAGAAGCAATGGCAAGGCTATGGATTTGCATCTCATTGATCGCTTTTTCAAAAAAGCAATTAGGTTTACTAATTTTCCTGCATACAATTTGTAGCCCACAACATATAATGGAACACTCAAAGAGTGCAGAATTTTTCTCTTTTGCTTCACTTTTCATTTTCTTCTGTGTATTAATCACTGATTTATAATCAGGGAATCGGACTTAGTTTTCGACTTATCTGATAAAAGTGCAGAGGCTAATTGCCATATTTAAAAAATATCTGCTTTAGATCCTTGATTTTGAACTAACAATTTTAAAATTATATTTGATTTTGGGTTTTTCTCAAATTTGGTCAGTTGTAGATAAACTTTTATATATATTACAGTATTAATTACCTTTTTGAAACAATGAATTAAACAAGTACATTAGGTGAGAAGAGTTAAAAACATATACAATAGTGCCATGGTCTAGGAGACGTTCAACAACAACGTTCGAAAACAACTTGACGAGCTAGACACAAGAGTGACGAGACGTTTCGACAGAACGACATGCATCTCAAACAAATAAAACAAATACCAAACCAAAAAGGGACACTTACAAATATAAACGCAGCAGTTACAGAAAATATAATTGCAGCTCAACGAATCAAATTAGCATCGCAGAGGGGAGTTCCAAGGTGATCGACCAAGCACTGGGATTTTGTAGCTGCAGAGGTTTGGCTCATTGCGGGGGCCACTAACAGCATTACACTATACCGTAGACGGGAGGAAGCCGCCCAAAAACAAGAAAAGGCTGATATATTTAGAAGACGGCCGAAGAATACGTCGCCGATGGGACCAAGTGTCGGACTTTTTGATTGATTATCAAAAATTATGTGACGAACACTTATAAGGAAGTGCTAAAAAGGACAGAATATTGACAGTAAGAGAATAGAATATTTTTATTATAGGTTAAGTTTGTTTTGTTGGTGACACGTTGAAAATTATTTTACATAAGTAAAGTTTATAGGTTAGATAATTAGGAAATAATGTATTTTAGATACTTACCTGTTGTTTAGAGTTAAGTTTGTTCCATTTTTAGTTCAATTTTAGTTTAATTTCAATGAAATGTAGTCATATTTAAGGTAAAACGCTAATTGTCAAAAACGTGACGTCTGGTTACCAACTCAAATCTAGTATGTAACTAGATCAGAACGCGAATGTTCCGGTAACCATGACAACAGGAAAATAAGCAACGAAAAGCGCTATAAAAAGCGAGCGCTCCGTGAATTGGAGCATTCCTGTTTCGATCTGTGAGTAGAATTCCTGCTTCGACCTCCGTGAGTAGCATTCCTGCTTCGACCTCTGTGAGTAGAATTCCTGCATCGACCATCGTGAACAGGTTCCTGCTTCAACCTCCGTGAGTAGAACTCCTGCCTCGACCCTCGCAACAAGCAGAGAAGAAATTTTAATTAAATTTATTTAGTACGAGGTATTTTCATTAAGAAAGACCCTGAATAACTGTATCCTTTCTCCTTAACCAACGGCATGGGCGACGCTTCCAAGTAACATATACATGACAACACAAACAATTTTTTTTTTATTGAACACCGGACAACGGGAGACGTTTTGGTATTGTCGAAGGGCGCCTCTCTCTTGTGAAGGAGTTGAGGCACATGCGTGATCACATGAGCGTTCCCCTTTTGACAAGTATACATCGGGTAGGACAAGAGGTCCACCGAACCTTGAAGGGCGAGGTGACATGACCGACTTGTGATACCTGGTGTTCGCTTTGTACGAATCTGTATCGTCGAAGGGCTCCTCTCTCTTGTGAAGAAGTTGAGGCACATGCGTGATCGGCGATACAGAACGTCCACTTTTAACAAAATATACATCTGGTAGGACAAGAGGTCCACCGAACCTTGTGAAGGCCAAGGTGACATGACTGACTTGTGCTAACCGGTGTACATTTTTTGGAACAGACAACAACTTTTTCGATAATTTTTTTAATTTCTTTTCCTGACATACGGACGCATATACATTCAACACTGACACTGGATGAATGTTGTATAAATTATATAAGCAGTGACATCAAATGATTTAGGTTTGTTGTAACAGCAGTTCATAACTATTAGAAATTGTACTGCTGCTAGAACAAGCCTTCTATGATAAAAAAAAATTCATCGAAGGGTGCAAGGATAAATATAACGTGCAGGTCTGAGATACCACAAATGGTGACATTTCAAAATTACATTTGGTAAGTTCCATCAGATTAAAGTTTTGATTATTCTCTCACATTTCAACCTTATGGCTTTTACTGATTACCAAAAATGTTGTTTATTAGAAATATATTTTAGAAACAGTGAAATAATTGATGTTTTGTGAATTTATTTAACACTAATGCACTTGAAGATTTGATATAGTTCCAACATTCTAACTTTATATTCAGACATACGTAATTTTTTTTTTGTGGCACTCTGATGAAAGTTTAATGAATCACAGGTTATCTAGGAAAGTACAATCTCGTCTTATTGATTTTAAATTCAAAACAATCACTTAGTCAATTGATTACTAAATTTAAGTACAGCTTTGTTAAAATTTAGTACTTGTTTTGTGATTTTGTGTTGCTTTTGCGTTGTATTTACTTATTTTCCAGCAACCAATCGATTTGTTCTTTGAACCAAACTCTCATAAATAAGGAAGATCCGAATAATCCGAAAGAATCGATTAGATTGCTTCCGCCCAGCGGGCGAAAACAATTCCGCATTTTTAATCTCCGAAATTAATTATGCGCATCGAAGAAGCTCGCATTTGCCTGCTTTCCGTCAACCCTTTAATTTATGACCAGCAGTTATTATTTCGTTTCTGGCCGGATTTTATTTGCTGGATGGTAAACAGATATTTTATCTCTTATCTGGATTGTTTAGATTTACGCTGACAACTCTTATGTGGTGTCTTATAATACTGGAAGAATTATGAGACGGGAACGGCGTTGTTTTTTCTTTACAATTTTGTTTTGTTGCGAATTGAATTACTGAACTTCAGATGATTTCCTATGATATCTCACTAATTCAAAATATGCTTGTTAAATAAGATGTTTAATTAATTAATTCTCTACAAGCACAAAGAAAAAAAACATGTTTTGGTAGTAATTAATTATTTTCTTCGTCTTTTCGAAAGAGCAAATGTGTGTCGTTCGCGCTGGAGTTTCCACGGTGAAGAAAAGAGACTCATTGTACATTCACTGCCCCGGAGTGGATCCCGATGGATTGGAATACGATGATGCGGGATCAACTCGGTTTTGTATTGATTTCGCTATACCTATGCGCTATGCGTCTTGTCGAATTCTGCAACGCTTTCTGAGAGATCGGGCGGGGAAAGGGGGCGCGAAGTATCTTAAAGACTTTTATATCCCCCCTAATATTGGATGGTTTTGAACTGTCATTCCGTGAAAATGCAATCTTCCCGCCTTTCGATTCCTCATCTGAATATCTCATCGATGCGTGCGTGAGCTGAGTGCAATTTATTTACGATTACCGGAACCGTTTTCCGCAAACACTTTAAACGAATTAAAGCGATGTATACTTTTCTTAGTGCGTTTTTGAGTAGGATTTTTGAAATCGAAGTACGTAACACATGAGTTTACATTATTACTATTTTTTTGGATTAATGGAACAATGAGATGAGAGACAAACGCTCCATAACCTACCAAAGCAAATCTCAGAATAAATTGAAAACTGACGGAGTCAATACCTGAAGAAAAAGGGATACGGCAAGGTATACCTGAAGAAAAAGGAAATATCTCGAGTCCACTACATTTTAATATCATAATAAAAAGAAATTATTGAAATATTTTTGACCTTAATGTTTACAGAACGAAAAATACATGATCTCTTTGTTCGCAGAATAAATAACAACCGCTTCAGATATGAAAGACAAAAAAACGATCAAATCAAGGGAATAGCTGTATCCTCTCAAAAGCGAACCAACTTGGTGTGACTAGAAAAGAGACTTAGAATAAAGAATCATAAAGCATTTTAACACACAGCTGATGCAAGAGCGAATACCAAGAAGTTACCTTGAAAATTGGGGCGTTGGGTCTTCTTGAAAACTTCTGTATTGTTTTTCTATAGATACCAGATCAACGAGAGATCGTAGGCAATGAAGTTGTAGATGAATTCCAGAAGTAATCTTATTTTTGTAGACGAATCGCTGGGAATGTCAATCTTTATTGATACAGTTTTTTTAAAGTCAGTTCAAAATAAGCAGAATGGGATGATTATTGTAAAACTAAACTGAAATTTTATTACTGTATTAATCCAAAAATATGTACAGATCCAACCTTGGTTACAGTGAAATAATTGATAGTGTGTGGATTTATTTAACCGTAACGCATTTGAAGATTTAATGTAGTTCTATTATTCAAACTTTATATTCCGACGTACATTAAAGTTTTGGTGGCACTCTATGATTAACGTTTTATTAAATCACCGGGTACTTACCTCCACAAAATCAGTGGGAGAAACAATCCATTTGGATCAACCGTGCTCTAACAAAAGGGAAAATCGGATGGCTTCCACAACGCTGTTATGAAGCTAGGATTCCAGGAACCAATTAAAATGTTGTTTCACCCCTAACAGGGAGTACACTTATTATACTAAATTGTGAAAAAGCAGCTATGAAAGCCTGAACCATGCTAGATAATACATTCTTCAAAGATTAGAAATCTTACCAAAAGAGGAAACTTGTTATCCTTTATTATAACCCAAGAACATCGTCTAGAAGTGCATGGGGACGACTTTTCTTTACGTTAATGCTAAGCGAACTACAAGGATATATAAGAGAAAGCCGAAATATTCACTCAATGCCAAGAGGGTCCCGTAAAATTTTAGACTTTCAAAACCAAAACCAAAACTTGCCTTCATACATTTAGAGAATTTCGCAAGAGAAATGGTATTTGAACCAACACCATCATCATCGAGCGAAACTTTTTTTTTTACTAGAACCCGTCTGCCAAGGATGCATCGGAAGCACCGCAGCTCGCCCTGGTTCTCTTACCGCAACCATTCAGTGAGGCATGTTCCCTGCACCAGCTTGGTACAGGTTTTTCACTGATTGCGTGTTGAAATCTTCGGGAACTATCCTGAGACGTCTGAATATACAGTGTCTGCGATTTACCAGCGCATCACATCTACACAAAATGTGCATTGCTGTCTCTTGTTCTCCATTGCAGAGTCTGCAGTTTAGATCCCCATAGAATTTACCGATCCTCCACAGATGCTCCTTAACAGTCAGGTGTCCTGTTAGTAACCCCGTGTTGATCTTGAGTTGCGCCTTGCTTAAAAGTACAAGTTCTGCAACTCTCTTATTGCAAGGACCTCTAAAGAAGGTCTTGCTGTGGCGATGTCCTGGCCTGCTTAGCCAGTATCTGTTATGTTCCTCGCTTATCCAGTCACTAAAAGAGCCCCGAATAGCGTTCTTGGTTATACCTAGGACAGGTGCAGGGCCAAGGTATGCCATACCCCCACCCTGCCTGGCTAGTTCATCGGCCTGTTCGTTGCCGATAATACCCCGATGACCTGGCACCCACACTAGCGTGCACAGTTGTATTTCGCCAGGTCATTAAGCTCACTTGAGCGTTGCCACACCAGTTTGGAAGAGATCTTTGGGCTTACCAAAACCTTCAAAGCCGCCTGGCTATGGGTTTAGGATAAAGATCCGTTTTGTTTTCCTGCTCACATTGTAATATGGCGTATGTTTCTGTTTGGAATGCGGAGGCAAATTGGCCCAACGGGAAGCATAACTTCTCCTTTGGTTTATGCCCATATATAACAGACCCGGCACCAGTCTCAGTTCTAGAGCCGTCCGTATGTCAGATCAGACTTCCAGGAGGAAAGTTCTGTTCAGGTTCCCAATGCTCAGCAGATTCATTAATATCTATCTTAATCAGCAGGTTTATGTTGCCTTTGGGAGCCATAAAGTCTGTCCTCACATCGAGTAAAGGACCCCTTTATGCTGCCAACGATATGACCTGTACTTGTCTTCATACATTTGGAGAATTTCGCAAGAGAAATGGTATTTGAACCAACACTACCATCATCGAGCAAAACTATAGAATAGAATTAATTGACAGTATGGATGTTGCGTTATAGTTGACGTGGCCCAATTACTACCTGTTTACACGGCAAGAAAAGTCTTCTCCTTTCTGGATCACTCCAGGCGGTGTTATCAGAACCTAAATGAATTCAGGAGGAGAAAGATAATGTACATGAGGTAGACGCCTCTTTTGGATGTTTTGGTTCAAATAGGTTAAGACCCAACATTAAGCTTCATTTGAATGAATCTATTTCATTTTAGGGTTAGTTCTAGCACATGGCGAATTTATGATTGGTCTTTGTAGTTAACGTCAAAAGTTTTCCAAAGCCATGATCTTCACTTGCCTAATTCCTTTCGAACAAGTCAGCGATTAATCTATTATACAGCGCACGTGATAACTCGGTTCAAACTTAATAACTTTTGTTTTGTTGTTTTCCCATTATACCGAGAAAAAAGTTCAAGGTCTAATAAATACCGTATTTTCTAGAATGTTAAACAAAATAAAAAATAATAGACGAGACACAAATAATTCGCATATGCCGATGACACCACGATTATTGCAAAGACGAAGGGCGATCTGGAAGCCGCAACAAAGCTGCAAAAGTAGAAGCAGAAAGGATATGGCAAAACCTTTTGTTTTATAGGGTTATACCTACTGTGCGAACGGTACTCAGCCTTTTTTTTTTGGAAAAGCATGGGTTATGGATTCAGTGAATAGAAATTTTTGAAGTAAAGCTGAATAGAACTTGCTTTTATAATTTAACCAAAAAATATTTAAGCGCCACCAAATTTTTATTATTAATGAGTATAACTTGAAGACAAAAAAGACGGAAAATTTGGAAACCCAAAAAAATACAAAAATGTTAAATTGAAATGAATTAAATAGAAATAAAAGATCATCTCAAAAATATAGGTAACAGATAATAATGTGCAACCAATTATTAAGGTAACTAACTAATATTTACTGTATTAATATTTGATAATATAAACATTTAGCTGTGTATGAAATGTGACAAGTAATTAGTTCGCATGATATTGAATTCATTGGTAATACATAAAAATATCCTTATTAGGTAGCCTAAAGGGCAGTATGTAATTAAATTTCAAAACTAAATTTAATAATTAAATGAAATATGAATTAATATTAAGCCAGAAAAAAAAATTGTTATGTAAATATTTTGAATATTTGTAACTGATGACTCTTACAAATAGAGGATTAAATAATTTATATTATAAAAAGATTGATATCAAGAGCAAAAATATTTAAAAATAATTAAAGAAAAGGAAGACTGTGACCTGCTAGATGTTGATTTCTCCTTACGTAGAAATTCTCGTTTTTTCAACCCACCAGAAATTCAGAAGGCGACAGGACTTGCGTCCACGAGTTTACGGTAGCGAGGCACAATTTCTTCACAATTTCACGTTGGTGACGCGAACAATTGAAATTTTCAGCTCATGGCCGATGGACGATCTCGGATGACTTAAATTATGTTTGGAAAGGAAAACCTCCCTAGGATTTTCCCAAGAAAATTTTAATTAGGACACGAACACGAGCTTCCGAGTTTAAGACAATTTTCTTACAAAATACAAAGAAAATAATGAAAATATCTTACCCCTATACATTTGTGGGGACCAAAACACAATATTGATTAAGGAAATTATACGGATGACCGCGAATATTAAAATTACATGATTTTCTTTAAATAATTATTGCTCTAATATACCATTTTAGCATGAGTTCAAACGACAACTATCCACCCAGAATTTCGGACTCGCCGACCAATCCCACCACTCTTTTTAATCGAACCAATCAGGTTTTGAAAGGGTAAATTGAGAAAAGTGAGGCGGTTGGAAGAAGAACTAAAAATGCGGCCAACTAAATCACTATTGTCAAGAGTTAAATGAACATTTAATTATTTTAAGTGAACTATTATTTTAAATAAATCTTATTTTATCGGTACTTTAACCAGATGCAGTTAATATATTACTGGATTCAACAATGCACGTTTTCAAATCGTCACCATGTCATTTAGAAGTGACAAGGGTAGGACCGAAAGTAAACGATAAGAACATAAATACATGTAGATGAGCTCAAAAAACACTAAAACAAAAGAGAAATTAAAAATAATCACAGAACAAGGGCGATACTACAAATTTGAAGGAGGAGACAGTTTCATCTATTTAGGCGTTAAAATGAACGATCAGAAAGAATAATAGTAACTGAAAGTACAATTCTATGTGAATCAGAAACTTAAACACTGAGGAAACAGGAAAGTAAACTCTATAAATACGGAAACGCAAACTACTAGGAAGAATTTACAAGAAACAAAACAGGACAACCAATGGAGGAGGGTAACAAGCAAGGAACTAGAATGAATTATCGGACAACCAAGTAAAATAATAGGATTTAAGATGAACAGAAAAAGATGGATAGAATACATAGGAAGATTAACTGAGGAAAGACATATCGTATCATAAAGGAGACGAAGGAAAGAAGAAAATAGGAAGACCAAAAAGAAATGACTCGATAAAGTCCAATGGTACCTAGAAACAATAGAATTGAGCTAAGGCAAGGGCTTTGGATTTGTATCTCACTGATCGAATTTGCTTCACTTTCCATTTTCTTCTATGTACATTAATCACTGATTAATAATCTGTAAATCGAACTTAGCTTTCGACTTATCTGATAAAAGTGAAGGGGCGATTATGCAGCAGCTAATTGCCATTAGCGATCGCTCGCGAAATGATAAGATTCTTTTAAAGCAGTCCTTGTTTTCAAGGTGAAAAATACCTATTTTAAATTTAACGGACCACTTTCCATAGTTGTCAAAGGAAAAGTATCATCTTTACATTCTTTAAAACTTTTTCCTTTCGAGTGTTAGTTATAATTTACTTCTACGAAAACTCTCTTTGTACTTGAATCTTATCTATTATATAGGCATTGATACGTATGTATTTCCCAGGCAAGTATTACTAAGCAAGGTGTTTCTTAAGGATATATACTTGGACCACTTTTATTCGTGTAATATAAGCAAATGACTTAAACGTAATTTTCTGAATAATAGTGTATATTAATTTGCTGATGTTACTTCCCAGCTAATTCTTTAAGCAACATTTCTTGCTCCGATATATCTTACGTTATTATGTCAACTTGGTTTGGGAAAATTGTCTTAAACTAAATGTAAATAATCATAAACTGATCTAATACAATTTGAACTTTTTTATAAACTCCGCGACGTTTGCATCTTTCTTCGTACACATTGTTTAACAATTCCTTTACGATCTCAAACTTCACTCCTTGCTGTATTTTAGATATTGCTCTCCCGTGGGAACCTTACGTTGATGATCTTCGTAAAAAGCTTTCCTCATCGCTGTTCGCTTTGGAAAAGTTAAAAAGAAATGTTCACTTGAAATCCTTACTTAAATAACACAAAGCACACATACAATCTCGCCTAAAGTATTATATTATTTTCTGGGGTAATTCGAGTTTCAAACGAGTTTTTATATTACAAAAGCGATTGTCATTGTTTGAATGTGAATGTGTTATTTATTACAAGAAACGCTTACCTTCTTCATTTAATTTAAATCGTGATGTGAATACTTGCTCTTTAACCAGAAATGCATACACAAAAATTTTTAGAATAAATTGATTGATAATTGATCTTACAATAACTATAAAGTTTCCCTGGATAGTTTTATTGGTTAACAAATTTAGTGTTATTGTTATCTTTTCCCGATTGAAATGCGTCTTAACTTCTGTTTAAGGCCGTACAATAATCCATTATTCGTTAATCATTAATTAATTATACTAAATAACGTATGTAACAACTGTTTTGGGAATTTTTTTGAAATCTAATAATTCAAATTTTATTTAGATTTACTCTTTAAAAAACCATGGGTTTCAATGGTTCGCAATTTAATGCGAATGCCTCTCATTAGCCTTTGGACGGTAAGTGGGTTAAACTCTTGAATCTTGATAGATTTTTCGTCATAACTCTTCTTTTCTTTTGGGCTTCCCACCCACCGTCGTAAACTTTTCTAGCGAGTAAAGCCCAAAACTCTTCTGTAGGATAGGCTCGGGGAACATTCGGAGAGTTATCCTCTCCAGGTACACATGGGATATTTTGTTGCCTTAACCAATCTTGGGTGATTCTTGCATAAGCATGATGCAAGATCTGACGAGAACATAATATTATCATGACCATGATGGATTTTAATAAAATTTACCAATTTAGGGAGGCACCTTCTAATATTTGCATTTACAGCTTCACCCCTAACTCGCCCAACATAAGGTCTTGAAATACCAGCTTCCGAAATGGCACACCACACAAGTATCTGTCCTCGAATTTCGCTTTTTTCTTATATCTTACATTACTAGGAACATCCTCAATGTTGTCTGTATAAAAGCCTTTGTTTCCTTTTTCCTTTTTCGTCGTACGAAATGATCGTGGCATTGCTTCTGAAATGTACTTAAATGTCTGCAGCACCTTGGAATCCCCTCTAACTGATAACTCGTGTATTTTGGGCACTTTTGTTGCTTTCTAAATTTCAAATGATTTCTGTTCGTTTCCCTCTTGATTGTCATATGAGATACCCGAACTCTTCGGCCTAATGTTCTCGTTGAAACTCCTTCTATTTTTGCAGATTCAATCAAGTACTGAAGTCTTGGATGATTAAAAATGCCATTATTGAAAGCAAAATTAACACTTTTTAAAGTTAAACGTCCTAACTTCGTTTATTTTAACTCCAGAAACGGATGCACACGAGAAACACCGAAAAAGAGTTAGTGTTAGAATTAACTCCAAATTTTTGTGTGTATGCAAATCTTCATCGGTGTGTCACTTTAGAACCACGTTTAAAGTGTTCATTATGTTGAATAGTTTAGATGTTAAAAACGTTGGTTTTCTAAATATAGTGAAGCTGTTGGAAGAATGCACATAATTAAATATTCCCAATATTACTCCTACACTTTTATATATACGTAAAACGTATTTTGCCCGTGGCCGATAAACTTTCAAATGCGTAGGTAGTTTCATGCGCATCATTATTTGAGTATTCTGTGTTTACTTAGGTTTAGCGAATTTTCGCTTGGAATAACACGATAATCATTAACGCAACTATAAAACAATTAAGCTACCCGTGCTCTCCATAATTACCTTAATACGCAAAGGCAACTGTTTTGAGTTATAACCAGAGAGTCCACTTTTTATGCTGCATTACTGATTCGGCTCTTCACTTCACTCGACCAGCACGCGTTAGTAAATTGCATAAAATATAGACGATGAGATCTGTTCATCTAACTTTTAGCATTCGCAAAATTTTATGCAAGAAACCGAACAGTTTAAATACCAGCCATCAGCTAATGGAAAAACTCGCGGAAACATTCCAGCGGACCAAACACAGCATATTTTTTTCCATTTTCAACTTAAATTTATTCATTCGTTGACTTTGGGCACATCAGCGAAAAAAAAACTTTCATTTATACGGTCGTATTGTTTCGTTTATACTGCAGGTTTACGGCGACCGTATACATTTCTGGTAGATAAAAAGGTTCAATTACTTGATTGATTTAAAGGGAGATTCGGCCGAATGTTGCGCTCGACGCGGGTTTTGCTGACACACGCCGTTCCCGGGGCCTGCCCTGAAAAACGGCATTGTTGTTTGGCCACGGAAAAAATCGGTTATTGAAGCCCTTAATTGAAAATGACGCAATCACATTACCTGCAGTTCGCTTTGAGAGAGTAACTTTATTTTCTATGTCGATCACGTACACAAAAGCCGAGGGGAAAACCAAGAACTTGGTACACTCGAATGCACAATTAACGGCGCACAAACCAACGTGTCTTTTATTTTTAATTGAAAATAAAATAAATAAAAGGATAAATAAACATCCATGCGAATGGTATCGAATTGAAAACCTAAATTTAATAAAGAAACGGGAACTCAATTTCTTTTAATTTCCCAAAGTGTGTAATTAAAGTAGGCGGACAGTTTATCACAGGGGGCGAAATAAATCTGTCGTTTGGAATATTGTACGGCCGAGTGGACAGAAGCATCGCAGTAAGCACAAAGAATGATAAAGAGAGCTAGCGAAATGCCCACGTCAGGTGAATTAGGGAAGTAAATTATGAAGCGCTCGCCTAAGACATTGAAGGATGACCGAAGGAACCGAGAAAATTATTTAACCGATGGTTTATTTCATTGAGCTTTCTTTGCGAAATATAAAATATATAAAATGGGTACATGGTTATTCTTGAATTATTTCGAAAACATTTAAGATTTTATTAGAATATTATGTAGAATTTATTAATGCAATTACATTTTTATAACTTAGTCCAGATTTATCATAATTGAATTTGCTCTGCCCATCCTCAAAGCAGTAATTTTCAACAAATTTAATATAATTTAGGACCGGTCTTTCCATCTCTTAATAAACTGACTAAGTTATTCATAAACGTAATACAAAGTGGAACAAAATGATTCTCGTCTAGTTACATTTGGAATTTTTTCGCATGTAAATCTTTCTGTGCCGTTCTAATCCTTTTTCTGTCAATAAACTCATAAATCAGTCAAATTGACAATTATTACAATTTATTGAATTGAATTAACAAGCGATTAAAACCTTGCAAGAAAACACTTTCATTATTGAAGCTTATTTCCTACTTGGACGTGTGGTAGTAAATGGGGAATGGCTATATTCCATTCTTGAATGCAATGCACTGTTTTGACTTAAGTTTCTGAACAATTTTTTTTAAATCTTCCTTGCACCAACACGTTCGCCAAATTATCGAGAGATTCCACAGAACGGGAAGCGTGATGAAGTTCACAAACTGACTAAAATGTCGTCCAACAAATGGAAGAGCTCGTTGCATAAAATCCGCATTCCTTAACACGTCGTATTGCTACTCAAATGAATGTGTCTTACACCACCATTAAAAGGATTCCAAAATGTCGTTTACACATGCATCCATACAAAGAGTCCAAGAAATGGTTTGAAGGCTTCCGCGGCCGTTGTCCATCACAATCTGGGCTGTGAAGACTCAGAATCTTCACAGCAGCAGCAGCGACTACATCAGCAGCTACAGCTGCCCTGAAGAAGTCCACGGCGAGATGGACGAAACGTCGGCAAGACGAAGAATTGACGCGGTTCCCAACCCGGAAACCAAGATTGTGAAAGTCCAAGAAATCTTGCCGAGAGATTACAATAGTCGCAGCAGTATTGTAACTTTTTCCAAGAGAACTTGAACAACGACAACGTTCTCGATCTTTTTTCACAGGTTCCATTTAAGTGGTTATGTAAACAAACAAAATTACCGAACATGGTCTGATGTTAATTCCCACATCTTCTTTGAGGCTCGGTTACATCCTGTTAAGTTAGGATTATGGTTAGCTGTATCTCGCCATAGGATCATAGGGCCAATATTCTTCCACTATACAATCAATGGTCAACGTTATAGGAAAGAATTGTCGACCTTATTTTTAGATTGCGATGAATTTGAAAATGGTTACTTTCATCAAGATGGAGCAGCAGCTCATACTACTCAAGAACATTTGGAATTTCTTGAAGAGTTCTTCCGTGGTCAAGTTGTAAGCAGGGGAGCTTGGCCAGCAAGATCATCAGACCTCACCCCATTACATTCTCCATATTTGGCTTTCTTTAAAATGAGGTCTACAAAGAAAGTATTAATAATTTGCAAATACTGATGGCAAGGATCGCATTAAAATGAAAGTCTTCACCGGATATATTGCAACACATTTTGAATAATATAAAACATGCATGCAGCAAAACGGTGGCCACTTTTAACACTTGCTGTAACTTACTTTAGTTGGTTTCTTTTCAATCTGAACTTTGCTTTCGTGTCATTCCTTCGCATTTCGAATTTTGATGTATATTCTGTTGTTAGTAGTGCCTTCCTTATTTTCGTATAGTGGCACTTCGTATTAAGTTAACTAGATGGGAAAAATTTTGTTTCACTCTGTATATTTATAACTGGAATGATTACAAAGGGACCCAGCTTGGGAAAAGGATCACCACCGATCACGTAATGGATGGCAAAGTAGGGATTTGTCGCTGGAACGTATTAGGAAAATAGTTTTGTTCGTTTATTTTGTTATATA
Organism: Serrognathus titanus; assembly: GCA_039766575.1. NCBI lineage: Eukaryota > Metazoa > Arthropoda > Insecta > Coleoptera > Lucanidae > Serrognathus > Serrognathus titanus. Next base: position 47,053,671 of record CM077914.1, on the reverse strand, counting down.
CCGTACAAATCAACAAGTATTGTCAAAATTATGTATAATATTTAATTATGATGGCTAGGTTAACGTAGAATATAGGGATATCTTTCTCGCACTTCATATTTCCCGATATTGGCTATCACATAACATTTAATGTTTTTTGACAGTGCATTTAATACGCATTTTATCTGTCAGCTATTAAATCTGTATATAGTTTACTTTTCCAATATATGCCAATCGATCGATCGATAAGTCAAAGAATTTTTATGCAACCGAAAAAGTAGAAACATCAAGTTAATCTAGTGACTAATTTTTATAAATTGTGAATACGGTTGTAATATAGAGATGACATTTCATTGCGAAGATATAGAGATCGATATGTTCATTTAAATTAACAAATTTCATGCATATTTTACGTATATATAACATTTTACAATTTCGAAATAAACTCTTGCCAAAAGGAATCCTGGAACTTTTCAAATTTTTTTCTCAAAAATCACCGCTGAATTTGGAAATTACCTCAGAAAATGTCCTATTTTTCGTGAAACAAGCCTTGCGGTTCTTATCACATGACATGTCATTTCATCGTATATTTTCCTATCGCAGATGTAGTCGATTGGCAATACAGGGCGTAATCGAATAAGTTTCACTTATTAATACTGTTCTTAATCACATAAGGAATTCATTCTGCAGATGTCAATGGTGTATCTTAAAAATTAAAAAAAAAACTGATCTACCACAACAGTCGCCTTTTGTTTGGAAACCTGTGCTCGTTCTTTGATGCATCTGCGGTTTTTCTTAATATATCTTAAAATAATAAAAACTCCAGCAAAATTCACGGTCACTGGGTCTATATCGCCCATAAAAAAATTCGAGAACGGAACCTTCAACTGTCTCTTTCATTCATCTACAATAAATATCTCATGATCAGACCTAGGGAAATTCCGGACGTTCTTAAAAAGTATATGATTCTTAGGTAAGATGCAGCAAACGCTTCTGGTTGTATATTTGCTGACTTTTCTCAATACTGACATCAATTACTAAATAACGCTTGCCAGAAAAAATTACTAATGCAGACTAGTGGAAGTGAGGCTCCCAATTAAATAAAGTATACGTGACATATTGCCGTGCGATTGCTTTAATCCGGTCGTAAAAATGAAAACAAATTGAATTCAGTTCACAGAAAATTTCATTAGCGTCTCATGGGGTAATATTAAATCGGTTTATGCATTTTAAGGTAAATTAATTTGACGGTTATTATCGCACCCTTTATATTCAAATTCATAATAAAAGAGAGCTATTATGAGAAAGCAATATTATTAATACTGCGTGTGCGTTAAATAGAAAGTAATATTGTTATATATAGTTACAAAATTGATAAATAATAGGACGCCCGTACCCGTCTGGAATGTTCCGACCCGTGCTCATGATACTGCATACTTTGTAAACAACTAACACACTATGTGATTTAATTTATTGTTAGTTAGTTTGAATTACGACATTTAGTGACCTGCACATTCACAAAACAAATGAATTAAATGCATCAAAGCATTCATTTATTTCTTTTAATGACTATGTTATAATCTCCACGATCTTCCGGAATTTTGTTTGCGAAGTCTAAACATAATAAAGTAAAGGTGACGAGTCGCCGTAGTTTTTTTCTTTGTTTGCTTAGTTCACAGGGGATTCCCCAACAAGTTCTTACGCTGTTTCGTCAACGCATTGGCATTTCACAGACGACGAGGAGATAATTTCGGCGCAGCGCCGAAATAGTTTTAGAATGTAGCCTCCATTAAATTATCTTTTTGTGTGAAAAGTAAACGTATATTTTCCGGAGTTATTATTGAGAATTTTCGCATGCATTGTCAAAAGTTGTGACTCATAACTTTGCTTCTTTCTTTGTGCATTAATACTACAATTACAGTACGTGAAGCTTAATCGATTACACCCTGTATAGTAAAAAAATATACGGCGGTTATTAGAGGAATTGAAACAGTTCTTACATATCTTCCAATCAATCAGAAAAATCAAGTAATTCATCAAATAATTAGATTTAAAATTAAAAGGCTATAATTAACACGTGTTCGTGCGAAAATTCAAGATCACGTATCTTAAAAATTATTCATTTGCACACTATTTGAGATCATCCTCGTGATCTACTAGATATTTAAAGAAAATATACACAAACATTTAGTAAAAGTGAATCGAGAAGTTGTTAAGGTAAAAGTTGATCCACCTTATGATTCCTCGGATGTGTTCAAATTGGATCTCGTATTGTTGATCAAATCTTAAATTCAATATTATTTTATTCCTGTCTTCCCAACAACCCTGTAAAGTTCTTCATCGAAATGACGAATAGCTTTATTTACCTTTAGAGGGTAAAATATAATCGCGTCTTTTGTAAACTCCATATTAGCCAAAAAATTATCGCCCTTAGTACATACAAACACTTCGAACTGAACCATCTTTCTGGCTTGTTGCACAACCTTATCAATTGTTCAATTTTATTGGGTAAGCTTAAATTTTTAGTACCTCGACCGGCATTTAGACTCTTTCTTTCTTTTTATCTTGATATACCAATCATAGGGGTTGTCTCAGAAATAAAGAGACAAAGTTGATTTTACATAAAAAAATATTAGGTGACTTTGGGTAAAATAAAGTCGTTGCTATGACATTCAACAATGTTGGTGCTTCTCTGTTAACTGTGTTTGTACGTAATTTTGCATTGACAATAATGAAATGATTAGAATACGAAAGCTTTGCAAAACGGGTCGTGTAGCACTACAATCACTACGGCAAATCGAAATGTATTCAAGACTTTCTACGGAAGGAGTCAGAAGATCCACCATATACCGAATAATAAAAAGGTACGAAATTAATGGAACTGCAAATTTTCAAAAAAATCCGGGGCAAGGTCCTAAAGTACTCAGAAGAATATAAAACTCGTAGAAGCGGTCTTTACCAAGTCACCAGGGACGTCTATGAGAAATGCAGCCGCAAAACTTGATCTAGATAAGTCGACAGTGTCACCAGGATCAAGCTAAAAGGTTTGCAAACGAAGGCCTTTTCAAAACTATCGGCGCCAAAATATTTCTAAGACCAAGAAATACGTGCTAAAAAAGGCTGTCGGCAAGTGTATGAAAAAACGCTACGAAAGACACTCATTATTGACGACGAATCTTACGTAGCAGCCAACCCAAGCGACGTTCCTGGCAAGCAATGTTTCCACGCTCGCAAGTCAATGGATGTAAAATATGCTGATACAGTGAAGCCCAAAGCCAAATTTTTCAAAAAACCTTGTTTAGCAGGCAATTAATGAAACGGCAACGTTTCCGACGCCTTCATTTCCTAGGGTTCTATGAACTCAGACGTTTACCTGAAGGAATGTGTACAGAAGCGATGAATTCCCTTTATTAATAAATTCCATAATAAGAACAATATCATCTTCTGGCCTGATATGGCAACCTGTCATTGCACGGTTTCAGTTACCAAGTTTTTACGCTCTCAAGGAATCGAATTTATAGAAAAGAAAGACAACGCATCAAACGTTCCTCAAGCAAGAGGTATCGAAAAATTCTGATCTCTCTGTAAAAAAGAATATCAAAAGAATTTGGAAAAACCAAAAAATTTGCGAGCGTTCAAAAATAGGTGGACTCAAATTAGCAAAAAAGTAAGTGAACAGTCTGGAGTGGCTGTAATGCACAGAGCAGCAATAAATTTGCGGAAAATAGCCTATGCGGGAATTGCTGGAGCCGATTTAATATAATTTGTATATAATACTATTATGTGAGTGTTTATCTGTAAATTAAATTTCATTTGTTCTTTTGTTAAAATTTTTTATTGCAAATGTTGTCTCTTTACTTCTGAGCAGCCCCTTATTTCTTAAAACACCTGTCTTCACACTATGCTCAGTTTACAAGTAGCCCTTCTAAATGCTTGAGTTTCTCTCATATTTTCTTTACTGTTTTTGTATTATTTTCTTGTTTTCGCGCTTGGTTAGTTAGTTTTAGCTTTGCCTTAGTCGTTATGGTGTTTGTTAATGCTTGGTATGTTTACTTTTAGCTTTTTGCCGCTTTTTTTTTAGTTAGCAATTGTGTAACGCTCCACGTATTTATTGCACTCGTTTTTCCATGTTGCCTTTTTCCCGGACTTGTATTCCGTTGGGCAAATAAAGAATTATTATCAAAAGTTATCGCTATTACTACATACAAATACTTCGAACCGAACCATCTTTCTGGGTTTCTCGATTCATCGAAACTGCTGCAACTTTGGCCACTTTTTTATTAGCATGTCTGTGTTCAGAAAATAAAAAAAAGTTGTCAGTGTTACTGTGTTACTAGGGTAACAGAAAAAGGAAACCAATCGGTAATTTTAACGTTAAAGTTAAAATTTAAAAAAAATTGACTGCTGTGTTAGGAGCTTCATTTCTTTCTTCATAGAGATTTTAAACATTTAAATGCCATAATTCGTGCGAAAACTCAAGGTTACGTATCTCAAAAATTATATTATTTGCACACTATTTTTTTTTTCTGCTATAATTATAATAATAAAGTCCTAATCATGATCTACAATCTAGTGTCTTTCAAAAAGTGTGCTACAAGAAACAACAAAGTTTCATGTAAAATAAGGACACCTTAACTCTCAAGCCAACTTCATTTATCGGTGTTCACGCTGATATTCCCCAATTTGATTTTAAGGGATGCAGAAGTGTTCTGCGTCAATAAATTTTTATAAAAATCGATAATAAAAAAATTCCATTCGTAGCACACTTTTTGAAAGACTATATTTAAAGGAAATATATACTAAAATTTTGTGAAAAATCGAAAAGTAAATAAAGTAAAAAATTGACCCAATAAAGAAAAAAAATCTCTTTTTCTTTAATCTAAAGACAAATAGTAATCTGGCTTTTTCAGTCTTATCCTAATGCCATTACGATGTCAAATCTTATTATTAATTGTCTCTCTTCGCGGTATACTTACCATACCAAGTGTTTTTATACTTACCTGTGTGAAGTACGCCAAGGACAATGAAGATAAATATATCCGAAACCAGGACTTCCATATGTATAACACTCGACACGCGGGAGAATTCTGCATACCTCACCATCGAGTTAAGCGTTCTCAGATAAGTACAAATTATTTAGTTGTAAAAATATTTAACAAGCTACCTGTAGATGTAAGAAATAAAGACACGCCCAAAGTATTAAATTGGACGAAAAATTTTTTACGGCACAACGCTTTTTACAATATAAAAGAATATTTTGAATATTCAATGTGAATGTGGAATACTTGTATTGTATATGTATCTATATGTAAATGTCAAATGTAATTACTTAATTAATTAATTACTTTATTTTTAAATTTGACTGGAGCTTCTGTATTGTGCATGATGCTTAAATAAATAATCTTGTAATCTTGTAATCAAATATGGGGTAGTTTCACTGGAACTTGGAAAACTGTGATCGGCTATATTATTAAAAGGAAGATATTAAACGAAATGTTCGCTTCATCACCACACCATTCATATCTACTTCGCTGTAAATTCTAAACACAAGATTAAAATAAAAATAAAAGGATGCGCAAAATACGTCCGTACGTTTCAACTTAAAATGAAACATCTTTTCTTCTTGCCTTTTCTTTCTCACCTATGCGCTATATTTAACCACGTCTTCCTAGGTCTACTTTTGCTTTACATTTTGCTATTTTTATGCTTGGTTTCATACTTACTTGTACAAAGTCATAGCATTATCTATCATTCGCTTTTATTATTTTTTTTTTCTACTATTTGTCTTACTTATATTTTCGTTTCTCCCTGTCCTACTTTTTATTCCTCGCTATTTTTAAAAGTATATCTTTAGTAATTTCATTATTTTTATTCGAATAACTTTTTCAAGATTGTTTCATTGAGACTTGAAAAAAGATGGAGTAATGTCAGCAATAGTGATATTATAAAATAAAGAATATAAAACACATTTTTGCTCGGTAAGCCACGCCTAAGTCGTTCTACGCGCTATTGGAGGATTTAACATAAGTGCATTCTAGATATGCGGGATTTCCAAATCTAAACGAAACATACGATATGTAAAACTTTTCTAATAAGGATTTCAAAATACATCATTTGATATTTCTTCAATTTTTTTTTAATTCCAATGTCTTTCCTAAATTTTATAATAAAAATGTTCATTATTTAATTCTTGTCACTACTACCAAATGGAACAACTCACCAAAATTATTAATTTTATTTACTAAAGCGAATAAGAAAATAAAGATAATAATAAAACATTTTTTCTTCCTACATTATGATAAATTTTGTGTAATGGTTTTTCTAAATTACTCTTTGTATATATTTTCCGTTTATATTCACAAGTTAATATAACTTAAGGTAAATGGAAGATTGATTGCTACTTGCTTCCGCCGTACTTGAAATACTTCATTAAAGGCGAATAAGAACTCAAGGCGATACAAACTGGTAAATGAATTCTCCATCATTCCCGCAAATTAACTTTTCCTGTGCGTTTCTATCGAATTTCAAGGGCAGCCGAGTGTAATTTCCAAAGAATAGTAGTTTTATGTAAGTGCGTTTCGGCCTGTCCATTATCTCAACGCTCGACGTAGTAAACCATTCCGAATCGTCGGGCGTACTTTTTCTAAGCCCTTTATTTATTTGCTTTCGCAAAGCTGCATTTCTACATCAAACGGAAGATAAAAGGACGATTCTCTGTTAGTCCTAGTATCGCAGTCGGTGTCAGACTTAATGCAGCTTTGCTTCGAAATACGGTTCCTGTGTACAGAGCTCTCGAATGAATGGGAAGTCGCTCGTTTAATTTTATTTTAACTATCAGCATAAAATTTATTTTCAGCTCGCGAACGCTATTAGATTACTGCTCGCTGTGTGCGATAATTTACCGAACACTGCGCTCTGGATGCGTCTCTTCTTTGAGGCTTAATAAATTCGTAATTTTTCCGGAAAACTTTTTATTGATGCGCTCGCTGTGAGAGCAGTGATTCTAGTAAGTAGTGGGTGCAGTTTTTCCGAGACGTTTGTTATCATAAATCAGCACTTAGGAACACGTAATTAACGACCGAAAGTTTTCCGGCGCGTTTCTATTGAAATTAGGGTCAGCGCGTTTTAAATTAAAGTTTCCCATAAGAACTGCAACTGTTTCAGTTTCCGCATCACTGCGCCCGCTACTAACGTGAAATTAAATGACCCCAGATGCGGGAGTCGAATCGTGAGACGTGCTGCGAGAAAACAGCGGCGCTCATCACAGAATAACCTTATTGATTTTCTACGGTTACTGAAAGCATTATGAGACACTTACTAGTCTCATTACAACCGGTCGAACGTGTTCGCATTTCGTTCTATTTTTTTTCTTTGCCCTTAGGCTTTTAAAGTCAGCCTCCGATTTTGCACGGATTTTCTATTAAGGACATGGACAGGGATAGAACGAGTTCATTAATTTTTAGTACAAGATAATGGGTCATCTCATTTAGAAGTAACCGCGTTGCAATGATGAAACTTACGCAAGTATCGCCCCTGTTACTGAAGAACACCAGACCAATTTTCCTCTAATTTTTGCACCACCTGAAACTCCTATATCTAAATCCAAGCTTGAATTTCCACTTCTAATGTGACGCAAAAATGTAGTAAGTTCGACAAGTGACAGTCACTAACGAACTTTTAAAGCGTGGACACTGCTTGACCCATGGAGAGGCAGGATTGGTGATTTTTTCTCTATTAAATAATCTGTTCTTGTCCACCATGTTAATGAAAAACTGAAGATATTGCTTCGCGTATAGATGCCAAGACGGAATGCCATCGCGACAATTAAGATCGAGTTTAATCTCGTTTCGGGATTGGATACTAAAACATTCAAGTCCAAATCACCAACTTTATCATAAATATCGTGAGTGCCGTCTTAATAAGCACAGATTTTGGAAAAAACAAAACAACAACACGCTCTCCATAAGAAGGTGGGTTACCCACCAATTGAACAACTTCATATCTCGAAGTGTTCGGTTAAAACTCGTTATACAGTTGTAGTAGATCATTTTGTGTGAATTTGAAATCATTTTGACAAACAAAGATTTTGAAATTCTCGGTTGGAATTTACAAGGATAAGCAACTGCCACATTTTTATTTCATACAAATATAAACTTTTGTAATAGAAATGTAATGAACTTATATGAAATGTTTGTAGTGTAATTGTCAAAAATGGATTTACATATCATCATTTTTAAGGGAAATGGACAAACTATTACTGTCAAATGCTCCAAATGACATACCATATCATCATTATCCCAATCAACAGACTTGTCTTGCCTACATTTTTTTTCATATCAAAGGCAGGGTGTACTCTACGTGACCTCGAACGCTGAAAGAGTTAAAACCTAGTTAAAAAGTACTTACCACGGCGACAGTTATTTGACAACCAAGCAATTTTTGTATGACGTTATTTTCATGGTAGGTTTCTCACTTTCTGGAAATTCTTATTCTCATCGTTGTCCTTTTTAATTACCTTCTAAAGATACTGTAAATCCTCTGAAATCTGTAAAATATATGCTTTCACAACTCAAGTAGCAACAGACTAATAAAACTGCGGTTTATATTTTATTGTCAAGGCCAATAAAGGATAGATGAAGGTCATTAAAGATTGCAAGTAAAAATTTCTATTCACTTTAATTGTTCAAATATATGTATTTAGGTTCGAAATATCTAGGAAACTCTGTGCCAAACGGATCTTTGCAACAACAAAAACAGTATTTTATGCACTTAATTAAATTAGAATGTAACAGGTGAGCTCTCTCTGGTGCTTCCTAGAGAGAAAATGTACAAAGTTAATAATTCAAAGTGATCAAATCCTCTTAGGGATATTCCTTTATAAAATTTCTTTACGCATTCTCTAAGGCGGTAGAGCAGTAGATTAAGAATTTTTTTTTTAGTTACAGTAGTTTGCTAAAAAAAGATTACATCGACGTAATGAGATGTGAAATGTGTTAAACCGAATTTAAATTTGAATTTCCTTATGTTTTTTGACTTTATTATTTTGAGGACGCATTTTTGCGTTATTCTGTATTAAACGCGATAGGTGAGGAAACGTCAAGCCAAGTTATACTCTATGACCTGTTAAATTAAGGTTAAGGAGGATTTCGCTAAACTTAGCTCTCAAAACGGTCATCTGATACGATGGAAACGCCGATTTTCGCCGAGCTGCTAAATATGGTCCCACAACGAGAGCGTGGGGGAAACGTTCACGTTTACTCGCATCATCTCTAGGTGTTTGACTGATCCTTTCGAGTGCAGAGTCCTGCTGTAGCCGCACCTTCCTAGAGAATTAATTTCGAATCGAATACCAAAGAAGTTCATCACACTCTGACGATAATTTGAACTTGATTATAATATTTTTGTCTTAAATTCCATTCGATTCTAATTAAGTATTGAGGTAGTTTTGTTTTATAATTTATTCTGCATTAAAACCTGAAATTCCGACTTAACTAGTAAATCAAGCTCAGCGTAGAATTAAAACTGCGGAACGTAATTGCCGGGAAGCTTCGTTCATTATTGTATGCTGTTGGATGGAACGCGATGCGGAAATGGAAACGCGGGCCAGGGACAAAACTCCCTGGCGAAGAGCTTCAAGATTCAAGAACTTGTCTTCATCAGTCTTTCATTAAGAGCCCGCTTTTCGGGGCCCCCCAGTCAACACCATTCAGTTCCCACTTCGGCCGCCTAGAACTCAACCCTTCGAGTGCCATGTACATAAATCGAAGTAACTAATGTTTGTTGTAGGGCATATCGACGGGGCTTTTGTCCGGACGCGAAGTCGCTTTGTTTTCGCAACGCACACATAAATTTATTTCACAATCGGATGAAACACTTTCTAGATAACAAGAAAGTAACTTGTGATCTACACATTAGTCTTAAAAATTTATATGAGAAAAAGAAACAAAACAAAATTTATAGTAAGTATTATTTACTTAACAATTTTTATTGCAAAAGTATAGAGGCTGTCAAGACAGTTAAAGGTTGCCTGAGTAATAACAATTTTAAATTTGTTTCTTCTAAAAATAAACTCCTCGATGTAACATGACTTGAAAACATCATTAGTGTATATTCTCAAGGAGTAAAATTATTTGTGAAAGTGTACGTTGCTTTTCTAAAATGTGACAAATATATCTGCCGGTTTAGAATAATATTTTACAAGCTGCTGCTGGATTTTGCGAGCACTTATAAATTGTTCCATACATATTTATATTTCTTGAAAGCTTAAACGTACTTAAATATTTTGTGAGTCTTCAACAAATGTAGACTAAACAACGTAAATAAGAAAAACTTGTAAATGTCTATGAAGAACATTTTTTTTGAGACCTGTACAATAAAAAAACTATCAAATCGTATAAAAATAAATAAATTATTAAAAAATATATGTTTACAGAACTTAAATACATATATACATTAATATACATAAAAAATAATACCTAATTTGTAATGTATTTCATCCGACACCTTTTAAATAATTCCGTAATTGACGTTTTGTTGTACATTGATAGCTTTCTAAGAAAAATAATAACATAATGATATTCCTTAATTCATTTCTAAGTAAATTTTACGTAGAGAAAATATTTAACTTCTTTCCCTATGAAATTTTCAATACAATGTTTATACATTGACGTAGGTGTTACTCTTTAATTGTTTTTATTTCTTCTGTCATATCTTCGCTGATTTGGATCGATTTTTAGGCGTTCCGTTCGTATACTATTAGTTAACACCGCCATAAATTAAACAGATCCAAATCACAAGCATTTTATTGAGCTTAGAATTTGACAAATGTATTTTGTAAAAGTAAAAATTAAGCTTCGGTGAATTTGAACTGAAACTGATCCAAATTTATAGAGTCGAATTCATTCTACATGTGAGTCGAATGCAGCTTTCAACTCCAAATCGCGTAATACAGTGTGACCTTTAATGTTCAATTCCTTGTCGAAATATGTTTCGTAATTTTTAATCCTTCGTGTTACAAAGTCTCACTTTTTTAGTTTCTTTGAAAGGAAATACTGTAAATATAGATCCCTAATTACAATGTATCGTTCTTTTTTTCTTCCATTCATTCTCCCTCAATCTTTCCTTTTAAAGACGCTTTTTTGAGTATTGTTCTCCAATCTGGGAACATTTTTTAACACTTATTTGAAACCATAAGCTGAGGCATTAGCAATTATTAAGTTTAGCGGTAATTTCAAATTATTCTGACACTTCATCAAGAATTTCTTCTCTGAAGATAAGTTTAAAAAATTCTTAATTTTTCTTGTTCTGAAATGTATTGCCGACAAAAAACTAACTTCATTGTGTGCCTACATTTCATAATGCTTCGTTTCTTTTCTCAAGACTCTGAAACTCTCACAACTGAATCGAAATACCACAAATTCAACCCAGATGGAATTTGTTTATAGTTTACATTTTTTGCTGAACCCATTTAGGGTTTGAAATATTTCTTGCAGAACTGTACTTTATATTGTTACATCTCGCACCGCCGATAAATAAATTTTTATAATTTGCACACCATCTAGCGTCTCGAATGTCATAGAAACTTCAAGAAGTATACTCTAGGTGGTCTAGGAATTATACTCGAAGACTCTGTTAACAACGAATCATAGAATGGTAAATAATAGAAGTGCTCTGCTGCTGTTAAGCGACTGTGGACAATTCAAGAATTTTTAATTAAAATGCTTATTTATTTGAACCCCAAATTCGTAGCAATATATTCCTAAAGTCTTCTTCTTAAAGTAGCCTGTTTCGAGCATCTTATAAACTACTTGAAAGTTTGCAAGTTTGCTTATTACCAGCCTCAATTAAAGGAAAGACGTTTTCCATAAGATATTCAGCAAAATATTTAGTTTTATAGTACAGTACGCAGCTTAGTAAAGTGTACCACATCCTCCTGTTTGTATTTTCTTTATTGTTCTGAAATTATGTAACAAACTAGTTACTTTAAAATATATTCCTCGTTATTGTAATCTACCTTAGGGTACCTACACCTCGTGTCTAACTTACGAACAAATGCTTTCCTTCTGCCCTGCACCCAGTACATCCTAGCAACCCCCCTGCACGTATTCGTCGTCGCATAGGACATTTCAAATTATTTGAAACTCATGAAATACTGTTATACAAATAACTTTCGGGGTTTTAAATAACACACAGTGTCAATTCCTTTTTATAATTTGCTTGCTGCATTTTGCTTTGTAATTCTTTCATCATTCCTTTAATCAGAAATGTTTTCGCAGGAATTGCATAAATCACCAAGTGCCATGGCCATTGATAGACGTTATCACGGTCTGTCTTATAATAAGTGGAAATTTGGTGTAATTGACTAATAGTTAGTGAAATGTCTGAAAAAAATTGCAATTCATGAACTACCTGGAGTTGTTTACATTTTCACGAAATGTTTTTATATTATACAATGTGTAAACGTTTCATGAAACGACTAGACAGTTCCTACAATGTTCAGTTTCATTAACAATAGAAGAGCCCTTCCTTTGCCACTTACAAATGGCAAAGTCGAAACGAGGCTCGTATGTACAATTACACATATTTTTGACACGCAAGAGTCGCCCAGTATAATAACAATAATGCCAATAAAAATAAAGCGTTAGAAAGGTTAACTTCTGTCCTTAATTATGAAATTCTGTTGATAAGTAACGTCTCGAGCCCTCGAAACTAAGTTTTGAACAATAAAAATTAAATTTGAAGCAAAATACTGCATTTAATTTTTCAAACATCTTGTCCAGTCTTGTTGTAGACATTTTTTTATTAGAAAAAAGTTTTATTTTCATACTGAATTGTTGACGTGCGATGAATTTTGTCGCCGACTGTATTACATGTAACTTTTTTCCTTGATTAAAAAGAGACGTCATTTATTCGTGGCTACTTCCGTTTATCTGGAGAAAAACGTAATCTGGAGGACTCAATAACGTAGCAAGTGAAGTGTGAACTTCACAGAATCGTACGGCATGATTGCGCTCCGGCAGTATGTGCTATTGCAGACATGTACTTTCCGGGCACCTTCGGTGACGTTGATTTCGTAGGAAGAAAGATAAAGGCCGTCCCAAAGTTTATCGAGTTCCGTGCCAACCATAACAAACATGTCTGATGAACCTGACGGTCGTCACCGGCATCGTAATCAGTCCAACGCTGCTGACCTACCGGAGAGAAAGATGCCAAGATTTTCCGCTTAAATTTTTAAACGTTGCGTTTTATTGATGGAGACGACGAAATTAAATTTCTTCTAGGTCTTTGATTAAAATCGATCTTATTTTTAAATTATTAATTATTGTAATTTCAATTTTTCGTATTTCACTGCAACCATAAATTTCCTCGAGATAGAAACGGACTCGGCGAATATCGATCGAATCTTCCGCTCGTGTCTAAGTTCCGCACTCCTCTTCCTATCTTTGGGCATTATGCTCGCGACCTTTATTAATCAGTCTCTTCCGAGCGCGGCCATTATCTCTTATTCGGTGAATTATTGCCTATTCATAGCGTTTCATGCACACACACACACGTTCATTAGCGTAGGCAATTAGACTCCGCGAGGCTTACATTATTCGGATGGGGAACGTTTCCTGGCAACGCCTTCTGTGCAATGTCTGTTTTTCGCGCATCGTGAACTTAAGTTCAGACGCATTCAATTTTTTAAATCTACTATTATTTATACGTATTTATTATTTAAAATGCAAGCTAATTAACAATTTTTAATTGTTGTTTCAGGTGAGCTTAAATGGGCAGAACTTTCATTCGTAAGTAATCAATTTGGAATTTGATTCAGATCTAAATGAAAGAATGACAAAGTTCTGAAGAGCCTTCGTTTCGAAATTTAAGAAATCATATTTATTATTTGACAACTTAAATGGAAATATTTTTTTAATAATGCGTTATCGTAGGCAGATCAGAACTTTTATCATTCTTTCATTTTGCTTGTTTTAGCTTTTCAACTCAAATCTCGAAAGCACGGGCAGTATTCGATTAAAAAAATTTTTATAGAAAACTTTTATTTCTTTTCACGATATCTACCGTAATACCGAGTTTGGTGCATCTTCATTGAAACAGGCTGTATAGTCAATTAACTTGACCTCTACACTATCAAACTAATAGTATGGTGGCATCACTGTACACTTGTGATATTTGCTGTTTTATTGAACAGTACTTTTTAATCTATTCATTGTCATTTAATACATTTTAGACAGGTGTTGTTAATTTTAGAGCAAATAAATATTTTCTAACGTTTTTCTAATCTCGCTTTTATCCACTGACATGTTAGTAACGATGTACAAGTACACTCAAAATCATGATTACTTGCAAATTTTGACGCTGACAATGCAGGTGTCAAGTAAACAGACAATACTGGGCAAGGCACTATCGCATTTGTAATTGACTAATAAAAAGACAAGTGCATGACTTTACTCAAACTTGCCACATTTATTACCTGTTTATGTAAAGTTACACTAACTGTGTTTCATGCTTAATCATCAGAAATCTCCAATAAAAAAGTAACATGTGTACAAAAAGTTTTCCCATCTAGCATGTTACTACTTTTTCGCATATTCACGTATATTCCTTACTTGATCCGTACCCTAAACAGACAAGTAAACAAACATAACTTAATAAAAAATTGTTTTATTGATTTAATTTGACAATGGTTTTCACATTGGATGAAAAACCTTTTATGGTTGAATACTACTTTCGGAATGCCCAAAAAATCAATGGCGAATGGACCTATTCTATTCCTGCTAGTACTACAAAATTTCAGGAAAAATTTCCAGAGACTGTATTTCTCTACCACAAATTTGTTAATCAACTTCAGTACTCTATAGGACTACTCAGAGAAACTGGCAGTGTGACTAGAAAACAGGCATCAGGTAGGCCTAAAGTAAGAACTGATGAGGTAGTTGAAAATGTGAGGCAAATTATGACTGATGCTTCTCGCACTTCCATCCGTCACCTATCACAAGTTGATCTTTCTGTCGGGACCTACAGAACTATTCTAAGAAAGGTCTTGCAAATGTTCCCTTATCGTTTGACTGCCGCGCATGAATTGCTTCCAGTAG
Organism: Serrognathus titanus; assembly: GCA_039766575.1. NCBI lineage: Eukaryota > Metazoa > Arthropoda > Insecta > Coleoptera > Lucanidae > Serrognathus > Serrognathus titanus. The sequence continues at coordinate 47,038,597 of CM077914.1, read as the reverse complement.
ATTTTGAACCAAGGCGAAGATTTTGGTTTTTAAACAATATTGACAATGACGATTTGTTGGACAAAACTTTATTTTCTGATGAGGCCAGGTTCCATTTAACAGGATACATTAATTCCCAAAATATGAGGATCTGGAGTCCAGAGAACCCTCACATTTTCATAGAAGCCTCACTCCATCCACAGAAAATTGGTGTTTGGATAGGTTTAAGTCGGAGAAGATTGTTAGGTCCAATATTTTACATTAACAGCACTTAGATATTGCGAAGGGATTTTGCTTCCATTTATTAATCAACTGCATAATGACGAGTTGCAATTTGGATATTTCCCGCAGGATGGAGCAACGGCTCATGCTGCTGGAGATACTTTAAATTTCCTTCAAGAGTTTTTTGGAGATCGGATAATTAGCAGAATTAAGGTAAACATATGGTCTCCGCGATCTTGCGATCTAACTCCTTTGGATTTCTTTGTTTGGCCCTACTTGAAAAATTCCATTCTTAAAACGCCCGTTAATGATTTATAGGAACTTATCCAAAGAATCATCGAACAGTGTGATGAAATAAATAAACAATTCTCCCCAAATTTTGCAAAATGCTAATGGTTGTCGCAGGAGAGTTAGAAATACCTCGAAGAAGACGGAGGTCATTTTCAAAATCTGTTGTGAATTCATGTTCAACGTTATTTTCAATGTTTTATTTTGTTTGGTATACGTAATAAATCGTAATTATTGGTTATGATTTTCTGTTGGCGTTATATCAAGGTTAGATGTCAATTTGGCGTTTACTGATTAAGTAAGGAACATACGTGAACATGCAAGAAAATGAGAGCAGCACACTAGATGGGAAAACTTTTTGTACACACGTACATTATGCGAGTTAGCTTCAGCATTTGTAATTTAAAATTTAAATGTGCAGAGTTATTAAATGACTGAAGTATAGCAACACCCTGTATAAATATTTTTTATTATTATTTTTTAAACGTGACTGTCTCAACTCTCAAGTCTGTTTCATTTAGACGCATCTAGCTTTAATAAGCTTTGAATAATTTCAAAACTAGGAAAAGAGTTCGATATAGAACTCAGAAATGTCGTATGTACCATTTTTTTAATTCATTCAGTTGCTTGTGATTTTTATTATATCAAAAATACCTTGACCTCTTTTTTTTCTTAAGAAAAATCCCTCCTCGACATATATATGAATCTCATACAAAGGTGTATACCGTGCACATTTTCACAAACATGTAGTACACAGCTTATTTACACTTAAGTACACATCCTTAGACATCAACAAAAGGATGTTTTCCTAAATGTAGAAAACAACAATTTTGTCGGGACAACAAAGAGTGAATACTCAGTGTTTTATTTGCGAGCTGCCTTCTCCGCCCTTCTTCTCGTCGTAATAGATGTAATAGATACCTGCTCATTCAGAGGGTTTAAGTAACAAATTGTTTGTTTTTGCAGCACCAGATCAAGTCGAAACTGAAAAAAATATATAGGTCGGCCTGACGTTATAAATAAACCAACAAAGAGTTGTTTAGATTTGATGACTGCGTGAACATATACAGTTTTATTCGTTGCAAACAAAAAAAAACTGTCCTAGGGTAATAAATAGATGACACAACCTGAATTCTAGATATATATGGTTTGAGGTTCCTAAAGTTTTCGCAGAACTTTGTTTAAATCGTCCTCGAGGGACTTACCTCGAAAGTTGTAGCTGCACGAAACAGACTGCATTATACTTCATAATCAGTTTTATCACGGAGATCAATACGTAAACCACAATTTCATAAGACGAAAATTCGCCTTATCTAACCACAAAACACGCCAAAATTATATTTGGAAAACATTTACGTTATGACGTACAACATATTTTTTGAAGCATTGTGTAAACTTCCGTCCAGTTTTATTAAAAAATAAACGCCACTTATTTAGTCAGATATTCTTAGGTAAGCCTCCGTGTTTTGAATCTTAAAGGACTGTCTCTTTCCACCGCTCGCTGACGTTCATAATTGCTTCAGTAATTCGCTTCTCGATTTTGAATAAAGATGCAGATGATAAATTACACCAGTTAGCGCGAGAGTCGTTTATGTGCAAGGATAAAACAACTTCGTAGAAATAATTTCATTTCTGCGAATCTGTTTCGCCGGTGTTTCCCCCTAAAAAAATCTCTGAATGGAATGGAGGTAAAAATAAATTAAGTTTTCTTCTTATGCTGTGGATGCCTTTCTTCTCACGTTGTGAATTGAAATCTGTGAAATATTCTAAAAAAAAAAAAAGAAGTCTGGGCGTTTCTTAAAGATTGAAAATTATAGTCTCCAAAATCTAACTGTTTAGTTGTAATTATACAATTAGAATTAAAATAGGACAAGAAACACATTTTGATGAAATATGAGAGTTGGAAAAGAAGAAAAGATCAACCAATATATTTCGCAAATGTGGACATTAAAGCTAATTGGAGTACATTACAGGATATTAATTAAATTACTCGAAGAAACGTATGGATGAAGAATTTAAAAAAAGAAAATAAATACATTTCTTGAGTGATATTATTCTCACAAACAAGAAGACTATTCTCAGAATTGTATCAATTGTGCAACTTCAAATGCCGTTTATGTCACACAGCTGCAATTAAAGAGGACCTTTTACTTTTGGTTTTTGGTTTTGAATTTCGTCTGGTATCGCCTCGAAAGAAATGAACTCACAATTCTCACTTTCCGTTCTTCTTCCATTCTTCATACGTAGAGAAGGGCATTCATATGATCCGCTTAAAAAATAATATCTTACAGTTCTTCTGATTGTAGCCCCCACATCTTGTTCTAAAACTAATTTCACGTGTACGTGTCGGGGTGGTACTGTTACTTTCGCTTTTTAGTAATTTTTATCTCTTAAGAGGTAAGACGTAACAGGTTTTCTAACTGGTGTAGTAAGATCATTCACCTCCTTCTTCTTATCTCGCTTGTGTTGGTATCTCCTTCGTCATTCTCGTTTACCTTCGTCTCTCTTTATTCTCCTATTATTATGAATAGAAATCCCCAAATTTTTTGCATTGTCTAAGTCGATCTTTCTTTGCTGTCCTATTGTTAACAGGCTTCCCATTTTTTTGCAGCAGTCATTTTCATTGATTCCCTTGCATATAGACTAGACTGCTATTATTTCCTGATGTTCTCTCGTTGTTCTTCAAATCTACCTTTATAATTCTTTCATTTGTGTTGTCATATTCTGATGAATTGAGTTATTCCTTTCTATTGTAGGGGTGGCTTATGGCTGGAAAATAACATGGCAACTCTATGACTATGACTATTATTGCTTTTTAATTCTCATTTGCTGCGACATCGTTACATAACGGATATCCACGAAAAAAAAAAACGGAACACAAAGAAATTGCTTCGTTGACTTCAATTCAAACTGTTTAAATAAAGTTTCAGTTTAATTAGTCTTTATTGCGAAAAAAATGGTTATACTAGCCATATTACGCAGGACATCATTAGGTAGCTTCTTAGATACTGACTTTCATTTGTTTTTGAAGCTACTCTCATTTTTAATGTTAGACTTCATCTATTAATTTTTAACGATTGTCCACGTCCAACACATTTCGATAAACCGCAGCTTCTAACAATTTGACGGATTTGCTTTTGCTTTTCAAATTAATTATGTTAATTAACAATGTTATCTTGAAGCCAAGTTTTGAGAGTAATGATAGCTGAGTTGAGACCCTTGAAACTTACTGATAAAAGGTAAAAGGCACTCCTTAAGAGACTCTTCAGTGCACATTCTTGGTTTATGGTTATCTGTGCCAAGGATAAGTCACTCTTCTAGCCTGTCATACCAAATATTTCTTAATCTTGACTTTTATCTTTTTTTCAGTTTCAACCCGTTTCTCAATTATAGACGTTTCTTTAGCAGTATAAAGCTGCAATAAGGGAAGCTGCCGGAAATCAACCTTAACGTAGGTGTTGTCTCCATGATGACCCAACTTGCCTTCCTCACGTGTTTTTCGAACAGCTTCCACGCACGTAATTCGCCCAACTTTCTCTTGACTTCATTCCTATCGGGTAGGACCCAGTTTTGTAGGAACGTAGCCCTACACGAAATTTAGGTTTTCATACTATGATTTTGATACGAAATTCTTGCGTCACATCTCTTCTGGAAATTCCTGGGTAAAGTCGGGTTAATTTCCTCAATTTTACCAAAAACAATTAACAATTTTTTACCATTTTGCGTCATTTGATTCTCTTCGTCTTCCATCACCGAATCACTATGTGTGCACAGTGGTTTTTGGAATTCCTATTTCTTTAGGAACCATTGAAATAAAGTTAATTTTTTTTATTATATGCCGTGCGTATAAATCTGAGTTAAGAAATATACAGCGAAATGACATCACGTGAAAAAAGTCGCAAGATTATTTCACGAAAGTTAGAAGGAGATAGCTATATAAATATTCTTTAACTTATCAATCGATCGATTGGCATATATTAAAAAAATGAACTGAATATATTAAGCCGCTACGCCAAATGGCATTGCCAAAAGTGATGTGGATGTTTTCGTTGACCCGTGCCAACTGGTATACCGACTCGAAGCCAACGAAACTCGGTCCGGATCAAAGAAAGCCGCCTGACAAGTATAGTGAAGACGTGACAACTGGCCTCCTTCGGTTTCGGTGAATTCCCAAGCGACGTTCGCACCAGGTATTCATTTGAACTTTGGGAAAAATGGAGTGGTCAAATGATAAAGTGTTGTCGTTAATTGACGTGTATCGCAATCGACCCATCATAAATGGGAGGAACCGCAAAGAAACGACAAGACGTTCATGTGCTGGAATGACTCTTCTGAATGAAGTGTCCCTCAAAATCACTGCTCGTCATTCGGAAACCACCTCCACGTCTGTATTCGTGACTTAACTCGACCACATCGTCCAAAATCAAATCTTTCATCAGTTCACTTCCTCCATATCGAGCTCTACCTCTAACAAGGCTCGGACGTACCACTACGAGATAAATATTTGGTATATCAAATTTTCCCTATTTAAATAGGCCTTTCTGGCTTATGCAATTTTGTACTAAAAATATAAAATTATTATAAAATTGTTACTGTCAAAAGTCAGTATAAGCCAATGAGATGCCTTACAAGATTCTTTAGGTGACAGAAAAAGCAACCGCCGTTGCTAAGCTGGAAAAGGGATGGTCTTTGCAAAGAGTAGCAGATCATCTAGATTAAAAAAAATCCATTATCCAGAACCTCAACAGGAAATGTGAGGAAACGCATTCGTTGGCCCTCGTATTCCTCGTGCGGGTCGTAAATGGACGACAACACACGATGAAGACGATGATCTTGTTAATTATGTGACAAACCATCCCTTTTCTGCGGCTATAGAGGCTAGACTGGAATGACGTGATGCTTCCGTCTGTTAATGACGATTTTGTGTATCAGTAGGTTGAGTATGACACTAGACGTACGTTTCTTTTAAAATTTCATCGAAAAAGACTAAAGAATTCTATTTTCTAGGATAATTCTCCTGTGCATAAAGCGAGAATCGTGTAAGATTGGGTGACAGAAAATGAACTCAAGAAGTCCGGATATTAACCCGATTGAGAACATTTGGGGTTACATCGTTACAAAAAATTACAGGAATTGTTTTAGGCCGCAGAATGGAATTGATTTGCTCAGTTCAACATGCATGGGAAACTCTCACTCCGCAATGCACACGAACATTGGTAGAATCAATGAGCCGAAAGCTTCTGATGTGTTGGAACAGAATCGTGGTTCAATAAAATATTAATTTTTTTCATGTCTCAATTCTAGCATTTCAATATGCTAAAATTTTGAAAATTCAGCCTACTTTATAAAGCAACCGTACCAATTATTTATCTCGCAATAATACCCAAAATTGTCGATCTCGTGGTTCATTACTTGATCGACTATTATTACGACTGCATCAGCAACAAGCAACATCACGACTGAATAATATTTCCAATGTGGACGCAATGACTTGTGGCAACAGGCTTTGCTTCTTTGCATGTATTGGCACAATGTGTACGTGGCTTTAGATGGACCCCTAATTGAGGCCTATTGAACCTTTCTGATTTTTACTAAGTATAGTGTATGACTTTTACATCCGAGGAACTAATTTCTAGGATAATTTCCAAACTTCACCAATTCAAAAGCAAAAAAAGAAACGAATTTTCAGTTGATGGCCAGTACGAAAGCAAAAATAAGGATGCCGATTGTATAAGAATATACAAGGGTAATAGAATAAGTTTCGCTTATTAATACTGTAAGTTCTTCAACACATTCTGCAAATATTAATGGTCTAGCTCAAAAATAAATAAAAAAATAAAAGCTGACCTACCACAAGAATGTATCGTCTTTAGTTTGAAAATCTCTGCTCGTAAACACATCGTAAAACAAGCTCCAGCAAAATTTACGGTCAACAGTTCAATGTCACCTATAAGCAATTCGATAACGGAAGAAGCTTCTAAAATAACCACGCACGTTGATTACTGAATTAATTAATTATGAGGCAAATTTTACGTCTTGTTAATACAGTTTACAGCTGCTGCTCATAAAAGTGTAGCCATTTACATCAGTAAAATAAAGTATTGCAATCTTCGATTCATTAAATAATCGACAATAATTACATCATGATACTTTTAAGCAAATAACACACCTCCTGTAAGAGGCTGCTAAAGTTTAAGGGTACGTTAAAATTCAAAGTAGAGTCTTGTGATTGGTTATTACTGGTAACAAAATTTAAAAATTCAAAATAGAGTCTTGTGAGTGGTTGTAACTATACAAAATTTAACAACCCTTTAAATTTAACGTCTTCGATACAGAATACGCCCTAATGTGATTTAATTTGTTAATTTAGCATCGGTCCATTTATTTATTTCTGTTAATGAATACATGTTAATCTGCACGCTCTGCCGGAATTTTGTTTGTGTAGTCTGAACGTAATGAAGTAATAAAATCATAAATTAAGAAATGATGAGTATCGGCGTGCCTAATACTTTTAGAATATCACTTCTATAGAGTTAATTATTATCTAATATTTTACTTACTATTAGGTATGATTCCTGATTACTGTTTTGAAAAATCCGTATTTCTATTACTTAAATACTAATAAAAATTAAAACGTAAATGTTTGCCCATTATTTTTTTATCGCTTACTTATCACTAACTACTAATCTACGTATTCTTTCGTACGAAAGCCATTAATGACCTGCCTCGACGTTCACTGTATCACATCTGTGGGTTTTCTGTTCCATCATTTATTGCACATTTAAATTACATCCAGTGCTTCTCAAACATTTCTTGTAAAAAGTAAACGTAGATTTTTCCATAGTTATTATTGACCCTTGCCTTATACGTATGTCATAACTTCTCTTCTTTTCTTGTGTTTTAATAATCATTACAGTACGTGAAACTTATTCATTACACTCTATATAATTGGTTATTGATGATTTGACTCATTTATCTATTATGGTTATTAAAATTTGTTCGGAATAAATATAAATGCGTTACAAAGTTTGTGCGAATTTTTAGTTAACGCACCCTTAACAACAAAGTAAATCTCATTGAATTCGTATGTGAAGGTCTTAGTGCCTTGTCTACTTTTTAATTTACTCTCGTATAAATATGGTTATATGCATATAATAAACACTACTACAATCAGTTAAGAAATATGAAAAAATAATGTTTCCTTCTCAAAATTTCATTGTCGGTTTCTTTTTTTGGAATATTATAATGGTACTTGTTTATACATTAGAAATTTTAAGTTGACGTTTTTTGAGTTGTATCAGTTTTTCGAGGTATAACGATATGGCTACGTTCATAGCTGCAGAACATTGGAAAAATTAGTCGTTACGAGTGCACAATTCACGGTCCCGTCGTTTTTCGTTCGTGCATACAAACCAAATAACCAAGTCCGACCATATTGCACTCGTGACGATTAAATTACGGGACACGCTTGCTCATGCAGGAACAAATTAACGTAATATTTTATACAGCATGATTTCGGGCCCTTCCTGCAAGTGATACACGTCCGTAAGTTTCCGCGCAAAAACACGCATGAAATACACATCTCATAAATGAATTAATTAAAATTCCCGAAAAGCCCACTAGATCGTAGCATGTTCCCGGCGAGGCCGCAACCGCACCGCCTCCACAGATCATATCTCGGTGGATTAGGTTCGCAGGCATTGTCCGCTCCTTTCCCGTTCTTACGGGGCTTAGAGTGGCATAGTGGACGCGCGATAATGACCGCGATTTGGGTGAACTTGTAATCCGTGTTATTTGCAGTCCGGTGCCAGGGACCACAATCACAGGCCCAGTCGATATCTGGAGTCAGCCCGTGCCCGGACCGCTCCTCTCTATCGATTATTCATTATTTATACAAACGTTCTTATTATTCCGCGCTGAGCTTTCCTTTTTTACTACTTATGGAAACTTGCCCTCACAAAGCTCTGCGAGTTTTTATATTATTCCCAGGATTCGGTCGTATTCCCTTTTTCATTACTTTCCAAGAATGCTTAATGATCCTCTTGATCGCTCAGTTGAGACTCACTCCTTATCTCTTCCCTCTGAGAAACTTGTCTTCTAATTGCAATAACGAATTAAATTAACGTAGTTTAATTATAATAGAAACGCTCACTTCCGATGGGCGTCAAGAAATAATGATTGTCATCTCAGATAATCATGATCATCTGTGACACGTCCACTAATTTCACATTACGTTTTTATATCGTTCGTTGCGCGGACGAGATCGCCTCGTGTTCCAAGCGTTTTGAGTTATTTCGCTTTCTGTTTGCACAGCAAAAGTCTGAAACACGAGGGTAAAACGAGCTTCCCACTTCAAGAGATCAAACACAATTAGCCAGAACAGTGTTTTATTAAGTAAGTGCAGGGCCTCTGAAGGACGACGTAAATACGTTATATTCGTCATTTTTTTCGGTCCTTATTACAAAACGGTGAATTAATTAACTGTAACTGTATTGAAGCTAACAGAAAAGTTATTAAATTCGTTTTTCAATTCGGTAAACATCAAATAATACCATTCTCATTCTATGTATTTAAATTGGAAAAAGTTTGTCTTCTGAGTATTTTGCATACCCTTTAATTTTATTTCCTGTAGCTCATAAATTAAAAGACGTTAAATCTTGTTCGTGTCAATTGAAAGCGAAAGCCTTATAATTTATAAATATATAAGGTGTAACCGAATTGTTTGGTCAGGTTACATGAATAAGTGTCGTAACCTTAACAACGAAAAAGGACCAATTAATGCTTCCATATTTTAGAATCGAAATAATTTGATAACGTTTTAAAATATTTATGTTTAAAATAATTTCATTTCTTACAAATTCAATTTAAAATGCTTCTTCATGTACGTTTTCTAAATTGCCAATTTTCGCGCAGTGTTTAGAAACTGGATATCAAATATCTTCAAAATTCAATTGATGCGAGATACATTATTTTTGCGAATCTTCTTAAGTATATTGAAATTCTTTCTCGACCGTCCAAAATTGTCGCATAATTTGGAATTATGTTTATCTGCAGAATAAATATTTATTATTCTGAAAAAGCTGTCAATTTAGAGCAAACCGTCAAACTGTCCAAGTAATTACAAATTTTGCAATAGCAGCTTAGCTCGTGAAAGTCATTCTAGACTACTTTACAGTCGTTTAACCTAATTTAAGACATGTAATGTAATGCCTCATTTTCACAGCTTTTTTTTTGATTTTAAAAGTAAGTTGAAGAACAGTTGGAAACGTAAGTAACGTAAGAAGTGGATGTATGATGTAAACAGAGGACATCTATACAGACTTAAACGTAATTTTAACAGTAACCGATATGTGAACTTAGAAAGTTTGCTATTTTTCATCTTAACTACAAATTTAAGCTCATGTTAAGTTGCGCATTTTTTTTTAAATTACGTGAACTAAAGATACTTAATTGCTTGCTTCTTATTGCTTAAAAATATCTGTATAAACAACATCAAGTAATTACTTGTTGTCCCAACCATTAATGTATGTTCTGCTTAACTTTGAACGTCACTTAGAATATGACTTGTACAATGATCTGTAACGTCAAATGTCACACTGCTTAAATTTAAGCTCAGCTTAAGCCATGCTTAAGGGCTTGATGCAACTGGCCATTAATGATATGGTGAACTTTTATTTTTCTTAAACTACATTAAATGAAATCGGCTTTTGCGCATGCGTAAGCTCAATAAAAATCAACAACATTGTGTGTCATGCCTTTTATGTATCTAAGAAGTGCATAATTCGCTAAGTAAATATTTGTGAAACTGATATTTTGACATTTGGAGGTCATTCAAGGTTGGTTTATGCAACATCAGTGCATTTAATAGTTAATGTAATGTAGCGTAAAATAATTTAAGGAGTAGACAGATCGTTTATGCGCGTCCTGCAATGCAATTTCATGTAAACTTCACGCATGCGACGAATCGTGATGGCTACCTATTTGTAAGAACTTGTTTGTGAAATAACAAAATATCACTCATTCATTTATATTTAGCAAATTGTGCACATTTCAAATAAAAAAAGACACCAATATGAAATACGTCAAACGATATTGATGTCCAACGATCATACATTCAATACTTTGAATCGCGATATCCTGCTGCGATCACTTTTTGACAAAACTTCGTATAGGAAATTAAAAAAAAAAATTGTTGCAAATCGGTTTTGATTGCAGTGGAGCATTTGAGCATCCTCTGTACAGCTCTTTTGGTCCTATTTGGGACCTCGTCAGCAGAAGCGTAGCTCGAGACTTCCACTGCAAACCAAACCGATCTGCCCAAGATTCTAGGACTTCCACTGCAATCAAAACAAAATTTCATATATTCATTTAATTTTCGATTAGGCTATGTGGACTTTAAGGACCATACCTAGGACGCTCCTCATAGGCTTAAAATAATGAGTACTTTAAGTTCATTAAGTGATCGTCGTCACTTTCATAGCTTGTTCTGGTTCAATATGCTATGGTTTCCAAAGTCTCCTATAGTTAACTTCCTCTTCGTTTCGGAATTATATTAAGGTAAAATTTTCCCCTAGTTTCTTTCTTAATTTAATTTTATATTGCATTATTTTACTATGTACTAATTGCAACTTGCAATTTGTTTCTATATTTATTGAAAGGCATGTCCCAGAGTTGACACAGCAATACAATGACAATGACGTGTTGTCAAATCATAAAAAGGACATTTGAGTTATATCCTTGATTATGAAGCTTAGGTAGAAGGTAAAGTGGTACTTTTCCTCCTCATACCTCTCTTCTGACTTTTATTTACTACAAGTACCAATTGAATCTTGTCATGTCATTGTCATTCGTTATTGGGAAATTCTAATTAATCAAACTTTTAATTTTTTCAAATGAATGTCTTCCTAACAGAATACCTTGCTCTGCCCTTTCTTTATATTTTGGCACTTTCAGACTTTTAATTTCTCAAAAAGCCAATTTCATAAAAGTTCACCATTTCTTACAATACGCTAGAGCCGGATTTTACAATGGCAAGATAAGCTGAGTATTCTTAGAACAATTTCGACGTAAATTATGGAAGTAGGTTAAAAAATAATGGGCGAATAGTTATTCTACGTTTGTAAAACTGGCCCTAATTCACTGTATCTTATGTAGGTATTGATTCCTTATATTATATTGCTTTACATTACAATTCACTAAGGCCCGATTTTACAATCGTCGGATAAACTGCGTAGGTATAACAATTTTCTTGGAATAACATGACGTAGATATGTAAGAACGTTAAAGGATATTCGGTGAATAGTTATTATTCGGCGAATTATTCCACGATTGTAAAACTGGGTCTTAATGATACTGCACAAACCAGCAAAATACAAATGGAATATTCTCAACAATGTATATACTAAGAACTATTTGAATCGAATAATCAAACCACTCTAATTTATCATTATAGGTTCGATTTCACAATCAAGCATTGCAGAACGTGCATAAACGCTCTGTCTATTCCTTAAATTACATTATGTTACACTTCATTAACTATTAAATTAAAATAAATTATTTTAAAACGGCACTAAAATTGGCATTACGTTTCACTATCGTTTGATGGCTTCGTCACTCCTGAAACGTAGAACGTTAATGCCAATTTTTAGTGTCCGTTTTAAAATAACTTATTACGAAGAACCTACTTTAATTATTAAATACTAAAATATGGTTACATCCGTAATTTCGATAAATATATATTTTGTAGTAGTCACATTATGTATGAGCTAGCCGAAGATTCTAGAGCTTTCCAGGTGTGCCTCTAACTGAGGGGCAGAAGTTATTGGATCATTTGCTACTTGTTCCACATGTTCGAAGGAGTGATTTATTATGGGTGTATTCCACTTAGGGCTTACAACGCCCACTCAAAACGTCATAGATGACGACCGTTTTAAGTTCACAGCGCCCAAAATTCTTAGGTGAATAAACAATGTTTCTGTACGCTTTTTTCAAATTGTAAAATAACTACTAACATATAAAATCCTAAATCAGACAGAATTATTGAAGTATAATTGTGCTCATCGTAGACACTATGTATTTTATTCAATAACTTCCTGAATTTTAGAATTTATTCACTGGTCTCAGACATAGTTTTCGAAATAGATTCGTTGCATTGCAGCAAGAAAATTAATCATCGTCAAAGCTTAACGAGCTCTCAGATATATTATTTTGTGTGCATCAGTAAAGTAGTGACAGCAGCCATGTTTTTCACATAGTCATCCTGAAAATCCAGTAAAGAATTTGCTTGCGCCGCTTATGAGCTAGTAGAACGAGGTCATGGGTGCAAGCTTAGTGAACCTCAAGTGGAACGTACCCTATATAATCGAAAACAGGCGCGCTATTTGAATCAGTTATTATTTTGGCTTACGGTTGGAACCGCGTCATGCATTCTACTGCCAACGTTTCGTTCGTTTTTGGCTCATATTTCATTTAAAAATCGATTCATCTGTAAATTTAAATTACATTTGATGACTTACATAAAAAGGAGTTGAATTCCAAGTTTTAATATTAGACAGAGAAAATAGTTTAATACAGTTTAAAATCTGACAATCCGGAACTTGAATAAAACAAAACGAACCGTCCGGATTGATCGTTCGTACGTATAGTCCTCTTCTTGAACTTGGAATTTGCATTTTAAAACTAACTTTAGAACGTATCTCAGAACAGAAATATGTCACCGGATGAATAGCGCAGACGTTGGGGCATTAAATCAGCGCGTCTACGGTGTATGTACGGCTCGTTCTGAAACGAAGGAGCACATTTTAATTTTCGGTAAGTTGCCCTTCTGGAGGTATGTGATTGAGAGATAAACAATTGAGTTCTATTTAAAATGACCGAAACTTATTAAACACTATCGTATGTGGAAGCATAAAATTTATCTAAAATAATGAGTAGAGATCAGAATGAAATATTTCGACACAAGCAAAAGTTACTCCATCTACGCAATCATGCAATTAGTTTCAGAGACGTTTCGCTTTGAAAGGCACTGTACGACTGCAATTTTTTGTTTAGTTTAATGATGTTCTAAATTTTATCATTTGCGACAAATATGTTAAAAATTCCAAACTGTCGTGAAATGTTAAGTGAAGTGTACTTCGCTCAGTTATGTATTCACCAAGCTTTGAGTTTAATGTTAATAACTAAGAAAAAAATACGATTTCATGCGGTGAAGTTATTAGTAACATATTAATTTGAAATTTTAATGCGAGGCAACTTCTTACACAACGAGCCGTTTTTACTGCGGTTGCAACGGCATCGGCGGATGACGGAACTATGGGAACAGCACGACCAAACTGTTCACCATAAATCATTAATCTTGAAAAGTAGATGACAATTTATATAGATTACAATGCCTTGGAACATTTACGATAGATATTGCACTCAGTGAGGCGACAAAAACTGTTCTAAATTGCTCGGCCAGTTCTTGCTTGACCGGTCCCCGTTGACACGGCTCCGGACCCGGCAAAAAGCTCAGGAGTACACTCCGACCGAACATTTAAACAAAGTTTTATGGAAAGTTTCCGCTTTTAAAATGTACTCCGAAGCGTCGTGGATTTTTTTATGCGTCAATATTTCAGTCGCAAAAACTCGAAGCTCTCGAGGTAATTTAGGACTTTTTTTTACCATCACTGAGATTTGTTCGCCATAAATAGTTTTAGTACGTAATAAATTTAATCTTATTTTTTTCTGTTTAAATTTGTAGAAGAATCCTTGATTTGCCGTAAAGGGTGGCGAGTGTTAAGAAGAAATTAGTGCAGGTAGTAAAAAAAATAAAAATTAGAAGAAGGCAAAATGTAGATTATACACATTTCCAGGGAAATTGTATTGCAACTTTTGTTTGTATTGTAATATCTTTGTTATATGGTCTAGACAAAAGTCCTCTATCTAAAATAACGCCGAAGATAATTTTTTTAACAATTTTAAGTAATTTTCTATCGCTGATTATAGGTATGCATAAATATGCAAAAATGTTATTGTTTATTTAAAGCATATTCAGAAATCAGTGAAAACTCTCAAGTAACACTTTATTATGTTTATACGGCAAGTCTTTAAAACTTTGAGCTTTTTAATTTGGTTTTGTGAACATTTTTTCAGAACTAATAAAGCACTTACATGCCCAAAATGGGCACAAGTAACAAAGTAAAATAGTGATATAGAAGTGCCTAAAAAGCAGCTTACAAAGTAATATGAATACTGTTTCCTATATTGTACAAAGGTTTGTACAACTGGTACAAATCTAATTAATAAATATGTTATAAAGCAATGGATGTCTACTTCATTTAAATAAAGTTTTATTGCGGCATACAAACTTTATACAGGTTTATAAATACATAAAGTAAGTTACCTATCTTTAAAAACACTTTTATTTTTATTTATTTTAAATGAATAAGTAATTCACAGTGTTTTTCAGTTTATAATTTTTTATGCAAAAAAATAATAATTAGATATTTCCCTACGTGGTTATAACAATGGCCACCGCAACCTACCAAGAGGGAATATAAATAATATGGCCGCTGACAGAAATGATATAATAAGAGCATGTGAGCAATTATAAACTTTTAAAAAGTTGGAATATAAAAAGGTTTTTTGAGTTATTTATTGTGCGACACAAACGCAAACTTTATAACAGTAAATTACTATTTTAATACTTTCAGTAAGATTTAATATTATGTAAAGCATTTATGACAGAGTAACACAACATAATTGCAAAAACATATTCTTTATGAATATTTTTATTTATGTCATGTAAATGAGGGACCCTTTAGAGTGGGATTGTTGAAAGGCCGTTGCATTGTAAAGTACCCATTCTAAGGAAGGAAGCCTCTATGAATACGTGCATTAGTCAGCTCTGCAGTATTTGACAGCTGAGTATGAAATTTACATTCTGATATCATTGGCAGTTCGTCTAAATTTTTTCACTATTTTCTGTATTATTCATTTCTCTAACACTTTTGATATTTTGTTAATATTTTTGAACATTATTTTTAACTTTTTGCGAAAATCTCCGGTTCTTTTATGCTTTGTTTAATTTAATGCGTCCATCCCTTACTTCTATAACCAGACAACTGTCATTGCAAATGCAAATACTACATCTTATTAAACTATTCTATTCGAAGAAGTTTGTTTCACGTTTTAGTTCGATAATAATCATTATACTGGGTGTTTCATTGAAGATGCATCAAACTTGGTATGCGGTTGAAAAGTTTCTTTGTAAATTTTTTTCTGTAATTAATAAATTTAGAGAAAATCGAAGGGAAAGCAAAGTCGCATATTTTTAGGATGGACTTTAAATGAGAATGAATGGATTGTTACTCATTCACTTACGAAATCGGTTTATTGGTTAATGAATGACGCACCAGTCGATTCGGCAAATCACATTTAAAACATCATGGTTGTTGGCAATCAATAAAAATAATAATTAGTCGTTTATTTTCTGTTCTCCATTTCATACGAATTTTCTAATTGTTAGTTGAAGAATTTTAGGATTGTTCAAACATTTAGTAGTTTGCGCTTATTTAAAAATTTATTATTCACATTGACCGTTGACCGTTTCATGAACTCGTTCGTAGAAATTTAGCGCCCAAGTACCTGGTTTTACCCAAAACATTTCGTTCGCCGTACTACCCCAATTAAAGACTTTATGGTATTAGACTTTCCATGAACGCAAAATTTACTAATTTCCTTTTCTTAGTACTATCTCACTTTCTTCTCAACCAATAACAATTTGTAATGTGCGACAAATACATACTAAATGCATATTTTTGCATAGCCCTACATATGTAATTCATTATTAAATTAAATAAGTTTAAATATCCACGCGATTTCACATCGCTGCTGTATTCGACGTGTGGCAAAGTTGAATACACCGAGCTTTCGGTCAAGGGCAAAATAAAATCCAGTCATAAATTTCTTCGCTGTTTATGGATTTATTACTCCCCCCCTTGCAGCTGTGTGTCATTCATAAATGCAATTTAGATCGCCGGTTTTGTTTTACAATTCCGCGCGCTACAGTATTTCAAAAAACATCGACTCCAAATTATGCAAATTTCAACTTGCTCTGATTAAAATTTTTTATTAAGAAATTTTGTTTGAAATAATCAAAAACGTTTGATGCACCTTCAATGAAATACGCTGTATAAAACCTTCAAAGTCAGCTACTAAATTTATAAAAGTATTTTGTAACAAATCACTGTATATTTATTATTTTATAGTGTTTAAACCACATTGTAAAACAATAATGAAATTATAATATTGATTTTTAAGGACTTTATTAAACACTCTCTGAAGCAAGTAAAATGTGTACAAAAATTTTTCCCATCTAGTGTGTTGCTCTCATTTTTTCGCATGTTCACATATGTTCCTTACTTAACCAGTAAACGTCAAATTGACATTTAACCTTGCATAACGTCACTAGAAATAATAATAATTACGATTTATTACGTATTAAAACCAAACAAAATAAAACATTGAAAATAACGTTGAACGTGAATTCACAACAGATGTTGAAAATGGCCTCCGTCTTCTTCGAGGCATTTTCTAACTTCTGCGACATCCATTAATAACATTTCGTAAAATGTGGAGAGAATTGTTTATTTCATCACACTTTCCGATGATTATTTAAGTAAGTTCCTGTAAATCATTAACGGGCGTTTTAAAAATGGAATTTTTCAAGTAGGGCCAAACAAAGAAATCCAAAGGAGTTAGATTGCAAGATTGCGAAGGCCATATGTTTTTCCTATTTGTGCTAATTATCCGATCTGCAAAAAAACTCTTGAAGGAAATTTAAAGTACCTCCAGCAGCATGGGCCGCTGCACCATCCTGCTGGAAATATCCAAATTGCAACCTGTCATCATGCAATTGATTAATAAATGGATGCAAAATCTCTTCCCAATACCTAAGTGCTGTTAGTGTGCCATTAAAAAATATTGGACCTACCAATCCTCTCCGACCTATCCAACCTATCCAAATACCAATTTTTTGTGGATGGAGTGGGACTTTCTATGAAAATATGAGGGTTTTCTAGACTCTAGATCCTCATATTTTGGGAATTAATGTATCCTGTTAAATGGAACCAGGTTTCATCGGAAAAGAAAGTTTGGTCTAACAAATCGTCATTGTCAATATTCTTTAAAAACCAATGGTTCAAAATCTACTGGAAGCCATTCATGCACGACAGTCAAACGATAAGGGAACATTTGCAAGTCCTTTCTTAGAATAGTTCTGGAGGTCCCGACAGAGAGATCAACTTGTTGTGACGGATGGAAGTGCGAGGAGCTTCAGTTATAATTTGTCTCACATTTTCAACTACCTCATCAGTTCTTAATTTAGGCCTTTCTAATACCTGTTTTCTAGCCACATTGCCAGTTTCTCTGAATAGTCCTACAGAATACTAAAGTTGATTAACCAATTTATGGTATAGAAATAACTGAAATTTTGTAGTACAATCAGGAATGGAATAGGTCCATTCGCCATTGATTATTTGGGCGTTTCGAAAGTAGGATTCAAGGAAAACCATTGTAAAATCAAATCAGTAAAACTTTTTTTTTAAAGCTATTTGTTTACTTGTCTATTTAGGGTATGGATGAAGAAGGAACATACGTGAACATGCGAAAAAATGAGAGCAACACACTAGGTGGGAAAACTTTTTGTACACATGTTATAAATAACGTATGGTTCAATAAATTTCAGTTCGCAGGCAGCTGTGGAATAAAATTTCATGTCTTAGGTTAATACAGGTCTTGCTGTCGCCTTGACATTGAGTTTTTGCATCGAACTTTTCTTTACTCAAAACCACTAGTTTAATTAAACTAATTTTTATTTTATAATTTGACAAAGTGGTTTTTACAACTGAACAGAAGGTTTACGTTATGGAATCTAACTTTCATACTGCACAAAAAGTCGGTGAAATTTGGAGGTACTCCATTTAGGATACTATAGATGAAGTTCAAGAGAAATTTCCTGCTGATCCTTCGATTATTATACTGTTGCGAATGTTTTAAATCTTTATGTAGCTTTATTCAGAGAATCAGGTAGCGTTGTAAGAAAAGAAGGTAGTGGCCGTTCTAACAAAAGAACAAGGGCCTCATTCAAAAAGATTCGTATACGTAATTGACGTCAAAATGACGTATTCATAGTGCTTCCTTGAGGCTTTCTTCAACGAGGGGCCCCTTAGAATGAAATTGTAGTAACGCAGTTGCATTAAAACAATACTCATTCTAAGGTCTCCCTTATTGAAGGAGGCCTCAAGGAAGTTCTACGAATACGGGCAGTAGACTCTCGTACAAAACTATATAAAACGTTCGAAATGTGCATACGAATCTTTTCAAATGGGTTGAGAATAGGGCTCCAGACGAGAACACCCAAACTGTTAATCAGATTGTAACTGAAACACCTACCTCTTCTATTCGCAGAATTTTACAAGAATCTAACCTTTTCTACACATGTCGTGTTTAACAAAACAATGCTGTGATTCAGACACGTTAACAAAGTTAAGACATGATTTTTTTTCACAGCCATTTATTGAACGTTACGTTACGAAAAGCTACTACAAGTTATTCTACTTATAGAAGGTACAAAGTAATATTTATAAAAATTAACTAAAATTGTGTAACTCGCGGTTACACAATTTTAGTTAATTTTCATCATTTTCATCTGGCAAGAAAACTTGATTTTGTGATATTTATAAATGCATTTTTATAAATGTTTCATTATAATATTATAAGCAGTTTTACAGCTTGTTTATAAACCTTATAGCCATTTAAGCATTTTGACTTATTGAAAACTAATAAATCAAAAAGATGCGAAATGTTACAAATAAACATTAATAATACAGTAATTTAGTTGTAAGAAGCAGTATGTGTATTGCTTGGGATGTCTCACATGTAAAGTACATGCATATAATTAATAATACTTATTTAATGAAGGAACGTGATAACGACTAAACAAGCCTACTAAATGAGTAGGTAGAGTCTTTAAATGACAACCCACGCAGCGAACGCCTGAACATCAGGAAGCATTCGAAAAATCGAGAAATTAATTCTTGAAGATCGACGAATTAGGATTCATCTTTTACATTACATTAGTTTGGAAAGACATAATTCATAAACGTCTAGCGATGTCCAAGGTGAGCGTAAGATGGATGTCCCGAATACTTACTTCCTTCGATAAACAATGGAGAATTGAAAGCTTGCTCTGGCTTTTGATTGCCTGTGAAGGACAAGAAGATAACTTCTTTGAGACACTTTTAACGGGGAACGAAACTTTGACTCTGACAATACACAAGAATCAATGCAATGGAAGCACACCTATTCTCCAACTCAAAGAAATTCAAACTTTGAACCATCGGCTGGCAAAGTGATGGTTTCGAGTTTTTGAGATTCCAAAGGAACTTTGAAGATTATCTTCAAGTGCGGTAAAGGTGGTTATTACGGTAATCTTTTAAGAAATTTGCAGGAGTCTATCAAACAAAATCGGCCTGAAAAAGCAGGGCAAAAACTTTTTATTTTACGCGACAACGCCCCTGTGCAAAAAATCGCTATTCGTGATTCTCTAAAGGATTTAGAGTTCTAAGTGTTATACCACACTTTCTGCGACCCTTACGATTATTTTCTATTTCGTCATTTAAAAAAACCTTCGGGGATAAAGATTATATACCGATGGTTTCATTGAAAAAAGGAGGAAACAAGACGGAAGTGACTGTTTTTCAAAATAAAGTGCGTAAAACACAATAGGTAAGGGGATTTAAGACAAGTACAGACGTAAATTTTTTTCCCACACATTTCCCCAAACTCACAGAATTTATCGGGGAAGGGTGTTTGGCGGCTACGACCCACTTTGATGTTATTATTTCTCCTTCGGCATTCACCTTCCAAACTGAGGAAACGATGAAAACCAGTTCGATGGTGCCACTATGAATCTGGAAATGATCTGAGCCATGCGAATTCTATCTCTCACATAGAACCCACTCACGCTAGGAGGGGATTCGAACCTTATGTTGCAGTTGCCCCGCCAAGTGTCAATCTCGTTGCTAGCCAACTCAAGAAACTTGGTTTTGCAACTATTCTACTACTACTAGTGGAATGGCAATGTGATTATTTTATTAGCAAATATCACAGGACTTTGTTGACTGAAATCTGCAATCTGCGAGCTTAGTGTTTTAATTGATAATAGTGTTTTAATTAATTGTTTTAAATGCAGGGTACCCATTCTAAATGGCGACCCTTGAAGATTTTAGAATAAGCAGCAAACCTATCAATCCAATCAGAAAAGATTTCGTGTTTTCATAATGTTCTAAAAGCACGGAAGCAAAATGTGTTGCATATTTTCTAATTTCAAAAGATTACAATTTAAAATGGACACCCTAGAGAAATATTTTTAGACATTACTGTCTCAATCCCGCCACTAATAAAGCCATTCTTCTGACTAAAAGATAAATCAAATCTGCGATACAATCACAGAAATTATAAGAATGGTCCAAGTATACTTCCTTGAGGCGCTCTAGGATTAGAAATTTTTAGTCAGGGTTTAGAACAAGAATCTAATGCCAAAGAAATTTATCTTCTTATTGCGGTTACGCAAAGGCTTAATTTTTTATACTTGTTTTATGAACAAAATTAACAAGTGATCCAATTTCCGAACTTTCCTTGGTTTATTACGTAACGCATCATTTCTTTTTCATATACATATTCATTACATACATGCAGTAGGTATTTTGCATATGTTATTGAAATCGCTTAATTTCCCATTATGATTGTCCTGCTCGATGTAAATAAATGAAATTTTTAATGAGTTTGCAATGAAATCCAGGACGTTTTATAGCTTTTTTATTTTGTAATAAATTTTACTATACTCTTTAATGAACATAAAAACATTTAAATTAAATTATAATTCCTTTTACTATTAAACGAAACGTTTCGAGTTTCAGGACACACACGATTTGTAAACAAAACTTCTCAAGACATAAATTTCCAAAACGTAAAATTGAAATTGAATTAAAAAAAAACAAGCCCAACTTAAGTGTAATTTGTTACTATATATCAATTTCAGTAATTTTGTTACTATATGTCTAAAGTAGACATACAAAGTCTAGTTTAGTCATTTATAAGCCAATGAAGTTCTATAACTATTGTTATAACTCCAGAAGTTAATAATGTATACGTATAATTGCAATGATTAATTTCTTCAGAGAATAAACCACCAACCGCATTACCAACTCGCTATTAGTAGTGGGAATATAATTTCTGATGTCACTGTTTCAGTCATACTTAATTGAAATGAAGTGAAAGACTAGTATTTTTTTTTTATTTTTGCCAACATTTTCCTCGCAAAATCACGAGGGTTTTACCGAAATCAAAATGTAATTACAAATGTCCTCATAACACATAACTTTTTTCAATAAAATAAAGAGATCTGAGCTTAATAGTGAATAGTCTTTTTACTACAAAAATATAGAAGATTGTAATTCGATTCCGCGAAATTAAACATCAGTCACGATCAGATCAGATAGACAATAAAATTTATCATCTTAACGATTTATGTAGGCAAACATAATAACCCATATACGTCGGCCCTTTGTTCGTCGGATTAGCTTCTTTTGACGAGGTGATCAAAAAATTTTATCGGCATTCGGCTCGATATTTATTCCGTCAATAAAACGTATACGGCTCTCTTGTTTACTGCTTATACTAATTTGCATATTTGATGTTGTTCTCGTTGTATTTCCAGGCAGTCTCCCCGGGGGGCAAAAGTACATGAGCGAATTTCGCGCTTTAATTTTGCACTTAAAAAGTAATGCCGCTGAAATTCCGTCGTGGAGGGCTATTTCTGAAAATAAATAATCTATGAAAAAAAAATGAATTTGTGTTGAAATAATGAGTCTATCAAAATTTTTTATAGAAATACCAAGATTTTCAAGTTTTAACGAATTTGTGGTTGCAATTTAAAGCTGTTTTAATTTCCTTTGATAACAGGAAAATGAGCAAAATACAAAACGATTTTGATCGCTGTCGTCTCCGATGACCTGAAAACGCAGCGTTAGACGCGCGTATAAATCTAAAACGAACGAGTTTTTCACGTATTCCGACGATATATCTCTATTATGCATTTGGATTGCAAAATTTATTGAATCATATAAAACAGAAATTGCTATTCAAATTTCGGAATTTTCGACTGCCGATGAAATATGCATGAAGCATTGTTAGTGCTGGATTGTTCACTGGACGATGCCGTTCCAGCAATAATCAGCCTCCATCAATCATGCTCGACACGATGACAAACAGCTGATTGCCGTGGCTATTTTTATAATTTTTCATTTCTGCTACATCTTTTTCGTAGAAGGATTTTTGTCCCGTACGTCGAGGACCATCTATCAAGCGCGTTTAGCTTCTTCGCTCTTGATTTATATTCTTCACTTTTGCTTAACTTTCATTGAAACGCTTAAAGTTTTTGGAGTGGGACGATATATCATTTTTTTAAGTAGACACAATCGACCTCTTCTGTAACGAATCTATCACCTACCCGGTGTAAGACTCGTTCTTAGTTTATGAATAGATTGGGGATTGCCTTCTTTTACTTCAAAAAATGGACCGAAAAATAATACGTGTCAAAAACCTCTTTTTATTTATATAATTTTTTTTATACAACTGTTTTTTAACTATAAAATCACGTTAACATTGCATGTGCATACACAGGCGTCGGCGTCGCTTCGATTTCTAACATTCTCCCACCTAAGTCACGTGCAGTGACTTACATAATCTGTTTAGAAAGTCAGTCTATCTGGGAGTTTTACTATCCGTCCGTATCTGGTAGTCGTGACAACCTTTTCGTCAGTGACAGGTATTTTCTGTTTCGTTTCTTGTTCTTTGAGAAAACTGTCTTTTACTGCATCAGCATCGTCCAGTTCCAGAGGATAAATTTTCTGAATTGGTCTCAATAATAAGCCTGAAGCAGTTTTCAATCGAACCAAACGAATCTTTCCATCTTTTCCAGCCATAATTTCTTCTACTCGAGATAGTGGCCAATTAATTCGTTTTACATTATTACATTCAATCAATACCACGTCTCCTACCTTCACGGATTTGTTTTGAAAATATTTAGGTCGTAAAATTAGTTGTCCCAAATATTCTCTGCGAAATCTTTTATGCAAATCTTCTTTAAGTTTCTGCCTGTATCTCAAACGTTTTTTCAAACTTTTAGCTTCTACATTATCTATATCAGGAACACCAACTTCCTTGATATCTTGTAAAAACATCGCCGGAGTTAACGGTAACAAATCGGAACTATCTTCTGAAATGTATGTCAATGGCCGAGAATTAATCACTGCTTCACATTCACATAAAATTGATAATAGTTCTTCATAATCTAAATAAGCCTTTCCTAAAATTTTACGTAATAGTTGTTTGATTAATCTAATCAATCGCTCCCACCATCCACCCCACCACGCTGCAGCAGGTGGATTGAATCTCCATAAAATCCGTTTAGCAGTACTGTAATCAGTTATTTTTTCCCAATCTAATGAACTAAAAGCATTTTCCGCTCCTACAAAATTTGTGCCATTGTCGCTGTAAATTACATATGGTCTGCCCCTTCTTGACACAAATCTTCTCAACGCTTGTAGGAAACAATCAGTTGACAAATTGCTTGCCAATTCTAAATGAACTGCTCTGTATACTGCACACGTAAAAATACATATCCAAACTTTCTGATCATTTTTCAGAAACAAAGGACCAGCAAAATCAATTCCAGTTACTTCGAAAACCGCTGCATCTTTTACTCTATGTTCGGGTAATGCTATAGGAGGAGTATCTAAATTCTTCACATCTTGTTTCTTGCATATAATACACTTGTAAAGAACAGATTTGATAGTTCTTCTTCCACTAATTATCCAAAATCGCTCGCGCATCATGCTGAGTAAAGTTTGCACACCAATATGACAATTCTGAATGTGGCAATCGTAAATAAGTCTTTCAACTACAGGATTCTTTGATGGTAATATCGCAGGGTAACGAAATTGTTCTGAATCTTGACGTTCTGATATTTTAGTTTTAAGTCTTAAAATTCCATCTTCATCCACAAATGGGCATAGTGAAGAAAGCTTCTTATCTTCAATTCCTTCAAAACATTCTTGCTGAACTGCTCTAATGACAATCTTTTCAGCTGCTTCCATTTCTTGCGGAGTGAGGTTACCTCTAGTCTTTTCAGCATGATGAAGACAGTTGAAAACAAATCGTTTCATCCAACCAACAAGTCGTAGAATTTGTTGGTACTTCGAAAAATATCTGCAAAACCAAGAAAAATCCGGTTTAATACTTGTTAATAAAGAAGATATACCTTTTCTCTTCTCTTCAGATACAGATGCTTCATCGACTTCATAATTTTGTGTCAACCGTTCTTCATTTCTCAACAGCCAAGATGGACCTTCCCACCATTTAGATTTTAATAACTGTTTTGCAGAGCATCCTCGAGAAGGAAGATCAGCTGGATTTAGATGACCCGGAACATGGTACCAATTGTCTTTATTCGTTAACTGCCGAATTTCTTGTACTCTATTCCATACAAAAGGTTTCCAATAATCTTCTCTTTTGATCCAGGATAAAACTGTAGTAGAATCCGTCCAGCAGTATATAGATATGTCTTCTTTTTCAACTTCAGATAAAAAAGCTGTCAATAATCTTACACCAATTGTAGCTGCTAGTAATTCTAAGCGAGGAATAGATAATTTCTTTACAGGACAAACTCTTGATTTAGCCTGCACTAATTGAACGCAAACATTTTCCTTTATCGCGGTCCTAAGATAAATTACTGCAGCATAAGCATCTTGACTTGCATCACAAAACACATGAACGCTCCATTTCTCCAGTTTTGCATCATTTTCTCTTAATAACCATCTAGGAATTTTTAGTTTTATTAATTCATTTATATTTTTCAACCAATGCAAAAACTGTTTTTCAATATCTTCTGTAACTTTAGCATCCCATCCTAATTTCAGCATCCATGTTTTCTGAAGCAATAATTTCGGACAAATTAAAACTGGACAAGTAAATCCAATGGGATCGAAAATACGATTAGCAGCTGACAGAATTACTCTTTTTGTGACATTGTCAAAATTGAAGTTTCTGAAATTTTCAAAATTAATTTCTAAGGTATCTGTGCAACTATTCCAATTTAAACCAAGCACAGACGACAAATTATCATGTACACTTGCGTCACCATCTGAAAGAGTATACTCCCAACATCTTAAATCAAATTTTGCCTCTGCCATTATTTCTTGAGACTGTTCAATAAATTGTTGAAGTTCTTCTTTATCATTTACACTGGTGATGCAATTGTCAACATAAAAGCTCTTCTCTAATTTTGCTAAAATATTATCCGAGTAGCGAGACTTTCTACTCATAACATTTTTTAGATGGTAGTCAATTACTGCACTCAGTAAAAATGGGCTGCAAGTTACCCCAAATACCACTCTAGCATGGCGATAACATTTCATTTGACCATTTTTATCGTACCACAAAAATCGTAAAAAATCTCGTTCATTCTCATTTAAACTAATTTGCAAAAAAGCTTTTCTAATATCAGAAATCACGCCTACCTTATTAAACCTGAATCGTAACAAAATCGAAGGCACCAGTTCTATCAAATTTACTCCTTTCTCTAAGCAATCATTTAGTGAAGGAGAATTCTTTTCCTTAGCTGATGCATCAAACACAGGCCGTAGTTTTGTGGTAGTGCTACTCAACTTAATTACATGTCGATGTGGCAAATAATGACCTTTCTCTCGTAAATTTTCAGTTTCCACTTCTTCGATGATACCTTCAGCCAACCACTCTGAGAAAGCTTGATCATAATCTTTATAATAACCGTCCTTTTCCAATTTTTTCATAAGATTATCCAATCTTCTTTTCGACAAATCAAAATTTCTTGGTAAAGATGGATGATCTTCTATCCAGGGCATATGAACTTCATATCTACCTTCTTCATTAATAGTCACGGTTTTCAAAAAATGATTCATGATCGCAATTTCAATTTCTTTGGTCGATTGTTGTTCATTAGGGTCTGAAATTCCAAGTATATCTAAATTCCACAAATCAGATATTGAAGATTCTTTTCCAAATAAAGAAGTTACTATCATTGAAGACAATTTCTGAGTTGTAGATGTTGCATTTGCAATTTTTCCCATTAAAGTCCAACCTAATGTTGTCTCTAAAGCAACTAATCCGCATTTCAAAACATGTCGTCTACCAGTAAACAATTTTCCAGCAACGACAGCACCAAGCAAAACTTCAATCGGTCCTTGCTCAGTATCACTCACTTCAATACCAAGTTCCTTCAGTTCAGCCATCCACGGTCCTTGCTTGATACATGTCACATTTTGACAGATAACAGACTGATCCAATGACTCAAAATTACATGTATATTTCTCATTAAGATTTTGTATTTTTATTCGATCACATATATGACTTACTGTTTCTGAATGTGCTCCTCCAAAAAGAGCATGTATAATTCTTTCTTGACGTAGTGGAACATAATTCATTTCAACAGCAGCATTTTTACTGATGTACGATCTCTGCGATCCGGTATCGATAATAGCTCGGACACGTCGTCTGGATTCTTTCTCTCCAATAAGGTTTACTACCAATGTTTGCAGCAAAACTTCATTGTGAGTATTATTTGCTAAATTTTCTTCCGAGGCAGAGTTCGATATCAAAGGAGTTTCAGAAGATCGAGTTACTGAATCGGCGTCCCTCAGACACATCAATGTTGCGTGTTTTCCTTTACATTTTCGACACTCAAGTTTTGCGACACACTTGCATTTTCTTGCTATGTGACCAAACTTCAAACACAAATGACAACAACCTTTCTTTGTCAAAATGTTCTTTCTCTTCGCAAAAGACCATAATTCTGCTTCTTTGCAATCTTCAGTAGAATGTTCTTTCTTGCAAAAAATACATCTTGGAACATTTTTGTAGTTCACTAAGCCAGAAGCAATAGCAACGTTATTTTCCTGACAAACAAATTCTTTTTTCTTCTGTTTAACATCAAATCCCGAAACTGCTAGTGAAATTCTTTCTTCGTTCTCGACTTCTTTCTTCAAAAAATCCATCAGCTTATCAAGTCGACATTTCAAAGAATTTTCTGATTCGAAATTTGTACTTCGCTGCCAGATTCGAAGAATTTCTTCCGGTAAACTAGATTCGACAAGAGGATACAACATAGCTGCACATTTTTCAGTAGTAACTCCTAATGTATCTAATGCTCGCAATTGAGACTCTACTTTATCAAATAAAGTACTGAGTTTCATCCTATTGTTCAAATTATTTAATATCAACTTCAAAAGTTCTCTCACGTACACTTCTATAAGAACATCTTCTCTTCCAAAACGAGATTTTAAACTTTCAATTACTTTGGGATAATTGTCAGTACTAGCGGGGTAGCTTTCTACAAGTTGTCGAGCTCTAGACTTTGGTATCGTTGCTTGTATGAGATATTGAAATTTGTCCTCATTTTCTATTTCTTCGTCATCATTAATTCTTTTAAATTGATTCCAAAAAGGTAACCAGTCTTTAACATCACCACCAAATTTCTTAAACTCAATTTTCGGAAGCTTAAGCATTCTTTTAGTACTAGTCGAATTATTTGAGCGATTACTAGAAACTTCAACAAGCGATTCTTTACTTGACAGTTTTTCTGCATCTACTTTAATTCTACTGAATTTTCTCACTAAGTCATCAGCTTTTTCTATCTCTACTTGTAGATCTGTCTCGGTACAATCTTCATCTAATAAGATGTCTATCATTTTCTTATGCAGCTCGTTGAGCATCTCCACTTTTTGGTCCAAAAAACGAATATTTCCTTGAACTTCGCAAACATCAGGATCTATTTCTCTCAATGCCGTTCCTGTGGCCTCATAGATCTTCCAAAATGAGTTGCGATGAACTTCTAGGGCTCTCCTTAATCTTTCCATATCGGAATGTAGTCAGTAGGAAATCTAGTCCTGTCACGGTCGCCAAAAATGTAACGAATCTATCACCTACCCGGTGTAAGACTCGTTCTTAGTTTATGAATAGATTGGGGATTGCCTTCTTTTACTTCAAAAAATGGACCGAAAAATAATACGTGTCAAAAACCTCTTTTTATTTATATAATTTTTTTTATACAACTGTTTTTTAACTATAAAATCACGTTAACATTGCATGTGCATACACAGGCGTCGGCGTCGCTTCGATTTCTAACATCTTCTATACGTGACACCACAATTCATATTACCCATTTCGACGATCCAATAAAACTAAACTAGTTTCTTATGTCTTTACAATTTCAAGTAGTTTCCACTTGAATTCAGTCCATTTGTTTTACAGTAAGATATCGTCAATAAAGTTGCAAGAGTGACAAGTTGTGGTTAACAACTCGCAGTAACGTGATCATCCTATCATCAAAAGCTCTGAAATCCAGATTTGCGAAGATAAAGTTTTTCAATATTCATATCAACTATTTGCTGAGTTCACCTAGATTCCTTTAACTTGAGAGCCGACATATTAGGAGTATGCAAAATAAGTTCAGTGAGAGCAACTATTTCTTTCTTCCGCAAAATAACGAGAATTTGTTTTTTCTTGTCCTAGTCCTAGAAAGTCCAAAACCTTCAGCAAGGTTTGACTTAGGAATCTAATTTGGAAAACGAATGAAACTTGGTAATGGCTAAACTGATTATACCTTTTCTAAAACTTCCGCTTTCCAAATCAAGACCACCAAAAAGATTTCGAGCTGAAGAACAGTGAAAGGTCCATATTGTTATAAGAATGTTACAATATTGTCAGGTTAAGCATCCTCTAAACGTAACCCGAAATAGAAATCAATTAAATGTTGGCTATAAATAGCAAAACAACCTCGACTCAAGAACTGTGTATAGAAATCTCATTTTCATTTTAGACATTATTAAATGAGACATTTCAAAACTTGTTCTATGTCGACGATTTAAGTGTAACAACCACTGGGGAAAGAAGATTATATTGACTCCAAGGAATATGACAAGGAATTGAATTTTAAGTACCTTGTTATTTAGGGTTAATCCTGTGAATAGGGGGAATCAATGGATAAAGCCTGCTATAATGGCGACTACGGCACCTATTGATAATATGTAGTGAAAATGTTCAACAACATAAGATGTGTCATACAGAACGATATCAATGGAATAATTAGTTAAAACCACACCTGTTAACCCCCTTACAGTAAAAAGGAATACAAATCCCAAAGCTCAAAAGATTGATAGAGAATAATTAATTTGGGTCCCGTGGAGGGTGGCTAGTCAGCTAAAAATTTTAATTCCTGTAGCGACAGCAATAATTATAGGGGCTGAGGTAAAGTATGCTCGTGTATCAACATCTATTCCAACAGTAAATTATTCCTAGGTTTCTAAAGGTTTCCTTTTTACGTTTCTCCCGCCTAATAATATGGGTAATTATACCAAATTCGGGGAGTATAAGAATATAAACTTCAGGGTGACCAAAAAACCAAAATAAGTGTTGGTAGAGAATTGGGTCCCCTCCTCCCACAGGATCAAAGAAGGTTGTAGTAATATTCTGATCTGTGAGGAGTATAGTGCTGGCTCCTGCTAAAACAGGTAAGGAGAGGCGAAGAAAAAGGGCTGTTAAAGCTACAGCCCATGCAAATAGGGTTATTCGATCAAATGTAATATCTGTAGCTCGCATATCAATAACTCTGGTAATGAAGTTAACTGTTCCTAGGATGGAGGAAATCCCCGCTAGGTGAAGGTTAAGAATACCTAGATCAATTGAAGCTCATCTGTGGGCAATATTGGAGGATAGGGGGGGGGGGGATAAACTGTTCAACCTGTTTCTGCACCTCTTTCAACTATTCTTCTCATAAGAAGAAATGTGAGGGAAGGAAGGAGGAGTCAGAATCTTATGTAGTTTATGCGGTGAAACGCTATATAGGAGCACCTAGCATTAGAGGGACTAGTCAATTTCCAAATCCCCCAATTATGGTAGGTATTACTATGAAAAAAATTATAATGAATGCATGCGTAGTGACAATTACATTATAAATTTAATCATCTCCAATGAGGGACCCTGGGTTTCCTGGTTCAGCGCGGATTAAGGTTCTTAAGGAAGTTCCTACTATTCCGGATAATCTCCCTAAAAGAAAGTACAACGTACCAATATCTTTGTGGTTTGTAGAGAATAATCATTTGTTCGGTAAAATGGCTGAGAACAAGCGGTAAGCTGTAAACTTACTTTATAGTCAAAAATGATACCAAACTGCAAGTTTGGTGATGGATTTTTTCTTAAGGCTTAAAATTTGATTTTAATTGTGACTTTGAAGATCACAGGTTTTTTTAAGCTAAATCCTTGATTAGAGGAGGTGAAATATCAAGGTTGATAAAATTAATCTTGCCAGCGTTACAAGGTTAGTTGCTATGATGAAGAATTTATGGGGGGCGGTGTTTCTTATAAGGATAAATGAATTTATAGATAATACTAAGGTTCTGAAAGTAATTCGTACATAGAAATATAGTGTAGCTAGTGTTGCAAGGATTATTATGATAGCTGAGGAAACGAAGCTTTAATTTGAATAGTTAATCATTTAGGAAAAAACCCAAGGAGAGGGGACAATCCCCTAAGGGATAAAAAATTCAGAATAAAGAACATTTTGAGTAGGGGTTTAATATTTATAACGAGTATTAATTGTTTTAGGAAGAAGAGATTGAGTTTTTTTTTTAATATGATGATGATATTCAAGGTAGTAATTGAATAAATTAGGAAGTAAGTCATTCAGATTACTTCAAAAAATAAGGCTGCTGCAATTATTATTATTATTATGATTAATGGAAGAATAGGCTATAATTATTCGTACTTTTAAGTGATTTTGTCCTATAACTCCTCTTACAAATATACATGAAATAATAGCAACTACCAAGAGTATGAGGGTTTTTCCTGAGTACGAAAGGAGAACTATGGAGGCTAATTTTTGTCAAGTTAAAAGAATTGCCCTATTTAATCAACCTAGACCTTCTATTACTTCCGGGAATCAAAAATGGAGGGGGGCAGACCCCATTTTTAAAAGGAGGGAAGTATTGAACTTAAGTCTGGGTTGAATATTTCTTTCTGAAAAAGTTAAGACTTTTGAGGATAGAATAATGATAAATAGAAGGCGGACAGATGATGTTAAAACCAGGGAAATGAAATATTTAAGGGCCGATTCAGAGGAGTATATATTCTTGGAGGTTCCAATTAATGGAATGAAGGAGAGGAGATTGATCTCTCATCCTACTTATATTCCTATTCAAGAATATGAAGATATTGCTACAACTGTCCCTAGGGCGAGGGATGAGCTAAATAGTATTTTATTTAAATATCATATTAAATAAGAAAGGGGTGACCTTCATAAGTGAAGTATGAACCCAATAGCTTTCTTTAGCTTAACTATTTGCATTTAAGTATAAGAAGTACGGAAATTTTTGATATTTCTAGGGGAGGTTTAATTCCTCCAAATGTAATAAAGGTATAATACACATTCTTTGCTTTATCAAACAACCCTTTTATCAGGCACATTAATTTAAGAATGTGTGATCTTTTAGAAGAACCTTTAATTTTTAAATTACAGGGGCAAATGTGGGGTCCTGAAACATCAGGATGTAATTTTTCAATTTTGTATTGGGCCTACTTTCAAGGGCTTTCACAATCCGCTCCCTATAAAGTTTTTTTTTCCTTTATAAGATAAAACTTTTATCTTCAAATGGGTCTTTCTAACATATAGGCAAAAAACGACTTTTTTTGCTGTGTTTAATGCTTAAGCCCAAAACGCATCCTAAATCGTTCTAACACATCACAGGTATAATTAATAATCTGCTGCGCTGGCTGAAAAATTGGAAGACAAAAATCACCTATACCCTAATTTTCAAGGGATACGTTAACTTGAGTTAAAAAAAAAACAATTAAATATATGCAGGCGGTCTTCATAGTCTGAGCTTTAGCAAAGTAACGCACTGTAATTAGTAAACCCCGTGAAGCGGTCTTGAAATAAACGACTTGTAAAATATAAATACAAGAAGTGAAGTCACAAAGAAACAATCTCACGTTTTTCAGACTACTGTTTGATTTATGAGTTTAAGACGTTATTCTCTTCTTTTAAAATCATCTTGAGATCTGTTTTCTATTCCAATTTCTGATTTTGATTTTGAGAAAGAGAAAACCGATTTCTGGCGAATGTGGCGGTTGTTGGAATTATAGAATTGATGTACAAGATAAAATACCTGGAAGTTTGTGAAGCTTCCAATTTAGCTGAGAAATGCATTTCAGACTTAAATCGTTCATCGAAATAAAATTCAAAACTAATACGTAACTCCTGAATTATGAGTTCACGATTTTTTAACAGTTGTGCGCAGAAGTTAATTTCTCTTTGGTTTTCTTTGTTAAATGTCTTCCTGATTACTCTTAACCCTCAATGCTGCTGTGACGGCGTTTTCAAAACACTTGTACTTATGGGCAAAATGTGATGCTTTTGCTTAATACTGTTGCATCATTGTAAATGCGATTTCAATATGAAAGCTGAATCAAAATTTGTCTCATCCTTGCACCAATCTGAATAGATTTTGATCGTCTCTCGTGTGATGAAAACCAAATGGTGTAAATGAAAGCTTTTGTTGCAGCTAGTTTAAAACGTTTCTCTTCCGAGATGTGACTTCAGGAGTAAGATGACCCTTCGAAGTCTCCCATGATGATTTAACCATTCCAAACAGATTTTTTGCTTTTGTCTTAGTATCGTCATCACTTATATTTACGTGAATAATAATTAAAAAAAAAAGTACTTCTTGTCTAATATATCCTCCCCTAGACAAAGAAACCGGAAATATTTTCTGCAAAGTGTTTAATTAATGGTGTCTTCACAATCTTGGGGCCATATTCCTAGTCATGACTTAAGCAACTCCTTGAAACCGTCTTTCGTAAGTTCGTTTTAAAATTATCTTAAGTTGTTATGCATTCATTGATAAGTCAACATTTAATATTTTCAATATCAATGTTCATCAATATTGCACATGCTCTGCAATAGAAATTAAAAACGGTCGTCATTGCAAACAATTCTTCGTTATTCCACTTCTCCGAGAACAGTGTGGACACCTTCGAGAACAGTTTTTAAATGACAATCGAAACGTTTTTAAATAATATCGCCTAACGTAAGTTAAAACTTCAAGCAAATTCTTAAGATTTTCTTAAAACCATGAAAGACATTGCTTAGGATTTTCTTTTAAGTTTTAAGTTTAAGAACTGAGTGTGAATACCGGCCTATATGCTCAATAACTGATCTTAAACATTTTTACGATGGGTATATTAGTTCACAAAACTACAGGACTTGATCCTCGAAAAATAGGAGTATGGGGTTGGGGTGAAATGAGTTAACTACAGCAGGATAATTGGGTAATTGCTTATGCCTTATGACTTTGCATTAATAATAATCACGAAAAAAACCCCTGTGAACTTAGAAGAAAAGGCTCTGTAGCTCATGGTAAAAATGAAAAAAAAAAATGGCTCGGTGATCATCAGCTAAACTTAACCATTGCTAAAACAGAGATGATTATCCTGGCAGAACTAAGAAAATTAGTAAAAATTAGTAAATTAGTAAAAAGAAACTGAAATATTTGGATATGTACGATAGAGACCTAAAGATGACCACGCACAAGAAAAGAACTTGTATAAAGGCAAATAAATCATTAATGGCTAATGCCGAACATCGAGGGACCCAGGCCAAAAAAGAGTAAAGTGCTGACAAAAAATATCGACGATCCTGTACGCAGTCAACTACAAACGTCTTCTTGAGTCGATTGATAGAAAAATGGCAGTACTTGCGATAGCAGCGGTGCCTCCAATAAAACTGCAGGCTTAGAAAAGATGAAACAACTACTTAATGACATCTACTACTTCAGTAGTACAAGAAAACCTAAAGGAAAGGTTACAAACACGTTGGACTTATATCGAGGTTGGACCACAACGTTTCTAAAAGATGTCCCGAAATGGTGCAGACGACATTCATCATTCAGATGATGACTGGCCACGGAGTATTCAAGAGCTACCTGCAAAGAGTACGGAAAATACGAACCCATTCTTGTTGGTACTGCAGTGAAGTTGACATTCCAGAGTGTTCAACATGGCCTGGCATTAGAAACAAAGCTAATAGGAAATATGGGAAAACCATAACCATAGAAAATGTGGCTGACTTCTTATTAGAGAGCTCGAGTCAGTGGAACAATGCTTCGTGGCAGGTTCCAGAAATTTTGTAGCTCCAAAAAGAAGATTATGGAGTTTAGTTGGTAAGCGCCCTTGTTGAAGAGCCACGAAGGCGACAACGGGGTGAATCCAGCACATCTGGCTCTTGGATTAACCAAAAAAGGATAACTGGGTATACATTTTGAAGGCACGTTAACTACAGCCCGGTAAAGAAATGATTCTATTGCAACCACTCCTGAATCAGTTTCGTGACGACGAGTTAAGAAATAGTTTCTTTCGATACGATGAAGCAATACCATATGTAGACTGCAGGCTATTATAGACTTCTTCTTTTGAAGACAGGATCTTTAGCAGGAATTCTGAAATACTTTGGTCTCCTCGCGCTCTCTTTTGGACTTTTTTATGTGGCCCCAATGAAAAAGCATCATTTTTAATAATCCTGTTCATGATCAAAAACAACATTGCAAGAAAAATGTCATCTACTTATTGACAAATGTTTTTTTGAATAAAATGAGAGGGCTTATTAATTTATATTTAAGTTAACTTCAAACAATTATCTTTGATTCTTTTTTTTAAGTAGAAAATTTACTTTGTGGCCAATTGGTAATAATTTAATTAGCAAGTTAATATTAAAAAAAAACTTATTGAATTTAACATCCTTATGGTTTCTAAAAAAGAATCGAGAATCTTAATTATCTGTTGCAGAAGAATTGTTTCATTATTAGCCATTATTAATTGTATTACTTAATAGCTAGTAAAAAGCAGAACTAAGTGAATCTTTTATTTTTAAAAATAGAATACTCGGAGTGAACATAACGAGAACGATTATGTTATACATAGAAGAGAAGGAGTGAAATTCGTTCCCATTCGATGTTTAATTCGAAACGTGGTGTACTAATGAGGCAATTATTGATATTCTTGTGCTTCAATTTCCGCGGTATCTCGATCCATTACGCCCTTGAAAATCTATTATGCGGCGTTGGAGGTAGGAGGAGGTAGTTATGAGGGACAGGAGTTTACGGGAAACCCTTGAGGTTGTAAATAACTATACTATGTGCGTACAATTAATTATAGTTAATGAATGCGTTTATATTTCAGCCACTATTCTGCCTGTTTCGTATATGTTTCATTGTTATGTAAATGAAATTGTATACCATGCAAATTTCGCAGCAACTAGATAACGAATTTCAATTAAGCTACTGTTATTGTTGATTTGTGTGCGCGCGTACGCGTGCGTTTTAAGGCCGAAGAAAAATGCCGGCGTTTATGGTTAAGTAATAGTATTTTTTTAGGGAATAGTTTGCGGTTGCCCACGGCGATAAATTTTGCGTTTACAAAAAGTTTCGCGATGAGTCAATAGCTAATGCAAATGCATAATGGAAATAGATGGAAGTTTACACAACGGAACGCTGAGTAGCAGAAACCTGCAGGAAACTGCAGGAAATAAACCGACGGAAGGAAGCAGGAAGATGTGAACGTGAGATTGTTATTTGCTTATTATAATAACAACAGAACCTACTTTAGCGGTACTCTTTCTTCTCCGCCGGCGGATCCTACTTCATAAATTTATACCGCTGGATTCATAAAACACGTTAGAACTTAGTGTTGAATAATGAATGAAATTCTTCAACTTTCCAGAGAAATAACAATACTTTCATGTTGTCGACTTCAACTGGTTATGCTCTCTGCGTAATCAACGCGATATTAATTATTTACTTCACAGTAGCCATGAGAGATTATTTCCAAACCAAATTAATTAGTCTCTGCTCTTTGTTTCCTATTGATTAACAAATATAATTAATAATTAATGAATTGTTCGCTTCTACTTGTTTGTTTGATTGAAATCCCATCTCACTAATTTATTTAAAACTTAAGCGCACCTGGTTTAAAATTTGTATTACCTACGTAAGTCCACAATACACCATGCGATGGATAACTCAATAAAAATTAGCACTTTAAATGCCGTACGGGATATCACGTAAATAGGTTAAACTTTGTCGCCGGTCGTGTCAGCTTAGTTTTAGCGATGTAAATTTTTTTTCGTCGAAACTCACAGTGGGATTTGCAATAGTAAAAGCCTGTCCTTTCGAATCAGCAACGAACTCTCCGGCAAGTTGTAAAACGCCTTGGATTTCGTTTTGCGATAGTCGAAGTGCCCAAAGAATTTTAATGCAGTCGGTAGAACTTACTATGTCTTTTTAATGTGATAAAACCGGAAAATGTTATTACTTCGGTTTTTTTTTTAAGTAAATGCCTTAAAATGTTTTAATTTGAAAATAACACGTGTCCACATTTATGTTCCTTACTTGATCCGTACCCAAACAGACAAATAAACAAACATATTTAAAAAAAAATTGTTTTATTGATTTGATTTTACAATGGTTTTCACATTGGAAGAAAAATCTTTTATGATTGAATCCTACTTTCAAAACGCCTAAAAAATCAATGGCAAATGAACCTATTCTATTCCTGAGTGTATTGCAGAATTTCAGGAAAAGTTTCCAAAAACTATATTTCTGTACCACAAATTTGTTAATCAACTTTAGTACTCTGTAGGACTATTCAAAGAAACCGGCAGCGTGGCTAGAAAACAAATATCAGGTAGGCCTAAAGTAAGAAATAGTGAGGGAGTTGAAAATGTGAGACAAATTATGACTGATGCTCCTCGCACTTCCATCCGTCACCTGTCACAACAAGTTGATCTTTCTGTCGGGACTATTCTAAGAAAGGACTTGTAAACGTTTCCTTATCGTTTACTCCCGCACATGAATTACTTCCACCAGATTTTGAACCAACGCGAAGATACTGTCATTGGTTTTTAAACAATATTGACAATGAGGATTTGATGGACAAAACTTTCTCTTCCAGTGAGGCCTGGTTCCATTTAACACGATACATTAGTTCCCAAAATATGAGGATCTGGAGTACAGATTACGCTCATAGTTTCATTGAAGCCCCACTCCATCCACAAGAAATTGGTGTCCGAATAGGTTTAAATCGGAGAAAATTGTTAGGTCCAATATTTTTAATGTCATACTAACAGCACTTAGATATCAGGAAGAGTCTTGAATCCATTTATTAATCAACTGCTTCATGACGAGTTGCAATTTGGATATTTCCAGCAGAATGATGCAACGACCCATGCTACTGGAAATCCTTCAGTAGTTTTTTGGAGATCGGTTAATTAGCAGAAATATGGCAAATATATGGCCTCCGTGATCTTGCGATCTAACTCCTTTGGATTTCTTTGTTTGGCCCTACTTGAAAAATTCCAATTTTAAAACGCCCGTTAATGATTTACAGGAACTTACCCAAAGAATCATCGTAAAGTGTGATAAAATAAACAATTTTCTCCACATTTTGCAATATGTTATTAATGGGTCGCAGAAGAGTAAGAAAATGCCTCGAAGAAGGTGGCGGTCATTTTCAACATCTCTTGTGAATTCACGTTCAACGTTATTTTCAATATTTTATTTTGTTTGGTTTCAATACGTAATAAATCGTAATTATTGATTATGATTTTCTGTTGACGTTATGTTAAATGTCAATTAGGCGTTTACTGATCAAGTAAGGAACATACATGAACATGCGAAAAAAAGAGCAACACACTAGATGGGAAAACTTTTTATGCACAAGTTAATAATTTTCTCGAAAAGAAAAAAGTTCATGCATTAATCAAAACAGTAAACGACACAACTACATCTGTTTCATCATTTAAAATTTCAATTTCAAATCGAAAATATGCCCTAGTTTGAAACATGCTTTTTCTTGTGGAATTGATGTAGTCAGACAAAATAACGAATAAACTTATAATGTCTAAATATAATATTTTATGAAAATTATAAATCTCTAAAGTTAATTGTAATACTTTTTCAACTCCGTTTCAGTGTTCCCTCGCATCCATTTCTGGTATTAAAATAAACGGGTTTAAGACGTTTAACTTTAAAAAATATTAATGTTGTCTCCAAAAGCTGTATTTTAATCCTTGGCTTTCTTTCAAACAATTAATATCATCCAGGAAAAGAGAGAGACTTAACTTCTGGGGTAGTTCTTTGTACCTGTAAAGGAATTATTAGTATCCAGAAAGTATCAAGCATTTCTGTCCTTAAAGGAGTCAATATTATCCAAAAAATGAAAGAATCTTCACAGTTGGGACAGTCACTTCTATTTTAAGTAATCCAAAGAGAGGAATGTACGTTTTTTAATAATGCATCTTGTTATTTTGTGTGGAAATAATTGATTTCCTTATTGCACTAGAATATTAAGCTTCTCTGGAGGAAGTGAAATAAAAATTATTATTAATGGCTTGCCAATATTCCCTGGTAAGCTTCTTTCACCTATTATGTGTGTTATTTGTTATTATATCACTATTTTTTACCCACTTCTTGTTGCTGTTATATTTAATGCGCAAATAAAATGACTTTGCAAGCATCAGAATTTAGCAATAAACAAAAAGTAAATCAGTGTGAACTAACACCTTTAGGATAACATTTTTACTTTTTTGAATTAAATGAGGTGATGACTTTCACTAATGCAAATACGTAGAATATTTTACTGTTTAGTGTAAATTATCTCCTACTTATTGAAATAACGAATTATGGACAATATGTTTACTGTACTCTATTAAACTGGAGCCTGAGCTTACCCTTGTTGGAGTCAAATTATTTAACCTTTTTTTAAACACATATTACGAGACGCATTTTAATCGGGAAATACAACAATAACAGTAAATTTGTTAAACATAACAACTTTTCAGGTAAAATTTTACCCATAATGTAATTCCGATTAGGAGGATAACAATTTATTGAAAAAAATTTTATGTGTGTAAGAATTTTTTCTTGTGTGGTTTCAGAAGTAAGATATCTTTGAAAATCCTTGGAAAACAAATAAGCCTTAATCTTTAGATCAGTATTTATTTAGAAAACACAACCAACAACAAAATATTACCTTAAATACGATATTTTGTACAGAAGACAAATTTCGTTTATAAAAAACGTTTTTGCTACATTGCGCTTATAATAAATAAACATAATTTGTTTCAGTTTATTTTTTTTTGTTTTAAAAGAAAATAAAACGGTAACATGCTTTTCTTTGTGCAAAAATATTTTTGACAGCATATTTAATGCGTACTCTTGATCATTTAGAAATATTCTAAACTTCTATATGTTGAATGACGCTGTATATTATAACCACGATCGTGCTTAGTATTTTGTCTAATTTGAAAGAAAATTAAAAAAGAAGTCAATACAACAACACGTTACTTCATTGCGCGCCGTCTCACCACCTTTCCATCTTCAGGATTTTATAACGTAAGAAAAACCCTTTATTTTCTCTGCAAAAATTTTATTTCATTCCCTTCACGCGAAAACAAAAATAAATAATATTGAAAAACAAAGAAAGAAATGGAAGAAAGAGAGAAGAAAAAGTCACCCTGAGAACTAACTACAAAGGAATAACGCTGATAAGTGCATCCTACGAAGTCCTCGTTTATCACTTTGTCATTCGAAATTCAGAAATTTCATAATAGTTATAGGAATGATTCAGAGAGGAAAGAGCTAAGAGATGTTTACCTAATCCAACTAAAAGGGTAGAAAGGGAAGAAAAAATTTATAAAGCCATTAATTAATTAACATGGTGAAAATGAAAAAACCTCAACAGAGCAGCAGTATAGGCAAAATTAATTAAAAACTGCACACTGTGCTTTATGGATATGAAACCGAGCACTAAGTCTAAAAGGAACGGTAGAAAACAAGAATGTCAGAATGACAAACACTCTAAAAGATGTTTGGCGAAATAAGAAACGATCAAGAAGGAGAACAAATCAAAGAATTGGAAACTGATTAACTGGCAGACTTCCGTGGAGGCTGTCCGTGTCCATTTTCTGGATTTCGGTTGTATCACGTCACAATTCGCGTTTCTTCACTTTTGCCATCTGTGTTTCACGACACAAAACATCATGTCAAAGTCCAGAAATTAATTAAGGTGATTGGGGCATATGGGTCGTATTCAGGAACACTGACATACAAAGAAAATACTTACAGAAGGAAATGAAAGAATCCAAATAGTTAGAACTACTGAGGATGGATACAAAATAGTTTGTTACTAAAGAGTGGAGAAAAGTAATGCAAAATGGATGAGAATTAATAATAGAATTAAAACAGAAATATAGCCGAAGAGACTGGAAGTCATGAATCTGTAAAGGCAGCAGTACTGCAAATATTATTTAAATTATATTCTAATTAGTTACTTTTTTATATTGAACTGATGATTACAGCAATTAACAATTTATTGTTTTTTTTCGATAACGTCAGAAATTTTGAATGATATTTACCTAATTTGGACACTACTTCTTAAATGGTCATAAAAGAAATTGTAAAAGATAAAAATTTATCACACGGTCGCGACGTCGCTCGACTATTTTCTGACCTGTAAGTTTGCTATAACATGCTTATGGTCCGCACTGAGCAAACCCTCGTCAAGAAACAATGCTCTATCTTTTGCTATCCAATTATTCCAAATCAGTCTTCAAACATTTCTTAGAAATTGAACGGATATCAAAAGCGGAGAGAAGTGGAATAAAAAATTGCAGCAGTTTAAATTGTGAAATGCCATTAATTTTTTTCTCCTTGAGAACTTGGATGTTATTTAGTGATGAGCAAAAAGAGGTATTTCATAAAGCAATATGAACTTAAGAAAACCAAGATTCGAAGGTTATATCTTCTTAGATGAGACCCAAATGGGGCTAACTAATACAATAGAAGGGATGTGAGTTTCGAACTTTGAAAGTTCAACATTTGAAAGTGTTGATGAAACGTCTTTTTTGATCGTCTTTAGGAAAAAAATCAGAAAGGAAACTTTTAGAATCCACATCACACCAGCTTACCGTAATACCATAAGTACCGTAAACCATGATTATTGTATATATACCATAACACAAGTAGATTTGAATTTAGCATGCACAAAGTTCCAAGAATCACATAATAGAATGAATCAAAAGATTTGTCGTTTATTTTAAGAATAAAACAAACAATTAAAAAATATGTTCTTCAAAATTAGCCCGTCAGATTCTATAATTTTTCGCCATCTTTCTACTTATTTAAGAATTTGGTCGCGGTAATAAAGTTTTTTTTTTTTTGTTGACGAGGAAGTTGCGACATGCGGTGATTAGGTCGTCTACATTTTGAGGATTTCCTGCAAAGAAAATGCTATATCATCCGAAATACTCCATAACGAGATGGTGCAAATTCTACG
This sequence comes from Serrognathus titanus, assembly GCA_039766575.1. Lineage (NCBI taxonomy): Eukaryota > Metazoa > Arthropoda > Insecta > Coleoptera > Lucanidae > Serrognathus > Serrognathus titanus. Next base: position 46,996,585 of record CM077914.1, on the reverse strand, counting down.
CCAAACGCTACAAACCCCTCCATTTCCTGAAATTTAGCTTACGTTTGGGCTGCATGAAGATAGGAGTTATTGTCCTGTTGTAAAAGAGCTTGCTTTCGGTATATCAACATTGAACCTTCTACGATCATCTAAAAATGCAATACCACTGAACATTAACTTTGCAAATGGATCTTGTCGTATACGAGGCTTTGTATTAGGCTTTGGATTTTCTTATCTGGGTTAACAAAAAAGATTATCAATAGGATTTTGAAGGAATACAACCTCTTTGTTAATTCGTGCAAATTGTTCTAGGTAGTTTGCATGGTGAAACAACTTCGATATGCACTCACCGGCACAAAAAGTGACTCACTATTATTTTTCAAAATAAATTTTCTGAGGACACTTTTTGTCCATTTTTTTTTCTGCTCATCGGTGAATAGTTCATTTTCAATAATCGGCAGAGCCATGATCATCATGGCAACTAGATTCTCTTGTTTAAATAAATTATTGAAAGTATCTGCGCCATTGTCAATATTGTGTTGCAGTTGATTTCTTGTTTTCCAAACGTTTCCTAAAGACTTAATTTAATAATTTGTTTACATTTTGTCATTAATAAGTTGTTTTCATGGCTATTAACGCAGTGGATGCAGCAAGAGTAATTGCTTTGATTCAGGATGGTCGGTCTCAACGTTACGTTGCACAAGTTCTTGGAACTTCTCAATCATGTGTCTCCAGAACGTGGAGGCGATTCATGGATATTGAATCTTACAATCGACGCCCTGGAACAGGTCGTCAAAGATGTACAAATGCTAGAGATGACAATTTTCTTACCCTAACGATTTTTCGCAACAGGTATTTGACAGCTTTTCAAGTCAGAAATCGCTTTGCAGAGGTTCGAGATGTACATGTAAGTGACAGAACGATCAGAAGACGCTTTAATGAAGCTAATTTAATGGCAAGAAGACCTGCACATGGGCCAGAGCTTAACACACAGCATAGAGTAAGCAGACTTGCATTTGCTCGTAAACATGTTCATAGGAATATGGGGCAGTGGAGTCAAGTAGTCTTCACTGATGAGTCCCGCTTCTGCCTACGAGCGCCAGATGGTCGTGGAAGAGTGTGGAGAAGGACCGGCGAACGGTATTCTCAATGTAATATTTGTTTTCTTTCAACGGAGGTTCGATTAAGGTGTGGGGCGGTATTTCTGCGAACGCACGTACCTTCCTTGTTGTAATAAATAGGGGAGTTATTAACGCTCAGAGGTACATTGAAAATGTTCTTCAAGATCATGTAATACCCTTTGCTTCTTTAATTGGCGACAATTTTATGTTGATGCACGATAATGCGCGGTCACATGTCGCCAGAGTTGCTAATGAATTTCTTCTTCTGTTGGTGTTAACCGAATGCAGTGGTCCCCGAGAAGTCCCGGGACATGTTACGAAGGAATATTAGAGCTCGCGTTCCCGCCCCAGCTGTCCTAGAAGAATTATCAATGGCGCCTCAGCAAGAATGGAATCAACTTGATAATTTAGCGATTAGGCACTTGGTGGAGTCGATGCCACAACGTATGCAGGCTGTAATACAGGCTCGCGGAGGCAATACTCGATATTAATTAATTAGGAAGATTGAAATTTTGCATTTTTCTTTAAGTTACAATTTCATCAATTTTGCAATTTTTATTACTTTTATTAAAATCGTTTGTTTATTAATTTTTGGCCTTATTTGATGTACATCAACCAAAAAAACTATAAATAACAATTATCAGTCGAAAATTATATTAAAAAAATTATTGTCGCAATGAATTGCGCAAACCTCAAAGTAAGGTTGTTCCTCCAATCTTCAGAACCTACAATAGATGGTCGTTTGCTTCTGGGTTTATCTTATATAGACTGATATCACAAAAGACAAAATATTTAACCCAATCTGGTACTGTCGATGGTATCTTTTATTGACCATTATAATTAATGATGATTTTTATATAGTGTACACGGCTGCAGTTTATTTGTTGATTGCAGCATCATATTGCATTATGGTTCGGCGTTTATAATTATCAGTTTCACAATGTTTGCTTATTTCGTTTTGCTTTCATGTTATGTCAGCTTGGAAAACAAATTTCATCACACGATCTATCGCAATATTAAATCGTATTGTTTACATTAATTTCCGTTGTAATTGCTTGCGCGTATCAGGTGCAGATGATAAATATATACAATTTTGAGTTCCGAAAAAGAAGGTTATTTAGTGTAGTTGGTGCAAGGATAAAATTAAACGCTCTTAACTTTTTTATGTTTATACGATATATGATTATTTTTATAGGAGAAGTAAAAGAGAAATCTTGTAATACTTGACACGTAAGCACACAAAAATACTTGGAGAGAAACGAGGGTTAAGGAATTAGGGGTAATAGATAAAAGATAAGCTGCCTCATACAACGAGATAAGAATGAAGGACCAATCAGGAGCTGTCATTCATGCGCACACTAGAGATGTTAAACTTTTAGTATTATAATGCAGAAATATCCTGCTTCCAAACTCGTTATAACTTTTTCGTTCTAGAGTAATTTTCCATTTTGGAACGGCGGACGTTCAAATTAACGTAATCACGAGCTAGAACTTTTTCGTAAGAGACGGCTATTATCTCCTCCAATAAATAATGACATTATTGACGATATTTTCGCAGAAGGCACTCGAAGTTTACGTGAAGATACAGAATCAAAGACGCTCACGGTATAATCAAGGCGAGCAAAGACGGATTCATTTGCATTCCCGTCATGTAAATACGGCAAAGATAAAGCTCAGACGGAAGGTAGCTAATGTAAACTTACACAGGACTGTAACAAATACCCCTTATATTGTTATAATTCATGACTGAAGTACGACGTAGTCGCTTTTGTGTAATTCACGTTGCGCTAGTTTCAAGTATTTTTGTGGAATGATCCATGTTGTACTTAAAATTAAACAAGATAAGTAAATATACAGGGTTTCATTGAATTTTTATTAGAGAACGCTTATAGATTATTGCGATTACTAAAGATCTCAAAAGTTACGTTTGTAATTTTGGATGAAACAAAAGCTTTTTTGCATTGTAAGAGGTCGTGAAAAGAATTATTTATTTTTGATAATATGTCAAAATGGATCGCGAAACGTCAGATTTGACCTAAAAACATAAAACAATACATCAACATCCTCGTTTCAAAAAAAAATAGAGTGATACTTCTAACACAGAATTAGTTAGAATTTATTTTCCGTGTATTACATTTCACAATAAATTCACATGGTATTCGCTGCTAATCTGGTAATAACCATAAATTTTCGCTTGCATATTAATCAACATTTACATACAAATCGTTTAATGCTAATATAATAGCGCTATGTTTATGTATTTTAATTATTGGGGTGTGCTACGTAAATTATACAAAGTTGCCGGGCTGATCGATAATTTTTTTCTGTTTCAGGTAAGACTAATGAAGCCAGATTCGCAGTCACGTGAGTAACATATTTATTTTCGTCAACCCTAAAAGTTACAAGTACACTTCAAGTCACGTAAGTTCGACCAGGCTCACACGTCCTTTAATATTTCGTCCTGAAGTCACTTGACGCGTTACTGATTCACATACGTTGACCATTTATTTAATCAGATTCAGAAAATTTGATATCTCAATATTTTAATAGGTATTACGAATCTAGTTAAGAGATTATTTTAAATTTTATGGCCTTCTGAGGAAGACTTTAAGTCACAAGTGAATCCAACTTAATGTCAAAATCTGAAGTCTTTTTTGTCCTATCCAGTTCTTGAAACAAAATAAAATTCTGAACGGATTATACTCAACCACGGGGTAATAATTTTTTCTCAAGGTGCAATCGAGAGAAATTCCCGCCGATATCCTTAAAGACCATGAAAGTAGGTAAAGTGTTCGCCGTTGAGATCAAATCAATAAGCCGCAGAGCTGCCGTAAATCCAAGTTTTGTTCGATTCGGCCCAGGCAGTCGTATATCTAAAAGTTTTTTAATAGCTGACGCCGAGCTGCGCTATCTCTTATTACCGAAAAAGTTTTTAATGCTCCTGCGAAAACAATGAATTTCGCTGATGTATTTTCATTCGGTGCAGAAGGTAGAAATATTGTTGCAACGAATGCGAATGGTTTATTTCGATAGGACCCTCCAAATAATTTCGCTCTTGACTTCGTCGAGCCAAGAAGTTAAGAATAACACTCGACAAGAAATCTTCGGTAACCCGAATTTTTTTCAGTCCATTTAAATTTCAAGGATTTTTCAGATTTAAGTCGCACGGTATAGGGTATCATGAGAAATATAAACCCTTCTTCTACACGGTCTATGTTAATAAACGACGTTTCAATCTACCGAATAAATAGCAGCAGAAATTTTAAATTAAATGTAAACACATACTTTTGCGCGTGAATTTGTTCAGTTGAAGTTGTTGTTTAAATGAGCGACCTTTATACTTGAATATTCGCCAACAGCTGTAGAAGCATGCAAATATACTCCGTGTTTTTATTCTGTTTCAAATTCTTCAATTCATTTCGTCTTTACACGAAAGAACACGTGCGTGAAAGATTTTAGCTATATCAAATAAACGAATAGTGTTTCACTTTGTTTGCTGAAATTTAGAAAATGAATTTTGCCTGTTCTTTTCTCTTTCTTCTTTTTACCCAGCTCTTGGGTCTTTGTATATTCTCAAAAGAGGAACAAAATTATCTTCTTGGGAAAATCTACAGTACTTATCCTTCGTATTCTTTTCTTCATATTTAAATGTTCCCTGAAAACCCTAAAAGAAAGACGCGTAGGAAGTTTGAAATTCATGCTTACTTGTCCGGACTTTCCTCTTTTTCCTCTTCTTCTTCTATTCAAGTGAATTAGAAAAGACAAAATATATAAAACGATGCATGGCAGTAGTCTACCCCTCAAATTGTTCTGTTACTTCGTTTCTGTTTTACTTATATTTCTTTCTTTCCTTATCCTCAAAAAAATTTCTCATGCGAGTGAAGGGTTTCGACTTCTTCAGTAGATCTGCACCTCTTGTACTTCTCTTACTTCCAATTGCTTCCTTAAAAGATAAAAAAAGAGGAAAGTTCAGTTTCAAACTTATTTGCCCAAAATTTTCAACTTTTTTTCTTTTACGTGGATAGAATAAGGGAGGGGTTGCAAAATTAAAAAAAAAGGAGGTATATTGGAACTCTTTATTTCCGTTATGTAGGGTAAATGGAACACAACGGAAATTATAATTTATATTCAAGTGATGTTTACCTCACTTTAAAGGCCAATCGCTGACATTATGTCTTGAAAATGATATCATTGTAATTGCCTCCACAGCTTCGTCTGATTGTGTCAATTTTGAATATCCAATTTTCAATCACTTTTTCACATAAATCGTATGAAAGGTTTGTGTGTTTCTGCGCTTTAAGGTAACGAATCCTTTATGGTTTATTCTCCTAGATAGATACTCACTGGTAAAGAAATATTTTTAAGATAAGTTTTACTTTCTTCTTGTGCACTTTATTTTACTCTGATATTACTTTGAAGTTCTTCATAAGATTCACTAGGACTATGAATGGCTATATCTTCTAGAAGTCCTTCACAAAATTTAATGGTAGCACCAATTACTACTATATCGTCGTGAGTTTGCCAATGGGTATAAAGTTGTGTTAAAATATTAATTCTTCTCTGGTATTCTTGGAAAGAAATTTCGCTGCATAATGTAGCCAATTGCATACAAATTGCTCTCTTAAATTTTTGATGTGATATTTTTGGTGTTTCTGTTACTGCTTGTCTTATTGCTATTCGTTGAATGTTTATCTCGCCATTTTCTTCTACTTGAGTGCTCGATCTGATAGGAATTGTTTTTTTTTTTCGAACTGGAGTCTCGATATGCGTTCTTGTCCACCGTTTGTGTACTAATTTGGTGCCAAACAAGTCTAAATTAGGATACTTCCTATAAGATAATGAATGTTTGAAAACCATAATAATAAATCGTTGTAATTCTATGTATAGGCTGGATCAATTAGACTCGCAGAGTCAGAGCTTTCATCTCTTACGAGTTTACGAAAAGTTGTAAATGCCTTATCGTAAGTTTCCCTTGACATAAATATGCATTGTAAAGTATCCAGGTATTCACTCCGGTTTATACTAATTTTTGTTTCTTCATCAGCCTCTACAATACCATTTACTTTTTTTTTTCTTAAAAAATTGACACGTGCAATCACTTTCTAATACCGTATAACTATTTTTAGACACAGTTTGAGGTATTCTCCGCATGTAATTAAAGTTGGCTATCTACCTTTTTCTTTGAATTGTAATTAATTTTTAAATAATTGAGATTTTTCAGATGGAATCCTTACTTTTTATTCGAATTGAATGTTTTTTTTTTTTCTAAAGAAGAAATGACTGGAAAGAAGATTTCGAGTGAACCTGTATCTAATAAAAGAAAATTGTCTTGAAAAGTGTTGAAACAAAGATTTTATAATTACCCAGTAGTGTCAATGACTTTACATGATTCTCGTAAATCAAAAAATTTAAACAGCAGGAAAATATTCAGGTGGTGGCGCTATAATAAATTTTATTATGCAGAACGGGAGGCCGGAGATTATACTGGGGCCATAAATAGATTTACGAATTGTAGACACAACGGCTTAGTCACTAGATCTGCCATGCATATGCGAAAGCTTTCATTTCAATTATGTATAAATAAATTAGGAATCGAGTTTTGTACCGTTCCAGTCACTAAAAACGAAACACTGAAGTCAGCTCTAAAATCAATCAATATACGTCGTATTTATTGTTAGAAAACAAACCTACGTGTAAGTTGTTAAATAAGAACCTCAGATCCTTCCAATTTTTTTAAGGACAAGGCAAACAAATGACAAAGACTTAGTTTGATATTCGTACCCAGACTTAATCAATCGCGTGAAAGTTGTAAAATGTTTCAATAAGTTATAAGTTGTCTTCGTTTATGTCTACGTTATCTTTTCCCATAAAAATTCATATGCAACGAATTGGTGCGATACATGCACGTGGAAGCGATTCGAGGAGTGTATCACACCCTAACGCTCCCTTACAATTAGTATTGCCTGCAGTGCTATATTTTAAATATATACTTTTTTTAGAATAAGATAATGACTTCAATCTATACAACCGACTCACAAGGGAAGTAACTCAACCCGAAAATTTAAAAAAATTTGAAACTTTGTGGGTTAGTAGTGCACGGAGTTATTTTTTTATCGTCCCAAAAACGGTTTAAGTGGGGAAAAGCACCCTTCGAATTTTTTGCGATTTTCCGTTTTCTGCGAATAACTCGGTAACCAGCAATTAGGATACTTCCCTTGTCAGTAGAAAAGTGATTAAGAAAACTTTACAGTGGTATTAAAATTTGAGAAAAAGAAAATGAAATATTTCTCACATTATGAAAGTTTGTTTTTGAAATTTATTGAAACAAATGCAGAAATTCAATGCCGTTATATGCATGTGCTAGCAATTTGAATGCGATTGTTATATAATAACAATAAATTTAGTTTATTTCAAAGCGCCGTTTGTTTTAGATTACTAAAATTAGTCGTTAGAAATAAATGTTTATGGAACAGTGCCGTAATTAAATTTGAAGTTTGTATAATGGAATATGGCAGACATAAATTTAGATCGAAAGTTCCATTGCAAACATAACAGGGCCGGGCGTTTCATTTTACGGCTCGGAATTTTAATGCTAATAAAACACCATGGACGTTTTTGTTCCAATTGACGCCGAGTATAAAAATGAAAAATGGTGCGATATTTACATCGCGACCGACGAGGCGAGTCTTCTTTAAACCGAGAGCTTCATACCATATATCACGAAGTGGTCCTCGGCGTGAGGGAAGAGAGACCGAGCGCGGATTTTTAAATTGTCTTCCGTTCCATTTGTTCGGATCCTGTCACTTGCTGGCAACACTCGGTTTTGCGACGCAAGAGTTTGGGGATTTATTGTAATGGGATTGTGGTTTTTGTTTAAAAAAATAAAGGAGGGACGAACGATACATGAACTCTTGGGCGAAAAACGGCGCGTTTAATGTGCTTTTTCGTATTTCTCGTTTTCGAAAACGACCTGTACAAAATCAAAACCGTTCCCGTTTCATCTAACAAATCCAACTATTTTTTTTTTAATCTGCTCCTACTTTTCCTATATAAGTAAATTTTTCATACCAGTAATCTTGGTTGCCTACTTTCCAAAAGCATTTAATTGCAATATATAACCCATTCAGCACACGGTACTTGTGCAAAACAAAACACCTCATACAAACATGAGTACAGAAACAATATGTTATGAAAAGTAAGGATGAATAACTGAATAGCTGAAAACAAAGTGCCACTGTATGGGACCTGGGGCATTGTCATGGAGGAGCAGGATGTTGTTATTCTTCCCTGTTCTGAAATCCTGCACCACGTCAGGAACTGAAGTTCCATTCCGCCATTGCGAATTAACTCATTTGCTCAACTTAAGTATAGATAACATAAAATATCTTTAGATATCATAGAGATTTACGTAACAGTACTTTCTTAGTAAAGAAAATTAAAGATCCAGTACAATTTAATAGTTCTCATTTTTAAGACAACACCAACAATGAAAATTTTAACAATTTTATTTATTTTAATTTGAAAACCTACACGGAGATGACAACTTGTCTTCGTGGTGACTGTGCGGCTTTAAAACTCAAGCTCGAAAAATAAATTTCGCTCCAGAACCCTAGAACTGAAACACGAGATATATTTCATTCATCGTTTAATAAGAGGTGCTGTCCGATAGCGTGGTGTGAGTGTGTGGGTGTGTGTGTGTGTGGAAAAGGATGGCACGTGCGCAGACATGCGAGTATGCGTGTCACGTGCTGCTGTCTCAGCGGTTCCAGTTCGGCATCCGTGTATGGAATGCACCTCACAAGATAATACACCCCACAAACCCCCGGGCGCCGACAACAGGACCGGGATCCACTATACTGACCTTTATTATTTTTCTGTTAAGCCAACATCATTCAAAAAATTAATCCCTTATTACCATTTTATAATAATTTTTTTTTTAATTTAAATTTTGTTCCAAAAATTACCCTCAATCTAATTTCTTACTGTTTGGATAGCCTCATGGAATGAAATTAAAATTAAACGACGAAATAGAACCACATAATCAAAGTAAAACAAATTATTTTGTGTTTTCCCCAAACTTTTCTTAAGGAAAGTATTTTTTCTTCGAAAAAACGAGACGGGGCCAGACGAATGCCTGACAGTTCAAGATAATGCTTCAATTTTTTTAAGAGCACATTTCCGGTTTAAATGACGCTAGTTTTATAAAGAAAATGGTTTTGGTGCTTGATTTAGTGCAGTTCTTTCTAATTCGTTGCAGTCGATTTACCCGTCAGTTTCTCAGAGATAACGTTGATGCAGAGTTAGGACGTAATTGAAAATATTTCAGAGCTCTTGAAATCCAGCGCAGCAGTAAGCAAGCAAGCAAGCAACCAGGCAAGAAGTAGATCTATTTCTAGTCGTTGCTGGGACGTCTTAATTTATGGGGCAAGTCATTCAGAAGACGCTTACGTGCTCCGATAAATAAGAGGGCGACCACGTTTAGTTTGCGAATCGGAAAAAAGCCGCCACCAGTTTTTGAAATATAACGCGAATTAAATCAGCGCCGAGGAAAAACACGCCGGGCATTGCCTGGCGAGAATTATTTCTCTGGCGTGCAATTTAATTTATGTAGGCTATTTCTAGCAGCATTGATCTACCGAGGCCATAGAGGAACTATAAAGTGGAAAACTAAATTTCTCCAGGATTTTTCTCCGGGGTCTGTTTTCGTATATGGAACGCGGAAATAAGAGATAAACGTAAACTCAACCTTAAGCTTTTACGATTTTAATCGATTTTAGACTTTAAACAACCACGTCGTAAACTAAAAAAAAAATAAATTATATCAACTGAGGGTGTTTTCCAAGCTCTATCTTAATGTTTCCTATTTGTTTTTAATCATACGGCATATAAACTTAAAGTAAAGTAAATAAATAATTTTGTATGTGTTTACTGTTATGTAAAGTAATGTACGGAGTGTTTCAGAAAAAATTAAACTTCTTTATGTACATCGAGTACTACTTTGTGGATGGTATAAAATTTTTCTTCATTTTGAAAGTCACACGTTATAGATCAATACACCGCGGCATAAAAGATTGTCCGTGTAACGTAAATAATTATTTAAATGATATTCATGTATGCGGAGCTTAATTACATTCGGATACAACAGAAACAATAATTTATGCATAAAAGAACTAGCTAATACGTTCCGGAATATTGTTCAGGCAGCGGCAACGGCTTCAGCGTACTGAAGCACTAAGGCGCGCTTAATAACAACTAATTATGTCAGTCTTGAGAAGTTGGCGAGCGAAGCTCCCATGTTCATCAGAGTGTACTGAAATGGCGGCAGCTCCGCTATTAGATGTAATGCTGAATCTAGAATGCAGCAACTGCACGGAATCTGGCTGCGATTTCTGGTATTTCGGCTATAAATTCTGCGATATTGCCAACATCGCGGCTGCAAAGTATTACCGAATATTCTTCGGGTTATAGTATCGCTGAAAACCTCTGAAAAATGACTCCCCATTATAAATGTAATCAATCAAATCGTATTCTTTTTATATGGATACTTGCAGTAAAAAGAAATCAAATAAGTGCTGACGGTACGGTCATTATTACCACTGATACTATTCAAAGAAAATCTAAACTATTCATTTTTACAATAGTTTACAGATAGTCCTCAAATATGATGAGCCCTATTTAGATGTTTTAGACACGAGGGCTAACCTAACTATGGCTAAAATAATATTATTTTTCTACACTAAAACAGTTCCTCGAGTCGCTTCATTCCTTAAAAAAAAAATGCGTCTCAAAAACAATGCTACAACGTCTGTCAGTTTATCATCTGAGGAAAGCTTTCGGTCTTTCTTCACTTATTTGAACAAAAAGAAGTCGTAGCTAAATCAGGGCGTGGGTGAATCCACAACTTTCGATAATGGCTTGATCTGTACGAGCCTTGTGATCCTTGCAGTTGTCGTGCAACAGCTTCGGTTCTCCATAAATTCGGATGTTTTTCTCCAATGACCTGCTTCAGTAATTCCAAGTATTCAATAAGCAGTTCCAAGCCATCAACTTTCCAGAAGGCAATTGAGTTTTCGCCTTCTTTAGAAATGCAGAGCCCTTATGAACCCATTGCCTAGACTCCTGCTTCATAGGAGAACCCCAATAGAACATCCAAGCTTCGATTCGCAAGAAATGATTCATTGCTCTCTAAATCGGGCAAATTCCTTTTTTTGCCCAATTTCTGCTCTAGTGTGAGGAATTTGAGGGTCCATCGTACAGAAACTTTGGTCTTGCCTAAATCTTTGTGCACAATTTTGTAATTCAGATATTTCAGCTTCTTTGTCATCTAATTAAAAATAGCTTGGGAAAAAATTCATAATTCTGGAAATTTGAGTTTATGGCTCCTTAGATTAGGACGATAATTGAGACATCGATGTTTTCTTTAAATTTGTCGACGAACTTTAAGTTTTATACAAAAAGATGGGCGTGTCTTCAGGAGCTTGAGGACTTGATTGCATGAAATATATTTACTTCTCTTTCAATGATTGATACCATCGATATCTATACCAGCGTTTTGTAATTTGCTAATAAAAAAAAAACATCAAAAGAAACGTTCGTTTGAATTTCTACGAAGAGGAGGAACGTCGTGATTGAAGCCGAAGAAAAACTGTTTCTCTAAGTATCGACATCTCGATAAAATACGTCGGTAACTCAATGCCCGTGTTAACCACCAAGCTGTCGATGGTGTTCCACACATACATCGAAGTAAATTAAACTTTATAGCGGAATATTCGTTTATTACACCGTGCAGATTCAAACAAACGTATCATTTGATATAACATGTACGAGGTGGAGTGCATGAAACCGCACGAATCGATATCCATAAAGATCACGATCGGATCTAAAATTACCTATGCGATAAATCAGGGCTATTGTCGACATATGGTACGAGCGACTATGCGCAATTTCCATCGAAACGTTGCCTACGTAGGAAACGACGGAGAGCGTCGTTCTGTGGAACGCCCACGTGCGATTGGACGCGAGGATACGTCGCACGTGCCGGAAAAAGACCACCTAACAGTGTCAATGTGTGCAGTATTAATTCTAATGACAAATAATCGCTCGGTATAATCTCTGATACAATTGCGATTTGTCCTATGGTGTTTAAATAGATGTTCGGATTTCCAATTAAAATTGCACATTGGGCACTATTATAATTCGAAATAAAAACGTGACTGCGCTGAATATTTTCAGGAACTCTGCAGCGGATGTTCGAAAAACGATTAAAAGCACCATAGTATTTTGACTTTTTAAATCACATAGACAGTAATAAACATAAAACACAATTTTTCTTAAGATTTATTACTAGTAGGACTCTTAGAAAAGTTGCATGCACCCTAAAAGCCTTTATTAATCTTTCTTTCAGGACGACTTTAATTCTTCTGATTATCTTGATATTGATTAGAAATAATTGATTATCGATGAGGAAAATGTAATAACAATTTTATGTCTTAATTTTTCAGTTATATTAAAAAGAAATCCATTACAATTTCAAAAGAAAACGAAATTACTGTTGCGTAAGGACAAACCGACTACTTAAACTTGTTTGCATACTGTAAACAATATTAAAGTGATAACACTAATAAAATTTAGAATCAATTAACGATAACAAACACAAAATAATTAACAGCGCTTAAGGCATCACTACTATAATAAATCATGCGCTCAGGATTTAGATTTGAAACTAGTATGAAATAATTATTCAATATCAAGCCGTAAACTTTGTTTAATATCGTGCCGTAAGCTATTTATTATAAACACTCAAACCTTTGTAGGAAAATGATCCTTTAAGGATGCTTAATGAATGCTTCGGGATGTGGAGATTCATTTTATGTCTTAATGAATTTCTTGTTTTTTTTTAATAACTTTATAAAATTTTGTATATAAGGCAACCTACAAGTGACCGCGTGCTATTTATTAAAATCAACTAAACTTAAAAAGTCATTTCCTCTCGTTCTGAGTCCAACTGCTTCCATTGGAAGTTTTCCAAAATCTCAGACACGTCGAGTTCACTTACTCTAAAAGGGTTTTGAAGAAAATACGTTAAGTTTAGTATACCACAGATACACGGTCTTTTTGGCTCTACGTCATACTGAATCAAGTCAAGTGAAACATTTCTTTTTCTGTTATATATTAAAAAAAGCTTATCTAACTGTATTCACTAGCTGAGTATATTCAACGAACAAACTACATATGGACATATGCAGTTTTCTGTTCATTCTATTAGTGCTCAAGTAAAAACTAAATTATTTAAACTCTGTTCTCAGTTCTGCTTTTATCAAGGTACTTTTTTGGCAAGAGAGAGAGATTAAAGAAAGTGGAGATGAAGTGAAGGGTAGAAAATGCACTTATCGAATTTAAATGCACATTTGTTCTTGGAAAGAGTTAAGAGCTGTGGAAATTTGACATAATTTCATTTCGTTTTGACTAAACATAACCGAGCCACATCAAATCATTAAAAGCAATGAATACATGATAAAAACTGTCTCTGTCATGGCCTCTAATTGTTTTTTTTGCCGACGTTTCATTCTTCATTACTTCTTCAGAAGTTTACTATGATATAAGCTGCCTTGGAGTCTTTTCGAATCCGTATATGCATTGCCATTACAAAAAGGATGTCACATTAATTTTCGGACTCAAATGAAGATGTCTTATCATCAGTTTTAACCAATGGCAACAATGAAGATAATTTAATCGAATCTCTTCATCTTCGAGTGCTCGAAAATCCAAAGAATTCACGAAACGCGATGGATAGCGGCAATTATAAACAGGAGTTTCCTTTCTCGTTTACAAGTGGCCTATCCACCACTATTTCGTTTTAGTTAATCTACTTCTGCTGTCCATTTATTGTTTTTTCAGTTAGAAGACCGTGAAATTGTCACTATACCTTAATCCGTAAATCCTTATTATCAATTTTGTTTATCTTTCCAAAACTGTGCTCGTAACGTTATTTCATTTCCATTGCCAAATATTAACCAATAATTTAAGAAATTTGAATAACGTCTTCGAGTCTTAATTTCACTTTTGCACATGTTGGTTCACCCCCGTTTTTCCAACGACAACTATAACAATTAATAAATAATTAAGCAATTTACCAGTTTGGCTTCAAAGTCACGCAGCTATTGATCAAGGACACAGGACATCATTGAGGAATCATTATCAAAAAAGAAAAATATTTTTAGATGTGGCTTAGACTTTTAACAAAGACTTATGGCATACGCTGAATATGTTTCGGCAACGATAATATTCACAATTTTGGCTCCTTGTAAACAATTTACACAATCTTCAGTTAGTGGTAACGAATAAAGATGTTTTGAATGGTGATAATTGCTTGTTATTTTCTGAGAAAAGAGGTTCCTAATGTTAAAGGTTTTGGCAGGTCGTGTAAATTTGTAACTTGAGGAAACCTTTGCCGATTACTTTAATGGGGTCGTTAATTAAGGGTTATGGCTGAGAATGTAGTGAGAATATTTACCTTAAGTAAAGCTTCATTGTCAATTATGACGTTCAAGGATTGATTTCTTTCTGGAATAGTAACAATGCCAGATGTGAAAAATGAGTAGAGTTCTTTTTTGGATCATTCAGGGCGACGCAGAACTCTCCTGGCATCGACATTATGCGTTTGGGGCAGAAAGATTTGTTGTGGGAATGTTGTCAACAAAAGCGTTGACGATTGTTGTTTAAATTATATTTATTAGAAAGATACTTCAGAATAAAGCAGGAAGTAGCTTATTCTGAATTGAAAGAAATTAAGGACAGCAGTCCCACGATGCAGTGTTCAGTACTTCACCTATCCATCATAGTAGTGATGATCCTTATTTTGAGCATAAGATACTCACAAGCTTCGTCAACGATATTGCAATTATTATTATTGCAAGAGACCATTAAGAAACTGTAAGGAAACGCTCTATTGACCAGATTAATATCTGAAACAACATTTCAAGTTGAATGAAAGCAAACATATTCATGTCAACTTCCCCAATAAACAGAATCAACATCTACCTTTTAGAATAAACGGCACTCAAATCTTGCTGCTAGGATACTCCAAAGCTCTACCAGATTAACACCTGAATCAAAATATGTATGGCGTTTCAAGTTCAATGAAAGCAAACCAATAAACAGAATCAACATTTACCTATTAAAGCAAAGGATCTGGGTATGACTTTCAAAGCTAGACTTTACCGGAGAGACCAAGAAGAAACATGACTACTAGGGCCTTGTGATCTATTTTCAACAAACTGCTCCTCTATAAGCAAATATTGAAACCCGTCTGGACCTACGGCATTCAACTTCTGGGGTTGTTGCAGAAAGAGCAACATTCAAATTATTCAACGTTTCCAAAAGAAAGTACTGCCCATACATTGACGCCCATCGGAACTTTGAGTGGATTCCATTGACCAGGTGATACCAACGTCTTTTTTATCAAGCCATCCAGAAAACTCAGGATGACTAAACCCTTCTAGTTAATTCAATACAAAGCACAGTATTGTGTGGCAATAAAATCCTTAAATTGTAGCGTAGTTACGTTACCAGACCCTAAGGAACATTAACGAGTGGAACCTTACTTTTAAGATTTATTTTCGCCGTTATAATGTACTCATTGATTCAACTTTTCACCAGATTGTAATACTAACGTAGAGCCTTAGCCAAAAGTATTAGGCACTTTACATTAACTCCTATATCATGAAAATCTGTTGGAGGTGAGGTAAAATAAAATTTCCTAGGTACAAAATAATAATTTATTAAAGTAATCGGTATTTTGTTGGGCCATTTCCAGCCTTAATCACTGCAGTTATTCTTTTCTGCAGAGTACTTATAAGTTTATGACATTCGTCTGCGATAATATTATTCCATTCTTTCAATAACACGTTTTTTTTTTAAATTGCTTTAGATGTAATTGGATGCTTTCTAATGTTACGCTTTAGAATCCCCCACAAATGTTATATGGGATTTAGGTATGGGGATTGTGCAGGCCAATCCAGGAGGTTAATATTGTTTTCTTGAAACCACTTCATGGTAACAGCAGATTTGTGGCAGGGTGCATTATCTTGTTGATGCACCATTTCTTCCATATTTGTTTCACCAAACATCTTGGAAAATGATTCGCGTAATGTCGTTTCCAATACGATTAAGTGTGGGAGTTCATTCGACCTTCACGAACAAGCATTTCACCTACACTGTCAGCTGTCATATAATCCCAGATCATTACAATGCCTCCCTCGTGTTTCACTGTTGGTACCCGCATTCCGGAAGGTATTCTTCACCGATTCTCCGGTAAGCTACACCAGGAGTTCCAAATACCTTACAATTAATTAAAAAACGTAGATTTTAAACACACCGTATAACATTTTACTGGCGAAGTGTAAAAAATGCAAACGAATTCAAAATTACAAGTAATATAAAGCAAATATTACCTCAAAATTTGATTCGTCGGACCACACAACATTTGCCCGATCCTTCTCTCTAAAGCGTTGGTACTTTATAGTCCATTCCAAACGAGACTTTTTATTTTTTTGTGAAGGCCAAGGCTTCTTTCTTGCTTGACAGCTCCTCAAGCCAGCTTCATTAAGTCTTCTGGCGTTGATCGGTCTCCCGATTTCCTCGGATAAACTGGCAATGAGCTCGGAGGAAGTTTTCTTTCGATTTTTAAGTGACTCTAGAATTAAATTCCGATCCTCACGGTCCAAAGTTATCCGTTTTCTACCTGTTCTTGTTCGGTTCGCATGTGATCCAGTATCCGCGTATTAGGCATTTTTACGATGACGATATTCAAAATTATAATGAAATAAACATTATACTGGAAAAATCGTTCTTACTACAAGCGTTTATAGAAGACTGACTACCTATTCACGGAACCACAATTGCGAACTATGTTTTACAACCGCTGTAAAGTACTGTGTATTATTTAAATTATCGGTTATTGTTGCCGACTATATGATGGTAAAATTCTAAAAATTTCTGAGTAATATTTCCGAAGATAAATTAAAAAATTAAAGGCGCCTAATACTTTTGGCCAAGGCTGTACATAACAAAAGTTTTCGGAAAAATTTTCTGGAGCAATTTCAAAATATCAAGGTAGTTTATTCTAAACATTCATGTAGCAACTTATTCCTTAATTTCTAAACAACATAAAACATAATTTAAATAATAGAGGTCCGATACACAGTTGTTGCTTGACATTATGCAACATGTGCTGGCTGGTGAGAGACTAAGTATACAAGTTTTTTTTTATTCAAAGCCATAAACGAGAATTTCGAGAATTTAATGCAAGTAAAAACTTTTTCAAAGATTTTTTTTCCTAAAACGTAAAATAAAAAAATTATTCCTCTATGGCAGAAAGTCCGTGCACACAGATAGATACTTTTCCGGATTTCCAGTTTATACGTCATAACTGCGATTATAGCTATTTGACAAGCATGGCATGATAAATAAAAATGTAGGTAATATTAAATATTTGTTTCCAATGGAAATTGGATGATATAATTTGTATCAAATTACAGAGAGAGAAATTTATTCAAAAACTTTTGTTACAGACGATAGTAAAAATAATTAATTTAAAAAAAAATCCATTAGCAAAATATTAACAAGTAATTTAAGAACGTCTTCGAGTGTTCTTAATTTCACATTTACACGTATTATTTCACCCCCAAAAGAGAATCATAACAATGAATAAATAAAATTAATTAATTTCTAAGTAGCTTAAAAATAGTTTGAAGCAGAATATTACCGCTTGAAATTGCGGTTGCTGAGTGTTTAGTGAAGTGCTTTCGGAGACTAGTGTAAAGCGACTGGATTCTCAAAAGATGTTAAGGCAGTAATAATTAAGACGTAATTAGAAGTCGTCACCGTCAGAAGTCGCTAAAGTTCGCCGTAAAAGCTCACGAAGAACTCGTCTTCTTTTATTTTCATATTTATTACAGGAGGTGGATCCCGGGGGTAATGCATAATTCATCTCATCAGCTTTAATGATTCCAATGTGTTTAACGAGTGATATAAAATTTAGGGCTACAATTACAGTTTTACGCGCAAACTTCTCACCGGGCACGTAAGCAAGCGAATGCAAATTGTGTCCGAATTTTAACGAACGTCTGCAGTAAATCGCTTAGCGTCTGGATATAAAAATGGGGAATGGTGTCGTTTGTACGTCGTTAAAACGGAGCCTGTGTGCTTAGTTAACAATAAGTGGTGAAATATCGCACATAGAATCGACAATGAACCCGCTATAGCTGCTTCTGTGCCGTAAAACAACTTTACATCCCAGACGTTTGAGATGACGTTTCAGGTGTGATGTGCATGGACTCTCGAAATTTGATGCAGGAAAGGCTAACACAAGCACTTTTCTACAATAAAAAAGCTCTCTGCCTTGAAAATCACCAAATTTATTCCATTTCAACAGTTGAGTTTATCCACTGACATTTTAAAATAAATACATTTAAAATTAAAGTCAAAAATTTTTCAAAATATGAACAATATTACAAATTGTCTTACAGCCATTACACCTTTGTTTTGATCATCACTTTCAATAAACCAAATTATCGAATTACTGATTTAATGGAAAACTGCATTAAAAAATGAAATGATAGGCAAAAGAAATTTGAATTTGAATGAATTTAAAAACGTTTTTGTAAGCAATATGGTTTCTAAAGTCCCAATCATTAAGTTCGTAACATGAAAATTTATATTTCTGAAAGAAATGTGCTGTAAATTGTATTTTCACACAAAGAAAGCATATTTACTATTTTATCTTCCTCTCAAACAAAAAATAAACAGAAACAAATCGTGTCTATTTATTAAAAACGTGTTTTTTAAAACAAAATCTCTTTTTTTATATACAGACCATCGTATTTAATCTTTTGACGATCGAGCTGTCGTTTGTTTCTTTGTATTTAATTATTTTTTCATTTCTTTCTGTAAGAAAAGTAAGTGTCTAAAACTAAAGAAGACAAGGTTTCAATTGCTTCTTTGCATTTCTTTATTCTTTTGTAAGCAAAAAGAAAATAACAAATGCAGAACTCATTTATTTCTTTGTATTTCATTTTTTTTTTGAGCAAAAATCAAATAAATCAAGCTTTCATTTGTTTATTTGCATTCCATTATTTTTTGTTGTTTTTCTATAAGCAAATAAAAAAATTACGATTTCCAACAGAAACTTTTAACAATCTAACTTTCATATGTTTCTTTATACTTCATTTTTTTTAATAAAAAAATAAGTAAATCAAGCTTTCATTTGTTCTTTGCATTTCATTACCTTTTTCCTTTCTTTTTGTGAGAAAACTAAAATAAAACTAAAAACTAAAATAAAGTGTAAAACTAAATAAACCAAGATTTTATTTATTTCTTTGCATTTCTTTATTCTTTTGTTTCTTTTTGTAAGCAAAAATTAATAGCAAATGAAGAATGGGCGATTCCAGAACGAAGTTTTTAAAAATTAAACTTTCATTTGCCTCTTTACATTTAATTATTTTTTCTTGTCCTTTTTTTTGAAAAACTTTCATTTATTTCTTTGTATTTTTTTTTTATTCTGAGCAAAAAACCAAATAAATCCAGCTTTCATTTATTTCATTCATTATCTTTTGTTGTTTTAAATGTTTACTACTTCGACATTATTTTTGCAAATAGAAATGAAAAATTTCATTCAAATTTTGTATTTTATCAATAAGTTTAAACAAATTTTATAAAATCCTGACTTTAAAAGTATTAATCGCTTGCTTAAAATCAATGATTTTAAGCGAAATTTTAAATAAAATTTTAAAAGAAGTTATTTTTGACAATAATTTTTGTAAAATACTGTATTCAGTATTTCACTGCAGATTATATATTATTTTATAACTTTCTTTTCTGATTTTTATAAGAAAACTCGAACTATTGCAATTTTTCGTTTTGGAGAAATTCGATTTTCCGAATTTCCCGCCAAATTTTACGCGATTAAGTGACGTAATTGAATTGGCTTCCGGTTGGAACCGCATTAAGACTGCTTCTACTGCCAACGTTTCGTTCTCCATTGCAGAAGTACTTCCTCAGGGCTGCTACTGCAGCTGGCGGTAGATCAAATGACGCTTAGGTTTATCTGTTTGGTGAATATGGCCATAAATGGAACTAAATATGTTTGTCTTAAATCAATTATTGTAGACTTGTTCGTTTCCATTGCACACCTTTTGTAATGAAGTTCATTCATTTCGTTAGGAAATTCCGTCAGTTTACGTTATCTGTTCTTTGACATGAAACTCCTGAAATTTAACTGTTTTTAAATATAATCCTGCACTTCCTTCCCTTAAAAAGAACTCGATGATATGGTTGATCAATAGATTTTTCGTCAGAAAGATAATTTTGCACTCGGGAGTGCTTTACGTTTTTTGACATGGACGACGCTTTTAGGGCTTGCTTCATGTTTTAAATCACTGTCTAAATTCTGCTGCGAATATTTGTTAATCGTTACACTCGTTTTTTTCCTAAGGACAAGGCAGAGAGCAAGGTCAATAGAATTATAACATCACAAATCCAAGTCTGATTGAGAGGTTCGAATTGATTGAGAGCTTTATAAAAAGAACAGAGCCTTTTTATTGTAGATCACGTTCCAAAAAACTTTACTTCGAAACTTCGAATCGTAAGAAGACGCCTTTTGCAATTGGGTTGATTCGATAAAATAATATTATTTTTGAGTTTTCTTTATAAAATTCTGACTAAAAGCACTTATCATGTCTTTGACATAAACGACGCCTTCCGCTTCTTGACTTAAAATTGTTTTTGTTGGAAAAATTCTACATCAAACTCTTTTCATTTTTGGGGTGTGTTAATTTAACTTCCTCAGAAAGTTCTGACAATTTGTGACTTAAAATCTTATGTGAAATTCCACTGTATGATTTCCTGTTGTTAATTTTTTTTTTTTGATGTTTTTGGTTTGGCAATTAGAGTAATTCGACGTGTTCAACTTTATACGGATTTGCCAGATAAAGTAAAAGTCAGTAAGTGACATTGACTTATTACAGGTTATAAGCAATTGAGAAAAATATATTCTCGTTCTCATATCAGTAAGTATACAGCTTGAGTGAAGCAAGTAGTTTGGCGACGCGTGCCTCGGATATATTCGAGGCGACTGGTGTTGCATTGGGAAGCGAAACGATGAGCGTGTATTTAATAATTTTATTTTAACTAGGATTTCAATAATTCTTGTTACAATATTGTTATAATTACCGCAATACATTTGCATAACGCAATTATTATTGTTTGTAATTAAACAATATTTCCATAAATATTACAGAATTTAATAAATGAAAAATCTTCTCTGATAATGGCTAAATTAAAAAGAATTTACAACGATAATATAAAAACATAATAAAAGATTCTTTTGTAACAGAAAAACGATTTCTCAAATTGAATGAAAGATTTTATAGAATGAAGATAAAAATAAAATAAACTTAAAGTAATTCTGGTCAAGAAATAATAAATATATTAAATATCTTTCCAAATTTTTATTAATTGTGCGGATGGTTGTAGCAGAAGGAATTGGACGATTTACAAATTTTTCTCTGAATAAATTAATTCATTAATACCACTTTATATTTTGAATTTCTCAGGTGCACTATAATTCATACTGAATTTTTGTACCAAAGAAAAATAAAGAACAATTAAAATAAATATTATATTATAATAAAAGATATATATTTGTAGCTCAAAAATAACTCTAAAACCTACACGCTTCGAACTGGAGGCGTGAACTGATACACGCTAGCGCAAGAACCCCCTCCATTCCTACACGACTTCATCCGAATTTACTTCTATCCACCTAGTTGTAAAATTCATCCTGTATACCACATCGTTTAAATGTACGCGCATATGTGACAAAATTGCCAATACAATTTGTATGACTTTTCTTTCATTGTGTAAACTCACAACATTTAATATAACTTTTATTTCTTAAAAAATTTTCGAATTGACGGTAGGACTTTCCAAATAATTACTTGATACATTGAAAATGCGTCCAAAAATGTAGGCGTACGTTTTCGATTAAAAACGAAACATACGATATGTAATCTATTTATTACTGGAACAAATCTTTCTTTTTTCAATGTGAGTTACCTAAAGTCATACAGCTCTACTTTAAAATATATTAAAGACGATTATTATTTTTATCTACGAATACGAATTTACTTGTAAATCAAGATTTAAGTAATTCTGAGATTCGTTTCTTAAAATTAATTTATAAATGAATCAATTTGTGAAACAATCTGTTCAAAGTTTATAATTCGTTTCCTTCGGAAGTAACCCAACACAAACCATTAAATTATTTCTTCGCATAGATAGATCGTATTCCTAGCCCAGAACTCGCGAACCCGGAAAATGCGAATAATATAAATTAATTAATGTAAATAAAATACGTCAGAATTTACTTAACCACAACAAATAAATGTCGGGAATTTTACGTTCTTAGGAAAAATCTTGCTACAAGACCCTCGGTATTGCATTTTTGCGGTGTGAATAATTGAGGTAAATTTTCACAGAGCTTGGTACAGCAATCATCATCTATAAAATGAAGCAGTTCTTTCATTTTTACAAATTAAAATAATCTGTGTAAATTATTAAGAAATACCTGAAGTGCTGCAATCTACTGAAATTATTTCAACTTCTTGGATGTACATTGCTGTACATTAGTAAAAGACCAAGGCACATTTAATTATTTTGCAGAAGAATTAAAACGGACAAGTATATAAATACACTCACCGGCACAAAAAGCGACTCACTTTGAGGTTTGTGTAATTCATTGCGACAATAATTTTTTTTTACATAATTTTCGACTTGTTATTTATAGTTTTCTTGGTTGATGTACATCAAATAAGGCCAAAAATAAATAAAACAAAGACGATTTTAATAAAAGTAATAAAAACTGCAAAATTGATGAAATTGTAACTTAAAGAAAAATGCAAAATTTCAATCTTCCTAATTAATTAATATCGAGTATTGCCTCTGCGAGCCTGTATTACAGCCTGCATACGTTGTGGCATCGACTCCACCAAGTGCCAAATCGCTAAATTGTCAAGTCGATCCCATTCTTGCTGAAGCGTCATTGATAATTCTTCTAGTGTAGCTGGGGCGAGCACGCGAACTCTAATATTTCTTCTTAACATGTCCCAGACATATTCGATGGGATTCATGTCGGGACTTCTCGGGGCCACTGCATTCGGTTAACACCAACAGCGTCAAGAAATTCATTAACAACTCTGGCGACATGTGGCCGTGCATTATCGTGCATCAACATAAAATTGTCACCAATAAAAGGGGCAAAGGGTATCACATGATCTTGAAAAACATTTTCAATGTACCTCTGACCGTTAATAACTCCCCTATTTATTACAAGGTCTGTACGTGCGTTCGCAGAAATACCGCCCCACACCATAATCGAACCTCCGCTGAAAGATAGTGTGGAAACAATATTACATTGAGAAAACCGTTCGCCGGTCCTTCTCCACACTCTTCCACGACCATCTGGCGCTCGTAGGCAAAAGCGGGACTCATCAGTGAAGAGTACTTGACTCCACTGCCCCATATTCCAATGAACATGTTCACGAGCAAATGTAAGTCTGCTTGTGCAGGTCTTCTTGCCATTAAATTAGCTTCATTAAAGCGTCTTCTGATCGTTTTGTCACTTACATGCACATCTCGAACCTCTGTAAGGCGATTTCTGACTTGAAAAGCAGTCAAATTCCTGTTGCGAAAAATCGTTAGGGGTAAGAAAATGGTCATCTCTAGCGTTTGACCTGTTCCAGGGCGTCGATTGTAAGATTCAGTTTCTAAGAATCGCCTCCACGTTCTGGAGACACATGATTGAGAAGTTCCAAGAACTTGTGCAACGTAACGTTGAGACCGACCATCCTGAATCAAAGCAATTACTCTTGCTGCATCCACTGCATTAATAGGCATGAAAACAACTTATTAATGACAAAATGTAAACAAATTATTAAATTAAGTCTCTAGGAAACGTTTGGAAAACAAAAAATCAACTGCAACACAATATTGACAATGGCGTAGATACTTTCAATAATTTATTTAAACAAGAGAATTTAGTTACCATGATGATCATAGCTCTCCCGATTATTGAAAATGTCCTATTCACCGATGAGCAGAAAAAGAAATGGACAAAAAGTGTCCTCAGATAATTTATTTCAAAAAATAATAGTGAGTCGCTTTTTGTGACGGTGAGTGTATATTAATTGCTATACGTAAAAATAGAATTAATTTTCGTTCGTCCACTTTTACACTTTTAATCTGATTAGAAAATATTTCGAAAAGAATTCCTGAATCACTTTGTTCCCATCTTCCAGATTCTTAGCTTTGTCTAAATGAGCTCATTTTTTTCTGTTATATTCAAGTGTGAATGTGGCCTGAAAAACTCATGATTACAACGTGCTCAATCTTCCAAGTAATTTAAACATCTCGTAGTAATGTTTCTGTAATTATTTCTCCTGTTCTTGTTGAATTTTTTTCATTTTTTTTATTCATTTTTTTTTCTGATTTTCATAAGCAGCCCTTTTAATGAAACCCAACAAGAGAGACTTTCGTTCTTAATGATGTGCCGTATACAGGTTAGATATTTCTCAGTTGCACCTCACGAATATATTGCCTCCTTTTGTTCCCAAACACGCATAACGAATTCAACTAACTCGACTGTTTACACCATCTAGAATCTGCACTATAAAAAAATGAGAGTACCAAGCCAACAAATTTTTCGTTCGTTGACTCGAATAAAATTGTTTGTTTGCACATTTGAGTGACGATGTAAATGTTTTCTTTTAAAATGAAAGTGATATTTTAAGATCAAGAAGTTGTAAAATGATCGTAAAGTGCTGTTAACTTAATGAATCACATAAATAAATGTTTCATATTCTTTATTTAACAAAATAAAATTGTGATGACAAATAAACGTAGCTTCGAGGATACGTTTGCGTTATACTTACGTTACAATTATTGTCACCATCGTGCAGTATATCAAAACCATATAACATAGTGTGAATTTAAAAAGAACATTAGCAACACCCTTGTTATGCTAACTGATACTATCCAAGTTCGTATAAAATTTTGGAAATTTGTACATTATCTTTGTTTCTTGCAACATTTTCTTTGATTATACCTCTTGAAAGATGTTAAGTATTCGGTTAGAAAGACGGTCTAATATGATTCATTCAATCTTGTTGTTGTAATATTAAATTCGGGACTATTTAATACAACAAAAATGTTGTTTGAAAACTCTTACATTTACATGAAATTTTTGTTTGTATAAGAATCAAATTTACTAATTTTTGTATCAATCCGTTTTGTTTTTGAAACGAATTAATATGCAGCTAGTAAATAGCCGTAATTAATTTAAAACTTTCATTGAAAATATTGTTTTTGTAGTATTTTTGACAGTAGTTAACAATCGTTTGTGACAATGTCGCGTTGATCTAACGATTTAAAATTACGGCAAACATAAAACACACTTTGTCAACTAAGGAATACCAAAGACAATATTATATACTTCAAAAAGGTATGCAACAGTAAAATGCAATATATCGAAAATATACCTAAAAATTGAATATTAAAAATTAACGCAAGAACGTCTGTTCCACGTTACCCAAAGGATTAAAAACCCAGAGTCAAAACGACATTTTCAGAGATCATTGCAAAAATTCTTGTTTTAAACGGCTACATTAAATCTAAATGACATTCTTAGAAAAAACTGTTGATGTACTGTCGATAAACTAGCCGTCTCGATTAAATATACCCCGAAACCAATTTTTTTTTAAACACTTGGTGTGGCAAGCCACAAATAGAAAAAGGAATGTGTCGGAGCCTTCACTTTTCTAGATACAATAAACGAAAACACTTATTTGGAGAATTCTTTTTGGTTCTTTTGGCCAGGCATGACTAACTGCAAAAGTCTTGGAGTTGAATTGAAAAGGAAGAAGAAGAAAGCAATAACGCTCCAAGTATGGCCCAAGAACAATCTATTGAAAAATTTTAGGCTTTATATAAACAGAATCGAAACCCCAGTAAAACAAAAATTCTTTTCTGTTAAAATTACAACGAACAACGATTCCAATTTCGTGAAGAATATGCGCAAGTAACTGAGATAAATTTGAAAAGAAGGAGAAGCCTTTCGGAGATAAAAATTGATGCAATTCTGCTTTTTGTTATTTAAACTTATTACCTTCAAGCAAACTTTCCGTATAGGCTTAACTAAATTCACTCAACCTAAAAACCTTAACACTTTTTGACTAATGGTTGCGAATAGATAAACAAACAAAAAATTATTAACTAAAAACTGTTGGTACGGCTTCTCGCAATTTTTTCTTTTTGTTTCTTGTCCCGTGTCAATTTTTCTTTCTCTTCTCCTTGATGCAAAGTCTAAACCTTAGCTTTATCCTGTGGATGGAGCAACCAAAACTTGTTTCATATAAGAAAAAAATATAACGTATTTATTGAATGAAAAATATCCATAAAAGGAACAGAAAAATAAAAAAAAATCTGTGCGATAGGTCGTGACATCTCTTTAATACATTCAAGCACCTATCATTTGGTGTCAGTATGGAATTGTCATCGAAACACTTACAGGGGATCATGAAACTTATCTGGTGAAGGATTTTAACCAAGAGTACGCTAATATTTGATTAATTAAGTCTACTTTATGATATTAAAAAGAATATGAAATAGTTGTGTCCTTTATTTACGCATAACAGTGTAAGTACGTTTGCTTACGCATTCAAGAATATCACTGTTGGATGAAGGCAGATCGTAAAGTGAGGTACATTTGAGTGCATTTAATTCCGCATTGCGTACGACTTCCTTGGCAGACTTCTTCGATAAGCATCCGGGCAAAATTTGTCCGATAAGCCGGCACTAATTTCAATCCAAAATGTATTCCCCGTATTGATCTCCCTTTTACATGCGCATATAAAACCGCACGAAATGACCAAGTTTCTAAATTTAGCCCAGCACTAAATCCTTTCGAACCACATCCAGATTTCGTATTAAAACTTTTTAGCGAGCATTCTTCGTAAACAGCTCGCGATCGTTATGTAAAGTACTGTTCACGATCCCGAACAATAAGTCCGTGGTTTTCTCAGTTAATGGGCCGTAGATTCAATAATTTACATTGAAGTCCCCAATGCATCGAATTAATTGCAATTGCATTCATTCTTTTTTTTTTGTTTTGTTTAGTTTTTCGACAGAAACTGAACATCAGTAAAGGACGATACATTAAACAATTTACACCGACCATCCATCTATCTCTTCGATTTATGTCAAATTAGAAAATTGTGAGCATATCTTTTTTTTTTCTAAATTCTTTCCTTTTTATTCGAAAAGAACTCGTCATCAATTCTACTGCTTCCTTTTTTTTTTAATGTTAGATTAGTTAGATTTAGTCGTTTCCTGAAGTACGTCATGTTTCAGAAAAGTAATTGGAAAGTTCCAGTTTGAAGCTATAAATGCCGTTCTAAATCCGTTATATTTTAAAACGCTTTTACGTTTCATTTCGCCCTGGACATATGCGGAGGTGATATTCTGCGATGGCAACCAAGTACTAAAAATAGCCCTGCCCTGTCGATCAAAGACGTAACAGAATATCTGCATTTTCGGAACGTCTCTGTACGCAATCTAATTTACGCTTTCGATCTTATTTCTCTGAGATGTTTTTAACACTAGTGTTTAAACAAATTCACTTCTTGTTCCACGTAAAACGATCTCGTGTTCTGCCGATCCCTTGCAGCATTTCCTGTACACATTTCACAAACACTGAGCACTGTTAACCAGATGTGTGCGGTGACCGTCTCTTGAAACGAAAAGCCCGCGTTCGCTCCATACTTCTTTACATTCCATACGACTTACACACTATGGGAAGTAAGGAAGTACGGAACTGGCGAAGGCCCCTGCCGATAGAAATGGCGTGTCCGCGATATTCCGGGGAAGAAACGGCACTCTTGGAACTTGGAAGTCGACTGAATGCACCGTGCATCCTAATGTTACTGTTAAGTTGCCTCTTAGGTAGCTGAATTCTAAAAATGGCCCCGTTCACGCCATTGGTTCAACCGCATAGGAATACAATCTTACCCAACCCCTCTTCCCAAATTTGTCTTTTCTTAAAATACATCTGCGGCTAGCTGAACCTCCCGGCCGGCTACGCTGTGGCCGGGTAATTATAGACTACCATGTGGTAACACATGTGCATTTCTTACAAGAATCCTTCGTGTACTTACGTTCTGCTCGCTTCAACCAAGCAGGAGATACCGACTTTATTATCGTCGAGCAATCCGGACCTTATTTTTGTCAAACGACCGTGTCATCCTACCTTTCAATACACCCCAATTTTACATAAAGACGTTCAAAATAGCTTGCCGAGAAAACGACAGTGATTCTCAGATCATACCAAATTAGAATATTGTTTTAAACAATTTATGTCTTTATTTTTGACCATTACTCAAACAGTGTTAATCAGCCGATCAAAATTTGCAAACTTTACCCAAAGTACTTTGCTATTAAAAGACTGGAAAATTACCAGAGTGAATCGAAATAATATGTAACACCTTCAAATTAATATTCAAAAATGTTCGTTAACCAACCATGATGATAACATTTTTTTCTATTCACACACTAATATTTTATTTTTCAAGATGGATATTTTCTTTTCTTCGTTCAAGTTTAAAAATTTAAGAATCAAGTCCTATGACTTGATTCTTAAATTCTGTTTGTACAGTCTTAATGAGTAACTGAGGATTTATTTCACCTTCAAGGATCCGAGCACAGGCGCATTATCCTTGATGTTAGTGTATCTGTCACTTATTTCCTTTCCCGATTCTCTTATGACGCTATAATTTTTTAACATATCCACGTTGCCAAATGTAATACGTCTTGTTATTCAGAATACATTTTCTTTATTGTAAAGTTAAGATATTAAATTTGACTTTCACAATAGCGCATTCTGGATCAAAGACGTTAAATTTAAAAGGTTTTTAAATTTTGCTACCGTACTAACGCCAATCACAAGCCTCTATTGTGAATTTTAACGTATCCTTACATTTGAACAGCCTGTTAATAAGTACAATGTAATAATAGTTATTTATTTATCTACAACGATATTATCAATCTTTGCATTGAATTCGCAATCACGTTGTAAAGCAGCCCGTTGAGTTTCGATGTAAAGATTTGAAATTTTGCAAAACATCTTAATAAAATTAAATTAATAAAGTCTTCAAATAATCCGTCAACTTTTTATAAAATCTTTGTGCTTATTTTCTTCGTACACAGGCTTTAAGGTTTTCATCTGCTTTCAGGTAGTTCTATCGATCACAGAATAGCACGAATTCTTTGTTTTTCTTATCCAGCATTAACACCTGTTTTGGAAAAAAAAAAGACATCAAAGGTCGAAAGGGTAGTTTTTGGTTTTTGGTTTCAATCACAGTAAAGAAACTTATTTCGTATACAGTAATGACATTGGCTCTCTGTACCTTTGATGTTGAATGTATCGTTTTGGTTGACCTTCGCTATCATTTCATGATAATGCGGATAGTATAATCGGTGGGATATTTAAAACGATTAGAGAGATTAGGGATTGCACACACGAGAATTACCACCCTATTAAACATCTTTACTTCTAAACTTTGGAGAAAGTTTAATACAAGCGCTGAATAAATGAAATATTCAATATCCAAAACTGTCATGCTACCAGCAAGTTGCCATTTTGTGGATATTACAGCTCCCAGAAATTACATTCACACTGAAATACGTCTTTGTCACTACTGTATACGGAGTAAATTTCGATGGTGTGGTTTCAATTAATAAATTCAGTTTCATCATACTAGTAATTGACTAAAACTGAGAACTAGAAATTCAATGAGAACTTGAACTCTAGCATTTCTTTATATAACGCTTTCTATCTGTTAAATTTCCTATGTTCTGACTTTCAAACAATTACCTGTATATTCGTGTGCTACACTCAGTGGCGTACCATGGAATCCCGGTGCAAAGCACTCACCGGAGCGCTCATCTAAAATTACCTTGACTTACACTTCGTTTCATTTCGATATGCGTCTAACTCATAAATTGTAAATTCGCAAATCCCTACTGCGACACGACTGGCCGACGCACAGAATATGAGCGGACAGGAACAATGTTACTCCACCTCGTTTAAAAACTAGTATAGAAAATAATAGCGAATTTATTTCAAATTAATTTTAATAATTATGTCAGACAAATTAAATCTAAAGCACTAAATAACAATTAAGAATTTTTATCTTATTGAATTGTTTGAAATTTCAATTTAAATTCATGTAATTCTTCTAATATCAACAAAAATTTTTAATTTTATTTTAAATATAATATTTATAGCAGTACTGGGAAAATAATAATCAATTATTTAATTTAATTTAAATAAGTAGGTAATTAAGTAAACAGGACCGAATTAATGTTCTCAGAAGTATATATAATCGTCTACTAAATGACTCATTTAATTAGGTTGTAAATAGACACGAGTCGAAATACATCTTCAAATATGCCTCGCAAAGCACTGAATGTTCATGATTTAGTTTCAAATTGATTAGAATATTTTACAAA
The DNA here is from genome assembly GCA_039766575.1 of Serrognathus titanus. Lineage (NCBI taxonomy): Eukaryota > Metazoa > Arthropoda > Insecta > Coleoptera > Lucanidae > Serrognathus > Serrognathus titanus. The sequence goes on along the minus strand of CM077914.1, from coordinate 46,965,866 downwards.
GGAAAGAAATAATTTCGGCCCTTTAATTCCGGGTACTCCAGTTCAGAAACGGGTGGCCGAAGCTTTCAAAATTAGTGAACGAAAAGTTTGTAATGTCGCGAAGAAAAACGCAGAACCAGTGGCTAGTGTGAGTGTTCCTCAACAAATTGTTACGAAAAGGCGTTGCCCGAAAACGAAGGATTTGTGTGAATCTGTGAAAATGGAAATTCGCAACACTGTCTATGAGATGTATGTGAACAAGCAACATATTACAATCAATTCACTTCCAGAAAAATTAAGAAATAAGGAAATTTTTCCGTACAGTCGAATGAGTCTTGCACGATATAGGATTTCAATTTAAAAATGACAATAATAGGCGAGCATTTTGTGAAAAGCCTCACGTAGCAAATCTCAGAGTAACATTTCTTAGAAATTGTATTAAATATCAAAAGGAAAAAATGTATCAATTTGTTTATACGGATGAAACTTGGATATTTGCATGAGGTGGCAATTATTAATGGTGATGAATTAGTATTTTCTTCAACCAATAAAAATGCCGATTACCATGATTCTATGAATTCGGAAACTTTCGTGAAGTGGCTGACGGAGCAACTTTTGGTAAATTTGGAAAAACCTTCGGTTATTGTATTAGACAATGCTCCATACCATTCAGTGTTGTTAAATAAAGAACCGACCACTTCTTGGAAAAATGAAGAAATTCATTCATGGTTACAATCGAAACAGATCGCCTGAAGCTCTTAAAGTCGAACTGCTACAACTTGCAAGAAATCATCGCGAAAATAAACAATATTTGGTAGACCAAATAGCCCAAGAGAATGGTCACTTTATTCTTTGTTTGCCTCCCTATAATTGTCAATTTAATCCCCTAGAGAATATTTGGGGAATTTGTAAAAATTATTATGATCGGCACCTTGCCAGAGACGGTTGCAGTCAGGAAAATGTTCTTAATATGTGGAAAGAAGCATTGGCTACAGTAACAACTGAAATATGGGAGAAGACAATAAATCACGTAGACAAGGAGATTTCTAGATGGTGGGAACGTGAAAAACAGTTGGATAAAGAAGTGAAACCCTTGATTATTATTGTTAACAATGAAGACAGTGACGACAGTAAAGATAACTGTGAATGTCCGTAAAGAATATCGAAAAACTTTAAATTAGATATACCTCTTTTTCACCATGATAATAATAATAGCAATAAATTTTAATTTTAGTTTAATTTATTTTTTAAATTTTAAATGGTAATTCCTAATTTTGATCACTTTAAATGTAATGCGTATTTTTTTCATGCGTTCCTAACATCTTAATCCAATATTTAACATTTTCATAATTTTTTTTTCTTCTACATCAAATAATAAATGCTGTTACATATTACAAAACCATGAGCTTCCGACGCAACTCGATAAAATAAATAAATTACTTTGGTGTAATGTACGATTGCCCCAGCTGAAGTAGTTCGTGAAGACATTCGTTTCTGAGTTCAACCTTGTCTACCTGCGTGCTTTAAATAGAGATAAAACGAGAGCCACAGCTTAAGGCGGTACGCAAGGCTGTCCGGCATAGAAATTGTGTGATACAGAAAGAGACCGATAATATGAATCGTATGTCTTCTCAACACAAGGGTTTTATGATTTAGACGCATATCCAAATGGAACGAACTGTACTTTTCCTGGTTGGATAAGGACCATCTTACAGTAAGCAAGGTTTAATGTAGAAACTCGACAATATTTTTTGAATTTAAAAATTAATTTGTCTGTTTAAGTCTAGATTAAAATCTGTTTTAATCTTTTAGAAAGTTTAGACACATTTTAAACACGCCCACACAGTTGCGCCCCTGCACATTTGCGCCCTCGATATCTTTGCGGGCCTAAATTCAAATTTAATCGAAATTCATCAAGTAAAGTAATTAAGATTTTATCTTTGTGAACTCGTACGCATGTAGAATAATCAAAAAGATCTCTTCGTAGAATCATAATCTATATCGGTATATCAAATGCATTTCAGTCGAAGTTATTGAATTCACTTGTTTTATTGATTTTAATCTAAAGTTTCGGTTCCACTGGGGTCAGGTTTCAGAATTTGTATGAGAGACTTGTATATTTGACAAGTTTTAATACAACAACAATATTTATCATTCATCACGTCAAAATGTATGAGGAGTTGTATCAAGACTTGCCAATTATACAGGTCTCTCATACAAATTCTGATACTTGTTTGTGCCCACACTGAGAAAAAAGAATCTTTATCGTTAAGAAATTTTTATCTTTGACATTTTGTATTTCAGTGGAATAAATGTTACTTCATTCAAATATATCTTATTTGTGTTAAAAAAGCTACTTGTTCGCATGAAAATAATATTTTAAACCCAAAGAAAATATTTTATTCCGAAAGAAATATATCTTTGCTACTATTGAAAGAAATAGTTCCTTTAAATTAAAGCATATTCATTAACTACAAAGAACTATTTTTCTCCGTGCAGTGGAAACGAAGCTTTATACTGTTGATAAGTTAAAATATAATGTTATTTGACTTTTGTATGTAATATGTACATAAATGTTACATATATATTTTTTTGGTGGGCTATTTATTAATAAAAATATTAATTTTTCATTGGAATTAGTTTTATTTATTTTTATATACTGCGTCAGTTGTAATATTACATACTAACCATATTTTCTTTAATTAATTACGTTATAATGAATGATACCCTTTATATCTGAAAGTGTATATGGATAGTGTAGGGACCCAAATTACCTGAACAATTATTATTAAATAGTTCTGCGAGAAGGTCCACTACTGTCCCGGATTCTATAAACGCAATTATAAGTTATAAATCTAAGTACAATCCAAACAAAATAACACAACATTTTATTTTCTTTAATCGATTTCTTCCGATTATATTGAATAAGCGTTTAGATTTTATTGAATTTTCGATTCAAAATTTTATTCATTGCCCTTACAGTTCTGCGCAAATCTGAAATTTTGAACTCGAACGAATCTATGAAATATGTATGTAAATTATATCGAGTATAAAATATTTTAGCCATTCCTTCCCCCTTCTGACGAAAGTACGTTTGTTACCTACTTTAACATAGAATGTTATTAGCCTTTATAATAATAATGGAAACATAAGCGAGTTATACAATAATAGTTCATATTCAACCTATCACCTTGACTTTTAACGGGCAACTCAATTTTATTTTATAAGAGAATATTCAAGCGCACTAGAAATAATCTCAGGTTTTGAGCTCGTTTTACTCGATAAATCGCAGCTAAGAAAATCAAAAATTCAAACCAAATTGTATTACTTAATCCACTGTCGTATCTACACGAATGCATTTTTAAAATAAGTAGAGAATAGACGCATTCTTTTTCTTTTTTTTCTATCTTAATCGGCCACCAGTTTGCAAAGAACGTCTTTAACGAAGATGTTTCTTTCTGTCAATGTTTAAAAAAAATTAGTTTTTGAAAGCGTAATATAATCTGGTGTGTCATGAAAAGCAAACCATCTTAGATTAACGTCGTCACAAGTTAATTTTTTCACCAGTCAAAACTGTCATATGCCTTTTACGAAATCTGGAAAGCTCAGAGATTTAAAATGTGATCCTCAGAAGACCATGGAATTAAAGATCGTGTCAGAAAATTGAAGATCTCAATAATGTCAATGGTTTTATGAATCTAGCGAAGACAAACTTTTTATTTCCATGACCTTTTGAGGATCACGTGATATTGTGGAGCGATGGTATTCTGGTTATATTACATCTCTGCACAGAACTATTTATCACTAATCAGACTAAAGTTGAGAATGGTTATACGGCGATAAGACGATCCAAAGAAGAGAGTTACTCAAGTACTGAATTAGGTTTTAAAATAATAAAATTAGAAATATTATTTAATCTTAGAATAGCGAAGAGCAAACCATCTATGTACAGTCGCAAGCACAGCTTTAAACCCAGCTTTAAACCCAGCTTTAAACAACCATTTTAAACATTGTACAGTCATGAGAATTAATTTTACGACGTGGAACTTTACCATAACTGTGGAAGTTTACCGTAAGGTTCAAATTCGAACGATTTTATTGCTTTTCGTTGCAATTCTTTCTAGCATGAGTGCACATCTCATAGCTTAAATGAATAAAAGCTTTAAGGACATTTCAATGATGATTACGTTTTTCTGATCTCGAAAAATGCGACCACATAGCTAGATTTTGGGCATTTTAGCTTCAAGACATAGCCCATTTTCCATGCTCGCGACTGTACTTTAGATTAATATGTGGCAAACTATTTTTTTAATACAGAATTTTTTAAACTAAATTCAAAATTTCCGTGATCTTTTTAGCACCCACGTATTTTAGATGTTAGTATTTAAAATTGCTGACAGCTCTGTTGAATTTATCTTTCATCTAGATTCTTGTATAATGAAAATGTTTACGAAATTATTGACAAATGCGTGCGAATCTCCTGAAGTCGAATATTCCGTACAAAGTGTATAACTTTTAATACCAAATGACAACAAATAAAGCACTACAACACGAAGAAAACTCAAATCGCGGTGTTAAAAATTCCTAGTGTTTTTCTTTATTTTTAATTTAATTTGTAATATTGCAAATATTCTACATTCATACTCATCTGAGACGTTCATTCGGTTATGTGTTTTTTTTTTTGACGGCTAATTGCCAGTCACTCTGTGTGTACACTGTGTTGATTCGTTTATTAGACAGGGAAATAGCATGTGTGATTAAATGTTTTTTTTTCTATGAGACTGTAGAAACAGAGAAGATTTCAAATGTTGTTATTTCAGTGTATTTTTTATTAATCACTTCAAATTCGTTCACGAAAGAATCAACAATCTTTTGTTTTTCTTTTTGTTTCTCAGTTCTTCGATTTTTTTCGTAAATTATTTAATTATCTATTGATGACGTTTCTGAACTGTCCGATCGTCTTTTGTTTTTTTTTGTGTAGAAATAGAAGCTTTCGATTCTCGTTATTTCATTGTTTTTTTTTAATTTTTAACCATTTCAAATCCGTTCGCGAGATAATCAACAGTCTTTTGTTTTTATTTTTGCTTCTCAGTTTTTATTCATTTTTTTTTAAATTTATTAATTTTTTTATTGTAAAGTTAATTACGTTTCTGAACTGCCAGGCGAAATCAATCGTCTTTTTTTTTGTAAGAGTGTAGAAGCAAACACAAGCTTTCGACTCGTTATTTCATTGTTTTTTTTAAACAATTTCAAATCCATTTGCGAGATAATCAACAGTCTTTCGTTTCTCAGTTCTTCGATGATTTTTTTCTTAAATTACTTAATTTTCCATTGGAAAAGTTGATGACGTTTTTGACTGTCCGGCGAAATCGATCGTCTTTTGTGTTTTTTTTTTTTGTAAGAGTGTATAAACAGAAGCTTTCGATTCTCGTTATTTCGTCATTGTTTTTTTCAAATTCGTTCGCGAGATAATCAACAGTCTTTTGTTTTTCTTTTTGTTTCTCAGTTCTTGAAAAAGTTGATGATGTTTCTGAACTGTCCGGCGAAATCGATCGTCTTTTGTTTTTGTTTTTTTTTTTTGTAAGAGTGTAGAAATAGAAGCTTTCGATTCTCATTACTTCATCTTTTTTTTCAAATTCGTTCACGAGATAATCAATAGTCTTTTGTTTTCTTTGCTTCCCAGTTCTTGAAAAAGTTGATTTCGTTTCTGAACTATCTGGCCAAATCACTCGTCTTTTTTTTGAGACTGTAGAAACAGAAGCTATCGATTCACGTTACTTCACTTTTTTTTAATTTTTAACAATTACAAATCCGTTCGCGAGATAATCAACAGTCTTTTGTTTTTCTTTTTGTTTCTCAGTTCTTCCAATTTTTTTAAATTTATATTCTTAATTATTTAATTGAAAAAAGGTATGACGTTTCTGAACTGCCAGGCGAAATCAATTGTCTTTTATCTTTTTTTTTTGTGAGACTGTAGAAGCTTTCGATTCTTTTTCAGTATTTCTTTTTTCTTTTTAAATTTTGAATGTAAGACTTTTTTTTATAGTTTGCTAACGAACAACTATGGTTTGACAGCTTTTTCTACACCTGATGACGCTGTCAAGTGATCAAGTTAACAAGTTATTTATAGAAATTGTTTTGATGTATTTATGTTCTGAAATTTGTGAGCTTTGATTAGCATCAAAATTCTGCAAAATTTATGGACATATTTTATTTGTCATATCTTAATTGATGAATCGTAATCATCTGAAAGATAACGAATATTTGGATTAGTGATTTGTCCAGATTAGCGAATGTGGTGAATTCTTCGGTTATATTGGATTTAACATTTGAATTTTTATTTTATTCTATACATAAATTTACAATATACCGCGTGGGCAACCCAAAACAAAACAGAAAATGTTTGTTTGGAGAAACGCTGACAGACAACCTAACTGTCATACGACATCTCCCTCTCTTCCAGTGGCATTATTGGAAAGATAATTTTATAGAGTATTCACTAATATGAATATGAATAGTCCAGAATTGGATCTTAACCCATTCTTCTGGGAGTAAAAAATGTTACGTAACTCAAAAATGACAGCTGGGGAAGCAGAACAGTTTTTTCGAACATTTTCTTGGCAATCTGTTTCGTTTTGGTGGCCCACGCGGTATACAAGGATGTGTTAAAATAACGAATAGATTCGATATTTTCAAGATGACCAACTTTTTCAACAGACCCATCAATTTTATTTTATATTTTGCCTTTTTAAGGAAATATGTTTTTAATGAAAGTGTTGCTGCAGTGAAACTGACAAAGCAAAAAATAATAGTTTTGAAAAGATAAAATATTACTTCAGTATTATAAACAATTTAAACTTATGCATCATTGTAGTCGTTAGTTACTCTGAATGCCTTCGAGACTCTTGATCATTCGTCATTTCGTTTGGTTTGCGTATCATTTTCGTACCCTTCCTCTAAACAATCCTCTTCGCGTATACCTACAGTGTACAAGGTTGAATTTCCCAGTTGACCATAGAAACACCGGCGCATCTGAGCCACATCAGTAAAATAGGGTCGACTCGCCGCCCCTGGGCGCTACTACACTTTGCATCTTCATCCGTTTATTTTACACGTCCGGAGTGCTCGTGTAAACAAATTCGGCGGATAAACCGACCGCTACGTATAAGGGCTATTTTTACCTCTGAAATAAAATATACACGCGCGTCTCTCCGGCGGCCAAAAATGAATTCGCACCCCGCTTCATTCGGTAGCGTTAACGCACTGGATTCTTGCGCGAAAGAAACGCGATTTGAATTTAAAAATAAATGCAAGCGGCTGTGGTTAAGGACGTCAACTAGAAATAGGCACGGTGCTAATTTTACCACTTTAACTACAAAATTCGATCTGGTGATGAATTTAAAAAAGAAATCTATTGGAACAGAACTGAAACTCGTAATACCGATCGTAAAGTTATTTACGTTTATGACCATCATAGCACGTTAAGTATTTTTATGACTTTCAAGTAATTTGAAATGTTCTATGTACGGTGATTTTCAAGTAAACGAAAACTAAAAGCTTTCCTCTTTAAATACGTGAACTGGTTTCTTTGAGGGGAACATTTTAAGCGCGTTCCAGTTCCAAAGTGGAAGTTGGAAACAACACGGCGATTGTTGCTGCGCCAGATTGATGAGGACGCCATTGTATAAACGTCCTAGGAAATAATTTCGAACGACAAAAGTAATTCGGACAAAAACTGCAAGCCAGATAAGCCAGTGTCTACCTATTAGAAAATTCCATGTGTTAAACCAGAGGACTTCAAACATTTTTCATAGAGTTCCACGCCTTAAATTATAACAAGATATTTTAGAACAACATATTTTTTGATCTGACTTTTTTTTCATTTATCAAATAGTAAGAAACAAAGAGGTGATAACGTAATGATTTTGTTTCTTTTTTTTAGTTATTAATTGTTAATTAATTTATGAATGGCTCGACTTTTGATTACGTTCTCGAAACATAACCCAAGAAATGCTATTAAGGATTATTCAACAAAGATTTAAACTGCATACTTGGTGTAAATATTGATTTTGACACTCAAGATTTAAAGAGAGTAACCAGTCTTAGTAGATTCTAGACTTTTTAGTTTACAAACGAACAATTATCTATTTATCTGTGTTTTGTATGTTTTATTCAAATAGTTTCAGACATTCAACGTAACAAAAACATAAATAGCAGACACAATAAATATCCTTCCACATTTCACCTATAGCAAACTGATGGAATGTAGCTGTACAGTCTACAGACACCAACAGTCTTATAATACCTTTCTAAAGATGCTGTTTGTTGTGATAGGAGTCTGTCACGTTGAACGTATAAATTTCCTATTTTGCAGCGAAACCGTATACACGCTGTAGATGTTTCTTTCACTGTGAATTTTAATATACAGGATGGCCCTGTTATGTTTAGTTATTTTAGTACGTTTTGAATATCTTTACGTATTGTCAATCAATAGCTTTCATATGAGTTGTCACCTTTTCAATGATATGCCACTCATAGTACATTCCTTTTTTATATTCTATTGATTAGAGAGCTGAAAGGAAGGGGGATGATGTATGACAGTTGGGTATAGGATAGAAAAATTTCCCCTTGGACTATAAATCGACCCGTTTTTGCGTTTCTTCAAACAAAACTTTTCTTGGGAAATATACAGTCTGTTTCGTTTTCGTTGGGCCACCTGTATTTAGAACTTATATAAAAAAAAGTACATCACTACTAGTGATACTTCAAAAAAAAAAAAAGAGGACAGCTAAGATTTAAGAAATGGAAAGAATTATCTAGTATAATGCAGGCCTACCGAAATAAATTCTAAATTAAATTCGGCTTCATAGAAGAAAATAAGGAAGACCACGTAGGAGATAGCAATAAAGTACAGAAGAGACTCTTACATGCAAAAAACCAATCCGTTATCTTTCTAGAAGTAAAGAAAGGTAATGCGTTTTTCTTTCAATATACTTTCTTGTCCTTTCCTACATTTCTTCCTTCCTTTTTTTACATATAGGAGAAAAGGAAGATCAACGATCGAATCATTAATGTAAAAAAGTCAGTTACTTATCACATTGAGAATTAGAATATTAGATATTATATGACAATAAAAGCAGAAAGCGTGGTGTAGTATTTTATACATTTTCTTCTATGCACCATCTGTAGTTTACGCATTTTATAAAACTCTTTGAATAATCCCGTCTTTCTCATTGCTCAAATTCAGTCTTTTTGTATTTCTTTATATATATTACCGTTTATTTATTCTTTTCTTGCGTCTTATCTGTTTTATTCAAAAGAAGAGAGCCCAACCTCGTCTTTTGCTGGTTTTTCTTATCTTGAAAATCTTTTCCTCTCTTCTCATCTTGAAGACTCCTTTTTTCGTATCCATTTTGACTTTAGAAACAAGGAATTACATAGGTACGAACATGTAATTTCTTGTTTCTAAAGTCTCCATAATTTCTTCCTTCCTGCCCATGCTTGTTTTCTGTGATCATTTCATATTTTATTTCCATTTTGTCGATGAGTTCTTCAAGTTTCCTTCCCGTCTTTTTTCTTATCCTGGAAGACTCCTTTTCTATCTTCTTATATTGAAAACTTCCTGGCCATTGTTTGATAGATTCTTTCTTTCATTTCCATTGTTTTGATAGATTCTTCAAGCTTCTTTTATGTTGGCCACGTTTCACTTGCATACAGGTTTGTTGGTCAACTACTTTAATGTAAATAACTATCCTTCTACCTTTCTGTTTTATACCAGTGTCATTACCCGATAATCAAAAACTATCTAACTATTTGTCTTTGCATTTTATTTCATGTCACTTTATCTTTGCTTACGACGATTTCCATATCCTTGTTTTTTATTTCTATTGCCAAATTTCTATCAAATGTTGCTTCTTTTTTCTCATACAAAGGCCTAGTTGTAGAATGCCAGTTTAAATTCAAGCAACGACAATTAATTCAACGATTGTGGTTAAATGTTTAAGGTTTGGCTTCAAGTTAAACTGAAATCGCACAACTGGGCTTGAAAGTCAAGTTTCATCAATCAGAGATCAAAACTTGATTGCATTTTAAATATTTTCGTTTCTTTTTTGATAATTTATTAGAAAAGTTACAAGCTTTTTGAATTAAATTGCATTAAAAAAATTGCAAATTGCATGCGAGGGGCGTATGTGCTGTACGAATTTTAAGCTCCAATGATTGAAAGTGTAAATAAATAACTTCGTTTTTAACTTGGTCGCCGGCTTGTCGTAAATCATCCATTATTATAAGCGCTCTCATTTATTAGGGTTAGTATTAACACCACGCCGAAAAAAATTGACCAAAATATCAGTTCGTTTTTGGTCTCGTTTTGTTAATAAATAAAACACTGTTGCATTGCGAACAATAGCAATGGTTACACACGAATACTTTTACTTGTAATAAAAATTTAATTACAACAAATACGAATATTTATTAAATTTATTAAATATTTATTAAATGAGAAGTAGAAATTTATATTACAGGAATGAATAAAGTTAAATATATTTCGTGCTATGAAAGTATACGTTATGTACTATAAAATACTGAATATCTTGTATTCTGCATACAATTTTACAATTAATGATCTGGGGACTTATTTTAACAAGTGCATTTTAGCACTCGCATTTGTAATATGCATTATCAATTTTGTTTACTAAAAAATATTAAAATTAAACATAAGTAAGTACTATTTATTTATTTTATAACAAGTAAATAATATAAATAAATCTTACAAATGACGTGAAATGTACACATTAAAAATTTCAAATAAGATTGACAAAAAGACGGGATATTTATTACAAGAATCGGTAAAAAAACGTGGTTAACATTTACTTTAAGCTTTAAGATCATCTGACGCAAAAGATGCATAAAATTTCAGAGCTTCATGTTAATTACTACGAAATGTTTTAATGTGAAACTAAGAATTTATTACACATTAGGCAAACGTTTATTGCGCTACCTAAGATTATGGACTGGGAAAGAAAACTGATGTCTCCCCAATAAACTTTTAAGGCGCGATCTAAAGAGTTCATGTTTTATTTTGTGTTTGTTTATCTGCTTGCTCGTTTGCTTATTCATTTATTATTATAATAGTCAAAAGTAATCAGACCGCAATTTAACACTTTTAGGCGACACATTCCGTTTCTTGCTCAGTGTACGTATTGCACATCTTTTAATAATCCCCTTAAATCATGATAGTTTCTCAATAAGATCTCTTCGTAAAGCTAATCATCGATGAGTTCTTCTCTCTGCATCATTCAGTGCAGAAATACTTATGATATTATTATTCTAACAATATTGAATTTATCGTAAACATGAATTTTATCAAAGTAAGGCACATTTTATTAAAATACTTATCTATTTTATTACAAGTCACAATGAAACGTCACATTAATTTGCTACAAATTTGACATTAATAGTACTTATAAGCACTCGTTTTTAAAAACGAGTGGTCGCATTTTTAACGAATGACACGCCTATGAAGAATAGGTCCCCTGTTCCCTTATATGTCAGGGGATTTAAAAAGTTGGATGCCTTTCATATTCTTAATATGATTTATATACAGTGTGTTCTTCAACTCGATTCAAAAATTAATGGCGTATGTTTTATGAGATTTCTCACGAATGCATCAAAACTAAAAGAAAAAAAAATTCATACCGACATCCGGCAGTTCCCTGTAAACTGTTTAGAACCGCTGGACACTACGGACAGTGACCTTCACTCACAATAAGTGTTCGAAGTTCCCCCCCTGCGCGAGACGTAAACATACATCGGTTCGACGAAGCAGGGATTCACATGCGTTACAGAATTGGTTCTGTTTTCGGATATTTTCCACTGCGTGCGTTGAGTTCATCTATTGTATTTACTTCTTCGGTGTACACTAGATTCTTTAAATGTCCCCACAGATAAAAATCTAATGGATTAAGGTCTAATATTTTCTAATATTTAAATTTACATCCTCTAGGAGTTCCGGCAAATTAGTTTGCAAGAAACGTAAATAGACCATTTCGTCCAAGCGATTAGGTAAAACAAATAGACCGATTAAAGTGCCGTTTAACATACCTGCACACAGATTGACCGAAAAGCGTTGTTGAAAACCACGGCGCCGCATTGGATGAGGATCTTTTTCTGCCTACACTGCATCCCTTGTAAACACTGATTCGTCGTAACGTTGTGCACACAAACGTCTTGCAGCCAACGCATTTTGACCACATTCGCCGTAAATTAAAATCATGTCCACAAATACATTATTGGAAAATTCGGCCATGTTTTCAACACGACAAAGTAGAGCTGACAACTGACTCGCTTACAGCCGATCCTGACATCAACAAATTTCTCCGAGGACGTAATTATGTCATAAAAATAAACTATCAAACTATTTCATTGTTTGCCAAAAACGTTTGTTATCCCTAATATTTATTAATCAATTGTTATACAAAAACTGCTTCATTCTATCACTTTTAATGTAAACTTTCACTGGTTTCATTTTTTGTATGAAGTTAAGAAACACCCAGTATACAATTTTCATTGCACAGCAATGCATACATATAAAGCCTGGCTTCAGTGGCACCGAACTGAAAAAAAATAGAATAGAGCACATTCTCTCTTTAAAGAGTTCACGCAACATGCACCCCAATTGTATGCAAATAAACGTAAAGATGCAGGTTTCTACATTTCTTATATGATATTGGGTACCAGAGCGTATTTTTTTGTTATCTACCTAGCCATGAAAGAAACTACGTTTCACATAGCAATCCTTTATTCTACATAACTTATACCATCTTTTTTTCCATTGTCTACATCCTCAGAAAAAAATTCCTTCGGCAAAATATTATTTAAGTGCTTCATGAAATGCAAAATGCTTTCTTTGTTTTTGAATAAAAAGAAGTATGACGGTCCTAGGTCAGGACTTTAACATAACTCTATGAACACACAGATTATACACTGCTCAACATTTGAACTGGCACACTTATATACATGCGGTAAAAGTAAACAATCCATCTTAGGCGTTTGGCATGACTTCCTACATGATCAGGGCTGTGTTTCGGAATGCAAACAAATGCCTATCGAATGATATTTGCGATTCAATTGTTGTTTGTTGTTATTATCTGTCATAAGTGCAGTTACTGAGCTCGCGGACGCTTATACTTTTATCAAGTTTTAAGAGAAATTTTTGCGAATTTCTCGAGTAAGTTTTAATTCAGAGTGGTTGACTGCATTTTAGAGATGCCATTAAGGCGTTTAAATATTGAAGAGATGAGCCAAGCTATGGGAATGCTTATGACTGGTGCATCACTAATAACTGTTGCTGCCCATTTCAATGTGAGCCACAATGTGATCAGAAGAGTTCGAATGCGTTTTAATGATACTGGATCTGTCCAACATATGTCTGGCACGGCGGAGGGCGAAGTCGCAGTACAACAGTCAGGGAGGACCGTTTTATTATGGTTCAGTGTCGAAGGAATAGATTTTCTACTGCAAGAACACTCCAAATTCAGTTATTGAATGCAACAAGTATCCACTCAAACAGTAAGAAGAAGGCTCCATGCGGTAAATTTAAGGTCCAGATCTTCTAAAAAATGTCCATTGTTGACCAGAGCCCACAGAAGAAGAAGGCTAGAGTGGGCACACCAACATACAAATTGGAATGTTGAAGATTGGGATCGTTGTTTATTCAGTGACGAGACCAGAGTGCGTCTCCATAACTCAGATGAAAGAATGAGAGTTTGGAGAAACAGAGGAGAACGCTATATTTAGAACCACGTGACTTACCATCAAGCTTATGAAGGTGGTTCAAACCGTTTGGGGAGGTATTTCTACAACTCTGTACTGAATTGGTTATGCTTGGAAATGCTACAATGAACAGTGTCAGGTATCTTAATGAGGTATTATTACAACCTGTAGTGTTGCCGTTTGCCAATGAAATAGGCGACGGTTTCGTGTTTGTTGATGATAACGCGCGTCCTCATAGAACAATCAATGCATTTTTTGAAGAGAACAATATTACGCACATGGATTGGCCAGCGAACTCTCCAGATCTTAATCCCTTAGAGAACGTATGGGACTACCTGAAAAAGTTGATAAGGTCACGAGGAGTGGATCCAAACAATCACCATCAGCTCCGAACTGCCGTTTTGGAAGAATGGCCAAATATTCCTTAGTATTACATTCGGGATTTGATTTCCAGCATGCCAAGACGTTGCCAAGAGGTCGTAAGAGATAGAGGAGGTCCCACGCATTATTAATCTTTAAGTGTTTGGTTATCATTTCTTTCCAGAGCAAACTTTTCTGTAATACTAAAATGAAGAGTTTGTTATTTTTCTATTAAAACATTTGAAACTCGTTATGTAAGTTTTATTCTTTTAATTCTTCGCCCTAAAAGTGTTTCCCATAACCATGTACTATCAATTAAGCAAGAAGGTGTTGCTCAAAAAGTAGTAAATTGTTATTTATATATATTCTTGTAAGTATACCAGTTCAAATGTTGAGCAGTGTATCTGCTGGACTTTGTTTGCCTTATGAACCCCACAATTGTCGTGCAGCAAAAAATTTTTGCGAAGAAGGATGATGGCGTTTTATCTCCAGAGTAAATTTAAATTTTGAGTTGTGTTTCCATTGGCTTCTCCATTTATGTTAGACTCCTCGTGATATACTCAATAAGCAAGAGTCCTTCAGCATCCCAGAAAACTATTTCCATCAGTTTTTTTTTCCAATAAATTGTGTTCTGGGTTTTTTTTTTTTGGTGGTGGAAAGCCTTTATGAACCCAGTGTATGGATTCCTATTTAGTTGGAGGGTCCTAATGATGTACCCAAATCTCATCCCCGGTGATAATTCGATAAAGAAAATGTCGTCCCTTTCCAACACGGTTATATTTTTTGAGAATTTGGGATTTTGGTCAACCATAGTTTTCCAATTGTTTAAAATTATAGAAAACTATTTAAAAAAAAAGTCTGCTCACAAAGACATTTCTGCCAATCGGTAAGTAACAGACTTGGCGTAAAAATTCAATTACTTCTTTAAACGTGTAGGTAAAAGAACTGGTCCTGATAAGATAATTTAACTCTTAATTCCCATTATCGAGGAGAGCTCGGCGGTGCGCAGGAAAAGCTCCTTACGTATTAAAATATTTTGCGAGCTGCACGAATATAGGTTATGCAAATCCTAATCTCGCGAATAATAACAACGTGGCGGAAAATCTCAAATCCCTGCTAGTTATTACGTGATAGCGGCCGTAATTTTCTTGGAATTTTTCGTCAACGGCGAGACCGTGAAATAATTATCATCATTTGCTTCGTAACGGACACCATTTTGTTTTCATCCCAACTTTCGTTAGCATAAAATTGGACATATAATACATGCATAAAAATGTTGTTTTCAAGCCGAAATAAATTGTTCGTTTTATACACTGAGGTTTCGAATTTGCCAGAAAACTAAGAATTAAGAAGCGCTTTGAGAATATCGTGTTTGTTTTGTGCAGTAAACAAGTCGTGTCAAAATGAAAGAATATCTTGAGCACATAAGTTTAAAAATTTCTGCGTCACGAAAAACATTTCATCCTAGGATTACTTTTTTCGTTCCGTTCCGTTCCGCCGAAATATTTTTATAAGTTTTTATTGCCGCGATCCTGACAGAATATTATCCGTAATTTATGTCCTCTTTAGGCAAAAAAATAAGATACAAGGCAGTTTATCACGGCACTAACGCCGAACAGCCAAATAATTCGCGGCAGTCCGCTTTTTATTTCGACGCTGCTGGCCGTAATAAACACAAAAGTGTCCAATTTATCTTACATCTCTAATTTAAACTCCAGGACTTGTGTTAACTTAATTCTTAATTAAGATAAGACTGATGGTGGGACGCCCTTATCGAAATAAATTGTGACCTATTATTTTTTTTTTTAGAGCTAGCCGAAGTAAATTGAAATGCACTGTATCGATATGCTCTTAGCTCGAAATGTAGGACGAACCTGGATTGCAAAAAGCACGAATTACTCTTAAAATTCATTAATTTATTTAATAAACAGAAACACTGTTATGTTATATATCAATAAAAGCTATTATTAAAAACAAGAGTAACATAAACTCGATTAAATTGCATTTCATCCTCATTAAATTTATATAAAAAAATCATTCATATATACGAGATTATTCACGTAATCGTTCATTAAAAGTTTACTAATTTACAGAACAGTAAAAGAACTATTCAAATGAAATAAAATTAACTTCCGGTTTCCCCAGAAATTGCTATCAACTCGGTTATTTTAATGGCTTTGGCTTTAATGGCAAAAACTTTTTGGTTAAGGTAAATAAAATTAGGAGGTAAAGTTTTGATTTAGTATTGAGAATTGGTTCAAAAATTATTTCCGATAGTTTTATATATTTTTTTGAATTCTACACGTAAAAAGAAATTTTATTTGTAACTGCTGTAATCAACATCATTATCCAACTGCGAGCTTCACTTGAAAATGGTACAAAAAGTAAAATCGTTAATTTCCAAACCACCGTGTAGCCATTTTTTTTTATATTTAATGTAATACGTATCACATCTTTAAACGTTTCGGTATTTAAGAATAAAGTTCTTTGTCCATCTGGAACGTAACGAAATGATCAAATTGTAACAATGTTTTATTTTTTAACTTTTACATAAGAATTGGCCACTAGAATTAGTCGCAGACCTACGCACGAACGAAACTGTACGCAAAGTATGAAATAAAAGTCATTTTACATAATCGACTTGCGTTGTCTAGCTTTATTAAGAACGGTAGGTGACTTGCAAATAGATGTAAATTAAATGCTAACACCAATATGGATTCAACCAAACATAATTTTAAATTTAGAACGTTATAAGAATTCGTGAAATCGTTCGGCTTGCTTCTAGGCAAGGCGATTTGAACTTGGTGCACGTGTTCGGGTCCTATTCATAGAAAGAGATAATAAGCATTTTAATAAAGTGTAAATTGCCGGTTTTAATCGGCCGTGACAGAATTGCGACCTCGTGTTCCGTAATTTCCCCGGAATTGAATTTATTAAAACAGTGTAGCGTACACGACGACGAGTCCTGACGCGACACCACCTACGATGATGACGAAACCCTGAAAATATGTTTCAAATTTCTCGTGCTCCTTTAATTTTGGAATGTAACGTCATTTCAGATATTCCGGTAAATTTGAACGCATTTACTTACGTTTCGCCTTTGTTTGAACCAAATGGAAGAAGGGAATTCGTAAGCCACATGAGAACGCACACAACTAATTTTTTTTTCATAATAGTTTTTGTTCCGGTCGCACTAATTCACTAGCTTAGTCATTGTTCTAAGGCCACATCGTAAGTGGAGCTACTGTCTGTATAAAATAACGTGCACTACCAATTAACACAGGCTTTTGGTAGCGCATAAGTATCCATGACAGTGGCGTGCTATGAAGGAAGCCAATTAATTCGAAGCAATTTAATATTACTTCTACGTAGGGGTCACATTTTTTTATTTGAAGTTGCTTCATTTCGTATAAATTATGTAATTAAAATTTCTCGTTTGGAAAATACGAACACAATTCCAAATTCTAAACAAAAAGAATCCAAAGAATAACATCCCTGGGCATTTATGATTGAAAAGTATTCTTTTTGTATTCTAAATTGTAGTCGAGAGTTCACAGTATTGATAGGCATGGTCAAAAACATTCGGCATTTATTTTAATTGTCCCAAACCGACCTCATCTACGAAGCAGGTGTAGAGATGCTGATATTTTTCCAAACTTGTCTGTTTTTATTTTGAGTTCAACCGAGCCCTATCTCATTTAAAACTGATATTCTTATTCCACATCTTTTCTTATTTCCAGTTTTCATCTCCCAAATGACATATTTCGTCCTGCTTGTCTCAGTTGTTGCGTCTTTATTATTCCCTTCACCTTTAACCTTCTCCTTATCTCTGAACTTAATCTGTCTTAGGCTGCGTTGTATAAAAGGTTTAAACCAGGATTAAATTTAAGCCCAAGTTAGAAGTGACATACAAAATGCTGTACGTCATAATGTTTGTCACATTCTAATTAAATTCAATCCTGGCTTAATTATTTTATACAACGCAGCCTTAGTCTGTTATTTTCAATCTTCTTTTTATGTTTCGCGGTTTGTTGTTTCGAATGTTACTAATCGAGAATCTGCTTATAAGTAAAACATGGTAGATTAATGATTGAAAATATCAGAAGTTTTCAAACACTTTTGACTTCGGTCCAACGCATTCAAAAACTTTTTTATGACTGTCATCCAAAGTTGTTTTAAAAGCATATGTAGTTGTGGTTATTATGCAACATTTCATGTAGCATAGAAATACCCGAAAGTATCTCATATTACCGCGTATTAACCAATCGATTTTATGCATTATAATAATAGTTCACTTATACAGGTGCTCGACCACTTAACCAACCACAGCATATGATGATATTACAAAACAGGTAAAATTATTATATGCTATGTGTTTGTATAATTAAAAAATAAATGAACTGTTAATCAGCGTGCATCCTTTCTTTTCCTAATTTATTTTTAATTAGGTAATAAAGAATAAAGGTAAATTCCATAATTTTTAAATATGTAACTTGATTTTCATGCATATATTCAGGCTTTCAGAAACGACAGATGAAATTCGAATAATTATTGAATTCTATAAAATTTGCACTTTCTATCTATTCCCTGTACTTATCGCCGTCATTTGAAAATTCTTCAGATTACATGTAATTAGCAAATTAATTAAATGAAACCACAAATTAATTTAAACTAGCGACCCACGGTTCGAGAACACCTGTCGTAAATCGTTCGGTCTTAATTCTAAATTTGAGCGTGGTTCTTTTTTTGTAAATATTTATTACGGGCGAATATTTAAATGAGCCCATGTCTGAATTAAGGCAAATGACACGCTACTGTGTTAAGGGGGGTCGAGGCCAGAAGGCACAGCTCACAATGTGATGTATTGGTGGCTCTCCCACTTACACGACACATGTGTTGACGACTTGGTGTGTCTGCACAACCGACCGACCATCTCTCCTGTAATATGTGTAGATTTCGTCGAGTTTCTCCTGAACGCTAATAATATATTAATGTTTGAGTATAAGTTTGCGACATTATTATTCTATAATACATACCCGACGTAATTCGTTTAAATTCAAGTTTCAAATTCGAAAGTGTTTCCAAAAACTGGTGAATTTCATTTTCTTGTACGCGATCAGAAATTAATTCTCTCTATTTCTATGTTCTATGTAAATACGACGAATTGAGCATTGTTATAAAAAAACTGTTCATCTATGTGTTTTCTATACGTTACCGCAGAAAGTACATATAGCAAAACGAATTGTTTAAAGCTGTAGCTTTAATTTGAATATATTCAATTAATTCAATTAATTTGAATGTATTAAAATTAATAAAATAACTCAAAAATACATGTATAAAGTTATCCCGATTTTTTTGACAGGCATAGTACAGGATAATCCGTTGCTGAGGTCTTTTTTAGTTTTGTGAATTATTTCAGAAACTATTCTTTCGTCAATTTTAATTGCAAAATTTACGAGGAAAATATTATTTTTGAATCTAACAGACTGTGAGTCGCTTAAAATCATTTCAGATTAAACGAAAACTATTAGATCTTATTTCAAGACGAAATCATTCGTTAATACCCAACATTTCTAATTTATTTTTCCTAAAATCTTATAGATCCACAACAATAAAAAAGGAGAACAATTAAGAATCAGGTAATCATATATGATTAATCATAATGAATTTCCATCAAGTAAGTGCGGAATCGATCAATTTTTTTTAATCATATATTTATTTACCTTAGTTCATCGAAATTCTGTAGAAAATTAATATATCAACTGTTTCATTGAATTTTAGAGAAAAGCTGGAGACAAAACAGAAATGGCTGTATTACGCGTTCGCTAAATTACATTTCGTTATACTTTCTAAGCACAAAGATCGTATGTAACCAAGTTTTAAAAACAAGCATCGAAAATGTCAATTATCGTATGGGAGTCAAATTACAAGCACCGTCTTTTGTTTAAAACAATTTTAATTAACAGTAGGTATAACTGATATGAATATCGTGCTGGTTGCTACTTTTTATTACTTTATTTGTTCACTTGACAGTGTGTGTCATTGTTTATTTTCGTAAGTGAGCTAATGTTTTGATATACGTCACTTTCATGTGCAGTCATCTAAAATAACAATAGAAGTGCTGGAAACTAAGTAAGTTATTTTTGTAATAATGCCAATTAAAACTGAACTTTCTTTGACTTGGTTCATCTACATGTCACTTATACTTAATCTACTCAGCATTTTTATTTAGTTTTTTTCTTAACTTCCTTTATATAACGCGGTTCAATAAATTTCCATTCTAAGTTGGCGGTGGAAAAAAAAGTCATGTCTTTGATTATACCTACCCAATTTATACGTAAATTTAAAATCACCTCATGCATTCAAATTCCATAATGAATCGCCTTTTATAAAGACTCAAGAGTAATTTGGATAATGAGAATAAGTTAACACTATCCACCAAGCAAGTAAGAAAGTTGGATTCATTTTCTTTGAGTATTTCAGTGTTTTACTTAAACGTTTGAATTGGAGAACAACTTCGATCTCCTTCTCATAATTCTGCAAATATTACAAATTCCATTTCTGAAGATTTTTGCCTGTTTATATTATTGACGCAAGGATCGAATTACTCTTTTCGTTTTAGTCTCTGTAAACTCTCACTTCCCTTTCTTCTCGACTTTCCAATTTTTCTTGGTTCTACAATATTTTAGTTTATCAGTTTTGTTTCATTCCAATTCTTTTCTCATCTACTCGCTGTTTTCACCTGTCCCAGTATGCTTTTCAAGTACTACAGTTCCTTTCTTGCCATATTTCATCATTACAATTCTTTTTTGCTTTTAGTTTCCTTTCTCTGCAGTCCGTTGTTTATTCCTTTTAATTTATCTAGGTTGGATTTCGCATCTTTATTTTATGTTGTTACTTTTTTCTGCTTCCTAGTTTTTCTCTTACTTTTCACCTCAACCTTCTTTGTATTTGCTACCATTCGCATTTTCATTTTTCTTGGATACAATTAGAACTTTGAAGTTGCTTTTTACCACTACAACTATGTCATCAGCGTTTAGTTGTGGTATTTTATCCTTGTCGGAACCGCGTTTATCCAGCCCAGAAACCAAGATGTATCAATAGACTACAACCTTCGAGGGAACTTTTTACCAAATTGTTTTGCCTCCACTTCTTTTTGTCTTTACCACTTATAACAAAAGAAATAGACAAAGTGGGGGTTAAATAAGCATTCGCTCGCTTGTTCTAAATACTCCTTTACACGTATTCGGGCCGGATGCAATAATATACTCAGTGACATTAAAAGTGTTACATTTTTTAGACTTGATTTCTTGGCAATGTCTTACATCAAGAATAAAACGATCAAATTTGCAAGAAATTTTAACAACATACAATCGGAAAAAATTAATAATGTGTTAATAATTTATTTGGCGACCCCATAGCTGAGTACCCTCCTGTACATGTCTAGGCATTGTCAAAATGAGATGGTCGATGTCTGCTTGAGGCAACTCGTTCCAAGCAACTTGAACTTCGTGGATTAATTGTGCCAGAGTCTGTGGACGATGGTGCAAAGTGAAATGTATTCTCCAAATCATATCCCACACATGTTCAGTGGTCTTTAAATCCGATGAACGGGGTGGCCACGGCAAAACATTGACGCCAGCTTCTTGGAGAAAGTCCTTAGTTCGACAAGCAATATGAGGACGTGCATAGTCTTGCTGAAAAAGGACGTGTGAACGGCCATCTAGATAAGGCGGTAAAGTGGGCTGTAGGACGTCATCCACATAACGCGCAGCTGTCATATTGCCTCGAATAAACAAAAGAAGAGATCGGCTACCATAGGCAACAGCTCTCCTAACCATTACTCCAACAGTCCTGTGTACATACCTCTTAACAGCAAACCCAATATCATATCGCTCTCCATGGCGGCGGTATACCTTTCTACGGCCATCATCATGCCTAGAGAGAATCGCAATTCGTCGTTGAATACGACATTATGCCGTTCTGCCTCCAAATGCTGCCGTGTTCTGCACCAGTCCAAACGTTGTCGACGGTGTTCCACCGTCAAAGGAAACACTAATCGTGGACGGTATGAAACAAGTCCAAAGGCTCGAATGCGGCAATATAGGGTTCGCATACTAACAGGTCTACCTTCTTCTCCAAACCATTGGTCACCGATTTGGCGCGTAGTAGCAAAACAGTCTCGCAGAGCTAGTTATCTCAAGCGCCGATCTTGACGTTCTGTAGTACGCCTCGGTTGACCAGTTGGTCTTCTTTTTGTTTCTCTACCTTCTTCTATCCACACCCGACACACACGGCGTGCAATTTCGTGATAGGACAAACCAACATCTCGATAGGCAACAATTCTACCCTTGTCAAAATCGCTAAGATAGTGATATTGTTGATGTCCTCGGGCTCTAGGCATTTTATTAGGCTTAACACAAATAGACGGAGGCGCAAAGACTTAAAATATCTGTACTAATCAGCTCTCAGAAACTGTTTTCTTCTCACAAAACTAAGAAATAACACTTTGTTGTTGCAAGAACTGTCAAAGATAAAAGTTTGACATTGTTATCATAACATGCTTTAAATATAGTCAGTCTGTTGCTAAAAAATTATTCCTTCTTGGTGTAATACTTCTAATATCACTGAGTATAGATTCGTTCTCTTAATTACCAATATTTTTTCTTCGTTTATTGTTTTTAATTAGTAGCTTGACGTTTGTGTTTGTGATTTGTGTACTTTGGAAAATTAAGTATTGTGTCTAAAGGGCATTTTACGCTACCCTATTTCTTAAAAGTCTAAGTAGTCTAAGACACCGTGATGTTTAACAAAGCAAATTACATGCAGGTAAATGATTTTGGGAGAGATGGAACTGAGGGTAGGAAACAGTGTTGCTGTAATACCAGTTAGTGATACCAATAGATATGATGTTAATAAGCACGGTCTAATGAGGGTGCTGACCATTATTGGGTTTACAGCAAACGTTCAAAAGTAATGGTGAATGTCGTCATCTACGTCAACTTGCTCTTAAATATTGTAGTCCAACGACCAGAACAGTTGGACAAAATGAATTGGGTTTGGATGGGTTGGTGACCGCCATCCACGCCAACTTGTTTTTAAGGTATCCATACATTTGAAAATAATTATTACCGAGTATCTCTGAAGATGCTCTTGATAACGGTTAATCGCCAGTCAATGGGTCCACCTTTAAGAATACTATTGATAACATCTCGATAGGTACTTGACAGCAATTACTTGTAAATGGAGAAATCCTCATAGATGGAAAAGATGGACAAAATTGGATAGCAGTTGCACCATAGAAAAGCGAATTTTGTCATTTGGACTTATAATTAGATGTTATCGTCCACTTTGAAAAGTCACTTGATGAATGATCACTTAAATTAATTGGTTCGTCGAAAAACTGAAGTGGTTAGAGTAGTGCCATCCAGTGCTCTTAGTGACGTGTCTGGTTCACGACCGTGTTATATGTAGTTAGAAGACCGTAATTAGAGAAGACACATTTTGAAAATTAGAAGCCTCTTAATGATCCAGGATTCATCATAATAAGACACCATTCATGTTTATTCCAGTCACTTTAAATTCAAAACAATATATTGATAATGTGTTAAAATCAATTCAATATTCTTCCCTTGAGAGGATTTTGGAAGTAAATGTTACTCAGTCGCATATTTTAACGAGTCTTTGAAGACGATCTTACCATGGCCTTTCGATTTCTTGACCTATTTCTCATTGAGCTCGCTTGATATATGCTGAGGTAGATCAACTTCTCACTAACTTTGGAGGAATTAGATATGTAGTTGAAGATTGCCTGGAATCAAATCAACGAGAATGAGATCAATAAATAATTTGATTTTCAGCATGCTTAGACGTGTTCAACTGTGCATACCTCTTTTTGGGGTACAACCCATTAATTATGTATTTGCTGACGTGTCTCAATCTATAATGTGCCACATTAGCCATCACCAACATTTTTATGTCTGCTTTAAAGAAAAAAATCATAAATGTTGCAGACCATACTTGTACAAGATGCACAGTTTCTATGAATTCAATCAACGTGCGTGTAAATGAAGACGTTACCAGCTTTGTTGGTAGCCGGAGGGTCGCGGAATTTTTATGCCTTTAATTAACTCTCCGATCTTTCTCTCGGAGCTCCTCGCGACTCCAAATAGGTCCGGTTTATTTTATTTGTTTTGATTACAGCAGTTTGCGTCCGTATCATATTACGTGGAACGCTGTTCTTACGCGCTACCAAAATAACGAATTATATTTAAACTTTCGAAAATAGCAACGCGAGGCGACGCAAGTTCAACGATTCCCGACTACACCACCACCTACTTCTAATAAACGACGGACGTCTGCGTGCGTGTATGTAAAGATGCCTGGCTTCTTGTTTTTAATGGACGCTCGTCCATTCATTGATGCGTGCTGCGATTAAAGGAATCAAATTTATTTAAAAACAATTACTGTATTGTTTAAAAATGTGCAAGAAACTGTTGGTGTATCGGAAACCATGAAACTTATTATCAGAGAGCGGATGACCTAAGGTCATCCATACCGTAACCATTGAATCGTTTTTACGAAGTCGTGTACATTTATTTTATATTTACTTATTCTACACTCATTCAACATCTTGTAAATTACTCACTCAAGGCAAACTGTCTGTTTCTGATATCGAAAATCTAAAACTGGCCATACTTTACTTACTATGAGAAAATAGACTTGAAAAAGCTGACTGTAATTTTTTTTATCATTTCATATTTCATATAGTATATACAGAATGACTATTTAAAATTAGTCTGTACCCAGCTTTGTTTGTAAAATTTCTTAGTTCAGTTTCATTGAAATCACGTAATCATCATAAAAAAAATAGGGGAACCTGGGTAACACCGAGACACTTTTTTTTATTTTATGGTATTTTAAATTTTCTTCCAAACAAAATGTGTTTTCGATCGCCAGCTTTTAAAACATATCTAAGTAACGAAATGTGATACACGATTTACTAATATTATTGATTTAAAGTAATATAAAATTTGTAAACTCTGTAGTTGACATTTGCGTCACTGTTACCCACAGCTGAGGAACAGTGAGACACCATATATATTTTTAACAAAAGATAAAAATAAGCAAGTCATTTATTAATCCAACTGAGTTTTAATTACATAATGTTATAAAGTGTTAATTCAAAATTTATATTTATCGAATATGGATTAAATGAAAAAGTTTCAAACGAAAAATAAGAATTCTGTCTCTTCGTGAGTCCATAGTTGACCAGCTTGGGTAAAATCATTTGATATCATTTATTACAATAGTTGCAGTGTCTGGGATTTCGGGAAAATAACATTTTCCAACTTTCTGGCTTTTTCGTAGGAAACTGATCTCAAATTCATTGTTATGGACTACAGCTGATAATAATTTTCCAATATAATAAACGGTTTTAGCTTTTATATTTTCTGGCTTAAATTCTGCAAGGACGTAATCCCCAACATCAGGAGTCCTCTCTAACTCCTCAAACGCTGTGGGATCTACTTCGACCTCGCAGTTGTCAGAAGAATCATCAGAATGCCTTTCTTCCTCTACTTCATCTTCTTTGTCTTTGCTTTTGCAAATTTTTCGTTTCTTTATGTTGTTGCTTCGTTTTCCTGATGTAGATGGCATGTGCCTAATTCATTTTTTTGAGGAGTATCGGTTGCTATCATACGCTTTCCTTTTGTTCGACCTTTCCTTGTTTCCTTCCTTGCTTCAGCTTTAGGATATCCACGCACCTCCTCTGGACTTACGAATTGTTCAGCTACATTTTGTAAGATTTCTTGATCGAGCAGATCTTGAGGATGTTGAGGAGTAGTATGGTGATGTAAAACATCAGGAGCCGGTCTATCAGTTACCGAACTTGGCAAAAAGTCTATTTCTGTAAATATGGCTCTATCAAATGGAAATATTCCACATTTTTTGATGGCAGATGTGATATTTCTCGGTGTCATCGCTTTTTTAAAAGCTTCTCCAACACAACGTGCAAGTTCATATATTGAAATCGATTTTCCCGGATGCTGCATCAACCAGCTACCTACGGCAGCATTATAAACTAAACTGAATGGCTTAAACACTCCGACATCTAGAGGTTGCAATTTGTTTGTTGAATGCGGTGGAAATGTTAGTATCATAACACCATTTTCTTTGGCAAGATCGAGTCGTTAATTGATAAATGACTCTCATGGTTGTCATAAAGGAGAAGGGCAAGGTTTTCCTTTGAACCCCAGGAATGCTTGATGAAATGCTGCATTACATTAAAAAATAATTCAGAATTCATCCAACCTGATGATGCTGCTAGCCCTATAGTACCAGGCGGAGCTCCTATAATTATATGTTCCTTAAAGTGAACCCGTGGAAAGACCATAGCAGGTGGGAGATGACTTCCTGCAGCATTGATGATCATGCATGTTGTGACTAGAACCCCTTTTTCACCACTGGTCACTTTATTGACTTGCTTCACACCTTTATCAACGAGGATCTTAGCAGATTTTTGAACAGTCACTCTAGCAGTTTCGTGTAGATTGTAAATACATGTCCCATCACTAAATCTTTCATGGCGATTAATTGCATTGTATAGATTATCAAAAAATTTATTCGCGTTGTGTTGATTAAAGGAAGTAGCACGTGACAAACTGCACCCTTCTGTGCTCTAAGAGAAATTTGAGGGTTTCTTCTCATAAAATTTCTCATCCATTCTTCTCCAGCTATTTTGTTTGTTTTCCAAGTCTTGGGCATTTTCAAATCATTTCTTAACGCCATTTTATACGCCAATTTCCTACAATCAACTAGAGGTAACCCATAAAACATTTGAGAACATTTGATTATGTAATTAGCTAAAGAATCCTCTTGCTGCTGAGTGAAGATTTTGTTCACTTTATAATTAGGAGTATATCTAATTTCAACATTGTCGTTGCTTTTCTTCTTATTTACGTATCTGTAATTGCATTAATTACTTCTTCACTCGTTTATTAATAATTAATGTTGAGAAAACTATAATAAAAAGTAATTTAAAATGCGCAAAGGATAACTAGTAAAAATATATTTGATATGGCTACTCCTTCCACATTTTCAAATTAAATTACTTATCATTATAGTTTTTTTTTGGCATTGTTAATAATGAATATAATGTTCATTTTTTATTTATATGCCGATCATATAGATCTGAGTTAAAGAAATACATATATGACAATATGATTTGATGTGTCAAAAGCTGCAAGAGCGTTTCACGAAAGTTAGAAAGACAGCGCTATACAAAGTTCCTTGACTTATCTGTCGATCGACATATAGTATAAGAATAACAAATAATTTATCTCGCCAAAGTTTGAAAATTCAAACCTTCTTCCTTTGCCACAGATCTCATACTATGTCCATTCATAACAGCTACTGCTGCTCTTTTCAACGTTTCTTCTGAAAACATTCCAATTGTAGTTTTTCTTGGTGGATTTTTAGGCATGGCGATACTGTATTACAATGATTTTCTAAAGCAAAATTTTAAAATTCTATCTTTGTTAACACATTGTAGAACATGGGTAACAGTGAGACATGTCTCAACGTTACACTTGGAAATTGTCTCACTGATACCCAAGAGACAGTAAAGGCAAATTATGAATCCAGCACTAACCTCAAATTTTATTTAAGCCTTTTCAGTGAAACACTCAATTACGAAATCTATATGTTTCAAACTTATATAACGAATAAACAGTCGCAGTACCTCTAACTTTTATGTAGAAGTTCAAACTAGCTACTAGTTATTCAGTACAGAGAATACGCACCACCACCAGAACCCAACACAAATTGGGTAAACCGACCACTTTAGAAGCGGTCAACAAATGTAATTAGTGACATCTATGCAAATTCAGTATAAAAAAATTATTTCAAATGTCTCACTGTTCCCCTCGTCTCACTGTTACCCAGGTTCACATATATTGCAAGGTAACATCATTTAAAACTTAATTATATATATATTTAAAGTTTATGGCATAAACATAAATAGTGTCTTATTATTATTATGATGAATCCTGGATCATTAGGACACTTTTAAGTTTCAAATTGTGTCTTCTCCAATTACGGTCTTCTAAGTACCTATAATACGGCCATAAACTAAAAACGTCACTAAGGGCACTGAATGACACTGCTCTAACCACTTCCATTTTTCGTCGAACCAATTAATTTAAGTGATCATTCATCAAGACACTTTTCAAAGTGCACGATAAGATCTAATTACAAGTCCAAATGACAAAATTCGCCTTTCTATGGTACAACTGCTATCCCATTTTGTCCATCTTTTCCATCGATGAGAATTTCTCCATTTACAAGTAATTGTGGTCAAGTACCTATCAAGATGTTATCAATAGTATTCTTAAAAGTGTACCCATTGGCGATTAACCGTTATCAAGAGCATTTTGAGAGGTGTTCGGTAATGATTATTTTCAAATCGATAGATATCTTAAGAACGAGTTGGCGTAGATGGCGGTCACCAACCCATCCCAACCCAAATCAATTCTGTCCAACTATTCTGGTTATTTGACTAGGATTTGATTAGGATATTTAAGAGCAAGTTGACGTAGATGATGACCTTCACCACTATTTTTGAACGTTCATTGTGAACCCAATAATGATCCACACCTTATTAGACCGTGCTTATGAACATCGTATCGTATTGGTATCACTAATTGGTATTACAAATTAATTATCTATTTTCAATTTTTCGAAATGATAAGCAACACTATTTCCTATCCTCAATTTCACCTCTTCCAAAATCATTTAGCTGCAGGTAAATTACATTCATCATACATCACGGTTGTTTTAGACTACTTTTGTACAAGATTTTAAAGAAATAGAGTATCGTAAAATGCCCTTTAGACACAATTCTTAATTAAGGACGTGAGCTTGAACCCGTTTAAAATTTCAGTGTAAACTGTAAAAAAAAAATAACGTAAGAAGTAAAGTACAACGTAGATACGCACTAAGATATTTGTTATGAATTTGGCTTGACCACTGTTCAATTTACAATAATTTTTGAAATAAGAAATTGGCAAATATAGAACACGTTCTATTTTTCAGATAATTTTTAATTCAATCTAATTTTTGTTACAGCACAATTTAAACTTCAATTAAGAAATTGAATCAAACTTTGAATAACAGGCTTTAAACTTAGACGACGCTCCTATAAAACAAATTATTTGAAACTCATAAAATACTTAACACGCTATATGATGGTCATAAAGAGACTACAATTCGTAACGTTTAACTATCTTACTAATTTTACAATCAGTATTATGAGTTTCAAATAATTTAACACGTTCTATAAACATGAAATAAATAAGTTTTACGTAATACAGAAAGGTACAGTTAACGATTTTATATACTGTGTGTTTCATTTTTAGTTGGAGATATAGGCGCACTTCTCTAAATTTACGAGATAAGCGCGGCTTAGCGTGCTAACGAATGCTTTTATTTTATAACTTTTGTTTTATAATAAAGCCATTTCTTCTGGCCTATCTCGTACTTTTTCAAGTTTCTGCGAGGCAATCAATATATAGCGATGCCCATTTCAGAAGGCAAAGTCCTAAACAAGCCGGTACAGACATAAACAACCCGAATGAATTTCTCAAGGCGCACGTTTTAAAGTTGTGACAGTTATACAGAGTGCTGCTAACATATTGCCTTGATTAAGATAGATCGTATACTTCGCGGACGTTATTACAAATTAGATAATCCTTTTTTGTAAATTACATTTGTTCTTTACACGTATTATGAAACTTGGTGCAAGATTCTATAAAAAATTATCAAACCGTACATCTTCCCCAAAAAACAAAAAAAAATCACTTTGCTCTTTCATTTTAAAAGTGGAAATGAAACACTTTATGTCTAATTCGAAAACTCCAACAGTCGCTGTCCATCACGGCATTTGGTTTCCGGGCTGGAATCACATCATATTTGTTTTAGATTGATATTTCGTCCACCGTTACAAATCACTTCTTTAGAGTCGTGACAATCGTGTTGCTGTTACTAAAGAAAGAACAAAAAATTTGTACGTTTTTAATCGAAAAAAGTTTGTATTATTATTTGCTTTTAATTCTCTTTACAGTGCCATGAAAATTTTGTTACTGAAATTACCAAGACCTTGGATAGTTGACGAAAAGAAAGACGACGGTTATACGGCATTGCACTTGGCAGCTCTGAACAATCACGTGGAAGTCGCCGAACAGCTCGTTCTTAATGGAAAAGCTAACATGGATCTTCAGAATGTTAATTTACAAACTGCATTGCATCTTGCCGTTGAGCGTCAGCACACGCAAATTGTCAGAGTAAGTAAGAATTTGAGGATTTTGTGAATAAATAATTTGGAATAATTAAACATTTTTCTAATCATTTGTACTTCCAGTTTTTGTTTTAATCACTTCAATCACATTCACCCATTTAATTTTTCTTCTTCTTTTACATTTATTATGCCATCTTAAAACAAAAATACGGAGCGGAATTGCCAGAATTGATTCTCTCCAGTATAACGTTAATAGCAATGGGAATAATCGAGGTTCCACTGTACATTTTTTTTAGTTACTCGTCCGAGAAGGAGCTAACTTGAATATTGCCGACAAAGATGGCGATACTCCCTTACACGAAGCCTTACGACATCATACACTCTCCCAGTTACGTCAGCTGCAAGACGTGCAAGACGTAGGCAAACTCCTCATGGGCCTAGGCACTCAAGGATCCGATAAAAAATCGTCGGCGAGCATCGCCTGTTTCCTAGCCGGAAACGGCGCCGACCTCACGATTAAAAACAAAAAAGGACAGACCCCATTGGACCTGTGCCCAGATCCAAACTTGTGCAAAACTCTCACCAAGTGCCACAAGGACAAACAAAGTGGAGAAATGGATATGGGTCCGCAGTGTAACCCAAATAGCAACCTCTCTTCGACCATGGATGAGTGCCTCGTTTGCTCCGATGCTAAAAGAGACATGCTCTTCCAACCTTGCGGGCACGTGTCTTGCTGCTCGGCTTGCGCTCCGCGTGTCAAGAAATGCCTCATCTGCCGTGAATCTGTTGTCAGTCGAATTAAGGCAAGTTTTTAAAATCCCCAGGCAAAATGATGCGACCAACTTTTCTTGCAGATTGAGGAATGCCTGGTTTGTTCCGATAAAAAATCGTCCGTTTTGTTTAAGCCCTGCGGCCACATGTGCGTCTGCGAGAGTTGCTCCCAAATAATGAAGAAGTGCGTCATGTGCAGGTCTCAGATTGAACTGATGGTTCCCATGACCGTGTGCAGCGGTGGACTGGGAAACATAGCAGAGGTGAGGCCCGACTTGGAGGAAGAGATTAAGCCCTCTACAAGTGACATCAATCAGGGACCATTCATGAATAATGGGGGACGAGATACCAGCAACGATATTCAGAAATTACAGCAACAGTTGCAAGATATCAAAGAACAGGTATTACGGGGTTTCAGTGACTGAACAATAATTTTAAATTAAATTTCTTATTACTTTCAGACCATGTGCCCAGTGTGCTTGGATCGATTGAAAAATATGATTTTCTTATGTGGTCATGGTCTTTGCCAGATGTGTGGAGATCAAATGACTGAATGCCCTATATGTAGGAAAGCCGTTGAGAAACGCATCTTGCTGTACTAATGGTGCAAGCAATTCATTTACTACTGGTTATTGTTTGATATTATGGAGAATTTGTACTTGAAGCGCTTCAAGTCTTCAAAATTCTCCAATTCGAATATATTCGGGAATATCATAGCTGCTTCATTTCAGCATCAAAATAGTATTATAGTATTTACTTTTGCAGCAGTCGATAAATAATTTTCTTAGTGTTCTTCTGTTATTGCAAATATTTTAAGATGTTATTCTATGCATTATTTATAATTAACCCAGTTTCACTTTATTTTATTTAATTTTTCTCAGTTCACTTTTACGTAGTTTACGCAGAATGACGATGGTGATGATTCGGCTTTATATTTTAAACACTAAATTAATTAAATTGCAAAGAAACCTGTTTTTCATCTGAGCAAACTATGTAGTTAAACAATAAGCTTAACTTCATATACCAACATATTTGTTTAAGTTTAAAAATTAAAAATGTTATTTGTTGTAATTAAATAATACCCTTCACTGTTACATTTACTTTCACGCATTTAATCAATAAAGTTTGTAATATTTTTATTCTCTTGGTTCTTGTTCACGATTTTTACAGGCAAACAAATAGGGAAAACTAAACAACAAGTAAAACTGCTGTATTATTAATAACAATTTACATGTAACCTACGAATTATAATGTTGTACTAATTCTTCTTCTAGTGGCTTCAAAATGACCTTATCCTTTAAATTAACTACCCATCCAGGATGCAATCCGTAAAAGATTTGCCTGGGATCTTTTCTTTCCGTTAGCATTTCATAATTTTCGCTTTCTTCAATCCTCGGCAAGACATAACCATATTTCTGAGCCAGGGCAAACCTCTCCTGGGATACTTTCTCTGGATCAGCTAAGTAACCTCGTTTGGAAGGGTCGGTGTAGTATTCGATTGCGTCATTTGGTGGTATCATTCGACGTGGTATTGGTACACCTACAAGAAATTGGTTTTAGTAGATGCACTATCAAGAGAAGTACAGTCGTGGCCGTAACAATCGTTACCCTTGCGTGCTAATCTCGCTTTTATTGACCTGTAATGGAAACAACGGCTATTGTTTCCCCACTCATATTGCCACTAAGGGTTACGTGTTGTTCAAATCTTAAGAAATTGGGCGTAGAAATTGGGAAGAATTTAGGGGCAGGACAGAAGAGAGCAAAGAATCGAGCGTTTTAAATAACTGCCTAACATCATAGACCATTTATCAATATATATGGTCTAAATGGTCTATAGTATTCCATTTGTTTTGCAGGTTGTTGTCGTTCCTTGTGCGCAGAATTTAATTAATGCTTATTGCATAGGTGGCGAGTATTGCGCTTATGAATTCTTCTTCATACTCGTGTTCCTGTTCCTGTTTTATTTAATTTAATTTTATTTTATTTCTAGATTACCACCCATTTGCGTCTGATTTAGTCAGTCTTTCATCCTCTTAATAAACTAACTGACGGATAATTACCTTGAAAACAATTCATAAAAATCAATCAAACATTCATAAAAATCTAATTATTTGAGAGATAACTTTAACGGGAAGATGGAAAGATCGACCCTTACAGAAATAAAATTACAAACTCTTTACATTTACGCCGCGTCTTAATATGATGACGGTTTTAAGCAGTACGCTCGTGGTCGATCAGTCGTCGCTCTCTCATGTCCGGTCCCTAGTAATAACTAGAGTCCAACCGATCAATCGGCTTCAGCTTCAGCAATTTAATGGCCAAATTAGGCCGAAGGTTCATTTAATAAACGGGCGTCGTCGACAAGTGATGGGTTATACTGTGCGAATATAGCTTAATTTCACATAAATTTCTTCTTTAAAGAAGACTGTATATTTTTAATACAGTCTTCTTTAAAGAAGACTGTATATTTTTAATACAAGATAACTGCGCTAAAAGATTAAATTTTAAAAAAGTTTTCATTCTAGACAGCTCATGGAATTTAAGCGTACGCTAGGAATTAGTTAATTCTCTAGCTGTCATTTGACATTTACGTTTAATTTAGGTATAATTAAAGACATGACTTTTCTTCCACAGCCAACCTAGAATGGATTGAACCGCCTGTTAATTCTGAACGTGAGCGGATTAGCCAAATGGCAAAATTATATACGAAATTTGCAGTCAAAAAAAAAAAATAGCCCATCACAATGACATTTTTTTCTCACTATATTTTACAAGCTCCTAGAACTTGTCGGGAGGGAGGGGGGTTGGCGGCTGCGACCGACTTTGATGTTATTCTCTCCTTTGGCATTTGCCTTACAAACTGGGGAAACACAGAAAACCCAATTCGAAGGAGCCGGCATGAATCCGAAAAAGGTCCGAGCCATGGAAATTCTATCTCCCATATAGAACCCACATGTACCAGGAGAGGATTCAAACCTACGCTTAAATTGCCCGCCAAGCGACAAGGCCCGTTACCAGCGGACTGAACCACTAGGCTACCAACCTCCTCAATGACGTTTTGTTATATTTACATATTGTGTACCAGCCTTGCAGTTTTGGAGGTTAGACTGAATGTCATGTTACAAATTAAAAGTGACATAATGACATCTTCAATAATTTACTACTTTGACAGATCAAAAACCTATTTACAATACGAGAAAGAGTGAGTCAGTTTTCTTGACCACAATGTTGAAATTTTGAGTGTGGTGAATTTGCTTTTTAAGTACATTTGCATGATGCTAACAATACTGTCTGAGCAACATTAACTAAAAAGCACTGTTACATCTTCTAAGGTCCCTAGTTTTGATAGGGTGTGGAAACAATCTGTCACATACTTTATCTGTTTGACCTCGTGGCCGTTTATTAAATAGCAAAATTATTTGAATACAATTCTTTCTAATTTGGTAACTTGGTGAAGTGTTATCAAGTATGGCGCCTTTGAGTAGCAAATTAATTTAAGAACTTTAGTGGCACTTGGCACCTAAATAAATATGGCGAATTTTGGCGAAGTTTAGAACATTCAACAAGGCCTGGTTAAACTAAAGTTTGCGTTTTTACTCAACTAGGATTTGTAGGTTAGTTAATGGAAGCGAATTTCAAAGAGTTTTTGTAGGGTTTGTACAGTTATGGAATTTAAAAAAGATACAAGTGTCTAGACCAGCGATTTCCAAACTGTGAGGCGCGATTTGGTGCAAAGGGAGGCGTGAAAAGTTTATTTATACATATAACTTTTATATTATAAATAGAAAAAGTGAAAATGTAAATAAACTCTTATAACAGAACTTTTATAATCCATTTATCATTTTAAAAATGTGTTAATTATTTTGCAAAATAAAGAGGGGAGGCGCCAAGATAAGATTTTTTTAAAGGAGGCCGTAAAAATATAAAGTTTGGAAACCACTGCTCTAGACTATATTTTGCAATAATTCTACATTCCTTTTTAGGAGTCAAGAAGACCACCCTTCCTCAATTACTAGAATTATTTGCGATTTTTCGGTAACATTTAAATGCGGCGTGTTAATGTCGGGCTGTCACTTTAACAATTATTTTGACAAACAAAGCCAAGTTCACAGAGAAACATTTTGAGTCTATGCTTTTTTAAACTCCGCAACTGTACCTAAATAAAATAAAAAATTGGTTAAGAATCACAGAAGAGTTGGTAGTGCTGAATTTTATTTTTAAATGTTACAACCGGAGTAACTTCCAGTCCAGTTGTTGACTTGACACTGACAACCGTCACTTTACGAGCGTTATTTGACATTTTAAATTCAAATTAAAACGCTAATTTTTATTCACATAAACTACTAGGTCGTAACCTGAACAGCGACAATATGGTAGTTTAAGCGAATAAAAAAAGAGCATTTTTTGCATTCGACTATTTGCAACACTGCAACTGTATATGTTTTATTAAATTATTTGACGTATCAAATAATTGAACAAAACATATCCAGTTGCAGTGTTGCATATAGCAGAATGAAAAAAATGCTCTTACCTAATTGTATTACCAACTCAAACAGTTATTCTTGACCCCACAAAGCTAATTTAATTCGCCACTTAATATTTGCCACACATATTAAAAGTGAATAATTTTCATTAAAGTCACAATGTTTGTAATTATAACATTTGAAAACTTTGGAGCCAAGTAGAATATTTTCTTTGGCATCTCGTTTACCAAGCTGGCAATCTCTGACTTTGTGAGAATTTATTGCCAATTTGTAGCGTTTTCGATTGACCGCACTAGTGCGCACTCAGAGTATTTTCATTTCTAGTGAATACGTAAAGTTAAAAGAAAACACTAAGTGCAACCGGTGCAGGTGAATCGAAAACGCTACTAGTGATTTTGTCACTAGATTTTGGGGACTTCCTGTTGAAATTTGAGACAAAATTTAGTAAATTCAAACATGTCTGAAATTTGGTGATTTTGTGACCGATTTAGTATTTTCTTTTTAATTTTATGGTAACTTTTGTCATAGAATGTTCGATATTTGTCAATCATAAAAATCGAGTTCTTCTTTACCAACAGAACGTGTAAGAAATTTATACCCATTGTTGCCAATTTAGTAACTTTGACAGTAGATCAGATGACTTTCTGTTGACATTTCAGACAACTTTAGTGACAAATCTAGTGATTTTATTTGAAAATAATTTTAACTAAGGTTTAATAGCCCTCCAATTTATTTTTTCATTTTGTGGTCATAAAAGAATTACATCCTCGCTAAGCATAAAAATCGTGTTCTTTTTCAACAATACGTGCAAAGGAATTATTTTTATTTTTACAAAAAAAACCACCTTGGCAATATGTAGAAACAGAAAGAAGATAACAAAGAAAAAATGAATAAGGATCGATTTTTGTCCATTTTTTTACAAAAAAAAAAAACAATAATCGAAAGTTTTCCCTTCCATCATCGACCGTATTTTGTTTATTTATTTTTTGTATCTTTCAAAGAAGAAAAAGCGATATCAATATATACATACATATACTGTATGATTCAAAAGCGTCTTAATCACACCAAGTTCTATTTTTCGTTAATATTTGCGTGAATTTCAGGCGTGCCAACAGTGAAAAATTGAGGTTATGGTATTTGTTTTGTAGTAGTATAAATCACCTGCAAATTCTTTCGATATGTTGGTAATACCTATAAACAGCCATTAGAATTTAAAAAATTCGTCAATTTCTTCACTAATGTAATACGAAATGTGTCTCTGAATTAATTCAACAATCAATGAAAAATGGCCTTAAGCAATGTGCGAAGCCCCACCCGTCCTTAGTCCTGGCAGAACTCAAACAAGCAGCATTGGCTCTTAAAGTTAGTCAAGCCATTGGCCTGCCCACAACTCAAATCAGATCAGCCAATAGAAAATTTAAACTACTAAAAAAAATGACAGTGTTTCCAATCCTCCTACCTACTACATAAGTCAAATGTCAATCAAATCTAGGGACCCTAGTTGCACCTAATCTATTTTACGAACCCCTTTCAAAAAACTTCTTGCTGTTCAACATGGCTTGCAAACTGTGTTGATCATAGTAGGCAGTAGTAATAACACCACCTGCTCTCTCAACAGCAGCGATAACCACTTCGCTAGCCCATTGGACCTCAATATTTATTTTGGCCTTAAAAATATCAGCTCCTTCATCAGTTAATTGTACACCGAATTCTTGTTGATCTGGTTTCAACATATACAGACCCGTGTTGAATATAGCCACTAAATCAATAGGCTTCGTAATATTCAATCTGTTAGTATCTATGCAGGTCTGCAACCACAACAAAGACAGAGGAGGATACTGTCTTCTCAAACTGAAAAAGCGTTATTTACTTGAAGTCCTTTGAAAGGCGTGAACATATTTACTGGTGATTTTTGTAATATGGCTCATGTGGAAAACGTAAATAGAAAGGGTTGTTGCCCGTTTCGTAACCTAAACGGGTGAAATTCTGTCGCTGTAAAGATCCTTTGTTGCCTGCGCCGTGTTTGTCACCTCCATGTTGTCCTCTACCTCGTTTAGTACCCTGGAAAAACATGCTGCATTGATGTAAACAGAAAACAGATTTGAATTACCAATCTTGATCCGGGGTTGTCTCTGATGTTTGTTAATGAAAGCCTCGGTAGAGTCCTCAGCATAGTTAGTGCTTTTTCTGTGATATTTTTCGACATTTTGTGATTTATATGTGCAGTTATACTTCATAACCTCAACAACACGTATTATTTATAAGAACACAGATATAAGATGAAATCCAATGCTGGCAACATTTAGAAATATAGTGCGTGACCAGCAGTTACCAAATTTCTTATAAACAATGTTGCCAACATGCTCAACAGAATATCGCCAAATGCTCCAATCAAATAAATAGTTGCCACCATAATCATAAAAAATTGCAACAAAGTAAGACATTTCCATTTTCAAATATTTTAGTTATGTAATATTAATTTTGTGTGTTTGTCAACCTATAAAATCTTCTCCTTCTTATTCGATTCCAAAAAATTGTAATTAGTAATTATTTCCTTCTGAACTGCATTTAATTGGAATATTTTTGATTATTTTGTCAGTTATATTAATGTCAAAACGACTAAAGTTCATTTTGAAGCTCGTTTCAATTAACTAAATTTTAGAGTGTACTCGTTTCTCTGATTACGATAGCACATACACTATGAGCATAAATGATTGAGGACAAGTTGAATTTCCCGCCTTTCAATATTTTTCTTAAGTTGGACAAATGTATAGGCGTGCACTGGGAGGCAATGTGAATAACGAGATTATTACTCAATAAAATAGTCTGGTAATTAATTATGAATTAATTTGGTCATTTCAAATACCTAATTGCAATATGTATGCAAACGTTGGCTCAGAAAAGATCCTACACTGAACAAAAATTAATTTATTTTCAGGGCAGCCAAACACAAGGAGTAAAAATCACTAGATAGTGACGCGGGAAATTCAATTTGTCCTCAATAATTTATACTCATACTGTACATATATAGTATATATTTCAAATTAATTCATCCGATTCGCAATAAAACGAAAGGACGAAATGAATCTTATTAAAATACTTCTGAAAACCGCTGTTTTAATACATTTGGAACGTAGTGTACGGTAGCTGACAATAAAAGGCATTGCTGAAAGTAATCGACGGAAAAGTACAACCGGTGCAGAAAATCAATAAAATTGTACGAAACCGATCCTTATTGAAGTACTTCTTAAAACCACGGCTTTATTTTAGTGCTTTAATATATTCGGCAATGAATGTACAATATAAACTTCATATTAATATTTTTGTCGTTTAATACAAACACACAAAATGTCTCTATTATAGTAATTCTGACGTTTAATACAAGTTTTATTTATTTATCTTGACAGATGTATAACATCAATATAAGACCGATTTATCAAATTTGTCGAAATACGTACATGTCAAATTTTTGCCCTGATTTTATTGTCCAGTACTGTACTTACATATCTATCGCAAGTTGCGAAAATAAAAAAGAATAACTTTAAGAAGTTTGCAGTTTTCCAAAATAAAAAAGTAATTTTTTTATGTATTTTAAGACAGACACATAAAACTTACGAAAACAAAAAGAAGATGGAAAAACAGAAAGAAGAAATGAATTACAAATAAATTAAAAGCGAAAGAAAAACAAATTGAAAAGAAAAACAAAATTGAAAAAAGAAATCGAAAATCAAGACAGGAAGCAAATAAAAAAATAAAGTGAACAAGAAAAAATGAAAAAAATCACATGAAAAACCAAAGAGAAATGAAAGGAAAAATTAGAAAGAAAAAACACAAAAAACAAATATAAATGAAGAGAGAGTCAAAAAAA
Organism: Serrognathus titanus; assembly: GCA_039766575.1. NCBI lineage: Eukaryota > Metazoa > Arthropoda > Insecta > Coleoptera > Lucanidae > Serrognathus > Serrognathus titanus. Next base: position 46,926,337 of record CM077914.1, on the reverse strand, counting down.
GAGAGAATAAAAATGAAAACATCAAATGAAAGACGAAAAGCAAATGAAAGACTCATTAGAAAGGAAAATTTGAAAAAAAAGTAAAACAGTCCAAAGATAAAACGAAAAACATAAGCCAAACTAATTTTAAATTAGCAATAATTTTAAAAATGTCCTCTTGTTTCTTGCAAAATTCTCCTTTTTTCCATGAAATGTTCTTCTTTGCCTGCAAAGCCAATGGTAACTTTAGTTTTGGAAAAAATTCCCTTTAATAATAACCACTTTAGTGACAAATCCTGAGTATTTTTGCAAATCTGATGGTTTTTCCCATAGTAACAATTGTGATATGGCGTATATTTCTGTTTGGAATATGGAGGCAAATTGGCCCAACGAGAAGCATGACTTCTCCTTTGGTCTATGCCCGTAAATTCCAGACCCGGCACCAGTCTCAGTTCTGAAGCCGTCCAGATCAGACTTCCAGGAGGAAAGTTCTGTTCAGGTTGTCTTTAGAAGCCATATAGTCCGTCCTCATATCGAGCAAAGGACCCCTTATGCTGACAATGATACTTGTATGACCTGTACTTGTATTAAGTGGGTGACATGAATGCTGCAATCTGTTGAATCCTCCTCTTGCCTCTCTCCCATTATCACAATGTGTAAGGGAGAGAGGTCTAGAAGGGTTTCCATTGCAGCGGTGGGTTTTGTGCTCATCACCCCCGTTATACCTAGACAAGCAAATCTTTGGACCGTGCTCAATCTAAGTTTGGTGGTTTCCTGCTTGACCACACCGAAACCCATAGGTTATTTTGAGTCGGACCATTCTGGTGAAGAAACAATGCACCATACTTGGTTTTAAGCCTAGGCTCGTCTGGCCACCGCGAAAGTGGTCATCGTCTGACTTGTCTAAGTGTTGGTTCCAGCTAAGTTTGGAGTCACAAATCACTCCAAGGTACTTTACTTTCCCCGATAAGACTATCTTATTTGTACGAAGACGCAGAGGATCTAAACCCTCTAGGTTTCGCCTTCAGTGAATGACACAATGATGGTTTTTGGAGGACTGACCCTCAGACCTTCCTCCTCGGCCTACCTTATTACTACATTCAGGGCAACCTGCATTCGGTCCCTGCCAGTGTTATTGAATTTCCCTTGTACGGGTATGATTAAATCATCGGCATACCCTAAGGGATCAAAGCCTTCACCGCTAAGTCGTCCATAACGAGGTTCTACAACAGGGGGAACAATACACCCTCCTGCGCACAGCCTCCCGTCACCCTAGTCATCGACTAGTAGACCAACCTTCCTTTGAGCATGCAGGAGGGCTTACGCAAATAAGCGGATCTTTATCATAGCCGATAGCCAGGCTACTTGGAAGGCTTTGGTAAGTTTAAAGATCTCTTCCAAACTGGTGAGGGAATGTTTAAGTGAGCTCAATGACTTGGCGGTATACAACTGCATCACGCTGGTGTGGGTGCCAGGTCATCGGGGTATTATCGGCAACGAACGGGCCGTTAAACTAGCCAGGCAGGGTGCGGGTATGGCATACCTTGGCCCTGAACCTGTCCTAGGTATAACCGAGAACGCTATTCGGGGCTTTTTTAGCGACTGGAAAAGCGAGGAACATAACAGATACTGGCTAAGCAGACCAGGACATCGCCACAGCAAGACCTTCCATAGAGGTCCTTGCAAAAAAAAAAGAGCTGCAGAACTTTTGCTTTTAAGCAAGATCACCGCAGGAGGATCGGTAAATTCAATCCGGTAATTTTATTTGGAAATAATTAATTTATTTCTGTGGTAACACCTGTCAAAATTAACGATGTTAACATTAAATTAGAATTCTTTTCTAAAGTGTATATTATACACTATGCTATAATCAATACTATTATTACCGAGGATATTTGCAACACGAGCGAGCATAGAGAACGAGTTTTGCAATTAAACTTTGTCCACATCTACAAATACTAAGAATCTTTCATTATAATTTATATAACAACGCTACTAAAACGATGTGGTAAGACTATAATTAAATGAAGTGGTATGACTATACCATATATCATTTGCGAGTGGAGAAAAACAAATTTTAACGACAGTCTTTGAATATTTTGTTGTAAATTATTTTAAGGCAACTTTAAATTCTGCTAGAATTTTACTAGCATTTCGTTCATTATATACCATAAACAACGATGGTTATCTTGACACCACGAATAATGATTATTCAGTGAAGGCAGTAAATTATGGATATTTGTTATCCATGACCAAACACATGAATAATTGAGTTATTGAGTAGTCGTGGACAAAATTTCTATTCTTTTTATTTGAAATGTACTGACTAGTTGGCTTTCCGACTTGTGGTCTAGTTTGACAATCATTCGAATAAATCGATTAATTGACCAAAAAACCAACTAGTAGAAAATATGTGATTTTTCTGCATGTTTTCATTCATTAATTTTTTTAATTTATAAAAGAGAAGATAATGTGTATAAATTATTACAATTTTTAACATTTGAAAGTATTCAGTTTAGTTTTTCTTTTCTTCATTTATTTTTCATGAATGTTCTATGCCACTAAAATGTTATTTGTCAATAATCAATTTTAATTAATTCATCAACGAACACCTAATAGAGAGATAAGAGAAGAAATTTCGATAACAATTTTTTATAATTATAAACCCCATTTGGCCTTCCTACAAAATATAAACTTTTAAATTCCTTTCTGATTATAACCTACATGACACCATGGGATACGTGTTTGTTCTTTTTTTATTTTTCTTTCATACAATATTGTATTGCACCTTTTAATACAAGGGAGCTAATGCAGCACGTTTGTTTATTTTTATATACCTACCTACATATATTTTTCAAAACAAAACCATTAAAAAATTATAATCCCATTAATAGTGTGGTTGTATGTATTGGAGTTTGTGTTGGGGCGGATGCCTGACGAACGCTCATCTCCCAAGTATCGAGCAGTTGAGAAACAGAAAAGTGCTTGGGCAACTTTTTAATTCGTGCCAACAATGCGGTTTGCACAGCCGATAAAAATTGCGTTGCGTTATACTCATGAGCGGCCATGTGACACTTCGGAGATGTCAAGGGGTAATCCTCAGGAACCGTCAGGGAAACAGGCGGGACACAGGGCAGATCTTTATCTTCCAACCAACAGATCAATTGAATGGTTTTTGAACCGGGTTGTTGATTAGGATCAAGTGAGACTTTGAACCGTTGATCTAGTCGCGCGATTTCTCCTTGTAGAACATCAGGAATTTCACTCGTTGGTTCTTCCGTTTTTAGTCTTTTTAAAGGCGGCACTAACCTAAAAACGCAAATTTCAATTGTTACACTTTTTCATAAAATATCTTACTTTATTTCTGGTCCAAAGAGAGCTTCCAAAGTTGGACCGAACGTGCGATGGAGTGTGTGATTAATAACAGGTGACTGCAGATTATTACTTATGGCCTCCAGCAATGGATTGAATACATGGTGCTCCTTGAAAGTGAGATGAGATGTGGTCGGCGCGGGAACACTATCACCTCGTTTGAAATCCTGTTTCTCTAGCACAGCCTCGCACTTCAGTAGCGTTTCCAATGGCATTCTTTGTGCGGGATTCGAGAGAATTTCCAGGAGTTTCTTCATTTTGCTCATCTTTTCAACATCTGCAAATTCAAATGAGTAAATATCGATGAGGTTGAAGCGATTTAAACTTACGTTCACCGTCCGTTCCCATTCTCTGTATCATTTTCCTAAGGGGTTCTATGTATTTACTCAATTGCCGAACTTTCTCTCTGTAAGCCTGTTCTTCCTGTAGTCCTACAGGACTTTGATTTGGTTGACCTGGGGTATTCAATGAGCTGCTGGGGCTGGGAGCCATGCCAACAGATCTTTGCGCACCTATTAAGTTCATCTGCGAACCAGGTGATGGAGCTAGTGCTGGCGATGTGACCATCTGGTTGCTTGGTGGTGGTCCACTTATGCTTGCAGGTGATTGAACAGAAGGTGATGGGCTCTGCCTCAAAAATTGAGTTGGAGTTGGATTTCGAGGGAAGTTTGCATTCGGGGCGTTCATTATCATACCATCGCCGGGCTTTCGTTGTCCCATCGGCATCTGCCCCAACATTTGACTTTGCATTTGATTAGTCATTTGTCCACCCATTGGTCCGCCCATAGATTGCATCGCCGACGTCATCTGATTAGTTAGTTGACTGGGCATTTGCCCGGCCAACTGATTTGCAATTTGATTCGAAACCTGTCCCTGGAGCTGATTGGCCAGGGTATTCTGCATTTGACTTGGAAGTTGACCAGGCAATTGATTCATATTAGTATTTGCCATTTGTCCAGTCATTTGACTATTCATTTGCGCTGACATTTGCCCCGGCATTTGTCCAGCCATTTGATTTCCTATTTGGTTAGGCATAGGGCCTCCGTTTGTAGGTAATCCCATGGCAGGCCGTGTCTGTAAATTCCCTTGGAGATTTCCTTGCATGTTACCCATTGGATTCGCTGGACCTCTGTGTAAAGTCTGAAGTATGTTGGAAGCATTCGGTGACATTTGCTGCGGTCCACCCATTTGACCCGGTTGCGGTCCGGTCATTCCCATCATCTGATTATTTCTGGAGCCTTGACTTGCTAAATTTTGAAGAGCATTAATAGGATCAGGCATTCCTGGTCCCCCTTGGCCCCCTCCGGGACCGTTCATACCAGCACCCTTCTTCGTATCTACATATATATTTATGTGTACCTTACAAATTATACTAAGAGTAATTACTTAAACAGAAAACTGCTTCTACACCCCCCACAACAACATATAACAAGGCCACCGACATATTACCACTGGTCATTAATATGTGACAATTTAAAAATCAAGTGCAAAGCGAAAATTAAAATAAATTAGTGTTAAGGCATTTGAAAATTTTTAATTAGTCTAATTACGCATCTAAAAGCATCGAAATAAAAACTTTTGACCTTTCAGTTTAAGTGTAAATTAAGAAAAGCGATAAATTACTTGTTACTTCAGGTGACACCAACTACAAGAAAACTTTGAAATTTTAATGGCTAATAGAATCTTTTAAGAGCAAAATTGAAAATAGAATTTTGCATTACGAATTCCTTTAGATATCGAAACATCAAGATTGTCGTACTTTTGGAATTGATTTTATTTAAAAAATAATGTTTGTAATTCATTTGATAGAGATTTTCTTTCTCTTTACACTGATACCAAAATTCCTCTAGTTCATGTATAAAATCCAGTTGTCTAAATTATTTACAAATGTCCATCTAATATAATGTAACAAGCGATCAATATGAAAATGAATTAGGGTAGGCGTTGAAATTTAAATGCATGTCTTGGATAACGTCGTATTAATACTAATTGTCATACAATTGTGTTATAAATAACACGCCGGAAATATTTCATGTTACTCACGCAGTTATTCATAGAGTTCAAAAGTATCTTGATGCAGCAGGTAGTGGTCATTTACGCATCTACCTTAATTTTTGAAAAATAAAACGATTTTCTTGCTTTGTAGAAACGTCAAAGTGACTGAACGAACGTTCGATGAACTAAATGCACACATGCGTGTTTAGTTGCATTGCCAACTCTAATTCATTTTTCATTTGATCACTTCTTATGTACGTAATGACAAAATGACATGAAATACGTTCTACTGTACATACGACGTACATACGTTACCATAGAACGAGTATTATATAGCAAAGTGAATTGTTTAAAGCCGCATTCAAATTAATGAAATAACTAAAAAAAACTCATGTATAGAGTTGTCCCAGATTTCTTTGGCAGGCACATAAACACAGAAAAATGAAAGAAAGCATCATCGTCAGCAATTTCCTTCAAACTTTCTATATTTATAACTTAATAATTTTTTGAAAGACGTATTTTATTTACCTTAGAATACGTAATAAGTAGTAATGTAAAAATATTTTGTACAGCCCTAAGTGTGTTAAACCGTTTTATACCGTATTTTATCGATAACGAGTAATAAAGTGTGTAATACTTCATAACAGTGTATAAAAGTCCGTCATATCTTCCCATAGAAGTAGTAGAAAAAAAGATCCTATTTGGCAACATTTTATTGAAAAGTGTAAATCTGCTGGAAAAAGAGGAAGTAAAGCTACTTATAAAAAATGCAAGGTAGAAATGCAAGGGCTTGTGGAACGTATGAACAACCACTGAGGAAAATGTGCTGCAAGTAATATAGAAAAAGAAGCAAAAACAGATAGTGGAAGTGCCTCTGCAGGAATAGTGGCAAATGTACGATCGAACACATTAGAAGAGGACAGTTTGGATAGTGCCCCATTGCTCATAGCTTAAGTAGAAGTCATCAATTAAAAAAAAGAAAGGCATCTAATTCCAGTTCTGGGTCTTTATCTTCTTTTGTAGTGCGTACAACGAAGTCTAGTAAAGAGGAAATAGATAAACAAATTGCTAGGGCTACTTATGCAACGAATAACAACTTCACATGAATTGAGCAACCGGAAGTAAATTGCGCTTTTACGGCCGGGATATATACCACCCCCTAGATATGATGTATTTAACCAACTACTAAATGAAGTGTATAATGAAGAGAAAAGTAAAGGTTTTAAAAATTTATCGGGAAATTCGGTTTGTCTGTCATTGGATGGATGGTCCAACGTCCATAACGAACTAATCATATGTGCAACAGTCACTACAGAAAATGGGTCCTCCTTTTTAGTAGACACAATAGACACGTCTGAAAATCCACATATATCTGCATATTTAACAGAACTTGCAATAAACCTAATTAAAATGCTAAAGATTGCATATCGCTGTGCAGTAAGCAGTTTTGTAATAGATAATGCTACTAATATGAATGCAATGAGAAATCAGATCAAACAGTCAACAGAATTAAATGTTATTACATATGGTTGTGCTCTACACATCTTAAACTTGTTATGTAAGGACCTGGAAATTAGTGAAATTAAGGAACATGTTACGTTCATTGTAAAATACTTCCGAAACAATCATTTTGCTTTAGCGACATACGCGAAAGAAGGAGGAAAAAAGCTTATTTTACCTAGTGACTAAGATGGAAATCACTTGCTGACTGCTTACATGGTTTTGTTGAAGCATGGCCCAAACTTTTTAAAATTAGCGAGGAACATAAAAATGAAATCGACAGTATAGTAAGACAGAAATTTTCGAATACTTATTTGAAAAGAACAGCTGAAGAGTTTTTTAACAATACTGAATCCGATATCTGTTGCAATTGATAAGACGTCGTAGAACACTTAAAAATACTAGAATCACATTTTGAAGAAACTGAATTTACTCTAAGCCAAATGCAAAAATTTAGACATCGCTATGAACAAAGTATCACTCCATTCCATTTGTTAGCTTTCCTTCTGGACCCTACGAAAACGGAGCATACATTAACAAAAAGTGAAAAAAATTGTGCTTTAAATGCTGCAAATGATTTATAACCCAACACTGGTTTCCTACCATTGATTCTCAAATTTCTGGCTAAATCCGAGCCACTTGTCGAAATAATGTTTCACGAAGAAATTCTTAAAAGCACAAATCTATTGGAATGGTGGAAATCTCAACGACATATTGAGGTTATTAAGTTATTCCTAATTATCAAACAATTATTATCTGCTGCAGCTTCTTCAGCCTCCGTTGAAAGGATATTTTCAAAATTTGGTTTAACTCATTCTAAAATTAGAAATCGCTTAGGGACTGAAAAAGCTGCTAAATTAGTTTTTCTTTATAAACACTATAATTATAAAATTAACTTAAAATGTCTCTTTTTTAAGTAGCTGAACCATGTTTTATTTTCTAACATTAAATAAATTTATCAAACATTAAATAAATTGTTCTTTTTATTTGAATTTTTTGAAGTTTGATTTATTTAGATTATCAGTTTTTTACATGATTTGATTTAAATTTAAAAAAATCAGTTGATTTGAATCATGATTTAATCGTCGCAACCGTGGAATAAATTCACGAAGAAATTCATGAAGAACTTCATGAATAAATTGTAAATGTAAAACGGCCTGTAGATGTACCTTCGCGATCTTAAAAAACGAAGTGAAATAGACACTTCCATTTTCAAAAATTTTAATTGTGTAACATTAATTTGGACAGTGTTTGTCATGTATTTGTCAACCTATAAAATCTCATTCAGCTCATTGGATTCCATAGAAATAAATATGTATTATCTGTGATTAGTAATACTACCAGCTAATTCAGTTGTAATTACTTGAATATCTGCTATCGCATTTGAATTATTGTCTTTTGAATTATATTTAATTAGGCTATTTTTATTTGTTTTGTCAAATAATATTAACGTCAAAATGACAAAACTTTATTTTGAAGCACGCTTCAATTCTAAAAATTAGAGTGTAGTCAGTTTTTCTGATTATGATAGTACCTTGAAGGAAACCGAATTGAGTGATTTTATTTCAATATTTGTTTACTCTGTTACCAAAGCAACCAGCAAATATTTAAAAACTGTAAGGAACATAAATATTGAAAAAACTATAAACGATAGATTTAGATAATCTTATATCATTGGAAAGGGAATTATATAGCACATCTAACAATGGTAAGAAACAAATGGTATTCCTTTAAAAAAATGAGTTACCATTGTTTGAACATTCTCAAGTTATTAAATTGCTTGCAAAAACTTATGTCAATTGGAAGTTTTCTTCATAGTGTAAGTGGAAAAGCGTTTCAAGGTGAAACTTTGCAAAAAACCACAAGTCTCTGACGTCATTTGTTCGGAAGATATTAAGCATTTATTTGAAATACTGCAACAGTATTGCAATTTTGTTAAAAAGTTGAATAACGCGAAAACCAATGTGTGGTACATAATGTTACGTTAAAATTCAGTCTGAAATTCGAAAATGTAAAAATAAAAAAGGGTGTTCCATTTCAAATAACAAAGTGACTTGGTGCCCTGATTAAACGAAACACTATGTATCCGATACATTAATTTTAAAACATGCTTCACATGCTATAGTCAAACTTTCATTGGATTTAATTAATTAATATACATAAATACACTTAAGGGAAATTGCTAATGACAATGCTTTTCATTATTTATTTGTTGTTTACGTGCATAGATTTGTAACACTTGTCAATTATTTAAACAAATTGATTGTGAACATAGCCTATTTGTGTGGAAATTATTTTTTAGATTATTATTTTATAACAAGATATTTTTGTATGAGATGTGGCAGGAAAATTGTTCATTTCAACTAATACAAATTGAAAGGAAATTGCTAAAGATGACGCTTTCTTTTAATTATTTGTGGTTTATTTGTGCATTATATCTCATAGGGTCAGGTTTCCCATCTCTTAATAAACTAACTGATGGATAACTACTATGGAAACAATTCATAAAGATTAAAAATCAATCAACCATTCATAAAAACGAAGTTATTCGCATGATAAATTGGAAAGACCAAGACAAATGATATCTATCTATCAAATAGGTATCATTTGTCAATTATTTAGACAACTTGATTTTATTTTTAGATGAACAGGCCCTACTTATTTGAAAACAAGTTTTTTTAATTATTTCGTTATTTTGTAAGCTAATGTAAGAAATATTGGTATCGCTATAAAGAGAAAAAAAATCTCCACCAAGTGAATTAAAAAACTACTACATTGCTTGCTATTTAAAAAAATCCAGTTGTACAAATATTTTGACAGTTAGCAGTGTAATTGCTTTTTTTGTTTAGAAATTCAAAATCAGTTTGAAAATCACAGAATCTTAGCTAAATTAACCATATTTTAAAAATCTCAAACATTAGCAATGGTGGATGGTTCAAGTTAAACACCCTGTATAAATAATTTTAACAAAATTTAAGCGAGAGTGTTTTGCAGTACAGACATAACATAAGTTCTTCTAAGATTGCTTTCCTTATTTATTGCTTTCTTGTATTCCCTTTGTCGCAGTTTTTACAAGGTCAAAACTTTTTAATCCAACAGTGGATTAATTTAATTAAATCAGCTACATGTTAAGAAGATAAAAACTTACTCATTTCGCGCACATGAAGAATAAGTCTTGCCACAAAACCAAGATATTCTTCCTTGTTTTTGGCCTTTTGAAATACATGACTTTCCATTTCTCTGCTGTTCCGTGAAACGGACATTCCGGACTGACGTATAGCTTCATCACTAATAGCACAAAAAAAAAACAAATAATAAATAAAGCACAGTTCTTCTCTTATTCCTTAAATTAAGATTAGCAAGCCCGAAAATGGAAGGGTAAACTTTGCGTACATTTTTGAGACGACACTCTGGCGAAACGTGGGCGTACGCCAGGAACCTTCTTCTGACATGTTGAAATTAATATTTATTTTTTTCCACTTACTGGAAATGTGTTACAAAGTGTTAAAGCACAGAAATTACACAGAAAATATTTCTACGTGAATGAACGACATTGAACCAACAATCACTTATTAGAAATGAAGATAGCAAGTAGCAACAATTCTAAACAATGTTGCCAATAATAGGAAACTCACTTATACTAGACTCACTAGACTCTCCAAGAAATTATATAAAAAACGAGAATTAAAATATCCCACTGTGATGCCAAGTTCTTCTCACGAATACCTTATAAGTCGTTAAATATTCACTTGACATTTTCTTTTGGGGCTGTTCGTTTCGGGTTTCGGGAACTTCAATCGACGAATCATAGTAGAAATACTACTAGGTTAGCACCACTGGTTATAAAATTCAATAAAATTCCCCAAATCAGCAATGTTTACTAGAGATGACGACGGGTACCAATTATTTCAAGTTTAATAGGAATTTACATACAAATACGCGAGTTTTTGCTTCATAACTTTATTATTAAAAAGCGAAATTGTCTGTGTAGAAGAATTCTATAGCTATTTACACTAAACCTTTCAAACATATTAGGAAAATGTTTAGAACAAAAATTATAAAATTTTAAAACCGATAACGGAAAAAAAAAACTTTGCGACATTCTATGCAAGAAATTGATCATCTTCTTTAACAAAAATTGTGAAATTAGAAATCCTAAATGTGCAAAATAAAAACTACGTAATAAAAAATGCTGCCATCTTAAGATAGAAGGTAGAGTATCTCAGGGCAAATAAGTCGTTGGGGTTTTAAGTGTTATTCACGCTGATCTTATCATATCAACTCATCCTGAAGTTTTTTTCATTCCCTTTAGGGGTCTATCTGCTAGACCCCATAAGCCCAAACAGCTTATTAGTTCTAAATATCTTGCTACGTACATACACTGTATTAAATTCAAGAGTGAATAACCACGTCGTTTAACCATTTCTTAACTTTCATGTTCAAATGAAAAATGAATTAGTTGAATTTTCTTTTGCAGTCAAATATAAACTACTGAAACGTCATGTAAAAGGAAATGCGTACTTTATTATAACATATTGTATATCATTATGACACAGGAAGGAGGCCCTATGTTCTTGAAATTCTCTATATGAAAAGTTCTATTAAATCATGTACCGAGTTTTCAACAATTTCCCAGTTCCAAAGTACCCAGTTGGGGTCTTATATTCGTTTCAATGAGTGGAGTATTCTGAGTGTTTTCGACTGATTGCTCTAGAGCAATCTCAAAGTGTTTCCATCTTGCTTTAACCTCATGTAATAACATAGGATAGAAATACTTTCAGAGAGCTCTGGAGCAGTCAGTTGAAAACGCTATAAGTCAATCGAAAATGCTATATGGTTACCATACGTGTGAGTTTGGTTGCCTAACTGTTGAAAACTCGATATTTATTAATTTTCTTCGTTTCATTTTAAATAGAGATAGTTCTAAATACCAAAGGTGATAAAAGAATTACCCCCATATCAGTTGGGTGTTAGGGTGAAATGAACAAAAACAAAATGAATTAAATACACAGTAAAATCTACACACACGTTAATTAACAGTTGTCAATTGCTGATAAGTCCCAAATAATCGTCCATTAGAGTCCCGATTGCAAACTGCAAAATATATCATTAGTACACTATAAAATTGTTTAAAAAAATGTATTACGATTCCTGTTGCATCCACCCTCGTTCCAACAATTTTCAACCTAATTTCACCCTCAGCATGTATGACTACATCTTCGTCCTTAGTTTTATAACATTGAGGGTTCACATTGGGGCAAAATTCCATTTCCGCAGGAATAGACTAGACCAAAAAAAATATCATATACAGCAGTTCCATTCTGTATACTTACATGATGTGAAATAAAACACGATAGGGGGCCGATTTCTGCAAACATTCCAACCTGAAAATGCATGTTTGTATTTTCTCTATAGAATTAAGAGAATTTAGGAAATTACCTTATTTACTTGCCTAACAACAGCATCTAAAACTTCACCTTTGAACGGCCTGAACACTATTGCCTTGTATTTAACAGGGTAAACAACGAAACCTTGGCCAGGTAGGATGAGCCCCGCACCAATGTTGTCGATTGTGGTCACCGCAATAACAAAACCATATCTGCAATTACATTATTAGTGTATCTTTATAATTAAAGGGATTGAACCTACTTTCCGGTGCAGGTTCCTTCCACTTCTGTGTACAATTTCGTTTTCACTTTTTCTAGTAATTGAGGACCAAAATACTGAGGATGCAGTAGGATTTCATGTTCTAATGATATCTGTGTTTGTGAAGATTGTTATGTGAGAAAGTCAAAGCAAACGGATAAACTTACGTGGTAAAACATCTTTAACGAATAAGCATTTCACTTCTTAATATTTAAGCGGTGAAAATGTATAGGTTATGTATCGACGTTTACATACCGCCAAACCATAGCGCCAATCACAACAAAGAAATGCCTAACTTACCGACTAAGCAAGCTGTGATGCAGATGAATTAATTATTAATATATTGTAATACAGACTGTCCGTTATTAAATAAACATTACAAGTTTTGTTTAGTTAATATTATCGAAATGTATAACAATTCAATATTAAAAATTCTCGCTCTTTCAATTAATATATTTTATATAGTTTCATTATTTAAAGCCAGGTGGCTAATGATGTATATTTGGTTGCATATTATACAGGTTGAATTTTATATTTCATATTATACAGGTTGAATCCAAAAAATGTCTACGCGAATAGCGTCGGTGTTTATTGTCGGATTTGAACGGGCAAAAAGTCAAATGCAATGGCAGAAAAGTACTACTGAATATGTAATTTATACCCTTTCTCGATCTTTAATGCATTTAAGACAGTTGCATAACAGACGTCAACTTTTGTTTTGCATTAAACATCTATTTTTGAAAAAAATAGAAAAAAATTAAAAAAATAAATTAATTATTAAATAATACGGTTCTAGGTACATAATGTAGCGTTTGTACGTACTCCTTCATGGGCAAACAAATGACAATAACTGTCACTATTCACCATTGAAAAGGAAATAATACTGAAATATTTGTCGGTTTTAACTTTGGCGATTGATGACGCAGGCTAATTTCTCGTGATTTTGCCATTGATGAGAAAAATTAAATCGATTATAAGAAGTCAAAAAAAAACTTAAACAAAGAGATAGGAAAATCAGAGAAAAAGTCTGGGCATCCTTCAAAACGTGTCAAAATATGACGAGAATCAGGAAAGATAGGGGAGTCTTGGAAGACTGGGCACCTTCCGAAAAACAAAAGAAGGTTGATAAATTTTTCGAAAGTCAAGAATGTTAAGAGAACAAAGAACAAACCATAATAATTTGAAACGAACTAAAACAAGGAACATGGAAATACGAAGAATAAGATGAATAAGGAAAAAAGAAAACAAAAAAAGATTGATGTTTCTATAGCGGATGTAAAAAACCCGGTCTAGGACGTTTTAACGCGGCCATTTTGACGCAGCTATTTTGACGCGAAGACACATTAGCTGCTTTCTTTCGTTTGATCCAAACGTAACATAACGTGTGTAGATTCAAAAATTAATGCTCTCTTGTAAATGGATGTTTGTGAAATTTCAATCCCGTTCGGTAATCCCCTTTCCCCTTCCAATTTTACGAACCGTTTGGATTGAAATGTATTCAGATCAAGAGCTGGCAAGAAAAATTATTCGAATCATGATTCAAATTCTTTAGCGAAAGAAAGCAGCTATTGACGCAGAACCTTTAGACGCTAGGACATTTTGACGCGAAATGAAATAAAACAGTTTTAGATCATTTCTAAAATTTATTACACTAATATGAATACGAGGGTCAAGCTGAATTTGTTGAGAATAAGAAACACGGTTAATGTTTTCTAGGATTTTATTTTAAATAAGCTTGAAGTAATTTCCTTCAGCAACGATACATTTGACCATTCTCTCTTTCCCTAGTTCAAAAGCTCCCAACCAATCATCTTTCCGAATACCTTCAAAACAACCGTGAACTCCGTCATCAATCTCTTCTTCTGACGAAAACCTTCTACCCCGCAAATTTCTTCTAAGCCCAAAAAATTGCCAAAAGTCGCACATCGCTAAATCAGGTGAATATGGCAAATGTTCTATTACTTTTATATTTTTTTAAACCAAAAACTGGAAAATTAAAGCTGCCGCATGTGACGATGCATTATCATGGTGGAACGTAATTCCCTTGCCTGGAACTCTACTGAACACTTCAGGCAAACATTTTTCAGTGTACCATTTAGCTGTAACTGTCTTTTGTACATCTAGATTAATTGCCTGAAGAATACCGCATGCATAGCTTTTTTCATAGCTCGCTGCTTCTTGGTCATTGTTGAAGTTTTCTCATCTTCGTGAATCCATACACGACTCTCTTGGCTGGTAGGTACGACGAAAAAGCGAATGTAAGTTTCGTCATCTGTCACTATTTTGGAAAAAATAGTGTCCGCCATTATTTAAGAAATTTAAAGTTTCATGGCAAATTCTTAAGGTACCAATACACAATGAGATATTTACATGAGAATTTTGTTTCATGATTACAAAATCTCAGCAAAACTTAAATTTTGAGCGTGTTTCCATTTAAAATTTAAGTGGAAACAGTCGCGAAACACACAAAATTTAAGTTTTGCTGAGATTCTCATGTAAATATCTCATCGTGTATTGATACCTTTACACGCTCTGCTTTTTGGAAGTCAGAAAGGTGATGCAGCACAAAACTACTAACCACTTTTTCCAGATGCAAGTGATCATGTGTGATCTAACAGCTGAGGATCCAGTCTTGAGTTGATGCTCTATTACTGCATAAGTGGCTTTCGCATTCAAATTCCTTACACCATCGGTAAATTGTAGCCAAGGAAGGTGCTTGTTAACTAAAAGCCTAAACTCTTTTTGCACTCATAAGTGCTCAAACCTTTTTTAAAATCATAATAAATCATGATTCGAAAATGCTCTTTGGTTAATTCCATTTTTTACTTGTAACGCCACTTTAAAAAATTAACTTGGGTTCTAACGAATGTAACTTCAACGATTAAACTTTAAATGATAGATAAAGAGTTGCTCTAAATAACACTGTATATTTTATTTTTCACAGCCTACCAGATTTTTTTATTCTCAATAAATTCAGCTTTACCCTCGTAGCTAATATAAAATATGTACATTATTAACTCATTAAGTAATTATGTGATAATGCTCATAAGTAATTAGTAATATTACGTATCGTGTATTCTATTGTGATCGATTTAATTAGTTCGTCACAATCCCGATGTTTTTTTTTTAATTTTATTGATAGCCGATGATCTACAAGTAATTGCTCATAATACAGGTATTTCTACCCGACTGTATTTTTTAAGGTATCGATGAACTTCCAAATTATTAGATGGTCCATGGACATTTCACTTTGCAGTCGCCTATGCGCAGTTTCAGCATGATTGTTCGTCCTGTTTATATCGTTTATTAGTAATAAACTGATTTTATGTAAAAAGAATCTTTTTTTATTATTAGGAATATCAATGTAAAATTTAGGATATATTAAAACTTCAATAAAATAATTCTATTAGCGGTATAAAAAATTATATATTTTGCATTTGCATTTGCATATTTTGTTTAGTGTATATTTTCGGTTTTCGTGCCTAAAATGGATATTTTCTACATTTCGAACACAATCGACATATATTTTCAAAATATCAACAATTAATTTTTATCACAATTAGGTAAGCAAGAATTTAACAAAGTCGCCGGTCTTATTTTTGCAGTTCATTGAAATGTTCACTGTCGTACTCGCCGGGCGGCCATTACTATATTACTTTACTAGTTTATTACGGTCTCCTCTGGTTGTTTCCCATTCTTAAGAATGGGGCATGAAGATATGTCGGATTACCTGAAATGACACCCCACCCCATTCATGGCTTGTCTTGAATAATTTAAAATTTTGCAATTATTGTTTTTGTAATTCTAGCGTAAACTCTAATAAAATTCGAAATGCCGAAGGCCAATTGTCTTCTATCTCTGTGAATTAAAAATCGTCCAGAGCTAACTTTAGAAAAAGAAGTTTCTGCAAAGACTATGGGAAAATGGTAAGCCTTTTTTCCTCTATGTTTTTACGAGGCCCATTAATTCCCATTAATTAAGAAACATTAATTTGAAAGTTTTTAAGTTTTGATTACATGTATTTATGGTATTTTATGAGATTATTATTATTTTCGATTAATAAAAGCATTTATTTTAAAGGTAAAGTGCGAAAAAAAATCAACACATCGCGACCGGGAGACGTAAAAGTGGGTGCGAGAAACTGAAGAAGATTTCATTTTAACGGTGCATTTCGTCATCTTCAAGCACAACGCATCAAGAAAATTTTAATTTGTGATTGTGCGCTATTAAGTGCAAATATTCCTCTAAATAAGGTACAAAATCATAAGTTTATATCCTTTTTTGGAAGAATTTTGTAAGAAAAGTGTACGAAAGTACGTTAAGAAAGAACCATGTAAGTTCAGGTTACAATGATGTCATTCGAGACATAAAAAGTTATATTAGGGATCAATTTCTTTATATTATTGTTGATGAAACGACTGATGTCACTGGTCGATATATTGCAAATTTATTAGTTGATGTTCTAAATAACAATATTTTGCCAAAATCGTTTTTGATTAACACAAAACAGTTTGCGAAAACTAATAGCGTAGAGATT
This sequence comes from Serrognathus titanus, assembly GCA_039766575.1. Lineage (NCBI taxonomy): Eukaryota > Metazoa > Arthropoda > Insecta > Coleoptera > Lucanidae > Serrognathus > Serrognathus titanus. The sequence goes on along the minus strand of CM077914.1, from coordinate 46,909,308 downwards.
GCTCGTTTTATTAATGAAAGCTTAATGACATTTTTCGCTCCAGATATACTGACAACTGATAAAATTTTTCTTTTAATTACAGATGCAGCTTCGTATATGATTAGAGCAGGAAAAAATTACAAACATTTAATTCATGTGACCTATTTAGCACACGGAATAAATAGAGTTGCTGTTTTCATTAGTGAATTCACTAATATCGAATGTAAAAAAATATCAAATATTTTATCACTAGAATCCACTGAAGATAATGATTTAGATTTTGATTTAGATCCTCACCATGTTGCAGCTTTTAAGTGTGCACCCATCACGTCGCTGGATCTCGAAAGAATATTTTCAACATATAAAAATATATTGTCACGGCAAAAATTCAATATGGAAAACATTTGATTGTCAACTGGCATAATAAGAATAGCATACATTAAGTTTGAAGCTGGATAGTTTTAAGCCCTATGTTGCTTAGATCACACTCAATAAATAGAATTATTATTATTATTTAATGTAGTTATTATCATAGATAATGAAATAAGTTCTGTAAAATTATTACTGTTTTTGTGCTTAAATACAGACATGTTTTAATTACTTGTTTTATTTCATCAGAAACATCAAGGTGATGACGGGAATAATGGCTGGCGTCTCCTATTTCCTTGTCGTTGCAAACGGCCTAAATAAGTATCTTCAAACTATTCTGGAATAGGTTGTAATTCTGGGTACAATTCATCGGTCAATAGATCAACAGCATCGTCTAAATCTTCTTCGGGAACAAAAACCAATGAAGTTATCTTTCGAACTATTTAAAAATACATGTATAAACTCTTTCCTAACACTTTCTATATTGCCAGTTACACAGTTTTAGTTGGAAGAAAAAATTGGTATTACCGTCTGTCGAATTTAATTCGTAGCTGTACTTAACAGTGACATTTTAATGATTTCAAAATGTTCGAGTTGGAACATTTAAGTTTTTCTTTGAGTACTTCTAAGTTACATGGTAAATCTTCAGTATGATTAATAAAAATTATAATAATTGCTACATCCTCTGTAGCAAACTCATTTTAATAATTGTCACGTTATCTAATTGTACGTGTTTCTCGATGATTTACGAAAGTTCGCCGCGCTCTTCGAATGGTATATAAATTTTTTCACTAATTTCAATGTATAAGGTTAAGGTAAGTTTAAAATGACTGTATCTTCTGTACATATTAACAGATGCGTTTCATGTAGATACCATTTTGCTTTAGAGGGATTGGGTTTTTTCGATATTATTTTTTTTCGTTACTATGTTAACGATTAGACAGGCATAAATTTGGCTAACTATTGGTTATGGAATTATCTCAAAGAAAGGCTTTTGATCAAAAAAGTTATTAACAAAAGTTGTTTAGAATTACGAAAAATTTTAATGGCAACTGGCGAAAATTTAAAATTGATCCGTCAATAAATAAAAAATGGAGGTATGTGTAGATGAGAAATGAAACACACTATGTACAAATAAATAAATGATTATAAAAATTCAACACTTCTTTTACGTCTTTCCAATAATCCGAACAACTCGCTAATTCAAACGAACCTTTAGATTTAATTGTTCGGATCATAGAGGTTCCACTGCATACGTACAAAAAAAAATTAATAACACATTTAAAAAATATTTAACAAATTGAACTGAGTCTAGCGTTAAAGCAAACAACAAATAAGTAATTTCATTTTTTTTATTGTCACATGATTATACTAATTAGGTCTGTTACTTAAAACGTACTTAATTAATATTTATCAGTTAATTACAGGTGTACAAAGTCAACAACGTTTTTTTGCATTGAACTGGTATTTTTATTTATAACGTGGGACTGACGTGACTAATGATGAAACTCCAGTTACTTGATGTTGCTGAAAGTATAGAATCGATTAAATTTAGAATATGATAAACAAATGTAAAATTAGGATTAATTTGACTAAATTTATTAAAATCATGTTAAGTATATTGTGTTACATAAAGAAAAGAAAATAAAATATTAAGAAAAGGAGCAGTTATACAAGGTCATTGTTGAATAGACCGGCAAAAAATACTGACGAAAAAGAACCCTTCCCCGAAATTGCGAAATTGGGAAAATGTAAAAAAAAGAATCTCTACAACAATTTATTATTAATTAAAAACTTACCTCTCATGTATAAAATGAGAACCAAAAGTTTACAGTTTAAAAACTTGCAATAAACATTGATGGTGATGTTACGCAAAGAATCAGAGCCGCTCAGTCGTAAAACTTGACAACGAACTAAACTAATAACTAATAACTAAAGAGTCTATTTTTATCTTAGTTTTTCTATGTGCGGTAGTAATAACGCATTTTTTCGACGCGTACACACAGTTGCACAGTTGATGATGAATTGCATCGTACAAGTGTATTAATTGCTATGAGTTTAATTAAAATCAATTACGTTTTATAGAACGACAGACAATTTGTCGCTTTACAAAACGAACGCACGAATTGAATTTTGTAAGACTTTGTACACATTTGTGTTAATATAATATAACAATAGAATTTGTTTCTCATTGAATGGCGCACACAAAACGAAATTATAATAATTCAAAAGCTAAACAGATTACGAATGTGTTTACTGATTGTAATGTTTTAAATTGTGCTTCTCATTACCATTCCATTGTTATTAGCAAAGTCTAATATTATTCAAATAAACGACATAAAGAAAACCGACTGATTAAAATGCAAGGCAAGGGTAACGCGTAATATTGAATCATAAAAAGATTCCGAAATGTTTATGATAGACACGTTGCTTGTGGGAATAAACTTTATTAATACAATTTAAATTAAAATTAAAGAAAAATACTAGGAATTCTTAACACGTAGATCTGAATTGTTTTCGTGTTGTAGTGATTTATTTGTTTACCTGTCAAAAAGTTATCCGTATTTTATGTAATTTGTACAGGTGATTTGCAGAAATTTATCAAGTAAATATTTTGGAGTTAGTATGAGGGTCAAGCTGAATTTATTGAGAATAAAAACACGGTTAATATTTTCTAGGATTTTATTTTAAATATGCTCGAAGTAATTCCTTTCAGCAATGATACACTTGACCATTCTTTCATTCCACTGTTCAAAAGCTCCCAACAAATCATCTTTCAGAATACCTTCAAAATAAGCGTGAACTGTGGCATCAATCTCTTCTTCTGACGAAAACCTTCTACCCAGTAATTTCCTTTTAAGCCCAAAAAAATAGCCAAAAGTCGCACATTGCTAAATCAGGTGAATTCGGCGGATGTTATATTACTTTTATATTTTTTTTAGACAAAAACTAGAAAGTTAAAGCTGCTATATGGGACGGCGCATTATCATGGTGCAGCATAATCCCCTTGTCTGGAACTCTACTGAACACTTCAGGCAAACATTTTTCAGTGTACCAATTAGCTGGAACTGTCTTTTGTCCATCTAGCTTAATTGCCTTTACTTTTTTCATAGCTCGCTTCTTCTTGGTCATTGTTTGAGTTTCCTCACCTTCGTGAATCCATACACGACTCTCTTGGCGAGTAGGTACGTCGAAAAAGGGAATGTAAGTTTCGTCACTTATCACTATTTTAGAAAAAAATTGGTGTCCGCAATTATTTAAGAAACTTAATGTTTCATGGCAAATTCTTACGCGCTCTGCTTTTTGAAAGTCAGAAAGATGATGCGGCACAAAACGACTAACCACTCTTTTTAAGTGCAGGTGATCGTGTATGATTGTTCTAACAGCTGAGAATCCAATCTTGAGTTGATGTTCTATTACTTCATAAGTTGCTTTATTGTCCTCTTCAATTAATGTTTTAATAGCAGTAATGTTTTTGTCGGTAATAGCCGTAGGAGGACGCCTGCTCCTTTTTGATGCTGATCAGAATTAATTTTGCGTTCAGATTCCTTATACTATCGGTAAATTGTAGCCAAGGAAGGTGCTTGTTCATTAAAAACCGAATGTAAACTCTTTTTGCACTTATAAGCGCTTAAACCTTTTTTAAAATTATAATAAATCATGATTCAAAAATGCTCTCTGGTTAATTCCATTTTTTTACTTGTAATATCACTTTAAAAAATTAGTTACTTGGGTTCTAACGAACGTAACTTCAACAACTAAACTTCAAATGACAGATAAAGAGTTGCTCTAAATAACTGTATGTAGATTTTCTAACTGCATGTAGATTTTCTTATTTCAATAAATTCAGCTTTACCCTCGTATTTCAGCTGATCACGTCAATTCCATTTAAAGGTCAAGTTCACGTCCGACGCCGTGCAGTAATAATCATGAAACTGTAAAACACTTTTATGATTGTATTTATTTATTTCCTATACTGCTCTTTCTTATCCGGGGATAATTTTTCATTAAATATTTCTGGAGGACTAAAACATAACATTTTCCCCATTTCTCTTTGTCGGTCTATTCAATAATAACCCAATATATGGAATTCTATCAATTTTTTTTTATGTAATTCCAAAACCCGAGTAAAAGCTAAATAAATGCAAACGATAAATACAAATAAACTATAAAGGGATGTTCAGAAAAAGTAGAAAATATAGTGACAAGAAACAAACAGATTAAGCATGAATGTTGTACAACATATAACACCAGTAAAGCTTAATAATAACAATAAAATACAAATATGCAAAATATGCAAACTCTAACCTACGCAACAACTTTTCTGTTAAAACGAACATAAACAAAAACAAGAAAATAAATTTTCATAATTGAAAAACATGTTTGTCGGAAAAGTAAAAAACTTGTCCCGCCAAAATTTGTATAACAAGTGTATTCTGGAAAAAACGAGCAAAATGTCAACAGTAATAAATTATTTGCAACCCAGCACAGCTCCAGGCTCCTTCTTTAATAACCACAGCCCTGCTACGTCAGGTCTAGATTCTTGTAGGTTTTGTTACTCCGGAAACACCCGTCGACCTTCAGGTGAAGCCGCGGATTTTCTCCTGGTTGTTATTTGACTCCATGAAACAACCAAGTGCGGATCAGCTTGCGTCTCCCTCTGTATGTGTACGTACGAGCAATAGTGTCCGCGAGTGTGCCAAAAATTATTTTCTTAAGCACCTACTCCAGGATTTTAAAATAACAGGTACGATACTAAATTTTATTTAAGTAACTTGAGTAAAAGTCGTTATTACAAATTTGTCTTCGACCATATCTATTTTCTTTTTTTTTGATAGAATTATTTCAGGAGTTAAAGAAAATTTAAAATTTCATGAAAATGTCTTTCAAAACATTAAGAAAAAATGAATTTGAATTTTTTCAAAAGGAACAGGAATACACTAAACCGAACATCAAGGATCTGCCTGTTTTCTTACTGCTAAACAATTAGGTTTTGGTTGACTCTAAATCAATAATTTTTAAGAAATTAAATTCTATTGGATTCTATAAATAATCTGTAAAGAGTGAATTGCTATCGCAGTCTTTTCACGTTGTAAGCAATAGTGGCAGATAAATAAATATTTTTGGCTAATATGCTTGAACCGCATTATATTTTTTTCTGCCATAAGAAATTACGAGGGATAATAATCACAGAGCTCTCCAGGTGAAAAATCACAATGTTTCCACTGATAATTAAAAGAGAACTATTAAAAACTTCTGTATTTTCTTTCATAAATTACTTATCTCTAAAGACCAGATTTTAGGTAAAATACTTTGCTTTAGTTTTTAAGTTTGTAAATATTTTTAAAATATATCTTTCTGTTTCATAACAGAGTCAAATAACTCTATTTCTAATGAAACGGAAAGATATATTTAAACATTATTTTTAAACTTAAAAATTGAAGGAAGGTATTGTAACGTTATTAATAAAAGTATATTTCATAACCAGTTATATTAAAAATATTAAACACTTAAATTAATAAACAAACACTAACACTTAACTCTATGTATAGCTAATTTATATTCTTAAATCATTTATATCCGAGCAATTCATTTATTTTCACGACGCGGTGAGTGGTGACCATCTTCCCTTTCTGCGGGGCGAGCTTTATATTTCTCGTAGTCTTTCTGGAATCCTCTGGTTTAGGCTCAGACGTTCCGGAGACGCTTCGAAGGTATCTGTGATGTGTCTCAGCCAAGGTCGTGGAAGCGGTGATATCATTTCGTCTCACCAGTCTCGCGATTCCATTATATTGCCCCCTCCTTAAAGACGTTTCGTCCCGGAACATATTCCGAGTAATTTCTGATAGGTTGTGACGGGAACGACAAGATGAACCCATTTTGCAACCTGTAGTCATAAAGAAGTAGCGGTCTACTATCTTGTTACTTTTGGTAAAGGTGCTGGGCTGTAGCTGCAAACTAGAACTCGATTCCGGTTCCATCAAAGATGACTTCTACCATACTCCGAATCACTTTCCAACTTACCCCATCTAAACCACAACCCAATTTCGAAATGGCTAACTTGTTCACCTTGCTCGCTAGCAGATGACTTCTCAGGTTCCACAAGGTCTTCCACATGAAGTAATAGTTAGACTCCCCTTCGGAATTTGCTTAGGTACCAAATAATACAGATTCCTTTCTTGTTCTCCCTTAGCAATTCACTCAGTAGAATCGCCCTTAGTGGTTTTCTTCACGTCCAAATGTCCTCCTAAAGCTCCATCGTGATTCTCTCAAAAAACTTCGGAAACTCTGTTATTGGGAACTAACAACTGCATTCTCCGTTCCATGCCCTCGTGATCCTCTAGTGTATGTGTCAGGAGGCCGTGGTCCACTACTAGAGAGTTCCATTGAGCCCAATAGGATTTTACGTTCGGCGCATAAGGTGATGATACCTTTTCCCAAGTAGGTCGTGATGCTCTCCTTTTCCATTCCAGTATCACTTTCAGGTCCGGGTCATTTTTCTGATCTTGACATAGCTCTTCTGGTTCCCATCGCTCGTCCTCTACGACTGTCCTTGCAATCTGAGCTAGTTTTTTTTCCAAATGACTACAATGCCTGCAGTCTTCTGAGCAAGGTCTTCTTGACAGGGCACCGGCATTTTAGTGGTTCACGCCTGTCCGATGTTGAATTTCAATGTCGTACTCCTGGAATCGCTCGATTCAACGTGCCACTTGTCCTTCGCGATTTTTGAATCGAAGGAGCCACTTCAATGCCGCATGGTCCGTTCTTAATAAGAAATGTCTCCCATACAAGCATTTATAAAAGTGCTCGATGGATTTTACCATGGCCAAGAGTTCTCTTCGGGTGACACAATAGTTTCGCTCTGATTTTTGTTAGTTGCTGGAAAGCAATTTGGCTTTAATATAGTTAATATCGTTAGTGGTTTGGTCATATTCGCAAATCTTGGAACATACCGCTGATAATAGGTACAAAGTCTCAGAAAGCTTCTTATCCGTCATCACTGATGATAGGGCCCAACCACGATTACATCAACAAGGTATACCATGTAAGATTTCCAAGACAATCCCCTCAATACCGTTTCCTTTAGCCTCTCGAATGTCGCTTGGGGCATTACACTTTCCAAATGGCATGACAGTAAACTGCCAAAGGCCCATACCAATAGAAAATGTCTTTTCTCGGTCTTCAGATGCTAATTTCACTTGCCAGTATCCACTCTTCAAATCCAGTGTTGAGAAAATCTTTGACTCGGCTAAGGTATCCAAAGTATCGTCAATATGCGGCAAAGAGTAGCTGTCCTTTTTAGTGATATTATTAAATCGTCGATAATCCACACAGAACCTGGTAAAACCATCTTTCTTTTTCACCAATACTACCGGTGATGTCCATAGGCTACTCGACGGTTCGATCACGCGGTCCTTCTCCATTTCTTGAATGATTTGTTCGGCCTCATCGCGTTTCGCTAATAGTAGCCTCCTAGAGTTTTGACGTATCGGTTTCTCGTTGCCTGTATCTACTTTGTGTTGAATCACATCATTTTTCCTTTTAGATCCATTATCCATGTCGAAAAAACTTGATAGTGGCAGATAAGATTCTTCGCTGCGGTTTCCTATTCTTGCGTCAGGTTTTGGTCAGGTAACATCACGACTTCCAATAGTTTCTTTGGTTACTTGGATCTCATCGTATGCAGCTCCACAAGATTGTACCTTTTTTGATGTTGACTGTTTAAGAATTCACATTCTTTACGCGAACTGGCACTGTGTCCTTTGCCATTAGCAACATCTTTCCGACTAGAGTTCCTCGTTCAACATTTTGGTCGTCGTTGCTTAGTTCCATGAACATTGTTTTCCCTTCCTAGAAGGTGCCATCTAGATTTGCATTTACGATTCAATTCGGCAAGAAGAATACGCGTAGCTACATCTTCTCCTTGGTGCAACATTAACTCTTCATGTTTTACTGTCATGACCACGCTTTAAATCGAAGTGGAATCCATAGGTGCTCATGATATCCTTTCCAAGGATAGCTTCATCTTCTGCTTTTGCTACCAAAGGACGATGTCTAATGGTTGTTTCTCCGATTCTGATGTAGACACATGTTTCTCCACGAACGTTGGCTGCTTTACCAGATGCGGTCTCTCTTGCGGTTTCTCTTTGGTCGGTTCGGGGCATGTCGGTTGTCTGATGAGTCGAGTCTTAAAATTGTTTTCGTCGCACCCATGTCTAATAGCAGGATGTGAGGGCTCCTGTCAATGAGGGCGTTTATACAGACGCTATTCGCTACAGAAAAGCTACACACACGGTTTTCTTTGGGGGCTTTCGAAAACGGGTCTACGTTTACCCCTTCGCATCGACCCAACTTAGTTTTCTTGAATGTTTTAGAAATTCACTCTCCAGATTTCTCGATTCTTGTATTAATTTATTTTCAAGCTTCCCTTCTAAGTCTCTCAAGCTTCCCGATTGTTCTCGAAATTTATCCTACAAACAGAAAAGTTTCTGGATCTTCTCCTGCTTCTAGTAATGCTTGATGTAGTCTCTGTTGCAAAACTGATTTCTTTCCAGAAAGTTTTAGTTCGCGTTCTTCTAATTTACTTTGAAGTTCACCTATTTTTAGATCCTTTAATGTAAGTCATTTTGTCGCCTTCTTTTATTAATTTTTAATAACCAGTGACAGTATTTTAAATAAATAAAAGTATTTAACAGGACACGCTGTATACGAAATAAATATTAAACCTCCAACGATAAGAGTTTTTTTCTTGTACTTCCAATTTTTTAAGAATATGTGCAATTTATTAATTTATATTTCTTGCTCACTGAAACCTCAAGGATTTTTGTTATTAATTAAAACCATATTCTAAAATAAAAAATAAAATAAATATCAGCTTTGCTAACACTAATTTTTAATTAACATAAGTCAGTACTTTAAGTAAATTAGCTTTTAAATAAATGGCAAATAAATTGACTAACTTTTAATCGAAGATGATGTAACCTCACAGCCCACACTTGATCAGCATGATTTCAAAACAATTAATTTCACGACAGGATAAAATAAAGAGTTTCAAACCTTAGTTTTGCAATCGATAAAGAATAATAGTGTTACTGAGAAATAAATAAATGTAAAAGAAGTTTTAGGTTGAAACGGCTACTAATGAGCGGAGCAAAGACTTCGTGTTTAACAAAATATTTATTCGTTAATAGCTGTTCATTGTGCGTTCTTGAGAAATGTATTCATAGCTTTTAAAAACTACAAATTAGAAAAAAATTAGCAGGTTTTTTTTTTTTAATTCTGAGAACGAATCTTAAATAAACGTCATTCCTTGACTTCATTGCTTCTGATGGTAAAATCTGTCACAAGGAAATTCCAGTGTGACGGTGTGTGTGTATAAATTTAAATAAATTTGTAAATACTTTAAATGATGAAAACTTCGATCGGAAACCCCAGAGACATATGAATGACGACAGTTTACAAGCGCAAATTTAAATAGTATTGCTTAATGTTTACGTATCCCACATTTTAATGTAGAGTTAAATTTTCATTCAAATAAAGAAGAAGCAAAGAATTTTCTAATATGTCACGTTTCGAAACGTAAAATGCAATTTAATGACAACGGTTCAATTTCTCTTCAGCTCTAAATTGCGTCAGCCTGCAGTACTTGCATATTGATACATCTTTAAAAAAAATGTGTAAACAGAGTATAAGTTACAACGTATCACCTTGACATGTGCAGTGTGACAGTGAAGGGAATGCATTTTTTCGCAAGATCTATTGTGAATTGCAATTAAATGCAACAATAATATACGAATAGGCACAGGATATAAAGCAACTGGTTTATCAGCTTCCTTGCACACCCTGATATGCTCTGATTAATCGCATTTATTCTTTTGAATCTTGATGCTGAGATAAAATTCAATAGAACGAAAACAAATAATAAAAAAAGGATTTCGTCCCACGATGTTGAGAGTCGTGACACTCGTGCCCATTTTTGTAAATGACTGGTATAGCGATTTAAATACCTAGTTGTATGTACTTACAAGATATTTGCATTTATTGATCTAAGGAAAAAATAAAATAAAGCACGATTAAATGATTACACAGGGTTTTACTGTGATCAAATCATTTATTGAAATCACAAATAGTAACTGAAGAAAAAAGGCAAAATTTATGAACGTATGAGACATAAGGAAGACTAAAAGAAAAGATGAAGCACAATGCAAGATTGGCACAAGACTAAATAGAACAGAAACACATGTGCAGTTAACCTTGAACAAGTGTGAATTGAAACAGAATTCAATAACATACATATTTGTCTAAAATTTCTTAGATTCTTTTGTTTTATTTTTATTTAAATCTGTGAACGCTTTTGGTTCCTTTGTTCTACATTCGCAGACAATTACTTATACTTACAAATAGATAAAAAAAATAACACCGTTCAAATTAAAATTCTTTATTAACATTTTTGTTTGCAACAAAAGTAACTGTTTGTTTGTTTGAATGAATTTATTATAAACTACGTTTCTATAAATGGTAATTTGTTTACCCGTAAATCACAATACAGTTTTAAACACGTATATCACAATACAGTTTTAAAACAATTGAAGACATAATTATTATGTTTTTTCTGCAACCGTATTAAATGTAATGACTTTTAATGTCAAAAACTGCAACTGAAGTCGGCGTTTTTGTTACTAATAAAAATAGTGTGTGTTGCAAGGTAGCACTTTTAGTTCCTAGGATTAAAAGCACTTTTAATCCTTGGAATTTTTACTTTTAACATTTTTAGTCAAAATTTGCTTTGTGAATAAATTTATTTTGAAACCGGTTGCAGAAAAAATTGTATGTTTTATTCGGATAAAAAGTGACACTTTTAATCCTAATAAAACAATAGAATATGTTTACAATAAAAACAAAATGTAATTTGTTCAAATTCTTATGGTTTCACATACACGAGGAATAACAATATCAAAAAATAAAATGTCAGATGAAACCAGAAGGACTAGGACAAGCAAGTTTGGAAATACTAACACCTGTTACATAAGTTTTGGGAAAAATATAGAAGGGTATTATTTTTAATTTAAGAGAACTTTATTAAGTAAACATAACATAACAATCACCAATAAATCTTATACTTTAACACCTGGTTGCTATATTGCTGCTAGGGGGCTTCTATCTTCAATAAGATGTATTTTTTGTCTTACATGTCGCATCAGGGTTTGAACGCTTTCTAAGTCTACTTCTCTAATTTTTTGAAGAATTCTTTGCCGCAATTGTTGTTCATTTTGGGCTTCCCAACAATTATCATATACCTTTCTTGCCTTGCCTGAGGGACATTTGGAGGGTTATCATTTCTGGGGACATATGACACATGGTGGGCTTCTAACCAGTTTAGCGTATCTCTGGCATAATGCGATTGTTGCAAGGTCAGGCCAAAACATGATGCTGATTAATAAAAATAATCAATTTTGATAGGCAATTTGGGATGTACACTTCAGCATTCACTGCCTGGCCTCATACATGGCCTACATAGGGCCTAGATATGCCCGCCTCAGAAATGGCGCACTACACCAAAATTTTGTCAGAAAATTTTGCTTTCTTTTTGTATCTTACGTTAATGAGAGTGTCTTCATTATTATCCATATAGAAGTCTGCATGGTCAAAGGTAAATTATTTCTCGTCGTCCATAATTATGATCCGGTTGTGGGCGAAATGACGACGTCTGAAAGCTCGGCAACAACCAGAGATTCTGGCTAATTGTGCGGGAGTATACTTGGAGTATTTCTTGCGTTTTCTGTATTTTAGGCCTGTTCTTGCAATGTAAATTGTAGCATTTGAAACGCGGAAACGACGGGAAAGCTTGCGGGTAGACACTTAAATGGTTTTTCTGGAACGGTTGACTAGTCTGTTGACTTGAACTTCAGTTAACGCACGTGGACGACCTGTTTTTGGTAGGTTTATACAGGAATTCCCTCTTCGCATTTCCGAATTGTCCGATATATGGTACTTTTTGAAATATTTTGTCCGCGAAACAAGTTTATTATATCTCGTCTAGGTAGCTGTCCAACCTGGTTGCAGATGGATTTCTAGCTTACACGCCACTTCGCAAATGACAAACGAAAATGTGAAATGTTAAACAAATTGACATAACCTCTAGCAATATGTTTCGCCATAATTGACTAGATGTATTGGTTTTACTATGTCACAAAGAGGATTTAAAATTTTTCCCAAAACTTATGTAACAGATGTTATCTCCTCACCTGCTTGGTAAATATTCAGGGCAATGCTGACGATGACAGTATTAGAGTTCTTTAAAAGGTAACGAAAGCATATCTACTGAAAGCCAGTGTAATGTTTTACAATTACACGAGAAAGGATAGTTGTGTTTTACTTTCAAAATAGGTTTTAAGACATGACTTACGTCAAAAAATCTTTTACTTTCTCCAAAATACATCTGAATAGAACCAAAAGAGCTAAAGAAATGAAGTAGAAGCAGAGTCATTACATTATTGACAATGAAAATGTCGATTTATTAAAAAAAATTACAAAAATGCTATAACAGTCGTATGACATGTGTCATTAGAAAATAGAGTCCAAAATTAGTGAATCATTAAAAATGTAAAGAAAATTGGCTTTTTTTAATCTCTAATAGAGTCCAAAATTAGTGAATCATTAAAAATGTAAAGAAAATTGACTTTTTTAATCTCGTCAAACTGTGGATTTAGTTTAAAAGATCCCACCAAATTGTACTTATCAATTTGGTGGGATCTTTTAAACTAAATCCACAGTTTAAAAAAAAATTGTTGCAAAAAGTGATCGCAGGATGTCGCGATTCAAACTATTGAAATCTATAGTTATTATAATAGAGTCAACTTTGTTCCTTATATTTTTTAGTTCCTTCTAATTATGTTGAACATTTGTGCAGAGATAACAAGATAAAACGTAGATAATCCATGTTTCTGATAGAGTTCCATCTAACTAATTGTAAGTTAATTTCAGAACGACTTTTCCGATTTTAAATTTTGTCTGGGTTTTGATGAATTTTTAAAAGAACCAAAAGGGTTGGTACTTGAATAAATTTATGCAGAATAGAAAATATTATTTTTTACATTTTTCATTCACTCATACATACTGGAAGGAACTGTTAATTTTGTCCTTGATTTTATATTGCTCAAAAATAAGGATATGATTCAATGGAAGTAAAAAAGACGCTAACGAAATTTATTTAAAATATTTTAGTGTAGACGAGAAAAAAAATAAAGAAAATTAGGGATCAAACAAATTAATTTTGTACCAGCCTTTGTGATTTTTGAAAAACCTATATGTATAGCATGTCCTCGAATTGAGTTTACAAGAGGGAAAAAGAATTTATTTTTAATTTTACAAAAAAATTGTTTGATTTATAACGAACAAATCTGTAATTAAAACTTCAACATTAATACAATGTGTATACAAGGAACACTTAATAATGTAATTGCAAATGCAATTTTTCTTTTCCTTTGGCCTTTTTTAATATTTTCTTCCCTCTTGTAAATTCAATCCGGGGACATACTGGGTTCGGAATTACGTGTGAAAGAGAGCGAATGCGTTTCAGCGCATATAAGAGTGAGCAAAAGGAACACCCCGAGCACTCCGAGCGTAATGCCGAACGCACTGAGTATTCGTATACCAACATAAAAGCATTTCGTAGTAAATGTGTAAATTAATTTTTTGGACAATTTTTAATATCGCTCGCTAATAGACGCTTTACTAAATCAGTTAACTATGTTTTCGTGTTTATTTTTTAATTTTACAGAGCTCGGTATAGTTAAATGGCAAAAGAAGCTATCTATTTTTTATATGTAATTTTTTGCATAAACTCGTTACAAGTAGCATAAGCTACAATTTGTGTTATTTGCGCGATAAAATGTTATAAGAAAGTAATGATTCTAAAATAAAACTTTCTTTCGCTTCTTCGGTGCATTTTAATAAAAATTGCCGTTGAACTACCGAACAGATAGAGCGAAACGTCGATTATACGAATAATTTTACAATTTTACGTAATATACATTTTAAATGGATAAACATTCACTTTAATTATAAGGAAAAAGCAAAAAGAAAAAAGAAAAATTATTTTATGTAAATGTGCAAAGCTAATAACAACAAGTTGGAAACACAACAAAATTAATAAGAAAAGGCGAAGAAAAGTCAAAAGCACTTCAATAACATATCAAAAATGTAGTAAAATTTACAAGCTGATCTAAATTATTACATATGTGAAATTATAGACTGTCTATATATTGCTTATTGTAGATATCAGTGTTTTTATCAAAATTATATTTTTCAAAGAATCTAACAAAAAAAGTGATCACAAATGTAGAATGTTAACAATCCGTGAAGCAAAACGAGCGATTTAAATTTATTTATGAATGGCACACGACTGCAATAAGGCAATAAATCTATCGTAAACGAAATAATTTATGAGAGGCTTTTAATTCTGCAAGACGTGTTAAAGGTGAAAACTTTGAAAGAATGTGCGTTTTCGTCGCACTGACATTTATGCAAACCGTAATTACATCAAATTTGCCGAGTCTTAATAATGTGCGATAATTAACGCTTGTAACGGGATTTTATTTTTTCCTGTATCCAACATGTACATACATCATATGATGTACACAACTATGTATGTTGAGGTCATTCTCAATCATATTGAGAAGCTCTTCTTCTACGTTTACAATGTGAGGTGGCCGCACCGCGCCCCTGACTCCTTGTTCAGGTAAAAGAGAGCTGCGTCACGTAGTCGCTGAGCTATCCTGATAAACGTATGATAATGCAGATGTCGTTCACGATTAGGAAACCATTCCGCGTACAGACGTGTTGCCAATCGCGCGGTTCCCCGACATTCCCCGTATAACAAATGCATATCTGCGTATTCTCGAAACGTGAAATCACTCATCGCAAACACACAAACACACCAACACATACATAAACACACTTACATACACTAATAAACTTAAAAATGAAAAGTATAAACTGTACCAAATTAACGGAAATTATGCTTCGCTCCTTACTATAACGTTAATAAGAACGGACTAAATGTATTTCATAATATCATCTGAGGCGCGACATTTTATGGAGCAATAAAGCAATAAACCGATTCTTTGAACGAGGGTTAAGGCAGGTTAAGAATTCTGATCGTCTTCATCTATTGTACGTTTTAAAAATATACGATTTTCCTCTCCATTCGTTTTTCTCAAAATTTATTCGATAAAAAAAAAATTTTATGGAAAACTTTTATTTCTTTTCACGATATCTACCATAATACCGAGTTTGGTGCATCTTCATTGAAGCAGACTGTATAACATTAAATTTTTATTACTACTTAAAATATTGTGACGAATTAAGGGCGACGGGTGAGTCATGCACTCGCCTGGACGGCGGCGCTGGAACCGATTCTCGATAATTCCGCCGTCGAAATACTCTAGGAGCTGCTGGAAAAGACGCTCTGGTATAAATACCCGAATACAAGGGAACTTCTTTAGTTCGACGTAGAGTTTAGTTACTGTTTAATCGCTCGGCTTGTAGAAATAAATTATTCATAGTCTGTTCTAAATAAATCAGTGTTATGTTTTGTTAATAAATTAGTTATTAGTCTCATCGATTATTTTATTTAAAAATAAATCAAAACGAATCCTAAAATCACTACAATATTTTGAAATTCGTAACATAAGCAATAAAATTCGTGTCGCAGCAAGAAATGAAGTGGTTTATAGAGAGTGACTGATAAGTAATACGACAAAATGGAACCACTAAAAGAAGCGATGTCCGAGAATATGGGAAAAATGTCAAGGAAGTTATTCTAAATAGTTTACAATTAATTAAAAAAATATCCCAAGATCAAGGTCCGGTATTGCGCACGAAATACGAAGCCACGTTTTAGAAATGCGGCAGTATAATAGAACTACAAAAGTTTTTTATTGACTACCCGTTTGACACATATCTCAATTCCTTTTATTACATGTTCAGCAGCTGGGAATAGAAATCCGAGTTGTTTCTTTTGGCCTACAATTCGCACGAAAACAAAACAATAAAACTTATTATGTACAGCTGCTTTCAACGTGTTCAAAGTGCTAAGCTGGATGTGCATGAAAACGGAGTTAACGTAAAATTCCACTTAAAGGTCAAGTTCACGATGCCATGCCGCCAAATCATAAAACTATAAAAAACTTTATTTCCTCTTTTTTTACCAGGAATGTATCGTCGTTATGGGGCTAATTTTCGATTGCTTATTTCTCGAAAACTAAAGTAAAAATAATGTTCCCATACTCTTGGACATCACTTCTTTTAACGGTTTCATTTTGTCTGAATGCAAGTGCAGAGTTAATAGAACAAGTGATTTTAAGCGGTCTCTTTAATATGTTCATGATTGTACAAATTGTTTGGGAGTGTTTTGGCTAAACTCCCTGATTCTCACCAACTATTATTCTATCACTGAATAAAACATCAAAATGCAGAAAATAAAATAGGAAAACTAAAACTAGGCACTTTTCTTAACACATTTACATTTATTTAACGTAAAAAAATCTAATTTTTAACAGGATTTCACAAAGAGCCATATAATTATTTACAGTTAATTTCAGACTAATTGTCTTTAATTAAGTTTCTCTCTTAAATTGAACAACGTGAATAATGAGTTTAAACAGAAATTACAATCACTTTTTGCGGCTTACTTACCTGTTTCACGTAATTTAATTAAATCGTTAACCAAGAAAGTAGCGCGCTCTTTCTCTGACAATAAGAAAGAGGTGAAAGAACCCGTAAAGCTTAGAAGTTGTTGGCTGACCTTCACACTGAACTGCAGTTTTCAAGGCAAACGCGTGATGAAATTTAAGATTCGGTTTTTCTCCAAGTATTGAAATTATCGATATTATTCAACGATTAAGTAATCCAGATTAAAAATCAAAAGTAAAAATTTACGAAAGTAAAAAAAAATAACTATCTTTCATTTATTTATCTTAAAGTGAAAAGAAGAAATAAAGTACTACGTTATGGCTTGAAACAGGAATGCCTGAAGTTAACTTATTCTAATTTTTATCATTTTCTTTATATCTCAATGCCAAAAAATAATGTCGTCACAAATGAAATACGTGTTCGAAATTCTTAACATGTTGTACCTCAACAAGGTCTTTTCCGCTATTTGAATAAACAAGAAATAAAATTTGCATACGTCTACAGTTGAACTGCTTCAAACTTGAACTAAGAAGGAATTTCAAATGACCCACTCAACAAAGAGAATGTCAATGCTAACTATTAACGATTAAAAAGTCTATTAGATCTTATCTACTTACGGAAATTAAAAAAATGTTGCAGATTGAAGTTTTGAATATGAAGGCGGACATCGAAACGAAGCGTCCTGAAAATCCGAGGAAAAATGCCAACATACTTTCGTACCTGACTTTCGCGTAAGTATTTTACTGGAAGCAATACAAAACTTTCTAAGCAGAACTCTTCCAGATGGTTTGTTCCAACGTTTCGAAAGGGCTTTCGCAAAACTCTAGACGAAAACGACCTCTTCGAACCACTCAATGATCATAAATCGCATCTCCTAGCCGACGCATTGGAAGAAGCGTGGGAAAAAGAGATAGCCAAAAAGAATCCTTCGTTATGGAGGGCCTTGTGGAAGGTTTTTGGACTCAGTTTTATGTCGTTGGGTCTACTAGCAACATGCGTAGAATTAATTTTTAAGTAAGTGGCACATTTTGCAGCGAAATTCTAGAGGTTTAATCTCCTGTTGCAGGATAGGTCAAAACTTAGCATTAGCAAGACTTTTGTATTACTACAATCCAAATGGAGCAACAATTATTACCAAAACGGAAGCGTATGTGTACGCGGCTATACTCACGCTATGCCCATTTGCTGTATCTATGGGCACGCATCTTTATATGATGGGTCTACAGCATCTCGGCATGAAAATCAGGGTGGCTTGTTGCTCTTTGATATACAGGAAAAGTCTGAGGATCAGTAAAACTGTACTGGGCGAAACGACTGTGGGCCAACTCGTCAATTTACTATCCAATGATGTCAATCGTTTTGATTTGGCCGCAGTTTTCATGCACAGTCTTTGGCTGTCGCCTCTACAAACATTACTTATTGTGTACATACTCTACAAAGAAGTGGGATGGACTGGCAATACGGGTCTTCTCTTTCTAATTTTGGTTATACCCATTATCAGTAAGTGATGATGAATTATTTTGCTTTTGCGTTATTCGTAAACCATTTTCAGTTTGTCTGGGAAAGAAAACGTCAATTGTAAGATTGGAAACCGCATTAAAAACAGACGAACGAGTGCGACTGATGAATGAAATTATATCCGGCATACAGGTCATCAAAATGTACACATGGGAAAAACCATTCGTCAAGCTTGTAACCGCCACTAGAAGGTAATTACTTCCCGAAAGGGCAAAGGAGAAAAGTGCAATTCTAATTTGTTCCAGATCGGAAATCAGCAAACTGCGGATTACAGCTGTCATCAAGGGGGCCATTCTGGCGTGCATTCGTTTTCTGCCCAAACTGGGCGTTTTCACCAGCGTAATAGCTTATGTCTTATTGGGCAACGTCATCGATGCCCAATACGTATTCACGGTGACATCGTTTTATAACGTGCTGAAGCTATCGATGAACATCTACTTCCCATTGGGCATAACCCAAACGGCAGAAGCTATGGTGTCCGTCCGTAGATTAAAAAAGTATTTATTGCACCCGGAAATCGACGTACCAAAGCAAACCAAAGAAAAGTACACCCAAATTAATGGTATTTCACCGGAAAAGACGACTCCAATAAATCCAATGATGTGCATTCAAATGAAGCAAGCGACGGCGAAATGGTTGACTAAAGTAACCGAAAATACGCTCAGTGAAATTACAACTGCCATAAGGAGTTCTTCTTTGGTTGCTGTAATCGGGTCGGTGGGAAGCGGAAAGACCAGTTTTATCAATGTTATTCTGAAAGAGTTGCCGCTGTTGAGCGGAAGCATCCACGTGACCGGAAGCACGTCGTACGCATCGCAGGAATCCTGGTTGTTCCCTGGCTCCATTCGCGAGAACATAATTTTTGGGCAACCATGGAGTGAAGCAAGGTACAAGCGCGTGCTGAAGGTCTGCGCTTTAGAACGCGACCTTTCCTTATTCCCAAACGCAGACTACACAATCGTCGGAGATAAAGGAGCTACGCTAAGCGGTGGACAACGTGCTAGAATCAACTTGGCACGAGCCGTATACAAAGAGGCAGACATCTACCTTTTGGACGACCCTCTTTCAGCTGTGGACGCACACGTCGCAAAGCAAATATTCGACGAGTGCATTTCTGATTTCCTGCGAAATAAATGCGTGGTTCTGATCACAAATCAACTGCAGTTTTTAAAATCGGTTGACCTGATCGTGATGCTTCGAAGCGGAAGCGTCGCCGCCGTAGGAACCTACAAAGAACTGCAAGAAATGGAACTCGACTTCCTGAAATTATTGGACGGGCAGCATGATGAAGGAGAGGAACACGAGGACATGGTGGCAAATCATTACGAATATGGAGTAGACGATGCGGAGGAGAAACCTGCTGAAATTAAAGAAAGTCGTGGCAAGGGTAGTGTGGGGGCTCTAGTTTATGGACAATATTTTAAAGCTGGGGGAAATTTGTGCGTTTGCCTCGTCCTGGGTGGTATTCTGATCACACAGCAAGCGTTTACAAGTGCTGGAGATTATTTTGTTGGATACTGGTATGCCATTTTTTTATAAATTACAAAATAAGACATCTGCTTCTATCACAAAATTGAAACAAAACAAAAACATTTGTTCTTACTCAGCTCTTCAGCTTTTGGTATCGTTACCGTCTTTCAAATAAGGCCATGTAAATTTGGTTTGGTAGATGGCTTGGGATGTATTGGGAAACCAAACCCAAACTCACTTTCATTCGGGTCATGAAAGTCAGGGGAGTGATTCCGTTTCTCTTCTTCTTTTTTCTTCTTCTCTTCTTCTTTTCCTTCTCCTCTTCTTGATTTCTCATTTCATCCTCCTCCTTCTTCTTCTCCTGCTCTTCCTCCTTTTCTTCTTCTCATTCATCTTATTCTTCTTCTCCTGTAATAGTTTGGAAATTGTTTGGGAAATTCTTCTTTGGCCATTATTCACACCCTCCTTAAATCTTTTGTAATACTTAGGCGGTTGCCTAATATTAACCCTTCATCTTCCTTTGCCAAATTTTCTAGCATTATCGTCTCGAATATCACGTGAGCCTGTTCCCAATTGTTGTACTTTTAGGGCAAATGCGGAACAACGTAAACCTGAGCAGATCATGAATGGCAGCAGCGAAATATCAAACTTCATTGAAGACCCAATTTCAAGAGAAGACTCTATCATAATTTATGCGGTCATAACAGCACTAATCATCGTGTTTTCTTTTATTTCGGCGCTATCCTGCTACCAGTTTTGCGTGCAGGCTTCCAAAAATTTGCACAACACAATTTTCTCGAAAATTATTACGGCGCCCATGAGATTCTTCAACACGAACTCTTCAGGTAGAATACTAAACAGATTTTCTAAAGACATGGGGATTATCGACGAACAACTACCTAACGTACTATTGGATACTTTGGAGGCAGGTACCTCAATTTCAAGTTTTCAATTTGTAATTTTAGGTTTTATTTTCAGATAGCTCTGATCGTAATTGGTATAACGATAGTGGTGGGTGCTGTTAACCCTTGGCTTTTGATACTTGCAGGAATCATGTTTGTGATATTTTATTGTTTGCGTGCTGTTTACTTGGCTACGAGCGTAGACATAAAACGTCTTGAAGGGGTCAGTAAGTATTTCCTCAGGTTTAATAAAAAATGGTTCGAAAACGACAATTTTAGCTAGAAGTCCAATTTACACCCACTTGGGCGCATCCCTGCAGGGCTTAACAACAATAAGAGCTTTTGGCGCACAGGAAGCACTGAAGCATACCTTCGACAAACACCAAGATTTGCACAGTTGCGCCTGGTTTATGTTCCTTGCCAGTTCGCATACATTTGGCTTCTTTCTGGATACCATATGTGTCGTTTACATTGGTGTGGTGACTTTTAGTTTCCTAATTTTTGGAGAAGGTATATAATTAAAGAGACAACCTTCCGTAATGTTAAAAAGTTGCTAAATTGCAGAAAGTTCTGGAGGAAGCGTTGGCCTGGCCATCACTCAATCGCTGTCGTTAACAGAAATACTACAGTGGGGCATGAGACAGTGGTGCGAAGTAGAAAATCAAATGACTTCAGTGGAACGAGTGGTTGAATATACCGAAGTCGAAAGTGAAGAAGACGACCGCCATCAAAAATTAATGCCGGAGCCCTCCTGGCCTAAAGCTGGTAGCATCGAATTCAAAAATGTTTTCCTAAAGTATGCCCCCACCGAACCACATGTTTTAAAACAGTTGAATTTCCTTGTGAAGCCCCAAGAAAAAGTTGGAATAGTCGGACGCACTGGTGCTGGAAAATCATCGTTGATATCTGCCCTTTTCCAACTAACGAAAACAGAAGGTGACATAATTATTGACAACATTGACATAAAAACAGTCCCATTAGATCAACTGCGTTCGAAGCTTTCGATTATTCCTCAACAACCGGTGTTATTCTCCGGGACTTTGCGTAAAAACTTAGATCCTTTCGATGAGTACGAAGACGTTGATCTCTGGAAGGTTTTGGAAGATGTGGAATTAAAAACAGCAGTTTGCGAATTACCATCAGGTTTGTTGACGAAAATGTCTGAAGGTGGGTCCAATTTTAGTGTGGGGCAAAGGCAACTGGTCTGTTTGGGAAGAGCAATTTTAAGGAAGAACAAGATCTTGATTATGGACGAAGCCACGGCCAATGTAGATCCACACACGGACTCATTAATACAGGATACCATCCGCAAAAAATTTAATAGCTGTTCGGTTTTGACAATCGCCCACAGATTACATACCATCATCGATTGTGACAAGGTTCTGGTGATGGATGCTGGTATGATTCAGGAATTTGATCATCCGTTCGTTTTATTGAAGAAGCAAGGAGTGTTTTATAGCATGGTTCAACAAACTGGGAAAACGATGATGATTAATTTACTAAAAATTGCACAGCAGGTGAGAATTCTTTTCAAGTCAATTTACTTTTTTACTTTTGAATTAATGTTGTTTTTAGAATTTTGAGAGTAGAAGTGATTAAACATCTAGTAAGCTGACAGTGAAGAGTAACGGTCATAGACCATTTGTATATAATAAGTGTTCCAATTAATATTTAATAAATGTATGCAAAATTCCATAAGAGGAGGTTTCAATTACTTGTAAAATTTCTCTTCCAAATTTTTCAGGAATTTTTTTATTCTTTTTTTTAACAGAGAAATTATTGTCGCTTTAGTTTTACAGATTTTAAGATAATTTCACTTCACTTCCCTTCACTACATTACGCTTTTCTTTTGCTTGAAGTGAGGTGAGCAGAAGTGAAAAAGCTTTTTCCCTATTTGTCGATTTAGAGGAGCCACAAACCTTCATCAGTAATATTCGTTTCTTAGTTGGAGTAGGGAAACTATTCATAAGCAGGGTTCGGAAAGTTATATGTAACAAATATTTTCTACAGAAACAACATTACACATAACTTTTGATGTAGTAAATGTAGCTTATGTAGTAAATTTTAAAATCACATTTCTTTATACATTCTGAATTAAGAAGTAGGCTCAGGATAGAAAAATCGAAGAAGCTATACATTGTTATTATCTTTTGAAACTTCGAGAATCAAGTTAGACACTAGGGTAATTTATTTAATTAAATTTTATTTAGGGACTTTTTAATATCTTAGTAACAATTCTAAAAACAAATATATCTTGTATTTATGAATTTGGGCCTTAAACATTATATTTAAAGTTTAAACTTAACTTAATTCAGATTTAGAATAGAATTCAGTACGGAAATAACAACTATAAAATCAAGTTTTCTTGCCAGATGAAAATTATGAAAATTAATTAAAATTGTGTAACTGGCAGTATAGAAAGTGTTAGGAAAGAGTTTATACATGTATTTCGGCCTTATTGGGCTTCATCAGAACTCTGTACCTTAAAAAAAATTTTGGTTTATTGAAAAAAAAAGGGGTAAGTTTTTCTAAATTTTTCAATAAACCAAAATTTTTTTAAGGTACAGAGTTCTGATGAAGCCCAATAAGGCCGAAATACATATATAAACTCTTTCCTAACACTTTCTATACTGCCAGTTACACAATTTTAATTAATTTTCGGAAATAACAACGTAAATAATGTAGGAAATGGTGTAACTTTTAACATAGTTTATTCAAGATAACATAATAAATATAATATAATAAATATAAAAAATACATGTAATTTTGTATTTAGTATTTGACTTCATTTACTAACTTCCGAACCCTGTTCATAAGCAATAATGATTTATTTTGTGTGAACTCATCTTGATTGACAATCACTCAGTTCCCGATAACTAGCGCTAGAGTGGCGATTTCTGGCGTTTTCTCGATGATAAATTATACTTAACACAACAAAAATTCTTTAACAAAAAACATACTTTTAAATCCTATTTTGATTAGTTCTATTGCATCTCGCAGCATGGTGATCATTGGAGTTAGTTTTGATTAAATATAACGAGTGTTCACTGTTCAATTAAGAAATTCATCAAGTTGGTTTTCACTTTTTAATGAAAGAAGATAGAGCGAAAAAGGGATTCTTAAACTGATTGACATTTGACATGAATGACAGTTGCCAAACAGTAGTTTTGTTTTGTTTATGACAACATCATACACTCGTTTCGACGCCAAAATACGATTTGCAAAGTTTTCCGATTTCATAAGAACGAATTTTATATAACAGGCAAGGGTTTATTTAGTGACACCAGTTGGCGTAACGCTTAGCTGTAAATTCCTATAGGTTTCAATTCTATGGTTCGGTATGTACAGTTGCGAGCAAGTAAAATTGGTCGTCCATGTCACATACTTTGACACAATAACAAGTGTTCTATTCAAGAGTTGTCAAAAAATTCCTTTTTAACATAAGGTCTGTCCGTAGAGCAGTTTATAAATAGTTTGAAACCGTCAGAACCAGTCGTCCATCGAAGTAATGACCAGTTTCGGCAGTTGCGTTAGTTGTAAAACGCATATTTCCAACGGTTCCAAACTAGTCAAAATTTCTCTACGAACAGACGTACAAAAATTTGCTACTAGGTTTAGGAATAAAGTCTTTAAAACTACAAAAGTGGAAGAAAAACAAAACATGTTGGATTTTGCACCCAAATGCAGTGGATTAATAACAAAGTTAAAATAATTAAAAAAATGATGACAAAACAAAGAAAACAAAGTAATACAAATTCAAAAAATTTATAATAAAATTTAAAAAAATAAATAAATAAAAATAAAACACAATAATTCTTTTCTTTTTTTTAAGAAAACGACAAGAAAGCAAAATAAATGCCAGAATTCATAGAAATATAAAATAATAGAATTTAAGTAGTAACTGTAATAACATAAACAAAAGACGATCGATTATACAGCACAGTTCAGTAGATTAATGAATTTAGATTATTATACGTTTTGACACAACTTTCATTTCCTGTACAAAGTTGTGTCAAAAAGTATTCGCAGGATGTCGTGATTCAAACTATTGATTATTATTACATCGCATTTGCAAATAACCTTGGACAGGTCGGTTTGGTTTGCAGCAGAAGTCTCGAACTACGCTTTTGCTGACGAGGCCCCAAATAGAGCCGAAACAGCTGTACAGAGGATGCTCGAGGGATTCACTGCAATCAAAAGCGATTTGCTACAAATTTTTTTATAATAATAATATTAAAAAAAAATAAAATAAAGACAAAAGACAAAAAATTGTAATAATAATATTAAAAAAATAAAAACAAAAGATATAATTCAGTAGATTAATAAATAAAAAATAAACAATTTGAAATAAATAGTGAAAAAACAAAGAATTATTTACCATGAGCCATCTCCGTCAAAACAAATGACAAAGGAGCTTTCAACTTGTTTTAATAAATCACGTTGTTAAATGTTTTACATCAATGCAAGACACTTTTTACGACTGTCTGTTAAGTACATAAATGGATTTCGTTTTACATAAAAGATAAATTTTGAGCTGTCTAGGGATTTTCAGCATCTTTTATGAAATAAAATTCTTAAATCCTAAAAAAAATTGCTAAACTCCTAATGGTTTGAAAATATCCTTAAAAAGGGATTTATCTCTTAAATTCAACAGGTTTTATTGTGAAATGGTCATGATGTCATACAGTGATGACAGATCTAGTGATTTTGCACCAAATCTGATTTTTTAGATAAATCTGGTGATTTTTATTTGATTAATAATTCATTGGTCGAAACAACAAGATACACAGTTTGAGTTGGCAGTGCTGAATATAAGTTTTAAATGGTACAACTGGAGTAACTTCCGGCACAGAATAACCAGAAATGACACTCCCGTTTTCCCGCGAAAAAGGAATTAAGCGCGCGAAAATAGGTGATCCCACCGAAAATATGGCGTAGAATTCGATCATATGATTTTGTTTACCATTTTATCTCGGCTATATTTCGTATTTTGTAAACGTATATTATCTTGTGATTAATCATTCATAGTTTAACATTAAAATGACACTTCATAATTGAATTATCATGAAATAATATATTTCAAAATAATTAAAATACCATGAAAATATTTCAAATACTAAGCATTTAATAAAATAATTGAATACTTAATAGTTTTTAAGCGTAACATTTTCTTTCCATTAATTCCATCTCAGCATATATTGTTTTATATTATGCAATAAACGGAGCGTTTTCCATTTATCTAACTTGTCCGAGTTATTTTAAATATTTCCGCTTATAGGTCCCATCAAAAACATGGCGAAGGTCATCGGTCGATGTTTAAAAAGATCAAAGTGCCGACAGCGACTGTCACTTCTGGTTATTCTGTGCTTCCGGTTGTTGATGGTTTGACACTGTTTGCCGTCACTTTATAAACGTCAATTGACATCTCAAATCCAAATTAAAACGCAATCACACAACCTAAATCTGTCGCTGTTCAGGTTACGTCAAATAAACTAACTTTTCATACATCCGCTTTGCGCATCAATGCTGCTTCATTGTCTTACGGTAATTACCATTCCAGACAGTTTTCATTGCATGTTTGCGGGGTTTAAGTCATTAGAGAGTACAACATCCATGGCTAATGGTAGGATTCTAACCTACGTCACCAAGTCCTCGTTTTGCCTCTCCCATTATCACAATGTGTAAGGGAGGGAGGTCTAGAAGGGATTCCATTGCAGCGGTGGGCGTTGTGCTTATCGCCCCCGTTATGCCTAGACAAGCAAGTCTTTGTACCCTGCTCAGTCTAAGTTTGATGGTTTCCTGCTTGGCCTTGGGCCACCACATCGAAGCCGCATAGATTATTGTGGGTGTGACCATTCTGGTATACAACCAATGCACCATACTGTCACGATAGAATAATTAGAATCATAATCTAGTATAATTTTTAATCGGAAACAAGTTCGTAAAACAATTTAAAATTAATTTAATTGCATTCTCATTTCGAAACCACGAATTCAGCATTAGCGCCAACTCGTTGGGTCACCAGCACAGAAGTGTATCTCCACCATGTAAGTATTGCGCGAGTACGTTACGATGTATGTCCCCAACTGTGAAATCATCATGTAGACAATTCACTGTAATCGTTGTACTTTTATGCAAGCAAAATATTGCTATAAATAATCCGGGTTGGATGTTGGAAATTAATCGGTATTCCGATTCACTAGAAGAGAGGCGCCGCCCTCATCTTCACTGAACGACCGACGTCGTTACGCCGCTGCTCCAGACCGTCATCTACACCCCGGTGGACATCCCTTGCTCCCGACTCATCCAAAGGAGCCGACCAAATCGTCACAGTGTCGCTGCTCCCTGGACGACTCTTTACCCCGAAGCCGAAGACATCCCGTTACTGCAGCTGTTGATATTTCCCGAGTCGGCAAGGATCTACGAGCCACCACCGAGTAACTCCAATCACACGCATCAACCCCAAGGAGTAACCCTGCCTGCGCCGCGCCGTTCTACAGTCGACGTCTCAACACCAACGTTCCCGGACTGGCATTTTCCCGCATCAGTATTAAATTAATTTAGAAAAAGAGGTATATTTTGTATCAGATTGTTTTCAAGCTCTACCTACGCCCCTAAACAGATAACATGGCTCGATACCGTGATCAAGTTGAGATCCCCATACCGTTTTAAGCCACATGTACTATCATAGGCTCGTCTGGCCATCAAGAAGGTGGTCATCGATCGCCTGACTATCTTGTCTAAATGTTGTTCCGTTCCAGGTAAGTTTGGAGTCAAAAATCACTCCAAGATACTTTACCTCCCCCGACAAGACTATCTCATTTGCACGAAGACGCAGAGGACCTAAACCCTCTAGGTTTTGCCTTCGAGTGAATGGCACAATGGCGGTTTTTTGAGGCCTGATCTTCAGATCGTCCTCCTCGGCCCACCTTGTTACTACATTCAGGGCAACCTGCATTCGGTCCCTAACAGTGTTATTGAATTTCCCTTTTACGAGTATGACTAAATCTTCGGCATACCCTAAGGGATCAAAGGCTTCACCACTAAGTCGTTTCAGAAGCTGGTCCATGACGAGGTTCAGGGGGGACGGTATACTCACCTGCGGGCAGCCCCCCGCCACCCCAGCCATCAGAATGTCTTCTAATAGTGATGTGTAGACCACACCCTTCCTTTTAGCATGCAGTTAATCCATCTGCAGCAAATTTCTTTCACCCCTCTACCCCTTAGAGCAATGGTGATGGAGTCGAAGGCTGTATTGTCAAAGGCCCCTTCGATGTCTAGAAAGGCAGCTAAGAGGACTTCTTCATTTTTCAGAGATTTCTATACCCTGACAGATTGGTGATGAAAAGTTCTTAGGCCCGGCAACACTGATGTCATAAGCTTTGTACAACATACAACGACGTGTTATTTTGTCAAATTAATTAAAATCTAAGGATCGCTTAGTGGCCTTAGCGGTTAGCGTAACCGACTTTGGAAGTCGTGCAGCTCGGTGGCGTAGGTTCAAATTCTTCCATTAGTGGTGGGTGTTTGTGGTGTACAAATGTAGACCCAGCTACAAAAACCTAAAAAATGACTGTCTGAGATAGTTAATGCCAAAAGACAATAAAGCGAAAGAAAAGAAAAAGAAAAATTAAAATCTAACACATCCGATAATTTTTTAATGGCACTATCCACCAATTTGATTTTAAATTTTTAAGTGTAATATTTCCGCAATTTTGTAATTGAGCAAAATGCTCGAACTGCTCTAAACGCATGATTACGAGAAATTTATTTTGATTTGGTTATGCAACCAACCATACGACATTGATAAAGAAGTTAGCAACTATTAACAGATGGCGACCATTACAAAAGTAGTAAGAGCGAACTTTTTAGCATATCAGATTAATTTTACTAAGTGATCATTAAATAATAAAAATGTATTTAATTATAAAGTAAACCAATAAGAAAACCCATGAATAATCAAGAAATAAAGGAACTTTTAGCGCGTTCAAACAGGAACCTGTAAATATAATGTTGTTATCTTTTGTAATTTAAAAACATGTTTTAAAATAAGTAAAATGTGAATAAAACCAAAGTTAAATGTAAAATCGCCGATACTTAATATAAAAGTAAGAAGAAGTTAACCAATTTATTACATGAAACGTCAGTGTTATTTACATTTGAAAATGTCCGTTGACTCACACATATCATATATATTTTCAATGAAATCCTAAATAAACTTATTTAAAGAGATTACCACATTTACAATGCTACTTCATGCGACTGGATTGAGCCAGCTACTACAAATTCGAACGTTATGTTCAATTTAAGGTTAGGTTGGTTATTGTTTTTCTTATGTGCAGTTTGTATGGCAGTGTTTTTACAATGCCAGATATTTCAGTTGTATAACACCATTCAAGATTTGAGTAAGTAACAATAAGTTTATTTTTAAGAAGTGTAATTGAAACGGAAACTTGTAGATGTTCGCATATCTAAGAGAGCGGTGCAGCAAACGAAAGAAAACGAAGTCGAAGACGATGTGGTCATCATATACAATCGTGTGCCTAAAACAGGTTCAACAAGTTTTGTAGGAATAGCATATGATTTATGCAAGAAAAATAACTTCCATGTAATTCATGTAAATATAACCTCTAATAATCATGTGCTGTCACTTGCGAATCAGTATGGTATTATTAAAAATATAACAAATTGGGAGACGATGAAGCCAGCCCTGTATCATGGGCATTTTGCCTATTTGGATTTTGCAAAGTGAGCTCCTACTCAATACTAATCATTGCCACGTTTTTTTAAAAACAAATTTTGTAGGTACAGTTCTGTGAAGCCCCTTTTTATAAACATTATCCGTAAGCCATTAGATAGGCTAGTATCTTATTATTACTTTCTTCGATATGGTGATAACTTCCGGCCATATTTAATACGGAAAAAACATGGCGATACTATGGTAAAGACCTATTTAAATTAAAAACTCATATTTTATTTATTTGTCTGTACATTTCAAATATGTAATATCAAAATTTTTGATTTCTATTTCATTCTCTACCACAGACGTTTGATGAGTGTGTTAGCCAAAACCAACCAGACTGTGATCCCAACAACATGTGGCTGCAAATCCCCTTTTTCTGCGGCCATGCTGCAAACTGCTGGTAATTTAATGCCTCATTCACTTTTTGCATGATTAAAAATGGTGTTTCAGGAAACCAGGAAACCGATGGGCATTGGCTGAAGCAAAGAAGAACTTAATTAACAATTATTTGTTGGTGGGTCTGACGGAGGACCTCGCCAATTTCATTGCCATCCTCGAAGTGACCGTGCCTCGTATTTTCAAGGGTGCGATGGATCATTTCTTGAGCAGCAATAAGTCACACCTGCGGCAGACGGTGCAGAAAATACCACCTTCGGAAGACACTGCCCGGAAGATTAAGAGTTCTCTTGTGTGGCAGATGGAGAATGAGTTGTACGAGTTTGCTGTGGAGCATTTTAATTTTATTAAGAAAAGCACGCTAAATGATAAGGCACAGAAGTACATGTTCGAGAAGATTAGACCTAAGAATTAATTTATGTATGTGTGAGTTGTAAATTTTATCATCACTCATTCTGGGACCTGTTTATCGTTACATCATAATGGTCGGGATCATGCAAACGTGATTTATGTTTTTTTAAAGCCATTCAAAGTTAATGAATTTTCTCAAGCATGAATTACATGATTATACAGGATGATTCACGAATTCCGTGTGTTGCTCCAGTAAATGTCTGTTCCTGGAAATATTTAATTTTAATCTGAAAATGTATACCTCACTATTTTTTTGTTTAGAAGTAAAACTTAGCATGCATTGCTTGGCCAACAAATTTATTAAGTTTATATAAGTTATTTTTTTTCAATAAAAAATCTAAATCAACTTAATTTCAATTGAATCTCAATATAAGGCTTAAAAAAATGTGACGTCGTTTCATTTTAGGTAATCAAGTTGACGGCAATATTCGGAAATGTAATTTTATTTTAAGAACCACGTGATGTAGTTCAAAAATTTGGGCGATTCTGCTCTACGTTAAATTAATTAAATTTTAATAACATAATTTTATAATTAAAAAAATTAAGCCTAAATTAAGCTAATTTTATTTAACATGATCCTGTAATTTTATAATTAAAAAGATAAACCTAAATTGAGTTAAGCATGATCCTGTGTGAAAATTAATAAGAGGATTCTCTGCAAAAATTTATTTATGGATTTACTCTTCGAATATTTTGGTATATACAGGGTGGGGCAAATTTGACACTTAACAGGAAACTCTTATTTTTAGAAGAGTTAGACAAAAACTGGCCTCGGCTCCTGGAGGTCGGAATGTTTGTTTCTTTAAAATTCATTTTGCAGAAGCTTTTGGCCCAGGCAGATGTTTGCTCCAACTGGCGTCGGTTATTTTCGATTTCTCCCAAAACTATGATCTCTAATTCTTAATTTCTGTTTTGAGATTCATAATTTTTAGGTTTTGACAGTTTAAATGTTTAAATGTTTATTAAATTGTATTTAAATCTCAAGAATATATCTCTGAAGGATTGTCTTCTTTCAGGATACCACTCATGGTAAAGATTAATTGTTACTTCTGCATTTTCGCCAATTTCTATAAAACACTTTAACATTAAATATCAAACATTTTCATAAACAAATAAGTTATAAAGGCTTTTAGAAATCGTAGAATTTTGAAAAACACTCTGTTAGCTCCTAAGCGGTACAAGACATTGAAATGCGGTCTTTACCGTTAAAAATGGAGCTCCAGGAACCGAGGTCAATTTTTGTCTAACTTCTAAAAATAGGCGTTTCCTATTAAAAGTGTCGAGTTTGGTCCACCCTGTATAGTAAGAAAAAGATATTTTTGCACAGATTTCTTTCAAAATAACATTTTCCTTTGAATATGCGGGTAAATAATTTTTGAACGTAAAGTTTCGCGATGAAATCAAAACACCTTTTGACACCAATCCATGTTGTGATTACTAAAAAATTAATTGTTTTTTTTCTTCATATATGATTGTGACTCTACGTTCCTATTTATGATTATATGATAAGTCTTAATATTTATGAATAAACTAATAAATTATCTATTATTCTGTGAGCTCTTTTCTTTATTTAAACATTTTCAGAAACTTCGTTTACCTACTTTCTCTGGGAATGTAAAGCGAAATGCCAGTTAAAAAAAGCTCTAAGGAGAATAACAGATAAAAATTTCGTAAATACACTTTCTCTGGAGAAGTAAATTTGTTAATGAAATGTAACTTACAAACAATAATATACTTGTATTTATTTATTCTTAAAAGTAAAACTATTGCAAAAGTGATAATCCAAGTTGATGTTTTACTTTTGACAATTTTGACAATTGACATGGGATTATATATTTTTTTTTTAATTACGTTTTTTATATGTTGTGATAAATTTCTGACGACATCTCGTAATTTATAAACGTGATTAAAAGTTTGGCGTAATTTGCAAGTATGCGTAGTTAGAGCATTTGACGTTTTGAGATTTACCATCTCGGTATTTTTTTAACCCTACACTGCCCAATTTTTTATATTTTTTGGAACAAAATGTTTTACATATCATTAAAGGTTACAGATCATGGGAAAAATATTAAAAAAAAATTAGACTAACGTGTATTTATTTATAACAAGAAGAATTGTATCACATATGCTACATTGGACACTATTCGTAAAAATATTAAGGGAGATGGAATTTAAGAAAGCAGTTATTATTTTGTTTATGCAAAAATGTAAGCCACATTTAGAACATTTGATGAAAGAAAAAATTTGCAGGACGGTAATTTACATCTCTGTCGGTTTTGCTCGCATATCGGTCAATGGGCGACAGAATCGGTTCTTCTTTTGGCGGAACGTAGGCTGTAGTTGCTGATCTCTTTTCCTTTGCCTGAATCAACTGTTCAACACTATTTGATGGCCTTCCTCGTTTGTTCCCGTCTGCTAACTTACCAAAATTGCATGGGCAATGCGCTACTTCCGCACGAAATTCGGCAAATCGCAGTGTATTTTTTTCGTTACGGTTTAGGCTGCACCGTTTGTATAGCAACCAACTATTGATCAAAGTCATATCTAACATATGGTGTAATAAGCGAAGATACTATTTAGTTCTCATTTGTATTTTATATCTGCCTATCATGCTGGCCATTAAATCTTCACCTCCCATGTGTTTGTAGTACTCTTTTATTACAAAAGGACGCTCGATAGTTCTCTGGCCTTTCTGTTTCCGATCGTAGCGACTTATTTCAGTGGTGTTTGTCCGGCAAAAGAAGAAAGAAGAGTTACTGTCTTGTTGTCTCGCCACGCAACAGATGAAACTTCAACACCATCACTTACATATTCTATACAAGTTCCTCTTTCTTCCTTTTTCATAACATCTTCAGAGGGTAATTTACAATTAGGTATTCTCGTTCTTCGAATAGTTCCCAAAGAATATATTCCTGTTTGTGCTAGGTGCACTACTAAAGGTACAGATGTATAGAAATTATCAGAATAAACTTTACAGTTTTGATTACAAGGTATACTTCGACAAACACTACATTTGTGCTAGCACCCAAATCCGGTTCATTTTGCTGACATTTATTTTCACAAACTGTATATATTTCAAATTTATATGAAAAACCATCTTCTCCACAAAGAATATAAACATTATAACCATTATAACCATTTGTGTGGTTTGGCCGGCAAATATTGTTTCAAATGATGTCTATATACCTTTTGTACCACACAATTGTTCGTCTACTGATTTACTGAAACTTCGAATTCAATGCATCAATTATAGGTCGTAATTTGTCATAATTAGGATGGTTTCTATCAACCATTTTAGTGTTGTCTGCAAAATGTAAAAATTTACGTATTCTTTCAAATTCTTCTTGCTCACAACATTACTTATTTGAGGACAACCAAGTGATGTCGACCAATAGCTGCGCACATTAGGCACGTGTATGAGTGACATATATATGTAAATTCCCAAAAAAAAATCATGTGTGCGGAAAACAATTCTGCAGGTTTATTGATGTTAAGCTGTGTAGAATATAAATTAGATTCATACACAATTTTTTCAATTAAAATGTTGTCAAAAAAGTATTTGAAAAAACTTATCGGACTTTGTAGTTCTGAAATTTCATAAGGGATTGAATTATCACCGAAAAATTAAACTGTCTTCAGGTAAAAGTAAATGTTTTTTTTTCCAAACTATCTTGAAATATTTTTCTTTTAATTTTTTTATTTCTCCTTTACGAAAATTTTCTTTCGCATCCTGACCCGTCTCCTTTTCTTCATCAGGTTACTCAACTCCGGGCACTGTTTCCAAAAGAGTTCCATTTTCAAATTCCATTACCATTGATTCTAAATCATATAATCAATTTCCGAATTGTCAAGATCATCTTCACTTTCAGAAAGATCGGCGATGATCTCTTCCAATTCCTTGTCTGTCAAAAATTTTCTATGATAAGACATTTTTCTGAAAAAATTAAACTCATCGTAGTAAAAGATATCACATAATTTTAACAAGAATGAATTAGTCTGTGCTACATTCGTAACAATATTTCCTAACAGTCCAATGTAGCTGATCAGATACAATTAACTTTGTTATTATAAATTACTATAAAAACAAGTTTTTTTTATCTCATAGAATAATTACGAAATAGTTAAACTTACCTTCAACTTCTGAAACCTCTATTTTTCAGAATAAAAAATTGATTATTCCTGTAGTAGTAACACACACTTTGAGAGACTGTTACATGGTGAAGGCCTCAAGAAAACACAACAAGAAGTAACATGTATTATAAGACGTCTGAACTAAACTCATACCTCTTATGCACTCATACATAAGGTTGTAGCAGATATGGTACTGAGAGCACTTAGACGAAATTTTGACAAAACTTAGATATTTAACTCAGTTGTATCAAATCAGATACACGTGGCAGTGTAGGGTTAATCACTAAGGAATACCTTCAAATACCCTTCGAATTTAGAGAATAGGTGATGTCGATGTGATAACTGACGCCGAATAAGGGGAATGCAACAATAAGGCAAACTTTAATTCATATAGTTTTGAACAGGCAATGGCACTTGATTGTGTGGTCAGAAATAAAAGTAATGTCTCAACAATAAAAAGTTAAATTGCGGCCTAATACTTCTGACTACTGTAGCGAGCAGGCGGACAGGTAGGCATCGAATTCATGTCGATATTTGCTTAGCCGTTGTGGTCGCATTTACGTTTTATTGGCGTTACATTACTTTTAAATGTGACTCTACGGGTATGTTGTGATGAAGCAAATATTTTCGTAAGTTTCTCAGCGGTAACTATTTTTCCATCAAACCTTTTTATTTTTTAGTTGCCTGAACAAACCCCTTATATTTTTGGAGATAATAAATAACTTGTTCTAAAAGTTCAAGTTTCCTTCCGGCACTAAAGAATTAGCACAGGTTTTTAGGGTATAAACCACCCATAAAAAAACTATGAGCGGGTGTTCCATCCAAGATCTGAGCTATGCCCTTCTGGAGTCGTGACAGTATATTAAGATTTTCTGTTATTTCGAGTCTACATTCTTGAGAAATATGTTGGTCTAGCCTTTGTTTACTCCAGACTTCTTAAATTGTACTGTATCTAGCAATTTGTTAAGTTTTTTCATTTTGATTTTCGTTCTGTGTACGTTTACTGTTGCCGATCAAAGAGAGAATTAGTTTATCTTTTACGAGGTGATGGTCACTTCCACATTCTGGTCTTCACGTTATTTACTTTAATCTCGGTTTGCACAGTGAAAAATAGTGATAATGGTGTCATTTATCGGTACTTAGTTTTTTTCCGCTAAGAAGCTTCACGTGGGACAAAAATATTTAAATTGAATTGGTTCAAGTGATAATAACCACCACTTACAAGATCTGATAGTTCAAATATAGCTGTTGAGGGAAGAAAAACGAGTTCCATCTTTTCACTTCGTGATGTCTTCATTATAATCTTCTTTAAGTTCGGTTTTCGTGGAAGAATCAATTAAATCCTCCCACAGTTTGCATTCGATAGTAAAGAAAATAATTCTTTCCGTGAATATTTTTGAAAAAGGACTAAAATTTAAGTAAGTCGTAAACAAATGTCTTCGAAAATTTAACTTGAAGTGTTCTAAAATTTCGGATTACGGGAAGATGAAATCAAATTCAACATTAAAATCAATGTGTTGGTTCTAAGTAAGTAATTATTAGCAAGAGCGTTAAAGGAATACAAAAAAATCCGTTCCTTCTCTCTTCGAATTAACTTTTGATTATATTAATTGTAATTTTCTTTATCGAATGAATGTCATTTTATATTTCAACATTCTTTGAATCTTGTTTATAATACCATTTCACTTGTTATCATTTACTTAACATGTGCAATTTTAATTGAATATATGTATTTTCTAAAGGTATTTTATTGAAATGTAAGATTCGTAAACCTTTTTAAATAAGAGAGTAGAATTGGTGGTTAAAATACTTTTCATATAAAAAGGGTGCTGAAGGTAATTCCTGGCTATGAAGAATGCTATAGGAATTGCGATTTTAGGGTCTTTTGATCACATTTTGAACATTCTTTCCGCCTCATAAATTGGCATTGGTATTAGTCTAGTTTATATTCTTTCATTTAAGTCACCTACCACCTATGATTTCCTTACATTTCTTCCTCCTTTTCTCGCCAGTTCTTTTTACCTACAGTCTATATTTTTTTCGAAATTCTCTGCCCCAAAACCTTCTTTGTTTCCGAGAAAACAGTAAAAACAAGTTTGTTCTTCTATTTTTTGTCTTATTTCCCTCATCTTATCTGTACCTCCTACTATGCTTTATGTACCAAAAGTCACCGTCCATTTCTTTGCCATTGTTCTGCACCATTTAAATTACTTTCCCCATTTCCAAATTGTTGTGTATGAAGAACGGGATTCACCTAATATTCTTTTCTTCAAGAGAAAGCACTATGTTCTATATTATCCTTTTTCATTGAATCCCTTGCAACGTAAACTCCAAACAAACTTTATCGGAAAACGATCTATCACAGTTAAATCAAATTATTTAGGTATGTTAATTGAGGAGACACCAAATTTATAATTATTTGTCTTTTCAACTATTCAACACGTTCTCATAATTCTAGATATTGTGAGTCATTGAATTATGTATGTTAAAAATACTTACCCAGTAATTACGAGTAAAAGTTTGTTTCCGTTAATAATATACTTTTTTGTTCGCATTTAATGTTCCACTTAGGAATTCACTTTGTTTGATTCTTTCGCATTCGCAAAAATGAAAAATTGAAACAAGCAAGTGTATGAATTTGTTAAAACATTCAGACTTGAAATTTTCATGTCATTAAATCATGCAGCTTGTGAAAGTACGAATGCAACGTTTAAAAATATAATCCAATCGAATTTTCGAAAAAATAATCTCATTTTCTCAAAACCCAAGGCTCAATATCTTGTCTTCATTCAAATAATTTCAAGTAATTTCTTTTAGGTGTATTTGCCCAAATTTGTTGTTTGAATAATTAGTGTTCGTCCTCTTTGACATCATTACCAATTGATGAAACAAATAACACTGACTCAGTTATATATGTTTATTTAAATAACTGTCCCAAAAAACTTACTTGCTGCTGTATTATTACTTCGAATCACTTGTGTGGTTCCCATACGTTTCTCGATCCATTACACAATTAATTCCAGAAGACGAAATCTCGAATAAATATTTAAGCTCGTCGATTCCATCAAATTTTGATAACCCTTTAATATTTCAAGTTTTTTTAAAAATTCAAAACTAAACAGGGATGAAAGTGATCTGTAAAATATTCAATGTCTATACTTTCCCTATATTTTCAAGTTAGTTTCTCTTTCTAAAAGAATTGCCTTTCAAAGTTATGTTTTTTTTTTTGGTGGTTTCTGTCATAGCTAGGTGGATTACATAAAAGTCTACCGTCGTACTTAAATACTGAATTACGCAATGTTAAAATTCACATAGTACCCCTAAATAATAGAAGCAGAAACGAACGCGTGTGTCCGTTGCGGCCGACCCGTTCAGTGTCAATCTAATTAACATGAAATATTTCTTAACGCCTTAAAAACTATAATTACTCGCTTTCTTGTTTGTGTAACTTCTTGCCGTGCGACAAGGGCTCATTACAGGTTCCCATGCACCTGAATAATTCACCTTTTGCCGTACGCAGTTTCGAAGTAAACCGCCTATTAAGCCGAAAAAATGCTGCGTTAAATTACACGCGATATGAATACGTAAGAGGCGTCTGCGATAGAATTTTAATAATTGAAATTACTTTCTATTATTTTCGTTAAAGGTTGACGTGTGCCTTATCTGCCAAAAATAAAAAGTCAATACAAAAAGATTTAAATTGCTGCAAGAATTCATCTTGAAGCAATATTTCGTAGGTTCTCGACAGTAACTTTAGCAAATCTTAAAAAAATTGTTACCTATCACGATATTGATAAAGCAATAACTTTCAATATTTGTTTAAGTGATAAAATCAAACGGTATTTTATTGACTAAAAGAAAGCGGATTTACCATCGAATTTTATTTGTTAAAATTGTCAATCAAAGAATCTTTTTGGATTCTTGACAAAAAGTTGGGTACCATTGAACGATATTTCCAATACAAAGACTAACAAAATCAAGTGATTGAAAGCAAAATAAGGAATGATAGAAAACAGAGTTAAGGTCGTTTTATATACTACTCCATTTCTTTAACATGATCTGGTGCAATTTCTTAAACAATTAAAATTTTATATCAGACTTGATCAAAAACTAAACTGCATCAAAAACAGTCTATAAAAATAGAATGTATTCTATCTCCAAGCTCAAAAATTTCTTGTTTCAAATATTTATTGTAGAAATTGAATCAAATTAAATTTGATCAAAGAAATTTAAATTGAATCAAAAATTGCCTAAAAATAGAACATGTTCTATCTGCAAACCGTATTTGCAGCCGAAAATGTTTCTGGTTTTAAATATTATTGTGGATATAGTGAAATTTGATAGTGTAAAATGATCTTCAAAAGACTAAGAAAAATAAATAGCATGCCGTGATTATGAAGAAGAGAAATTACACCAAAATTTGTGTAAAATAAACGACTTCTGTTATAGATCTTGAATGACATTTGCAACATCAAAAAGAAATGATGCAAATAAGTTTACTCAAATTTCTGTTAAGTTTAGAGTGTGTAAAAATTATCATAGAGTTACCACACATCAAAATGCATCAATTCGGAAGAACGAAAGAGAGATAAAGAGTACAGATGGCCAAAATTGATAGATTAGTCTTTCACTTGAATCGATTCGATTCCATCCAATGCAATCGATTTCAAGAATCGATTCGAAGCAAAAATTGTTCGTTTTTTTAAAATGCATGTATTATACTCAGTGACATTAGAAGTGTTACACCTAGAAGGAATAAGTTTTTGGACTTGATTTTTTGGCAACAGAATGACTATATTTAAGGCATGTTATGATGACAATGTCAAACTTTTATCTTTGACAGTTCTTGCAACAACAAAGTTTTATCTCTTAGTTTTGTGGGGAGAAAATAGTTTCTGAGAGCTGATTAGTACAGATATTTTAAGTTCCTGTGCCTCCTGTGTCTACTTGCGTTAAGCGTAACAAAATGCTTAGAGTCCGAGGACATCAGCAATATCACTATCTTGGTGATTTTGACAGGGGCAGAATTGTTGCCTATCGAGATGTTGATTTGTCCTATCGCGAAATTGAAGGTAGAGGAACAAGAAGAAGACCAACTGGTATGTGCAGCTGCGCGTTATGTGGATGACGTCCTACAGCCCACTTTACTATCTTATTTAGATGGTCGTCCACACGTCCATTTTCAGCAAGCAACGCACGTCCTCATATTGCTCGTCGAACTATGAACTTTCTTCAAGAAGCTGGCCTTAATGTTTTGCCGTGGTCACCCCGTTCACCGGATTTAAATTCCATTGAACATGTATGGAATATGATCGGGAGAAGACTGTTCACTTTGCACCATCCTCCACAGACTCTGGCACAGTTCAATTTGCTTGGAATGAGGTGCCTCAAGTAGACATCAACATCTCATTTCGTCGACGTCTAGACGTGTACAGGAGTGTACTTAGTTACGGGATTAATTTTTTCCGTATTGTATGTTGCATACAAGGCGGCCAATCGCATTTGCGAATAACCTTAGACAGGTCGGTTTGGTTTTCAGTGGAAGTCTTGAGCTACGCTTCT
The DNA here is from genome assembly GCA_039766575.1 of Serrognathus titanus. Taxonomy (NCBI): domain Eukaryota; kingdom Metazoa; phylum Arthropoda; class Insecta; order Coleoptera; family Lucanidae; genus Serrognathus; species Serrognathus titanus. The sequence continues at coordinate 46,869,132 of CM077914.1, read as the reverse complement.
GCTGACGAGGCCCCAAATAGGGCCAAAACAGCTGTACAGAGGATACTCGAGGGATCCATTGCAATCAAAACCGATGCTTTGACCCACCTTGTATGGGTTAAGTAGGATATAGATCTGTCAACTTTAATATTAATTATTAAAAAAAAAATAAATAAATAAAAATGATCTATCGCTTGACGAAGCTATCAAGCGATAGTGAAACGCTGAGCATTTGTGCCATTTTTCAGTGTCCGTTTGAGATAATTCTTTACACAATTTAATCTGATAGGTATAAAAATAAAAAACTCTCCTATGTTGTAAGTCATAAAAATATTTAGTTATTACATGCAAGTCGTCGTAATTTAGGGAAAAGCAAAATTCAATCTTGTGAGTACGTGACTAATAATCGATTTGTACAATTTAAGCTGTAATGCCATGAGGTAATTCATTCCACAATTTTTTATAATTGCAAATTCCTTATTGAAGATATTGTTAAAAAAGCAGTATACTGATTACTAGGTTATTGATCTACGATGGTTTGGCGAATATAACACCAAACGATTTATTCTTGTGGCCTTTTTTAAAATAAAAAAATTATCACACTTCCTTTTGCGATTTCATTGAGTTGAGAGGTAGAATCGTGGGAGAGTGAACAACTATTACTTCTAGAATGTTAAGCAATGTTCGTAAGAGCTTGAAGGACAGTTGGTTGCGAATTATTGAATTTGATTGAACATTTGGTGTAGTACCTCTATTTTTCATCACAATTTCCCGAAAATTTCCCGTAACAGAGCCATTGTGTCCCTTGCAGTATGGGCAGTGGCCCCATCTTGTTGAAACCATATTTGTGGATGGTTTTCCACAGCTGGCCTCAAAAAATTTTCCAACATAAGGCGGTATTGAACAGCACTGATGTTAACTGCATTACCGACAGCATTTTCGAAGAAGTATGGACCAATGATCCTTTCGGATGATACACCGCACCAAACAGTACATTTTAGTGGATGCAATTGTCGCTGATGAAGTGCTCTTGGATTCTCTGTAGCCCATATCCTGCTGTTTTGTATGTTGAGAAAGCCATTTAAATGAAAATGGGCTTCATCGCTCATTATTAAATTGTGAATGAAATCACGATTTTCTGCTGCTTTTTGTTGGAACGCAATAGCATAATTAAGCCGTTGCTGGTAGTCTATTGGTTTCACTTCGTGCACAAGCTGGATTTTGTAATGGAACATGTGCAATGTGGCCAAAATCCGCTGAATGGATCTTCGCGACAGCCCAAGTTGTGCCGAACGTCTCCTAGTTGATGTTTCCGGACTTTCTTCCACATTCTCCCGTACACGTTGAATATTTTTAGCTGTGAGCACCATACGTGGTCTTCTGGTACACTGGAGGTTCATTACTGAACCTTGTTGCTGAAAATTTGCAACCAGACGATTTATTGTCGGTACTGAGGGTGCATTCCGCACATTAAAATGTCGACGATATGCACGCTGCGTCAAAATAACTGACTGTTGGTTTGCAAAATAAAATTCGATAATTTTTATTCGTTGTTCGAGTGTGTATCACTCCATTTTAAATTTCCCAAGTCTCCTTTACAAAATTTTGAAAGAAAAATTAAAGAAAACATTAAAATAAAAAAGTTATGAAACAATCAAACCATAACGTTAATTTTGCGCCACCCTGTAGTATTTTCTTCCTAAGAATCATTCAACGTCACATTTCAGAAAATACTTTATAAATAGTCTTCAAAATGCAAGCTTTCTTGAAATAGTCTCTCAAAAAATTGTTTATGTTTGACTAAAAAACTACCTATTTGCAATTTTCTCTCTTCGGCCTCGCGTGCCGCAAAGGACCAACAAAAACTGACTGCATCTTTTCTTGAAAATGCTTTTCAAAAAACATTTTCAAGCACTTTCTTAAAAGTTCTCCCAAATTAAATCAGCTTGCATGCATTTTAGGGGAGGTATGAGAGATATGTTATATCGAATAAAAATGTTAATATTTTTATTCTTCACATCTTTGTTCATACTTAGAAACAAAAGGTAATTACCTAAGGAAGGTTTCTTGAGGTAAATTGTAATTTATGCTACATTCATAAGAAAAAAGGTAATGTTGATTAAAAATAAGTTTTGATCTTCTGCAATTTATCAATTTCAAGGATGTGTGAATTATTTATAAACACTTGTGTATTTCAGATTCACAGCACATGGAAAAGTCTTCTTATAATACAGATCAATACCTAATTGGCGCGCTCTTAAGAAAAAACTAAGAATCCCTTATGAATCCATTCCAACAATAATTTCACGTGTACATCACACCACGTCGACGGTCAAAATCGAGCTTACAGCGTCGACTCATTACTATGACAACCTTAACCACTGATTGACCACTACATGCTAGCCAGCAGCGTATTAATTATTCAAATTTCCGAGCGTTTTCACGGCGAACAAATTCGTCCATCATCAGTATACCGGCCGTCGTCTTTGCGAACATAACGTCTTCATGTTTCCTTTGGTGCACATCCTAAACAAATTCAGGCACATCCACGTGATCCTTCTGAGCGCACTTCGAAGGTACCGCGAACGCAAAAGCAAACGATAAAATTCTGAAAATGAAGTTTCCGGCCGAAGAACTTGCGCTTTCTTTTTTCTCGTGAGAAATCTGACGTAAGGGTGGACTTGATTGGGGTGGTACAGTGTATAAATGAGTCAGTTGAATTTTTTTGCGCGGCATCCGCGATTTTTCTGTCATTTGATTCTAAGAGTTTCTGCTAGAATATGGGCATCTGTTTAGATACGGGTGAGTAAGCGTGTATGTCTATTACTTGGCACTGGGGATAAATTAAATGCACGAAGTCTCCTAGGGATTCGTAATAAAATCAACATGTGGTGGGTAGCATGCACACAAGTGATGAGACATCAGTATAAATATGAAATAATGTGTGGCATTTAGACACGCAAATTTTTTTCGTTGAAATTTGGAGCGCGCGTTGACATGTTTTCTGGTAAGCATGACCTGGGGAAACGTTGGTCATTATTTTAAAACATTATGGGAAAGAAAACTTTGAATTCTTTTTTAATTCAAGAGAATAGTTTAAAAATTACATTATATTGCTTAAATGTAATGTATTTAAAACACTTTCTTTCAAAATGACTTAATGTTTCGCAACTAGTTTGAATGATGATTCCTATATTTGTTGCCAAAATGTCCAGTTTATTAAATAATGTTTTTCCACACAATTTCTAAGCTAGAATTTTCCAAGAGGAGAAGTATAATAAATTATTATTATTATTACCTACTTAACAACTTGTGTGCGAACGAATCTTGTCATCTCTATTTATGAGACTTGTATGTACAATAAGTAATGATTGTTGGTGTCTAAAGTTTCCTTAAATGAAGAAGTAACTAAAAGAAAACTGTACAATATTTATTCATACCTTAAGCTACAAAACATTATTTTTCAACTTAATCTCTTTCTCTATCCAAACATCTGTTCCATCTTTGAACCCATCGTCTAAATCCAGTTTGGATAAAAGCTTTATCCGTATTCTTCACTCATTGTTTTACATCCAGTTTCATGTTCTCCAATTTAAACTTTTTTCATTGGATTAAACAAATCAAAATTTGATGGAGCTAAGTCGGGACTAAAAGTTGAGTGTGGCATAAGTGACCATCTGAGTGGCTGGTTGGTCTCAACTGTGGCAAACGCGATGTGCAAAAGCATTGTTGTCATGTCATAATGTAATGTTATACATTTTGTTTGTTTTTTTTCTGAGGGCTTTCTTAAACTTTTTTAACGTGAAAGTATGTACCGTTCACGTACATATTTTGAGGCTTAAGGAAGCCACTGTTTATAGTGGTGCCCAATTCAAGATATTCAACAAGAATAACAACCCAGAACACATTTGCCATAACTTACTTCTTTACACTTTAAATTTCTTTGGAAAGGGCGATGATGTGTGATACCATTTCCTTGATCGATTTTTGGTTTCTGTAAATGCCCGTCTTTCATCTCCAGCACGACATTGTCGAAAAAAGATGGTCCATGTTCCTCGAGAAAGTTTATAAGATTAGCACAAATCTCTATTCTTTTTTCCTTGATTTTATTGGTTAAATGACGTGGGATCATCTAGCACATACCTTAGAATATTCACAACATTGTGACTTGACTATAGCACAAAGCATTAACAATATATTAAAGGATTATCCATGATATTAGTGACTATTATTATTTTTAATTAAATTAAGATGGCCACGTGCCAATGTGCATTGTTCTCTAAGGTTTGATAATGCTTTTTAAACCGAAACATGTTATCTTTTCAACGTTTTCTGTACTGATGAGCTAAATATAATAGAATGTTCTGACCTTCTGGCAAATCTTGTTAAAAAAATTTCATTAACAATATTCTGAACCATCACACGTTGATCTTCACGAATCACTGCATCCTGATCGTGGTTTATCAAAAATATCGGTTTCACCGGTCCTGAATTTGTTTATCCATCTATGCACATTGCTGAATATCAATTGTCATTTACGCTTTTAAAAGCTTTCCTTGAACTTCTGAAGCTGAACAACCTTCTCAATCCAAAAACTCTATCACAGTTCTTAAAAACTGAAGAAAACTGTTCATTGAGTTTTACAGTTACATGTAAACAAAATTTTAATGGATATCGGTACAATATGGGAAATTTTTAGCGAACATAAAATTTTCTATGACAAAGAATGCTATATTATATAAGAGGTTTGTTTGCAAAATAACTGACCAGATGTCAGGTGTCTAAGAATTTGGGAAAAAGAATAACGTATATGTGTTAAAAAAGGAAGTCCCTGTTAAATAAAGAATGAAGGGCAAGTTATGTTTGTTGATTTTATAGAAAGACGACTAAAGAAAGAAAATAATATCGTGGAATTATTCCAAATTTTGGGAGAATAATTTTCTGGGTAATATTGGGGTAGACAGAGAAGTGTTAAAATTATCGAAAACAATTTTTAAACCAATTTCCTAATACTGTTCTAAAACTTTACTTCCTTATCAATGCATGGGGCATCACAATGGTTAAGTGGACATAAATTAGAGAAAAGGCTCAAGCACATCAATTGGATGCTAGGACATACCAAGAGAAAAACGTCCACCAGGAAGACTACTCAAGTACTCAATGCATGTGCCAAATAAGCGAGATCCGTTATGGTCTTAATTCGAGAAGAAGAAAAGGAAAATTTCTGGATGTGCAAAAGATTCAAATAAATGAAGAAATAGGCAAGATTAATTAATTAAACAAATTATGGCGAATAGTTATGAGTAAAATGGTATATTTCCGTGAAGGAATTAGTAATGCCAATAAAGAGAGTAAGATTGGCAAAGTCAATAAATGGGAGGATGGGAAGGATGTCCTCTGTCAACGGTGTTTTCTTCAATATTAATTGAACTACCATCCACAGACGAACTATAATAGTAATCTATGTAAGATGCTTCAAAATGTGACAAGTGGACGCCATGACAGTTAAGGTCATGGCAGTGCAAAGGTAGATCTCTTAATAAACTGGGTAATAGCTATTAGAAGAATAACTTCCATTTATTAACTTTACCAATCTTTCTTGGCATTATTAATTCCTTCGTACTTCGGAAATATGACTATTCGCCATTATTTGTTTAATTGTAATCTTAACTTTGTCTATTTCTTCATTTATTTGAATTTTCTAGACATCCCGAAGTCTTCTTTTTCTTTTTTTCATGATGTGCTCGCTCCGAGCGTTCTCTAATTTATGTCCACTTAGCCACTGTGATGTCCTAGGCATCACACCATCATTCTCTGTCAACCCCAATATTACCCAAAAAAACAATTCTCCCGGAATTTTGAGTAATTCCACGTCATTAGTTTTCTTTGTCTTTCTTTAGTCGTCTTTCTATAAATCAGCAAACATATCTTATCCTTCGTTCTGTAATTGCCACTATATTAAGGGATGGATATCTCCGCCCTAAGAATCGAGATATCCATTTCCTATTTTGATCTTCTTGAATTTTTGATTGATTTTTTATGAATTGTTTTTATGGTAGTTATTCGTCTAATGTTATTTTTTAATATTATATACCGAGTTAAGAAAATATACGACGAAATGAAATGATATGACATAACAAAAGCCGCAAGGCTATTTCACGAAAGTTAGAAAGAGATAACTATATAAAGGTTCTTTGGCTTGTCGATCGATTGGCATATAATAAAAAAAATGAACTGTACATAGAAACAAATAAATAAACCAAAATCAAATGCAAACTGTGAATTCGAAACATCACATCAGATTAGGTTCCTTTTTTTAGAAAATTAAAAGAGAATAATAAGAATACAAGAATCTGAGAAATATTGTGAACCAACCGGAAAATGAAGAGTAACAATTACATTAGGACTTAGGGTAACATAAAGAGGAACTGCTGGTAAAGAGAGCAGCAAGAAAGTACCGAATGAAGTAAAATACATAACTAAGAGACTACAGTGTACTTTTTTTGAGGGGCTTAAGAGTTATAATAATCATAAAATGCATCAAAATTTCAACAACTGTAATTTATTTGTTTTTAATAAAATGTAATGGTTTCATCGTCTTGTCTCGACTTAGTTCCAAAAGGCAATATTCGTCGTCCTGGTCTAGGCGTATACAGTGACCTTTGCTCCAGAGAGTCGTAATTTTGCAGCCACTTTCCAGATATGTCTTCACCAGATTCTCTGCCTAAGCGTGGGATGAATTGCCTTGCTTCTCGCTTATCCTCGCACTTCGAAATGACCGTACAAAGATATAACCGCCCATATTTCTCTAACATGTCGCATTCTAAAGATGATTGAATGTTGATCTCTTCTGTCCTTTTCTTTCTGCCCAGCCTGGGATTGAACCATACGGAGGCTGGTCTTCTTTTCTCAGAGTTTCCGCTTACACTTTCGTCAGTGGCTTCTGCATATTGACAAATTAGGAAGATGCTGACGAGGAAGGCACAGTACGCCAAGTTGATTCGCTCCATTGTACTGGTGTTTGCTTGGTGTCCTCTGCATTTTATACTGAAATCTCGGCGGCGCGTTTTCCGAGGGAGTTGCTCAGTAATGATACCCGCTGATTTTGTTAATGAAGATTGATCTTTTCGCGTGCAAAATGTATTCTAGGGTTGTATGCAAAAACAGGATACATGATGCTAATCACATTATTAGGAAGAGAAATGTTTAAATATGTGATCACGTGCACGCATTTTAGAGTCATCCTGTACACAACTATTAACCATTTTTAAGAGCAACATTTTTCAACTTTTTTCGTACATGTCAAAAGTCTGGGAAATCTAGTACCTAATTTGACAATGGTTTCTTACTTAATTTGTATTCACTTATTACTTGTTTATGTTTCAATTTCTGTATGTCAAGTAATTAATTTAATGTTTTGTTATTATTATAATCAAAATTCTATAATCATTAAAAAATATTTTCCCGTTTGAATTTGTATAAAATTCAAATCAGAAAATTCAATAAGAAAAAATCGTGTTTACATTACACTTCATTATTTTGGGTTTCGATGAACAAAACAAGCAATCTGAAATGTATGTTGTACGTTTAGAAGTTATTTTTCCGTTCGCCAGCCTAATGCTTATTATTTATTATTACTCCGCTTCGGACGACAAACGGTCAAGGGTAATCCATTTGGATTGTGTTTTGTTTACGTCAACCGAACGGAGCAAATTTAACACGAAACCGATACTTTCAACGATAATAGGCAAGAAAGCTCTAAGTAATGTAATATGTCCCCAGGAATGCATTCGAGAAAGAAACCACTTTCTTTAATTTTAAATGAATTTTTTTTAAGATTGTCACTATCTTTCTCAGGATACACTCTTGAAGACGCATTATTTTCAATTATGTTTCAAGTTTGGAAAACTGGGAAATTTATTAAAAAAAAATATTAAATCTGCAAGTAAAACGGAAAGCAAAAAAGATAATTGAAAGAACAGAAATAATATTCGAAATAAAAATAAAGAAAATTTCAGATGCTTTTTAAAAATTGTAGAAGTGTCAAAAAAGTAATAATAAAAACGCAGAATTAACGAAATAGAGGCTTCCCAAGCAATATTTATCACTAAATTTCATGCACTAATAATATAAAAGAGTGAGAATAATTTATTGGCAAAAAAGTAATAGCAAATAATTAAGGCCAAGGTTAACTCGGTACACAAATGCGTTTTAATTTTTATGAATCATATCAAGTTCATAAAACACTATCGTGAAAATCTGCAGATTTAAAGTCGTCTTTTCAGGAGCTTTTACCAGTCGTTCACGTGCCTATCTTGGGAAAAAATGGTAACATCGTGCGGAAAATTTCCCACTCGACTTTCCCAATTAGAGTCCGGAGACATTTTTCTTATCCACACGTGTTAATTAATTTAATGCTAATTTCAATTGTGATAAGTTGGCGCGCATAAATTATACGTAAGTTAAAACTTGCTTTGCCCGACAGCATAGATGGATATCGGCGTCATTTTATTTAAATACTGTGCCGCAGCAATAAATAACGTTAATTTATGTTTATAGTCATAAAAAACACATTCTTTGAGTTAAATGTCTCAGTTAATGTTACGTAAGTGGTTGTTCTAAAACCTTTTAATTAAAATATCCAATCACATTTTCTCTAAGCAAGTTTTCCTTCTTTTACAAATTCAATCTCTTCTGGTGGTCTCTTAATATCCTGGTTTAGGGCTCACCCAAGATATGTTCTGGTTATTTGAAAAACTCTACAGTTCTTGTACCATTGGCACCTATCAATACTGGTTCAAGAGTTTTTCAAATTCTTCTATAAATAATACCCAATCATTTTCTTTCGACTTTAATAATCTGCTTCTTGTCTAGATTTGGAATTTGTTAGCACGTGACTCAATCACCGTCTTTCCTGGGCTTTAGTAATATTTGAAACAGTAGGGCCTTGGAGGATCATCAACTATTGGTGGGTTCGACCTTCCTTTTTTCTTCACCGTACCTCTTTCCTAGTAATTGGCATCTCGTATTTTCAGATTTTTCTCTTCCTTTTTGCTCAGGGCTTTAATCAGTAGTACGTCTACTACTGAGGAAAACTTCTTTTCTAGTTATCTCGTATTTTCTTTCCACTTCTTTTTGTTCAAGATTCACAACTGTTATTCATGAAGTGCTGCTGATCTTAAAGATCAGTTGATTTACCAGGTACAAGTTGCTTTACACGATAAATAAAAGATAGAAAGGCAACACGGAAACTGAAGGGCCGGAAAGTGATTAAGACAATTAACCGAAGTGAATGAAAAATGAACGACAAACATTTTAAGAGTACAAGAAACAGATGAAGGAAGACTGATAGGAGATAAGGAAGGTCGTGATAAGGCTAAATGAATTCCGAAAAGGAAGGAATCTCGTGAAGACAATCATAAATGTGGAAACCATTTTTAAACGAGCAGATCACGCAAAGAACGAAACATGCAACTAATTTATTACTTAGTGTTTCTCTTAAAATATATTACTTTATACAAAATATTGATTTTACAGTTTAAGTAGGCCTCATTTGTTTCCTATGCTACAAACAAAATGCAAAGCATTATGTAAATATAGTATTATTTAAATTTATACTTTTCACGACAACAAAAGTTTTGATTTTACATTTACCAAGTAATTAATTGAATGATTTATCACAAATTGAATGATTACAAAGACTCTGTTAATTATAAATAATTACAAACCGAAATTTGCAGAAAATTGTCACTTACAAATGTGGGCGAATTAAGACAAATTCAAATAACCGAACACAACAGTGGAAGTTTGCACGCGAAAAGATCAATCTTCATTTACAAAATCAGCGGGTGTCATCCCCCTCGGAGAACGCGTCGCCGAGATTTTAGTATAAAATCTAGAAGACACCGTGCAAGGCATCAGTACAATGGAGCGAATCAACTTGGTGTACTGTGCCTTCCTCGTCAGCATCTTCTTAATCTGTGCATATGCAGAAGCCACTGACGAAAGTGCAAGCGGAAACTCCGAGAAAAGAAGACCAGCCTCCATATGGTTCGGCCCGAGACTTGGCAGAAAGAAAAGGACAGAAGAGACCAACATACAATCGTCTTTCGAATGCGACATGCTGGAAAAATATGGGCAGTTATATCTTTGTACGGTTATTTCTAAATGCGAGGATAAGCGAGAAGCGAGGTACTTCATCCCACGCTTAGGCAGAGAATCTGGTGAAGACATATCTGGAAGGTGGCAGCAAAATTACGACTCTTTGGGGCAAAGGTCACTGTATACGCCTAGACCAGGACGACGAATATTCCCTTTTGGAACCAAGTTGAGACGAGACGATGAAACCATCGCTTTTTATTGAAAACAAATTACAGTTACTGTTGTGAAATTTTTATGCATTTTATAATTATCTAACGGAAGTATTTAATAAACCGAATATTACATGTGTAAGTGCTTTATTCAACAAATCTACAGAAGCAGATTATTTTAAATAATTATCGATTTTTCGTTTAAAAATTGCACACATGCAATTTACTCTTGCATGTTATAATTTTGAATGCGAAATTATTCGATTACTAAGTATTGCAGCACATACGTATACATATATATAGTCCTTCACGAATATGCTGATATGATTACTAATACTAAAGGGGTGGAGATTTTTCGTGTTACGTGCTTAATACGAGTGTATTAATAATGCATGCAAAGTTATGTAGCAAGGGCAGGAAAGAAATAAATTATTACTCGTGTTCAAGCTTAATAACAACGCCATTGAAAATCAATGTCTTTGGGCAAAAAGTATAAATTTGATAACACAGAATTCAAGTGCTCTTGAAATTTTAATTACAGAGTATGTAAACGTTCGAAATGAAGGACTTCCATTGTGATTCTATTTTAAGGCACAGAAATATGATTTTAATCGAAACAATGCCACAGTACCTAACAGCAAGGATAAAATTGACGAAAACGTATTGAAATTAAAATTATGCCAAATGATTTGCTGTTTTATTTTTTTTTGTTTTGAAATTCCAATTACATTCCATTTCAGTAAATAAACTAGAACACAAAATTAGCAAAACCTCTTCTTCTTCTTCTTCTCCCCTTTCTTCCTCTGCACTTTCAATCTAATAATGTTTTCGGCCACCCCAATTGGATTTTGAATTTAGCTGTCTTCGTCGTTATCTCGTACCTCCAGTCATTATTCTAATTTCCGAAAAACCTGTAGTTTACTCGTTGTTTATTTTGTAAAAAATTCTGTTTCCAGTTCATAAGTTAAAACACAAATTTTTACTTTTGCTTTAATTTACTCCGTTTTGGGCCACTCTTTTCTAAGCTTCTTCTTGCTATATTAAAGATATTAACTGTGCTTCTTACTGTGGGTCTCATTTACTAATTTTTCGATTATTAGTCCCTTCTAACGTTAACCTAGTGGTCAGTTCTATTTTAATTGTGCCCTCTCAACAGGTCACTTTCGTTCGTTCTTCTTTTTTTCCCCTCGACATTTTGACCTCCTTGTTTGCTACGACTTTGCTCTACGATTAGGACTGAATTTGTGGAATAAAAAACTGTAGAGAAAAGTAGAAAAATCCGATCAGCAGGATTATATATTTTTGTTAAATTAAATTCACTGCGAATAGTTTAGTTCGCGACTTCCTGCGACCAATTTTTGTTTCCGGTGGAGTTCTTGAGTTAGGATTCTACTGACGAGGCCCCAAATTACAATCAAAGCCGACTTTCTAAAATTCAATTCACTACGTTTGTCTGCATTACCAGAAACACATTTTCTTTTTCTTTTTCCTGGAATTTTAGGGCATAAAAAAAGGAATTAAACAAAACATGAAATAGTTATATAGAAATTATAAAAAGTATATAATGGTATCGAATATACTAAGTTTGCTAATTGAATAGCAGCAACGTTGTATTTCTAGGAGACGAGAAATCATAAACATAATTTAAACATTTCTTATCCAAACAAAACATGTTTTGAAAATTAGAGAAATGTCAAGTAATAAGAAGTAATAATGAAAATGCCCAATTAACGAAAGCAAACGGGATACTAACTGGCGAAGTGTATTGTGCGGTTCTAAAAGAGTCGTTTCGCAATTAGACGAATATAAACTATCTAAATATGATTAGGTAAGAGTTAAAGTTATCGAATAACTTAGTTTACAGTAGATTTTTCGCTAAAAAATTAAGAAATTTAATTTAGTTAAGCAGAATAATTTTAGGAAGTTAAATGATGAAAGTTAATAGTTAACAAAAACACAGAAGAGATTTCTAGTTACGACAAAATTTAATTTAATTCAATTAATTCCTTAATTGAAAAGCAGGAGAATTTAAGTGAACTTTAAGTATACGAAGGAAAGGTCATTGCTGTGCAAACTGTGACTTTGCCTCCTTAAAGGAACGATTATCAGATTATAATAAACAAGGATGGGAATGATATATCTGTTGTGCATACCCCAGGCGTCAGTTTGAGGTTTGTGTTACTTGGCACTAATTTAAATAAAACAAAGTAAATTAAATAAAACAAAAGAGACTAGAGAAAATGTTATTAGGTGCATTACGGCGAATGCCATATACCCTAAGAACGAAAAAAGAATAAAAACTGCATAAAGATTGATGTGAATTTATTAAGAAAACTTATTAGACTATAACAACTATCACTTCAAGACGAAAAACATCTATCAATTATTTATTTTTTTAGGTAACTAGATTATTTATTCTAACAAGCGCACATTTCAGATTAATATTTCAATACTCCCACTAAATGAGTGCTTTTAATAAAGCAACAACATTAATAAAAGAAATATGAATTTATGGTTTGTTTATGCCCAACAGCATTCGTAACGCTTTTTGAAATTTCTTCATGTTCTTCAGTGATATACAAATTTACGTGAGGGTCTGCTGGAATGCTAACAGATTTACAGTCTTCCATATTGAATCTTTTTAATAATTGCCGAATGTAATTCGCTTGATGGATGAAAATGGAACCGTCGTTATTATTACGTTCAATTTCCAAGCCCACATAGTTAGTTGGTGCATTTATCGTCACTTCAAATTCTTTCTGGAGTTCCGTCAATAAAATAGATGATACTTTTTTTCCATCGGTGATAATTAAACCATCGTCAACGTAAATTACAAGTAATGCCATTTTCTTATTAAAAATTCCTTTATAAACACAGCCATCGGCAGTAGATTGTACAAATCCAAACCTTTTAAGAAAGTCATCAAATCTTGTGTTCCAACATCGAGGTGACTGCTTAAGTCCATACAGTGATTTTTTTAACTTGCACTGAATTTATTAAGAAAACTTATTAGATTACAACAACTATCACTTCAAGACGAAAAACATCTATCAATTATTTATTTTTTTAGGTAACTAGATTATTTATTCTAACAAGCGCACATTTCTGATTAATATTTCAATAATATAATAATAAATAATATAATAAAGATAATAAATTTGAAAAATATTAACAATACGTATCAAACAAATAAAACGACAGTTTTTGGTGCCCTGCTTAGCAGCAAAAAAATAACACAACAGTATGAGTATTAACATTTCAAAGGAGAGGAAAATGTTTTGATTAGAAAACGGAATAAAACCGAAAGACAGAGACAAATTATTTTATTTCCTTGAAAAATTGGAGAAGAGCGCTAAATTTTATTTTTTAACGCCCTGATTTAATAAATTTGCAAATTTTAAGCCTTGGTGCAGTAAATTGCTGTGCTGGAGAATATTTTTATATTGAGCTTCACAGACTTGAGTAATTTAGAAAAGTTTTTACTTGCCACAGTCACTTTCTGTTTCAACGAGATACTTATAGGGAACAGCCTAGGTATTTATTGTTGAAAACATTATTTTAAGTATCGATCCGGACAAGATTTTAACAATCTTTTCCTTGCAAAATTAATGCTATTGGTAACAAGAAAAGAAAAGCCTTTTTGATTAAATGGTAAAGAGAAAACAAAACAAAAAACTGTAGATCTATTTTTTTTTTCGAGGAAAGAACGATAATTGCTATCGAGGCAAAAGCAATTAAAAGGAAAAAACAAGAGAAGAGACGTTTCCATAAGTAAATAAATTAGAAAAATAAAGCAAAGCAAAAGACGATCAATTCATTTAATATGCATAGACAAAATCGAAATAAATAAATGAAAGAAGACAAAATCGAAATGAATAAATGAAAGAAAAAAGATTTTTTGCATACGTTTTTTATTTTTACTTTATTTATAATTAACTACTGAAAAAGCAGTCAACGTAAAGCTAAAGCGAGACGTCGAATTTTGAATTGATTTTGCAGCCTGTTGGTGTTTAAGAATCCTGCACATTACTTTAAATAGCGTTTATATTTTTTATTTTTCTAAATTTCATGTTTCATGACCTTCAATAATCTTTTGCTCACTTTTACAATTCTTTTTTCAAGAGAGGAGAAGAACACCTGCACCCTGTACATTTATTTTCGCAAACATTATATTGTGTTTCCATTCGGACACGATTTCAAAAATCTTTCAAAATTTATTGTAACAAAAAGCAATCCATAAGAAGAAAAACGAAAGAATAGTTCCCTTACAACGAATAAAATAATAGTCTATTTGCTTTGACAGGAAAAATATAGTTAAACCTCTCTTAAGCGAACACTGACCGTCACCAGTAAACTGTCCCCCTATTAGAGGTGTTCGCTTAATAAAATAGGAAAAATGGATGTAAATTACATACAGGGTATATCGTATTAAAGGAGCCATACTGATAGGCGTAACTGAGGGTTATATGTAGAGTCCGAAAAAAGTGTTCCAAAACGATTTCTGCCGATATAATTTTTATCAAAAATTTTATAAAAAATTCTGCACTGAGTACGGACCTGTGCTTCTGAAAACGTATCGATATTTCGGATAAGGTCATCTCGTACAACTGGGATGTCATAAAAAAGCGAATCAATTATGTAAACAAGGCTGTTACTATCAAATACATTTTAATATTTAAACGGCCCAAAATAACCATAAAAGTTGCTAGAAAAACATTTACGATATGTACCATAAACGATGTCGTATTTGTGCGAACTAGTTAGCATTTATTGGATGAATAAAGGAATAAATAATATGAACGCTTCCTCATCAAGGCATTTATTTATAACAGGTGTTCGAAATGTCTTTCACCGGCACGTAAATAACCAGGCGTCCACACGACGACGAAAGTTCTCCTGGACTCGCTCCAGACATTCTGGATCCTCCGATACTCGGCGAGCTGCAGCATGAATCCGCTGTAATAATTGTTCTTCTGTGTTAATTTGCTCCGAAAAGACTTCCTGTTTTAAAGCCCCCCACAGAAAGAAATCCAGCGGATTCATATCGGGGCAGACCACAATACTGGTCCGAATCTATCTATCCATCGACGTTGAAATTGGTTATTGAGATAGGTTCGGACCGGGAGAGCAACGTGCGGTGGTGCACCGTCGTGCATGAACCACATGTTTCGTCGTAGCTCTAAGGACCTTTCGTCCAAAACATCGGGCAATATTCTTTGTAAAAATTTTAAATAATTTCGGCCAGTAGCGGTGGTTTAATAAGTAATTACCCCCACAGTAATTGCACCCTATCCATTCGAAGCGTTCTCATCGTAAAATGACTTTTATTGATATGCCTGTAAAGCAACATTCTCGCCCATTTTTAAGCGCGCACATCTGCAAGGTCAGGGTTAAGTATTTTACTGTACTCTGGCGCTAAGCGTAGTTTCGTACATGCAGAGACGCGCCAGGGCCGTACTCACTGCTTCTTAATTCGAAATCTCGAAAACTGTGGCACTTTTTCAATTTTGTCAGAGGCAAAGTATTGTTTATAGAGCGTCAACGACCCACTGATGACGTATGGCCCCTTATACCTGATACACCGTGTATGTGGGGAATTAAAAACTGTCTGGCTAAAAAAGATGTACACTGTGGGAGGTTTTACTGTGTGCTGTTTTTTTTGTAATGTAATGGAATTACTTTACCATTCACCTTTGTAATGAGTAATGGTGATTTTTTGGTCTTATGTTATCTTACAAAAATGATTTGTATTGTATTTAAAGATTTGTTAATCAAACTGTCGTTTGTGACAATTTAGTTGTCAATTGTAAAACGCAATTTTCAAAAATTACCTGGAAATTCATTACGAAACAAACAAAAAATCACATTTAGGTATAACGCATTTAATAGAATGTTGGAAAAACATGAAAAAGGAGGCCAACGATCCAAAATAACAGCCCAAAGTTGAATCCAACAACAAGTGAGGTTTCAACGGTAAAAGTTACCAAATCGTGTAACTTTAGTTACTCATTACAAAAGTATCTGCCAAAGTCCATATGAAAGAAAGTGATAATTTTTATTAACTATAAACTACAAAATTACGTTCTAAACGAATGCAAAACTTAAATTTTATAGAAAATTTGAATTTGTAATTGTGAACGAATCATATTTTGTTCCAGAACAAAGTGAAGGTTCTCAAGCATTCGAAGAAGGACGTGAAACTTGGGTGGACAACAGCGCAAGAAATCCAAGGGCCGCAGTCACCCCCATCGAGGGCCAATTCCCAATGCATAATGCTGGCGCGGTGCAATTCGAATCGCCAAAAGTGCCGGTTATTTTCGTTCTTGGTAAGCAAACGTGAATTACTTTTCACCCAGAAATCTCACTTTTCGCCCATCCAGGTGGTCCAGGGAGCGGAAAGGTGACCCATTGTGACAACCTGATGCAGGAAAAGAACGGGATAATACACATAAACATGACAGACCTTTTGCAACAATACGCCATAGGAAACGGTGAGTTTTTTTTTTTTTTAGAACTTATCAAAACGACCTAATTTAATCTTCCTCTCATAAAGTTACTTCTTGTTTTATGGAGTTACCATACCTTTACCAATCGTACAATCTTTAATAAATTTTCGCTTTTGTTTCCGATTGTCAGACGGCAGATCCAGCTTGATCAATACCAATAACATCGGCAAAGGTAATAATAACAAAGCTGATGTTATCTACATTCAATGGTCGTATCGTATCGATTCCATCATGTATACATGAATACATTCAAGCATTTAAAGTAGATCCTGCTGTTGATACCAGCTGAAAACTTAATCGAAATAAAATGCTTAACCCATTATTTGATGATTACGTGATTGCTTCGCTGGGGTGCACATAATGCACTTGTTTGATGTTTGTTTGATGAGTAGAAGCGCACGGTTGGACTTGAATGCACAAGCACGTGTATATTTTCAAGTAAAATCTATTTTTTGTTCAAATTTGCAAAGAGAGTTCAAAATAACTTGCGATTATTCTTTTAACAAATTGTATTGTCGAAAGAGAAAGTAAAAGTAATACAAAATATGATTTTATTCGAAGGACCAATAATTGAATTTCGACTACACAAAATTATTATTTTTATTACGGAAGTAAGTTTAATATTTTACAGATAGAATTCTATCATATTTCCAGTGCATTTTTCACAGTTTTCATTCCTCTGTATACTCTTGCCTAAATTCCGTTTTAATTCAAGATCTTTTATTATTTGTATATAAGTGTAGCTGAAAAATGACTTCTGAAAATAAACTTTCTTAGCCCAGACGCTTAATACGACACAGTCATGCAAAGAAAATCCTAATAAAAGAAACTCTATTTATATTTCGCAGGAACGATAATAAACAATAACAAGCGTTATGATAATGTTTTCCTTTATCGTGTGGCTTTGAATTTGAAACACAAACGGCTTATCAGCGCTTGTAAACATGCATCTTTTCCGTTGCAGAAATGCAAGACTTCAGCCTGCTGTCCAGCAAGACCGTGACGGAGGTTTTAATGTTGGAAATGAAAATGGCCCCGACCGCCAAAACGTACCTCATTTCGGGCTACCCTCGCAATATGAGAGACGTCGTCGAGTACTCCGAAAAGGTGCGTGAATTCAATTTAATTAAATGCAATAAAATACAACGCTGTCACACAATAACCTATTGTTTTGTCTTTATTCAGATCAAAGGTGTTTCAAGTTAAGTGTTAAGTCTTTTTCTTGATAAGCGAAGTTTAGAGAAGGATAGCAGCATTACTTTGTGACATTAATTTCGGAGTACCTTATACAAAACAGTTGTACATACTAAAATTTTATTCGAACAAAATTAAAAGTTGTATTTGGGGTTTTACCAACAAGAATAAATTTGTTCAATATTAGATTTGAAGAGAAAAGTAGAATTGTATGTACAGATTGGAAACCGATTTGTGTGACACAAGGCTTCCTAATAGGAAAGACAAATGAAGAAATATATTATATATTTAATATAATATATTTAATATAATATATATATTTACAACGACAAAGACTGCAACATTTTTACGTTTCTAGCTCAAACTAAACTTTGACACAAAATCATTGCGGTGTAAAACGAAATGCAGGGGAGTGCTTGATTTGCAAGTCACATATCCCCAGACTTTACTGTTACATTTTTCATCCTTTCCTGTTGACTCCAATATATTTTCTCACTTTGTCTCAACTATTAAGTAATTCAATTTCCGTTCTGTATATCCAGTAGACTAAAAAATAATACTTTTTTGAAAGCGTGGATTCAATTTGTTTCTTCGTTGTAATTAAATTAAAAGGAGAAATTCTAAAATTTAAAATGAAAAAATGAATTTTCACTTATAATCCTTTTTAATTATAATGTAAACTGTACGCGTTTCTAAGAAATGAAAATATAATAAGTAGAATTTCTACATGAATGTGTACAAAACATGTGTTGGAAGTAATCGAAATCGTTCATGCGCGTTCGTATTGGAGATTCTATATAAAGATATTCGGAAAATGACGTATTAGAAAAGCGTAACGCGATTATCTGGCGACTTATATCACGTTTGTAATACACCAAACACAAGTAAGCATAGAGTGCCATTAATTTGTAGATTGAAAAAGGCAATTTCGACTAAACTCGATTACTTAAGGGAATTGTGAAATGTACCTCAATTATAATTACACCTCTACTCTCTTTATTTTAACACAAATAATGTCTATTTAGAATTTAAAGTGATTTCTTAATTATACATTACATTATAACATTTTTTTCTCTAAATAATGTTATTAAGTTTAATATTACAAATTCTACGATTACGATTTCTACTATACTATTTATTTTTGAAAACTTTGAAAAATAGTTGAAATTGAAGTTCCGATATATGAAGAAACAAGACATATCAATATAGTTGCACGACTACAAAATAAAATTTTGTCCTAATCTTTCTATCTACTATATGATTGAAAAATAATGGTATTGTCAATGTAGAATTAATTTTTCATCTGGAATTAAAAAAAAATAGAAAATGTTCTTCATAAAAACATAGTAAATTATGATTGGTATTACAAAATATAAAACGGTGGTCGTTATTCAAATACATACATGAAAGATAGAAAACAAAAAATAATAATCCCTGTTGATGGTTATAAGTTATTCCGGAGTTTTTCAGACTCAGAGTAAACTAAGTTAGGGTATCATTTTTGAAATTAGACTGACGTTCAGTTTCAATTTCATGGTTGTGCTTTGGAAAACTATAACTACCACTGCTGCCAGCTCGACTGTAGAGTATAACTCAATCATTCCAAGAAAACGAGAAGTATCGTCCCTAACAAACATTTGATAATTATTTATTTCTTCCTTAAGATAGTACTACATGCGTTGGTATTTAAATAACGGGATCTTTTTGCTGTTGTGGGTGTCCTTTTTCCTTCGTAATTGTTTTGTAAAATGTCTTATGATTTGTCCCAAACGAATGTGCTGAGTTCATTTCGAATTTTGATTAATCACTATCTCCTCTAAAAATAAATAAATTTCACCCTCTTTTAAGTAAGATTAATAAATGTGCAACAACAAACGGATGGCTTTACAATTATGGCCACAGATGTTTATAATTTGTGATTTTATGACAAATAAAAACTCCACTCCTAAGCATCGTTTAGTGGCCTTGTTTTTGTGAAGTTTAGTAGTTACTTACGATCAGATGGAAGTGTACATTGGCAGAACGCAAAATGAATCGCTTTTCGATACCAGATAAGACGATACGGTTTTGTTATACGGCGAAGCATTAGAAAATGCACGTCGCTCTCGTCGTTTGTGGATCGAAAAATTTCCTTAACGACAAGTGCCGCATAGCAGCACTTTTGTTTCGGAGGTGCAGCATTTGCGTGATCACGGACATTTTCGTCCTGCAAATGGTCGTGGCCCAAAGACAACTCCACGAGTGTTGGATGCTGAGATAAATATTTTAAATACTGTCGACGAAGAACCCAGCATCAGTACTAGAAGATTGACATACGGGGCGGGAGTTTCCCAATCGACGGCTTGGAGAATTCTCCGTCAACAGAGACTGCATCCATACCTGTACAAAAAGTACAAACATTACAGATGGGAGATGTAAATCATCGTGTTAGGTTTTGTCGGTGGATATTAAATATAGTTTACCAAAAAAACGAATTTTTAAACGTGGTATTCTGCTTCGATGAAGCTCGTTTTACTCGGGACGGTGTTTGAAATTCTGATAACATACACGTATGGAGTGACGAAAATCCTCACGTTACAGCGGAATTCCATCATCAGCAGAAGTTTTCGGCAAGTATTTGGGCCGGTATTGTTGCTAATTGTTTGATCGGTCCTTACATTTTACCGCAGTATTTGAATGCCCTAAATTATTTAGAATATTTAAATAATTATCTCAAGCTACTATTAGATGATGTGTCCTGTACGACGCGATATGTGGTATTTACATAATGGAGCACCCCCTCATGCAGCTCGTGTTGTGAGAGAGTGGTT
The DNA here is from genome assembly GCA_039766575.1 of Serrognathus titanus. Classification (NCBI taxonomy): domain Eukaryota; kingdom Metazoa; phylum Arthropoda; class Insecta; order Coleoptera; family Lucanidae; genus Serrognathus; species Serrognathus titanus. Next base: position 46,848,333 of record CM077914.1, on the reverse strand, counting down.
AAACACTAATTACAGTAATAGGTGGATTGGACGCTATGGTCCAGTACTTTGGCCCCCCGCAGTCTCCAGACTTAAATCCCTGTGATTTTTTTGAGGAAGTGGATTTAACAGCTTGTCCTTTCTACCCCAGAATGGACAAGGTAGAATGGTAGAATCCATTCTACAGAGGAGTTGCATGAACGCATGCTGCTGAAGTGATTCACCTGATGTTTTCGAACGTGTAAAGGAAAGCTTGCATTGATAACAATGGTTTTCAGTTTCAGCATCTGCTTTGGCAGGTAAAACCGGAATTTTTAAATTATTTAAACGTTTGAGGCATATCATTATAGGGGCATTCCCTTTATTAAATAAGTTTCACTTTTATAGTTTTATTGCTCTGGGTAATAAAAACAATAAAACGTACGGAAACACGATATCATAAAACTTACGATTGCGACGAACTCCATACACATTGGCGTAACGTGCTTTTTGGGGTCATTATTAATTAATTATAAATTTTCCCAAAGAACATTTTTCTATAATTTAACTCCTTTTACAGGTTTTTTTTTGGCGGTTTATTCAAGATTCACCCTGTATAGTTTTTACAATCGGTTAATAAAGAAAGTCTCTCCCATAAATTGTTAAGTTCTTTCCATTAGATTGTCCGCACGCTCGGCACAGTGCTATCGTACTTCTTGAGAACGACGTCTTTTTATTACCTGACTGTACGTATCTTTTGATACCAAATAAAATATTGCCATTCCCCTTCCATTGATTCCACAGAAAAATCTGATAAAAAAAAATCAATTTCTGATTCTGAATCTGATTCCCCAAGTGAAATAATGAAAGGAGAAATATTTTCAAACGAACTAGTTCCCATTTGCTCTGTCCAGCCTGCTGAAATAAGATTTTGACAGTGCCTACAAAAATTTTCGTCTAGGTACACAAATATTATATTTTAAAAAGAATTTTGAAACTATAAGAATTTGCTCAAAAAAAATTTTTTGGATGCAACGACGTGTTTTTGTTAAAATAACATTTTGCGATTGTTAACCATTTTGAGAGATTTCATAATTGTGTATAAAGTTGTTCTCTCTCCTTTAAATTCCATAGTATCGTGTGCGCCTGTAAGTAATTTGTCCAAAGCGAAATATTAATTTTCAAGTTTTAAACATGTAATTTCTAAATATTTTTCGTCTACTAGATAGAGAAGTTTTCAAGTCATCAAGTCCTCTTTTTAAAATTTCAATTAATGCACAGTCACGTGCAATAAATTTTCGTCGTCATTGGTTGTCAAAAATTTGCACCTGACTTGGATTTTATTAAAAATAAGAAGATTGATATCTTCACTAAATATTGGAAATAATATCTAAAAAGTTTTAATTTATTCGCGCCACTTTTTTGGTAAAAAGTTTTAATTTCTGAATAAAAACTGACGTGATCATGAATGGATTATACATAACATAGTAATATGATAACATCGTATTATTAAATAAAAGAAATTACGCCTACATGTACATACGACTATATTGTAAAGTAACACTACATTTTCTTTCAAAGAAAATTCAGAAAATTTTTCATTTTAAGTAATTTGTAATCCAATTTATGTTGTGTCATTTCCAAAATAAATTTTCATACTGATACAGTTTATTGGTATAAAATAACAAAATATCAAAATAACAAAGATGTAACTAAAACTGATCACCTGAATTTATTACAGTCTAGTGATTTTTTGTGAGTGTAAAAATGAAAAAAATGTGATCGTTCTTTTCCAGATTCAAGTTATTAATGGCGTTATCCTTATTTCCTGGCGGCAAAAGGTCCTGGAACGACAAATTGATTACGGTGCCAAATTAGGTCAGGTAGTTCTTTCGCTGGCGCGCATGGAACTCAACAATTTTTATAAAAACGTCATGCCTGTTGCCGACTACTTTGACCAGAGCAACATGTTAATTGCGGTAAGTGTTCGGATACTATATATTATAATACTTATAATAATACTTGATATACTTATAAATAATCCAATGAAAAAATTATTAAAAAGTTTGTTGCTGGATGTCGCGATTCGAACTATTGAAAAATTATAGGTACTAAATTGGTGTAGCAGTAACAGTTTAATTTAGAATCCCGGAAAATCTGTTTTATTATACTTTACAAGAAAACGTAAGAATTTTCAGCCAAGCAATGTTATTTCAAAAGAGTATAGAAATTGTCCTATTCCAGTTCTGCGGAACATTAAATTCTTTGATCATTAAATAGTCAACTCAATCTTAAGCAACAAACTTCGTTTGTTTTGTGTGAGTTCAAAGATTTTACTAATGTTTTACATCGGCATTGCTGTTCATGTTCAGACTTTTTATTATTCAGAAGAATATTGACAAGCGATCGATACTCGATTGGTATAAACCTTTATTCCATTTCTTAAAAGTTTTGTAAGAAACTGGAATTCTTAATTTAACTTGAAGGCTTCCGCGGCCGTCGTCCATTGTTGAATTCTTGGCTTCCGGTTGAACGCTGCACCAGACTACTACAAACAACTGGTTCCGCCTTAGCTGAACATAAACTAGAAACCGGCCACCAAATCCAGTTTTCAGAAACAAAACTCCTAGCCCGCTCATCTCATTTCTTTAACCGTAAAATCCGTGAATCCATAGAAATTTTCAAACACCCCAACAATCTAAACCGTGACAATGGCTTCTACCTTCACAATACTTGGAAACATCTCATTAACGATCCGTCACGCACCGATATACCGTTCCGCCCCGCCCACCGTTCCACCCCGCTGCTCCCACCGGCTCCTATAAATACCACGACAACGGACTTACCTACTCAGTCTCAACGACTAACGCGAAGCAGCAACAAGACCAACAGCAGCAGCATCACCACCAGCAGCAGCCCTGAGGAAGTTCTTCTGCAACGAAGAACGAAACGTCGGCAGTAGAGAAATCCGAGACACGCGGTTCCAACCGGAAGCCAAGAATTCAACAAACTGGAATTCTGTAAAGAAAATTAATTTTTTCAATAACAAAAACCGCCTGGTGGTCCATAAGCTTGAATGTTTTTTTGGGGTTAATTCCCAACCCGGCGGTCGATTTTTCATGCCTTCTTCTGGGATAGGGATCCTTGGGGTAGAATTTCTCTAGATTCGGCTAAATTCTAGTAGAGTTGGCCATATGATCTTAGTAGTAGGAAGCCCAAAGATACGACGAGTATTTCGCTACCCGATATCTTATCCATTAAAGGAACAAAAAAAGCAAATTAAATCGCAATGAGACTATGTCATAAGTCATAACCGTCAAACGTAATAAAGGGATCGATTTTTCCACTTAAGTTCACAGAAGACATGTCGTATTTATACAAGAAGTTGACACCGAAGGATAAAACAACGGGAGTTTTGTATTCGACGTAAATAATTCCCAGAACATTTTATTCTGAAGCAGCTGTACAGAAGATGCAATCAAAACTGATTTGCAACAAAACTTTTTAATAATTTTAGAAATATAAAGTGACGTTATAAAAGTCAAATATCTAGCTGAGCTTAACATAGAGCCATTTTTTTAATATCATACTAGAACCATAGTATTTTTTTCCTTAATTTATAATTCTGATCCTAGTTTTAAAGGGCCATCGGGAGATCGTCCTTTCATTACCACGTCACTTTTTGCAATAAATTCTTCTCAGTTACGAGATTTTCTTTTTATAAATTAAAATATAGTTTTCTTTTAGACCAGAAAGCAGTATTTGCTCTAGGTTAATTTAAGTTTTGAAATAACTAAATAAATGTAATATTTGTTACGTATTTTAATATTGAATATTGCATATATTGTAATTTACTGTTTATATAAGAATGTCTATATTTATTGATAAGTGACAATAAAAATCAAATCAAATCAAAAAGAGCAAACAATTAAACGAAAACAATTTACTTTCGTTTTTGGGCTTTTAATGTCGCTATTTGTTCACTTGCGTCACTCGTATTTGCAGATAACTGATCATCGTTCACTTACTACTCTAAAGTGTAGATTCTAAATTTCCGAAAATAAATTTCTTTTTCTAAGCAAAATTGTCAGTAAAATTCTAGAAGTTAATTTGTTATTTTAATTTTGTTTTGTGCAAGTAGATAATTGTTTAACTTAACAGCTCCACTTCTGATGTAAGAAACACCGCAATTACAAAATATTATCAAAACTGTGAGTAAAAGAGTGTACACGCAAATATATTGTTAATATTTTAATATTCCTGCGGATTGGGTTTATTATTTTATAACAGGGTACTGGTATGATGAAATATCATAGTTGACCAGTTGACCAAATTCAACATGCTTTGAGGTTTAAATTTCTTCATTTATATTGCCGCTAAGGATTACGTGTCCTGCAGATAGTAACGATTTATTTGGCCACGAGTGTACTTCTGCATTCAATTTGCGTAAGTGCAGCAAGAAAAATACTGAGAATGAACAACCGTGTGTAATTTTTCCTATTTACAAGTCCTGATAATAGTGTTTGAAATACTTTAGATCACGGGGAAAAATTACTTCCTGTGAGGGTAGGTTTCAAGCCCAATTTTGAAAAGATGCGAGTTTAATTCTCGTCGCGATTTTTCGGTTTCGATCTAAATCAATCAATTCTCTTCAGTTTTATCTTTAAATCGGATGGAAAGAAAGAATCTTTTCTCGCGAGTCTTCTGTTTTAACAAATTTAAGTAAGTCGTAAGCGAGTCGCTTTCGAAATTAAAATTTGGAGCGAGTCAAGTTTTTGGAATACGGAGAGACTTCACACTTGTTCGGCTGAAATTAATTTATTTGCGAAGAAAGTACTAAGCACTGGGACAAAATTTCGACAATCCAGAAATTATATGTAGCGGCATGGCAAGGACCAAACTTCATTCCTAGGACTAAAAGGACACTGACAGGGATTCCGGGCTTAAACAAGAAGCTTATTACATACAAGTTAATTCCGACTCGGTTCTTACACGGTTTGACTAAAAAAAATTGCAAAAGAGGGAGAGAAGAAAGTTACAGAAGCGAAAGGTCATTTCGTACTCGAATTTTTTGATAGTTTTAAACCTTTTGATGAGTTTTTATTTTAGCGCCTTTTCTATGATTTTTAAAGTGCCCAATTCCATTGGACCGGAAATTAAAAATATTTTGAGGTGTCTTATTCCTCCAATTTTGTAACTCATAGCGACTTCGTTAAATACACAACGGGGGTAAAATGAGGTATTTTTATAAGCACTTTCACAGTGCTTTGCAATTGTTTTTTTAGGTGCGCAATTTTCAAATGACATTACTCTTATGCATTTGGCTTGGGGCGTCTAAAAACTTTTGAATTTTTTTCAGTTATTTTTTTACGGTGATTTTTTTATAGTGGAGAATCTACGTGTGCTGCTCATAGTGAAGTTGGTTGAATGAAATTAGCAAAAAAAAACAGTTTTTTTTCCAATTAAATTTTTTACTTGCTGAATTAACTTGGACTAGAAGTGACATTTAGTGTTCTGATAAAATACGAATTATTTTTTACTAAAACACAACTTGAATGTGGTTCTTTTTTAAAAATGAATTTCTTTCGTTTTCGATTGTTTCAAATTTCCTATGTATTTCTATTTCGCAGTTTTATATTTTTACAAAGCCAAATCCAAACACATACACGAGTAATAAATGTTAGTCGATACAAGTTACTTAGCTTATTATATTCGTATGTTTCTGTTGGTTTCGGACGGGCAATCAATAACTCATATGTTACGGAAATTTTAGTTTGTTTTATTTACTCATGTGGTACTGTCCGTCAATAATTGTTTGCATCGATCCGAATATTAGTCAGACAGTGTCTTACATTCTATGAAATTCAAATGGTTCCTACCACGTCATTTTTTTGTGTTGTTCAATTCTTGCTTCGATGATTAATAATCATTTAATAAATTTCTTATGCTTAGCTTATTTTAAATATGTACATTTAAACGATTTACTTTTTTGGAATAAAAAATTAAAATTAAGGGAAATTATCAAAATTTTAACTACCTAAGTTTTTTTTCTGAACACTAAGGCCCGGTATTTCAGTCATGGATTAACTTTAATTTTTAGTTTATTCCCATAGGAACATTTCTTTTTATAATTGTTACTATGGGAATAAAATGAAAATTAAAGTTAATCCATGACTGAAAACCGGGCCTTAATAACTTAAACTAGACAACGAAATTTAGAACAAGTTTGTCATTTTGCATTGCTGCAAACCGTATGTTTAATTTGGATATCTGCGAATTGTAATGTACAGTTAACAAACAGCAGAGAGGGGAGATACAAAATAGCTGGTCACAGAAGGTAAAGTCGTTATCGTCTTGTCTCCGCCTCTTTTAAAATTTCAATGAAACAATCTGTATGTGTATATATATACAGTACAATTATTTTAGTATGTAACATATACCTATGTTGCTTTTTAAAATAATCATACCAATACCATGGCAAAGGTTACCACCTACCTATGACGAAACAATTTTAATATTTATTTTGTTAACAAAAACCACCAATAAATGTTTCAAATGTCCTCTTTCTCGTTTTAAAGAATGTGCTCAGCAATTATGTAATACTTACTGTAAAACTTACTAAAATTTTCTTAAGGTTTCGGGATTAAAATCATATCATAGCTGACTTTGACAGTGCATTTGTTTTGTTTAAGATTGATAGGAGTTTGCTTCCATATCCAGCAATGCATTGATACAATTATTTTAAAAATCATCATAGGCATATGTTGCATATTAAAACAATTACATTGTAAATATATTAAAAGCAACGGGATCAATGATTTTAACGCGTTCTCTAGGAAACTACAAGAACATTTCGTGCAAGGACTTCAAATATTAACTTTTATTAATTGGAAATCCCGTACACATGTACGCGTTATTTATTTTAATGGAACATGTGCTACCTATATTGACAAAAATCGCATAATTTATTCATTGACATCGATCTTGCACATTACGCACAATTTCCGCCTGCTTTTATGTAAAAACAAAATCGTTGTGACATTGAAACTAGCCGACAAAATTGAAACTTAAAGTTTGTAATTTATTTTTAAATTGTAAAATAAAATTATAAATTTTAGGTAAATGGTGAAAGACATCCTGGCGATGTGTATAAGGACTTCCGAGCGTCAGTAATGAAAATACTGGGCATGCAGGACAACCCCCCGGTTTTTAGTGACGGCCGAGAAGCCACAGTGCCCCCTGACGTCAGCACAGAACTTCCAAACGTGGTGAGAAAACACCAGTCCCCAAGACGGAAACAAAGAGCTATTATTTCCTTTCAACAGACTAAACCTAAGAACAGCGTTACAGTGGCGCCAGTTACGAAACCACCGCCTGAGCCGAGTCGACCGCAAACGCAAGTCCTTTCCGTAAACCCACAGCAGAGAACCGCTGAGTATGAAACTCCGGTGAAGGCGGGGTGGCCTCCGGTGCTCTGGATTATTGGTGGGCCAGGAAGTAATAAGAGCACGCTCTGCGATCAAGCGGCCAAAGAAACGGGGTGGGCCCACATTAGCTTGGGGAAACTGTTACGAGCAGCTGCGGAATCTCCTGATAAAAGGCAAGGAAGTGATGCAGTTAAAGTTCGGGAGAGCATATCTGCAGGAGAGATGGTTGGTTTGGACATCGTCATGAAGGTGGTAGAGTCACATATGGGGGCGAATTTAACAGCACCTGGAATCATCCTGGACGGATTCCCAAGAGACATAAACCAAGCGACGGAATTCGAATCGAAGGTGAGGAAGATCGTTTTCAATCTAAAAAGAACAAAGAATTCCTTCACACCTAAAATCTATATCAAACATCCCCTTATTTCTTCAGATGCAAAATTAATGGGAAATTGATCGACGTAATTAATAGTTGCAGCTAAAGTTACAAATTGTCGACTGTAATTTCCAAGGGGGCTCATAAAATATGCAGGAATTACTCAGCGCAAGGACGGAATTTATGACATGTTAAATGCCGGTTTTTTCGCTCAGTCCAATATTAATTGCCCAATTATGTTCAATTCTCATTAAAAACGAGCCCTGTGGAATATTAAAGAGTAATTCGAAACGATCATTTTGGAATCGTTTTTTTTTCAGTTCAAGCAAAAGCCAACGATCATTTTGCTGGATTGTTCAAAGCTGCAACTTGGGAGGGGAAGATTAGATGATAGCGTGACGGCATTTCGTCGACGTCTGGAAATCTTCAGGCAATCGTCTTTGCCTATGTTGAAAACCATGGACAACATTGGAAGACTTACGATTGTAAGTAAACGTTATTTATAAAGAAGTGTCAATTAGATGAAACGATTTGAAATCTTTACATTTTTGTCCTGTTTTCTATTTATATTTTATTTCGACCTCAAATGTCAGGTCAGCTTTAACACGATCTTTCTACCATTTAATTGTCAAGCAGGAGTTTTGGGAGAAAAGTTTCAATTGATAAGACTTCTTTTCTAGGTTGATGGCGACACAGACACAGCACCAGTCCAAGAAGACTTCAAGAATGTAGTTAAAGAGCACATACAGTACCTAAAGGACACGAAGGAAGCAGAAAACGTAAGCAACGGACACGTGGTTCAAAATGGTTACGGTTTGCCAAATGGTAACCATCTGGCTAACGGCCATGTCGTTGCAAACGGTCATATCCCTCGAAGAAGTGATGCTACCCTACACGATTTGGAAACGGAACCAACAGTGCAGACCATTAGCAGAACTGTGTCGAACGGCGTCGCAAGCGTCGTTAATGGCACGATTCGTATGGTCAATGGACACTTGCCAGTGAAAGCGCCAGGTGTAGGAAACGCCATAGTGAGAAATAAATATGACGACCTTAACGTAGATAGACAGGACAATATTAGGAATATATACGGCGAGGTAAACACCACGGACGGTCACATTTAAAACTCAGTATCACCATCAGTGATTTAGTATTGTGATAATAAGTATTTCTTAGTATAAGGTGTGCTCAAGTAAGATCTGCTCGTGCCTTTGCTCTCAATAAACTGGAGACTTACCTGAATATAATAAAACAAAACTCGACAGTATTTTTAGTAATAATTTTTTATAGATAGGATACACTAAATATACATATATTTATTTATGTACGTATATGGATAATAATTGTTAATGTTTCACTCCGCTGGTCGGACGCTGCTACAATATTAATACACATCAGTCGAACGACTTTAAAATCTAACGTAAATCGAACCGATTAAAGTTTAACGTGTAAGCAAGTGGCACATGTACACACGGCACTCAATTGGAGTCATTAACTTTGCATATTGTAATTATTATTAGAAAGCGATTACGTTCGATACCTCTAAACGTCACGACTTCAATATTGACTTTTCACCTATTTCTAATGAAAATTTTACGAGAACTAAAAAAAATTCTATATTGACATGACACCTTATTAATTGAAAATTATACACCAGTTACGCCAGTTAATAATTTTTTGTCTTAATTTCAAAAAATACAAGGTTACTGATATTTTTAAATAATACCGTCAATATTGAACGTTATCTGTTATACTTGAAATTCAAGCACTGATAAGTTTGAGGTACAATCTAAATTGAAAGACAATACACTTACACTTTGATAACTTTTTCTAAAATATATTTCGATAGTCTACATGTATGTTGGGTGGCTATGTATACGATACACCTTTCTTTCGTAAATAGAAACTATGAGTTTTTTATATCTTTGAACATACAATGTAAAAATGCAACATGAGCTTCAATTAGGAAATATGAAGATTTATTTTTTTAACAAAATTATTATAAGGAATTGTTCTCCTTTACGTTTTAGCGATTTCTTAAATATTCCAGACTTAATAGTATTCTACAATGCACAGATATTTTTCAAAGTTGAACAATGTTCAGATATATAAAAAAAACTCATCGTATATTTTCAATACTTATCTTAAGCAATCGTTCATGAGCAAGTTTAAGCAATGGCTTGTGCGTGAATGGACTCCTTTTATACACTGGGCTAATTTACGTAACTTTTGATAATTTTGTCTGTGGGGACATAAAAATTCGCACGTGCATCTCGTAGCTACTAAATTTATCGTAGTTTCGCGATGGATTTAGTAGCATGCGTGTGTGCATTAAATGAAAAGTAAATGGCACCGATATTTTGTAGTACCTTAAGAAACGTTGTATAGTTTTTTGTTTATTTATGCATTTTGATGTTACAATAAATGGATTAAAAATTAAAATAGTTTGTCTTTTTTTAATGCTAATACAGTACATACTGCTCATTCCCTTTATGTTTTACTTATCCCTGAAATGCATTTGTGTTCCGAGCGCTTTATATTACTGTCCACAATTATATGTTTAAGTATTATTGGTCCTTATTAGGGCAGAATTAAAAGTTATGTCTCCCTAATAAGTGCACTTTTACAGTTGAAAATGTAATGTAGTAATAATAAATAATTCTTTAATAATTTGGATACGATACTCTAAAAACTGAATGCAAAAAAAGTATACAATCTCATTTTCTAGATTTTAATATAAAACTCATCTACTAATTTAATGCATTATTTAAAAAATAAAAGGAAAAGTGATTATTGTTAAACTTTTAAATGATGAGGATTGGTTGATGCAGTAGGTAGGTAGGTATGCGATTAATTCTAGTGACTAATAAGTCAAATCAAGGATAGTTTATACTGGAATCATACGAAAAGAATAAAAATATAACTTTCGTATGGCAAATCTTCAGGTATATTTTATTCATGTTTTATTATTTATTAATGTACTTATTTAATTTATGTACCCAGTTGTAACTAGTTCAAAACTGACGCACGTTTACTTAATATTTTATGAAAAGATGTAATAGTTAGAAAAAAAAACTCTATTTCTCTGAATTTACAAAGCTCAACAATATTACTTATTAATTAATAGCAATTAGCAACTTCGACATAGAGAAGGAAAACAAATGGTGAAATAACATACAAATGTAAACTATATTACCACAAGGTACTTTTACCAATGAATGTTGAAACGTTTCTGCTGAATCTATTATTCTGTGAAAAGAAATTTAATGGGAGCAATTCGTTTCTACTTCACAGTATTTCAATGCACAGTTTATTTTAAGTGTTAAGGCGCTAGTCCATTTGAGACTAAATATTGTCGAGTAGCTCTCGAGATACTATCGGTAATACTCTCAGAAGTCTATCCATTGACGATGAACACGTCTGGGAGTATTTCGAAAGCTATTCGATAATATATTCTGCGTTTCAAAAGAAAAAAGAACCACCCTAAAGGAGTAAACGTAGAACTTTAAAATTGCATGGAGACAAAAGCTTGATTACATACGGCAGCAATTTGTTACTTCTCAAAGAAGTTATCTCTTAGTTATCACCGGACAAGTCTTTTTGTTTCAGTTACCTTCTTTATCGTATTATTACGCCGCATTAGTTTGCCTTTTTACTGGTGTACTTGTTGGTGCCTCTAACAATGCGACGAATGCGAAGACATGCAAATTTTCACCAACTTACGTCCTTTGAAAGGGAGCGAATTATCGGGATGCACGAAGCTAGCTTAAGCATTTGGTGACGTGTAAGTCGACCGCACGCTACTGTGAAACGAACTTGGAGAGATTGGCAGGAAGAATACCTAGAGCTCGTCGTGAAGTGACGTCCCAGAGCAACACAAGATCGGGAAGATCGCCTCTTAAGACGAAGTGCAATTCAGGACCCTTCAGAATCATCACGAGCTGTTGGAATCGATTGGGTAAGAGTAATTGGTCGAAAAATCTCTATGAGCACGATTTATCGCCGAATACGTTCATGCGCTCGTATCGTCCTTATTTTCGTCTACCTATCACAATACAACATAAAGCTACCAGACTGCAGTGGAGTCGAGAAAGGCAGCAATGTGACCATGAATGGGGAGAAATCATCTTTAGTGATGAATCCAGATTTTGCTTGTGGTATTCTGATGGGCGTGTACGGATTAGATGACCGAGAGGCCAGAGGCAAAATTTACAGTATGCTCAGCGTCGCCATGAGCTTTAACTCCTGGGATAATGGCGTGGAGGGCAATATGCTACAGAGGCAAGTCTCTCTTAGTATTCATTCCGGCCACACTAAACGCGAGAGTTACATTGATACAGTTCTGGAGCCTATTATTCTTCCATTTCTTCAAAACCTTCGAGAGCCTGTTTTCTAGCATGATAACGCGCGCCCTCATATTGCCCAGATAACTTTAGACTTCCTAGCAGAAAACAATGTAAACATTTTGTCTTGACCGCCAAGATGACCGGACTTAAACCCAATCGAACATGTCTGATGTCTATTGCTCTTTCCAATTATTAATATTGATTACATTGATCGCATGTTACTGTAAGGGCATTAAGATGTGTTGGTAGGGACCTAATACGCTGCTTTGAGGAACTCCAGAATCGATAGAATGCAAGGATGAGTACTGATCAAAATGCCAATGCCAGTTTTGAAGGATTTTAGAATAAAAATGCATTAGTTTTATATGTACATACAAGAAACATTTGAATGGAAATAAAATAAAGCAAATAAAAATGACAATGGCAGAGACACATAATTATATGTACTTGATTTACATAGAAACATCATTAAATTACATTTATTGTGAAATAAGTTGGAGTTCTTACTAATTTTACTATATATCGAACAAGTTATCAAAATGAGCGACGTTAGTTTTTTGTAGCATTAATTTTTAGGTAGGAAAGTAAAAAATGGGTGAATCTCTGGCGGCGAATCTAGGAAGAAGAAAGTTTAACTTACTTAATAAGTACGCACGATGAACAAGATTGTGCACTATTTTGAATATAAATATGATAGCAAAGATTTTTTTTCTATTTTCTAAAAAAGAATGTTGAAAATTGACGATAACTTGAAGCGGTCAAATCCTCTAATTAATTGTATGGAAGCAGCAGAAAAAATCGATGATACCAGAGGGCTGTCAAAAATTTCTATTACGTTATAAAATCGTATTACGGGGAGTAGGGCAATGAACTGCTATTTGACAGCAGAGCGGGTTAATCTGAGCAATCCGGCATTACCTATTGACTTAGCCACATATGTGGCTTACGGTTAAGGTGAGCTCGAATGTTTTAATCCGTGAATTCGAGATACTATGTAAAAATGAAAAAAAAAGAGGACCTCCAGTTATGTAAAAATGGGGTGCAGAAGATGTAACTGCAGTATAAGACAATGATCTAATTATCTAAGTAACTTGCTAGTAAAAGGTTTTTTTTTAAGTGCTTCATAGGATTTATTACCAATGAATCATAAAAAAGGCGCTAAATATTGAACCCCCTTTAAATGCACTAAAAACTATCTCAAAAACATACGAAAATTTGTTCTTTTAAAATTCGTATTTAATTTAGTAGTCAAGATCGATTTGAGTGAATGTTGTTTTGACACGTGCAGTAAGTACAGTCATTGAATAACTGAAATTATAGAAACAATTGTCAATGTTGATATGTCAAGAAATTTTAAGATAAAGTATTACATAGGAGATAACTAGTTATAATTTTTTTCGGATTACGTTGAAATGTTTTAGTTATAATTAAAGTCTCTGAATTTAATTATTTTTTTTTTAAATCGCACATGAGCGTAAAATAACGTATGGATGAAAATAAAAGGCTTGCTAGGAGAGAACAAAGTTAAAAACTTTTTTCTTAATAAACTTTTGACAAAAACTCAATAACTAGAAAGTTATAACAAGTTAAAATCAAAGTAATTAACAAGTAATCGTTACTAACAGTAGTAATAAGTAGTTCTAAGGTTCAAATTTGGAATATTTAAGAGTTAGTTGAAGAAAGTTTAGTTAAAAAAATTAATAGAATTAGTAACATAAATTAAAAATAATAAAAAAATAAAAATAAAATTAATAGAATTAGTAACATAAAAGTCGCGGATGTTTAATATTCTCTTTTAATACCAAGAAAAGTTTATTGTTAAGGCGTTGAAATGCAGGGTCAACATTTAGAATGCCTTTTGTGAATGATTTGCTTTCGATAGATTTAGAATTTATTTAATGATGAAATTGTATTTTGGAAAATAAAGTTTTATTAATTAAAAAGATTTGTATATGCTGCATTTGTAATTAATTTTTTACTGGGTACATACTTTAAAATTAAAGTATATTCTGATTTTTTTCTATAATACCTATCAAAATTCTAGGGTCTCTGTTAGAATCCTGCTGTTATCGCTAAATGTACGACAGAAATTTTTGAAATTTTCTTCTAATATTTGGATAAAGGTACCAACTTCAAAAACATTTGACAGGTCTTGTAGAAAAAAAAGGAGTGTAACAAAAAATTATCAGCATTTGCTAGAACATGTTTCCTAGGGAAGTTTTCTGCATTACTTTTGAAAGCTTTGGGCTTGAAAATAAATAAAACATAAGTTAAACATCTATAGACATTAAAGACTGGCAAAGAAATAAGTTTAATTATCAATATAAAATATATACGTAGGTATTTCACACATTTCTCATGTTATTTCATCATTTTAGAATAAATAATTAAGAATTTCTGCATAGAAAAACTTAAAGTAATTGACAACTGAAAAAAACATCAGTTTACCTGAGTATTCTATGATAAAATTTAATAGTTTTAGGACCAGTATTTTAGTCACTGATTTACTTTAATATTTGGTTTATTCTCATGCCTACAATCGTTTCTAAAGGAACAAACTAAAGAATAAAGTTAACTGGTGACTAAAGTACTGGTCCGTAAAAAAGTAAAGCCCTGGAGTTTGAAACTAATGACAAGAATCTTCAAATTTCTTGCTTCTGTCAAAAAATTTTAAAACTAATAACGTTTTCAATTGATTAGCTCCAAAGCACTCTCATGTAATAATAAGGAATGGAGATACTCTGAGATTGCTTTTGAGTAATCAATTGAAAACACTAAGAGAGCTTTCAATCAGCTTTCACAGATTTATTATAATTTATAATAAGAACACAGAAATTTTGGAATGCCAATGAAGTTTAAATTCAACATTCAATAAGTTCAAACCAAAAACTTTTAATGCGGATTGAACGAAGATTGTGTGAAACCAATATAAAACACTATAAAGGTTTAATTTCATCGGCACTTTGCTATTATTGCCAAAATTAGAGTTTCCATTCAATGTACACTTCTCTTATAATTTTCGTTGTTCTATTTTAATACGCAACAGAAGCACAGAAAAAGTTTGAAGTATCAGTGTTTTTATTAATCATTACTTACAAAAGCGAGAAAGTTTAGAATTTTGGTTGAAATTGAAACCAACGACTAAAAGCATGAATTTTGAATTTCAAAAAGATGCGTATATTCGAAACTTTAATATTACCAACAACTTTAGAATTCAGGGTTGCATTCAATTTGCTTGTTACAATATTCGTTGTTCTGTTCTAGTACATAATGGAAACGCGGGAAGATTTTGAAATGCTTGAACTTTCTGTTAGTTGTTGGTTTGCGATCTAGTTTCTATTAGTTTAGTTTCATCGACATTTTGCTATCGCGAACAACTTTAAAATTCAGGTTTTTAATATAATTTTGCACTTCTTATAATTACAGTAAAAATTTAAATATTTCAATTATTTTCGAGGAGCTTCAAAGTAAAGCATAGTTTTCGATCAAACTAAAAAATTGGTCGATGACATCATAACCATTGCAGGTGTCGCCCTGTACATTTAATTTCAATGTTATGTTATGCTTATAATTACGTAGTCTCTGATTGCAAGAACTGTTAAAATTGAATAATTAGATTACAGCATAAAATATAATTTATTGACGAAACTAGTTGTCAAAAACTACGTTTTGATTTGGAACTCCTCTTTTAGCATTGATACGTATTTCAATAGATAAGTTGTCATTATCAGTACACCAATAAGCACTTGTGGTATCTTTGGCACGGTTTTCGCCCCACGTAATCTCCAGTGGAAGTTTTACCAGCCAAAAATTTCATGAAGTGTTTGTATGTGCACTGAGGAAGACAGCTTAGTTGTTGAAACATGTATCGACGTTAAAAATAATATAATAGAAACGTTTTAATTTGTTAAAACCAAAGTCCACTATAATACATCTTTATATGTGTACTTTAATTGTTGTGTTTTAATACCTTTTTATACACAACAGAACTGCAGGGACAGTTTGGAGTGTCATAGTTTTTATAAATCATTAATCAAAAAGGAAAAATATATAAATTTGGTTAACAATGTAATCAATGATTAAAAGACGAATTTTTAATTACAATAAGCTAAAATCATTCTACTTTTGACTTTACCAACAACTTTACAATTCAGAGTTGCGTTTAATTTGCTTATTGCAATCTCATTGACCTGTTAGAGGTGCAATGGAAATGCAGAAAGATTTTGAAACTTTTTGTTAGTTGTTGGCTTGCGATTTTGTTTCTAAAATTAAGGACCACAAAGTTTTCATTTCGCCGACATTTTGCTATAGCCAACAACTTAAACATCCACGGTTTTCTTTGAAATTACACTACCTGCAATTTTCATTATTCTATTTTAATACATATATATTTTCAGGGTGAATAGAACATCAATTTTTTTCATAAGCTATGAAAGAGGGGTGAAAAATATTGTTTTTTTGACAATATCTTTTCAATCCTTTAAGTTATCAAACTAATATTTTAAACTTAGGTATAAAGCACCTAACTGCGCATTTGCAAGATGTTATCAGATCCTTCCTCCTTTTTAATGGGTAGTTTGAGGGTTAACTTTCACTATTTTATGCCTATTTTTTTTATTCTTTACATATTTCATGAAAACTGTGCAGGAAATATTCTTAAAATTGTTTGGCACAAAAAAGTTCTCTTGTTGCATTTAGATCAACCGCATCGTTTTCGAGTAATTGAGGTTTAAATGTAAACATATATATCTGTTGCGTTTTGTTAGTGTCATTTGAAACATAAAATCATCATTGAAATGCAACAAGAGGTCTTTTTTGTGCCAAATAATCCAAAGAACATTTCTTTCACAATTTTTTCATGAAATATGTAAAAAACTAAAGATAACATACTGAAAGTTACCCCCTCAAAATACCCCTTAAAAAGTAGGGAAGATATTATACCCGAGTTTAAAAGTATTAATTTGATTACTTAAAGGATACAGAAGATATTTTTTACCCCTCTTTTAGAGCTTCTAACTTCCTTATTATGAAAAAATGTATATGAAGGGATAACCTTGTTTTTTGATGTTCTATTCATCATTATCGGGAGTTGAATCACCGGTTATTATTTCTAATTCTTGTTTATTCATTTCAACGGTAGTCAATAAAGGGTCGAAAATTTATAAAAAAAGTAGACTCCTGCATCTTTCTTATTCTTGACTTTTGGATAAATTTTGGTTTCCTCTTGCGACCATTTCACACATTAATATACCTTCTTAATCAATAACAAATTAAATGAAAATATAAATAATCAAATTATAAAATTATAAGTAAAAAGTTAATCATGATTTATTTTTTAAAAAGCCAACTAACCAAATTTAATCAAGCCAATTAAAAGTAAATTTGTTTAATTACATAATAGAATTTGTCCTGGCAAGTTTTCAAATCTGTGCCAGGACAAATCCTAACCCAATGACACACAAACTTAGTTATTGATCGACGGTGAAATTTCACGATGAGATTTCAAGGGTAAACAGTTATTCGCGACGAGCAGGAAATGGAGACGGATTCGGTGAGTAAAAACAATTAAAATTTTCCGCTTTTACTCTTACGAATAAACCCAATTTACTCGAACAACGGTGCGCTTATTTTTAGGCCAGATTTTGTTTGTGTATGGTTCATTCAGGAGTTACGCAAACATAACCTCGATGTAACAGCGTCATCTTTGTTGACGATATTTCTTTTTTGTAACACCGTTTTATTGAGTTTAATTAATTAAAAGCGTTCTATTTGCTTTCGTTTTCGCGGGCTGCTATTTTTAGGTCCGCCGGTGAGGAATTTTTGTAGGTTCTGGATCCACTTCCACCATTCAGTCTACCACTTATCTTTCAGAGTTGTAGAACGATTTTATGCACTTACAATTAGTCATATCCTGTTTAATTGGTTTCGTAACACAGCTTTGCAGTAAGGTTTGTTTGTGGGCGTTCACTTTTTAAATCTTGTCTAAAATATCACATGTTTTGCTTAAGGTTAACAAGATGCGCGTTTTCCTATAGTAATTTGGAAAATATTCTCTGCATTGCGGATAAGATAATTTTATTTCCTTTTTGGTACTAAATTTAGTTAATTTCAATTTAGAAATTGCTGTTTCAATTTTGTTAAGCTCTAGATTTCAAAAATGTCAATGCGTTAATGTATAATTTTGGTTTTTAAATTAATTTTTCATTTGCGATACCTCTATATTTAGTTTACATTAAAAACTGTATTTGAGGTTTAAATCTTCAGTATTTTGTAACTGTGGTACGTATTTTGTTTGATATAATTAAATGTGTTAGTATAATTTGTTCTTTTGTGGTCATTCTGCTATTCACGGTGGTAATTAAATTTTTTTGTATTAATACGGACTACTTCGATTAAGTAATCAAATCTTGACTTTATTTTGATTCCAATTCCGCTTCTGACAATTCTAATTTGACTCCATAACACTAAATGCAATTTTGGCTCTGATAACTAGGACACTGGTGATTATTATCTCAATGAAGTAATAACAATAATACAACTAAAATCTGATGAAGAAAGGCAAACACCTAAAAAAAATACAAGGTGTGGAAAAATGTCGGCTTATGTTTTAATAAATGTCAAAATTCAATAAATCTTTACGTGAATTGTGAATTCACAATGATAGTCCTGGAGCCTGTTTCTCAAAAGGTACAAGACTTGTAATACAAGTTTTTTTTACAACTAAATTTTGTTTCTCGAAACAGTCGTTAACAGTTGATACTTTAAATTATATGTAATTTTCTACGAGTGTCAAGCAACCCTTCAAACTTATAAGTCGCGTAGTATACGCACAATAAGCTGAGAAATGAGCTTGTTTTATTTTATGAATTTAACTTTATTTAATGATTTTAACTTTATTTTATGAATATTTTTTAGAAAGATTATTATTTATAAGCTGTGGAGAAATGTGGTCAAGCGACTCAAGTGACGAAGAGGAGGAAATTATTGTAGTGAGAGGTCCAAATTTTTAGGAAAAGGATTGATTATGGACATATGGAAATGTCATGAATTTAATGAGAGGTTTCGACTTACAGCTCACAAATTACAGCTTCTACTGAACCTACTAGGTACCCATTTAGAGAGGCCCACTCACAGAAATCATTCACTGTCTGCCCAATCACAATTGCAAGTTGCTTTCCACTGGATGGGGACAGGTGCACAATATCATGCAAACGCAGACATGCATGGAATCAGCAAGCCCAGTGTGTGTAGAAGTGGCTGCTGTTAATAATACCATTTTCGCAATCTATGTTAGGTGGCCTGAAAATGTGCAAGTGGCAGCTGAACGATTTTATGCTGTTGGAGGAATGCCGATAGTTTTCGGCTGCCTTGATGGGACTCTGATCAAGATAGACGCTCCCAACGTAAACAAAGAAGTCTTTGTAGATCGTCATGGGAACCACTCGCTCACTTGTACGATTATATGCGGTCCAGATTTAACGTTTTATTACTCGTATGCTAATTGGTTGGAGACCTATTCCAAATGGAATTCTTCTAGGTGATTCAGCATACCCTCTGAAGAACTGGCTACTTCCTCCAATTGTAAATAATAATAATGATGAAGCAAATCGGTGATTTTTAAGAGTTCATAAATCTACTAGAAGGCTAATTGAAAATGCTATAGGTTTTGATTAATTAAAAGAATTAATTAAGAAATGCTTGTAATCATAGAGTTCTTCCTAATTTAACTTAATTTCTATCTTTGAAAATCCCGGATATAAGAATAATTTTTCTCCGCACTTACCAAATTAAGGGCTTTACACATTTGCAAGATTTTGTTCCATTCGGCAACTTTCATTTTTTTTTGTTAGATAGTCGAAAAATGCTCCGAAAAGAATGTCTTTAGAATCCCGTATTTGGCATAATACAGTCAGTTTGTTATCCCCGTCTTAGCCATTAGAAAACAACAAATTATGGACAGTTTTAATGGTTACGATAGGTCAATATTTTTGAACAGCCTACTTCACTTGTATACTTTTACTTATACACTTGTAAAAAGCTACAAGACATGTAATTTTCTTTTAGAAACAAAATTTACAAGTTCTTGTGAAATATTTTATGAATCTAGTAACTTGTTAACTTATAGTCTTGTGTTTTCTGAGAAACACGGTCCTGATATGATTATTGTACCATAATAGTGAATGTTTATAAATATTATAACTTTATGTTTTATGTTTTAAAAGTACCATTATCAGCTATTAACAACTTCGACATGCAGGCATAAAATGGAAGATTATACTCTAGGGCATTAAGGGTTGCTATAGTTTTAGACAAGTTAATACTATACAAATACGAAGTTGACATTTTTCACTTTATTTATTTTAATTTACAATGAAAGAACAGTTATTAAAATTACCAGTACTGAAAACACTTTTCCCATCTAATTGTAAGATTGCAATATTTGGTATTGAAGACTCTCCATTCCCATGTAAGGTTGCGGTATTTGATATTGAACACTCTCCAGCTAGAAGTTTCTCGACTTTATTTTTAGATGCGATACTGTCTTCTAAATATCCTTCCACAACACCGCTATTCCTCCAGCCGCCATGCCTCTTTAATGTAGTCATACTAGCCCCTGCATCTGCTAGTAAGGTGGCCGACGTTCTTCGCAAGCAATGACCTGTGTATTGGTTGGCATATTTCAAATTTAAATATTTTGCTATAGTAGCAGAGATCTTTCCAAATGTACTTTTTTCAACAGCCTGAGCACAGCAGCGGCCGTTTCTATAATTTACAAAGTACCTCCGTAACATGCAGCTTTGTGATCGCAATTATCCATATTTTCTTATCAGTTTCAATGAACTCATTGTTTCTTCATCAATAAAGGTAAAAATACGTTTCTTGTCGGTTTTTGTTTCGGGTATGGTCACAACAATAACTTGATCCCTCTCCTCTATATCTACCATTTTTACTTGAAATTTCCACAAACCTAACCTAGAGTTTTAAAATGTTTTCATGTCTTCCGTTGCTTGTTTCTCATTGTTTGATCATTTACTACTTTTAACATATTCATTAATTCTTCCCGCCTGCAACCTCCAAACACTCCAAATAACAACGCCAGTTTGATCATAAGAAACGTTTCGTTGCTTCCTGAATAAACTTTACCACTTCCTCTGGAGTTAGAACCTTCGATTTTTTGGTTCATATCCTTTAGATCCTTGTTTTAAATAGGCTACTAACTTGGGGTATTTTCCAATGTCGATATTTTGGTTCAGTAGTACTGTTTTCTTGAGCATAGAAAACTTTGCCCAGAGCGAATTTGGAGAAAACTTTCCAGACTGTAAATAAGTAAACAAATTACAATAATGATAACAATAACAACAATGTTCGACATACCAATTCTTCGAAGTATCCCAGCAAAACTGTTTCATTAATGAGTGCAACTCCATTGCCTGTCATCCATTTTCTAAATTTGTCAAATTCCAGTTCGTACAATCCTTTTGACTTTCGGGGCAGTATATTTTCCGTTTCTTTCGCAGCTTTTCCGGAATTTCTGCGGGAAGTTCAATGATTTCCTCATCATTCTTCTTTTTGTATTTCGTTTTGTCAGCGTTTTGTGCAAAACAAACTTTTGTTTGTTTATAAAGTTTTCCTAACTACCAAATTCACAAACCACTCGAAACGATAAACTTCATATAACAGATAACAATCATATCAATATTAAATTATTGTTCTTGAAGGTATAAAACTGGTGGTAAGACATAAATAGGCGTATGTACTACGGGCATTAATTGATATCTATGCCCTCTGGCGACTTAAAAGCTCTCGGCCCTAGCGGCCCTCGACCTTTTAAACTCATCGCCATCGGGCATAAACATCAACTTAACGCCCTTAATACATAAATAACTATTTCATACAAGTATTATTGGTGAAATGGAATGAAATTGCGATAGTTCGGTTTATTCCTATATTAACAATTATGATAACACCTTAAGGCAATAAACTGTCAAGTTAACTTGTGTTTGATAAACCGGGCCTAAAAGTATCATCCTGAGTTAAAGATTTAAAGTAAGGCGTCTAATTTGAAATCTGAAACAAACGTGATAATAGAGTTATAAAAATATCATAACAAGCTTCGAAAACTTCGAAAAATATCGTTAATTTTTGATAAAAACAATAGAAAAATGTACGCTCTAGGCCTAGTTTATTCATCACAAATCGATTAATAATTGCTAGTATGGGAGCAAACTGAAAGTTAAAGTTAATTTGTGATGAATAAACTGGACCTTAGTAATACAAGCAATTGTTATCTACAATTTGTTGAGGAATTCTTGAATAAAATTATATATATGAGAAATTTAAAAAAAGTACTTCTAGTGTGGAAACTTAAATAATTGTAGTGATTTTATAAGCACCCACAATTAGCCGATTTAATTTTTCATACTGAAATAACTAATACTAATAATAAAAAAGTAAGCGACTAAAGCTTAAAGTAAGCAATTAAATTAAATACCTAATAAAATATTTCCAAAAAAGTAAGTCTTCATTACTCTAAAAGGAACAAATACAAGACGACAAAAGTAAATTTAATACAGAAAAAGAAGTCAAGTAAATAAAATGCGCCTTTACACAAACGAAACTAAAATTAATTCTATTGTTGAGTAAATGCAGATGATTACTTTATAGAGAGACAATATATTTTCCGAAATATTGTTTTGCGTAATATTTAAAACATATTAATGCATGAAATGTCGTACTAAGGGACAATTTCAAAGTTTGCTTATTTATTATTTATACTAATAGAAATTATAGTTTTATTTAAAGTATTGAAAGCACTTTAAAAACTTAAGAATAAAGACTATTAGAAATGGTTACAATTTTTTAAGAAAGTAAGTGTAAAAAAAATTGAAATACGTTCAGCCTTATGATGTATGCGCTCCATGTTAAAATAACATGGGAGATTAACATAAAAAATAATTATAGTGATTCCTGTTCAATGAATTTAAGACTTTGTTATGCAATATTTATTGATCACCAATCGACTTTAATTATAAAATTATATTTATTAGATTAATGACAAATTTTTATCATTTAGTTTTCAGAAAATTATCAATGTATAGTCGCGAGCAAAAAAATTAGTCGTCAGTGTCATTATTTAAAACAGTGACAAATCGTATATCGGCTGCAAGAGTGTCATAGCCAGACTGCGGACATTTCAGAGGACTGAAAAGTGCTCATTAATTGCGTAGCTATGGCACCGCTCCGAAATGTCCGAACATAACTCAAAACTGCAAAGTTTCCGTGACATGCAAAAACAATTCCATTTTTGTCCATCAAAACTCGAAATTTGAAGAAAAATTGTTTTAATAATCATATCTTCAATTTCTTTAGATGCATATGGCATATTTATTAAGGTATATTTAATATGATTTATTTCGTATTTCATTCTTTTTTGGTGTTGACATTTATCAAAAGTTCTGGGTTAGACCACTCATGCAGCCCATGTGTGAAATGTTCTATTGTCAAATGGTCTTGTGGTCTTGATTATTATAAGCTCTGTATGTAAAGCGACATGTGTTATTTGTTAAATTGGATAAAATATAACATACCTGATCAAAAGACAAAGAAGATATTTTTAATTATTTTTGTTTCTTAAGAAAACTGCGAGGTTTCTGTGGTCGATGTTCATCTTCAAGCGTTTTCTTTATAATTCTTCTCTTGCCAAAGTTTTCAATTTTCGTTACAAAATAACTTATCAGGGCCGTTGCTGCTGTCTTTCTTACCACCGATTATTTTTTCGCTACTGTTGCTTTGTGGAGTCTTTAAAAAACAGCAATTCTTTTGTAACAAAGGACGAAGGATTGACACTGAATTATTAGTGTCTGGAAGCCCTGTAGTCCTGAAGACAGAAAACAAGTTTTTTTATCCTTCAGGGAAAAACTTTTTTCTTCATCTTTTAGGCTTTTGTCTTGCCATTAACCACTTCCGTTTCATAGCTTAAGAATTTGGAATAAAACAAACAAAGATAGTCCTTAAAATTGCAACTATTTTCTAAATGGTTCTAATTTCTATGAAATTTCAATATCTTCTTCTAGGTTCTTGTTTGTTTTCTACTTAACCATTAGGAATGTGAAATAAAACAATTGACGACAATGCTTTTCCAAGTCGTTCCAATTTCTTTGAAATTTCAATAGTGTTGGAGATTTCTTTTTTGTTTTCTCTAAATTTCTATGTCTTAGCATGTCTTAGCATTTGTAATTCGCCTGTGCCCCAGGCTATTTGAACTCTTGCAACATTGGAACACAATTACAATAGAACGCATTAACGATCAGGATTGCCAACCTTGATTATTCTTTGCAAAGTGGGCGTTTGTCGATAGATTTTCTTAGTTTGCTGACTATCCCTAATTGAGTGACATTTTTCTCGATAGGTGAGATATAGATTTATCTGATTCTGATGAAAGCTAAAACTATTTAGAATCAAGAATCAGCTCAAATTCAGAAAACGTGAAGTGGGAATCAAAAGAGACGAGATAATTTCACTCCTCCATTGTTCAAAATCATAACTAATTTTGGGTAACCGACTAAATGGACTAAACTCAAAAGATTTACTTGCGTTAAATTGATGTTTCGTTGAAAAATTGATAACAGAAATTGTAACATAACAGAAAATATTGCTTTAACCACCACTAAAGATGTTATCCATTAAAGATATCGCATTTAACTATAATAAATTATTATAATAATAATTATTCTTTGTTTGGATTTGTTTATTGGTTACATACTTGATAAACTGTGTTAATTAATTTGCAAGTTTAGATTATGATTCTTTTATATTATCTACGTCATTTCGTATTTTTAATATTATGAAATTTCTTGCTTTAAAAGAAGCAAAATCCACCATTTTTTACTTGACATTTCCACAAACCTAACTTAGAGTTTTAAAATGTTTTCATCTCTTCCGCTGCTTGTTTCTCTTTGTTTAATCATTTACTACTTTTACAGCTTTTGTCCATCCATTCTTCTACTAACGTATCTTTCATAGCCTCGACTTTTTCTTTATCGCAGCGTAAATTATATTAGTTTAAACTCTAACTTTATGCGTGGTTCTTCTCGATATTCCGTAGGCTTCTCATTTTGGTCAATCTTCTTTACATTCCATAATCGTCTATTTGTTATACCATATATCAACGATTACTCCATATATTTCTGTGTTTAATTCTGTATTATTAAATGTTTACTGTTCCACATTTCTTACTTAACGTATTTTTATTTTGCTAGTTACTTCATTGTTAATTTTTTGCAGACCATGGCCTTAAGTATATCACTGTTCTTTGATATTATTATTATTTGTATAAACAAATCGGGTATAAACTCGATTGGAATTGGCACCCTTGTTAAGGATTTTGCTTTCGATGCAGTAGTTTCTATATTATATTTTTCTTTGTTATCCAATAGGTCGCAAACCTGCTGCAGCACTTTTCTACAAGCCAATCCTTCACTAAGTACGTCGTTCTTCGCTAATTTGTATAAAGTTGGTTTAAATTTCACGTCTGGTTCTTAAACCGGTCTTTTTAGTACAATTCCAGTACTATCTGGAGAGCGTGTCAAATCTTCGAGAATCAACAGAATCTCCTAGATAACATGCTACTTATAAAAAGTATTGTTCCATTCATACATTTTATATCTTATTCCTTAAGCTGTTTACTGCTTTATCCATAATATATTGGCCTATACGATGACGGAGTTGTCCTGTACAGATTTTTATGAGTTAGAAAAAGCGCTCAAGGAATCAATACATTTTGAATTGAGAGAAAAAACTTCCTTAGTTCAAATACACTTCAATATTTTTTATTTAATTCACTCATCAAAAGTTTCAGAAAGACGTAGTATTAATTAAATTAAACATAATGACAGAGTTTAGAGCTAGATTGTAAAAGTAAAAAGCAACGAATTATAATTTGGTCATAATTTATTATAGTTAAAATGCGATATCTTTAATGGATAACATCTTTAGTGGAGGTTAAAGAAATATTTTCTGTAATATTATAATTTCTGTTATCAATTTTTCAACGAAACCTCAATTTAACCCAAGTAAATCTTTTGAGTTTAGTCCATTTAGTCGGTTACCCAAAATTAGTTATGATTGTGAACAATGGAGGAGTGAAATTATTATTCGGATATTCGATTTCTTGAAATCATCTATTACAGAATTTAAAAACAAAATGTGAAAGCTGATGTTCGAGACATGAATTAAAGAACAGGTTTCGGAAAGCACGGAAAAGGAAACCTAATATTACCGTGAAAGTTTATATCCGTCCTTCTGTTAATTTTTAAAGACAATTTCAGCAGCTGGCTTGCAATTACTCCTTCCAATCAAAACTACAGCGTGAAACTTGTAATTTCAGTTCGAATGATGTATACAATATTTAAGACAAACGGTATTTTGCACTTAAAAGCTGAGCTTGTTTGGTTCACAAATGTTACATAAGTATGATGGTTTAAAAATTGAAAAGTAATAACGAAAAAATTTTTTTTTAATATTACGATAATGATAAATAATATTTAGGCTAGACTTCTTTGTTAAATTTTCATATACCAAATGAATGCCATGATTCATTGCAATTACTAATAAATTTTCATGCAATACTAATTATTATGTGGGAACTTTGTAATTTGTAACAAACTTCATAACAAATCGATCTAATTTCCTACAACTCTCTATGAATATAGACTGAATAATTAAACAAAAATATTTCTTACCGTTATGAATTTTTCATTTTAATGTTACACGATGAAAACTATTAAAACTGGAAACTTTTAAACATCGATCCATACGCTAATATTTAAACAGAGGAATGTACCATTACGAGGCTCGGTTGTATACATCTTCTGGTCTGTAGGAGATTGACATTTGTTTAGTACTTTTTAAAAAAATGACACTTGAACGCAATCTGCGAAGGTCTGCGCAAAATACTTTAATTTCTTAATCAGGCGTGCATTAAAAATTCGTTGAGGTCAAGTTCTAAGACCTCTTATCTTCATTAACCTTTTGGTCCAATAACACAGAGAAAACTAACATCGGTGTTTAGTCAAACCGAAACTTTTCAATAATGTTGCTAAAATTACTGTCCAACAAAGTGTTACAACGCGCACCAAAATCACTGACCAGTGTGAAATTCGTGAATTTCGTTTCGACTACCGCCGATGTGTCCTCAAAAATATTCAGCGTCGTGCCCGAACACGTTGAGATACATCCGAAATTCATAAAAAGGTTTTCCTTGCCCAAATGTGGGGTATCTTTGCTGACAGTAAGTTTCCGATTGATTAAAAGTTCCATTGAAAAAGAAATCGAATATATTTTGCCAGGTTTTGACGTATTCATAATGCAATAAAGTTGAAAAAATTCTCCTTATCTAAATATGGGGTGGCTTTGTTAACGGACAAAAGTAGAATCCAAAAAGAACTCGAAAGTGTTTTCTATTTTTTCTTACTGTTTTCTATGATTTTGACGTAATTATACCAAGTTGAAGTCCGCAATAATAAACATAAAATAAATGCGTTGTAGTGAGTTTATTTTCTTTATGTTTATTCCAATTCCAAAACAGGACAACGATTTACTATTTAATAATTTACGTTTCTTGTTTCAATGCAATCATGAATCATTGCAGTAAATTTTTTCATTCGTTTTATTTTACTGATTACTTCACAATAAAAAATAGTATAAAATTACTTTATAATTTATAATTCCATCAAAGACATTAAAGTATTTTGTAAAATTAACACAAAAATATCAGTTTTTTGACTTTATTTGCTTTAATTAAGAAATCACATAAATGAAAAATAAAATAAAATGATAATGACTTCTAATAGTTCTCATTTTAATTTAGATTTAAAGATTAAAACATTACTATCTAAGCTCGGCAAAAATTATTCGTACAAATTCTAGTTTTCCTAATATATTCAACAAAGGTAAATTTTTTAAAAGCCGCCACAGCAATGACTTTTTATGACTTTAGAATGTCAAAGTATTTTAACAGGTGTCAAGAGATGTTAGGTGTTGACAGTGTCATAGCGAAAAATACGAGCAAACCGAAAGCCAAAATATCTTGCCAATGCAAACCAGTTAAGGTAATTAATTATAGTAAAGTAAATTATTTAAACTTTGAACTAAAATTAATGAGGTTTTTACACTGGTCAAATTACTGCTAGTTTGATGTGATCATTCCACTGTAAAATGAGAAGTTAAGAATAAAATTAAAAGCGCACATCTTTAATGACTTTCATCAAACGTGTTTCAAAAATATAAATCTTCAAACTCGATATTTGTAATAATTAATTAAATATATATATTTTATTTTACCATAGAGTTACAATCCATGAGAAATTGGTGCAAACTCTGGAATAAATAAACATGGTATCTCTGCTAAAACTTTTCACTTTAAATATTTTTCCGTTGCATCTCTCCCTTGCTCTTTGATATTTGAAAAGAGACATAGCAGAGGGTTGAACAGAGGAGTTTTACATTAGAAAAGTTAAATCAAGATTGAGCAGTATTCACGATGTTTCCCAAAAATCTCCAAAATTAGCAGTTTGCTTCTCTTAGGCCCGGTTTTTTCATCTCCAATTAACTTTATCTGGCGATTAATTCCCATAGTAACGATTGTGATCACAATTGTTACTATGGGAATAAACCGTCACATAAAGATAACTGGAGGTGAAAAAAACCGGGCTTAGCACAGTCCGCATTTTTTAGAAATGAATCAATAACGGTGAAAAATGTTTGATTAAATATCAGAATCAAAAGTCCTTCTAAGTCATACTTGAAACTAACCAAAGGAGTTTATTACTAAAACAAGGATTTATCTGTATTTTTAGGCCCTGAGTCATCTTTTTTAGTCGGACTCCCGAGTCGTAGAGTGATGGATTAAGGGCCAGTTTCATAATAGAATTTAAAGACTTTAAAATTAAAGTCACATTCAGATGTGTAAACAAATGTGTTTTCGTATTTGTTTTTACATCTGAAAGTGATTTTAAATTGAAAGTCTCCTTTAAATTCGATTATGAAACTGGCCCTAAGACATAAAAATGCACCTAAATCCTTGCTTTAGTTATTATAATGTGTCATAAATGGATTGTCAAAAATGTGTCATGAATGGATTGTCAAAGCTATTGGAGGTGGAATGTTTTAACTGAGACGAATTACGGTGGAGACGTAGTTGCATTTTATCTTTTGGATAATTAACGATAATATAAGTTTTTTGCTTCGTTATACCGCGTGTCACAGAAACACCGCCTGTGCTCTTGTGATTCGATTCAGGTAATCGAAATGAAAGAATAATTAAAAGTTCCGGTTTGCCTTCCTTAACGAATTATTCAGAAAAAAGGCGAACGTGATGTTGAAAAACAATTTTATTGTGAAAGTGTTCTAGAAAATTAAGAATAGAAAAACATATAAAAATTTAAGTATAATTGTTTTCTTTTTTTTAATAACTCTAATGAATGCAAGCTGGAACTTTTCACTTCGATTTGTTTCAGTTTCCCGAATAGAATCCGACAAGCAAGAGGCATTAAATACTTATGAGACACTTGGTCTTATTAATTTTTATTAAAATTAGTAATAAAAAAAATCAATATTCTACCTGAGAGAAAACTATATTGCGCACCCTTTTATGCGTTGAAAACAAATATACTTGAGTGACCTTAAGAAGCCGAGTTGTTAAGAATAATTATTTAAATTAGTTAACAATCCAAAAATTGAGTTTTATATGAAACTCATCAAGATTTTGGTTGAATAACGTAACTATCTCATTTTTGTTGAGAAGAAGAGGACATATCGGTTTTTGAAAGTCACCTCTACACATGACACTTATTATTGCTCAATATTTTGAACAAGTACTTATTTTTATTTAAGTAAAAGTTTCAGACTGATGTGATAAGAAATAGCAGACATAAAATTGCGTTGGAATGATACTTTAAAGGGTATGTTATATAATTGAGTTGTGTTTTATAATTTTCAAATGATTATCTATCAATATTTTATAAAATGAACTGTTTACTTGTAGATCGGAAAAATTAGTCAGATAGTGCACTGATTAGAACCCTTTTGTTTATTTATCAAAAAATTATAGGATGTTCCACCTCGATAGCACAATACTTTACCAGCGTATTCTTGAGCCGAAATCAAGTACCAAAGTTCTAATAAACATATATCTGGTAGTACATCGTTTCCAAAATATTCGCAAATTCAATTTCTATGATACTATGACATGATATTGCGCGTTTTGTTGGTGTTTAAGTCAAAATTCATTCGATTCCAGACTTTCGTTGCCCTAATTTCTTTTTTTTTGTTATACACTATGATTTTTAACGATTGAGGATACTTTGGCGCTATAGCTTTTATTGTAGTGCACGTTTTAATTGTGGCTACGATGAACAAGTATTGATTATTTAGTGTTATACTTTTGAAGAAATTGTTGAAATTATTGAAAACCAATTAATAGGATCGTTTTAGCTTCTAAATAGGCAGTTTCAACTAATTAAATTCAAGAAATTTTTCGTGATATGTTGCTATGACACGTTCTTATTTTATGCACGGCGGAGTGTCTGCACGTTATCCTTTAAAAGACATTATTTGAAACACCTTGCGATTTGAAACGTAACGTAATAGAAGCAAATGGAACAAAAACTACCCATTAAGATTTCAATAGGGAAGCGAGGAACACCATAGTTTACAGAAGAGATAATGGAATTAGCTCAAAAGAAAAGAGAAGTTTTACTTATTCTAATCACAAAGGCTGACAATGTATAGATATGAGAAATATTGTCATCATCCTCGCAGGTGCAAGGCACCGCTAGGGGGTAATGCCACGCGTCGCTGCATTACCTACAATTTCTATTGTTTTAATTTTACTTTAAGTTGGTAGTGTAGTACACTGTTAAGAGTAGGGGGGCTCGCGCCATGTAAAGCTTCATGGAAATTAAATTAATTTAAAAGAAAGTGTACTTACCCCTCTACAATAGTGAATTAAGTCGGCGTGGGAAAGTGAAGTTAGTGCAGGTAACTTTATTCGTACACCAAAAAAATCTTTCTTAAGGAAACACACTTTATTTCCCCTAAATGAGATCCCCGTGGAAGGCTCGCCACCACAACCGTCTTGGTCACTCAAGATCCACTCTTCTAATTATTCTCACCTTCTGTTACTGTCTTTCTTAAGCGACTGCTCCCTCTGAGTTACCCCCTAGCTGTGCCTTGCCTCTGGGAGGACTGTGACAATATAAGCAAGACCGTAACGAAGCAAATACAGAAATCAAAAGATCATATTGGGAAAAATTTTCAATACAACTCGAGCATGATTATTACAGTTTACAGAAGCAAATGTGGTACCCCATTAGAAATCAAAGAACATATAAATGGAAAAAAAGTGAAGAATGGATTCGATACTTCACAGAGTTACATTACATTAAGTTAAACAGAAAGAGTTAAACAGAAAGAGGACAAAATAATAGGTAGTACAGACGAAGAAGTCGTGGAGGTGTCTCCTAAATTTAGAAATAGGAAATCTCCAGGCGAAGATGAAATGGGATACTTTTCGAAGCTATCTGTACAGTTTTATTTGTCTGTTCAAAGGTATGGGACATCATCAACTTGAAGTTATACGCTATATGTTATACGCGGACGATGCTGTGTGAGTAGCAGAAGATGAGGACGATTTGTAGAGAATGCTATTGCAGTTTAAAATACTTATAAGTACTGCAGCTTGAAAAAAATAAGGACATTGGTGATTTCCAAATGTCCCACAAGACGTAAGCTAATAGTATAGCACAGGTCATGAAAATAAAATACTTGGGAACATCAATTATAAGCTACTGAGATATAAATAGTGAGATAACAAGGCCGATTGAATTGCAGGATGCCTTAACCAAACCATATGACGAGAAGGAACAAAGTACTCGTACTAAATAACCAAATAAGAAATGAATCACAATGAGACGCAGAGAATGGAAGTACCACGTACATGCAGAGAGAGACAGACGATAGAATAGTTAAGAAATCAAGTGACAATAGACCAACGGGAAACAAAGGCATAAAACATCCTAGAAAGAGGTGGAAGGAATGTTCAAGGAAGATCGGGGGTGTCATGGCTACCTCGTTTACCAGATCTAAACCTTCTGACTTTTGTAAGTGGGGTTTCTTAAAATCCTCACTGAATTCTGAGCCAATTCAAAATTTGGATCAATTATGAAAAAAATGATTATCAGAATTTCTTGCTTAGTTTACGCCCAAGGATGCGCTGGTAAAGTATTGTGCAATCGAGGCGGCACACGAAGTATATACTAACAAAAGGATGTGCTGTAATTTTGTATTTTCCACTGTTTACTATATATTCAATTTACTATATACTCGGTGTTTCATTGAAGATGCAACAAACTTGAGGGACACGTTTCTGACATTATTTTAAACAAAATATCTTAATAAAAAATTTTAATCGGAGCAAGTTGAAATTTGCATAATTTGGAGTTGATGTTTTTTGAAATACTGTAGCGTGCGGAATCGTGAAACAAAACCGGCGATCTAAATTGCATTTATGAATGGCACACAGCTGCCAAGGGGTAATAAATCTCTTAACAGCGAAGAAATTTATTTTGCCCTTGACCGAAAGCTCGGTGTATTGAACTTTGCCACACGTCGAATGCAGCAGCGATGTGAAATCGCGTGGATATTTAAACTTATTTCATTCAATAATAATATACAAATATGTTGTCGCACATTCTAGGGCAATTAACCAATAAACCAATTTCGTATGTGAATGAGTAATAATCCATTCATTCTTATGCTAAAAATATGCGACTTTGCTTTCCCTTCGATTTTTTTCTAAATGTATTCATTACAGAAAAAATTTTACAAAGACATCTACCCGCATACCAAGTTTGATGCATTATCAATGAAACACCTAGTAAATACATATTAATCATCAATAAGCTCGTGAAAAGGTAGATTAATTGTAAAATTTTTTTAGTATACTTCTGATGGTAAAGGTACGGACTGACTTTAATGGATTTAAGTTAGAATCAGGAAATTTAAAACATGTAAAAAGCTAATATTTTTTTGGGTTTTATTTTCTGGACTTTATTTCCGTTGTTCTAACTTATTGCACATTTCATGCATACTGCTTGCCTAATTATGCTTCAAGGTTTGGCGATATAAAAAAATTATGCAACGCTGAAACCACGTTATATTATTAACTGCCGTCGTGTTACTGGCAGTGTAACCGCACTATAATGGGTATCCTTATTTTCGTAGCACATTACTATTTCTATTAAATTAAAGCGTCCGTCATTCTATTTATTCTAGTCCGAGCTCGATCGCGTGGCATAGTGGAGGTGAAGTTTGTTTTTTTTATTTTCGATTTGCCTTGATTATCCAGCTTCATGGTGAGTTTATTTACTCAGTTCACGAACGTAAACAAAATGACCAATTCACATTTTGAGAATATTATTAGCGTACACTTATAATATCAAAACTAAAAGTGTCATCACTTTATTAAAAAAAAAATCTAAATTAATAATTTAGTATTTACTTACGAGTCATTGTAGTAAATGAGGAAATGTTCAATTTATATGTGTAGTTTAATTATCCTGCGGTCGTGAAATAATAGTTTGAACATTACACGGTGTAAGATCTAAAAAATCAGTCACAAAAGAAACTATAACAAACCTGTCAAATAAATAATACCTAAAAATGTGTAATCGCTGAAAAAAGTAAATGTTTACTGAGTTATGTAATGCGAGGTGCTATCCAAAAATTCCTGGCATTAGTCCATACAAGTAAATGTTAGATTTATTCCCTTCATAATTGCCATGATCTTCATTACGGAATCATCTTTTGTCTTAAAACGCCAATTTTAGAGCTTTAATTAAACTTCAAATGGCTGCTGGAAGATTTGTTTTTGTAGTATACAAGTACCGTTTACAATTTTTGAAACATCGCAACATCAGAGAAGTCTAACAAGTGAAGTTCCCAACCTGAAAATTAAAAAAAATTGAAACTTTGTGGGTTAGTAGTTCACCTTAGGGTAAGCACGGAGCTATTTTTTTATCGATCCAAAAACGCTTTAAGCGGGGAAAAGCATCCTTCAAAGTTTCTTCGATTTTCGGTTTTCTGCGAATAACTCGGTAACCAGCAAAGATAAAAATTAAAATTATATGGCAAAGTAGATTATAATTTTAGGACGTTGTTTCTTGCATGTAAATCTATGTCAAATTGTGCAAGAACTACTTTCCAAACTCGAAAACCATATACGTCCAAAGGTTGGATCATCCCTGCAGTTTTCTTTTGGTATTGTAAATATTTGAATATCTTTATATTCATTTGGCGGTACTCTTTGCTGTAAAATAGCAGGACAATGACCTGTCCACGAATCTAATAGTAAAATACTTCCAAAATACATCCAAAAACCAACTTGTGAATAATTCGTTAGTTAACTTTCCAGACAATGATGTTTTTGCCACTACATTTGTTGAATGAAATAAAGACTCTTGAACGCGGGGTCCAAATCTTCCCCCTGTTTCTTTAAAGACGATATATAAAGGAGACATAAGTTCACCTGCAGCAGAAATCAGTGGAAGAATTGTATAACTGTGAGTGGTTAATTGTACAGATTGCACTACTGCTTCGACGGTTTTAGAACCTTGGGGAGCTAAAGTGCGAGTTGAATGTAACACTAGCTGAAATCCACTTTCATCTGCATTATATATATTCTCTATACCATAAGTTTCTCTATGTTTTTGTATTTTATTTACAAAAGTGCCCGCAATTTCCTGTAGTTTTTCTGTACTGGTTCCGTATGATCTGTTGATAAATTTATTAATTTTTCGTGATACAATCCTATATGTCCTTTTAAAATGCGATATCCATTTCTTTGATGCTTTAAAGTCTTTTAATTGAACATTGTCATTAGCTTCTATTAACCATTTTCGTAAATGCATATCATGAACTATAGCTCCCAGTTCCATTGCAGTAGCGAACTTATTACATACATAATCTGCTATTTTTAAAAGCTTTTCCCTTCGTAAAGCGCTTTGTTCTTATGATTTTTCCCACCTGTACAATTGTGGAAGCGACTGGACTTTTTTAAACCGATGCCGTACCGCAGATAAAGATAAACGACCTCTTTTTCCACTTTTCCAATAGTTGACAGCATCTTGTTTGTAATCACACGTAATGGTTCCTATATTGTCTTCATCTGTACAAGGTGTTTGTTCTTTCTCTATAAACTCTCTTTGATCTTGAAATTGAAAACCTACAAACATGCACAGATTTCCTTTTCGATCAATTTATATGTAACGGCAAAGATTCGTTATCAGTCACGTGATATCTCATGCATTTATATAAAAATCTTTTATCAATTTTATTAATTAACGCGCGTTTATAGATTGACAATGAATGTATTGATTAACTTATTGATAATTTTAATTACAAAAAATAAGACAAATCACGTGCAGAATGAGTGATACCTGATACTGCACAAATGAATAAAACACTTTAAGTACTATCATTATTTAAATCATTTTCTTGTTAAAAAATAATTTCAATGTCAATATTTTGGTGTTAATTTTTAATTAGAACTTTATCAAACTAGACAATCGTGAAAAATATGAAGGCGCACAGGAAAGTTCCAATTCAAGAACTAAAAATTAAAGAAAGTATGAGACGTGTTTTCATCCCCTAAAAATTCTTTTCGAGTGTTAAAAAAATTTGGCTGCACTCAACCAGGGCAATGAATTATTTTTTTGACTTCTCAGATTGGGGTGGCAGGGGTAAGTTTTGATTTTCAAACTGTAAGGGGTGACAGTTTTTACATAAGTGATAGAGCATTGAAAGACAAATATTTTGCCATATAATTTTAATTTTTATCTTTGCTGGTTACCGAGTTATTTGCAGAAAACCGACAATAGCAGAAATTTCGAAGGGTGCTTTTCCCCACTTAAAGCGTTTTTGGGCCGATAAATGGCTCCGTGCTTACCTTAAGGCGAACTACTAACTCACACGAAGTTTCAAATTTTTTTGAATTTTGAATCTGTACGTAAGAACCACTCAAGATATATACGACCTGGAACGCCATCTCATATATTTATCACCTTGAACGGAAGGTTGTTTTTTTTTGCTTGAGTACCTCTCAAAGTATTTACCATCGGGAACTCCGTCAAAATCATCTTGTTTATTTATCCTCCTTAACGGAAGTCTGATTCTTTGTGATACCTGAGTACATACCACTCAATGTAACCACGATTTGGAAATCCATCAAAGTCATATCGTATATTTATCGCCAGGTTGTTTTTGGTATGTCAGTACTACACAAAGTATCTTTGAATACTTTGGATTTGGAACACCATTAAAACCATCCCATCCCAAAACCGTCCTGGTTCGTTTTGGTAAGTGAATATTATTCAAAGTATCTATGATCTGAAACTCTATCTAAACCAAACCTAATTTAGTTTGATACTCAAAAGAGCTGGAACTCTCGTTACCAAAAGCCTGATGACACATTTCATAAGTTGAATGCTATTTTTTGCAGGATTTTGATGGTCCGCCTCGTGCATTCTGTTTTTCAACAAAAACTTGGTTTTTTCAATATGTCTTTAACGGAAGCTTTGCTTTTGTAATACGTGTGTTACTTGAAAAATAGATTATCTGTTACCAAAAGCCTGAAGAAGCATTTAGTAAGTTCCAATGGAATGTGTTGGTCAAGATTACTTGATATATATACATCAGTTTCACCAGATTCAGATTCATAAAGCTCAAAGGCTTTTATGCACGAGGTCAGGTCGGTTGCTAAAAAAACCTTTAATTTCGAGAATTTTTGAATGACACCGCTTATAAATAATCAACCACTATCAAATAACTTTTGCAGTCGATTGCAACTGGGAAAAGTAGTCCGTATGTTTAGACCTAAAAATAATCCAATAATCCACAATCACTGGACCTTTTTGAATTGAA
This sequence comes from Serrognathus titanus, assembly GCA_039766575.1. Classification (NCBI taxonomy): domain Eukaryota; kingdom Metazoa; phylum Arthropoda; class Insecta; order Coleoptera; family Lucanidae; genus Serrognathus; species Serrognathus titanus. Next base: position 46,811,248 of record CM077914.1, on the reverse strand, counting down.
GAATCAAAGAACTTAACGTGATTCTTTTTTTTTTAGGATAAACCAAAAATTGACGTGCCCATTCTGTGGGTGCTAGGTGGACCAGGCGCTGGGAAAGGCACACAATGCGACAAGATAGTCGCAAAGTATGGTTTCACGCACTTATCCACAGGTGACTTACTGAGAGACGAGGTTTGTTCTCAAAAACGAAATGTGCCTCCAACATAATTATGTCTTCTTTAATTTAGGTGAAGAGCGGTTCGCCTAGAGGCAAAGAACTCTTAAGCATAATGGAAAAAGGCGCGCTGGTACCGATGGATGTCGTCTTGGAACTCCTGAAAGAGGCGATGTACAAAAGCCTACCGACTGCGACCGGGTTCCTGATTGATGGTTACCCGCGTGAGTACCAGCAGGGGATACTGTTCGAAGAGAAAATTGCACCAGTCGACATCATCCTCTTTTTTGACGCTGATGAAGATGTACTTGTTCAGAGGTTATTGGGTCGAGGTCAAACGTCAGGTCGAGCCGATGATAATCCAGAGACCATCAAGAAAAGACTGCAGACTTTCAACGAGCACAATAACGAAATCGTGACTAAATACAGCGGAAAACTTAAGAGGGTTAGTAAGAACTTAGCTTATGCACTTTTTAGGTTTGGTTACACAATTTTGGATACAGAGGAACGCATTTCATACTTTAAAGTATGCAATTAACGAGAGTCTTTTTTAATTTTTTAGATAGATGCAAGTGGAGATGCGGAGAGCATTTTTCAGGTAGTACAGAGTTATTTAGATCCATTAGTGAAAGTCAAGACGATCATCAAACATGTGCAGTAGCAAAAAGAGAAGACTGTAATTGGCGTATGTTAATATAGCACATTTTTTTTACTTTCGTATTAATATATTATTTATAATGTTTTTGTCAATTATTTTAATTTCTCGTAAAAATGTCTAGGTAAGTTGATGGAGGACTAAATTTTAATTTTGATTTAGAAAGCTCATCAACATTTAAGAATATGTGGTTTCTAAATTGAAAGTTTGTAGGAAATTAAAATACACAATCCTTATTTCTGTTCATACTTGACTTAATAGGTGAAATTCTTAAAGAAAATTTAAGGAATATTAAAATACATAATAATAATATAAAAGTAAAACATACGAACACAATTAGATTAATAATATTGAGCTAAAAGATTTCCTTTTCTTTTGGGTGTTGCCCTAAAGTCTATTTTTGTATCAAATCATATTACACCCCAAACGCTATTTTTAACGCGCCACTATTCAGAACATGAGTTGGTTAATTCTAAATTAGTTTATTTTCAGCCCTATTCTAGGACCCCCATACTGGAGCAATACAAATGCAATACCTTCAAAAGAATATAATTTTTCCTGCTTAGAGTTCCACTGTTTAAAATCCAATATTTTTCTTTAAACTAAATTAAAAATGGAATTCGGAAAGAAGGCTTTGAATAAAAGTAATTATTCACAATTTAGCTTTTCGAGTAGGTATTCTCTAACGTTATATTTAACGTTTAAAAGTAATTTTCATTCAAAACTAATTTGTTTATAAAAATAATTAAAATTTCTATCACAGAATATTATTTGTTTTCCACTGTTAAATTGTGTATTTGTATTTGACCAAGTAAATTCGTTATTTGGTATATTATTTCGAGATTTCAAACGTAATCATCTTTCGGATCTTTGACTGTTTACCGTCTTGTTTTTAATTATTTTGGACTAGCTCTGCTGTCTTGCCTTGTTGCTATAACTATACTGCGAATGTGAACGTGTTCAAATGGTAGTCTAAAGCACCGAACACCTTCAACGTCTAAAGTATCAGGCAATAATGCCACAAAATTCGACTACATGCGCACGTAAAAGTCTTTGCAGTTCAGAGTTCACTGATGATGCACATTTAGTGTGTTCGTCAGTTTGCAGAATGCCAAACAATCAAGTTTACTTTCCCTAGTTATTTCCTAAAAACTCTCGCAAGATGTGTTACATTTGACTTTGGCTTCTAGATATTCATTTTTTATTGTTTTCACTGTTCACTCCGTCTTCGATTCACTGCTTTGGAATACTAATCCTTTGGGGTTGTGATAACTATACGGGAAAATGGTTGAATTTCCTGCGTCTCTTTCTAGTGATTTTTGTTCTTTGTGTGTGGTCCTTGTGAAAAATAATGATAACCAAATTATTGCCTTTAATTAAAATTATGTACGTATTTGAAATATCACTATATTAATCACATATTATTATTAACCACATAATCATTGAGACTGCGAATCATTATCACATTTTCGTTGTCTACATTTGCGTCCCAATGTGCTTCCATTCATTCCACCAACTTTCCGGAAAAATAAAAACAGCGAAATATTTAAACTGTTCTTCATAATTTTTTGCTCATGCTGTATACAAAGTGTTTCAGGAGGAATGGTATTATTTGAATAAAAAAGTTCGTATGAGCTCCAACTTTATTGAGATATGGTCACTTGAATTGCTGCATAAACGAATTTACTTAATACTTTATTAATACAAAATAAAATATTGATCTTAGAGAAATGGTTCAAAAACCGTCTTTGGTATACCCTATAGCGAATTCGGTGTCATCTAGTTACTGCGAAATGTCAATTATAGACAATTATTTCACTGCAACCTAATAGATAAATAATTCATCTTTAATGTAATGTATCCATTGAGAGTTGAATACATGTTCATATGAACTTTTTTACTTAAAACGAATGATACCGTAACATAATAAAGTATGTATCATTCCTCCTGAAACACCCTCTTTACTGGCATAAATAAATTATGTCTCTTCACGTTGATCTCCTTATTTTCCCTATCTAATTGTCTTCTGAAGCTAAAGATAGTGATGTTTCCTTATCTCATATAATTAATCTGATATAACCTGTTAGGCTCTCTCCTTTTGTCTCAATCTGTACGCGTTAATTGTCTTTAAATTTAAAAACAAATTCTGGTTCTATTATACAGCCTGTTTCATTGAAGATGCATCAAACTTGAGGGATACGTTTCTAACATTATTTCAAGCAAAATATCTTAATAAAAAATTTTAATCGGAGCAAGCTGAAATTTGCATAATTTGGAGTCGATGTTTTTTGAAATTCTGTAGTGCGCGGAATCGTGAAACAAAACCGGCGATCTAAATTGCATTTATGAAGAGCACACAGCTGCAGGGAAGTGATAAATCCATAAACAGCGAAGAAATTTATGACTAGATTTTATTTTGCCTTCGACCTCGGTGTATTCAACTTTGCCACACTGCAACAGCGATGTGAAATCCCGTGGATATTTAAACTTATTAAATTTAATAATAAATTATTTATTATTAATTATTAAAGTATTAAATCTAATACCATAAAGTCCTTAATTGGGGTAGTACGGCGAACGAAATGTTTTGGGTAAAACCAGGTACTTTTGCGCTAAATTTCTACGAACGATTTTATGAAACGGTGAATGTGAATAATAAATTCTTAAATAAGCGCAAACTACTAAATTTTTGAACAATCCTAAAATTCTTCAACTAACAATTAGAAAATTCGTATTAAATGGAGAACACAAAATACATGATTAATTATTATTTTTATTGATTGCCAACAACCGTGATGTATTAAATGTGTTTTGCCGAAGCGACTGGGGCGACATTCTAGAGGCAATTAACCAATAAACCGATTTCGTATGTGAATGAGTAACAATCCATTCATTCTCATTTAAAGTCCATCCTAAAATATGCGACTTTGCTTTCCCTTCGATTTTCTCTAAATTTATTCATTACAGAGAAAATTTTACAAAGAAACTTTTCTTTCTTTTCCCGACATCTACCCACATACCAAGTTTGATGCATCTTCAATGAAACACCCAGTGTAAGAAGTCTTTTTATAATCAACAAAGATTTTCCTAATCTTTTGCAGATGTTCGATCAAATTATTAAATTGTCCATTATTTGGCAGTGATCATGATTTGGATGGTTAGGTCCTTTGGCCGATAAATCCCAGTATGTGGGATTCGAACTTGCTTTCTCTTTAAAGCTTACTGAGTTCCTATAGTAGATAGGAAGATTGAAGAAGACTAGTATTTTATAATAATCGAGTAATCGCTCTCATTCCAGATCTTTAACTTTTCCAAAAGTCATTCTGCTATAATTGCGATACGGAAAATATGTTTGTTTGCCATTCTAATAATTTTGAGATAAAACGTCAAGTATATAAAATCACTTATGTGACAAAGACTGAAATATTATCCAAGAGTGAACCTAGAGTGTTTCTTGTTTTTTTACTTAAGTCTACTACATACTCTCTTATATATATAAGCGCTTACAGACCTTTTAGGCCCATTGCTTGGGGAAATCGTTTCATTTCTTCCTATTCTTTGCCAACTTCCTTTTTCTTTCACGTCCTCCATTACAACCTCTCTCCAATTTTTTCTTGGTCTACCCCTCCTTCTCTTCCCTTCCGGTACCTTCCATCCTATATTCTTAATTAGTCTATCCTTTTCTAATCTTTCAAGGTGTCGCATTTTTATAAAGTGTGCTACTAAGGCTTCCCCGTACAACCTGTATGTATCATCATTTGTTCGTCTCTCCCACCCTTCCTCCGTCTTCCTCCAACCAAAAATCTTTCTTAATATCTTTCTTTCCCAGATTTCCAGTCTTTCTTGGTTTTTCTTTTTCATTGTCCACAATTCACACACTTATGTTACCATTGATATTATTAGAGATTTATATAATCTTATCTTAGTTCTCTTTGAAATTTCTTGGGATTTAATGATTTTGTTTAGCCCACCTACGCATCTATTAGCCTTTACCAGTCTTAAGTCTATTTCCACCGTTTCATTACATTTTGCATCTATTAATACTCCAAGGTACATGTAGATTTCGGTCTCTTCAAAAGTTAATGTCTCTCCTTCAATTTGTATTGTAAATGTTTTTTTTTGTATACTTCCTTGGCCTCTCTTAATTTGCATGTACTTACTTTTTTCTCTATTTATCTGTAGACCCATCCCATTTGCGATTTGTATAAAAGGCTGTGCTACGGCTTGTAGTTCTTTTTTATTTCTTGCCATTAACAAAACATCGTCTGCGTATGCTAAACATTGATGATTTCTGTTAAAAAGTGTTCCTCTGCGGTTTATGCTTGCTGTTCTTATTGCCTTTTCTAATATTATGTTAAATAAAATTGTGAACAGCGGATCACTTTGTCGTAGACCTCTCTGCACCTAAAATTCCGTCGACATTTTTCCATTTATTTTTACTGCGCATGTAGCCCTCTTCAGCGTCATTCTGATGAGATTTATCAGTTTTCACGGTATTTTGAATTCCTGTAACACTTTGTATAACTTCTTCCTACTTACTGAGTCATAGGCTGCTTTAAAGACTATGAAAAGCACCGGTATCTCATATTCTTAAAAAAAAATCCGAATGTCTATTAGTTTTTTTTTGTGAGTGCTTCCAGTTTTCTTGGAGAGAATAAAAAATTAAAATTCAAAATTTTTAGATCGTGTCTGTATTCAATATTTAATAGTTGTAAAATATATTTGCATTATTTTGTATTTTTATTATAAAGTTTGATAGTTAATGTTTTTTTTTTAAATAACATTGTATCTTTAATACGAATTTGAAAAAAAAACCTGTTACAATTAAAGTTGGTAAGGTTTAATTTTCAATCCTCATTTTAAGATTGATTATTCTTTGTAATTTCATCAGCTTGCACATGTCAGAATGTCACCTAAATGAGGTGAAAATATTCTTTCTTATTTTTAAAACAGAAGGAAACATTTAATGAAAAGGTTGTTGGTGTATATATACGTATTTATTCAATATCTTCTTAACTATTAATTATAAAAGAAAATATCTTACTTGGAAGTTAATGTTTATGAAGGGTTCTATATAGTAAATTAGATTCACATTAGATTAGATTCACATCTTCCATAAATGAGTTACTTCTCTTTTAAATAAAGTACACAAACTTTTGTTGCAACTTTATTCGGACATCTGCATCTGTTGTATCTAACATGTGCACCATTAATCTAAAACTTATGATTTCCAAGATATTTGCACTTATATTTCTAAATAGAAATAAATAAATTTCAAGAAAGTAAACAAAAGAAAAGAGACAGTTGTATATAGGCTGAGACCAAAGAAAACGCCTAAACGGTGTTTTTAAAAAGAAACAGTATAGTTAGTATTTTTTTTTCTGCGGTTTTGTGATGTTCAAATCTAACAACAAACACCGACGCTATTCGTTTAGCCGTTTTTTTTTCACTACAAAATATTAACGTTGGTTGAGTTCTAAAAACCATGAAGCGAATCAAGAAATGCATTGATTCCTTACCATCGATATGAAAGTCAATATCTGAACGAAACATTTCCTTATTGGGCGCCTTCACGGCGCCTAAGTCCCTTGAATTGTATTTAGACCAACCCAACCCAACCCTAATTAACGATTGAAGAGTCAAAGAATAAAATCGGCTCTTTCATTTAATTGTAGGTTGTGGATGTTTCATTGTACAGTGGTAGTTGCTGAAAAAAATGTTTAGTTTTTAGAAATCTATCAAATGGAAGGTGCTATTTAATAATTTAATAATATGTACTTGTAATAAGCGATAACTTTTGATATTTTCTTTTATAATTACCTAATAGTTAAGTAGCTTTTAAAAAAATTCCATTGACACACTCTGTATAAGCACATTTTTAGATTTTTGGATTTTCATTCAAATACTATCAGACTCGCGAGAAATTCATGATATATTCATATTTAATATCCTAACTTCTAATCTGCACGTATCTACAAGACTTTACTTTATAAATATTTAAATTTTGCTCGACTAACAATAAATAAAAAATAATAATTTTTAAAAAACAAAAAGACGCAATAATAATTATTTAAATAAAAAATACAAGCACAGCTTAACAAAATCATTCACATTTTCTTGAAAAATTTACAATTTGAAAAATATTAACAAAGTTTTAAGCACGTTTCAAATAATATAAATAAAAAAGTTGTTGTTTTTCTTTTTTTTTAGTTCGTACTTATTTTACGATTTATTAAAAAAAAATGGTTTTGTCAGTTTTTAGAACGCCTTCTAATTGTTTTACATTTCTCTTTATAGCTTGTTCGATTTTTCAATATACAACCAAACGTTATATTAGTAACTTTAGGGCATGAACTTCTAGTTAACAAGAAACCTACGGCAATTTCTTTTGAATTGTAGCCTTAATATATCATAATATTTATTTACATTAGATTTCTTAAGTTTTGTAAATGTTTACCGCCTCGCTTGAAGAAAATATTCGACTCCGCTCAGTAAATATAATAAAAATAATTTCTGTTATAAAAATGCTTTTAAATTGTAATTGTAAGTCAAATTCCTTTCCTGGACAACAATAACATGTAAGTACATAAATTTCTGGCTAAAAAAATATTCTCCATACTTCCGAAAGCTATACAAATACAAGGTGATTCATAACAGGTGAAAAAAAATGAACCTCATATACAGAATCTCATTTTAAGTTAGTATGAAAGGTTTTCAATTACTGCCTTAATATTTCAGAGTTATCTGAGGATGAACGAAAATTGAAATAATGTATTAGTTGAAAGATCTACTTACCTTTCTTAACAACTAATGATTTATTTAAATTTCAGATAGACGCTGGAAGAGATACCCAGGTGATATTCGCAGAAGTTGAAGGCCTTCTCGAACCATACTCAAAAACAAAATAAACCATACAATCTTCACCGAACGCAATAATTTACATGCAATACATCACAGTAAATTTGGTCTTAACGAAATGTAATTCTTATCTTTTATTTATTTTAAATAAACTATTATAATTTATAAAAGAGATTACGGACAATCGATTATATCATACTGCATATAAGGAGTTTGATGTACTTTGCCAAACTCGTCCAGTTGATTGAGACACTCGCAGGTGAGGTTGTTTCCCCTTAATCCAAGAGCTTCGACGTCAACAAGGCTTGACAGCAATGACAGTGGGAGACACGTGAATCTGTTTTCTCCGAGATCTACGGCGAAGGCGTTCTTCAAATCCGGAAATAATTTATCCGGAAGTGCATCCAGTTCGTTTCCATATAAATCCAACACTCCAAAAGATTTGGTCCCAACAAAGGCCTGTTGGCTCACAACTCGGATCTTGTTGTATCTCAGTACGATTACAGGGAAGTTGGTTTCCAAATTCTGGAAAGCCCTCGCGGGAATTTCATCAATTAAATTCGACGCCAGCATGACCACGTTAATTTTCGGGCAGTTTTTAAACCAGTGGGCATCAATTTTCTTCAGCTTGTTTTTTGCTAACCAGATTTCAGAAAGCCTGGTCATATTCTCGAAGGCGTTCGAATCAATGCGAGATATTAAGTTGTTATTCAAATCTAAGCTCCGTATGGGTAAGTTATTGAATACATCACCTTGAATTTCCCGGATTTCATTCGAGCTGACGTTGATTTTATCCACGTGTTCTACGCCTCGGAAACTCCCTCGTTCAATACTTTGGATTTTCATGTCGACGAAACTTAAGTGTTTTTTGTTGTTCTGTTTAGAAACTAGGTCTGCCGTTAGAGTGAAATTTTCATTTTTTACGCAGATTGGAAATGATAAAACCACTGCAGTAACTGCACAGATGATAAACGTGCTCATCTTCGTGAGGTTGAAGTTGAAATGGAGCTGTGATGCATAATTACGTTTTTAATTCTTATAATTGCTATTTACGTAATAAAAAATTGCGGTTTCGAATATGAAATGCTTCTAAACAATACTGACTCATAATTAAAATTACCTTGTGATTGATATTGCACCGGCAATATTATTTTTGGCTAGGTATTAGGAGGGATACAGGTTTTGAATATTTTCAACACTTTTTGCTTATTTGTAATTGCACGCGGATATTTGCTTCTTTCCTTTTCTTTTTGTTGTTAAATAGCTTTTGCCTGTTATTCAGTTTTTATTATATCTTCTTTGCTTTGTTTTTTATACCTTCATCGTCATTTATGTTTGGAAAGCTATTTTTAAATTTATTTTATCGTGCTTAGTTTCTTCGTCGTCAAACTACTTTTTTCTTAAAGGTGCAACATATTTAAGACCGGTAATACTTTGAAGATGCATAATTATTAACGGATAATATACTGGGTGTTTCAAATTAACTTTGTCAACAAGTTGTCAAAAAAAGGGGGCTACATTCATTTACAAAGATTAATCGAAAATTTAAAGTGGAAGCATAAATAAGTCATATTCCTTCTTCACTGATTTATAATGTGACAAATCGCGTGATCGACGGGCGAGACGAAGTGACGTCGCCGCTTGCCGTAGATTCGGCTAAAATTCAGATAGTAAGAGACTGCCCAGTCCTTCAAAACAAACATCAGATAAGAAGTTTTCTGCGGCTTTGTACCTATTATTGGCGGTAAGTAATTCCAAGATTGCGAATGTGGCCAAACCGCTAACGAAACTAACAGTAGAAGGACAGCCCTTTGAAGGGGACCCAGATTGCTTTCCAGCAACTGAAACAATACCTGATAAGTGCTCCGGTTTTGAGCTATCCCTTTCCACAAGGAAACTTTGTCCTGGATATAGATGCTAGCAATCTTGGTATTTGCGGAGTGCTCTTTCAAATCCAACATGGACAAGAAAAGGTGTTTGGTTATTTCAAAGTGCTACCACAACCAGAGCGAAACTATTGTGTCACTCACTCGAAGAGGACTCTTGGCCATGGTAAAGTCCATCGAGCACTTTTATAAGTATCTGAATGGGAGACATTTCCTATTAAGAACGGACCATGCGGCTCCTTTGATTCAAGAACCTAGAGGGACAAGTGGCACGTTGTATCGAGGAGTACGACTTTGAAATTCAACATAGGCCAGATGTGAGCCACCTGCCTTGTCAAGAAGACCTTGCTTAGAAGATTATAGGCTTCGGGAGGACATTTGGTCGTGAAGAAAGCCACCGAGAAGGTATGCGAGCGATTCTACTGGGTGAATTGCAGGAAAAATGTAAAGGATTGGTGTAGAAAATGTGTCACATGTTTCACGAGCATTGTACCTCATAAGAAAGGCAAAGTGCTATCAAAACATAGATGAATCAGTATAACGTCGGAAGTCCTTTCGAAAGAATCGCCATAGACGTTGCCGGGCCATTTCCAGAAACCAATAACGGGAATAAGTACATCGTGGTGATGATGGATTACTTTAAGAAATCAGTAGAAGCGTACGCCCTATCAAATCAAGAGGCCACGACTGTTGCAGAAAGACTGGTTAGGGAATGGATAAGTCGATTTGTGTACCCATAGAATTGCATTCAGATCAAAGAAGAAATTTTGAGCAACTTACTCGACATTAGGAAAACTAAGATTGCTGCGCTGCGCCCACGGTCGGATGGAATGCTGGAAAGGGACCATTAATCGATACCTTTCTAAAGTTGTCTCCGCCCACCAAAGAGATTTGGACAGTTATTTACATCTCTTTCTTTTGGCTTACCTATCATCCGCCCATGAAAGTACGGAGAAAACCGCCAGTGTGATATTTGGGCGAGAGCTGCGGTTACCATGCAACCTAAAGATTGGTGTTAAACCTGGTGAATGTCTCACAGATGAAGACTATATTAGTTACCTCCATAAAAAAATGGACATCTACGGAGTGCACCATAACATCCAAATCGTCAGTGACCGAATGAAAGAGCATTACATCAACGCCCAGAATGGAAGATGTCAACCAGGAGAGCTTGTTTGGTTACATAATCCCCAGTGACGAAGAGATTTGTTTCAGACCTCCTTGGAGCGATCCTACAAATTTGTCAAGCGAATCAATGATATCGTTTATCGGATAAAGAAAATCCCGAATGGAAAACCTAAGGTGGTTTAATTCGACAGGTTAACTCTGTACGCTAGCGAAAAAAGTGAAGAAACTGTCCGTTCAGTTCAGAAATCCAAAGCAAGTTTTGAAAACTTGACCCATTACGTCATGGAACGCAAGACACGATTTGAAATAACCACTGAGATATCACAGGACTTCTTCAAAACGTCACCAGACTATAGTTTGGCTCACTGCATGGCAGCCGACTCAAGAATGTGCAGGGGAATAGCCTAAGTATTCGGGGTAAAATATGGCCAGATCGAGGAAATGCAAAGTACATAGAAAAGGTACTGAAGATTATAGACACTCAGGGAGACTGAGAAAGAAATCTATATTATTTGGAAACGAAGGAAGTATCCCAAGGAAAGCCTGACTACCATTCCAAGTGGAAAACCTTATGTAACTTAAAAAGTCATCTGCTAGCGGTCAAGGTGAACAAGTTAGCCATCCCAGAATTGGGTTTTGGTTTGGATGGGCTTAAGTTGGAGAGTGATCCGGAGTATGGTAGTAATCTTTAATGGCACCGGGATTGAAGTTCTAATCTGCAGCCCAAGAACCTTTGCCAAAAACGACAAGACAGCGAACCTAAATTATATAATTGGTGGTCACTGAGATGAGGTTTTTGATAAATGGATGCAATAGAGGTAAGATATTTAAGAGTAACTGAAAACAAAAATCACTAAAATAAAAAACATAATGTAGAAGGAATTTAAATGTGAAAACAGAAAGAAGCAGAGCAGAAGAAGGTCAATCGAGATGACTTAGACACATAAAAAGGATGTCAGGAGCAAGGTTAACGAGAACAGCTTTGGAAAGTAGGAAGTGAAAGAACAAAACCGAGAAGAGTATACCAAAGAAATTAGAAAAGCAATAGCGACGACAAAAGCGGAAGAAATGAAAAGAAATAAGGACAAAATGGAATCCTGACATCTTACTGATATTTCCCCCCAAGGGTTCCTAGTTAATTTCATTTCCTATTTTGGATTTAATTCAGCTTCCTTCATAGAATAATGTTGCTGCATCAAATTCATTCGAAGAATCGTTTTTCTCATTTGATTAAAAAAATACCAAGTAAGCTGCGAGTGTATCCAAATAAAAATATGACAGTTATTTCGTAGACCTGACTCACGATTTTGTACTCACTTTCGATCGGCAAAATCTAAGACAATGGGCAACCTTTTAGGGTGTGTAGAGGAGGTGAGTGTAACCCGAGTATAATCTTCCTCGACTCAATATAAAATGCCTCAGATTCCCGAGGAAAAAAGACAGCAGTACGACATGTCCGTCATTAAAAATAATCACGTGCCCATTATTTGGTTAGTGGGCCCTCCGGGTTCGGGACGCACGACCCAAGCGACCATCCTCTCGGAAAATTTGGGCTACGAGATCATTTCAGTGGCAGGATTAATTAAGGATGAAGCCACGAAGGAGACGGAACGAGGGGCAATCGTGAAGGAAACGTTGAAAGAAGACAACAAGCGATTGCTTGATGTAAGTTAAAGTTTCTTTTGTGACTTGTGAGTAATCGGGTGGGTTTAGACTCTCGTCGTGGATTTGATAAAGGAAGAAATGCTGAAGAAGGCTAACGAGGCGAAGGGATTCGTTTTGAATGGTTTTCCCAGGACCAGCAAGCAAGCTACACTCTTCGCGAAAGAAGTGAGGGACGTGGATGTTGTATTCTATTTGTATTCAGAGACGTATAAGATGGTATCAAGAATCCAAGAAAAAATGGGAACTATCAACGAGGAGGACATCAAAAAAGTGATCTTTGATTACGTGAATGACGTTAAAAACGGCACATCTAAATTTTCGTCTAAAGTTGAGAAGGTAAATTTAATTGCGTGACTTTTTTCTTGAAATTTAGAATTGGTTTACCGTAGATATACACTGATGCCCCACCACGAGATGTATTCAATAAAATCGAGTCGGTATTGAACTTACGATTGAAGCACTCAAGCCCAAACCCGTCGACCCCTGTATTCTAAAATTACATGATGGACATTTCCGAAGTTTAACATCCGTTTCAAAGGCGATTAAAATTTATTAACCATAAAGTGTTTTATTTGTGTTGTACCATGAGGTTTTTGCTTCATCCAATAACGACTATTGCAATTATAAATTGCGTTTTGATGCTGTCACATGCGATAAATCATTGTTTAAATGAGAGAACGCATTTTAAATTCCACATGATCAAAAAATGCCACCGTTCGACAGTGGATACGGTTTCGTTAGCTAACTTTCACAGCTTAGATCGGTGTTTGGAGTATGCAAAAACCAGAGGCGGATTAGCCGTGAATTTCAGCCCACCGGAAGCAGCAAGTTTGATCAATGAAAAACGAGGAGGTTATTTTACTAATTGCAATGTGCTTGGCTGTCCGGAAAATAATATTACGAATTTGGTCAATGACAGTGCTTATGATTACTACAGTCTTTATGGTAACTTTAACGGTAAGTGACTAGTTGATCAAACTGGCGAGAAACATCTAAATTCATAAAACATTTCAAGTTTTAGAAAACACACACTGTGTTAAATCGATTGGTGTTTTTCGCATATTCGAAGACAAAGTTAATTACACAGAAGCCATTATCAAATGTCAACAAATTGGTGGTGATTTGGCACATATTGTAAGCGAAAGTCGGACGAATAGTCTGTCAGAAATAATTGCTACTTCTATCAAAAGCTGGTTTAAGCAAGCCTATATAGGTTTGGACGATACAAAGGACGAGGGCAGATTCGAGACTTCGTTTGGAGATGCTCTGAGCTGTTTCAGGTACAGGGCCTGGGGCCCAGGACAACCTAGGAATAAGCATTCAAATGAAGATTGCGTAGCACTCGGTGCAGATAAGAGTTGGAGAGTTATTGATTGTACAGAAAAATTGCCTTTTTTGTGCGAGATTTTTCCAACAACACCGGAAGTAAATTCTGCTGCAAATGTGAATTGTTCGGTCCACCTAAATAAAAGTAAGTAAATCAAAGGGCCGAATGCTGTAGAGATAATAGTTTTATGTTTCTTCCATTTCGTGTATTTCTTAGTTTGTGACTCCCATGATATTCTGAGACTAGTTTATTTCTTCCCAGAGATTTCGAAAGTCTAAGGTTCTAAACAGGTATTATTTCGTTTGCTGAAGGTTCTACATACTATTATCTACATATTACGATATATGGTTTCAATTCAAATTGTAATGTCAATGGGTTCAATAGGAACTTGAAACTAACGGGAGAAAATATTTGTTTTAAAACTCGTTGACTCTTTTGGAATAACCCCCGAATTTCTATTAGTGAGATATAATTAAATACAATCACCTTTTGTATTGTTTTTTTTTTTTCAGAAAGGTACAAACAGTGCCAAAACCGAGGAAGAAATGAGCAATCCAAATTTCATAAAACCGGATCTGAAACTAGATGTAACAAATAAGCAAATAAGTTATCGTTTCCGAGTATTTTAACGTCTAAGCACGAGAGGTAAAATTATGAACTTAAGAGCACTCTGAAATACGTTGGATTATATAACAGTAATAATAAAATTAATTTTTCATAATATGAATCACTCCATAAGTTCCAGTGTTCGCTTAAAAATTGTACACTTTCATAACAGACCAAAAAGAAAGAGCTAAGTAAAAAATATTTCTTCATCATCGAATTTGATTGTTGTTTCATCAATATTTGTGCGTATTATATACAGGATGCGAACGGCTCGTAAGGTCAGCGATATTCCGACTGCATACGAACGTTATACAAAAGAAAATAAAAGTATAGCTAATGCTTTTATAAATTCAAATTTTCAATTCATATCACTTGCGTTAATCCTTGGCTTTTTATGGAAAATAGTTTATTACAGATAAGACTTGATTGCTTCTTGCTGCAGCCATAAAAACTCTTGCTCCTTTGAATTTGATAAGACGAAAATATTTCTTTTTTTTGGGTTTTGATGATAGACTACGAGAGTATTTGCGGACAGAAAATTTCGGATGTCACTCTTATTCATTTGAAGTATACAGGAGTTTTTTTACTTTTACGTCACTGGAATGACATCTGAAATTTTCTGTCCTTAACTTGCTGATACTTTTCCTGCTTTCGTCATCGTCACTTTGTCACTTTCATCAGTTTTCTTACACGATTAATGTTATTTTAATTCATATTGATTTCCTAGCATGCATGGCACGACACAAACGAAAATAAAACCGTGAAATTTCAGTTTTTAATCAAAGTGATGCAGATGCTGCGCAGGTGCAACAATAGTAAACAACACTGTCTGTAGCCAGTGTAGCTACATAAAATGGCAAGAAAAACGCAACAATTTATGACGATGATAAAAAAAGTTTGTTACATGAAAATATATCAGATTTTCTCCTATATCTAATGCTTCATAGAAGGTAGGAAATTTTGTTAGAGAATAGGAGACTTCTATTTAAAATAGGAGAACTGGCAACTCTAGTTGTAGGCGATTCGTGAAAATGCGAGCTTTAAAATTGTGTTGAAAATTTTCTTGAAAGACGACAATGGGTCAAACTGAAAATACAGAAAGTCAACTTTAGATTCAGAAAACTAAAATAATTAAGTTTTGCGTAACCATAACCCGTAAATTTTTAAACAGATAACGAATTAGAATGCAATAATTCAATATTATTTAAGGAAACCACATACATCTAAACACACAAGCTCCTCATACAGAGCAAGCAATGATACCAGACAGGTAATACCATTGTTTAAAAACAGAAGATATGTTTACGTGGATACAAATGACACGTTTGTTGGCTTTTTGATACCAATCTCTGCTCACTGTAGAAGCAGACAAAGTATGGATAAAGATGCTGTTCTATCGAGTATCGTTTTTGGTTTCACCAGATCTGATGATTTTAGATTCAATGCGGTAATACAGAGAAAACTTTTACAAAAGACCTTGAAAAGATAATTTCGTGACTGTTGAAAAACACGTGGGTTTTAGTATTGCCAACCGTAGCGGATTTTCAAAGTCCAGCGGCGTAGCGTAGTAGTTACCTGCTTATTGGAATATTGTCAGTTAACAGTAAATAATTTACCAATCTGAAAAAAATAAAGAAGATTTCATCCTAAAACCATATTTTCAGAGCTTCGTCATGGCAACATGAAATCAACCAATAGCATTCCGTTAAAAATGTTTTTTTTATCTGCATTCGTAACGGTTTTGGTTGATTTCAGGCTTGAGCAATAAAAGATATTGTTTCATTATTGTTTTTAGCTTTCAACGTAATGGCTGTAATTGCCTACGTTCAGCCTGGCAGAAAGCTATGTAGCGCTTCGTGTACCGCATAACGTGACGTCATATATGTGTTCAAGCTTTCTTTGAGATTACTTAGCGACTCCGAGATGAATTCTTTCTGCCGAAATAGATTGAAGATGATGTCAGTTTCAGACTTAGAACACCATCTCTTGAGATGGTGTTCTAAAAGACAATTTTCCAAAATTATTCAGAAATGTCACTTTTAAAAATTGCCAACGTTTTGTTTCTAATTGGTTCAACTTGAAAATCAAATTCTTTTGTCAAAAATAGAATTGTAGCAAGGAAACTGTCACAAGAGATGGCGCTCTAGAAGACAGTTTTGTCAAAATCAAAGACTACTTTCGGTCGGAAGATTGCGCTCTAAAAAGTTGACTTCATTAATAGAGCTCTTAATGAAGTCAACTTTTTAGAGCGCAATCTCTTAAATGATTTATAATTGAAGAGTTTGGTGCAAAAACCGGCCAGCTCCATTTTTCTTTGAAAATCACTTTTTAGTTGGATTTCATTCTCGCGCCGGATTCTCGCGCCGCATTGATTGAAATTGAAAGCGAACAGCTCCACGGTTTCTTATACGAAATATTTGAAATCAAATTTTCTAATTTATTGAGTTTCCTTACTTTGAAAAACAGTTTTTTGTTGCTACTGAAAAATTAAAAAAAAAATGGAGCTGACCGGTTTTTTGCACCAAACCCTTCAATTAAACTTCAACCTTCTTATGAATGATATAATGTGGAAAAGTTATTACAAATATTTGGTAGACTCACTAGTTCAGACATGTCGCTGCTAAGAGAGAGCGATAAACCTAACGACCGCCATATTTTAAATCGCTTTTTAAAAATATTGAAATAAATTTTCTTTTAACAAATCTTCTTGGTAATAATACAGTTAGTTATTTGTAAATATATAAAATGTTAGTTAGTTCAATTATTAGTTCAAATTCAAATTCAGATTAGAACTGTAGAACAAATACTTTTTATTTGAAAATTTGGTCTCATATGAAAATTGTTGAGAAAAGTGAGTAATCGCAGTGGTAGACAGCACTATATTATATTAAAGATTAAGTTTGCATAATAATACACTCTGTGACACACGAAGCTATTCTTTTTATGAACGTATCTAGAACTACTATCGGATTCAGTTACGACGAGATTTTCCACGCGGTAGAGAAATGCTATTAACACACTAGATGGCGTTAGGCGGCCTGAGAACTTGTTCAGCCAGTTCACAATTAGCTACGCTTACAAATTAGCGCTCCGCTACGCAGCAATAGCGGAACGCAACCATTGATCGCGTTCAGGTAACTACAGTGATACAATGAAACGTAAGCCTCCACGAGACGTATGTGACGTCTTGTTTGCAGCACTGTCTTTGAGTGGCTGTCGTTGCTAGAGTGCAAACAGAAAGTTAGTTGTAACACTGCAAAACAACGCTAACTTCTTTACACTTTATTAAAGCACTCCAGTGCTGCGCTTACCTGAATATGGTAATTGCTACTGCGCTTCATAGTGTGAATGTGTTCGAGTCGTAGGCTAAAAGATAGCGCTGAATCTAGCAGTTGCCATGTTTGAAATCGAATTTCAAGAATATTCCAATATCCTACATAATTTCACTTAATCTACTGATCTTAAATTTAGATAATTGTTAACACTAACACAACTTTTAACTGTTATGATTCGTTATATTTAATTGCCCCGCTATGTAGCAGTAGCCCATAATATAGCTACTTTTGGCCGAACGAAGCTAATGGACATAGCCTACGTTCAGCCTGGCAGAAGGCTACGTAGCCCTTTGTATGCGCCACGTAGCGTGTTCAAGCCGGAAGCTAAACTTCCGCTAAAAGAGAGCGCTAACTTAGCAGCCGCCATATTTTAAATCGGTTTTTAAAAAAGCCACGTCGCTTGTGCTAGCTGTAGCTATGTTGTTTTTGTTTATGCCTGAGCATATGAATGCCAATTGATAATGTTGTAGTAACTTTTGAAATCAATTTTCCTTCTTTGTAATACCACAGTTAATTATTTGTATTAAGATTCTAATTTAATTTTAATTAATCTACTGATCTTAAATTTAGATAATTTTAACTGTTATGATATGCTACATTTAATCGCCCCGTTATGTAGCAGTAGCCCAAAATATAGTTACTTTTGGCTGAATAAAGCCAATGGACATTGTTACGTGTACGGTGCTCTACAGCGTGACGTCATGTATGTGTTTAAACCACAGACCGGGATTCGACCATAGCTGCGTTCCGCCAAAGATAGCGTTTACGTTTTGCTATAGCTACGTAGCGGAGCGCTAATTTGTAGCGTATGTAGCTAATTGAGACCTGGCCGAACGGGTTCGTTAATCTCCTGCTTATTCCTATAGTAACAATTATAAAAACAATTGTTCCTAGAGGTATAAACTGAAGATTAAAGTTAAACTACGGCTGAAAAATCGGGTCCTGGGGTTCTAATTTATACAAGTTAATTCTCCATTACTTCGATTTTATAATTGAACTATTGAAGAATTGAAAGAATTTATGTTGCTTTTAAACTGTACAAATTAGAACACCACCACCGAAAGCTACACTTCTAATGCGAGCTGTATGTGCTGCATAATTTTACTTGATCTACTGATCTTAAATTTTTATAATTCTCAACTGTCAAACATTGACCTGTTCAACAAACTTTTAGCTGCTGTGATTCGTTATATTTAAGCGCCCCGCTATGTAGCACTAGAGTAAAATATAGCTATTTTTGACTGAACAAAGGCAAACGTAGCGGAATTTTTCCTTTACATAATAGTGGAGTAATGAATTGTTTGTACAGGAAGTCTGTTAAAGAGTTGGCAACATTGGACTTTAAACGCGCTCTCGCAAATAACTATTGACGTCATGGTCCAATTTTTGGATGCGATTGCTATGGAGCATATATGAACATTTTGATTTGCGTTCATTCTTCGTATCGCGGTTCGATTATTTTCGGCTGGTAATTGTAGTAATTCGGTTATAATTTATTTTATATCCACAATGGAGTCGTTGACAGTTCTGTGAGCTCAGGTTTTAAGGATAAGGTTTGGGTGCAGGAGGTGCACTTTAGGTGTGCATGACTCTAATTCCCGAAAAAAATTAAATTGTCTGGCAACTTCCTGCTGTAAATCATGCGATTTTAACACTACACTATGAGCATAAATGATTGAGGACAAGTTGAATTTCCCGCGTCTCTATCTAGTGATTTTTACTCCTTGTGTTTGGCCGCCCTGAAAATAAATTAATTTTTGTTCAGTGTCGGATCTTTTCAGAGCCAACGTTTGCATACATATTGCAATTAGGTATTTGAAATGGCCAAATTAATTCATAATTAATTACCAGACTATTTTATTGAGTAATAATCTCGTTATCCACATTGCATCTCAGTGCACGTCTATACATTTGACCAACCTAAGAAAAATATTGAAGGGCGGGAAATTCAACCTGTCCTCAATCATTTATGCTCATGGTGTATATCCGTTAATTCGATTCGGCTGTATGTTTAGTATATTCTCTAAAATTGGCGACAAAAATGATTTATGATATTCTCTTAGGTTAAAATAAAGACAATTGCAAGAGAAACAATTTATCTGTATTCAAATTTAATCGTAAAGAAAAAATACTGACCTCCTTGAGTGCTTATAATGTTTGCCGCTCATAGCATAAGAACCATCGATTCGTTCATAAATTTATAAGATCGCAGACGATGGGCATTCGTTGTAAATTACTTTCGGCTGGGCCATTCAATAGCTTTCAAACGATAACAATTATTTTTATTCAGGATATTATTTGCTTCTTTTTTATGTATTATTGGTTGTTTCAACACACTGTATATTGCGTTAGCCCCAGCATGACCTATACACTGTAATCAACAACTTACTACTAGTTCCACACAGCGTCGTCGTGCTTTAATTTACTTGTTTCTTTGGGGTTGTTTAATGTGTTTGATTACTTCTTATATTTTGAATATTATAGTTCTACTACTGCCGAACAAATTCTATTTTACCACTGAATGAAAATCGACCAAGATTTCTTGCCAGTGAACGATAAATCTCTGTAATGGGATGAAAGCAGATCATTGTGCTTTAATAGTGATCGACTATGCACAGGTGTAGACAGAAATCAATTAGAAAAGAATCGACGATTCATTAAACTCTGTGCGGCACTTCGTATAGTGCCGCAGATTTTTGGTTTTTGCAAGAACGTGTTATACAAGGTTTTTTCATTTTTTTATTAAATGATGTTAAAACTTTGGGTGCACACTGGTGCAGTGAACCGAAAACGCTATTAAACAATAAATCCAGATCTTCTCTAATTGATTCGTTTCTGCATGTTGTGTTGGTTAAAAAACAAAATAAAGAAATTTGACATAATGGTTTATTAACTCTACTATATTCAGAAAATGGAGGCGCAAACCTCTGTTGTATGATCTAACGATCATCATCACATCATTATTCTTATATTATAATTAATAATAAACAATAATATATCAATAATCAATCATCATCATGTCTATAAGACATATGTGAACATGGAAACTTGACAAAATGTTTGACTACAAGTTCTTATTACATATACAATATATAAAGATAATAAAGATCAATAACAAAATTTTGATTGCGAAGACGCGTGAAACCAAACACGTACCGGAATGAGAAATGTCATACAATGGAGTAACTGTCTTATGGCACATTTTCTCCATAACGAACAAGAACGTAAACGGAAAGAGTCTAAAGGCAAGTCAAGTCGGCAATGAGTTTTATTACGAAAAAGCATAATCACACACTTTATCAAATTCCAAACGAAAGGTGTGTAGGGTGCAGGCGTACGCCTCGAACAAACTGGCCCCAAAAACTGAATGATATTCTTCCGTTACAAGAATAAATAATTTCAATTTCAACTTTTTTAATCTTACGGAAATAAGACCGATACCGTTTCGTCTGGCCTCCTAAATAATACGAAAGAAACACCTACACACCCATCAGTATTCAAACGCGAGAAGAAAACAGTTCCAATATCATGAATATTTTACTTAATGTAACCATGCATACACTCTTATATTTAATCAAATTTACACACACGTTTATTTAATAGTCGATAGTTAAATATCATATATAATATATATATATTTTATACAATCATATTTTTTATATTTTTTTTCAAAAAATAATCTGTTAATATTTTTCCTTGATAGTTTTCTTCTCACCTCTGAATAAGCCTCACCTTAGTCACATAATTATTGTAAAATTAATTCCTAAATTAATAATATTCGATTTTAGCAACCGTCCCCGTCACCTCTGTTACAAATTGGTGTTTTTAGACCACAGTGTCTGCTTTCCTTCTTCAAGAGTACGGCATATTCGAAGTGACCGGCACAGTTACAGAAACCGACGCCTTAACAGAAAACTGATGGAAATCAAAAGACATTGCTTCTGCTTTCCATCAGAGAGAGCAAACAGCTACTTGCTTGCTGTGATGTATGTGACTTAAATAACAATCATTACTAAAATATCACAAAATTGTTGTTGATAAAAATGAAAAAATAATGAGCCACTATATACATATTATTAGGTTTATACAGTGTACTGTAAATATTTTTTTTTATTATTTGATTTGTAAAGAATATTGTATTACATAACGGAAAACAATATTTACGTGAAATTTTGCTTGGCGTTAATACGACAGAATTTTTGTCTTTAAAAAGACATGGTAAAAATATTGAGATTTTTTATTGTTTGCTTCAATTTTCTTGTTAATTATAAATGTTATTTCCGTTGTGCAATACGTTATAAAAGTCTATTATATTAAAATTGAATGTGGCTCACTTTAGAAATTTACTCTGTTCATCATTTCAGGTAATTTCAGATGTTCTAAAAATAGTTTTAATAACAACAACTAGTTATTTATGACGGGTAGCCTGCATTGGTGAACTGGCACGCAGGTATCGTTTTACGACTCCTCATACAATAATAATAATAATTAATAATCATTAAAAAACTTGGGTCATCAGTTACCAAACCTCATCAACAAAATCAACAACAAGGGAATTGGGGGGAGCAGGAAGAAGTGGGCCAAGTGATTAAAAAAATTTTTTTTAAATAATCTATACTAAACGTTACGATCGTAGGCAACTGAATATACCCTAACGAACAAACAACAATAAACGAAAAAATAAAGTGTTAAATAAATATCGTAAGGAAATCAGAGAGTGTTAGTTTTCCAATGTACGTAATTTTTTTCCTGTCAGCAAAGCACGATAGCAAAATCTGCACTAAGCATAGCGAAACGCATTGACGCGAATAAATAAGCCAAAAATTATAAGAGTTGTAAGAAACTTTGGAAGCAATCTAGACGGAAATGAATAAGAAATTTCTAGAACGTCATCAACAACAATCATAATAATAGAATTATAAACGAAAATTGAGAGGGCAGTTGAGGATCTCGTGAAAAATTTCTCGTGTACACTTATCAATATATACGGAAGCCAAAATATACAACGCAGCAACAAATTAACACAACGTACTTTTATCTTCAATACATAATTTGGTGGCATAATTTTTTAATTGGTTTTTCCAAGAAGTTGCATCGCGTTTAAAAAAATTAGTTTTCAGATTGGGAAAAAATAAATCTTTAAATCACAGCCTATCTCAGTTCAAGAAATGAAAAGTAATAATATAAAAACAGTGGTAAATTAAGAATCATTTGCAGAAGAATTCTGTGATTACAATTGCTTTGTTATCATAACTTTTTTTGTGCTCTCATTAAAAGATTGTAATAGAAATTTAATTTTGCTCAAATGGAATGTTTCAATTTCGTTTATTTTTAAATTTTCATCTCATCGGTTCTGCTGCAACTTTTTTTCCTGCGCATTGTAGTTACGCTGTGTTAAATTGCGCTCGGAAAGTATATGTGTATATATGAAGAGTATATTCCTCTATATCCCTCGTTAACAAATAAATATCGTACACGTATTACTATAAGTTACAGTAATTATAAAAATCCTAGATATCCTTAAAAAAATCATTGTCATGATCTTATTATCTTATCGTTGGGTTCTCATTATGTTTTTTGTAATAATAATAAAGCAGTCAGAGAGGAGCTGAAGCGTTTTCATAAAGCTGGGTGTAAATGATGAGATGTTTTCGCGCTTTGAAAAACAACAATTTTATGCGTAAAATTAATAAACGTCTGCTAAGGAACAGCTAAATCTACCACTATATTAAGATAGGATAAGACATACTTCGTACTAGGGGACATGCAAGATAATATAATGTTATATGTTAAGAAAATTATTCTATGTTAGGCTAACTATGGACTATAATAATAATGATAATAATAGCACGGATTTTTTTTAAACTATTTACCTTTATGTTAGCCGTTAAAATGCACATTTAACATAATAGCTTCAAAAGCGATCGCCAAAAATTAAAAGTTGAGTGTGTAGTCAGAGCTGGGGGGAGCAGATTCTTTTTTTTTTTTTGATAAACTGCTTAATTGTTGGTTAAATGTGGATTTTAACGAAATGCTAGCGGGGAATGGGCAGGGGCACACAAATAGCGCAACCCAAGAGAAGAGCTAACCTAACGATGCGGCGTAAGCAAGCAGAGACATAGCTCTGTTGTGGAAGCTCTCACTCTATCATGGTATTAAAGGGAAAGAGTTGATAACTTACTTAATATTACATAACAAGTTGTTTTATATAATTAATTTGTTAGATCCTAGTAATTTAATATTTGAAACACTAAATAGACAAAAAACGAACTCCTTTACGAAGTTGCTCCATTACAACTTATATCTATGTACATGTTTTAATAACATGGCGGACCATACGTCGCCAGTATATGAATACGTCACACACACAGACCACCCGGTATCACATTCAGCGCCCTATCTCGCCCTTTAATACCAGACACCGTTTATTGGACTCTTATATTTCACGTTTAAATGCTTTTCAGGAACATTTATTTCGATTTCTTTGCTTTATTGTGGCACTTAGTTGGGAGATATCGAGTTAACAACCAAAACTACATTAAAGATAATAAGAATAGATTTTGACTAGAGCAATCGTTGGCCCGAGGCTATCAAATTTCCGCGTCCGCGGGCCACTAAAATTATAAACGTAGTAATAATTTAAACGTACACTTAAGAGATTAGAAACACTTTTTTTTTCTTTTTAGAATACGATACACTTCTACCATTCGACGCTATAAAAAATCACAGCAATTATAAAAAAACAGTAAAAAGACAAAATATATAATCTTATATATATAAGTAACGATCACAACAAATTGAAGCGCTTGTCAGATATCTCCCTGTTGACTATTGTTGTCAGGGCCCACTGCCTGGGTCAAACCCGCGGGACGTTCATCTTTTTTTTTTTTTTAACTATGAATATTGGGGTGGCTCTGCTCTGAGCCCCTAATTAAAAAACTTTGATACAATACAAAATTTACAAACGTCGTTCCAACATAGGGCTTGGTTGATTTTCTCACTCACTCGTTTTTTTTTTTATTCTTACTACACTACGCTAATTTTTTTCAATCAAAAACTAATTAATATAACACAAACATTTTTTTGTCATTACATGACCGTTATATAATTATATAATAAAAAGTCCTATATAAACATGACATAAATAAAGGTTCGGTGTTTATCGTTGTGACTACTGCAGGTAAGAGGCCAGGGCGGCCATGACGGACGCGGGCGGCAGTGCGATAGGGATGTGGTAGTATTTACAGGTGGAGCGGGCGCACTGACCCTTAGCGGCATCGCGACATACGGCGACTCGCTGATCCACCACTTCCACCCCGTCTCCTGAAACAAAAAACACCATTTTCCCAGTTAACTTTAAGGAACATGTCCTGACGTTTTAAATTGTTTCCTGACTTTTGGGGAAACCCAGAATATACCTTGAATTTAAATCAATATATGAGGGTGGATCAAAAAACAAATTAAAATGTAAGTCTTAATAAAAGGAAACGAGTTGATGTCTTTAAAGTGATACACGACTGACTTTATTGATCTGAAAAAAATTAACATACTTCCTCTTTCCTGTTTCATAACTATTCCCGAAAACAAAAAAATATTTCAAGTAGCACCCATACTGTCATAATAAAATAAAAGAGTAAATCCATTGCTTGTTATTTGAGACTTCTTCTCGAAGATGGCCAAATTCTTTGTATGTGGAAATGATGTTTTTTTTTTCAAATTTCAGGCGATTTGCCAACAAGACAAATACGGTTAGAGTCGTTTGAAAAATTAATCCAACAGTTAAGATTTCATGTCATTTTTCAATCTGCAAATCTCGTTGTTCGTTGTGATCAACAAATGATGCCAAATGAAGATCAAGATCATAAAAGCGTTAGCTCTTGGATGCAGTAGGATCTGTTTTTTTTTTGGCTTAAAAGAAGCTGCTGGAACAGACTTCTTGTCCATTACAATCTTTGTTCTTAGCATTCCTTTACGTTTCCTGTTTTGTTCTGATCATTATTAATCTGGTGCTTAAATAAGCGGTGGTACTTATAACCATTCGTACATAAATAGAAAGTAACGACCCGGACTTTTAATAAATTCTAAGTATGTGCTTAAAAAAGGTAACAAGCTTGGCTCAACTTGTAAGCAGATATTATCATGTCTTTTTTTTATATTCTTAGTTACATCTTTCCATTATCTTATTTTTTGTAATCGATTATTTACATTTTTCTCGATTATATCCTCCTGTGGCTTAGAATTCAGTTTTTATTCACTTTTTAGAGTGCATTGTCCAACAAAAATAAATTGGCCATATAATAATAATTATGAGAATGATCAGGGAAATAGATGCAGGTAAGAAAAAATAAAAAAAAAGGATCAGGAAACTCTAAACCATAGAAGAAACATATGAAGCTTTTATAAGGATAAAAGGATTTAATGAAAAAATATAAGAGAAAGAGAATTTCGAAATTTTGTCCCTGTTCGTTTTGGTTTCAATTTCTTTGTTTTGACATTTGAAAATTATAATTGAATCTTTTATTAACTTGAGTCACTTTAAGTAAAACTTCACAGGAGACGAAAAAAAACATTTCTTATCAAAGCTGTGGATTTGTATGATTTGCAAAGCAAGTCCTATATTTTAGGTAATATACAATACAACTATGAATTAAAATTTCTTTTTCAAAAGATGGACTTAGGTGTCTCTGAAATAATCTATTGCAATTAGGAATTGTGGCGGTCAGAAGCAAAAGGGAGTAAGTGCAACTTTTGTGATTTTGAGAAGAGGTTCTAAGTTAAAGTTCTAAAAAAAATCACGGTCAAATGAAAATTAATGCTTTTTTTTCAGCGGATAGACGTTGCCTCTAAAAACGAATACACTTTGCCTCATCTAAACTAAGAATGGTTTAGGCACATAACTCGATTTGTGTGAAGTCACTTACACTCCTTTGCTTCTAACTGCCTCAATTCAAACTTTTATTTATCTCATATACCATTAACAAACATTAACAAAAAATTTTTTTTGGGGATTTTTTCGTAAAACTTTTTGCATTCAACTTCCACTTATTGAAGCAAAATTTCAAGTTTCGGTAGTGTTCTGTTTTGGCAACTGTTGGTGGAAATTTTTTGCTTTTTTAGGATGTAT
Organism: Serrognathus titanus; assembly: GCA_039766575.1. Lineage (NCBI taxonomy): Eukaryota > Metazoa > Arthropoda > Insecta > Coleoptera > Lucanidae > Serrognathus > Serrognathus titanus. The sequence continues at coordinate 46,784,510 of CM077914.1, read as the reverse complement.
GAGCTTAGAGGTATTCCAAACGAAGCCACTAATAAATTCACCTGCCTTAACAATACCAACACCATAACTTGCTGCTTCATAAACAAAGTGGTGAAATTTTGATTCTGAAAATTGAATATTTTCATTTCTAGTTTCATCAGACTCACTGCATGCAGTGGTTTGGCCACCAGTTTTTCTAATCTGTGATGTCTATTGATGCAACTTCTTTTACAGTAAAAGCTTTTTGGCACTAGATTTTATAATAAGTTTAGTTATGTGTAGACTTCATTTATACAAAGTCGATGACTTATGTTAAATGGTTAGAGTTACATGGTTGTAATTCGTTATCAGTTTTTGACACTTAACTTCTTTCATCACCAAAAGACAGGAAATGGTCGATATGTACTGAAAATTACCAAAAAGTGATTTAGGTTGTTTCAGTAATGTAATAAGCGATTCATTTACATCTCAAAATTAGTTTCATAAGTTGTTACTGTAACTTTTACTCAATAGTTCGAATCGCGACATCCACCGATCACTTTTTGACACAAATTTGTATAGGAAATGACAAATTGCAGCTAGTTTGCTACTTAATAAGTCCTACCATACAAGGCGAGCTGTCAAAGCATATTGAAAGATTAAAAAAAATTGTTGCAAATCAGTTTTGAGATTGCATCCTCTGTACAGCTGTTTCGGCTCTATTTGGGGCCTCGTCAGCAGAAGCGTAGCTCGGGACTTTCACTGCAAACCAAATCGACCTGTTCAAAGTTATTCGCCAATGCGATGAAATAATAATCAATAGTTTGAATAGCGACATCCAGCGATTACTTTTTGACACAACTTTGTACAGGAAATGACAGTTTGCTACTTAATAAGTCCTCCCATACAATCAAAACCGATTTGCAACAATTTTTTTAAAATCTTTCAATATACTTTGATAGTACGATTGGCCGCCTTGTATGGGAGGACTTATTAAGTAGCAAACTAGTTGCAATTTGTCATTTCCTGTACAAAGTTGTGTCAAAAAGTGATTGTTGGATGTCGCGATTCAAACTATTGATTATTATTTCATCGTATTGGCGAATAACCTTGGACAGGTCGGTTTGGTTTGCAGTGAAAGTCTCGAGCTACGCTTCTGCTGATGAGGTCCCAAATAGGGTCGAAACAGGTGTACAGAGGATGCTCGAGGGTTTCATTGCAATCAAAAAACCGATTTGGAACAAAATTTTGTAACTTTTACACTCGGTACTCTTTATGGTACAAACCTTTGCATAATATTTTAGGAGATTTCATCTCATTTTCCTCCTCATTTACACACAAGCTTTTTTTTTCTTGATCTTATGTTTGCGTTTTCGTTTAACTGCTAAAAAAATTTCCTTCTACAACAATTTGAAGAACGCAGGAACGTTTCCAAACATCCAAATTGTTTTGAAATGCTACAGACCGCACAAATATTTTCGTAAGATAACTTAATTTATTTGGAATTTCAACTCTTACACCAATCGTTCCTATTTCGCAAGGCTTACGAATCAGCAATTACTTTCATCTAATGGGATGTTAAAGAAAAACTAATGTTTTTATACAAAAAAGAAAATTTCCTAGCGAAAGACGATCACAAAAAAACTAATTTTGATAAATGGAATAAAGCCGCATCTTTGTGTCTTTTTTTGATGTTTCATGGGTAATGCTAAAAAGTAACCAGTTGCTGTATCATTCCGAACAACTTCTTGTGGTTACTGATTAACATATGGCGAACAAGTATCCTTAACGCTTCCCTGAGAACATATTACAAAAGTTATGAAACCAATAATGAGCTGATCCCTACGTCACATTGAGTGGTGGTCGTTGTCCATTTTCTTCTGGCATCCGCTTGTACCGTGTCATAATTCTTCGTACTCTCATACAAAAGGACATCCTCAAAGCTGTTTCTTATGCTGCGCAATCCGTGGGAAAAATTCCCAAGGAGCAGCAGCATCAATTTGAAGAAGTCCCTTTCAAAACGTCGGCAAGAAATAAGAATTGTGTTCTTCTGATCGCTGTTCCGTGGGAACATTCTTAAGGTCCAGCAGTAGACAAGAACACAATTATTTTATCTTGTCGACGTTTCGCCATTTCTTACAAAAGGATTTCCTTTCATTTATAAAAAAAAACAGCAGCAACAGTAGCATTGAGGAAGTTCCTTTGCATGAAAGGACGAAACGTCAGTAAGAGGTAATTGTGGTGAGGTACAACCAGAAACCAGAAGAACAAGAAACAACAAAGATTTCTAAGTATTCTTGGGAGTGCAAAATGAAAGAAGAAGAAAAGGCAATCATTAAAGAGCAACACGTTTCTTAAATATTCACTATGCATCGACGAGTTTGAGAGTTTCTTTGAAAGATACAATGGACACAATGAAGGAAGACGCTGATGAGCTAAAGTAAAGGTTTCCATTAAATATCTCTTGAGCGATTGACTACCAATTCCTGCACTTAGCATTAATCCTCCAACGCTTCATTAACACATTACTTACAAAACATTGCACATTTTGTTTCCTAATAGTTTTTCGTTTAGGTACTATGCGTACCTCCTTGTGAGAAAAAAAAACGAAGTAAATACTTAAAGCCAAAAATAGATTTATAATTAACTACTAAATGTATTGCAATCTTAGATCGACAGCTTCTTCAGGAATGAAAAGTAAACAAGGTTGAAACTGTTAAACGATAGTGAAACGTTTAGAATTGTGCGATTATTAAGAATCACATTCTTTTTTAGAAACTCAAAATACATTTATTTACATTACTCACTTCTCTATATTTCTAACTCTTAATTCTTAAAGAAAATTTAGTGTATATAATAAATAATAAAGAAAGTCGAAAATTTGAAACTGATAAAGAGTAAGTAATTAAATTTAGAGACATATCTATTACTTTAATTAAAAGTATCTACCATTTAGTTTAGGTACCTAGGACTTTGGACTTCCACTAAGAACAGTCTCCTAAAGTAATTTTAAATTATTGAAACAGAATAAAATTTAATATTAAAAATACAGCTTTTATATGAGAATTGATTCGTTCATGGTTACTGGCAAGTAAATTATCGAAAAATTGAATGTACAGTTGAGGACAAAAACGTTTGTTATTATATAATTTGATACATACCTTCCTGTAGATGTACAAATCTGCAGGCCGGTCGATTACAGAGGCCACGATTAAAATCTTGGCACACCGGGAGGGTGTCCAGTAACTGTAAAATAAAATCGAAAAAACGAAATTAGTAAGAAATCATGTCACCTTTGCAACAAATATACAGAATCTTATAAGGAAAAACTGTATTAAGTAACGAGGAAAGATATTTCTGTGTGCACATGTATGCAACGACAACTATACTTTCTGCAATCAGCATACATAAGCACTATGTAAAAACAAATTTCTAAATCAAATACTCGAAAATTCAAACTGTCATTCACAAAAAAATTTCTTATCGTACAGCATGCCAATCAGGTGTTAAAGACACAGAATCTTTTAAGTTGCGTTGTTGTTATTTTAATGTAAGACTTATTCCAACCATTCTGCACATTGTAGACTTTTTTACGCAAATTATGCTCTCCCGGTTTTACCTAAATGATAACAAATAAATAAGACAGAATACAATTATTATTAGAACACGATAATATACTTAAAAAGTAGACATTCATTCTCAGTAAAATTAAATGCACACGTTTGTAAATTATTATTCATTTTTATCTTGCAGGTGAAATTAAATTAAGTTGCAGTTAAAACTTACGTAGAAAATTAAATTAAGAAAAAAAAACTACGGATTATTGATATTTTAACTGCAAATTATTCGTCGAGATAACAGTTCTTGTTCATAATCTAATAAAAAAGCCAACAATAAGCTTGCAAAACAGATGAATAATAAAGGCCAAAAACCAAAAAGCGGTGGTGTTAATAAACAAGTTTGGTATAATACAGTGTATTCATGCAGAATGCTTGAAGATATCTTCAAGATTAAAAAAAATCTCTATTGAGTTACTATTTAAATACCATAAACAAAAGCGGAGCACTCTCACTAGAAAAAATAACGATAATAAAAACAACACAACGCGAGGGTTATCTTATGGCATTTAATAGTATGAGTAAATGGAAATTATCAAAAGCGGCAAAAATTTCAACACTACTTTAGCGGTTTTAAAGAAATCATTTTTCTGGAAAGCGTATTAATTTTTTTAAAAAACATATTATGCAATCAGATTGTGATGATTTGTTAGTAAAAAAAAAACAATTAACACTCACAATATGTTTGCAATGTAAATGCAAGTTACTAGGTACAATAAATCGCAATTTCTTGAAGCTCTTTCAAAATCAATCAAACTTGTATTATGTCTAAATATTTTATCTTGTTAGATACTATACGATTCTATTCTTTATAACAAATTTATTTTCGTTCCAATTGATGATACATTTTAATTTCTTTCATTAGGCATTTCATGACCGAATTAAAATTTAATAAAATTCTAGTTAATAGAACATTTCCTTTTGTTTCGTTAAATTTTGATTTAATACCAATTTAATTCTTATTCCATTACAAAATTATTATTAATTATATAAATTGCAATTACCAATTTTAAAATTATTATTAAAGCCACTGGTACTGTGCAACTAAAAAAAAAAACTACCGAAGTGCAGTAAGAGGACAAAGAAAGTACCCACATTTTGGGCACCACTTCAGCAGTAAATGTAAAGTCTTTTTCTCCTTACTATTACTCGTTCTTCTCCTTTCATATTTAATTTATTTTATAAGAAATTTACAATGATTTTTGTTCTAAAATTACAAAGTTACATTAATTTAGTCATTTACTATCAAATTTATAATTGATTTTTTACTGAATTGAAGAACGTTACAAATTTTTGGATGGTCTTTACACCACAAAAAATTGTAAAATTTACAAAAACGACACAAACACAAGCAAAAGGCATTTCCGAACACAAAGCTCGATGATTGTACCTAGTAACAAGACTTGTCATACATGGGAGCTGTAGCTACAAAAATTTGAAAAACTTACAACTGTTAGGAGGTGTAAAAAACCAAAAACGGAAAAATCTTGGTGGCTTAATGACTTCTAGCGCGTAGTACAGCACACATGATGTTAAACATACGTGAATACCTGTCCTTGCTCATCAGTGTAGATCACAAAGGGGGCGTTTGGGGGCACAGGCGTACCATTGTCTAGGGCCGGCGACATGCAGCAACCAGCAGTGCAGCAAGCCAATTTCATCGCAGCCAATCAGCGATAACATTACGTTACAGAGCATTTATGATACCCACCATACACCGTTATTACAAAAAAAATTAAATGAGGCAACATGTTTAATAGTGTGCACGGGAATGATGACAGTATTAAAACATGTATCGACACGACGACATAAAAATTTGTTTTGATTGGTTTTTTTTGGTGGAGGTGTCGGTGGGCAACCCAAAACCACGTAAAACGCACACAATCGGTGTGCGCACAAAAGGGTTACAGAACAGCAAGTTTACATCAAATCATTTCAGAGCAGTCAAGATACGTAGCAAATTATAATCGGGTTAAATCAGTTCGTTAAAGTAAAGAAGAATGTTGATGAAGACAGAAACCATAAGTGAAAGCATGAAACAAAAAAGCAACAAAATTAATTAAACAAATAGAATTTTTTTAACAACAAAACAGCATTTTTTTTTAAATCAAAATTGAAATTCATACTGTTTTGATGTATTATCAAAAAGTCACATGTAGTTGATTCAAAATTGAATCAAATAACGAACTAGCACTTGGTAAGAAGAAAGTTAGTTCTGAATGATGTAGAAATAAGGAAAGTAAAACACAGAAAACAAGATTTAAAAAGCTTACCTAAAGTACTTAACAGTATCGAGAATTACTTGGGATAGAAATTTTATAATACAGTAAAAAAATTATAATTTTCTAAAAAAAATAGATTTAAAGAAATTAAAAAGAAAATAAAATATTGAAAAAAATAACAACTAAACAGAAGAGAAAAGCTAGTACATTAACTAATGAGAGTATCCCAAGTAATTTCATAAGAAGCTGGTGCTGTTAAAATAAAAAAAAATTAATAACAGGAAACAGTAAAATGGAAAAATATTAAAAAAGCGTTTACGTGTATGACAACTCTGCGATGCTACAATTAGTGAATGCGGCTGACTCTGCAAACATAACAATATTAAGTAATGCGTTGAAAAATATTATAAAAAGTAAAAAAAAAATCAAAACTAAAAAACAATGTTAGATAAAATAAAATAAAAAAATAAATAAAAATGATAAGATCACCATATAGTAATATATTTTACTTACTACAAGCTACAAACAGGTTTAGCAAGATATAGAAACAAAATGTAGATATGTATATATAGATCATACGATTAAAGCTTCTAGACTAGTCCAATGTCACTTGCGGTAAACACTACTACGGATTTAAAACACAATTTCTTTTAAATTTTTCTCTGGGTTAGTTGTATGAATTATGTCTCCGTAAATCTAAGCTTTCGGTCACTGTGGCGTTACTTGTGCAATGTGCATTTGAAAATCTAAAAGAAATTTTTCGTGAAAAGTGCTCTGTAATGCAATACTCGGAAATTACCTAAACTCGCAAGTGTTGATAAGATCTGACCCCAAAAATAAACCGAATTTTCCTCGACCTTTAAACGTTTCATGCGCCTGACATTTCACCAGTAATTTATTATTTACGAAAAAGTAATCCTATCAACACCTCGCCCTTTACTCTAAATTACGGGTTACAAGCCAGAATAACTTTTACACAAAGCTGATTGTGTTTATCTCTCATAAAGACTCGTGAACAGATCATGTATTCAAACAAACGTACATTCGTTATAATAAGCGAACGGTACTTGTAAAAGGAAAGTTAAAGATTTCTTTACCTCAACACTGATTGCATAGGGGATCAAATAATATTTTATATTCGGGAAACATCAACTTCAGTTTTAAAAACATCGACGATTTGAAACAGAAGAACAATTCAATTAAAAACAAGCAAATTCAATTTCATTTATAACAAAATTTTATCAAAACATTAAATAAAATAATAAGAAAAAACGAAGTATCAGAACAGAATTTTGTTTAGGTGGTAACATTGGGTACTTTTGTAAGTGGTGTAATAAGGAGTACTCTAAATGATATCAGGACACCAAATTTATTTGAAATTGGATCAAATTCCATAGGCAAAACTTGGTTTTGAATGAAACTAGAATTTGTGGAAAATTTTCAAGATGATCAAGATATAAATTTCTGAAAAAAAAATTAAATAAATATTTAAGAATTGGCAAATTTAAATTCTTGTAAATAAATTGACAATAATATATAAAAATAAAAGGCAAAGGAAAGAAGTGGCTTATGCCGAAAGTTCTTAATTTTCTTAGACATAGCATATAAATTTCATTAAATCTTATAATTAATGTATCCTTAAAGTCAGTGAAATTAAAATTTAGATAAAAGAACATGGAAACATATCTATTAGAATCAATTTAGAAAGTTGCTTTTATGAAAAAGTGAATTGCTAATATCTACGTCGCTTTTGTAGTGCTGTAAAAAAAATGGGAATTAGTGAGGTCAGTGTTGAAGTGAAGAAAGTGTTTTAGTAAAAGGAAGAATGCACATTACACAAGCCAAGGATTTGTAAAACAGTTTGAAAGCAGCAACCCATCGTAAAAAATCGTACCACTATAGAAAGCTCAGCTCATACACACGCTGTTTAAATTCACTTTTGATTAATTAATAAATATATTTAAAAAACACTCAACTGTTTAAAAATAATACAGAAGCGAGGATGAACAGGAAGGAGCACTTGTAATAATAGCGTGTCTTGGAGGTCTTACGGTTAAAATTATTACTGGAGTGAAAAAGAGGTAAAGGGATTATGATAAAGATAATCAAAAAGAAGCGATGATTAATAAAACAAATATCATGCATTTTCAAGCATTATTATTACAAATAGTGGCTGTGTTCATATTACATACACCTCAAAGATTAGAACAGTAGTACAGTACACATTAATAATAATAAATAAAGGCTGTCACACTAGAGGCGTGACCCACACCTGCATAAGCGTGATCAGCGGCCCAAAAGGCACTACATTATTGTGAGTCAAGTCAAGGGTGGCAGGCGGCTGATTACGCAAAGTTACATAGCCTAGTGCTCGAAAAACTAAAACAATTCACGAGCACTACGTAACCTAGCAATGCCTTTACCAAAAAAATTAAAAAAATAAAAAAAAACAAAAACAAAAATATCTAATAGCATGGTAGAATAGCCACATTTTCAAATTATCAAGTACTGTTATCTAAAAAAAAAAAAATTAAATCGACTCTCGAATTATTACACTGTTGAGAACTTTAAAAATGCAAAATACACAAATTACATAGTTACTTACAAGTTACTTATTCTTTATATATGTATATACCTAATGTACATGCATCACAATATATATAATCTGACAAATGGTACAAGTGATATAATAAGTCTATAATTAACGCTAAGTAGTAAGACACATGTTGTACGCTGCAGATATATAAAATTACATCACAAACTATTACTATCTACCTATTCTAACCTCTATAGATATATTTCAGTATTTAAAGACAACTAAGAAACAACAAAATACGCCACTAAAACTCCCAGATGACGCGGGATTTTTACTAAATTTGTGCTTCGAGATCAACCCAGGAAGACAACAAGCAATTGCTACGCAATTGTGTGGTCATCAACATAAAAAAAATATCTTAAGAACTACTACTACGCACTGGGTAATATTCGCCCAAAGTTTCATTTGAGTTCCTGCAGAAAGAGAAAACCACATAGAAAATTGGAAATATTAAAGAAGATTGCAGTGAAATTGATTCCCATAAACGAAAGCAAAAAGAATTATAATGTTGAAAAAACTGATGTGCACTGAAAAAATTATAAATAAAACAGGAAACGATATCAGATGTGAAGAATCGAAAATAAAATCAGAAGCTCGCTGTAGAATTCAAAGGAATTTCTACACAAAAATTAATTCAATAACTTACGAGAATGATAGTGAGATTATATGCGGAATATACATATATAAAAAATATTTAAATTTGTATAATTAAATAAGTCCGTGAAGTCTTTATTATTAAATTAATTGACGAGAGACACATTCGCATACATTCATCGGTTCTTTTTTACCGACTTCAAAAAACGGTGATCAACGAAGTTAATTTAGTACAATAAGCGAAAAGGACTTACCTTCAAAAGGGTTGTTGTTCAAAGAGAGCAACTTCTGAAGATGCCAATCGATATATTTCTTTTACGATTAAAAAAAATTAGAGCTACAACTTCATAAATCTTCATAATATTTCTTGAAAATTCACTGATTTACTCTTAAAGATCGTAGAGCACACGTAATTATAAAGGAAATAGAATCTTATAAAATCTTATTCAATTTCTTTGGATGAATTCTGTAATATTGCACAAAAACTTGAAAATGAAAAATAAAAGAAAAATCTTGATATTTATAAATTAATGTAATTGTAATAATAACCAATCAGAAGTTACCCAAATTCAGTAATTATGAAGTAAGAAAAGTTGGTATTTTCTTGGTTTAAATTTAAATAAAATCCTTTTTTTTGTAATAATTCGGCGAAAAATAATAAATCTGGAATAACAAATTATATAATTATTACTCTATTCATAATAATCCTTTTTTATTGAAAACTTTTGATGAATGAATTTTTGGTGGTATGGTTTAAATTTTTTGGTGGTACACCCTATAATTAGGCATTGCGAAAGATTACTTCCACAGAAACTCAAAAAATTAAAATTAAAACAATACGGCAAACATTACCCAGCACACAATGATTTAAGGAACAAACTCGTAGAAAAAACATCTTATAATTACATTAGAAAAAACTGTTGACGCTAATAATCAACTGACATACCCAACCCAAAAAGAAAACCACAGGACAAGTCAGAGAGATGATCATGTGTGTTACACAAAAAAAAATAAACAATTTGGGAAAAATGACAGACTGAGTATGACATGCAAGTAAAACACGTATGTTTAATAGAAGCCCCAGACATGCAAAATCAACTGGAACTAAGACACAAACACAGAGCGAGAGAGGCAACGAGAGGCATCTTTTTGGGTTGGTTACAAAACTACAGACTTGTACCTACAGCAATGGCACTTCTAACATATACAATGCTTAGAGAATCTACCATGCGAAATCGATTAGGCTCTCAAAGAGACATTATAATACAATTAAATAATGTGGACGTACCACCATGCAAATATATCTCTTTTAAACACCACTCTTTTTTAAGGGGGAGGATAAAATACAACACAACACAGTAGATAACTTTGTTTAAAGTGGTGTGAGGGCGGGGGGATGTTGTTACAACGGTGCAATTTTTTTTTCAGCGGGTTGTGAGGATATCACAGAGTCGAGGCACTCGCTTGGTCCGGGGTCGCTCAGCGCGTACTCCCACCACTAGCAAAATTTTGACTAGATCAAAAAACTAACAGCGCGTTTCTCTTTTTTTTTTCGCTTTTAATAATAATTGAATACTTAAACGAACTTAATGGAAAATAAAAGGATGCAATAGAGACTTTTAATTCACTTTGAATACTCGTAACACAACCGCTTTGTAATAATGCAGATAAAAATGGCAGTCAAAGGATCACTCAGTATATTAACATTGAGGAAAATACAGTGCAATTATTCTAGCATACAACATATCCCTATATCTTGCTTTTTAAAATAATCGTATCAATGCATTGCAGGATATGGAAGCAAAGCTCGTAGCCATCTCCTAAGGTCTATTCTTAAACTAGGAGAAGTAACAGTTGTCGGTCTGTCGTAAGGATATGTTACTAAAATAACTGGACTGTATAGATTCTTTTTTTATGATGGTTTCAAGATGAAACTATAGAACAAAGAGAAGAGGAGAGAAAAGAAAAAAGAGCAGAGAGGAGAAGAAAGGGAAGAGAAGAGAGAAGAAAGGGAAGAGAAGAGAGGAGAAGAAAAGGAAGAGAAGAGAGGAGAAGAGAAGAAAGGGAAGAGAAGAGATGAGAAAAAAAGGAAGATAAGAGTATCAATAAATTAACGAGGAAGGATTTGAAAACCTATCCCCAAAAAGTTTAGTAAGTTTTACAATGATTCTTTTCACACTCCTTTTGCAAGAACACTGTTTTGGAATGGAATTAGTAATTCCCTACGGTGAAGGGAAAAGCAATGAGAAAGACTGTCGATGTCTCACTTTCTAAAAGAAAATGGTCTTTACTCCCAGCAACTGATTTACCATAAGGTTGTTTATAAACTGAATTTATAACACATGAAAGGCGTTTCCTGAATTGTAAGTAACAAATAATTTGGAATAACCAAAACGAAATATTAGATTAAAAAGAGTCCAAAGAAAAAAATTCCAGCTTAGGGAAAATATTTGTTCACTCAAAAAGTGTTTTCACCTTAGGTAATCACACTTAAGGCAAACTTGCACAGTAAATTAAAATTCTCCACTGCATGACCAGTTTCTATGTCGAAGGCAGAAATATAGGTACACTAACATCGATAAAATTTAGACAGAAAAACTTATTACACAAAAACAGCTTCTGCAGCCGTAATACCGTATTTCTAATACAATAAACATCTCAACAAAAAAAATCTTACTTATTCCTAATACTATATCACTAGTAGGTATTAGGGCAATTTGGTACGTTGACCTCAATCTAAACCCTCACTCATGGCAAATTTCCTTAATTTGGATAATTTTTCGCTTACTGGAGGATGTTAGGGGATGACAATGTGATGGCACAAGAATTTAGACTGGGGAAAAAGTACGAAATCAACTTTCTTAATACCTAGTACGTTTTAATCAATAAGAATTAACATAGAAACAAATGAAACGAGGCCACGTTTTCTTTTTAAGTGGTTTTCAACTTTTTGTATGGCTGTAACGTTACATTGTTGTTGTTATTTTGGGCAGCAGCTGCTGCTATGTTAGTCACTGGCGCCACGTTCGTAATTGGCGTGCTCGTGACTGTGCAAGGGTATTGTGCCCCTAACAAGCCGGGGGCCATGTTATGCGGAAGAAGTTGAGGGGCAGCCGTGGCTGCAGCGGCTGCTTGGGCAGCGGCGGCAGCCGCTGAAGGGTAAGGACTGCGTAAGAAGTAAGGGTTTATGAAAGTTGGAGGGGGTCTACTGATGTTCAATAAATTTGCTTGCTGCAAAGCGTACGGGTTGATGCCAAGATTTAAACCCGACGCATTAAGACCAGCCATTTGAAAAGTGGGATAACGTGCAATTGCTGGTGGTGGGATTGTCAAAGCTTGTTTGTTGAGAGCTACACCGGTGTAGTTCAACGGATTGAGATGGCTAAGGTGGTTAGTAGCGGCGAGAGTCTGATTTGCAGCCGCTAATTTTACGGCCTTGGCATAGTTTTGCTGAGCGACCTCCTTGGCCAAGACTGCTGGGTCTACTAGTGCTGTTTGGGACGGCAGAGACGCGGTAGTACCGGCAACAGAAGTTGAAGCATTAGGAACTGAGATCTCGTTTTCTTTCGAGATCTGAGCTGTTGCGGAAACTGTTTGGGATTCAGCAACGGGAGGGGATGCACATGACGTAGCGGGAGCAGGCGCTGGAGAGGCGGAATACTCACATGATACGGGCACGAAAGGCTGTTGAAGCTGCATTAATTGTTGGTAGGTAGTCGCGTTCGGCTGGTATACAGGAACGCCAGACTTATCGGCTGCTGGCCTCTTGTACGGCATCATGCCGGGAAAGGCCTGTAAAACAAGACAATATTAATATTTTCCAAACAAAACCAAACTAACAAAGCAAGAAATAAGCCAGCTCACTTATTTTACAAAAGACAATGTTACCACACCCACAACCAACGGTTCTCTAAGACCTACAAAAAAAAACAAAACTAGAGTCGTATTTAGATGAAGCCAAACTTCCAAAGGAGTTTGAACCATCAAAGCCAGAAACAATATTTTCAAAAACGTGAAATGGATTAAAAAATGACCAGTAGTCAACAAAAGAAGTACGAGTTAAAGATTCATCATCCAATCGTACGTAAGTTCTAAACTCACCAAATTGATAATGCAATAGGATGTAAAGTAGTCGTTTTCAGGGGACAATAAAACTAACAGCGTTGTCGACTAATTGTTCCAGAGCAATCTCAAATTATTTCCATCTTGTTTTAACCTCATGTAATAAGATAGGATAGAGATACTCTCAGAGTGCTCTAGAGCAGTCAGTCGTAAACTCTATAGGTGTTAGAATGTTGCAGATTTCTTTGATATGTGGTTAACCGAAATTGATTGAGAAATAATATTTAGATAAAAGGCCTTATGAATCACAGGGACTCCACTATTGATTATAATAATAGCACTCAAATATATTTACATAAAGGGCAGTCCTCAGCTGAGCTACATTAATAAATAAACAGTATACACCAAAAAAGAAGGAAACAAAATAATAATTTAAACAGTACATAAATGAATTAAATAAGAAAGAGAGAAGGCAGGACGGTCTTAGGCTAAGTTAGAAATGAAAATATTAGGCAAACAGTTCGCATACAATCTTTGAAGAATGTATTTAGTGAATATCAGCCTAGGTGGTTTGGGTGTGGGCAGAGGATAAGGGAGGAAAATATAACAAGAAAAGAATGAACCAAGACCAATTTAAAAGAGAAAGGAAGGCCAACAAAAAAGTGGAGGGAAGGGGCGAGGGAAGCAACGGAGAAGAATGATGACGTTAAGAGATGTTAACACGAAGCAGAAACACCTGGAGAAAAAGAGATATGGAAAGTTGCACTCAGTCCAAATCGAAAACCAATCAATTCTAAAATATCATTTCCATTTTGGTTTGTTTAGAAAATGTCAAGTCATGAGAGTTTTTAGTTGTCAAATATGAGGAACGGCAAATGATATTTAATTTGGGGTTCACTGAACTGTTGCAGGTTGTAAAAGACGTAATGAAGGGATTCCTTCGCCATTGTAAATCTATTTTCATAACATCTTAATTATTTTTATTAAAAAGGGAAGACTTCTAAAAAAACAAAAAATGATATAACGACTCTTAACAATTAAAATAGGGTTAATATATATTATTTAATTATGTCACCTAAAATTACTTACAAAGTTGTCATAGTAAAACGATCCAACAGATTTCATGTCCATCTGAAATAAAAAAATAAAGTTTCATGAAAATAAACGTACCAAAACGGCGTAGGTAAAACTAACAAAAAATATAAAGCATTGAGATTGACAAGACAGTAACGAAAATTATCTAAATTTTCAAAAACCTGAAGTTAAAAAGTCCGATGTGGACTTTATTGTACTATAAAACTGTCTCAAAAGTCTCGAAATACTTTGTTAAGTAGCCTAAGATATTTCGCCTGCCGGCGTAACAAACTCTGCTCGGCAAACGCAATATGTACTAAAAATTTATTAATCACAAACAATAACAAAACGAACGTCAACGTATAAAATATGAATAAGTATTTGCTGTAATTGTAGTTGCTAGAATGTTGCGAGTTCGAGAAAAACAATAAACGAAAAGAATTAGTAGCACGAGACGACGCCGACTCGTCGAAAAAACTGTAAATTTCAAACTAAAACAAATCAAGCCAATTGCTCTGCTGAAATAGTAATAATGTGATAGATGATGATTCGTACATGCAATATATATATAAATATAAAAAAAACATATAGGTGGTCAGTAAGCACAAAGCTTCGAGAATAAGCGAAGGTCGATGGGATGTTGTTTCCTCTCATATACTTATAATACTTGAATTGAAGCGAAACCAGCCTCACAACATGCTAACAACTTTTGAGGTAGCAGTTCGCGGCTTTCTACATTAAACGCCTCGTCAAAATACAAAAGCTTCACGTTCAAATCAAAATAAATAACGCAAAAGTGTGCTACTAACTAACTAAATAAAGGTACAAAGCAACGCAACGAATCTTATAGAAATCTTATCGAATATCAAAGGAATCTTAAAGCTGAAATATTCTGAATGTGTTATAAAGTAAAATGCAATTTATAAGCGAGCGAGGACAAGTGAAAAAAAAAATATTAACAGCAATCAAACCTTAAAAACACTGATGATCAGAGAGCGAAGGGTTTTAGGTTCTTGCTTATTGCTTTGAATAAGTCATTTACAAGATATTGAGTGAGTGTATAAGATTTCGTAAAAATAATTGGTTTGCTCTCTGCTGATAATATTCGAGGGTAAAAAGGTAGATACATACATTCTGTATTTCTTGGTAATTGAGAGAAAACGTGATTGATAATTATTAGAATAGGAATTGTAAAAATTATGATGTGGAATATTAAAGAAAAATTGTATGTAACTGGAAAATTGAAATTGGTATTTAGGTTGAAAATTCGAATCAGTTGCGTTACTTTGAAAATCTGAAACGTAAAAATAAAAGCGAATACGTTTTTTTTAAATCAAAAAAAAAGTATGTACAAGAAATACTACTGAAGCGACAACGGTGTTCCTCATTATACATGTGCAAAAAAAATGAAGGGCTCTAGCAAAAGCACGACCACATTACAAGAAGCTCTGGTACCTTAACGCTACGCAAATAAAGAAATCTCTGTGGCTGATACACGCTAAAATTTCGTGTTACGCAGTATCATCTACTCCCTTGGAACTGTCGTACGTAGCCAATCAATAGTAGATAAGATGCAAACCACTACCTATTATAAATTAGTGTCGGTGTGTTGTAAGTGTTAAGAATTGTACAGTGTACACGTAGGGACTCGATGATGAAAGCTGCGTTAACGACTCAAGCTGAAGCTTCTGCTACGTTAATAATGAATAAATCAACTCTTAAAAATAATATGATTAATAAAAGCACAGATTCCTTCGAAACAAAAGTGCGTTCCGGGATTAATTAGAGAATAATTACTGTTAATAATTACCGTCACAAGGGCTGGCCACACAAGAAGCGAGCAGACACAGGGTGTTTCCCGCGTAGGAGTCCACGTGTTTTGCACGAAATAGACGTAGACTGTCCGCGTTGTGTGTGGCCAATACTTCATTAAAATCAACAGAATTATTAATAATTTTCTAATTACTACAAAAAAAAGAACTTACAATAGTAAGTAAATATCAAATATACGTTGAAAAATCACTTTATACTTTGTATAAACGGGTATACAAAATTAAATTTCATTTAAAGTAACCTTGATATATCAGTACACACTATTATGGTGGAGGATTAAATTAATTTTTAATTCCATTTGATTGGTTAATAAATAAATAGGAACGCTCTTTTGTTTTGAGGAATAATGCGTTGGGGTGTACACTGTACAACAGAAAAAATAAAAAAAGTGTCATGCAAAGCAAAGGCGCAAATGGTACCAGTAATAGATCTGTGTCTGCGGTGCTAGGCTCACGGGGCCTCTTCTTGCCGATCTCGAGGGCGGCGGCAGCCTGGGGTGCCAGCAAGGGTGACACCGCAGCGGGCTATTAGTAGCGCAGCAACAAGACCAAGCACATCCGCCCAACGGGAAAAATAAAACAAAAAACCAGCACTAAATTAATTTAATGTCAAATCACTTGGAGCCTCTTATAAAAAATAACCAGTACGAAATTTCTCATCTTTTTTGGCCGTAAAAAATAGCGCTGGCAGCAGGTTCAGAAACGTACAAACGTTCTAGATTTTAATGTGATTTTGTTAATGTGTGAGTTATTTGTGGTGGAAAAAAAATCACAGTAAATTCTGGACGCATTGTGACGCAATTAGCAGGTAATAATTGATAGATAATGTGCAGGTGTGTTGGAACTTGGCGAAAGGCGAAGTCTGATGGTGGCTGAAGCTTTAAGTTGATCATGCACTTCACCAGCTGAAATAGAATTATTATAAACCAGTACCATACATTATACATCTTTGAAAATTCAACTTTTTCAATTTTGAATATAGCACATATACTACGATATGTAATCTAGTCGTTTTTCCGAAAAAAAAAAAAAAAAAACCAGAGCCAGTAAAAAGAAATTCTGAAAATAACTACACATTTTTTTTACATTTTCTTTATTATCAAAATTAAGACTAACAAAGGAAATTTTGAAATTTGGAAATCTTACTTTCCGAATTCATTGCGTCTAAACAGTTTTCCGTGTGCTGGAGAGAAAAAAAAATCAAAGTATTCATATAACGCGGTAAGTGTTAAGGTAAGATATAAAAGGATGAAAAATTTTTCGAATGTAAGATTACTAAGAAATTAAACCCTGGGAATTGAAATATTTTTCGAAGTAGATGAAAAATGGGTAAGCCTTTGAAGATTATATAGAGCGAAATGCTGAAAATGAATTTAAGCAAAATGTACTCGAGTAGGGTAAACATCAGAAACTTGGAAAATTCAAACATCATTTTGATACTATTCGAAATTGTCAACGATGTTCTCTACGAAATTCGAGTATTTCTACCCGTGATGCCAACAATATAATTACGAACGGCTAGGCCCCCAAACTTTCTGATAGCTAACTGAAGACTAAGTTCTTCCGATGATGAACCCTTGCCACTATTTAACAAAAAGAGATTGACTAGTTTGTTATTTCCTATCGACAATACTCACAACGTAGATATGGCAATCGAAAAGGTCGTCATTGAAAAGAGGGTATCACAGGGAGATATAATATCCCTAAAATTGTTTAGTTTGGCAATGGGAGATTTTCTTCAAAACATCAGAAGTTGAAATCAAAATAAGTAGAACCTGTGTTAAGACAACGATGAACAAAAAAAACTATATAAATACTAGAAGAGATGACCAAACGACATTAAATAGCTGAGACGAAATGGTTACAAATTCCCATACATAACGTGGCTTGGGAAGTAGCTCAAAAGGATACTAAGAAGAAGGGTTGGCAAAACAAAAATTGGCTTTTACTTCAGAAATCATAAGTAAGTTGAAACCAAAAGTCTTTGAACCTTGGGAAAAAATCTATTAGAATTAACTCGTTTGAATAGTCCGAATGACCAGCAAAATTGTTGCTTCATTTGCGGTTTAATTTGGGATTCTTCAATTTTGAAGAAATCTCTCCAGAAAAGGAAAAATTGAAATAGTAGATTATAATAGCATTATTTGTTCACATAAATCAAAATCTGTTGCTATTCTACGTGGGACTACAACGTGAATGAGGATTGACGAAATGTTGCGTCACTAGACATCTGCTTACATTTCAATTTGGTAAGAATTTCAGGAAGTACCAAAGAGACGAAGAGTCAGATTTTTACCTCAAAACCGTGAATTAGCGCATCAGATTTTTGATAATCAAAGTAATCATTAGCAATCAAGAGAAAACGTTTTGAAAAGGTGACAATATCACATTTTTTATTGGAACTACTACTAATGACATTGATGATGAAGCAAATGTGAGATGCGTTTGTAGCTTTTGGGAAGGTGATGATCTATTTTGTAGCTTATTGACTTCACCAACGAAAAAGAACAGTAAAACATGGAATTCCAAGGAGAACGACATTCATTACCAAATTAAAATAAATTCACCTTGTGAATCCCTTAGTCTTTTGATGGAACTAATCGAATTGACACTACCGTACAAAATCAAATGATGTTATACTTTTCTAGGCAATCTCTTGGAATAATTTATACAAAATATGCCTGATTAAAAACACACTATTGACTGAACCTTACTTTATGTGCTTTTTCCTTTCCTCCAAATGTCGATGCATAAATTTTAGGAAAACCTTGCAAGCAATGACACTCTTCATTTAACCCAAACCCTTTGGTATGATTCTTTAATTCTTCCATTCTTCTGAATTGTATTAATTATGTTTACGACAATCACTCACTATTTCTCTTCTTTCTTTCGAAGATAAGAAAAGTGAAGTCGTCCAATTCCGATAGCAAGAGATGATGATCCGAAGATATCAAGAGATTCTAAACCCACGAAATTATTTGGAATGTACACGAGATAAAACATAATTTGTGGGTTTACTGTAATTCATTTTTCCTACGCAAGTGTTCCTTCTCCAAAGATACTGGACGATACTGAATATGAATACATAAATCACCGCCATCTTTTTAATTTACTGTGTTTGTTTTCTGTGGTTTTCCTTTTTCTTAAGATGTACAAAACAGGATATCACGAAAATTTGATGAAGAGTTTGGAAAATCTTTCCCACAATCTACTATTAAACGGAGTTAGATCACGACTGGTTCTTGTTTTTTGTGATACTCCACTTTATCTGAGAATACTGTATACGAATAGGAAAATCTTCGACGTTCATTATCAAGGAAAAAGGTTCTTATTCAGGAGACCCTTCCAGAATAACCCAATTCGTAATTTTAAGATCAAATATTTTCCACAAGTTCATCAATCAATTTCTTGTATCCAGTTTCTAGTGGATGATACTGAACGAATTGAATCTAAATCAAAAGAAATTGATATGAATAACTAATATTCGAAATGAAGTAAAACAAGGATCTAGACGTTGCTTCAAACGGGTTGATTTTCTATGACTTCAATAATACATAAGTGTATACGTGCTAGCAAAAATAATTATTTAATGACGTTAAATAATGTATGGCATCAGTTACAATGAATATTATAAATGATTCTGACGGCAACATGGAATTGAGATCGAATGCATTAAACACGAATTAGAATTTGCGCCGCGTGCAATTCCAATTTGCCTTAGACTGACTACACTGTATAATACAGTTCGCAATTAGAGCTGCTGCATAGCTAACGTACACAAAAAAATAAATACGCTCTGCCCATAACCTAAAAGTCAGTAGATAATAATTTAGCATGCATTCCTGAAAAACGCGGTACAGTTAAAGGGAAAAAAAAAATTTACACATCGAAAGCGAGTACGCCTAAAAATAACCAAAAAATCATAAGGACTATATCGGACAAATAACTTCAATTACAGCTTGACAGATTTTAGAACAGACACGCAAATAAACAACGTTTCGTTACGCTCCACCTGAAAAGATTCTTTTTTTGGAGATCAATTCTTGACGCAATGAAATCCTTACCTGCAAACAAGCCCGCAAAGAAACCTTACTACAAAAATCATAAAATCTCTGTAAGTGTTGTGTACTGTATGTGTGATGCATTAAGTGTACTGCGTTCGTGTAAATCTATACATTTACTAAGCCAGGCTGTTATTAAAATACTTTTTGTACATAGTTTTCAAATCAATTTCAGTTTCTTCAAAACAATATAACTTCAAACACATTAAACAAGCAAAGCAAAACTCATTACTGCACAGAATTGGAAGCTCTAATAATACATTATTATGTAGTTACAAGTAGTGATTTCTTTTCTGAAGAAAAGTGGTAAAAACTCGCAGTGCTTTGTAATTTAGCATAATGAATTATTAAAGCAACATACTATGTGTAATGAGTTTAGTTATACTTCAGAATATATATTACAATAATAAAGTTGGGCAAGTTTTAAATAAAACGTGCAATGCGTTATTTCATTTTTTAATGTTCTTTGAATGTTACATTACAGATTTTTAACGACGCGACGTTTAAATATGACTGTATTTTGGTGACCAACGTTGGCATTACTCATGGAATTTATAATCACTATTTAATTTTGCTGTCGTCAAACCTAAACAAGAATTAAAAATTGGAACGTTTATTCTAATTTAATTTTATGTTACTCACTTGATTGTGTGCGAATTTATGTTCTGCGATAATATCAAACTTCAGCGTGGACTTCTTGGAAAGCTCGAAAATTTTGGCAATATGCTGATAATATCAACATATCTATAGTGTTTTATACAGGTAATCGTTTGAAAGTGAGAACATAACTAATGCAACAGACAATGGAAACGCCTAGTCCTTTGTCTCTCCCCTTCTTAGAATCTAATGCTATCGTACTAACATTCATAAATACTATCTTCTGCGCTATTTGTTCTCATTGAATTATATGGTCTCAGTTTCAGTCAATTACTGGTATGTTTGTATACTAAAATATACTCAAATGAAATGGTATCGAAATTGATATGGGAAAAGTTTTGGAGGAGAATGTTACTTTTAAGCACGTAAGACGATTACGTTCACTGATTCCCTCTTTTTACTGGTTTAACTCTAATTATTTAGAGTTAAATTCTCACAATTAAATTCCTTTTATGAAGAAAATATTTCATTTGGATGCAAGTAAACGCAATTTGGAAAGATCTGATGTTACTCACGATTGCAGCAGAATATATTTGATATTACAGAGCCTTTGCCCATAGCCCATTGGACAATGAAAAGGCAAATGTGAAACGTCTCATACTATATCAAGGAATGCGACCGAAAATGGGAGAATGGGAGTAATTGACGCAGATCGTTACCTGGAGATTTGCAACCTATAAATAGAGAAAAATGGAAGCTGACTGGAATTTGGCAGCAAAATAACTTTCGGGTTGGATAAAAGAGCGTACCACAACAAAAATTAGCACATGATATAAAGCCGTCTGCAGGATTAGTCTGGAAATGAAGGCATCTGAAGATAGGTAACTCATTCTTTGGGGAAAATTTAAAAGCGACTTTAATTTGAAAATGGTTGTTATCGTCCTCGACGATGTGCTTAAAAAATACGTCAAATTTTCCTACCGTTTTCTTTCGATCCCAAAGGTTTTAAAAGTAATCATCCTCTTCTAAAAGCAGTTGTTTCGTAGCAAAAACGTAATAAGTGGAGATTTTTTTATGGTGCGAGAAAAACTGAATCCAATGAGAGTAAAATGGCGCTCGTGATTGAATAGGACAATACGAAACTAAAAGTCGTTTTAAGCTATCCTATTTCTTGTATACAAGATTTGATTTAATTTCTGCAACAATTATTTAGAATGAGAAATGTTTGGGCTGTAGATAGGGTTTTGGAGATAGAAGCGTTCTATTATTTCAGAGAGTTTTTGACTCAATTTAAATTTTGAACAAACTACTACGAAGACAGACTTTATACAACTGTTTGCATCATGAGCTTGGAGCAGGAAGCGGAAAACAGGAGACACATACTCTAGAGGAAGTATAATTCCCCGAGTCAGTTATTGTGAGACATGAGTTGAAAACAAGTAGAATATTTACCATTAAAGAAAACCCAAGTTGATTTTAAGAACTGGTAAGAATTGCAAAGGTTGGTCACAGTATTAAAAGAAATAACTTCATTTATTACTAACAAATTGTAAAACAACCAAAATCAACCAATATTGCAACTCTTTGGAAAGGTTGAAGCAGTCCTCTTAGAGTAAGGAATATTTAATTCACAAAGATCAAGGTATAGCTGAATTCTGTCACAAATAAGACAATCTCAAAGACTTATGACTTCGAATTGCACAAGTATTCCTTGTGATAGTCTTCTGATTTGGTTCTCGGTGAATTCCTATCACATCTCATTCTAAAAAGGTATTGATGGGGTAACTTGAACTCTAATTTTAAAGTTATATGACTGTATGCATCGATCATATTAATTCAATTTAACTTTAAGGCTCACTTAGAATGTGACTTACACAATGCTGTAAAACTTCAAATGTCATTCAAATTTAAACTTGGGTTAAGTGTTCGGTGTATACGGCCCTTAAGGTCTAGTTCTCGGTGAATTCCTATCACATCTCATTCTAAAAAGGTATTGATGGGGTAATCTCAACTCTTATTTTAAAGTTATATGACTGTATGCATCGATCATATTAATTCAATTTAACTTTAAGGCTCACTTAGAATGTAACTTACACAATGCTGTAAAACTTCAAATGTCATTCAAATTTAAACTTGGGTTAAGTGTTCGGTGTATACGGCCCTTAAGGCCTAGTTGTACAATGCCTGTTTAAATTTAAAGGGAAACTTAAACCCATATCAACGATTATTTCAACTATTGTTGTTAAGGGGTTGAGCTTAGTTAAGTTAAACTGAAATTGTACAACTGTGTCTTAGTGAATTTCTATACACTAGTTATCAAAAACTTGCAGGACGAATATACAGGATGTCAAAATTAAAGATAATGTCTCCAGAATGAAATGTAAGCGTATGGCCTAATCAAGAAACAATTGTATAACGAAGGTTTATATCTAGATAATTGAACAAAGGAAAGAAGTCACTAGGCCAGATAAGATATACAGGGTTCCGGGATGAAAGTTCAATATTTCGTGGAGGTATAAAATAAGTTATTGTAAGTTAAAAAGATTAAATACACATGTAGTCTTTTATTAAGGGTTTCTGAGAGAGAGTCATTGATTAAATATTGAATAATTTAAATTTGGTGTTTCATGTTGATTTCATTGTTCACGTAATGTAGCGCTGCTGGGTGTAAAAGTTTAGACGACCACAGTTTGTTATCGCTACTGCCATTTTGTCAAATTGGAAAAATGCCATAGGTTTTCTTTAACGTAAAGTTCACATATAAGATTTATGTTTATGGTTATTGCCACGTTTTCACAAGAATTGAAAAATGCATCCAAGCACATGGCGAAATATTCGAAAATTTGTTATGACAAAGTTATTAAAATGTTAATGCAGTATATAACAATATCATAATTTTAATTACGAATAGTTGTACCTCAGAAACCATTTATAAAAGGTTGCTTGTCTATATATACTTTTTGACTTACAATAACTCATTCTAAACCCCCACGAAATATTGTCATTTCCTCCCGGGACACCATGTATGTAAAAAGAAAATATTTATATGTAAAACATTTTTTTGTAAAATTTCAATGTTTATTATTTTGCAAGATAATCAAATCATTAGGAAGAATTAATTTCAAAATTTGTATAAAATAAAAGGTAACTGCCGTGTTTATTAAGCTTGAAAAAATTGTGACACGTTTTAATTCCCTGAGGAATGCAGTTCCTTTTTAGCAACTGGATCTAATGAGATTTGAAAGTAATAATGTCTTGAAACAAAATTCGATGTGTGCATGTGCCTATTCGTTTATTATTATACTGCAATCTAATTTTCTATTGGGGAGACATTACTTCAGATCCTGAGTGTACATGCGCTGAATACGTTTCTTTTCAAGTTTATAAATGATTTGTAGATAGAAGTTTAGGTCTCTGTGGTATTGAATTTAGAAATGTTTGTATTTTTAATTGTGGAATACCTGAGAAGTACTCATTCGTATGACGGATATGTTAATGAATTCCTCTATGTTAAATTCAGCTGGAGTGATGGTTTACCATTAACATTTAAATTGAGATTAAATTTTAGACGTATACAATACGATATTTGAAGTTTCACACAAAAATACATACTTGCGGCCAACAAATTAACTCAGTTTAAATTTAAGTGACGTTTATAATACGACATCGGAAGTTTCACAACTTTGTGTAAGTCAACATTCTAAGTAACGCTTACAGTTAAGCTGAGTTTATTTGTACAGTGCATATGACCATTACAATGACTACTTAAAAATTAATTTGGAGCTTAATCACTTGTGACCGCTATAACGGATAGACGGACGACGCATGGAATTCTTGTCGATGTTTTCTTGTTCACTTGCTTCTTATGGTGATCAGAACAGATAAGACCACACATTTACATTTTATAGGGGGCGACATTACTTTCATTTCTGACTGTGCATTTCACAGATTACACAAAATAAAGCGAAAAAAGTTCCAGAATGCGCAACGAGTTGATTACTACCGAATAGACTCTGCGAATAGTTTCTTTTTTATAATTTTTATATTTTTAATGTTGGTAAATAACGCAATGCACTGATTTGTACTTACAACACTTCACGTCGAGTGAAGTTGAAGCAACTGAACTTTTGCGCGAGAGTTCTCGGAGGCCTAAATTTACGCGCTAATGAAGTTTTAATAAATTTGCGCTTCACTTTCTCTGCTTCTTTGATAAAGTTCGGCAACCTTGAAATCTAAACAAACACCGCCGTAAATCGAGTACCAAGTTAATTATAATCGTATAATTCTTGGCTTCCCTGTTGATATCGTGCGGCAGAAATAAATTTGTTTGCCAAATTATTTGCACAAGAATAAAATAAACTCGCAAAAACAGATGGTTAAGTTATATAAGCAATTAAAGTTTAAAAGACTTTTCTCTCGCGATGTTGCATCTACTGTTTTTCTCCAACTTATAATTTATTTGGAAGAAAAAAATTATTAAAATATTAACGAAGAAAAAAAAACAACTAATTACATGTGAAGGCGACGAGAATACCTTATACATAATGAATTAAATTACTTAAAGATATGAATTTTCAATTGAAACATGAAAGTAAAACAAACATAAAATATTCATACTCTATTTTTCAGTACGTTCTATAATACTCACGTAAATGTAAGTCAATTTCCGATAAATTTATTTATGTATATCTGATTTAATAACTTTATGACTACTTACATTTGTTGTATAACTCAATCGATCAGCGACAATTAGCTCAAGTAAACAAAAAAATGTAACAGCCTGTATATCTCTAGCTATGATATCGCGTACTTTCGTAAATAACATACATAGAATAAAAATGTTCGTGTTTAATATGAATCGTAAGGGATGGAGACGGCACAGATTGCCAACTTGATACGGTAGGATTGGTTGCCTTGAAAACAATAGCTAGCAGGTAAGGGCACTATATTCAGCCAATTGTATAGCTAGAGGTACACACAATACACTATGAAAGTTTTGTGCAGGAATTAGCTCTAACTAAACTTTCAGCGTTTACCGTCGTACGTACTGTGAAAATTACTTCGTTCCAAATACCATGGTGAGATTCAATTAATTCCCCCATATTGTAAGGTTAAATCCACTCAATTAATTTATCAAGTTGGGCAGTCTGGCTTAAAGCACAGAATTCACACTGACCGCGGAACATCGTACATTTCATATTACCACTGTTAATAACGGCTTAAATAATTCGCTTATGTAAATCCTTTTTAGCACACAAACGGAAGAAACTTTTCCATTTACATTGTAACTTCCGAGTTTGCAACAAACTCAGTAATGATCTGAAGAAAATTGGATACGCTCAGACAAAAAAAGAAGTAAAAATCAAGCGAGCGTATTATTATAATCCTAGTAAGCTGCTGAGTTTATCACGTAATTAATAGCCGAGTAATTAATGTTAACATGATAATGGAATGGCTCGCAAGTGCAAACAGTAACAACTTGATACATCATATATACTAAGATTTTGTGGCTACCCTTTATTTCAATCCAATGTACAAAATAATTCAATTTTTATTCTGAAATATATATATGGAAATTTCGCAATTTTAAGATAAAGATGTAAAAGGAAAGCAGAAACACTGAGGCGGAACTTTAAGTCACTAAATCATTTTTAATGCTACAGGATGTGTTACCACCTACTTGAACTTTATACAAAGTAGTAATTTACTTCACAGATCATTAGCGACATGTTCCAATTTAGAGTGTCTGTTACACTTTCACTTTGACGAAGATAAAAATCAAAATACTGATTTAATAATGTAAAGCTGATGTCATTCTCAATTTTTAAATATACCTTATAGGCAGGTTAAGGTGTGAGGAAATCACTATTTTAAATAAATTAAAATTAAATAAGTTACTGAGTTCCTTAGGGAACTATTTTGTGACCAATTCTATTTCTTATGTACATACATAAGAGATCTAATTAATCTGGAAATTATTGTCAGAACTATCTTGTTTGCGGAAGATATGTGTATGTATTTATTAACTAATTAATTAGTACTTAACTCATCAAGATGAATGCTATATATCAAAATCGAGTTCTTTAAGCAATTGTGCACCACTTTAAGAGAAAACAGAATATGCGACTTTTTTCGAAATTAAGTAGAGTGAACTTCTCTAATATGCTTATGATGAGAGCCTACAGTTACTATTATGACTTAATTACTTTTACCAATCATAAAACTAATACATTTTCTTTTCAGTTATTTTCGGGGTCATTACTTTTTGTTTGTTTTGCACACCATTTGCAATGGTACATTGTACATATACATCAGTAACGCAGCTACTGAACCATAAAGTCATAAATTAAAGCGCATATTAGGGACGTCCTTCACATGGCGTTCTGGTCGTCTTATGTAGGACGTTCCTAAGAACAACATCAATTACTTGTCTATGCTTTAAACGTCTGCTCGTAGAGTGGATTGAACCTTAATTATTTAATGATATCTGAAACTAGGTAAATTGTAGCTATTATATAATTGTTAGTCCCTCCTCGGTTTATAGTGGCACTACTGAGAGCGTCTAGAACTTCAAAGGGTTCGCAGGTTGGAATAAATTACGTACTACATCGATCTGAAGCAATAATAGAATTAACAGTTAAAGGCAACAAGTATCTGTAAGAAGAGAGCGGTCAAAGGAGATCGTGTATGTATAGTGACGGTGGTTACAAGGTGTCGGGGGTTGCTGGTGGTGCGGAGAGCAGGGCTTGTTGGCAGGGCACAGAAACGTGGCAGCCGGACAGCCCCATGCTAAAAGGACGAGACTACATCAGGCGAAGCGAAATACGGAAACGGCGTACACTGGCGCTAAAGAAACTGCCACAAAGCTCAGCCGCCTCTATACTTCAATTCGCGAGCCCCTACGGGAGACTACCACCACCTTTGAAGGCAAAGTCAGCGAGAAGATATAGCATGTACACATTTCATTGCATCAGGAATTGCATGAATCGCTTGCTGGAACTAAACACTAAACGCTATCGTGCCAATAAAACGGGAGAGAAATTTCAACCACGCTCCCCAAACTCACTAAACTAAACTG
The DNA here is from genome assembly GCA_039766575.1 of Serrognathus titanus. Lineage (NCBI taxonomy): Eukaryota > Metazoa > Arthropoda > Insecta > Coleoptera > Lucanidae > Serrognathus > Serrognathus titanus. The sequence goes on along the minus strand of CM077914.1, from coordinate 46,756,819 downwards.
AAAGCTCTCCCATGTTTATTAGGCTATAAATTCAGAAACATAAAAACTTCAACACAAAAACAAGAGAGAAGAAAATAAAAAAAACTGTTAATTAAAGAAACGGACACACACTAAGAGCTATTAGCCAGCAGAAGATATCGAAAAAAAAAAAGGAAAAACAAAGTTTGCACTTCACATGTGCAACTTGGACTACCACCAAATACCAGAAGGGCTCTTGTAAAATTGACTAAATCCTTTTGGCACAATGAAGTTGTCACTTTGGTAAGAGGGGAAGTTTTTCCCAAGTATTGCACATGTGGTGTTACTAAGTGACAAAACAAGACATAGTAAAGAAAAGACAGCGAGCGTGCGCCCTAAGATTGCGTAGCATACCGCGCTAGCCCGCGACTGTGCGGCCTTGATTTGGGCTTGGAGGTGCAGAGGGGGGTGGAAATAGCGGCAGGGGTCGCGGTTGCAGCGGCCCTTGACTGCATCCATGCAGACAGTGACAGTGCCGTCCTCGTTGGCCGTCACAGAGTCGGCGGGATGCGCAAAGCGGCACTCTGACTCTGCGCGCTTGCACGCCCCGCGCTGGAACTCGCGGCACACCTACAGCAGATACCCGGCTCAAGCCACCGCTGCAATGGCCCAGCGCCCCTACGTCCGAAGACGTCGAGGTGCTGAACAGTACAGACTACTTAACTTTTACAGGGGTTAAGAAACTGTGACAATGCTAATCTAATCATTTTGACCAGAAAAAATATTGACCAAGAAAATCAAAACCATTCCAACTAACAGGTCTCACCACTTACCACCAAATAGAACCTTCAGAAATATTTAAGTCTTTCACAAAACAAAACTTGACTTCTCGCCAATTACCAATAACCAATTTCTCCCAAATGCCATGGTCTTTTGAAAAAGGCTTGTCCAAATCAAGAATTTACATGAAACCTATTCTAAATCAGTAGTCTTTACGTTGTCACGATTTTCCAACATGTTATCATAAGTTAGGAGGTATTAAAGCCAATTTCTTTTAAAAATTTGACACTTATGCTAGGAAGTGCAATGTTAGCTTGTTTCAGAGGATATGGTTTCATTCACATAACTCTTCTTAAACTTATGAGGATGAGTCGAAAAGTTCTAAGCTCGGTTATTGAGAAAAGAAGGAAAAGGGCTTTTAATAAACCGCATGAGTAGGTAATGCCTGGAAAGCTATACCTCTGCCGTTTCCTTCTTTTGCTCTTGGATGTTGTCAATTGTCTCAAAAAACAGAAATAGTGTTCTTTGTTCCCTTTCATAGGAAGGCTTTTTGTTTGGTCCCCATATATACCAAAATATGAAAGTAACCCTCGGAATTTATTTAAGAGTTAATTTGATTTTTGCAAACTTGAAAGAATACAAAAGAAAAAAGTATTATTCAGTAAATTCATTCATTAATTAAAAATTAAAAATAAATGTACATTTGGTTAACGTTATTCTTACCAAAAAGAGATGCTTTGTGGAAGTTGCTATTAAAAATCGATTTCCTTTTTTTTTAACTGAAATACTAGGCGAGACCTGTTAGTAATACGGAAAACCGACAAAAAATAGATAATTTAAAAGTATACATGAACAAAAAAGTACAGGAATAACTCTCTATCGAAAATACTCAGCGCAATCATCAATAATACTTCTTGCACACCGTGCACAAAAGTCGATAGAAAGTTATAGTGTTACAGTGCAAAATGAGGTCAGCAAAAAAGAAATGTATGTACAGCAAAATAGCAGTGTTAGATATATACAAAGGTAAAAAATACTATACTATTAATACTATTACAAAAAAAAAAAAAACAAAATAATATTTGTTAAGGGATACAGATTTAGTGTTTGTGTTAGTTGTGTATATATGGTTATTACCTCCCATCGAAGCAGTAAAAATCTCACCAAAGATTTTTTTTTAATAAACCTAAAGAAACAAAAGCGAAATAAATACTAAAAAAAAATAAATAAATAAATGAAAAGATGGCGATGGCATGCTTGTTAAGTAAAAATTTCTAAAGAAAACAAAAATAATATGAAGGCAACTCAATCGTAACGTATAAAATTTAAAATCTGAAACGAAAATCTAGAAAGTAATATACTAATAAAATCATTAATAAATTAGAAACAAATTAGTTAAACATCGAATCAAACAATAATAAGAAAAACGAAAAGCAAGTAACACACATTTTTGATCATTTGTTTTCTTCGGTGAAACCGGCGGTACGTGATACTATAGAATCCCTTTTTTTATTGCAAATGCGGGATTAGTGAATTTTCTAGAAAATAACCGTCAGACGCACTTCGTAAAACAAAGCCGGCAAATGTTTGCCATACCTCTAATCTGTCAGAGCGAGGCATTTTTTGCTGGGTTACGACAGTCTGTGGAACAACTCCCAACGGAGAACCCACTCCAGTAGGGTCGGGACCCATAATTGTCGGCATGATTGGACCTGGTGCAAAATAAGGGCTGTATGTGCTTCCCACCTGAGGCATTCCCGCCAAATATGGATTCGTAGCCTATAAAACAAAAAAAAGAAACAATCAGAAAAGAACTTGAAAAGAATCAAGTGGATATCCAAAAAAAGTTTGCAACAGCATCCGTTTCCAAAATTTTCTCAGTCTATTTCTTTAACCAAATAAAAAGTTATGTACAGTTACATTTTGGTGTGTCTGCTTCAAGTGACAGCGACGTTAGAATAGACTAATTAGATCAGCGAATGAACTGCTCGATATCGTAAGGCATGACTTGTTAATTGCAGGCACGGGTATTGTAAACAAAGAGGTTTTGTACAAGCCCAGTTTCGTAACTAATTCCATCAATAAGTTGCATAAGCAGTCGAAATACGCGACAAGAACTCCGTAACAACCAAATTATTCAGGTTCAGACGAGCGCGTTTGATATCTGTACCGAGTCTGCAAATTAGTATGAACTGCACCAACAAAGAAAGGCTCCTTACGTTCGAAAGGAGCTCATTACTGCTGTTGTACGTTCCTTATAAATTTCGGAGCGAGTTTGCTGTGCAAAAATTAATTGAACAACCTTCAGAACATAAAAAGAAAAAAATACGAACATCGTATTGAACAAGAATAAAAAAAAAGCTCATGCAAAAGCAGCAGCCACTAATACTACGAAAGGAAATAAATAGAATTTAACGAGCGCTCGTTCGGGCACGTTATTAACATACAATGGTTTTACGATCGGTTGTTGCACGTTGTAATAAACAAATATTAATGCCCGCGAACACGGCCATTATTATTCGCTCCCATCATCCGTCTTTATTACGGATTTTTCGCCGCCGATACTTTCGCAACATATCACGACCGACGGCTATTAATATGTTTTAATGAAATAAGGGATTTGCGATTGGGGCCGGCGGATTAAATTATCCACTGGACCGGGAGGAATTGCGATCATAAAATTGTATTCCGATGAAAAATAAATTTCGTACAGACGGCGGATGTATTCGCCAAGGAAAAATTGAAATATTGGGGGACGTTAATTGGCCCTACTTAATATGCGTATGATTAATAACGTGCAATGATTTAGGCCATTAAATTTTTACGCGTTTTGTAAATTTGATTTATCGTTTTTTGACAAATACATTGATAGTTCATCAATTCTTAGGTTCATCCAATAAAATGTTTTCTTTCAAAAAGTATGCATTAATCGAAGTCCCATATTTGGCAGAGTTCTTGAAATCTGATTACGATGATTTAGAACTGATTAGAATTATATCTGACAAAAACTGCAAAAGGCAAAGTCAAAACTATTTAGTATCAAATCGGTCTTTCAATTTTAGAAGCTTACGTAAGGTGGAGGATGTACTCTTTTGGAAATAGAAGTTTACAGCACAAGAAGAAACTGAATTTTCCCATCTATTAAAACACGAATTTTCTTGTTTAAGGTAAAGGCAGTAAATACCAAGAACTATTTATATTTTTCATTACGAACAACTTTCTATCGACAAGATATAATAAAAATTGGCAAAATAATCATTAATTGGGACTATGCTATTCAGGTCCATCTGTTGATGGTTAGGTTTATTGATAGGAAGACCACCAGTCATAGTGGAAAATGCTATATTGGGTACACCTCAACGATTTTGTTTTGAGGATGCGACCTACAATTCCAACCCCCAAGGGAAGGTTAAACACTAATTTTGATTTTTTTTTGGAAAGCCAGAGAAATTGTGCATAATAAATCAGAAGACCTAATAATGCTGGGCGCAAGAAGGTCATAAAAATAATGATAAATGAGCAGTTGATACTCAGGTGAATCCATTTTGGTTACTGGGCCTAAGAATTTAATTACTTCTAAAAGTTTAAACATTCCTAAAATTGTTAAAAGTGCTTTCTTAGTTGGTTACGACCTACCTACATATAACTGATAATTGATGAACCATCCATGTATTTCCATTTCGTTTTTGATTATTTAATGAGCTCCGCATCTTCGTTAAATTAAATTCTAAAACCTTACGAATGCTTTAAATAAGTAAATATAAGCTATATTAAATCTTGATAAAATTACGTAATGAAGCAACAAAGCATATGCATTGGGTAAATACGGGAAAATTTACCATAAGTGCGTACTGCTCGTCTAAAGTCATGGACAGGTGTGGGAGAAGGGTCAGGGGGAGGCAATCATTCGACGTGTCCACCTCCAAACAAAAACCCAATTAGTACCAACACCGAAAGTAGCGTGCACGTGCACACGTAACCTACACGCTATACTGTGTTAAAAATGAAAAAAAAAGAACAGAACTGAAAACTGTAAATACATTTAAATATAAATTTCCACATGTTACGTACGTACGTGCCGGTATGGATTTACGACCTCGATCTTTCAAAATGGAAACAATGACTTGAAGGAAATATATTTCCTGATATTGGATTTCAGTGTTATCATACTTGAAACTTTTGGCTTTAAAATGTTATTGGCGTTCCAAAGTAATACAATTGAATCGATTTTTTTTTCAATATTTCTGCTTTTATGTCCTTATTTTAATGAAATTTTTGCCTTCTGTGATTGCGATAAATATTTTAAACTTGTAGTGAAAATAAAATAGAATACTTAAATTACGTGCTCATGGTGTCGTAATCTTATAATGTTCTATGTAAATAAACAACGTCTCAGTTCTATTAGGGTTGTTCCTTAAGTTCGCAGTCGCGGTCAGAAGCCCTTTTAATAAATAAACAACTCTTCGAACTTTTCGTTTGTGATGTTACAGCTACTTTGAAAGAAGCATGTTTAGTTAATTTTCCCATTTAAGATGGTCATGTATCCATATTTTACTGGAAAAGTATACGGTAGATATAACCAACGTCACATCAATTTCTAAAGACCGTACACTACTTGTGACCGTATCAATAAAGATTGATATAATCATTATTTGAAGATTAGTTCGTAATCATACAGTCCTGTGGCAAGGTTTATTGTGACAGTGGACACATTGCATGCTCTTGAAAATTTACCATTTTAGAAGTACGATGTCACATTATATTCAAAAAGAATAAATAAAACGAATGCAGCCTTGTCAAATGGAACTCCTTGAGATACGAAGTCTGACACAAAAAACCTAACTGTCCCCAAACTATCTGCTTAACAAATTCAAGAAATTAACTACGAGCTCCTTCAAAACAGTTCCATATAGCTACATACGGTCTGCCAACGTATAAAGCAATTCTGTAGGTCACTTTTTGTAAGGCTGGAGAGGATGTCCCTCGTTTTTATATTCACGTCTTCTACTGAGGAAAAATGGGTCCTTTTAGTACATATTGGTCTTTGGGAACAGGGGAATTCGCACGGAGCAAGGTCTGGCGAATCTCTGGTGGGTGCTCAATCACAGCGACGTCTGTACTTGCTAGAAACTGCTTTACAGACGAAGCGTTGTGGGCTGTATACGGTCTGCCAACGTATAAAGCAATTCTGTAGGTCATTTTTGTAAGGCTGTAGAGGATATCCCTCGTTTTTACATTCATGTCTTCTACTGAAGAAAAATGGGTCCTTTTAGTACGCATTGGACTTTGGGAACAGGTGGAATTCGCACGGAGCAAGGTCTGGCGAATCTGGTGGGTGCTCAATCACAGCGACGTCTGCATTTGCTAGAAACTGCTTTACAGACGAAGCGTTGTGGGCTATCTACGGTCTGCCAACGTATAAAGCAATTCTGTAGGTCATTTTTGTAAGGCTGTAGAGGTATCCCTCGTTTTTACATTCACGTCTTCTACTGAGGAAAAATGGGTCCTTTTAGTACGTATTGGTCTTTGGGAACAGGTGGAATTCCCACGGAGCAAGGTCTGGCGAATTTGGTGGGTGCTAACTCACAGTGACGTCTGCACTTGCTAGAAACTGCTTTACCGACAAAGCGATGTGGTTTGGCGCATTGTTCTAGTGAAAAATCCATCCGTTTCCTTCTCGCACATTCATGCGACTTTGTCAGGAATATTGTTGATTTACCGTCTGGCCACTAAGTATCAACTTTGCCTCCACAGCACCTTGAATATCGACGAATACAATCAACGTGGCCTGAAATTTCGAAGGACTCGTATGTGGGAGGTGATATTGACCTCCAAGCGTTGATTTTCTCTTGGTTTTCGAATCCAAGATTAATTGTAAGTGATGATTGATTTCAATAAATCTGGTTCGCAATTCCTTGCGAATTCCTTTTGTTCGTCTGGTATTACTTTTGGTACTACTTTGAACAAATCTTTCTCATCGTCGAACATTTTCGCTGTCTAAATTGACTTCCACGTCAATACTCTAACACCTAACTTTTGATCTCTTGGAATCATACGCACTATTTTGTAGTTGTCATCGATAGCAGCTGTGCCTGGACGCCCTGGCGATCAATACCCTTCATGTAATTTTTGCCTTCCGAAAATCGTTTGTCTCATTTTAAAATACGTGAACAAGGCACGCTTTAATAAGCTTCACTCAATCAATATCTGAAGAGGTTTCCATCGCGGATTTCCTCAGTTTAACAAGAAACTTGATGTCACCCATTCGTATTGAGTGAAGCGACTGAACTGAGCTTTGCACCTTGTTCTCAGATCGGAAGATTTTATAGAACTATCTTCTATTCTTATTCCCCCTTCCCTCTTGGTTCTTAAGTTATAGAATCAGACTCATTTTTTATAGTGGACTTCGTATATTTTCGTGTACCGTAAGCAACTTTATTTTATTTCTGTTTGAAAATTAGGTAGGTTGTGGAAATCCAAAAAATCGGGATCACATCACGTTTCTAGAAGCGTGGTCAAACGGCAATGGTACTGTCTTTGAAATAAAAAAGGGTATTGCAGCAAGTAAATTAAAAGTTTTGGGGTTACTAGATGATCTCCACAAGATATTTTTGATAAAAGCTTCTTAAGTAAAAGTACTGTTATATTGTAATGGTCCCACCAGAAGATTTAAAGCATAGAGTAACAACATTTGAATGTTTGATAAATTTCAGAAAATTTTCATTTTAAAAATTTTGGACCATTAGATAGATAAAGGATGTTTTAGTAAATATTCCTTTTGAGTGGTTTGTGATTTTCGTTAGAATTGGGGAGTGTTGGACTTTTCCAAATTAGAATAAACTCAAGTTCACCATCATTAATTTGAAGGAAATTGATTCCAAGCACAACAAAAACTATTATTACTAGCGAAATTTGGCTCAATCAATTAGAAATAAATAGCGGCAGAAAAAAAAACCTGAAAACGAAAGTAAAGAGATTTTTGCCACTTTGTTACAGTCGCCACTTTTTGTTTCACTCGCTTAGTTGTGAAATATTGCATCTTAACATTCATTCAAGCAAATTTTACAATTTGGATTGAAGATCAGAAATATATTTCACTACTTCAACGAAAGAATTTTTATAATTATCTGATTATGTCCTAGATCAGATTCATTTAATTCTGACTTTCTCTTTAATAGTTTTATTTTATTTACTGCACATTATTCTTAATTACGAGTAAAAGAAGCATTCTTGGGACACCTTGTATAAAACTGAAACTGAGAAACATTTTCCTGTTTTCATAACAGGCTTGCCTTACATTAGTAGGATAAATGACTAAACTCAAAATCTATATATTTTTTAAAATCCTCGTAAGGAAAATATTTTCATTATCTTGCAATAACACTGGTCGACCATACGTAGTAGTAACATGTGTAAATTTATTAAGCAAATTCTTTAACTGAACATGCCACGTGCAAGTAAAACATTTTTAGCAAACATCATCTCACCACTGCAGGAACTTGTCCAGGAACAAGAGGTTGGCCGGGTGTGAGGCCCATTTGTTGCATGAGCGCATTTTTCAGCGCAAGGTGATTCCTTCCGTTGATGAGTAACTGATCCTTGAGATGTTGCGGCGGATGGAAATACTTGCACGGCGGCTTTTCCCTGTTACATCGGCCCTGAAAACACAAAGTTACTGCATCAGAGAGAGGTTTGCGACGTGATATATGCAAACCATCAATCCAGTTTTCGCATAGACCTGAGGCATCGATCGAGAGCTAAACCTCGATCCCCTTTGACTAACTTATTTAAATCTGTTCGCGTGTAAGGGGATGTAATATTGCGCAATTTTCTATAAAATGCACACCGCGTTGACTTGAAAATAGATAGGGAGGGCGCTTCGAAGGAATCATACTTTTCCTGGGAATTCAATCATTAGTGATTTTAAATTTAGATTTGGACATCGAAAGTAAAAAAGTGGTGAAAGTAAATTTCGTTTTTTGACTTGTGGAAATATGTAAGATTTGCTGAGGTAAATTAAACAAAACTCATCCATCTCGTTTATGGAATAAAAATGTAATATCTAGCTGTAGCTGCGCGGAATTTGTGTCTAATAAAAAAAAAGATTTAGAGGGACGTCAGGCTGCGTAATAAATAAAAATACGCGTATACAAGTTATTACGTCGTACACCTCGGGAAACATAAGACGTCTTGATTGTGCTACGTCTAAAGTCACAGGAGACGAAAACAGACAAGTGTAAATGAGATTGAAGACGTTTTCTGTATAAAAAGAAAAGCCGTAACTTACAATGGAGGTCCCAAATGCATTCGCTTGGAAGGGAAAACGTCCAACATACGAAAATCAGTTTGAAGGTGGCGCAAAAAAATAAAACAAAGTGCAGTGTCAGGGATATTACGCAGACGGCAGGTGCACCACTACAACCGCATGAAGTCTTTCCGTAATTTTCCAGACGGGTGGACCGTGCAGTCTCCAAGGCCTAACGCCATTCCAGACGTATGGAACTTTACGCTTGCGTTTGCATTCCCTGTCCAACTCCATTTCAAACAAACACTAATCACGGAAACTGTTTCGTATACGTAATAACCAGTTTTCATTTTCAAGACCAGGTCACACCATACAAATCCGTTTATGTTCAACTGGGTTAGCGAGATAGGTATCAGATTTTTTTATGTCGGCGCAAATGATCCTTAAGGACTCGAAGGGGAGAGAAATTTGTTGTGCGTTCTTACATTAAGCGGAACGTATAGTAAGAAAGAGAAACCCCGAGGCGGTCGGACTGTCTTTTTATAGGCATCAAAGCCCGAGTATAGCTAACGTAATGAAGAGTGCTAACCCAGGCAGGGACAAGATGTTTTAGAGTTATCAACAGCTTCCCAGGAAGCGCCCGTAAAAGTAGCCGATAGCTTCGCGCGTTTTGTCTTCCGAGCTTCCGGCCGCCGAAGTTTTGCTAGTTGAATTCAGATAGATCAAAGTAAAAGTCAGAAATAAGATATAGATCGCTTTCTGAAAGCGAGGAAGTTTGTGAGTTATTTTTAGGCGTAAGTGATTGTGAGTGTACGCCTATTCGACAATGGGCGTTAATTTCACACTTCAAGGGGAGGCACAATGTAATGATTCACGTAGGTAAGCGATAATCGCACTTAAGGCCGGTCATTACTAGTTATAATTAAGTTTATAAAGACCCAATTAACGAACTTATGGCGTACACGGAAGTTTGATAGTAGTTCCGAGCGTTACCCAGATAACCCTCCTTGGTTTATCCGGTCAATGGGCTATTATTTCTACTCTACCAATCGGAATTGTCGTCTAGGATCTTCAATATTAAACTAAAACGAAATACTCTCTTTCATCTTCCATAACCAAGTGTGCAAAAGTTTATATCTTCATACATTTGAAAATAATGTTACTTGACTTCGCGCTACAGTCTTCAAAAACAGAACATACCATGAGAGCAATAAAAATTGAAGTTAAAGATATCCATGGAATTTCGAATTCTTGTCTGTATTCTATTTTACAATATTTTAATTTATATACTACATAAAACGTTATTATTGCTAACAAAGATAGTACAGATGTTCATATTCCAAGGCCATCATTGATTTGGGTTGGGTTGGGTTAATAATCTCACTCTATAATGGAATACATTAAATCTACACCCTTGAAATTTGCAAACTTTGGAGAAACTCTTTGGTATGATGCACCAAAGAGTACGCTTATTAAGAATGAGTAATTGATGCACTCACTAAATTCCACAAAGGATTTTTCCCAAGAATATTAGAAGGAATAAATGATAAATATAACAACTATCTGTTAAAGAGTTTCCATTATCTTTGCTATAGATCCTAGAGCCTAGATCTTAATGAAAATTTAATTTGGGCAATCTCACGTTTTACAATATGCACATACCATTAAAAAACTGTTAGTCGTTCTCATGAAATTTTGTAAATTCTTCCAATTATGGACGAAATTGAACAGTACTTCTGAATTTTTACCTCTCAAAGATACATACCTTCTCAAAATAAAACGAAATGAAAGAAAGTAAAGCCTGTTTGCTAGAATCCACAATACTGAACCTAAGTGGAAGATAAGTCGACGTCAGAACAGTTTAATACAAAACTTAACTCGATTTTTCCGAAGTCTAGAGCGTAGGCTATAAGATTTTCGCGTTCGATAACATTGTTACAAGGTTGAGATTACAAGAAGACGGAGCTTAACCCTTAACTGTGCCGAATCCTATATAAATCTAATATAAAGTTGCCTGGGGACGGATAGTAGATCCTTTTAATGTGTAGCGTTCGATCGGACCATCTTGCGGCTGATAATTGGACCATTACTGATGGTACGAGGACGACGGAGTCAGTTCGAACGGCACGTTTCCAGCACGAGAAAAACCCGACCAAATCCTGCAATATCCAACCGTACGATACTAAGTTTTTCGACTTAATTAAAGCGAGCACTATGATGGGCACTCAGCGTGCAGCGGCAAGCCCGATAACCATGTAGATAGCGAACGCGGCTAACAAAAGGATACACAGCTTTGTGCCTATAAATATAACGTGTAATTAACACATTTACAATAAATTATCTCGTTTAAATTTACATTGTTTTAATGGCATAACGTTACGCAACACGGTCGTCAGATACACATCTTCAAAACTAATTTACCATGCACGGAATTATCTACATTGCAATAAAAATGAACACCGTGTTGCTAGCAGAACGAGTTCTTTACTTTTTAACCTTTCGTTGGGAAGAAAAAAAGAACGCCCGCGGTTTAATTCATGTATACACGCTTTAGATACTGAAAATAATTGATGTTCTCTTCCAGGCAATTTAAATTAAGTACGAACTTTCGTGAAAGATGCGATTCCATTACGTAGCAAGAGGTTTACAAATTCATATTTGTTAATCGGGATACAGTATGAAAGCAAATCTCTGCCCATTATATTTTAGAAATTGCTTCGCGTCGAGGTAATTATCCGTAGCGCCAACAATCCTGCTCCAAAATGGATCACAGCGTGTCACGAGTTTATGTTTAATCTTTATTATATCTGATATTGCTCCTATTACACTTTGCTTTCTCCTAATGCGCTATAAAATACATTAAGTTGCCAGTGACAAGCTGCAAGCAAGGCAGTTTATTACGATTTTACTTTCCGACTAATGGTAGCGTATATTCTACACCATTCATTCAACTTTGTCTGGTTTAACTTTATATTAAACTTTAGGGAGTATACGCGCTTTAGATAAGGCAAAAAATTTCTATTATTTGATTAGATTAATTCAAAGCGAAGAGCAGATTGAGTCCATGTTTTGTATACTTACTTTACAATAACTTATTATCATCTGAGGTTTTGGCGAATCATTCTCGTCACTAGTCATCCTGATTAAAAATTGTCATTTAAGTTTATTCTGCAAAGAAGCTCTTTTTCTTGTTAGTCGATATTTGCAGAAAATTAACGAGATTAGAAATGAATGGAAATGTTTAGGTAACATGCACTAGGGGCGAATGGGAAGGAGGGGCAAGAAAGAGTTGCGAAACATCTGAGCTAAGGAAGGTTCGCTTCAATTCATCTTAAGTCATTTACGAAAATTCTTCCGGTGAATCCACCGTACTCTATTTTTCTCACTTTTAAATGCACTAAGTCTCTACATGTTCTTTCTCACACTTCTAACCCGGTGATGAACCGGGTGAATTTTTGTAAGCGCCTATAATCTACAAAAGGAATTCCACTGGTAATTCGTTTGGCTAAATGTAAAGGATGTCCTTATCCGGAAGAATAAAGGAGATTCATGTAATTTTTACAATATTCTGACGTGTAATAAAACACCGCCAAATTAATTAAATTTCAAGAACACACTAATACTACTAAGAAATTTGGATTTACAGTCCATACTAATTCTCCCAGGATTTGAAATAATTTCCCATATTAACAGGCAGGGAACAAAATGAACTTTTGACAGTAAAGCGTACCCCTACGAATTCGAATGGAAAGAATTTGATTATTTGCTTCATCCACTAATTGAGGATGTTCTGCTTAAATGATTAGTCTGCAATGAAGTGCTTCTCCAGAATTATTTAGATTTTGTTAACTTGTGAACTTTTTTGAGAATTCCAAAGTAGGGTTCTTCTTTTGTTAATTTAATATAATGCATTGAAAGTTCATCCTTCATTAAAAGTAATTGTTTTGAGACGTGAAATTGAAGTTACTTTGAGTGAAATTTCAAAGCTAAATCTCTTTCCTTTTTCAAAACAATTGGCACAGCTGGAACTCTTTCGGCTACCTAACACCTACGGATTATCATGCACGCAAAATCCAATCTCCATTAATATCAAGCTATCATGAACTTGAAGCTGCTAAGACTACTTTCCACAAGACTGAGAGGTTTGCTAATGATTTAATCATTGTTTAAAATGTCTAGCAAGATAACTAAGGACATTTTGGTAAATGTCAATGTTAACAACTTGGCAACTCTCAATAAATTTGTAAGTAATCCTTTGGTAATTACAGTCTTGAGTTACCGGGCATCAATGTTATATCGTTCAGTTAGTGCAAGGTAGGACCAGTTGCTTGTAACTACAGAATCTCGATTAGATTTATATAAAACAAAGTTTAAGAAAATTGCAATAATTTATAAGAATTGGGAGTGATTGTGGTATCCATTCTTATCTGCCCCGAGTCATTTTTTCCTTCTTTAACCCCTAGCTACTGACGTGGCATTTTTGTGCTTAACCATTGAGGTAGAGTCTAACAGACTCTTACTAATTAACAAGGATAATTACAATATACAAATACAAATTTCGATGCAATTTTGACAGGCAGAGATAACAGTATTTTCTCTTTTCTAAGACGATTTCGTCATCTATAGGCTCCTCAATCTTCAGAATTCGACTGATTATCATCCATAATTCTTTGTGTATTCTAACGTTTCTGAGTCTATTTTTCATGTGGGGTGTAATCAATGATTTTGCCAACTCCTTCATGAAGGTACTCTGTGACAAAGGCGGATTCTTTTTGTGAGAATTGTACAAAACATAAGCATTTACGGTTGATATGTCTACAATTCTATAGAATATAGAATTTTTGTGTTCGGCGTCCTGAGCCGTATATTGCACATTTTTCATCCATGGAGTCAACTCCACCTTTTGAGTTGTTGTAATAATCTATAATTTCAGACTTTTCACTTCTAGCATCCTCGGATACGGAGTGATGCATAGAAGACACTAATAACACAATTCTCCCTCTTTTAGGTGCGTAAGACAATAAAGTCACATCTGCAGTAAACCCATACATGATCGAACCTGTTTGCCTAGATTTTCCTAAAAACTGTAACGGAATCTCCCTTTTACTTTTTTTTAAAGGTGCCAACATAAGTAAGTTTTTGTTTCTTCAATTCGTCAACTACTTGTAAAGATGAGAACCAATTGTCTGTAGTTATATTACGATTGGAACCGTAAATTGGCTCTGCCAAATGCATCACAACTTGAGTGGGTATACTCCAATGTTTTTTTTTGTGAAGCTTCCCGGAATAAATGTATTCATTAAAAGTATAGACGGTTCTAGCATCATCACTTTGATACCATACTTCTTGGTATACACATTTTAAGACGACACCGACACAGAAGCCGACTAACATTTCATCTATACAGGCACATGAGCCGATTGAATACAAGGATTGAGAATTTGCAATGAATTTATTAAAAATCTCATTTATTGCAGTTGTAGGGTCTGTTTTCTTCCTTTCATTTCGATCGTCAGGGTTGTCGAATACTCAAATGTGTCAGCAACATAAGGAATCTTGCAAACAGCAATGAAGCATCTTCATGATTACATTTGAAAACTGCTGTATATATCAAAAGGCCAATGAGAGCTCTTATTACCGTGGCATCTGTATCTTTTGCTTCACTTCTTTTCTCATTTTTGTATGTTTCTGCTGCTCTTCTTAGTTTTACATAGGTTAATTGCACTAGCAAAGAGATCATGTTATCTATCGTCAAATAACTTATTCCAAATTTCTACTGAGCTTGCATATTCAGGTGCAGAAGTTGCGCAGCACGCAATGAGGGAAATTTTATGATATTATGTTGAGGTGTTCTTACTGATCTTGATGGTAGAGTTAGTGACCATTTAAAACGACTTTTTCCGTAAGCATATTTTCTCACACTCGTTCCTTCTGGTTTCACATTTTCTTTATCATCAATTAATTGGGTTTCCTCACCCACATCTTCTGTATCTGATTCTTCAGAATTTGTGTCATGCTCACTAACAATAAATTCGTCATCGTCGTGTTCAGCTTCACTCAAATCGCTATCAATTCCCTCATATCAACGAAGAGCAACTTCCTCAAAATCATCATCCAACGCCTTGAGTGTTCGTTTAGATGTACTTTGTTTAGAGTTCATTTTGCTTTCTAAAAGATCTATTTTTAAAAAATAGCATAAAAAATCAAATGTTATACTCTTACAGATGTGGAGTCTAAGAGATTCTCTTGCTGCTAAATGTGCTTGTAGAAATCTACACGTTTATTTAAAAATGTCCTATACGCGTTAGCTGCTAGACTGGCACTAAATCGCAAGGTACTAAAAATGGCGTGCTATTTATTACAGCTAAAATTTGGAGTAGGGCAAAATGTCAAATGTTCAACGGAGTTTGTGAGACTCCACATCAGTGGTTAAGGGTTAAAAATGTTGTCAGCTATCATCAATGTGATTAGAAGTTTTTTAACTATTTTTCTGAACCGTATAGATGTAGTTACATCATATAAGTCTTCGAAGTCTTCTTCAAATCAAACTTCTATTTTTTCCTTTAATAATCGATTCTTTCCGATCTTCTTTCAAGGTTCTTTAACATTTTACTTTAGGCAACGTCTGTAACACCACATCATATGCTGGCATGGAATGAGCTATAGATATCTGGTTGTTATCTTTGATTTAACGAATAGTTGTGGGTTGGGCTAGCACCATTTTCAAGAGACCAAGATCCTCCTTAATACAAGAGGGTAAATTTGGTAACGAATGACTTGTATATTGTCAATTTCCTTGAAGACCTGTCTTATTTTATTCTTTCTAATTTCAAACTGCGATTGGATGACTATTATCACATGCTTAATGAAATAATTTAATTTTAAAGGATTATGCATTTTAAGGTCATACTGCATGTATTAGTACACAACATACCTATTTTTCTTTCAATTTTGGTACGTTACAAATTTAAATAAGTCAATTTAATGAAAAATATAAATGCCTGGCTGTAAATGAGGCAAGGCAAAACCATTTGCGAAGTCTTCGAATCACGTCCGCTTAATTGAGGGTGTTCGCATCATTGCATCATCAATCGGCTAGGGAGAACGGGTTCGCTCTCTGAAAGACTAAATTTAACAGAAAATGCCGCTCATGGCACATCCTCATTGTTAAATCGCGCGAGTCATTTAAAAGTTCCATTACGTTGCATCGGAATATGCCGTTCCATTAGCAGATTAAAAACTAACTTGGACTTCGGTCGCTGTGCTTATTCCTTGCCTTTTGTGAACGTCTCCCGGTGTGCATATGCGAAGGAAAGTTAGAAAACTCACCGAATTAGTTTAGAACAGATAGGATGAAAACATCAAGCGGAAGGGAGCTAAATTACAGCGCGGTATTATATCGTAAATATTGTATATATACCTTAATATATATCACTGAAAAGGAGGGTTTTATTATCGTTCTCGTCTGCCGCGAAATCCTCCAGCGTTTTAAAGCAGATATATTGAATTTATATGCGAAAGTTAAACATTTAAACTTTGTAAAGTACGCTCACTTGGGTTTCTAACTTATTGAGTAAATTCGGAATAAATGTCTCCGGGAAAATTATCTAATTTCAACAGCACTTACGCGGAATATATTTATACTGCATGTTGTTCCCTACCTACCAACCTCCACACTTTTATTTTAACATCCATTGCCTTTTTGCTCATTACGCTGTTTAAACAAATCTTGCCTTAATGAGATTCTGAATCGTAATTTCATAAGCAGACCCTCAGACGGGGGAGATTTTGTTTGCTTTGTCGTTCAGTTTTCTTTACTCCTTGTTTTAAATGTAACACAAATATGCAAATTTACACCAAACCTTCTATCCTTATCTTCCAACTCCTCTGTACCCCTTTGTGTTCATGTTTGATTGTTATTTATTACATTTTTCAATTCTTCGCATTGTAGTGAGATAAATGAAAATGATATTTTTTTCATAGAAATAAAATTTGAGTACGAAAATGATGACTGGTTAAATGCGTCATAAAACTTCATTAGCGATTAATTCCATTTTTTTTGTTCGTTTGAAAAATGTATATTTGTAGCTGTGAAAATATATTTTTTAAATCGAGCGCAATTTGCGTTCTTTTTTTTTTGGAAACCGTTAAACAATGTAGTAATTAGTGGAATTGAAAATATTTATCTGCACAAAAGCTGACAAACATTCATTAATTTAGCAAAAAATTCATTGGCCCGAAATAATAATCAGTTTGTGAAGGTAAAATTTTTTTCAACCGGAATTATCAGTTCGTTTCACGTAGGTTCTTTTGACAGATGACCGCCTATAGAGTTTAATTCTCTTATTAAGCGAGTTTCCACCGAATCGACATGCTATTTTATACGCTGCAGAGTAAACTTCAGGCTTAATTGAATTAGGACGTGTTTTGTATTCTTTTCGAATCCCGAGGGTCGGAAAACCGCCAGCGAGTTTTTGCGGGACCGGTCGTTTCGGTTCGATTTATCATAGTTCGCTGCCAACTTTACTTTCAAAACACGCTTTATTAATGCAAGTGAAAAGTTATTTTACATGCAAGTGATTTACCCCAGATTTTTAACTTTTCATCTGTCAAAGCGGTGCGCTAATAGTATTATTACACGGACAGAAATAAGCCGACTAACAATCTAAAGCCAGTTCTGTTCAGGTTCAAAAAATGTGGGATTAAATCACAAATATGAAAAAAGAGGAAAAATAATAATGCCGGCGAAATCCTCTTACGGCAGACGAAAAATTCAATAAAGCGAAGAAATATCATCTGTGAAAAAATACGTATCCTGCAATTCCTAAAAATGTATCTTATTTCGCACATATTTTCTTTTCTAAAGCGTAAAAGCGAAATGTTATTTTAAATTATATTAAAATATGTACCTCCATTTTTTACAACAATGTAATAAACAGCAATTTTTCAAATATTAATTCTAGCTAATATTTAAATAATTAATACAGTTTTTCAAATTTTAAATTAAAATAGTGATTTATATTTTGTGTTGAAGACTGCAGAGTTGTCTTAAATTTCACTGCTAATTTGATTATCACAAACAACCATAAGATAAAAAAATAAGTAAGAAGAATATTGGTAGTGCAGAAATATATAGAGTCTCAACTTTCAAGTCTCCAAACTTTTCCAAACTGAACTAACCTTTTCAGATGAAGTCAAATGTATGGGAGTCATTTTTGACCGGAAACTTGGAGTGAACATGTTAATGTAAAAGTAGCAAAAGCATGCATCGCTTTTTGGCAGTGGCGCCGTGCGATGGGCGGAATTTGAGGACCATCACCAAAAGCCGCCCTATGGCTGCCGTAATTAGGCCCACGCTTTGCTATGGAGCGTTGGTCTGGTGGCCCAGAGCCCGACTATCGAAAACAGCATCGGAGCTTTCGCACGTACAGAGACTGGCATGCATGAGTGCTACTGGTGCGCTGAAATCCACCCCTACCGCCACCTTAGAGGCCATCCTTGGCCTCTCTCCACTGAGCAAAAAAGATGTGGAATAATAAAGGTCTCGGAGGTAGACATCACCTCATCCTGGAGGAGGGTCTACAAGAAACTCCTCTTTTTGGGGCGGTGGCCGACTCCCTCGCACCTACATATATATTCAAGAAGCACTCCAACGCTGAAGATGTACCCAAACCCAAACCCGATATATCCATCTTCACTGATGGAAGGAACAGGCCCAGGAGTTTTCTCCAACGACTTGAACTTTCACATGAGCATAGCACTTGGCCAACTAACAACTGTTTTTCAAGCACAGCTAATTGCCATTATAGAAGGCGGAAGAGCAATTCTGGATCGGGGTGTTTAGAATAAAATCGTTAGGATAGCTAGCGATAGGAGGGCGACACTCTTGGCTCTTGGCAACAAAATATCCTCAGGAATAATACTCCAATGTCACGGCACACTAGAACAAGTGACCAAATACAACACCCTGCAACTCATTTGGGTTAAAGGACACGTTGGAACATTTGCAACGAACAGACAGACGAAGTGGCTAGACAGGGCTCGGGGCTGCTCTTTTAGGGCCCCGAACCGGCCATAGCACCGTCATTAAGTCAGTTTAATGCCTTATTGAAACAGAGAATCCAAGACCGACATATCGACAGATGGGTAAATCTAGACAAGTGTCACCAAGCGAAAAAGGCCCCCTTGCTTAAACTGACACGATTCTGTATGCAACTACTACTACGTCTACTTGTAGGAAGACTTTCGGGACATTGTAAACTAAACAAATATATGCATCGCATTAGTTTAGCAGACAGCCCAATTTGTAGAGGTTGTAACAGCTGAGGAGCATATCCTCTGTGATAGCCCTGCACTCGCCTCGATCAGAGGTCCCATGTTAGGGGGGTTCTGGCCTGACATGGCTGGAATTTGCAGTGCAGTTGGACGTTCTTGGCTTCAGCGAAAGGGTGGGATGGCTCGAAGAACGCTGACAGTCAAACACTGTAGTAAATGGGCCAAATTGTAGCCGAAATGCATGTGATTCTTATTCACCCCCTCACCAATCCAGAGTCCAGAATATAGAGTCTTCCATAATTATACCGATAAACTGAGAGGGGTTATAATATTTGTACAAAAAGTTTTCCCATTTAGTGTGTTGCTCTCATTTTTGCGCATGTTCACGTATACTCCTTACGTGAGCAGCAAACGCCAATTGACATTTAACCTTGACATAACGTCAACAGAAAATCATAACGAATAATTACGATTTATTACCAAACAAAATAAAACATTGAAAATAACGTTGAACGTGAATTCACAACAGACGTTGAAAATGCGAAGAATCAAGGCATTTTGTAAGTCTTCTGCGACATCCATTAAAACATTTTGTAAAATGTGGGAAGAATTGTTTATTTCATCACACTTTTCGATGATTCTTTGGGTAAGTTCCTGTAAATCATTAAGGGGCGTTTTAAAAATGAAATTTTTGTAGTAGGGCCAAACAAAAAAATCCAAAGGAGTTAGATCGCAAGATCGCGGATGTTTGCCATATTTCTGCTAATTATCCGATCTCCAAAAAACTCTTGAAGGAAATTTAAAATATCTCCAGTAACATGGGCCCTTGGACCATCCTGTTGGAAATATCCAAATTGGAACTCGTCATCATGCAGTTGATTAATAAATGGATGCAAAATCTCTTCCCAACATCTAAATGCTGTTAGTGTGCCATTAAAAATTAGTGGACCTATCGATCTTCTCCAACTTAAACCTATCCAAACACCAATTTTTTGTGGATGGAGTGGTGTTTCAATGAAAATGTGAGGGTTTCCTGTACCCCAGATCCTCATATTTTGGGAATTAATGTATCCTGTTAAATGGAACCAAGTCTTATCAGAAAAGAAAGTTTTGTCCAACAAATCATCAATGTCAATATTGTTTGAAAATCAATGACAGTATTGCCTTGGTTCAATTCGTGCACGGCAGTCAAACGATAAGGGAACATTTGCAAGTCCTTTCTTAGAATAGTTCTAAATTATACACATAGAAATTTAAAAAAAAATAGAAAGAACCGAAACGCAAAGGAGAAAATAAAAACAAGACAGACCAAGAAGACATGAAAATATTGTTAGAAGTTCTTCTATTATTATTTTACAGTTCTACTTTGCCTCCACGCGCTTTGGATCAGATGATTTTTACTGAGGTACTAAAGAGAACGGTGGTTAGTGATTTTAGAAGTGACCTATATCCTTCAAATAAAGTTCTTTTGACTTTTCAATCGTGAGAAACATTTGTAAAAGCGACGCAATATGTGGTCGTGTATTGTCATATATATACATAAATTCATTTAATGCAGCTGCCTACACTTTTGAACTTCTTGAATGAAGGTAGAGCCAAAGCCATATTTCCTGCGGACCTCTACTGAACGTTTCGTTCAAGAAACGTGTTGTTAGGATCAAATGAAAAAGAAAGTGCATTTTTTCTCCTTGAAGGTTGATATCCTACTACTTCCGTGTACCAATAAATAGTAACTGCGTTTTATCTAGAAATTCCTTTTTGTAAAAAGTAAAAGTGTCTTAAAGACGTTTTAGGCTACGCTATTTCTTGTACAGGATTTGGCTCAATTTCTACAATAAATATTTGAAACAAGACATTTTTGAGCGTAGATATCGTTTGGAGATAGAACACGTTCTATTTTTTCAACTAGTTTTCATACAAGTTAACATTTGCAGTATAATTTAAACTGATTAAGAAAAACTGAATAAAATTTTTAAGCTTTAAGTTTTGGATTTTACTACGTTTTACGTGGTTTTAATAGATGTGGTATATAACCTTGTAGTACATACATGTTCAAGAAGTAATTGTCTTCAACATTTGTTCTTGTAGAGGTGTTGTATTTATTTATAACTAATTTACAAGGTTGGAAGTAAATTATTAGAAGGTAGCAAATTGTAATCAGTACCCATGTGACAATATGAGTATTCCTAGATTATTCCCAGAGTTTATGTTGTTTAAACGTGTCATATTGTGTATCTTAATTAATTTCAATACCTGTTTTGGATATAACAGCCAGATTATGAAACCAGAGCAGTGCCCTTAATTTCGAATTCAAATAAATGTCCTAAACTAATCAATCTATATGTGGGGCGCGACGTAATCATCACATCCAATTCTCGTTATATCGAGTTTGACCCCGGTGCCGCTTTTCAATCCAACCCCACATAATTAACTGCGTAATCCCTTCACCCGATCCCGAATATTGGTGTTTATATTGCAATTCTGGCCGCTTGTTCCTGCGCCTCTTGGTTCGTACGGAAAGCGAAGCGCCAAACGAAGGACTCCAGGGCATCTCGCCACCAAGTTACGAGACCCAATTAACCAAATCAGTTAGGTTAGATTTCAATTAGTTCATCAAACAAGGTGTTACAAGACGAACTCGTCGAAATATAATAATGTCGCCCCGTAGATTCGCACGAGTTTATTTACGAATTTTCGCAATTATTTTCCTTTGTTTGCTCATTTGTTCTGCCGCCCTTGTTCAGCTTTCCAACTTTATTACGCGCCGGTTTAAACACCGTAAAATTTCATTTTCAATTTGCCGCATGCCAAATTTTCCAAAACAATTTTAATATGTTCTTCCGCACGTATATGGGAATCATTCCGGCCGCATTTACCGATGCGTGATAATTTAATTTTCGGAAGGTCATATAAGGCCTCATCTTAGTCCGGCGGCGGCGATAGCCCGCTGACATTACCCGCGAATGCCATGAATAAAATTAAAATGCCAAGCAACTTCAACCCCCACTGAGTACGTACCCGAGCGACTCTAAATTTGAAACGAACCTACCAAAAAGGTCATTCATATTAAAATACCATTCATTCATAACTATGTTTAAATGAAACTAGTGTCTTGAAATTTATTAAATTTCTCAGCCTAAAGTGTACATCAGATGTAGGAAAAAAATGAAATCCTCTTCGATTTCCTTTCAATAAAGGGATTACTGATTTTCTATTACACAATCAGTAGCACAAAGTAGTTGAGCGATTTCTTTATACGCCACCGGAAGATAGAAAACGCGTACAGTATCCGGCGCTGTATAAAGTACTAAACTGGCAAAGCTATCACATCCGAGGATCTAACTTGTCCGTCCGAATATGCAAGATCATTTCTTATTTCTGGGGTCAGTCCGGGCCAGTACGGGATCAACGTTGCAGGAGAACGCAGGAACGAAGACAAGCCGCTAGGGGGCAAACGGGGAGAACTGAAATGTATCGGATTTATGTGGTATAGCCTGACAAATGACCCACAACTTAACTTACGAGACCGTGTAGCCATCAGCTAGCTCTTTACACTTTTTTCAAATAGTCGGGCGTTAGAGTTCGAACCTCATGAACAACGACTTCACAGAATGGATTCGTGTTTTACAGAATGCTTCATAATCCAACAGATTTTATTAATAAATTCAAACTATTCGCTCTATTAAAATCAGAATAAAAATTGTATAATTTTAGAATTAGCATGAGAGCTGAAACTGAAAGAACTGTCCATCAACAAAATAACATTTTTACCTGTTACAGAATCGCGCAGGCGACTTTAATTTAGGACCTGGAAAGTTTTGTCCCTCCCTTGCATGTTAACTTAACGAAATAAATTATAAATATCCGCTTTATATGAAACGAAGTATTTAAAAGTTAATTTACTAATCCGAGTATTCAACTTGAAGGGGAGAGTGCATTTGTCAGCGAAAATGAGTTTGAAGTTAAACAAAACTCTTCGGAGTTAGATGTGTGATTTTTTTCCATCTCAGAGCTACTGACGAAGAATGGAAATGAAGAAGGAAATAAAATTTAAGCTCTCTACTTCTTAACGCAAAGAACTAATTCCCTGTGATGTTCTGACTCATCTTGAGTTTTCAAATGTAAAATAGAAATGTCGAATAGAAAAAAAATATGGTAAACGTTGAAGAAAGTCAGAGCCTCTCTATCTCTAAATCGACGTAAATAAATTGAAAATAAAATTAAAAAATAACAAAAGAGGAAAAGTTGAAAATCAAATTGTAAACTTGGTAAACCGTGACAGTAAAAACAAGAAAACCAAAATCACTTTAGTCCTGGAATGACACGAAACTTAATAACGTACCAAGGAATTTATAGCGTAATGATCGTGTTGTTATAAATCATAAATTGCAGCATACTTTTGAATAATTAAAGACAGTTTTACGGGCGAAACTTCGTAAATGTTCTCTCCTACAATATTTCAATGAAATTTGTTCAAAAACTTGTTCGATGGTAATGAAACACATATAAAGTACCGAAACTCATTAAATTTATTGAGCCGGCGAGGAAACCGCACGGCCAGGCTTTGCCGCGGGAAAACTTTGCAAGAAACTCGCAGATGTGGCATGAATTTCGCAAGATTTATTGGCGGACTTATAATTTTGAACGTTTTGAATAAGTAAATGCGGAAAAAAGGACCTATAAGTCGAGTTGATTCGTGAAACAAAAACTTTAAAAAAATCATCCTGAAATAAAGAAAATAAGAAGACCTCACAACCTTATTACTAGTGAAGTTAATTTGATATTTTGTTCGATTAGATACAGACGAAGCGACGGGTTTATTTAGGTATACGCGTTCGTTTCCACCTTGTTCGAAATAAGCCGAATACAATATCAAATTTCGTTCACTACTTGTTACATTCATCTCAGCTGTAATAACAACAAGTCATTGCTACACCGACTGTATCTTTGAAATAAATCAAGAATTTTATAAATACAAAAAAGCAGACAGTCCAGAGAAGATAGCATTAATTAAAAAAATTCACAACAGAGTGAAGTGAGCAATTTTTTGACAAATTCAGAATACAATAGGAAATAATCAATATTTTAAATTACGAAGCACAAGAAATCATAATATAAAAGACTGTTAATTTATTCAGTGAAAGATTTTAGAAAATTTATCCAAAATTTTTAAGCTATGTACTTAACTTCTTTAAGGTTAGCGATTTGACATTCTGGAAGTGGCTTTCGAGGCAATTGGAGGGCTTCTGCAAAAATGGATTGGCAGAACTGAATGACTCTTCAGGGTGAATAATTGAAAAAAGCTTAAGTTCATCACAACATTAAACTTTTTAACTTGTTCTGTCCATAGTGATTTTTACGATAGCCCCTCGTAAGTAGATATATGCTATTGAACGTAGGTCAACATGAATCACCTCTTTTTCCATGAGATATATACGATGGATGCTCTAGTTTTAAGTCAAATCGCATACTGTGTGATGGGGCCAGGCGGTACTTCTGTACAAGACATCGGATTCAAATTCTTCTTGTTTTCTGTAGTTTTGTCAATTCATGAAACACCGACTTTCATCCCGCGTGTTCTATAAGCAAGTCAACTTGTAGCGCTTCTTCTCTTGTGCTGTAGACGCGAGTGGCGCATTTGATACGAAACTGACTTTCTTTTAATGCGCTTTGACCTAACTAGTGTACGCTTTTACTTCGACTCGCAGTTACACTATTGCTCGAAACAACTAACAAAGAAAGAATAAATCACTTGCGCTAAGAATAAGTATAAATCATTTTCAAATGAGGTCAGCATGAAATGGTTGGTTTTGCGAATCATGATATACAACTGACATAAGGCAGAAACTTCCAATGTAATGTCAAATTGAAATAAAACAAGGCACTCACTGGATTCTGGATTTGGTGGGGGGCGAATAAGAATTCACGTGCACTTAGGCCACAATTGGGCCCACTGTATTACCCCCAGGTTCAGCAGTGTTTGACTGTCAGCGTTCCTCGAGCCATCCAACCCTTTCGATGAACTCAAGAACGTCCGACGGAGGGGCATTGCGAATTCCAGCCATGTCAGGCCAGAACTCCCCTAACATGGGACCTCTGATTGAGGTGAGTGCGGGGCAATCACAGAGGGTATGCTCAGCTGTTTCTTCCTCTATGTTACAGCCTCTACAGATTGGGCTGTCTGCTAAACCAATACGATGCATATGTTTGTTTAGTTTACAATGTCCTGAAAGTATTCCTACGTGATCTTCTTCTAGGCAGTTGCATCCAGAATCGTGTCAGTTTGAACGAGGGGGCCGTTATAGCCTTTTTTGTTTGATGACACTTGTCTAGATTTACCCATCTGCCAATATGTCGGTCCTGGGGTCTTTGTTTCAGTAAGACATTAAATAGACTTGATGACGGTGCTGTGGCCGGTTGGGGGCCCCAAAAGGGCTGCCCCGAGCCCTGTCTAGCCAGTTCGTCTACCTGCTCGTTGCCAAATGTATCCTTTAATCCAAATGAGTTGCAAGGTGTTGTATTTGGCCACTTGTTCTAGTATGCCGTGGCATTGGAGTGTTAATCCTGAGGATATTTTGTTGCTATTTAAAGCCAAGAGTGCCGCCCTACTATCGCTAGCTATCCTAACGATTTTATTCTGGACACCCTTCTCCAGAATTGCTCTTGCACCTTCTACAATGGCAACTAGCTCTGCTTGGAAAACAGTTGTCAGTTGGCCAAGTGCTATGCTCATGCGAAGATCCAGGTCGTTGGAGAAAATTCCTGCGCCTGTTCCTTCCAAAGTCATAGATCCATCAGTGAAGATGGATATATCGGGATTGGGTGCTCCTTCAGCGTTCAAGAGAATGTTGAAGTGCTTCTTGAGTATATATGTAGGTGCGAGGGAGTCGACCACCGCCCCAAAAAGAGGAGTTTCCTGTAGAGCCTCCTCCAGCATGAGGTAGTGACCTTTATTATTCCACACCTTCTTTGCCTGCAGCCTAAGGGTCGATCCCAGTGCCATCTCCTCCACATATATGTTCAGTATTGGGAGGCCAAGAATGGCCTCTAAGGCGGCGGTAAGGGTGAATTTCTGCGCATCGATAGCACTCATGCATGCCAGCCTCTGTACGTGCGAAAGTTTCGATGCTGTTGTCGATAGTCGGGCTCTGGGCGAACAGACCAACGCTCCATAGCAAAGCATGGGCCTGATTATGGCAATGTACAGCCATAGGGCGGCTTTTGGTGATGGTCCCTAAATTCCGCCTATTGCACGGCGACACTGCCAAAAAGCGATGCATGAACAAAGCACTCACAACGCGAACAAAAAGAAATGAAAAAAAAACATTAGTTAGTCATCGAAAATATGGGGAGAAAATTGGTCAATGTCAGTGGAAGTATTTCTTGGAGTTGGTCAACACGCGTGCATCTTTTAAAATCAAGACGATGAATATAAAATTAAGCCATTAAAAATATGGAGAGAAAAGTAATCATTTTGTGGGAAGAGATTTAATTGAATGTAGTCACTTTTTCTATCAAAGACATTGCGAAAACCATCGCTTTGATTTTAAAAACAACTGAACAGTTAAAACCAGGACGACAAAGACGCTTGTTCGTTCCAATCTTTTGCTTTCCATTACATTATCTTTAGTTGTACATAATTATGCGAGGAAATTACCTATAACTCTTTACAACCAAGAAACCACCAGACCTCTAAATTAACGCATTCACGTTTTCAACAGGAAAACTTGGCAATAATTGAGGTACCAGATAAATATGAAAGAAAAAAATAAATAGCTAATATGTAGACTCTGATTATTTAACATAAAAAAAGACAATTTATTTCTATGCTGAAAAATATGATAGTTCTTGCTCTACAATATTTATAATTAACATCAGCATGGAATGAAGTTTAGTAACAGTGAAGTTAAGCGCCAGAGCGCGCATTTTGGATGAAATTTGCGCCAGTTAAATTTTTAATTGCGATAATCCGATTTTTTAATGTGAAGTTATTAATTATAGAGCGGATCGCTATAACGATTTTCCAGTACCCAAAATTCACTGACATATTTCGCACAGGTGGCAGCAGCGACCGGCTCCACATGTTGTTATAAATTAGCCCACCATAACGACCTGTCAGAATAATACATCATCTATAAGCGTTGACACCCGTTTGAAATTTCAATCAGGGCCTTGCAGCACAGCCCATAATACGCGCCATCCTCACCCCCGAAATCGTAATTAGAAAATGTAGAAAAATTGTTTTTCATCCAATAGCCGGGAATTTATTTCACCGCTCGCTCGGTTCTTCTTGCGGATGATCATTTTTCGCGTGACATATCGACCTTTGACTGCTGATCTTTCGGGTTTCGTGCGGTTCGTCCTCGTCGACGCTATTCCGTAAAAAGTGCGATATGGCAGTTTGAATAATGCCGGGGATCCAATGACAATCGCCCCTGTCTCTCTGCTATAGGAAGATATCAGTCTACGCCGCTTTTTTGTCTTCGCCCTAACCGAGATGGAATGAAGTACTCCATTTTTTTCTCGTCTGATTCCACGTTAAGACACTTAGCACCCTTGAAAGTGTTATTCTTAACGTACTCGACAAGATGCGCTACAAAATTTACTATCTTGCAAAAAAAGTTTGCCTGATTTTTCTTTTATCTCAGATTATGTAAAGCGCTTACTGAAATTTATGTCACAGGAAGCTCATGCAGAATGTGAATAACAATATAGAAACCCTGACAAATCTAAAACTATTTTATTGCACTTATAATAGTTTTAGAATGCCATATTTGTATTCTCTAATGTCAAATACAGAACATGTTCTTTTTTTGTAGTTTGGGTTAAGGTTTGTGAAACTTCGAAATTTGAGAGTCCGGATTATAAAAGCAAAATACAAAGTACACAAGTTTTTGAAATACATAAATCAAAATCGATTTTTCCATGAGTGTTTTTCATTAAGAAATTTTAATTAACGATGCAAAGCTAGACCATTATCTATTTAATTAATACGATTATTATTATAATGGTCTGGTGAGCTGTCAGCGAATGGCAAGTGAAGCACAAACGCGAGCGTGATAGAGGAAGCTTCCGCTGGCGTCAGAACCATTGTCTAGAGCTGCACACAATTTCCGGCCAGTGATGGAAAATTGGACACCGGCAGTAAAAGGTGTTTTGTAATTTTTGGCGACCTCCCGCGTGCCTATTAAATGCACACGCGCTCAAATGGACGAATATCTGATACCTAATGTACGCCGCGGTTAAACGTGAATGAACAATGTACACGGCGCGCGCGTTCAAAAGCAAATTGCCTTTGGGAATATTTATTTTTATGCCCTGCGCCGGTATCGTTTTCCACATTAAGCGCGTTAGTATTCAGCGATAAGTGTGATTATTTTATCGGCGGAATACAAATTTTCCAGAGGTCGCTCTGTAATGAACATTTTTAAGTTAATTTTGTACATTTGGTAGATATTGTATTCGAGAAACTGCTGTAAGTAAAATAACTTTCCTATAATACTGTTAACTCTGAGTATTTAAATTGTACAGAATTTCAGAGCGCTCCTGTGCAATATGTAAAGGACTATTTGGGCCCGACTATACGATGTTATCTAAATAAACGATTACAATGAAAAATTTGGATTTTTTTTAGGTTGAACTAAGAGTAGGTGTAGTAATTGTAATAAAAAAAAGTAGAGATATGTTTGATCTTTAAATTATAATATAATTCGCTAAACATTCTGTTTCTCAATTTGTCAAGTAAACGTGCCAATCTTTGAAAAGTTCACTTGAGTTAAGAAGATATTATTAAAACCGGTCGACCTTACTTTTTTGCACTTCAGCAAACTGATTAAGCATAATTGATCACGTTTTTAATAGACTACGCTCATAAGAAAAATTGAGCCCCTATTAGCTTCCTCGAATCTGCAGAGAGGTTTTAAGGATATTAAATTCAGCCCGAGATAAAATCCAACTTTTTAATTCCTTCTATTTCAATAAGCATAATCCGCAACGTCTTCGCGACGACGGTGGAACTGAACGAGAATTCCCGGAATAACACAATTTTGCAAAAATATCTTGTCCTCCTAGCAATAATTCAATTAAATGCGCTCCTAGTAATTGCGACTCTACGAAAAAGTCGTGCCGGCGTGGACTCGTTAATTTTTACTTATTTAATTAAAACTCGGAATTTAATTACCGCAAAATGAACTCGTTGCAATTTTACTTAATTTTTGTTTGTTGTAATGGGATTCATATTTTAAGTCGACGTAGGGATTACGAAAAAAAAGAAGGGGGAAGGAAGAAGTCAGAAATCTTAATAAGGACGGCGAAATATTGTGGACATCAAAGGTCAAGATGACCACTTCGGAATTTGAGGATGTAACAGCAGGTGGTCGGAACGGACCGGGTGCGGAGTCCCCAACGGCCATTGCACGAACAGAATCATCTCTTCGCAGGACATACCCCGATTATTCACATTCCTTTCCAGAAATGCTCTCCATTATAGCAATGCCTCACATTGTCCTGTAATACCTCGCGGCGTACGAGAGACCCGTGCGAAAATTAACCGCAATACGAAACTTTGGTACTTTAGCGGTTACGATAAATGAATGAGTGGGGGACGTATCCAAGTAATTTTCTTAGCTGGTATAATTCACGCTGTACACCAAAATCGTATAAATTCTCCCACGCAAACTATAATTTCTAAATGTATTACAACATATTATTAAGAATACTAAGTTATTATATCTTTCTCTTACTTTTTTTACATATAACTATGTTTACACGTTAAAAACATTTCAGGCAAAAGTTATATCATATAAATTCATGTATTTTATACAAACACTACTATATACTTTCTGGAATTTTTTAATAATTGTGAAGCTTGCGTGCAAAACCTAACAAATCCAGCGAGAATTTTGGTGAATTGGTGCGCAGTTTAATAAGCTATACGCAAATTTGTAATTATTTGTTAGAAAATATCTCAAACTGGAATATGTAGAAAAGGTAAAAGCAGAACTAGCATGCGGATACGAGTATAATGCATTACGATTTTCTGGATGTAGAACAGATATGAATATAACAGCTATGTCGTCGCAATTCCTGCGCTGCCCTTGCCCTTCTAAGGCAATACATCGAGTTTTAACAACGCCGGTTTCATATTTAACTTTGTTCTACATTTAGAAAATCGCAGTGTATTTTACTCGCACTCGTAAAGATCCACACGCCAAGTCTGCTTTTACCTTTTTTGTATTCCATTCGTATAGACAGCGGGATACTGTAATTATTTTATAAATAAACAATAAAGACATTAAATTCGTAAATACATGAGCGAATAAAATAATTATATTAAATCATGTGGTTAAAAGTATTTCCTACCTTTGTTTACGATAAAATAACAACGGTCTATGCGAACGAGGAAAGTACTCACCAAACCATTACGTAGTAAATTATATTTACCTGCAACAAAATAAATAATATTAGAAAATGAACTACTCAAAAACACATTTGTTATAAATGTATTGTACAAACAAGTGCAACTCACATAATTTACGTGTAAAAAAAAAAACTGAAAATTGAGATAACCTTAATGTGCTTATAAAATATTATACACCACAAAGTAAATATATTTCAAAACTCAATTTTAAGTCTCGACGAAGCCAGTATAAATCACATCAAAGCAAGTAGATGAGTAGTAAAGACGAAGTACCCACCTAGCCCTTGAATAATGTGGGAAGCGAGATGATGTCGGCCATACAAAACATGGCAATGACACCGACAAATTGGCTTGCAAATGAGGGAACACCGGCTACAAAACTATATGTACAAGTGGACGTAAAAGGACTCAATTTTTCATTGGCACAATAGAGTGAAGGATTGCTAACTACACAGGTCACGACTGCGCGAAGACGTAGTTTCGATTTATCTTGAAGCATTGCAGATTGAGAAAGGAATTACGACAAATTTCTAAAATTTTATTGATCATAAAGTATCCTTCCTGAACGAAGTGTACTTAGGGCGTGCAATTTTTAAATTTCAATAAAGCAACATAATAAAATCAAAGAAATTACGAATTCGATTGTAGATGGAATGAGTTGTGTAGACTTTTTTTCTGGAACAAGAAATTAGTAGGTATTAAATTCTCTCTACTGCAAATCCTCGACGAACGTTAAATATTATAATATACTATGCAAACTTCCCTTCTATAGAGAGAGCATAATGAAACGTCGAGTGCTCCGCGTACCTGCCTCTTTTTATGTCATCTCAAAGCACAGTGTTTAATTGCGATTCAAGTCTTTTCATAATGTGCTTGCACAAGAGTTTATGAGTGTGTGGCGAGCGGAAGGACTCGGTTATGATCTCCATGGTAACGAGGATGGAACTTTTTGTCGCTACTTCTGGCTTCTGCCAACCTGTTGCAGGAGTAATTTTATTTTTCTCTTCCCCCATCAAACACAACCCAGGACTTTTCGTTTTCTCCAGCAAAATCAAAGTACATTCTATGAGACGCGGTTATTCTAATAGAAATTCATAAAATCTCCGGCACCAATAAAAATTTGCATATCCTGAAGAGATAAAAGCCGTAAATACATAGCAGATTTAGAGCGACCTGTTTAAAGTGTTCGTGTTCGTTATGCCGTAACACTATAACAGTATCTTATCTAGCTGATATCTAAGCATGCATATAAATCAGTCCTGTACACACATGGGGCACACGATCGCCTTGTTCGTTTCCCATAAACAGCAGTAGCTCACCGGGTCTCGTGTTGCGACTTTACCTGGGCGGTTATGAACTCGTCGTCCTGGGCGGTCCTTCCTCACGTATTTCACCGTAAAACCCAACAACTCACAGATATCCTACTAATGATGGTTTAACAGGTTTTAAAATACATAATTTCATAATGCATCGCGGTCCCACTCCCCAATTTGAAAGTAGCTCTTTTAGCTGTAAACTAATTAATTGTTTTCTTTCACGTAGTAAGGAAACCAAAATTTATTTTTGTATTTTCCCAGAAACCTGTTCTTAAAATACCCTAAAACTTTTCCTTTAAGAAGAGAACGTCGGCAGCCCGCCTTTGAGAACGCAATACGTTCCTCATCTTTTTGATATCTGAAAGGAAATTGATTTCCAAAAGAAAGATTTGCGGCAAAGAGACGGCGGCGGCAGCAAGTCAATAAAAACACTTAAAACATCAAAACGGTCCTTGATATTAACGCCGCACCACACATATCAAACAAAGCGAATCTCCATTACGCGACCCGATAAGTAGACCTCAGATTCGACAGTTGAGGTAAAAGCTCAACCACTTTCGTACGTGTGTTAAACATCGAATCCGTTCCGGCTGAGCGGTTCGATCCGCAAAAAGACAAACAAAGGAGGATATGTGTTTTCGTCGGGAAGGAACCGAAAAGGTAAATGCGCTTCTCGGAGCGCGTAATCAGTGAGGAGAGGCTGAAAACCTCTTGTAATGGTCTTGTCGGCGTTGCCGTGGTTACTTATTGATATTTGTGTTAAGATAAACTCGGATGTTGCAGCATTGAACGGATTATAATGGAATTTTCATGTCGGCGTGAAGTGCACGCAGTTTACCCTCGTTTTGTTATTTATTACTGGGGGCGCAAATCGCATAATTTCGTGAGCTCCGAACCGTTAATTTACTGGCGAAAATTATATAAGATTACCCCAGCAATACATATAATGAGATATATTTGTGTTAACAGTAATTTTCGAAAACAGAACCCATGTAACATTATATTCCTTCATCATATATACACCCCGTTATAACGAGATATTATCAACTCAGTTTAAATTCTATCAGCGACGCCATATCGATTAACAAATTCATTATATTAAAATCAATTGGTTATATTAAATTAAAATTATAACGAGCTTCCACGAACTTGCGAAAGAGAGAGTCACAATTGGTTTATAGATTCTCTAAACCGATTAACGTTGGTCTTTCACAAGATTTTTTTTTATTGCCCTTTGTTCTTGGCTTAATTTTTTTCTATGTCCTTCCCTCCTTATTTGATAATTCTATTGCTTTTTGCAGTAATGACCTTCTTGGTCTACCTCTTTTCAGCTTCTTGTTCTTTCGTACTTTCCGTGAAACTGTTCATCTTCCTGGGGTTGCTCCATTCCACCTGCTTTCGCTCTATTGTGGACGTTCCTAATTTGTTCTTTTCCTGATTTGCTTGCTTCTAACTTTACTTCATTTCGATTCTTTGTTATTTTTTTGAGGTAGCCATCTATCTGGATGCCTGCGCAATCCATATTACTATTGTGGCAAGTCTTCCTCTCTTGCTAATCACTAATCACCGCCACTTCTTCTTTTTTCTATCTTTAGAGTTTCCTAACTTCTCTGCTCATGCTTTCAATAAGTTCCTGCATTCTATTTTGTTTGTCAACCAAAAATACCACATACATAAGCTCTCCACTTTTCACTGATTAGAAATATCCTTCACCATATAACCTTGGTCATTTTAAAATGAATAAAAATCCGACTTCCGCATGGAGTGTAAATTAATTGCTAACCGTTAGGAAGATGAACGAAAACATATTTAATTTGCTGTGGAGTTTAATTGATACAAAAGTACAAATAAATTGACTAACCTTCACAGGGAGATTTTGTCGAAGAAGAAATAATATCAAAATCTATACGAAACCAGGCAATTATGAACGAATTTGTAGGCATTAAAGAGAAAATGTACAAAGAAATGTATCTTGTAATTTCGTAGCTGTACTTTAAAAAAGTGTAGCATTCAAGTACATTAAAAAAATCGCAAA
Source organism: Serrognathus titanus (assembly GCA_039766575.1). Taxonomy (NCBI): domain Eukaryota; kingdom Metazoa; phylum Arthropoda; class Insecta; order Coleoptera; family Lucanidae; genus Serrognathus; species Serrognathus titanus. The sequence goes on along the minus strand of CM077914.1, from coordinate 46,722,791 downwards.
GGTTTGCTCGTGTCGAGAAATTTAAATTATTCCTAAGCTGACGAAACATTTTTTTAAAGTCCCGTGTGAGTTCCAGTATATGAAAAAATTAAGTTCTTTTGGGTCGACAAAAAGCCCGTTAGTTAATTAAGTAAATTCGCTAAAAAAGCCGGAAAATTAATTCGGTGAGTAATAACTTCACGCACACTTATTTTAAAAACGAACCGCACGGTACAAGATCCGAGAGGTTACGGTTCATATTTTCGAAGGAAAAGCATCCACTTACTTCGGAGTTGGATGTATCGGTGGGTAAAACCCGGAAAGATCCAATTACATTACGCTTCCGGCCGGACAAATTAGGTAAGATGGATCGCTTCGACATATAATAAGAAAATTCTAGATTATCGCTTTTTGCACCCTAGCACCCCTTTGCAGCTTTATAGGCGTGATTTGTTAGATACGAGCCCCTCATATATTTTTATCCGAACGCGAGCCAGCCTTAACCCCTTTCCGAGTTCGTCCATAAATAAGGCAGACCTTTAAATTTTAGATTAAAAGTTACCAGAAGGATTAGGGAGAAAGCTACATGGTATCAATCAAAACAATTTATTTTGCTCGCTGGAAAAAAACTTTAACCCATTTTTTTAAGAAGTCATTTCGAAGATTAATGAAACTGATGGAGCAATAATTTTCAACTTAATACATTATTTCATATTTTAATATACAGGGCGATGAAAAAAATTAAGTTACACATTATGACATTCTTTAAGAACCACAACCTTTTTTGTCAAGTTTGATTTATCCGGTAGAAAATATTTTCGTTCACGAATTTACAATTTTATTGCAGCATTATAAATCATAAGTTGAAAAAGAAAGAAGAAAACAAAGGAAACTGAAAGTTATCAATTTTGAAACATTATATTTTCTTCAATTTTTTAAACTGCGTTGTATTTATAAAGTTTTTAACAAACAGATTGTTTTTGACCTTTTCATATGTCTTTGAAAGCAAGTAGTGAATTTCTGGAGCACAAATTCCCAAATTTATTGAAACATTTATTGTTTGCCATAAAAAGGTCCTATACCACTTGACACACTATAAGTAATTAAAATCCAATATCAAAATTCCAAAAAATTAAGTAACTTTGTATTATATTCTTCGACGTCTTAATTTTCGCCCATCAAAATTTATGTTAATGCTTTAATCTTAATAAATATACATAGTCTAGTCAAAAAGTTTGCAGACTGAGTTTTTCTTTTTTTAAAATACAACCTTAACAATACTTATTCCGGGAAAATGTTCAGGATTTCTCCTTAATATTAGTCATCATTAGTGCTCGGAATTACTAACTTAATTAACAATAACTAATATGTATTTATAAAATTCAATAAAATGGCTTATTAATATAATATCTTCAAAAATGCCTTGTTGGTCTTGCGAAAAAATTAAAATTGAAGCTTAACATTTTGCATATTTTCCAAGTTCTGGTTATCATGGTATCCTTTTTGCAGATCTGTTCGTGTGCGTTATTGAAATATATTGTATGAACTTAATCAAAATTCATGAAATGTTGGCGGAAAATCTGCTAAAATATGTTACAAGGGATTGCAAAGAATCAAGTTCGAGGATGATTGAAGGAACTAATTATCATAAAAGTGTTCCAGACCTTGTTGAAGGTGATTTGAAACTATAAGATTTTCCACAAATTAAAACCGCGTTGAAAAAATATATTATTAACGAGGGGAAGAAGCAATACTCCTTAATAACGATTTCTAAAGCTCCTGTAAAAGAAAACTAAACAAAAATTTGAGGAAGGAGAAGGGAAACAAAAACTTTCAATCAATATTACTTCTAATTTGGCCTTCCCTAAACATGGTTTCCTATATCTCTTGGAGGTCGTGGAGAACAGCAATAATACCGTTAAAGACAAATAGAAGCTACTAGACTTGTTGGGAGATCTTCCAGCAATGAAAACTATGGAAAAATTAAAAAAAAACGAAAAGGGGAATCTATATTTTCATCTTTTTAAACGATTCTTTAAAAGTGATTAATTACCATAGGTAACGTCTAGAAAAACCCAAGTCAAATCCGCATTCTACATTAAGCAAAAAGTGGAATGTGTTATCAAGTTTCCTTAAAACAGGATGCTCAGGCAAGTGACGTTGAAAAAACCTGATGAGATGAATTGTATTTGGGAGAATAAGTTGAAACAACCCATATTTGTGAAAATATTGTGATTAATCAATGCAGTAGTAGGCATTGATTAATCGATGAAGTACTTCAAACTACAGTAATGCTTAAAACTATCACAATCGTGCCGGTTCATAAGGGTAAGGATAGGTCGCTTCTCTGTAATTATAGACTAACAGCTCTTTTGTCAGTATTTGCAAACATTTACTAAAACTGTTTCTATATGAGGCTATCAATTTATTTGACTTCTAAATCTTTAATAAATCAACATCCGTTTGCTAGTCAACAGATGCGATTCTACGCCTTTACAACTATATTATCAAACATCTCGATGACAAAGATGAGGTGGCCTGTGTTTTTTTCGATCTCACCGAGCGTTTGACTTTTAAATAAATTGTTCAGATATGGCGTACGTGGCCAAGCTCTTCATTGGTTGGAATCCTATCTTACGGATAGACGACGCTAAGAAGTAAATTTCAAGTGCTGAAACAACAAACGTGCGCGTTTTTCAGCATACAGGGTCCCTTATTGTTTCTGGTATTCATCAATGATATCAATATCCAAGGTTATCATCTGATCTTGTTTGCAGATGATACAACAGCAGCAGTTGGGTCTAAAAATTTGGCTGATCTTTGTTTAACATGACGCTATCTGGGATGTCTGATTATTGTGTAAACAATGGTTTCTTTATGAACAAATCCAAAACAAAAATTATGACTTTTTCTACAAAGGCTCGTAAGTCGAGTCTACTTGTCCGCTCAGAGGAATCAAATATTCAGCAGGTCGACTGCTGCAAATTCTTGGGCGTCTTTCTGGATACGCAATTAACCTGGGGTGATCATATCAATTCCTTACCATAGATTGGCCCTGGCAGCCAAGGGTCCTTTTATCATGCCCTTAAAATTGTACAATTCTTTACCATCAACAATTAGATATACATTCACCGGCACAAAAAGCGACTCACTTTGAGGTTTGTGTAATTCATTGCGACAATAAATTTTTTATGTAATTTTCGACTGATAATTGTTATTTATAGTTTTCTTGGTTGATGTACATCAAATAAGGCCAAAAATAAATAAAACAAACAAGATTTTAATAAATGTAATAAAAACTGCAAAACTGCGAAATTGTAACTCAAAGAAAAATGCAAAATTTCAATCTTCCTAATTAATTAATATCGAGTATTGCCTTAGCGAGCATATATTACAGCCTGCATACGTTGTGGCATCGACTCTACCAAATGCCTAATCGCTAAATTGTCAAGTTGATCCCATTCTTACTGAAACGCCATTGATAATTCTTCTATGGTAGCTGGGCCGGGACGCGAGCTCTAATATTCCTTCCTAACATGTCCTAGACATGTTCGATGGGATTCATGTTGGGATTTCTCGGGGGCCACTGCATTCGGTTAACACCAACAGCGTCAAGAAATTCATTTCTGGCGACATGTGGCTGTGCAATATCGTGCATCAACATAAAATTGTCGCCAATAAAAGGGGCAAAGTGTATCACATGATCTTGAAGAACATTTTCAATGTACCTCTGAGCATTAATAATTCCCCTATTTATTACAACAAGGTCTGTACGTACGTTCGCAGAAATACCGCCCCACACCATAATCGAACCTCCGTTGAAAGATAGTCTGGAAACAATATTACATTGAGAATACCGTTCGTCGGTTCTTCTCCATGCTCTTCCACGACCATCTGGCGCTCGTAGGCAGAAGCGGGACTCATCAGTGAAGAGTGCTTGACTCCAGTGCCCCATATTCCAATGAACATGTTCACGAGCAAATACAAGTCTGCTTACTCTATGCTGTGTGTTACTCTATGCCATGTGCAGGTCCTCTTGCTATTAAATTAGCTTCATTAAAGTGTCTTCTGATCGTTCTGTCACTTACATGCACATCTACAACCTCTGCAAGGCGATTTGTGACTTGAACAGCAGTCAAATTCCTGTTGCGAAGAATCTTTAGGGTAAGAAAATGGCCATCTCTAGCGTTTGTACATCTTTGACGACCTGTTCCAGAGCGTCGATTGTAAGATTTAGTTTCCAAGAATCTCCTCCACGTTCTGGAGACACGTGATTGAGAAGTTCCAAGAACTTGTGCAACGTATCATTGAGACCGACCATCCTGAATCAAAGCAATTACTCTTGCTGCATCCACTGCATTAATAGCCATGAAAACAACTTATTAATGACAAAATGTAAACAAATTATTAAATTAAGTCTTTAGGAAACGTTTGGAAAACAAAAAATCAACTGCAACACAATATTGACAATGACGTAGATACTTTCAATAATTTATTTAAACAAGAAAGTTTAGTTACCATGATGATCATGGCTCTCCCGATTATTGAAAATGTCCTATTCACCGATGAGTAGAAAAAAAAATGGACAAAAAGTGTCCTCAGATAATTTATTTTAAAAAATAATAGTGAGTCGCTTTTTGTGCTGGTGAGTGTATTTCGTCCACTTTTCAGTTTAAAACTATGGTTAAGAATATGCTATTGGAGCAAATTCTATATTCTATTGAATATTTTGACTACTGTAAGAGTACTTAACCTATATTGTGATTATTACATTGTTATTACAATGTTATCTCATTCTTGTATTAGATCTGTTGACTTATTCTATGCTATGTATTTAGTTGAATGGGAAATAAATGATTATATATTATATCGGGAAGGTTGGACTATATTTTCTGAAGCCACAATTATAAAATACGACATCCTTTCATTCAAATTTCTTTCCAAATGAAAAGCCGTCTAATTGGTTTTAAAAAATTTAATATTTCCTTTACTTTCATTGGGAAGATCGTTTCTCGAAAATTCCGTGACTTTTAAAGTAGCGATTTTCAATTTTTTTGTTTGCAATGTTCTTGCTTATATTTTCAACCAACCTAGAATTTAGATAAAGCTGATGTTATTTAATGTCTGAAAACTAATTACTTCGCACCAGAGAAGTCTCAGCATAAACACAGCGGCCGGAAATCTGCAGGTTTCCCGCAGATAGCGCTGCCAATTTATTTAACGGCGAACTTGTGTTTCGAATGTATGTAATGGTATTGCGTAAAGTCGTTAGTTGAGCGGCCAAGCGAACGGACCGTTCTGAATTTATCGTTATGCCTGACGACGATAGTTTCACCGGGGTTCGTCTGCAATCCTCCGGGGAGACGTGAGTTAGCTACGTGCTTGGACGTGCTCCCTCTGGACCCGTTTACCTGCCCAACGACTGATTGGGAAGCAACTTCACTGTCCGTCTACGTCCTCCCTTATGGGATGCTTTTCGTTTGAGCGTCACACGTATTCCGCTTCTGCAAAGCCGCTTTTTGGACTTTATTTACATCCAATACAAAAAAAAATCGGTTTAAAAAAGCACGGAAGAGATTCTGAGAACTTGAGCTACAACTATCCGAACGACTGATGAAATGTGTTGTTAGGGTTTTGAGTTTCCAAATAAATTATTTTAGTTCAAAGAAAGTAATTTATTTACATATGTAGTTATGTAGTTATATTCCTTCTAAATGAGAAGATTAGAGTGCAAAGCTCTTCCAAACATGATGTTTAACGTTTAAAACGTTGGTCAACTTTTTTAGCAGCTCAGTAATGAGGCTCTCGTAATGTGCCATTACTGTTCAAGTACGAACAAAGATTACAGGGATGTTTCAGTATCATTCCATACATCGTTCTTTTTTCTGAAATGGCTTCCTCGTCTTCTCTTCCTTTTTCTTGTGCCCCCGTCTCTGTTTTCCTCTTTCTTGTTTCATCGTCTTTATCTTCCCCTTTTTTATATCAGTCTCTTCATGTGTTTCATTTGAAAAGAACTTCGCTTGGACTTATAGTACTCCAGTTATATATTTATATTATATTTATAGTACTCCAGTTATCTTATCCTTTCCGTTTATTATTGTGTAAGTTTTCTTTCCAAAAAAATCCTTAATTTGGCCTTATGAGGATTTTGCGCCTGTTGCATCGGGTTCTATTGGGAAAAAAGTGTTCGGTTACGGGGGGGTTGCTCAGTTCGTAGCAACTTCGGGGTAGTTTAGATCTTTATATAATGAACTTCCTTAGGTCAATTGCTTTAAGGGAAGGTACAAGCCATTGAAACTCTGACTTCCTAGCAATGTTATTTCTTTTCGACAACTCACGCAGCTCTTCCAAACACGTTCTTCGTGTTTCATATTGATTTTAAAAGCGTTACAAAAGCCACCACTACAATGTATCGAAATACTGATTGATAACAAAAGGCCATGTAGATATTGCAGTGTGTGTTGTCAATATTTCTCTTTTGCGTTTCGTTATATTAATTAACCAATTTAAAGATATTAATCTTTTTCTGCTAAAATTATTTCTTTCAATAAAACATCATAAGCCCACTATCACTTTACTTTGTCTTATTTACATCGAATATTCTCGCCTGTTGATCACATGAATGAATAGGCTATAACTGTTACGTTTAATAGATATCGAAACAAAAGGTGTAATATAATACTTTGCCCCGCGAAACCTCCGAAGAATTGAATTATATAAATAGATATCGATGCGTTAATAACGACATTATGCAATGGTAGCCATGACTAGACAAATGCAGTGTTAATAGAGCGCATAAACGAGACGAGGTGCGCCAGACAGGCCATTGTATTGCCATTACAACTTGAGAGGCAAAAGAAAACGCCCACATTGAATAATAATGCATTGTGTTCACGAAAGGTAAAATTGAATTCGTGCTGTTTCTGTTACCTACGGATGAAACACAATCGGCGAATTTTTAGAAGAAAATAATAAAGGTTTTTCTTTTCTATGCAAAGTGCAAGACTTAGCAACGACTATAGTGATGCAACAAAATTTTCATTGTCGAAGTAAGCGAATAGAGAATGTTTATTTTTAACAAAAAATTTGAAAAAAATTGCAGGTTTCTTTCCTTTAATTTAAAGGAGGAAAAATGTTTTCAACATACAGAATGTATTCTTTCCAATTTTAAAACAAACGTCAAATCATAGTTTACGTTGTTCTACGGAATTGAAAGCGGTTACACACTTTTCAAGTAAAACAAATGCGTTTCTTTCTATTGAAGCAATTTGTGTTTTCTTTGATTTGTTTTCTTTGAACTGCTTTGCAGTTTTATTTACTTTTGAAAAAACTAATCAAAACAATGTGCTTTTGGTAAAAGGAAATTTTCAATAATTGTAGTTGTGAAGGAAGCGCGTTACTAACTCCAGCTAATTCAGAAAAGTTTGTGGATATTCATTTAGTAACAAAAATCTCGCAGTAATTTTTGCTTTTAGGAATGAAACGTGATATAGTTAAAGTCAGTACTTATCCGCTGATAAATCTCACATAAGCGAGTTGAGGTGAAGTTGTGAAGTCGAGCAACTAATAGGATAGGTTTTTACCGCTAAAGTGACTCAAATGATTGCATTTCCTCGCTCCTCAATAAGAGCTTTTCCGTTCGGAAACTGCAAAAAGTAAAACTGCACGGATTGCTCGAAGCCGTTACATACGAGTTCTTATTTCGCACTCACCGTCGGCTAAGTACCAAGTTTGAAAAATAAGTTGCATTGCAGAAGGATGTGTTTGAGAGGAAAACACGTCCTCGCCGGCACGCATACATCAATATTCAGCAAAGGTGTTTCGAATATAGAGATGAAGCTGTACTATAGGAAAGCTATTTGTTTTCGTATGAGATGCTAGCGCAAGAGAAAGCCAAGGCGAGCACTCCATTACCAGTAGCGGATAGATGCGGTGTGCCTTCGATCACGGCGTCCGCCACAGCTATTTGTCTGTCTAGCTGAGGTAATGCATGCCCGGCCCCGCGAGACAGATATGAACGCAATATATGGTTATTGGGTATCTATCGGCCTCCGCATGCATGTATTGTAGTGTTGCGTCTGTGCTGCAAATCATCCCGCATCATGCCCCTAATGTAACGACATCCCACGAGAAAAACAGGCGTGGCCCCCAGTCGGTGCTTTTTTTTATACCCGTCGACACCTGTCTCCGTCAGATCCATGTTACGCTAATACATCCATGGGATTACCCTATCACGTTAGGTACACGAGAGCTATCGTATAGCGGTGCCATTATGCTGCTTTTTTGCCCGACGCTTTTGTATGAGTTTCAGCTTAATAGGTATTTGTCCTTTAATTTTATGGACGCTGCTTCGGCTCCCGCATTAATATTCTAGTTTACTATTTTACTTTAGTCGGGAGACGTTTTATTGCTCAGCGACAGGATAAAATGTTCTTCATCGCATAAAGGCTAAGAGGTGATCATTAAAAAAAAATCTTCTGGTCATGTTCACTATCGTTAATTTAGAAACGAATTTTATTTTTAAAGATTCAGTAAATGAAAGTCGCTTTCCTACAGAATCACACATCAGATCCCACACAAAAATAACTTAATTTAACTTTAAGCCAAAGTTTAAACCCTTAACAACAAATGCTGAAATAATCGTTGCCACGGGTTTAAGCATCAGCTTAAATTGAAACTGGCAGTGTAGATTGTACAACTGGGCCTCTGAGTTAACACACTTGCTTATGGTGCTGCCGACGTTCAAAGCAATTCTGCAGGTCACTTTCTGTCGAGGAAAAAGGTTTCTTTTAACAAAATTGACATATGTTGTGCTACCAACGGTGAGCAGTGTTTGTAAACGAGTCGAGCAATTTCCAGCAGATTCTATGACATTGTTGAAGCAAACTCAATGTCGCCAAAAACTGTCTGTCGAAAATCAAAGAAACCGACGAGCGTTGGCTTTACTTTTAATAATTACGCATAGGAGGTAATAGAATCAAAAACGAAATGTCTAGCAATTGCTTGCAATTCAGATTAAGGTATAGTTGCTAAGCTTATGTAGACTTTGACATTCTTCAGAAAAATAAACAGATACATATTGTAGTGATGATGTATTTGTTGTACGTGCTTCACTTTGGGGTGTCAATAATTGTACATTATTGTTTGTTATTTGTGGGTGCGTATCTACTCTCTCAGGGTTTTCTCTTTGGGTCGCTCGGAATTACCCACTTCTTGTTTTTATGGTCCCATGGTGGGCACATACAATGACAAAACACAGAAAATGTGAGGGAAGAGGGGAAGGAAGTGTCAGTGTTAAATTTATGCGTTCGTAAGTGTTAAAGAAAATATAAAAATTATCGAAAAAGTTGTTGTCTGTCACAAAAATGTACACTAACTAGCACAAGTCGGTCGTGTCACCACACCCTTCACAAGGCACCTCTTGTACCTCTTGTCCTATCCGATGTATATATTGTTGAAAGTGGACGTTCTGTATCGCCGATCCGCCTGTGCCTTAACTCCTTCATAAGGGTGAGGCGCTCTTCGACGATACAGACCCGTACACAGCGAACACCAGGTACCACAAGTCGGTAATATCACCACACCTTTCACAAGGCAGGTGTACCTCTTGTCCTACCTGATGTATCCTTGTTTAAAAGAGGAACGGTCCATATTGCCGATCATGCATATGCCTCCACTCCTTCACAAGAGTGAGGCGCCCTTCGACAATACCAAACATCTCCCGTTGTCCGATGTTTAAATGAAAATTTTGTTTGTTTGTTTGTTTGTCAAGTATGCGCCTACCTTGAAGAGTCGTCCATGTCGTTAAAAAAAGGATATAGGTATTTGGAATCCAAAAACAAGGTTCAATTCTTCATTAAAATACCTTTTTTATATTTTTATAACCTTTTTAATAAAATTTTATTCTTGGTGGTTGGAGCCGAAGCAGAATGTTATTCTTGGTGGTCGGAGAAGGAATTGTTACTCTCGCTGGTTGGAGAAGGAATTCGGTGTGCTCGCTATTTATAGTGTCTTTCGTTGTTGATTTTGCCCGTTGTCTTGGTTACCGGAACATTCGCGTTCTGATCTAATTACATACTAGAGATTTGAGTTGGTAACCAAGACGTCACGTTTGATAATTAGCGTTTTATCTTAAGTATGAGTACATTTCATTGAAGTTGAACTAAAAATTGAACTGAAAATAGAACAACTTAATTCTAACCAATATGTAAGTATCACCTTATTCCCTACTTATCTAACCTATAAAATACAACTTATTTAAATAAATATTTTTCAACAACACACTTAACCTATAATAATTTTAATTTCCACTTTGTGTCTTTTCAGCCTTGCCATGTAAATGTTCGTAGCACAAACTTTGATAGTCGACTAGGCACTTAATTCCATCCTCGACGTATCCTTTGCTCTGATTATTTGATTTGTTGAGCTGCAACTGCTGTATTCACTTTTGTAAGTGTCCCTTTTCGTTTTGCTTTTGTGGTATAGTGTGTTTTGTTTTAGGTGCATGTCGTTATGTCGAAACGTCTCGTTACTCTTGTGTCTACCTCATTAAGTCTGCTTCGGAAGCTGTTGTTGAACGTCTGCTGTACCGTGGCACTGTTGTATATATTTTTTATCTCCTCTCACGTACTGTATTTGGTTAATAAATTCTTTTTAATAAGGTAATTAACACTGCAATATATCTTGGTGCGTAAGAACGATGGCTGGCGTACTCCAGCAAATCTATTGCAACAAAAAAGCAACCACCAATTGTACTCTACTTTTTATACAAATGCAAGAACTAACAAATTCCGTCAACGACCATCCTCTGGTAAGATGACGTCATTGTCGACATTTCTTCAAATACATGAATAGATGAGGATGACCTTTAACGTCACAAACACCCCTGCTTAAGACCAATAACATTGTCGACTCTTCTTAAGGTATAAGAACTAAAAGATTATTTCTTTAACACAAGAAGCAATACCTCCAGAAAGGGGTTGACTTTGAACGATAGTCATTTCGAATAGACGTGCCATCCGCAATTTTTTTCAAGGCCAACATGTCACAGTATCTCGCTTGCTATAACTACTTCCGTGAATAGATAAAAGAAATAACTATGAAGATTTGGATTTGTGTGGTCGTTAGGGGAACCGAGGTAATTTCTTTAGGTTAACGTAGCTTCTTCAGATTATTAAAGTGTTTTAATGGCACGATATATTAAATTATTGCAATCAATTAAACAATTTGTTCCATTCACTTTAGTTAAGTTTAGGGAACTTAGAGCTACGATTAAGGCTCAGGTGTGTATTGATTATAAATCTACTCTAGTTTCTCTATTTTAGTTATAATGAAGAAATGTATTAAAACGATCTAATTTACATCATGGTTAGCTATTGTAAAGAAATCTCAGAGATTATTGATATCAATTCAATCAGTATCAATCAGAAGACTTGAAAATGTAAATATTTTCTAATCACTACAATAAATTTTACGCCTCCAGCTGTATCAGCTGTGGTTACGATATTTATTGAAATCCTTTAATGCAAAGGATACTTTGAAACAGGGAATTCTGAAAAATAAAATTAAAAAACAGTTAAAATAAATAGTCATCACTTTCGAATTAAATTAAATTCTAGTAAATATCGTAAAAGTATATTTTTATGGTTACTACCATCACTTTATTGCACAATAAATGTTTGCTTGCCATAACACTATTATGTTTATCATATTTTTAATGTCGATCTGCCACAAACATAATATGCTTTGAAAAGGACATAAAGAAGTTAGTTATATCATAGGTCAATTAAAGTGTATTAGTTTCAAAACGTGACAGAAGTATTAACTTAAAAAAAAACTGGTTTAGGATAAATTGAGGTAGTAAAATTGATATCCTTAAGTTACATTTCATTATATAGATTAACAACCTGTTGAAGTTTAGGATATATACTTTTGGAAGCACTTGTGTGTTTGTTGAATCAATGACAAAGATATTAATCAGAAAGGAACTGAAAACGAGCTAATAAAAGAAGGCATTAATCAAAAGCGCCGAGTACAATTCAATCAATTCGTGAATGATATCCATTTGCGCCCACATTATATCTACTCCTACATAGTTCATTGCTTTCAAAGGTAAAATTATTTCCGTCCACATCGCCTGACAAAAATTTTAACTTTCTTTTCCAAGATATAAACTAATTTTGGTTATCATTTTTGCATTCTCTTACAACATAATACACTGTGTTTCACATATCGTTATCATAATTAAAAGAGAAGCGAATGGAATTCAGATTAAGTTACCTCAAAACTCTACATATTCATTCTGGTGATGGCAAGTAACTGGATTTCTTTTTATCACAGCGTACTCTAGTTATCAATTATAAAATTAATTTTGCTCTTTAATTAATTTAATTTCATTTAAACCGAGTTTCTGTTGGATTAAAAGTATCGTGCTAAAAGCTCGCGTGTACAGAAACTTCCCGACTACTGACTTTTTTATTTTTATATTTAGCCATTTCTGGACTGGCGCCACAAAGAAAAAAGAGTCGCCATAATTACAGCCCGTGGATTTTCATTTCGAACGAAATCGCAAAAATCGCGTTTAATTACTTCATTCTAAAACTAATGCACGACCAGGAAAGGACACGCATATGCGCTCGCTAATTTATTCGATATTAAGCGACCCATAAATTAGTGGGTGATTAATAACGCGGGGCTTACGTCACACACCAGGCTAATGTGCATCTATGAACACGGTTCAAAAAACCGTACAACCTGTTATTAAATGCGGTTAGCACACATTACGGAAGCTGTTCTACTTTTAGATTTTTTATGCGGCTGCCACGGAGGCGCTCCGGGCGTATCCATTAATAGAAAGCAAAAACTGGCGCTTTTAAATTAACGCGTTAGCCATTAAAATTCATAGCCATTAATTGGGTGTGGGTGATGAAGTGCAATTAAAACGTCATATATGAGATATGTATTGTGTATTTATGTGAACGGGAGCGGTGTTATTAAGACGGAAAGCTTTCATTTGCATGATGCAGTTTATTGTATATAATGTTTATTTTAACACTTGCAAACAGAATTAATTACTGAGGGACTGGTTTGTTTAGAAATCGTGAAAGCAAAGAGCAAAGTGTAGAACCACTAACGGTGTGATATTTCAATTTTGCTTTACCTAAGAAATCTTTTTTATTTCTTTAACGAAATATAATGAAAATGGCTAACAAAATGAGGAAGAATTGATGCAGAGACCGACGAATAAAAAGGTGGTGCGAAAGTCACAACTAAACTTAACACGAAGAAGAAACAGAACAAAAAAGAAACCTCATTCTCGTATTTCTGAGTAATCAAGTATCTAGGAATAAGTTACACACAAAGATGGAAAATGCATAAGCGACAAGCGGTAAACAAGCGGATGGAACATTTTATGGTGTGATGTGGAATAGAACAAAAGAAACAAAAATTTTCAATAGGATAGTGTTTTATGAGCGAAAATAAAATACTTGCAATAGAAATCACCATGTAAACAGAATGGATGAAATCAAATGGCCAAAACGAATATTTCAATGGTAACAGAGGGAAGAAAGAAAACAGGAGTGACAGAGTGAGCCTTAAACCAGTATGGACATAAAGCCTACAGCTGTGTGTTGTACCAAGGAAAGCAACTGTGATTGTCTCCATGTATTTCAAATCCGAGTGCTAACAAACATCGTTAATGCTCTTTGGTACGTTTGGAATGCAGATCTATATCGGAAACTCCAGGTGGAAGATGGTCAAAGAAATGAAGGAAAGTGTCAAGAGTCATGTGGAGATAAACATCCCAATTCAACATCTAGCCAATCAACTTATAGTTTGACGACTCAAGAGGACCAAACCTTTTGAGCTTGTATAGAGTGATCAGTGACAAGCACAGCATAGTACTGTGAAGTCATTTCTGTGGCAGAAATTCATCGAAAAAGTCACAGAAGATAAAAGTTTAAAAGACAAGGACCGGAAGCCCTGATAGATAATGGGATAAAGTCAAAAAAGAAGAACACCTTGGACAATTAATTTTTTAGCAAAATAAACAATTATTGCTTTCAGTCACGAATTCGTATATTATTTATTTCTGTTAGTTGATTAGTAGGTGTTTTTTGCCGAATTCTATTTAAAGTTATATATAGTTTTAAAGTCTTCAATCTTTGCTCTCATTAAAAACAGAAGTTGGGCAAATGTTTTGATTTACTTAAGGCTACGAATGTGAGCTGGATTGCAAAAAGTGTGCCATCACGTCATCAGTAATAATAGCGTGGTGATCAGTAGAACACTTTCGCTATGTAGTCACACTTTAAAAACAATAATGTCTCCTTCATTGTGCAAAGATGGTTTCACCAAACAAAATCCTTCCTTCCGAGGATGATTACAGAACAACCAATAGACCGTGACATTTCCATACTGCCCCTGGTTAAATTATTTTACTCGACTGCCTCATTTTTAGGTTTGAAAAGAAATGTGTGCTGTTGTGGTCACCTCTTCTGACCCGCCCCAGATTTCTTTGTGTAAGTGCCAAATACTGGTTGACTTACAAGATACTGTGTAGCATTATATCTCTTGAAGTGACAGGAATACTTTCATCTAGAAGGTAATTAATATGGCAAGATATTCAAGAGATCAGATTTGGAATTCTGTAGAAGAAAACAGCACATTTTTACATGCGTATTTTAGCTATTCCTTAGACAATAAAGGGTACTGAAAAACCGTATGGCCCAACATGTAATTCTGGCAATTAATTAAGATATTGAGACTTACTTCACTCACTTGACCTTTGCTTTCTGAGGTTCACTTATATTTAATTTTTCATCGTAACTTTTCATGTTTTATTTTTTCGAGGCTCACTACCACCTACTTTTTTCTTATTTACTTTATTACACACCAACTAAGTTTTTTGTTAGTATCGCGATTCCTGTCAGGAGCAAGAAAACCTACCTAGTGGGGGACTGATCAAGGACTCAGATTACACAATGGCACCGTGAGCGTGTCTTCTTTTCGACCCAGTTTGGTATTGAACATTAGTGTAACTGTCTAGTTCGTAATTGTACAATTCCGTTACAGTTTCTTGGAAACCTTTCCTACTGTAACGGATACATATAGATCATAGATTTTCTTAGGGCCGGTTTTTCAATACGAATTTAAACTAAGTTCAGAGTTTAAGCTAAGTTCTTAGCAAAGGAGGTGTTTTTCAATCAACGATCAAGCAATGAACGAAGTTCAGTTTTGAACCGTCATTCGTGAGAGTTTAAACGCCGATCAACATCGTAAAACATTATACACACGTCACGTTTGGAAATCAGTTAAAATAGTTTTTAATATCCATTCAAAATGGACGTCGTGAGATTTTTTAATATCTTTGAAAGTGTCTACGAAGATATATATGAATATTTAGAATATTTAAATAAACCGAAACGTCCCAGGGTTGTAAGGGAAAAACCTAAACACTTTGAACGATGGGACAATGAAGACTTTTGTGTACGCTTCAGATTATATAAACATACTGTGCAATTTATTATTAATGAAGTAGCTGATATCATACAATAAAATTCATCTAAGCATTTGGATTTGTTTCATAACAAACTTTTGCTCCTTAAAACCAAGAAACTAACATCTACCAGTAGATCCTCTTCTGACAAGGAGAAGTTGGTTGCGCGTTTATTATTTTTATGCGAATCGTCACCCATTTCCGTAATAAAATAATTTAAATCTCATGTTCAAATACTTAACCACAATTAACAACCGCCACTTGATTGCATTTGAAGTTAGGCACATTCACTTACAATATTTAATTCTAGTCCTACCCGCCGTTCTTCTGAACTTCGTTCACATATGTTTTGAGAAACTCATTCGTCATTAAACTGAGATCAAGTCCTGAACATAGTTCATATGAACTATAGTTTAAACTCATATTGAAAAACCGGCCCTTAAAGTTATACCTTATGTGCAAGTTTTACCAAAAAAAGCACAAGCAAGTTAATCGCTGATAAAACTTACAACTTGTTTTTGTAAAAGATCCGAACACACGAAAATCTATATTAAAGTACTCCTTATGACTACAACCATTTTGTTGATTTCGGTTTTGGCAATTGTCAAAAATTAATAGTTACTGATTTGTTGGCGACTTAACGGTATTTATCACGTACAGTCAATTTTGTCGACAAACATCAAGATCATTTATGGTTTCATTTAAATAACATCTGTTACATAAGTTTTGGAAAAAATATAGAAGGGTATTATTTTAAATTTAAGAGAACTTTATTAAGTAAACATAACATAACAATCACCAATAAATCTTAGACTTTAACACTTGTTGCCATATTGCTGCTAGGGGGCCTCTATCTTCAATAAGACGTAATTTTTGTCTTACATGTCGCATCAGGGTTTGGACGCTTTCTAATTTTTTGAAGAATTCTTTGCCGCAATTGTTGTTCATTTTGGGCTTCCCAACCATTATCATATACCTTTTTTGCCAATAGGGCCCAAAAATTTTCAATTGGTTTTGCCTGAGGGACATTTAGAGGCTAATCATTTCTTGGGACGTGGCACATGGTGGGGTTCTAACCAGTTTATCGTATCTCTGGCATAATGCGATGTTGTATGGTCAGGCCAAAACATATAATCATCATTATTAGCATGATGCTGATTAATAAAATGAATCAATTTTGATAGGCAATTTCAGATGTATACTTCAGCATTCACTGGCTGGCCTCTTACATGGCCTACATAGAGCCTAAATATGCCCGCCTCTGAAATGGGCACTACACCAAAATTTTGTCAGAAAATTTTGCTTTCTTTTTATATCTTACGTTAATGGGAGTGTCTTCAATATTATCCCTATAGATTGGTATTGTATTGGTCTTACTATGTCACAGAGAGCATTTAAAATTTTTCCCAAAACTTATGTAACAGGTGATATTTGCTCTTCCTGCAGTAAATTCATTAAAATTTCGGAAATATTTTAGTGGTACGGTATTAGATGATCGATAATATTTACTGAGATTTGTAAAGTTTTAAGTCTATATGTAATTAAAGAAACCGTAGATAAAAAAAGTGCTAGAGTTCAAAGCCTGAATTTAATTCGAAACGTTCAACGAAATGAAAATTAAAAAGGGGGTAAAAATTAAAATGCTGAAAATGCGCCCTCTGCATATAAAAGTAACATTTCATGCAGCTAATGAACTCACTCGTCGCCGCGATATAATTTAGACCGAAACAACGGTCTCATTTTTGAAATGAATTCATTCAGTGATAACATGACGCCGCTACAAATTTTGTTATGTGTATTAATCATAACTCACCAACGCGAGCGCGCTCGCCAGAGATCTGAAGAAACGTGTTTCACACGCCTCGAATGAAAAATTCATGAAAATTAATTTAACTTCAGAATCTCGTTTGATGAGGGAAAAATCCGCTAATCCCACTCGGCACCGACTTCAAATAAAACTCCGCCGACCAATTATCAACACCGCGTATCTCATGCCCTGTGAATTCATAAACGAGTTTATACTTTTAGTGTTTTTGTGTGTTTTATAAAGGCTTTTATTGCGTTTCGATAACAGCTTTAATCTCCTCAAATTCTTCATTAAAATGTTATCTTCTTTTATTATCCCTTAATTTCATAGATTTATTAACTACGCAGGTATACAAGGTACAGTGAACTTTGATGTCATCTACCTTGCTTAACATTACTGTTCTAATCCTTATTTAAATACTTTTTAATAAAAATCACGAAATTTAACTGAAACAAGTTCTACAAAATCCATAATTCTTGTTTTTTAAGCTTTCGTTGCTGTCGGTGATTATTTGGAAAGGATTTTATAAAAAAATTAATTCCCAATCACTATTAGAGCACTTAAAGTGGATAAAGCGAGTCTCAATTTTTGTATTAAACCAGCTTTTAGGTTAAACATCATTTAGTTAATTACGCTGTGCATCTTTTTTATACTCATTAAACTAAGAGCTATTCATTTACCTTTACTGGTTTTCGAAGCTCCACGAGAGCTTTTTGTTTAACGAAGTCACTTTTCACTAAAATTAAAAAAAGTATATATCATAATAACTAAGAGTATGTTTAATATATTGTTTAATGATATTAATTTTCTTAATTATTCTTCGTTACGAAACGAGTGAGTTTTAGTTACCCTAAGGCCAATTCGTATTAGGGATGACGACAGGTACCCGGGTACCCGTTTATTTAAATGGAACCGGTTTCTCTTTATGAATACCCGTCATCCGATGAGTACCCGGGTACCCGATAATTAACCGATTAAACGATACTTGGTAAGTGTTTGGTGGTAGTATTTGCTTCAGTTCCTTTCATTTCTTCTGACAACCACATTCTGCCATATATTAAATCTAGACCAAAAATTATTACTCATATTATTACAGTATCCAATAAAGCAATAAATGTTTGATGAAGACAAGTTATGAGTTGCAAAGAATAAAGTGTTATGGCTTCAATCAAGCAAAATATTTCACAGGATGTTTGTCTCAGTCTCTGTTGATTTAATTTGATTAGCAATTGATAGGCATAGGAAAAGAATAACCATTTACTAGATGACAGTAAAATTATAACCTTGAGTGTAAATTTAAAAGAATCAATATTCATACGCCATGTTCAATTTAATAGCGTTCGAATAAAACACGATATCAGAAATCGAAATAAAAATATTTACGCATCTTTCTTTCCACTGCTTTAATTTTCCCTGTTTATT
This sequence comes from Serrognathus titanus, assembly GCA_039766575.1. Lineage (NCBI taxonomy): Eukaryota > Metazoa > Arthropoda > Insecta > Coleoptera > Lucanidae > Serrognathus > Serrognathus titanus. The sequence continues at coordinate 46,704,084 of CM077914.1, read as the reverse complement.
TTATAATATTCCCAGGGGATTTAAACAAACTATAAGTTTGTTTGATCGTAAAAGAGCGAATGGTTTATAGAATCAATGTTTCATAGAAATCAGTCAATGAAACGATTCCACTTTTTATTCTTTCAAAAATTGTTAATTCTTTCTTTGGTTATCTCATGGCATTTCCTGCGTTCTAAGAAACTATTTGCAAAGTAATAATGAAACAAATCTTTCAGTTAATGCAAATTTCCATAAGGAAAACATTTAGACTAAATATAGAATTAGATTTATATCGACAAAGTAAAATAACTTTCGAGATGTGATTTTGTAATACTATTATTTTATAGTTTGTTGATTTGGGTTGCCGCAAAAATATAATTAAAAAGTCGCTTAAAAAAAAAAAGGAAAAAACTGGTAGCTTCTCTAACAACAGTACGAAATAAAATTCACGGCAAATTGAAAAGGTCGCACTCAACATCCGCACAATACAGCGAAAATTTTAATGAAGCACAATTCGTCAAGTGTCATTAAGTGTATGAGTGCGCTCGCGAAATAATTACGACAAAAGATGTAAGTTATTTAAACACTACTTGAATCGGAATGAAAACGTAATTTCCGAGCGGTGCCCGCCATAAACGGCGGAGATGTTTTGAAATAACAAAGCAATTACAAACATTTCGAACGCCAGCCTTCCGGGACCGATGCGGACGACTGAAATTATGTTAATTGCTGATCCAATTAAAGAAACCGAAGGAGAAAAAAAATTAATTGAGGCGCGGGATGGGCGAAAGCTCGCGACAAAGCCCTTGTAAATCACTGCGAACACGTTCCGGTGTTATCGCCGGAGAAAGCTTTAGCCCGGAATAAAACATTACTATTTCGGTTGCCTAGTAACGATTGACATTGTCTAACCTTTGCAGAGTAAGTATAAAATGTAGGTTAATTCGTGACGATAAATTACTGAATATACAGTTTGAGATAACACTAACAAATAGTTTAAATTGAGATGTACAACAAGCTTACCTGAAACAAAAGAAGGATAATTAGAACGCCTGGATTATATAAAGTTCTAATAAATCAGACGAACACATAAACTAACAATGCAAGACAGAAACGACTAATAATTTTAATACACTGCCGGGCATCATTGGACCCGATGAATTTTAATTAAACGCCCGAATAAATTTCCTGTCCTGGACACGTCATCGCAGAACATATTTATAAAACGTGCAATTATGCAGCTGAAAAGGTAATGGTGGCTACATGTGGTTTCGGACATGCGGAGCGATGTGATTGATGTTATAGGTGTGCAAACAAACATTGGTTAACTATGTTCCAAAGCAGTCAACCTGTTAGCAATTATCTGTGTAGATATTGCATTTATGGCAAAGTAAACCACCTCGGCAGATTACCACCGATCATACTACGAGGTCAATGCATTTGCATTTTCGAACAAACTTTGTTAATATAAACAACGTCAGCACTAGTACATCATAAATTACATGGATGGGTACACTTACATTTTAACTCTTAAATGAATATCACTTTTTGTTACAAGAACCTTAATTTCTGTTCATAATTCATCATACGATTTACAAATTTTCAGCTTTGATTATCTGGACAGACAGCTTTTAAAACATTTTAATTGCTTTCTCATGATATTCGAGATCATTACAGCAGTTATCGCCGAGTTATTATGCAATAAATAGAAAGAGATCAGATTGTAAGTATCTGTCACATTATTAACATTTTCATAATCTTCCTCGGTTGCGCTGAAATATGCATGTTTGTTTAGGATTGTCCTTTCACTCAATTTGAACCACAATCTCAGAGATTTCGAGGATTTGTTTCATATTCTGACTTGTCATTCAAAATAATTACAACCTATGGAAGATTTCTGTAAAGTAATGTAACCGAAATTATTTGTTTGAACTGCAGTTAAAAAAGCACGTCCTTTGGCAGACACATATTTTGTAGTGTAGTGTGAAAATTTTGTAGTGTAGTGTGAAATGGTACGTTTTTGGTTATAGTGCTATAAAATGTTATTACGATCATGCAAACGCCATAAAACAATATCCAGCTTGCGTTTTACAAATATCTATACGGTATAATCAAATTTTAATCATAGGTCTCATGTTATTGGCAGAACCCTTTTTCATGTAACGCACGCAAAATACACTTTAAAAATTCCCACACATACCTGTTATACAGAGTGCCCGTTTTAAGTGACGACTCCTTCAAATTAGAAGATAGGTAACACATTCTACTGTCGTGCTTGTACTATTATAGTACATTATGAAAATACGAAATTATTTTTGATTTGAACGTATTCGGAGTTTTTCTGTATAGCATATCCACATTTAAACAAATTTTAGATTCGTTAGGGCATTTACGGTTTTCTGCTTGTACTTGTCATTCATTGATTCTCAATATTTTTACTCCACAGTTTACAATTTCATTCTTCACTTTTAGCGTCATTCTTTACCTCTACACATTGTTGATGTCTTGTAGACTTTGCAGCTGTAAATCTTAAAATAGTTGTGTAAATAGGTGGATTTATTTTTCTTGGTGTGAAGTTTGATGTCATCAGACTTCCAACATCTCGTACTTTTGGTTACTCTATGCGATTCTAGCCAACTCACGTTTCTCGAACGCTCTCTTTTTTTTATAAGCAACACTTATAAGTATATGAATTTATTAACATTTTTAGGATTGTATATTCTTTTCTTTATGTGATGCGAATATCAGCTGGTCCTATTTAGTAATGTGTATCCTTTGACGATATATATTTTGTTTTCTTCCGATTTGCTTCTATACCAAAGAGTTCTATTTCTTTTTCCAAGGTTTTGTAATTGCTTGCAGTTCATTTTTAGACTTTACTAAATATGGTCAAGTTCAAGTTGATGACTGCTCTGGTTTTGTCTTTTTGTTTTCCTCATGACAACCCGTCTGCAAAAGATGCACCGGAGGCACCGCAGCCATTTAGGCTCATTGTGCTCGCCTTGGTTCTCTTACCGCAACCATTCAGTGAGGTTCCTGTCCCTGTACTAGCTGGTATAGGTTTTTCACTGATGACGTGCGTGTTGAAAGTTTCGGGCACTATCCTGAGCTGTCCGAATATACGCTGTCTGTGATTTGCCAGCGCATCATATCTACACAAAATGTGCATTGCTGTCTCTGGTTCTCCATTGCAGGGTCTGCAGTTTAGATCTCCATTGAATTTACCGATCCTCCACAGATGCTCTTTAACAGTCAGGTATCCTGTTAGTAACCCCGTGGTGACCTTGAGTTGCGCCCTGCTCAAAAGCAAAAGTTCTGCAGCTCTCTTTTTGCAAGGACCTCTAAGGAAGGTCTTGCTGTGGCGATGTCCTGGTCTGCTTAGCCAGTATCTGTTATATTCCTCGCTTATCCAGTCACTAAAAAAACCCCGAATAGCGTTCTTGGTTATACCTAGAACAGGTTCAGGGCCAAGGTATGCCATACCCGCACCCTGCCTGGCTAGTTGCCGATAATACCTCGATGACCTGGCACCCACACCAGCGTGACGCAGTTGTATTTCGCCAGGTCACTGAAAAATCAACTTTAGGGTACGGATCAAGTAAGGAACATACGTAAACATGCGAAAAAACGGTTTTGTCTTGCTTCTAGTATCAGATTGAAAACGTCTCAGGACATTGAGTACATTTATCCATAATTATCACTGTATGTTAACTTTAAGAAAATAAACGGTTTATTATTATTATCATTATAAAGGATCACGCTGACTGAATTCTTTTATTACTCTAGATTCTGGTTTGAAACCTATCCTTCTTTATTACACTTTTCGTCTACAATCGCTCTTTTCGTCAATTTTTCTGTAAGTTCTAACCATTTCATCGTCCGATACAGTTTTTTCTATCTATCTCCATCCTGTTGTAAACCTACTTGAAATTTTAAGAATGAGAATGCAGGGGGTGTAGCTTATATTTGTAGTAGATAGTTCAAATTCTGTTTAACTCAACAATTTGATCGCTTACTGAACTATTTTTTCTGAACTTTGCTTGATATTTACTATTTACGCCAATTTTATTTAGATTCGTCTTCAAGTTTTTGTTAAAGATTTATACAAGCTAATGTTTCTATAATTTTGCATAGCAACTTATTCCTTTTTACAACATACATTAAGAATGACAGAGTTTTGGACCAATCCATTTGCTCTTTTTCTCGAATCGTTTTAAATACTTTTTATGGTTTAATCTTATTTCAAATTTTCTAATTTTTTAATTATACTGTTGATTTTTTAATTTAATATTTCCCATTCCTATTGTTTTTTCATCGTATTCTAATATTTGTGTATCGCTTAATTCTTCTTAAACAATTCTGATAGATCGATATTTTTATAACTCGTCTTGGGTCGTAAACTAGCACTCCTTTTTCTCTTGTTTCAGATTCAGGTCCCTTCTCGATTCTTTTCAATTTTTCATACATCTACATTTATTTAATCGATATGATTCAACTTGTAATCGAAGAAAATCAAAAATTTTTTTTGCCAAAAAAACACTGGCTTAATTAATCCTTGAAAAATGAAGAAATCCTAACGCACTTGTACTTCTTCTTGACCGATTTATAATTTTGTTTCTAATTTGGCCATTAAATAAGTATTAATTTATTTACACGCAAAATTAGTGTTTTTATATTTATTTTCTTCAGAGTTTTACTCAGATAATGTTTAAACATATATCTAGAACATGTTTCCGAAGAATTAATATTATTACATCATTGTCGTAATCATGCGCATTATCACAATCGTGGAAAATTAAAAAAAAAATTTGTCGTGTGTGTTACATTACGTTGACATTAGTGAGCTTTCTATTACTATTGTTATTGTGGACGCAGAAAGAAAAGTAAAAAGCACGCTCGGAGGAAAACATTTCCTTCTTGTTTATTTTTCAACATTAAATGTTATGTGAGTTAGCAAACTACTACAAATATATTTGAACGACTTACACATTTAAACTTTTGCCGTTTCGTGATTTATCCTAGTAGTTTTAGGACTTGATTTAGCGACGACTCAATAGATTGTTACGTATTCACTAGCTTATTTGCAATGAGGTTTAAACGTAGTACTCGTCGTTAAAATTTGACTGATTTCGAACAATAAATTGACACTAAAGCGACTAAATCCGACGTTGTAAGTGACAGCAGTGTGGAAATCGTGAAGCACACCGATAGCATCTAGGTTAATGAAGTACAGAAACACAATATTAATCTAGACTAATCCGGTAGCAAACGATTTGAGCCCAGCATTTACTGAACAAACATATAAGTAAGTGTATCTAACGTAACAATAATTTCGGAGATAGGGTAAGGGGAAAATCGGTTCAAGTGCTTCCATACGACGAAAATCGGAGCTACTAATCTTTCCATCTCGTATCTGTAATCAACGGAACGGAAGTAAGTCTAGCACACGACAAGATAACTCCACGCGAGTCTCTCACACGCCACACGTCAAGAATTTAGTATATTTTTAACTTCTTGCAAAAAAAGTGGAAAATCTCGAATATTTAAATTCAACCGACAAATAAAACAGAATCTTCCAGGGCTTTATATTTGAAGCAAAAACTAAAATCCTGTGAGCGCATCATCGCTCAAAACGTTAGAAGCCCACGTCTATTTCAAAATAATGCAACGCGGCTGTCGTTCGTTTTATTTCCTTTTGTGAAAATTGATTCCAGAATATAGCGCACACGTCAGGAAAATCATATGCGGCGGTTTTAAAACGTTCTACATTACAATTCCCATCATATGTGCATTTGCAGCGCCACCAACCACTCGTAAATAATTTGCCCGGCTACGAAATTCACCGTTTATGTAGGTCAAAACCTGAAACATGGAACTGTCCGAAAATATAGCGAAATTGAATACGTTCGAATGCGCGCAGTGCTATGTAATACATTTTTTTTATAATTTTCCCTCGAAAATAGTTATTGTAGACCTAGCACAATTCGTAGTTGGTTTTGAAAGTAATTTCAAAAAAAGAAACTTGAGTACTTTCCTTCCCTTAGATTAGACGACAAGTTCAAATGATTTAATAATTGGAACGGGCGCATAATAGATTAAACAAATACCAGGAATAAGCGTCCAATTAATTATTCTTTAGTCCCCCCGCTTTCAAGTAATTGCTCTGATATTTCTAAAGTTCAGCGGGAGCGTGTAAACTTCTCGAAGTTTAACCTGCGTGAACTTTCAACAATGATTCCCTACCAGAATAGTAAGAGAGCCCGGTTTACCGTTAGTTGGTAAAACAAGAGCCTCCTCTCGTGGATCACGTCGATGAGCAGCAAAATAGAATAATTCGTAAATACCGGCGGCGACGCGGTCTTCGGGGGAGGGCGGGGGGTGACAAATGATTCTTCGCGAAGAAACATGCGTTTCCTTCGCAGCTGTTTTGTAGCTGACACTGGGACTGACGAGACGACGAGGAAGTATTGAAGATTTCTCTAACACAAACAGAACACTGTATCGCGGTACGTATAGGTTTAGGCCGTGAGTGATTGTATGTCGTGCCCCACAAGAACGTCCAAGTATTTAATCTATTGTCTTCCGGTCACCATCAGTCAGCAAGTCGTGACGTTTTCTCCAATTCTCGTCCATTTTACCAGTGACAGAAAATAATGAGAAACAGATAAAGGAGATAAATAAAACGCGAAGGTATTCATTTAAATACATTAAAGGACTGAAATCCGACTTCGTTCTAAAGGGGCAATTTTATATTCTATTTTCTGCTTTATGGCTTTTGTAATGCGATTCTATTTTATTTACATATCCAGTAAACAAAGGAAATGTTCGTAATTATACAACTGAATTATTTCCTTGATACACAAGCATTTTCTCTTCTAATTGTGAAGAGGTATTCAGTCGTGGGTGTGGTATTCAAAATCAAATGTAAATGAAACTCTTTTTTAAAGCGAGTTTGATTTTGACACTATTGTTGTCCTTCTTCCAGTTGAGCGTCTATTACATAGTGTTCAGTGCTGTAACTTGGTAATTCAGAGATGATAAACGTGTGCCCTCTTGAATTCCAAGTAGTAATTTCTGCGGATGGCAAAATGCTGCTATTGTGAGATTACCGGAAGAATAGGAAATAGTTTGATTGTAATCCCGAAGCTTGTGCAACACAAATCAAAGTTCGCATGGTGTTAGGTCGGTCGTTGGCAAGGTCACGTGGTCGGGAGGCGATGAGGCGACCGGCTGACGACGCTACTGTTTTCCAATCAATAGAGCGTCGCCATGGAAATAACGCCGCTACGACACCACGCGGACAGGATCTACAACGTGGCGCCTCCTGGCGAATCCTCCAGTCAAAATAGCCGGGCTTTATTACACTTTTAAGTACTTTCGGCGAGTCGTGAAATAAGGATGCTTCGTGCAGACATACTAGTAGGACGGAGGAGATTAATATCGGGGAAACGACTTAACATACAGGCGAACATATTGACGTAGGGAAGTTTCTGTTCGGAGCGGAGTAATGTTATGTCAGCGTCGTCATTCCGACGCCGGCGAAATGAGGGCCCAGCAAGTCGCTGATTGTTGCGATAGCGTCCCATGGCGCCGCCAGCCGATATCATCGACGACGCTGAACACACTACGGCGCTTACTTTTATGAGTTTTTAATGAACATAACCGTGATGGTGGAATGATGTTAGGCTTTATGAGGTCAAAATGCACTAAGATATCTAAAAGAGGCGTCGAGTTATACCTCACTAAACTGACGTCATTAACTTTCTATTATAAACTCACTTCGACATTTAAAAACATGTGTTCGAAAAGAATTCTATTTTAATACGAAACGTATTTAGAAGAGATTCGAAAAGAATTCTATTTTAGTTCGAAAAATTTAAACAAAACTAATTATTATGAAATAAAATTACAGGAAAATATTCTGTATTGCATTACTTTTCAATAAAAATAATTAATTTGAGGCTTGGGTGGTTCTTAGTAAAATTTGATTAAAATATTTAAAAAAAAACAAAAATATTTGTGAATTTATAGATGTTAACAAAAAATAAATTGCTCTTGGTTCTAATACTAATAATCATTTTAAAATTAAGGTTGAGTAGTATCAGAAAGAATAATAAGAAGAATAATAGAATTAAGTTTGAAAGGTTTAACTAATAATCTCCATCTGCTGCAGTTCAATGAACAGTTGAGTAGTGAGTTAGAAACAGTGTTGGAAAGTTGTTCATTGTAGACGAGGTTAATCAGAATGCATTACAATAATGCTAGATTATGGCTACTTTCAATAACCTCTGCATCAAAATTATTTAGAATAACGGGTATTACAGTCATTATCCAGTCGGTGGGACGTGATATATGCCGGTGATAAAATACATTTGCTTCGCAGTTTGGAGTAATTATCATTGCATATCGCGGTGTGTTAAACACAGATCGCGCCCAAATATTTGCGGGTAATTACCAGGCAAACAATAACGCATAAAACTGAGCGTATTAGAGTCGAACGAACCTCGAGAGCAAATAATTTACGAGGGGGATTGAAAAGACTTTTTCGGTAAAAGATGTAAGTGGTTATATAATGAAGGCGGAAAACACTCAATGTAAATTTAGCCGGCTCAACTGAGTGCAACATTTATCACGATCGAAAGTTAGGAGCAAAAGAAACGATTTCGTGAAATTTCCTTTCCGCGCGCGCCCGCCAATGGGAAGAAGACAATACGACACTGGCTAAATGCTTATTACTCGCGGTCCATAAATTCGTTTATGAAAATAAAAGTTAATCAAGTTCTGAAATTTACCCTGCGAACTCGAGAGGCGTTCCATGAGCCGGATGAAGAGAGCCGCCGTTCGCTTGCTATTACCGTCTCGAATTCAGGCTGAAATACATTTAAGAAATTTACGATATATGAGGATTTATTCCTGGAATTACGGTGTACGGAAATGATTATAAATGGTCCGGAGGGAATTTAAAACAAAAATATACTCTCTCTCTAAGGATTCACTTTAACTATAGCGTAATGTCTTAAAACAACAGGCAGAACAAACTGCTCTACATCCAGCAATAATTTTCTTTTAATTCTTAATAAACATTACTACAATTTTTCTCAGAACGCGTAATATAATTTTACACAAAAATTTCTCCAATAAAGTTTAGTTTATACAGGGACTCCATTTTCAATCGTGACCACTTAAAATTAAAAAATAGGCAACACAATCTACTTTCGTGGCATTTAGTACATTATAAAAACATGTCTCATTTGTTTTGGTTGATGGGTTGCCTATTCTAAATTATCCAGGGGTTTTGTGTCACACCTGAAATACAAAATAGTCAATATTGCATTAATATTATTTAAAACATAATTTATTTGCATTTAAGTTTCTAAGTGTTTCATCACCAATAATTCAACTTCCCGCTTCAAATTCTTTATGACTGATTCCTTGTGTGGCTGTAGATTTTCGGCTATCGCTATTTTCCTTTCAATTTTCTTTAAAACATTCGGTAGGAGTTCCAATTCGTCTTCGTAATCAAACTTCACATCTTCGCAATAATATAAAAATGCATTCCTTTTCTCTATGAATCGGACAAACTTCAATTCTTCTTCGTGAACTTTGCTATCTATTTTGCGCGATTGTGGAGTTAAACTGATCCCATCGGTAATTGAAATGGTCAATTCCTTAGAATTATTAGTGCATGTTTCCCTGGCTGTGACTTTTAAAATGCCTTCCTCGTTAACGCTCATCGTTGTTAAAATTTTAACGTCACCCCTGCGTTTACTTTGCATGCCCGTGATAGTGAATTCACCCAGTAGATTATTCTTGCTGGCAATCAAGCTTTCACCTTGGAAAACTTTATATGTTACTGACGTCTGATAGTTTTCAACAGTCTCGGTGGAGACTTGTTTCGAACATGGTAATTTTGTATCTCGCCTGATTACTGGTTTCATCGTGCCTCCCCAAAGTTCGATTCCAAGAGAATGTGTTACAATATCTTGAATTTCCAAAGGTACTTTGTCTCCGCCTATTTTTCCTCCATAAATAGCTGCTCCCAAAGCAATTGCCTCGTTCGGATTTATCGACTTGTTAATCATAGATTTTGGAAATTTGGTTTCGAGGAGGTATCGTAGCCTGGGAATACGAGATGAACCTCCCACCATCACAATCTCGTGTATGTCATCAACTGTTAATTTGGCAGTACTCAACAATTTGTCTATGAGTTTGATAGTTTTTTGGAATAAGTGTTTATTAATGTTTTCAAACTGCCGCCTAGTCATTCGGTAATCTTCAATATCTGTGATAGAAGAAATTTCTAATGAATGGTTTTCTGAAAAAGATACAGCCTTTTTCGTATTTTCGCAAATATTTTTAAAACGACGAAACTTTTTGCTATCATCCTTTAAATTCAAGCCGTAAATTTTCGAGATGAATTCAGTCATATTTAAATCAATATCTTTTCCACCTAAGTAGCAATCGCCATCTGAGGTAATTACATCTAAATTATGCCCGTGAACGGAAACGATAGATACGTCAAAAGTTCCGCCTCCAAAATCATAAATGAGCACATTCTTCGGATGTAAGCTCTCTTTTTTGTACTGAGAAAAGATGGCAGCAGCTGTTGGTTCGTTAACGAGGCGAACCATTTTGAAACCGGCAATTTCGGCGGCCTTTTTAGTTGCTTTCCTTCGCGTATCATCAAAATGAGCTGGTACTGCTATCACTGCCCCATTCACTACCTTGTCGAAGTGATTTTCTGCCACGGTTTTGACATGTTTAAGCAAGTGTCCTGTCACTTCTTCAATAGAAATAATTAGTTCCTGCTCTTTGTAAGTTACCTCCACATACGGGTGACCTCCCTTGTTGACAACTTTGTATAAACTGTTTTTCACGTCTGTTTGGACGTTTTTATCGTCAAATTTCTGTCCGATGAATCGTTTAGCATCTGGAATAATACTTTGAGATTAATTTAAGTCTGGTTTTACTTATCAGAAAAAACCTTATTTATAAAACGAGTATGAAAGGCTCACCGCAAATCGTATCTTCAGGATAACTATGACTATGGTTTTCTGCCATCGCCCCAACTAAAATTTTCTCTTCAGTAAAAGTCACCAGAGATGGTATGAGTCTCTTGCCAGTCTCGTCCTCAATTACTTGCGCAAGATCATTTTCAAAAACGGCCACTGCAGAATTCGTAGTGCCTAAATCTATTCCGATGATTAACATGATGTAGTCAATTCACTATTAACGGTTTCACTTGAAGTGTAGTAACATTAGTGCATTAACCAACTGCCTCTCGAGTTACTTAGTTATCTCCTATCTTATCGATTTTTAAACTTGCTTAATGCAACTACTTATTGTCTTCAACTTCAGAATTTATTATCGTAATTTTAATAACTGAGAATGTGTGACGCACTACCCCATCTATCTTGAACATAATAACGAGATATCAGATGCACTCTTCTCTTTCTTTTCCAGAAGGAAATAATGAATAACCTCCAGAGTTGTTGCACAGAATTTTCGAAGATATAAAAAGTAACAAATAAGTGTTCATTAGAAGACACAGAAAATGTCACATGCAGCTGCTTTCGTTTACTTGATTAAAGAGTACTCCATTGATTTCAAGAAAATTAAACTCTGCTATGTATTAGATGATTTTAATTTCAAACCGCCCGCCGCTAATCCATATTAAAGACTAAGTGAAGTTTACCAGACGAACATGTAAGGTCGAAGGTTTCATTCGCAGGTTCTATCAGGGCCTACGATACGGCGGAGTTAAGAAGATACGAAACCTCGGGAAATTTTATAGGCGATTAATCCAGTTGGACATGGGACGACAATTTAGTGGCAAAGGCCCAGCCCAGAGACCCGTAAAAGCTCGTTTTAGCGTACAAAGAGAAAAACATAAAATTAGAATTATTTTTAATCACAAGCTTCAAACCCGACGCCCAGTGTTTTACAAGAAGGCAAAACCTATAAACTATAATTGTTCGATAAGCGTCGCCGGGTGCACGTGGTGTACACAAAAGGCACTAAATTACGTAGAATGTCTGAAGAGATTACTGTCTCTGGTGTAATTTACTGACAAAACAAGGGAACAATACCGGAATCTTAGCACGTAATACCGCGCCGAAGTAGCTACATAAATATACAAATACCAGGCGGTGTTTAGCGCAGCTCCTCTTCTTCGTACATAATGAAAAAATATATTAAATACGAAATCGAAAAAAAAAAAACTCAAATCACACCGTAACGAAATCGGAAATTAAATGCCATATCGAAAATACGTTTCGCTGCAAAACTGCTGACAGGCACAATGCAATATTATTGACAACTTTATAAAATATCCCCGCTTCGATTCTTCGAGGAAACGTTAGAATGAATAAAGGCGATAAACATAAGAGTCATAAAATGTGACGTACAAGAAAACACTTTTTTCAAATGTCTCGTTTTATTAAACCTTATCGTCCATCGAAACAGAAAATCGCTTTCTGTTGTTACACTTGAACAGCTTTTCATTTAAAATTACACGAACAATACAAGAACAAGAAAATTAAATAAAAAGAATCGAATAGGTTATTTTGTCATCAATCAGAGTAGCCAAATGTGTATTTCTTTTAATGAAATCGATTTTCCTGGAATAAATTGCAAATTTTGAAACTAGAACGACGTAAAGAACTTTGATGTTACAGTCAGTGTTCAGTCCATCCCATATTCATGGAGCAGCAGAATGTGAGCGATAAACAGGACGAAGTACGTGTGGAATGACCGCGGGCATCATCAGTGGACAAACAATAAGCTCACTGTATTCAACTAATGACCACATTGTGACTTCCCGCTAGGACCTTAATGCCATTACCTCCGACGCATAGTAAATTAAATATGGACATGGCGAGAAAGCTAAACTAAAAAGTTTCCTCTAATAATAATAGCATGCTCAGAACGACATAAGAATTCAATTAATCCTGAATGACCAGGGTTGCAATAAAGTTAAATCGACGTCAACTAATTGAATCACATGTTCGAGAGCGAGTTTATGCATACGATGATAATTGCGCGTATAAACTTAATTTAAGTGGTAAAGGTATAAAGACAAAGGACAAAGCAAATTCCGCGTTGTACTAACGATTACGTTTATTATCTAACAAAATGTGCCATTAAAGACAGTCTCGTTACAAACAGACGCCAAAAGACAATAACAGCAGCACAGATTCGATGCAACTATCACAAAATATATAACACCGGTGAATTTAACAACGCGCTCGCAGTTATCGTAAAGTCACGGTTCAGATTTATAAGCTCGGAAAATAATGGCAGACTAAATACTTTCCAGTCATAAAAACACGCCGGAGTTTTCGTTTAGAAGAGAAAATTGATTATTATATAGATAGAGGAACGCGGTTTTTGAACGACTTTCTGACCAAAGGACAACCGAACGTTCCGGATATTACAATATTTTCCCGGACTTTCATGGACCATCAGGCGCGATCTTCGTCCAACTAAACGAGCAATTATTGCGGAGTGCAAAGTTTCCGACTTCCTTTCACGTATTTTCCGGAAATTCAAGTCCCTCTAAAGTTACAAGTCTATGTAATGATGATACCGTATGTCGTTCCAATTACTCTTCAATGAGACAAACAAAAAGTTGCTTGCATTTTCAACTTTTTCCTCAATCTGACAAATTTATAAATTACTATGCTTACAAAAAAATGTTCTTAAGAAGAATTTAAATACAACTGAAAAGAATTTGCTAGAGGAAGTGAAACTCTGAAATGATAACATTCAAATGGATTTGTAGAGGAAAGAATTAATCAATTCTTGTATGTATATTGTAATTGGTATGGTGTGGAATCTACGCGTGTGAAAAATATTTGCTTTAAGCGAGATATTTAACGTTGTTATGTGATAGGGTAGAAGAGTCGAGATTTCAATGTGAGGCTATCACTTTGCGCCATTTTGTCGGGGGGGAATCGATTGGTCTTTTTTCAGGCTGGGGCTGATAGTCAATAACATAATGGATGTCATGAGAAAGGTAAAATGTGTTATGGCCGTTCTAACAGAAAGAAACACCTTTAAAAAAGGGAAACGTGTCTACGGCGAGCGTTGCCCGGAAAAATTCGGAGAGGAACGCGAAGGCTTAAAGCGGAAGTCGGAGAAGTTATAGCGATAGATCTGGAAAGGCGTAAGCTAACGTACCTAAATATTAAGGGTAAAGCTTGCTATCTCGCGAACACCGTGCGCGCAGCTACTTTATCACACCTAAAAGTTTTACTTTCTCTAATAACTTTACACTTTAAAAGAAATTCCGCACAAAGGCAAAAACGAGAACTCCGGGGAGAAGGTATAAACTGCGACCCGGATAATTATACAAAGATCAGGTTCCTGTTTTAACACTAAACGTGTCGAAGTCTCCGTGTAAATTATAAAGTTTGTGCCGAACGCGAACCTACGATACGCTAAAGAGATTTCATTACCTGATTAACAAGTCATATCTTTGAGGTTGTGGAAGATTTTGCTACAACATTAATCTGATGATGATACAAACTTACCTATAACCTTTAAAATTTATAATGAAGTTTCAATAGACACATAATACTTTTTGTCAAAAACAATATACGTTACAGTTTCCTAATGAAAGAAACTTTTCAAGTTGGAAACCATCCGAATAAAATAATCTTGCTAATAATTTTTAATGATTTGGTTTTTGATTAGATTTCACAGGATGCAGGGGGGAGATAGTTATTTTATATTCGTCCTTCTTGAAGTGCTCCCAGTTTTCAAGTTAGCGACTCTAATAAAACTCAAAATACTTTATAATTTGATTAATAGCAATCTAGGAATTTTAGGAAAGAACATCGAACTGCACTTATGACTTCTTAAACTGTAAAAACCGAAAGCAAGAAATATTAACTTCAAGGAATTTTCACTTACAACATTAAAGCTAGGAATGAGTTTACGAGTTTTCACAGAATTCTTGGATAATAAAACTTAACAGAAAATTCTGTTCACAAAAAAACATCAAAAAATAGAGAATTCGTAATTTGTTAAATTTAATCAAAAGAACTTATTTTTTTAGGTTTACACGTTTTTTTTCTACATCGTGAAACTTCTCAGATACATCAGGGCAATTTTGCCTCAGAAAACTTACTAGCATAGTTTCCTTGATCTGAAAAGAATTAAGAAGCGCTTTGTAATCACAGATTTTTTACATTGTACTGATTTTACTCACTCCTTCAAAATTTTAGTAAACTTTGATAGTTCGAAAAAGTAGCTAATTTATTTTCAAGTCCAACTGGTTTTCAAATTATTCAAAGATAACAAAAATTAAAGGAAGGTTACTGTCACGTGAAAAGACTGGGTGATGCACTTGGAATACCAATAAATTGTTACGATTATTGAACGCAAAGAGCTCATAGAAATTAACGCTTTAGACTATGAAAGCAAACTTTAACTATATATCTGTGGTCGCATTAAATAAAACATCTGTTGGACTACAAAAAAATCATCTGTAAATTAGTCTTCCTATACGAGTTCATAGAAGTTAGCATTTTAACTTTCAGCTTACAGTAAACATTATTTTTAACAGAAGTTTATTGGTGGAGTAATCTTTATGGACATACACCATCGCTTATTTTTGTGCATAATTAATTAATTAATTATTAAGATTATAAAAAATTTTGTTGATTATTAAGATTATAAAAAAAATTGTTGATTATTAAGATTATGTTTAGAAAATCTGTTTTCTGAAATGCAGTTAAATTAGACTTTAACCCACTAAATATTATTATTCTAAATACTTGATTACCTACGCCAGCACAATTGTCATAAAACCATCTTTAAAGTGCAGATATAAAAAAAATTGCGAGGAAATTCCTGGAAGGATTTTTCGGTTTATTAGATTAAAAGAAACGCTTTTATAATATTCTTATCCAAGTTTTCTGGAAAGATATCTAAATTACGATCAGTTTTGTAACCCGTATTCATAGTTATAATGTCCTGAGCGAAATACAGACTTAGAGCTATTCAAAATGCCTAAAAGAAAGGAGCTGAACATTGAAACACATGCACTTATAATAGCACACTATAAAGCTGGCAAAAGTAATCGAGAATTAGCCAAAGAACTGAAATTAAATCACTCTACCGTTGATTATAATGTTAAAAAGTATCGTGAAAGTGGCAGTTTTCTAAATAAAGTAAGAAATGGGAGACCAAAAGTGACAACATCAGCTGATGATCGTGCAAAAGTATTTACCAGCAAGAGAAATAGCGTTGGAAATTACTGCAGAAATCAATGGTGGTCGTGAAAAGCAAATTAGCGTTTCAACTATTAAGCGTCGCCTACGGAAAGCTGCTTTTCATGGATGAATTGCAATGAAGAAGCCTCTGCTACGCAATCAAAAGAAACGGAAACGACTCCAATGGACTTATGAACATCAGCATTGGACGGCAAAAGATTGGAGCAGTGCTATGGACCGATGAATCAAAATATGAAGTTTTCGGTTCAGGAGGTTGCATATTCGTTAGAAGATCTGTAGGCGAATGTTCAAAAGAAGAGTAATTATCCCTACCGGTGGTGGTTCGGTAATGATTTGAGGCACAACCGTGGGTGACATTGTGAAAATCGAAAGGATATTAAAAAAAGAAGGCTATTGAAGCATTTTAGAGAATCACGCAGTACCTTCGGGAGTGCGAATTGTGTTTCTACAGGATAATGATCCTAAACACACCTCTAAAATATCCAAAGATTATTCACGCCACTTCGAAGCGGGAAGATCTTTAAAAATTATGGAATGGCTTGCCCAGAACTCCGTTTAAACCCAATCGAGCTACTGTGAGGAAAAACTCGACCGGGAGGTGTGGAAATCAGCTCCAACATCTGTCGCTGATATGTGGAATAAACTGCAAGCAGCACGGGTGAGAATAATACCGACAATTTTGACAAAACTTATCGGAAGGAGGCCCCAACTGTGCGCAGCAGTTATCAAATCCAAAGGAAGCCACATAGATGTATTCACAGTTTAAATTTAATAATTAAAGTAGATTCTTGTCCAATGAAATTTCGTAATAAATTATTTTAAAACGGATAAAAATTGGCACTAACGCTCTACGTTTCGCTATCGTTTTAGAGCTTCGTCAAGAAAAAAAATATTTATTTAAGTGTATTTAAGTAAGTCTACATGTATGAAGAACGTAAAGTTTCACATTGTTGTTATATTTTTATTATTTCTACTAAAATTAAAAATTATAAATAAAGCTATTAGAGAAGATATATACCCGGACATTCTTAAGTTTTCCCGCATTGTGCTAATTTTTAAGAAGGGAGTAAAAACAGATATCGAAAATTACCGACCAATATCTATTATAAGTGTCTTCTCGAAAAACTTCGAAAAAATTATATACGAAGACCTCTGGACATTTTTAAACAAATATAATATTATACAACAATGTCAACATGGATTCAGACCATCTAGATCTACAGAAACAGCAAGTGCTAGTTTTGTCGAGAAAATTTGCAAAAACATTGACTCTAACCGGCTGGTCGCCGGTGTGTTTTTGATTTTTCGCGCGCATTTGATACATCTTGAAGAACAAACTTTATGCCATAGGAATACGAGGGAATTTTTAGATATAATCATCTCGTTTCTAAAAAACAGAACTTTCTACGTGGACGTGAAGGGTGTTAAATCAAGTATACATAACATCCAACTAGGGGTGGCTCAAGGATCTACAATTGGCCCCTTAGTTTTTCTTCTGTACATCAACGACCTGCGACAACATGTAAGAAATGGTTTCCTAATCAATTTTTCCGATGATACGTCCTTTGTTAAATCTGGAGACTCTCCCGAGGAACTTCACGAGGCAATAACAACTGATATTGAAAACTGGTGCAACAGAAATAACGTGATACTAAATTCCAACAAAAGCGTAATTATACATTTTTTCAACAACAAGAAGCCTGTCATCAACCTTTCATTTTCAAATAGTATACAGTTCCTGGGAATCACCTTAGATGGACGTTTAAAGTGGTTAGATCAGGTCGAGCGAGTGGTCAAGAAGCTCAACTGTACCTATTACGCCCTCCTAAAACTTAAGCGAACCATGAACAAGGATATTATGTTACAAATATATTACAGTTTGGCTTATAGTCACATGTCTTATAATATTGTATGTTGGGGTAATTGTAAAACTGCCTCTCGTATATTTATAGCACAGAAAAGAATACTGAGACTTATTTTCGATATCAGCAGTAGAGATAGTTGTAGGCAAATTTTTATTAATGAAAAAATTATGACCTTCTACTCTATATACATATACAAATGTTGCTTATATACTTTTGAAAATTTAGGAAACCTTTTGAAACATAGTAACTACCATGAGTATAACACTCGATTTAAGGATAACCTTGTTGTCCTTGTACATACCACCACATTCAATGAAAAGTCACCTATTTATTCATGCTTAATATTCTTTAATAAACTCCCGCCGGCTATAAAAGAGATAAAATCTTTTCGAATGTTCAAACATAAGTTAAAATGTTTTATTGCTGACAGTTGTTTTTACAATATTAAAGAATTTATAGATTTATAGTATGTTGAATTATTGAATTTTACATACCAAAGTGTAATTGTAAGTTATTCTACTAACTAATTTATTTAATTTTTTTAGTTTAGGTGTTTATTTGACTTAGCTTATTTCACCCTGTGGACATGAAGCTGCATAAAGTATTATTATTATCATTATTATTAAAAAGAGACTGTTCATTTTCACTTGACATAGTATAGAACAGTATTGAAATATTTTTATGTTGTTCTGTTCTACAGCAGCTGTTTCATAAAGAATTGTTAATTAACTAAATTTTAATATTCTTACTGATTATATCAATCCGTACTAAGTACTACTTATTAATCCGTACTAATATGACAAACTACAGCAGTATGCACTTCTTGAGCACGCTCAAAAAGATATGCAGATTATAAAAATTTAACATTTATATAAATAACCAATTTTCTAGTCAATGCAATTGAGGTGGAGATCATAAGCTATTCTTTAACTCATAAGACCCCAACTAAGATCGAAATAGCTACCAAGAGAATGCTCGAAGATTCCACTGCAATCAAGACAAACTTGCAGCAAAATATTAAAAATAAAACAGCAGTTTATTTTCTCTACATGTATTTGATAATTTTACCGTGATGTGAAACTTTTACAACTTTAAGAAATCATGAGATAGACCTTTCGTTTTTTGATGCGTACATAAAAGACTTACATAAAACAATTTTCAAAACCGTGCTATGTAATTTTTGAGGCACGCAATTCAAACAGTTAGTTAGCTTAAATAGTTGATTCTGACGAAAGTAAAACAGATGCAAAAAAATAATGTCGTTGTAACCTTACTATGAAAGCGCTACGAATGCAAATTAATTTATACACTAAATTTGATAAACTATCAAATGTACATTTTTTAAACAGTCTGACTGGGAACATAAAGTCTTTTTCCCGGGCAACTGCCTTGAAAATGCTGATAAATAAGATAAAGATTAAAGCAACGTACCAATCTGACCTGGAAAGTGGGACGAACACTGTCAAATTTTTTAGTGTTACCATCACTATAAGACAACTCATACCCTACCTACTCCAATTACAAATTTAGTTGCTCTCATGGTATATTTTTTTATTCAGTTGGCGTCTTGCTTATTATGTTGTTTTTGTATACATATATTTGTTCGAAAAAAAAAGGACCAATATTTAAGAATGTAGAACTTAGCTCTACAGAGCCAATTTCTATTTCCTTTTGATCTAAATAATTTCATTTCTCGTATTAATAAATCTTTTGTCAAAGAGGCAGTGTTTAGGAATTCATTATTTATTAGCAAGCAAGAGCATCTGTGAAATCTAGTATAGAAGTTTAGTGTGTGTGTAGTACTACTAGTAGTTAATATGTGTAACAGTTTTCGAATTTAATGGCGTTTCGAGTAGATACAGAGTGACTGAACTGATTAGATCAATAATGCTTGTGCAACATCGTCGCTTAGTATTCTGTATTGCAGGATCAGTACGTTACACACTTCTGATCTCGGCTTCCATTAAAATAAACAAGTTCTATAACGGGAAGCTTTGCCCGATACTAGAGATTCGATCGTTCATTACCATATTTATCAAGCTCCGGTCGCTGAAACTCATAAAAACTTTTTAGCTCGTGATCCACGCAATCGAGCAAATTCCCGCTAATGTAACGCGAAAGCTCGGGCGATATATGCTCTCTCCGTGTAAAAGAGTCGAACTTTTGATAGCTCAATCTACAGTTTGACGCGGTCATATAATGTGTTCGGGAAAAGTTCCTGGAACGTGTGTGTACAACTAATATCTTCGGCATGTGCTGCGCGGGGACTCGCTTTTTCCTCGAACTCATCTGGCGTTTCCAAGTTTTGAAAAGTTGGACGTACTACAACTTTCTCCCTTTTTATTGCCAGAATCTAATCCCAGTATTGAAGGTATTAGGAAATTTTAACTTGAGAGAATTCTTTCTTTTATTTTCGGAGAAACACACGCTGGAACTAACACACTTCAGGTTCCACGCCAGAAACAAATTACATATTAAACTCCTGAAGACACGTCGTCCCGTTATACTTTTAAATCAAAGTTATCGCGTAAACTGAAGGAATTCAGTTCCCGAACCTAAAACTTATATAAATCACATTTCGTTCAATACGTGCGACAGAATTTAGAAGAAAAGTACATGAGTCTGCCGGGAACTCGATAAATTTAAAATTACCCCGCAAAAGAAAAACACAAAGGGAAACACGCCTCCGCCCAAACAAACTACAACCTCGGGGCGTCGAATATAATCCCGTTATTATAATACACTTCTCGCCTCCCCTTGTTCGCTAAGGACAATCAGTTTGACACCTTTTTATTTAAAGTTTTTTCTGTAAACAGGGCCCGGTTTGCAGTCGCTGATTTCATTACCGCATTACCATATTCCGCACGCTACAGGTTCAACTCGATGGTGGGAATTTCGACGGACGTCGCGACGCCAACGAATGCTTCCGCATCCCCCTCGACCCCCTTATGTGGAACTTTGGCTGCATACGAGGAATTTATATTGATATAGAATGACAGCCGGTTCTTTCACATGTCACGTCCCGAATGGGTTGCCGGACCTTCATGAATTTCTACTCATATGCATTTATTTGCTTGTCAATTATAGTTCTGCATTGTTATGACTTTTTCATCAAAAATATATAACAACAATGTTACTGAAATCACGTACATACCAGGAAAAAGTAGTATCTCATACGTTTTAATCAATTATATACAAGGATTCCTCTAATCTCGTCATTTTCCTCCGTTTCCATCTATACCTTGCATTCTCCTTCCAATGTGTAATCTTCTTGGATATCTTCCATTATTAATTCTTTTTGGTCCTCCTCCTTTCTTCCTTTTTATTTGTGGTAGTTCCACGCTATTTCTTTTATCCTTCGTGAGTTCGACGTGAATCGGCAAATGTTTTTTTTTCCTTTTCCATACAAATTCCCCAATCTCCTAGAGCTAGTCGGGGGTGGGGGGGGGTGACGGTTGCGACCGTCTTGATGTTATAATTCCTACGTTTAATAATTACTCCGCAATGCGTCCAGCCCGTTGCCAGCGCACTGAACCAATCGGCTGCTAATTACCTTTAATTAAATAATTTCTGTTGCTCTTTTGTTGGTAATTTTTTGGTTTGTAAATGTAGAAAGATATGTGTTAAGTCACTTAAATAGTGGATAATCCCTTAAATTCTTGGTTTGTGCTTCGTTTGTTTTCACACCTTCATCTACCTTCTTCAATATCCTTTATTTTGAACATACCTTGTAGATTTTGATTTGTATCTATACTGCTGGCCCTTGACTGTTTTACGTACCCTTTTGATGTATTTAAGTGACTTAGGTCCAGTTGTACAATTCCAGCTTAACTTTAAGCTAAAGCTTGAACCCTTAGCGACCATTGATGAAATCATAGTCGCCAAGGGTTTAAGCTTTAGCTTAAAATTAAGCTGGAAATTGTACAACTGGGCCTTAAGCACACTTACAAATCTATTTTTACATCAGGAACTCTAGATACATGTAGCTATTGGCCTTTCTTTAAAGTTTACTACTTTTGTACTCCTTATTTGTGATTCTAAGGTTTCCAATTTTAGTTATGATTTTGTTGCTCAGTCTTTTGTTTGTTTTTAAACCAACTAAAACATCACTTAGTTAGAATGACTTATTAAGTAGCAAACTGGCTGCATTTTGCCATTTCCAATAAGATGTTTTGTCAAAGTGATCGCAGGATGTCGCGATTCAATTATTATTACATCGCAATTGCGAATAACCTTGGACAGGTTGGTTTGGTTTGCAGTGGAAGTCTGGAGCTACCCTTCTGCTAACGAAGCCCAACGTGCCCAAATGGGAGCAAATGTAATTTATTTATTTTTTTACAAACGATTAAATAAAATGTGTTCAACGAACTGATAAGTATTTTTTCGAATTCAAAATTCTCCCTTTCAATTATTTGTCGTACGTTTTATCTATGTAGGTGGTTAATACAACCGTGCAGTAATTCCTACACAATTATGCTGTATTTTGGAATACATATTCCGTTTTACAATAGACACATGCATACAACTCGCTGTATCCGTCATTTAGTTCAACTGCGCATACCTAATCTTTCTTTTATCAGTCGCAATGAAAAATTCATTGCTTTGCAGTTTTACCACCACACAGAAACTGAATGCAGAGACATCTGCTGCTTCGGTTGGAACTGTGCAAACCGGACCGATTGCATTGTGTCCGATAACAATTGCACTTAATTGTGTTAGTAATCGATTTTTTCTGCATGTGGTGGAAACGGAAACGGGAAAACGAGAGCTTGCAGCAAAACGAAAATCGGCCAAATTAGATATCGCGCTCAGAGTTCGGGATTTTATTTAAGGATTCACGACTTGTCCACGGTCCTGTCCGCATCGGTCGCTCTGCAGTGAACTCCAGGTCAATACAATACGTGGATGAACTTTTTAATCTTTGCTGCATCGACGTTTCCTACCGCATCTACAGGAAACATGCAAAAAGATTAATCCGGTTTACTCGATGCGGATTCTACAATCAATATTGCAGCGGAAGACGAGAAGCTTCTAAGATTTAGATAGCCAAAGGAAAAATTAATGCGAAATCTCTTTGGACATCAAACAAGAATATTAGAGGTAGATACATCTCATGTAAAGTTAATTTTCTTTGCATTATACTAGATGAATCTAAAAAATTCACATTACTAAATATTACGATTCGATATTACATCACTGCAAATTTATTATTATTTATGACATAACAAAATTTCTAATTTTTATTGTTACAAAACTATTGTTATGGAGCAAAACTTCATTAATTGTAATTCAATCCCTCAGTCGATTCTATTTGAATTCTATATGTTGTGAGAGTAACTAAATATTGAAATTGGAAAACAATAGAATGTTCACACAAACAATATATTATAGGTCGTGTAACTAGAGTATGTTTTATCTGCACATTTTACCCATTCATAAAATTAATCAGATAATGGATTTTGCTAAAAATTGTTTAAAGAATTTCTCTCCATCCTTAAATTCAGAAGCAAAATAGAAAATAAAAAAGTAGTAATTGGTATAATTATCAACTTATGCAAATAACAGAAGAAATGATCAAGAAAAAATGAAAAAGAACAAATTCCTAAGTAAAATGAAAACTGAAAAATAAAATTCCTCAGCGGACCTTCGTCCAGCTATAAACACAGGATGGATGTTTCGTACTTTTATTATCAAAAGCATTAAGTGAAATATTTCCTGGAACTGGATTGAGAAAGCTTACCAGAGAGAAGTTACAAAACTACATCTGTCGGCGGACATGGAATATATAGCGGCACTCACCTGAAAAATAAAAGAGAGAGACGCCTTAGTAAAAATAAATTTCCAGCCATAAAATGAATTGCGCGCATAAATCAGAAAATCAAATAACTATCAAAACAAATTCCCGGGAATAAGTAAGACATACGTAGATATAAATTCGAGAAATATAAAAGAGAGATCGGAAGCTGCAAAAAAAACTTATTTCATAACCATTCATTCATGACGGATAAACCTAGGGAAGGATTTCGGTCGTGCAGTCCGCAAATCAGGAAAAATGCTGAAAGGAGGAAAAGTATAAATTTCAGCGAGACTCGAAGCTTCGTCGTGTTTGTTTATACACGTATTCCTTTCGTTATACCTGGGATATTGAATCGTGGATTATGTAGCGAGAGGAGAAACCGACCGCGAATGTTTGATGTGTCTGTGAGACTTGTGTGTCTGTGGATACCTTATTTCACGTTAAATTATAGATAAATAAAAAAGAATTTCCCGGCTTACATTAAATTATAACTACGAGTAACATTACCTTTTCAGTTATCATTATTTTCGAAAGCAAACGAATTTTAGCTTCAGAAAGAAAGAACCTCTTTTATTCTAAACTAACATTTTACCATATTCACTGAATATCCTATTCGTGGGTGGTCTCACAGAAAAACTATCGCAAAAACATGCACGTATTCGCAAGAAAACTTTCCTTGCAGCAACTAATAGAGCTCATTAAAACAGAAAACATTAAGGATTCTAATTAACGCGTTCATTACCATTGCTAAAGCTTTTCTTTAATTGTTTTTTCACGACGCCCATAAATTTATGGAAAATAAGCGACCTTGCTCGATTCTCGTATCTGCCGCCACGCTCGACTGCGACTCTTTTATTTTTACGATATTTATTTCAGAGAGCTAAATCGAATTTTCCAGAAATTAACGATGCATTAAGGCGCTCGTTTTACTTTTATTGGATTGACAACGGAGACGAGAAAAATTTCACTAATGCATGAGAACGACGGCAAGTCGTTCGCTAAATAGAATACAAATTTGATAATTAGTAGATTGGCTGTAGTTCAGCGTATTTGCAATTGTAATTTTTTTTTACTTAATTAATCGAATTTCGAACAAAGGAGACCGTGGAGGAAGTAAATGTAATTAAGAGCGAAACTGAATTTGTTTGTTAATGCTAACCAGGCAATGTAAGGTATAATCAAAATCGCTAAGAATAATTTCATATTATGCATATTAATATGATTTTGAATCTACCATCACCAGAGAAACCATCAAAATGATTTCAGATACGAAGACTATTCTGAACTTAGGCTGTCAGGTTAACCTTCTTGATATGTAAGCTGCCTATACATTAGGGTGATTTGCCTCAATATTGTCGGATTTTAAAATATTTATTACTACATACTAGATTACCTACTGCCCAAATAGTGGTTTACTAATTAAATAATATAAAAATGAAGATATTTGTTAAAATCAAACATTAAATTACCAAGAATAGGCTTGAAATAAGTAGATGACATATGACTATTTGATAAATGAATTTACAAGGCAAGACAATAAATGATTATGTTAAAAAATATTGCTGAAACGATTTTTCTTAATTGCACCATTTTAAAATGCTCTTACTCATCGATTCTCGTTGCTTATAAGTTCGGGATATTAAAATCGATCCTATCAACTGTACATAAGTCTCAAAATAAAACTACGAAGAAATAGTTCTTGCGCTCATAAATGATGGAAGTGAGGAATACAACTTTTGTTACATTATGTAATTGTCTGCGCTGCTTTCCCGCGTACATTTAGCCAAAGTGGCATAACAAGACCGGAGTGCCCTTGAATCGTTGTTGGAAGTCAACCACGGCGGCAACAGCGAGCGAACCGTGCACCCAGAACATGACTGTGCAAGTTTCAATCGCGACGAGTCCCCCAAACCAGTCAGTGCCCTTGCCTGCTGATGAATTGTGAATGTGTTTCGGATAAAAGTACGCGTCGTGTCTCTCACAATCTCATGCAAAGCTTCTTTGTAAGACCAGTTCACTCGTCAGATGTAAATCTCATCGCGGTTCCACTCTCCTTAGATATTCTTACGGCGTCACTTCGCTCTTGCCATGTCGCGTCGGAGGAATCGGAAAAAAGACGAGCAAAAAAAAGAGCGCAGTAAAACCGAGTCTCTGTGCTACGAAATTGACAAGGGAATGAATTTTTAAATTCCAAGTGAAATATTTAGCCCTTATTCCATCTCTCTCTACACAACATGCCATATGATATAATTAACATTATACATAAACACCATATTGCATATTAACCTGTAAAATGACGTAAAAAAAGGAACGTATTAAAAGACTTCTTCTATTCCACTTGGTTAATCATTAGAGAAAGAACCAATTGCTATGTCAAGTCAACAAAAAAATTTGTTCCTGACCTATAAGACTGACCAAAAACTAATAATACCTTCTTGCTTAATTTGGTTGCCCTTCTGCTTACGTTGGAAAATAAAAAGGGTAAATAAGAACTCGTCTCCGTTGGTCTTGAAACATATCCAGTAATGTTACGACCCAAGGGTCACCAAAAAAAAAAAGACGAAGTTACTGAAAAGTTTAACAGAAGTTATGAGATTAAGATGGTCGTATATTAAACAAGGGGATGGGTTGCAAAACATGTAGTGCCATTTAAGGCGAGACCAAGAGCTTGCGAAGTGGTACCATAAATCGAATCCGAATGCAGATATAGCAAAGAGACGGGGGTCCGCCTGTCATTGGCCGCTATCCCACCCGTTATCAAACCTGTTGGATTAATGTTACACGCACGACACTTAAAATCTTTTACACTCACCACATCTGCACGTAAAAAGCATTAAACTTGTTCACGGATGCGGAAAGAGTTATGGTTGCACCGCAGTCCGAAACTAATAATGATGCGGCCGGCGAATTTCGGAGTCATAAATCGACGAACGAGCGCTAATTTATTACAGTTGGTAAATTCATTTTGGGCGGTCTTAAGGATTCGACATACGTGTAAACATGATTACAAACTTGTTTGAAGAAACACTATAACTAAATACCATTTTTCTGCAATTTTAAAGAAGCAGAAAAATCTTAGGTTACAAAGACCTATTAGAAGCAGTTTAGGTTCAAATCTGTGGACCAGTTATGTCTAAGTAAAATGCGCAAGCAATTAAACTATGAGAAACAGTATTAAACGGTAAATAATCCAAATGTTTACTTCACCAATTTGAACTAACTCGAGCCTCTCGCTCTGAAGATGTGCTCCATGTGGTTTAGCATCCTGCAGGAACCGCTATCAATTTAGAAATGGTAGTGCTTGCAGGTTCGATATAATAGTCACTAATATTAAGGATAATCCTTTCAATTCAAGGAATAGAATATTAAGCATTCCGGAATACTCCATATTAATTTATTACTCTGTGGATTTCAGTGAAATATACATGGACTCTTCATAACACTTAAAATTTTCATTTTGTAACAGTCGAACAAGTTTATGAGGTTCTCTAGGGTGTTTATAACAAACCGATCATTATTTGAAGTACGTATTTTAGAAAAGCAAATGAATAATTTAATTAATTGCTTGAAAATTTATGAGCAAGTCTGCGAGCAAGTTTACGTGAGTTGCAGGAGCTTTGCAGCTGGTAAATTCATTTCGGGTGTCTTATAAATACTGTAGATTTTTAAAATGCCATTAATTTCGGGATTCGCCCGCTGTACAGTACCGGCTGCTTTATTACGAAACTAATATTCGGTTATGATCCGGCTGCGCTCGCTCTCGAGGCTCGAGACTCAGACCGCAAGGAACTTCCCGAAACTACGGCATTATCTAATTAGTTTCATAATTCTTCTTTTGCCGGGTAACAAGCGTCGCAATTATAAAATATTGCCGGGGCCGCGCCGAGTGTACGCCGGAATTTTTGACAGGGCTTTAAGAGGGCGTTCTTCAGCCGGAGAGAATAAAGCTCATCGAAGGGTGAAATAGAGAGCTAGATAAAATTTCTATTCGGCTTTGCCGAGGGAAACGAACGAACGGGAAAGAAAGCAATGAAGTGAGAACGTCGTCCGGGACAGAACGAGATGTAAATTGACAGCAGATAAAAATAAAGTAGATATGGCGGACGGCGATAACGCTGCCCGGAGTAGTCCGGGGTCCTGCTGCACGCACACATTTGCGCGACCAAATTTGCAGTAATGCTCGCGGAACACGATCTTGAATGTGCGATAAGACGTCAAATATAGAAAAGAAAATATTCACGCTGGGACGCAAATGACGAGGAATGCAGAGCTTCCCGTGCGAAACGTGGGAAATTGTCAAGTTGTATTTGGACGAAACGAGCGCGACGTGCGATAAACAACGGCGGAGCCGGCCAGATAAAACTGGGAGATACGAAAGAAAAATGAATAATAGAAAAGATTATACGGCGCACGATGAGGCAACACAATAAGGCAAAATACAGAATAAAATATAGATGAATTCGAGATCTAAAATTGCGCACCAGGCGACAAACAACGTTAAAAATGCAGACCGGAATTTTCTAGTACGTACTATTTATTCTGATATGCAAAAAATCGAATTTTCTCAAACAAACATCACACTCACGTTACTCGCAGATATTTATCTTGATCAAGATATCCAGTTTGTTTAATTATAATTTTTTTTTATAGAAAAATTCCGCAATAGCAAAAATATGTTCAAGCCTCAATAAACTGAAGTTATATAAACTTCATACCTCTTGGTTTGCTCTTTACGTCAATTTTTGTCGCTCTTTTGCTTGAAATTTATTGCTTCAAGCCCATTATTTCTTTTTCGCTTTTTTGTTCCATTTGGTTACAATTGCATATTATTTTCCAGCAATTTGTTGAGTCACAAGTTCCAATTCAATTCCACTTCTACCAATTATAGTGTATAATGACAAAGAAAACTAATGTTTCCCTTTCGAAGAGAAAAAGTAGAAAAAAGAGGAGGTTACGAAATTTATTAAATGAAAAAAGTAAAGTATCGAATTAGTAATATAAACGACGATAAATTTATAATTTCATAATTCACTGATAGATTGATTTTAAGTCTAATCTGATTCAATTCAATGAATTTTATATTTCATTTGTTATTTAGAATGTTATAAAAAGTTTAGATCGACGTTTTGTGATCGTTTTTTGACCTAATATTGCATTGAGATTGACAAATTGCAGCTTAATAAGTTAAAGCATGAAAGTTTTAAAAATTTTGTTGCAAGTCGATTTTGATTACAATAAAAATGTTTAAAATGTTACAGTTATAACGGACTTGAAAAAAAGAGAGTTCAAAATTACATAATTCTCCCCGCATTTGGAAACTAATTTTGGTTAAAGTTTATTAGCCGACACGTAGCGGTTACCGTCGAACTGTTTCAGAATTTCAAGTTTTCCCCTGGTGCTTATTGCCAGGGCCTATATTTCGCATCCCCCGTTCCTTATTACTCCGCACCAAGACACACACGAGTTACGCGGAGTTATTTCACGCAATCTGTGAAGTTAGGGTTAATTTTAAAAGTTTGTTATTAATGATATAGAGAGGTCGTGCAAGTCGGTGAGCCTTGCCGGGGCATTAGCATATCGCCCTGGAACAGCCAACGTTCTCGTTCGTTACCACTTTGGTTCGTCTTGCCTTGCCGTAGTCTCGGGCGGAGGGAGTTGTTCATATTACACCCGATTCGTTTGTGATATAATAGTTGAAGTAATCCCTAGTATATCATCCAGCTCCCTTGCACTGTCACTGTCAGTATTTATTAACCTCGGTTAGTTGCCAACCATTTCTCATTCTCTTCATTTTTCTAGAAGCCTTGTCTAATATTTATTGCCCAATATTTCCTTCTTATCTCCGAGCTATCTCGAGTATTTTGTAATATTTGACAGTTCCTCTTTTCTTTCGAAAATTTCCAATTTTCTACACGGACAAGAAGTAATACAACTTAAAAAAAAAAACTTGGAACTTACCATGTGAACACGAATTATTATCAAAATATAACAGCAATGAAAAGCGAAATGTGAGAAAAGATGGAATAAGAGTGATGGTGAGGACGAAGGGCTTTAGAAAAGAAACTATAATGAAATATAAATACCTTAAATTGAAAAACAGAAAAGAGATAGAAACAATCGCTCTCTTCTTAGTCTCCATTGTATTATTTGCCTTGTAAACGATTCTACGTCATTAATTTTCAGGTAATTATGCGTATTGTTAATAGCAAGATTATTCTGAAGTTTTGCCATCATCGAACCTTTTCTGAACTACCCCCAACAATGCACACAACGTACAAACATAACACGTGTGTTCCCTACAATGAGAACAACAATAAGCGACCGGGCAGACGAAATGTTAGGTCTAACAATAAGTATCTGGGGAAAACTTAGAATGCTGAAACACTTCAACGGTGGTCGTTATGCGCGAGATAATAAACTTTCTGAATTTAGCGGGTAGGTTAAGCCAATAGCGCCCGAAACAATTTCGTTTCGCTTCAACATCACTCGACGATTGCGTGGGCCAAGTTTCAAAAATAAATAACTGCAGGTGCGCGACGGTGGAGACTTGCAACATGCCTCCTCCGTTTTTTCCTTTTGTTTAAACGCGCATTTTCGAGTGTGATATAATCTCGTTTAATTTCGCGAATCGCTTCCTTTGCACAAAGGGACCGACCAATTAATTATGTGTACGTTTCGTGATGAAACGGAATAAAAGAGCGTTGTGTTCCTTATATCTATGATAATGTCTCATCATATTACTAACGCAACACAAGCACGACTTTCTTATGGTGTTATCTGAGATGCGGTTGTTTTTCTTTGAGGTAATCCTACGAAACTTGAAACAAAGAAAAATATTCAATTTCATGACAAACATGTTGTGTTATAACTACATGAAAATACAAATGTCAAATAAAAGTTAGAAAGCACTGGCTTGAAAACTAAGGCAATCAACAATATGACCACGGAGCTTTTCATCTGCCTTAACTCTCCTTCAAAAGAAAAAAAGGAGCAATATAAAATTATTCAAACAGAACGTAACGTGAATGCTTTTCGTTAGTCGTTGAGACTGAGAAGCAGCAGCAGCCCAGAGGAAGTTCTCTTGCAATGGAGAACGAAACGTCGCTAGTAGAAAACATCAAGGTGACGCGATTCCAATCGGAAGCCAATTCGATCTTGTACGTATTTGGTTTTTCTCTTGCAAAAGTAAAAAAAGGGGTTAAACAAATCATGAGCCTAGGGTCTAATTTAGATATGCGATTCTAACCTCGATCTAAAAATTGATAAAATTAATAAAATCTTTCTCTCTTTCGCTGGGTCCTTTGGCTCTTTGCAAACTCACTCAATATGTTTTTCCATTTTTTTTGTAAAGCCTTGCAAATGTTTTCGATTCCTTAATTGATTTTCTTCCTTCAATTCATAGAAACTTTGGGAATTTTGTTTTCCTTATTACCCTGTTTCAAATATTTTTATTTCACTATTTCTTCTCCAGCTTTGAGCTATTGATTCTGGTTATAGGTTTCTTTAATTACTTTCTCTCGTTACGTGTTAGTCTCTTCATTTTCTTAACCATTCTTCCAGTTGCCGAAATACGTATTTACAGATATAAAATAATTGTGGGCGGAGATTAATTTTTAATTATTTCTTAAACCACAGTCTCCTGTAATATTTTTAGTTTTAATTCTTCCAGCACTTGCTTGCTTGTTATTGTTTACAATTCTTACAAAGTTTTTCATTTTTCAATTCATGGATCTTCTGCGACCAAAATATTTCAGACTTTGTGTCACTGGCTTCTTTCGATGATTTTCTCTAATTATTTCTAATCTTATTTTCTTTCTGTTTATCGTTTGGACGTTTCCAGAGTATCTACATATTTCTATCCTTTTCAACACTATCTTGAGATGTTTTCAACTTTGTTTTCTTTGTTCGTATCATTGTTCCCTTGCGATCTTATTATCAATAATCACTTTCTTCAAATTAATTTTTTACTGTTTATTTTCCAGCTTCAAGATTTGTCTGATTTTTATTACAGATTTTCTTTAGTCATTTCCAAACTTTCTTTTGCTGTGTCCCTTTATCCTTTGGAGAGTTTTCTTATTTCTGTCTAATTTCTTTATCTACATTATCTTTATCTTTTGACTATTTTATATTCTGATCCATTCTTTAGAATTGTCTGTGTAACTATAGTTGTTTACCACTTGGCCTTTGGACTACTGACATCTGTTATAAGGTTCCTCAAATTATTTTATTTCGAACTCTATTCGATTGAATTGTGTTAGAATTAATAAAGTAAAACCGTGGTTATAGTAATACTGACAGGAAACTGAATCATAAAATGAGGATAATAACGTTTTTGGCTTCTATTTGTGTCAAATATTTAGTTAATTTTTTTCTGAAGTGGATGCAGGAAATGACTCCTGGTACTTCAGAGATTCCCAAATTGCTTCTTGAAATTGCAGGTAATTATACCTTTTAGAAAATAAAATTTTAAATATAATTATTCTTAAAATGTGGACCTTGTTAGGCCTAATTCACACGTACAACTTTCTTATAGTTATCGTGCGGTTCTCGGATTAACTTACACGTACAACTTTCTTGTAGTTATCGTGTGGTTCTTTGTGGACGATACCAATTTCATACGGTCAATGGTCGATATTGTCGACAACTAACCACAAAATAATCACAAGAAAATTGCAACAAAGTGGTACGCGTACGTTAAGCGTTAGAAGTTAGGCAATACCTATATTTGTATTACTAAAAAGGTTATGAACTAAAGTGTATTTTTTTTTAAATATGATATTCCTGGTTGAGAAACGCAATTTGTAATAAAGAACCAAAAAATTCAGCTCTAAAGATGACACATCTCCCAGAGAGTTTTGACAATAAATTTTCTTTTATGATAATGATAAGACACAAGATCCGACATTATTTACTACGCAGAACGTAAATACCAGCAAACTGATACCCATCCGGTGCGTAATTGGCCTATTAATCATTAGCCTTACTAACTGAAGGTCCCGGCAAGTTCGCCATTAATAATTAAGAGGAGACTATATCGAAATTCTACACGGGGAAAGGGCTGTTAGCAATTTCAAGTAACTTTCCGAAGCAGTTAAAATAATTTTAGTTGCAGCGTGGCATTAAGTGCAACGGGACCATAACGGTTCGTATTTGTTGTAACCAAACAAGCGGGAACGACGGAATCTTACAATTAAACGTTCACGAAAAGACAATATCCTTAGATTATATTGGATAATGCATTCGCTTCCGGAATTCTGTAATTTTCTTACGGTCCTGAAGGATGAGCTCCCGGAATTCAAATCGAATCGCTCCGAAATTAACGTCGCACTTTGTACTCATAACTTATAGCAGGTGGAAATATTGTTCGTCGGTGCGTTCGCTCGTAATCTTCCTTGTCTACGGGAGATATATCTAGCACCTTCCTTCTAGGGCGAAATCTGCGTAAATCCTACTTTACGACCGCCCAGACGACAAAATCTGTAAATCCGAAGTTGCGTACTTAAAATTCACCTCCGCAAGTCTCTTATGCCTCGCCGAGAAAGTGTCAAACTACTCTGACAAGTTGGGAGTAAGTGCCTGTGACATTATGTAAAGAACCTTTTATATTAGAGTAAATAATTTATACTTGAAAACTTTTGATATTACTGTAACTCTACCAAATACCTTAAACGTTCCAAATAGTCTCCATAACTTTTGTTTCACCGCAAGTTCGCGGCATTTAAAGCTAGAAGAAAAAAATAAAAAGCTCCGGCGCAATAAGTTGGTCAATAAATTTGAATAATGCTGACACTTTGAGAAAAATAAATTCTCTGGCCGCATTCGCCAAATATATAACCAGGATAATATCTGTGGATTTTTGTACGAACACGCTGGAGTTATATACCACATTAAAAACTTTTTCATAGCAACTGGGAACAACTTTACTTTCAAACAAGAATCTTCAATTTTTAAATCTCATATGTATAACATTTTATTTTAATTTTGATGGTAGACTATACATACAATACAATCATGAATGTAAATTTGGAGTGGACCTTTAGATATCACATGAGATGCCAATAAATTAAATTAAATTTTCAACAACCAGGGAAATATCTGCGGATTTTTTCGCTTTTTAGAATAACTTTGCCTAAAAACTAATTTGTACCAGATTTGATTCAATTTCTACAGTAATATTTAGAACATGCAATTTTTGGGCTTCAGATATGGTTTGGAGACAGAACATGTTCTAATTTTTTTTTAGAAAATTCTAATTCAATTTAAATTTTACCTCCACTACACAATTTAAATTACCAAAGCATATACACGCAATCTAAAACGGCATTAATGTAAAAACCCAGCACATTTTAAGAAACCAAGGATCCTGTATTATACAGAGAACAAATAATACGTTTAATTGGATTGTACACTCTTTCACACAAAAGTCTTATTGTTCGAAGAATGTATAAGGTAATAATAATATAGGCAAGTGTAGTTTACATGTATGAGTTCCACAAAGTTGAAAAATGATTTCTTTCTTTGGATCATAACCGGAAAAAAATATAATGAGTTAAAATCAATTTTTAGGTTGTGATATAAATGAAGGGGAATAAAGACTATGTAAACAACTTTATAGATTTAGAAATGAGTCACGAAATGAAACAACTAAAGAAAAACTATTAAACAGGCAAGTTTACGATGTTATATCGTTAGCGTATAACGTCGAATCAATATTGCGAAGAAAACTAACTTCATTGTGTTCTATATATAAAAGTGGTCTCTCCGCTTTATTTGCGCGCCCGACCCTCGTCTGCCATACACATTCGCAAATATACATTTGAAATAAACACGCTAGATTAATTTTGAAGATGGGCGATAAAATTATTGGGAAATTTTATGTGCTCGTAAAATATGGGGTGGATTATGTGCATAAAATAAAACGGCTCTAACAAACGCCGCGTGGGTTCTTTAACGTATAACCACGTTAGTAAACAATCTGGACGACTATTAAACCTGCGAAACATGGGTACATTATTTACGACGGCGGCAAATTTTCAGTTTCGAAGATTGCAGTGAAAATGATGCGAGGCACTAATTGGAGGAAATGCGTAAATTCAAACAAATTGACCGACATCATTTCTCGTAATCCGCGTTTGTTTCGGCAACGAGTGCAAACGGCTTAACCGGCTTTCCCCGCAGGTACAAAGTATGAAACCCTTTGCGCGCGGAAGTATTAGGGGCGGGATAATTGGTATCCTGTGCTTCCAAGTGAAACATTAGTTTCGAATTCAAAATACAAGAGAGGGTTGACAATGATGCATATCATGCACCAACAATATTTAAGTACTCAGAGGCTATCGTCCTGTTCATTAAGGCCAGTAAATTAGTGAGGGTTCGTTCCCAAACTAACAACCCTTAATTTAAATTTATTAGATTAAGACAGATTTTAGTTGCGAAATAGGAAGCCAATTAATATTACAAAAACGAAGGTTAAGCTACGAACAATACCCTCCTCTATTAATTTAACCAACTTCCAAAGTCACAAAAAAGGGATTATAATAATTATTTATCACTGAATGAAATTTGAAGACAAGGTTTATTTTCATCAATTGTAGCAATGTCATTTTACTTTTTGACTATTCAAATCCTTGAATATACACAGACGCTATTCGTTTAGGTGTTTTTTTGGAATTCACCTTGTATATACGTTGGCATCTCAAGCAGCAAAAACGGCCACAGTTGATTTGGTAATCATAATTTGTACCTTCTGCTTTATTGGAGACGTTTGTCTGAGCAGTGTGTTTCGTTGCCTATTTGTGTCAGTAACGTGACTATCAGCTATATGTAAAAGATCTGTATACTCTTGTAAAGAAAACTGCGATACGTTTTCACTTTTGCAATCTACGGAAACTTTTCAAGAATCTTCAGGTCTGTCAATCTCTTTTTCTTAGAGCATCATGTTTTATAATTGTATCCCAAAATTCCCCTCTACTTCATTTCACTGCTTTAATTTCTTCCTTGGTTTTCCTCTTTTGCTTTCCAATCTTTCCTTTGGATTAAGTCATGCCTTCAGCGATCCTTCTCTCATCATTATATTCTAACTTTTGCTTCTATTATTTCTTTAAGTATTCAGTCGTGTTCAGTTCAATTGTAACGTCTCCTTGGTTTTCTTTTTGTTATAAGCGTTTTCGTCTTGTTTAGATATTTCGCCTTTTTTATTGTATTAGTTCTTTATATTTTTTTCATTTGCACTCTTAGGATCGAAATCACACAAAAGGATGATTTCCTAATTACCAAAATTATGCATTAATGTGAAGCTTTTTTCTACTAATTTAAGGAGTACTAAAAGATTTCCAAAGAAATTACCTTAAACCCCTTCAAAATAAAAAAGAAAACAATGGCAAAACTAATAAAACGTCTTTTATGATCGCGTGTGAAAAGTTTATAACCCACCCGGAATGGTAATGCGTCTCGTTTTAACAATGCTTAAAATGATATCAACGACCTAGTTTCTGTGGTTGGGCAACGGTCGAAAGAGACATCAAGAAGGACGTGTCAATCCAAACGTAACCACAAACCAAATATATAATGCTTTTTTTTATGTGCCAATACTGTTCACTGGTGTTCAATTTAAGTATAATACGATTTTTAACTTCCATAAGGGAATGCAGTTTTGTGTAAGTACGGTGAAGGATTTGAAAATGAATATAAGGATTACTGTTGTTTGCCATTGCATGTTAAAGTTTATAACTTGCATGGAACTGTAATGTACACCTCGTTAACAATGTTTAAAATCACATGAACGACCTAGTTTCTGTGGTTGGACATTGGTCGGGGTTAGACGATACCAAGGAGGACGCATCCATCGAAACAGAACCGTGGCGAAGATAGTGTCAACGGTAAAGCTCCGAGGCAGATAGAGGCACCGTAGTATAACGAAGTTTCCGTTGATTAAACGGAGACTAATAATTACCTTAGTATATCCCTGCAGCTCAAGGAGCAACGGAGCGAGGCGAGAATTCTTGGCCTGGCGTGACATATTTCATCCTGAGAGCGAATAAGGCGAAAACGAAAGGAATTTCGAGACATCAACTCTTCGCTCCGGACTTCTGCATATTAAACGAGAAAGATACGAAAAAAAGAGCGCAAGTATTTTACAAGGGCTCCGGCGTTGATTGCATTCGCGAGGAAGATCTACTGCGCGTAACAACAAGATAAATATTTAAGGAAATAATCTTCATTCCGGGTTGAAAATGAGGCCTCCGCGGATTCTAAAATGACGCCTAAAATACGTATAAAAAGATCCATCGAGCGAGGAAATGAATCGCGCATAAAGCCGTCGGTATATACATAGAGTTACCGAATGACAAGCGTGTGAAGCGTTGAACCGCATCACGTTTTAAAAATTCATGAATTCCTCAACGACAGCAGCCATACTGAACGATGCAAATCTATGGTAATGAGTTGGGTTTGATTGTTTGCCCGTTAGAGAGCGGCTGCGTATACCTATACGTATACATACAACCAGCGCACAACCTGTATTGTGTCAGTGTTTAATACCTCGAGTTAAAGGATATTGACTTTTATGACGCCCACGCCGCTGCCTTTTTTTTTTAATTCGACGCAATAAAAGGAATAAAATAATGGCCGGTTGCTGACCATATAAATCTAGATCTTAGATAAACCTTCTACAGTCACGCTGCAGAAAAACGCGCTGATACATTTGCTGTCTTTCAGTTATAATTAAACTGTCTACTCATCGGGTTTATAGACAAATAAAACGCAAAACATAAATTTTCAACGCACAGCGCTTAATCTTTAAGACATCAAATATTCAAGTACATACTAAAACGATTACTTTATAAATCGTTCTATTCTCTACGTACACATACAACTGTTACCTCTCATACAGATAAAATATAGCACATTTAAATCGATCATATAAAGAAAACCATTGAAATAGACAACAATCAAATTTTTTTGATCGATCACCGAAGGTCAATCATAGAATCGCTTCAGCTTCATATGATGGTTAATAAAAAAAAAGCTCCTCGGATTGTAGATCTGCAGAAATGCATCCGAAGGTAATAGTAAACAAATGTTAGGTTTGCTCGTAGTGCAGTTTGTAACTAGTTTGGAACAGTCAGAACCATTCGCCCATAGAAGCAATGATCAATTTTGACAGCTGCGTTTATAAAACATTTATTTGTACATATTTCCAACGGTTCCAAATTAATTGAATGGGCTTCCAGCTGAAACCGGGTCACGATGATTTCTTCTACTGCCGACGTTTCGCTCCTCATTGTAGAAGAACTTCATTAGGGCGCTGCTGGCGTGTTGCTGCTGTTTCTTGTGAGTCGTCGAGACTGGTCTGAGAGACAGCAGCAACATCACTAGCACCAGCAGCCCTGAAGTTCTTCTGCAATGAAGAGCCAAACGTCGGCAGTAAAAGAAATCATCGTGATGCAGTTCTAACCGGAAGCCAATTCAATTATTGGCAGTGGCCGCGCAAGCCTTCAAGTTACTTAGACCTATTACCTATTCGGTTTTTCTCAGCTTTCTACATTTGTACATTTTAGGCAGAGTTGTAGAATCCGAACATTTTTATTACTTTTTAAGAAATTCCATTTGATCCGATCGCATAAGTCGTGGAAAGCAAATCACTATGTCTTCGGTATTTGTCTCGTCCACTCCCAATCCCTCTCGACTTCCATTTAACACATCAAGTCCTAAATGTCATCCTGAGACCT
Source organism: Serrognathus titanus (assembly GCA_039766575.1). NCBI lineage: Eukaryota > Metazoa > Arthropoda > Insecta > Coleoptera > Lucanidae > Serrognathus > Serrognathus titanus. Next base: position 46,665,473 of record CM077914.1, on the reverse strand, counting down.
TTATTCATAAGCGTTGTTGTGTCGTTCCTTGTCAGTTTTCATTCTGGCAGTTGTAGCCTTTAATTCTTTTTGAACATTTTTTGGCGTTCCCAAATAAAAGCAATGGCAAGCTTCTTTCCTCAATTAACTTAAACCTTCAATTTATTGCCACCACAAGAGCAATTGCTATCATAATTGTTACCATGGCAATAAACTGAAATTTAAAGTCGTGTAAACAATTTATAAATAAATGTAAAGTAAGTAAAATAAAACTATGACAAGTTAATTCATTTCAAAAACGGCATTTTCATAACATTTTCCAGTTAATGGAGCAAGCGGTGATGATGTCTGTAAACGAGTGGTTCGAGGCGAAAACAATTAACTGATGAATTACCGCGCAATTTGCAAATTCCGTGATTTATTGAAGTACTTTCAGGAAAGTTCCGAACTGGAAAGAATTAAATAAACACGGTTTTGTTGTAATTGTAGAAGCGTTTTCGATTTACGCGTGGCAGGTAAGTCCGAACAAAGTTTCCTTTTGTTTCTAAGTAGGTCGTAAATAGTCATGGCGCACACGAAGAAAAATTGATTAAACTTTGAACGTTCTAAAATAATAAAGGAGTTTAATCAGGGTAGGTGCGAAAAGTGGGTCAGTTATCCGTCGATATTTGGGTGCGCTTTGTATCAGAAACAGCGCCGGTTGCGTGAGTTCGAGTTTGCACGCAAACTCGAGTCCACAAGTTAACTACATTAATCAAAACGAAGGAGGAAATCTGTCAAAAGTAGATTTCATACAGCCGGAACAATTTGTTTCATCTGACTTTATGCTTCGGTTATTTTCTGGATTTATTGACTAGTACGCGAAGCGGATTACGGAAAACGAGGGTAATTATCATCGGAATTAAACTCATTTACTTCTCCACGAATAATTGAATTATTACAGAATCAAAATATTTTATAATAGATAATTTGTTGGTAGCAATTAAATTTTTTTAAAATAGAATTTGTAAGAGAAACAAGTGTGTGGGGAATACACGTAATTTCCGAAACATTTGATTTATGTTTCGCAGAGATACAGCAATAAAATTAACACATAAAAAAGATTTTAATGTCCATTTAGAAACCGACTGGCAGCTGACCAAAATGCAATCAATTTTAACTAGTTCGACCGAGTTGTATTACAAGTGATGCATTCTTTGATGTTACCTCACGTTAAAGTGCTTAGAACGTCGCTTTTGCGTCATTGTTTGAAAAACGGGTATTCTAAGAATGCAAAAACACAAACACGCAAAGACAAATAATAACTCTACCACATAAAATATAACGTTTATATTTAAAACATTCCGACGAGCAAACTGACTGGGCCCTGGCTGTTAAAATAGTTACGCGAACTCAATTAAAACTTTCGAAAGATAAAAAAAATATATGAAACTTCTCTTCTAATAGAGAAATCGAAAGAGATAAGCGAAATAAAACACGCAGTCAAATAATGCCGTCATTTGAGCTGCCAGAAAAAAAAGTTCGCAGTTATAAAAGTTCCCGATAAGTTAACGTCAATCAGGGGAAAGTACAAAACGAAAAACTCGGGGCGCGCGCGATATTGATGACACAAACCCCCGATATAATTGTCCGCAACTCGGCGAAACGGTCGGCATTTAAATAATATGCAAACCAGGGCATTATTAAAACGGTGATGCCGATGGAAATTAATGAGCTTTATAATGAAGTTCCATGCGAATAATTTTTTAATCGGAATTTTGTCAACAGTATCAACGTTTCATTTAACATATTTACACTGATTATGCACGCACGCGGAATCACACTTTATGAATTTATAGTGTCACATTGTGGGGCTAAATCGCGAAAATCAATAATTCAGAGGTACGGATTACAAACAAATCGCAACGCTGTTTCATATTTGATTTGTGCACCGGCCGTAAAAAGAGTACTTCATTTATAGATTTTATTTAATCTCACAGACATGGCAAATTGTGAAATTTTTACTACGCCATATCAAATGAGAATATCCACTCTCATGTGATAAATGACTCATTTCGCGGTTTATAATCACGCTGTACAAACTCACTTCAATAAACACGGCCAATTTATTACTGTACATGGAGCTTTTTTCTTAAGTAAGGAAATGCACACGTACAAAATTAATTATTATCAATTATTATTATTTAATTGTAAATTAAACTGTCAAATCATATTGATCACTGCACTGTACACATTATATCCCCTCTCCTCATACTTTTGTGAACATTCTTAAGATATCATCAGCACTTTCAGGTCAGGTGTCTGCAGTGCTCTACAGAAATAGTGCTGCTATCATTTCTAGTTGAGCTTCTCTGCAGTAATTAATTATAATGAAATGATAGTATTTGAGTGCTTACCGTAATCAATAAATTAATTTTTCAAATTTATTGAAGTCGAATCATGGGGTTTGATTTATAATTGAAGATGGCGCAAATAATGGTGTAAATTACAAACTTGTAATTAGTGCAGCAAAATCAATGTTAATTCATGAAATACACACCCCAAAAAAATTATCGCACCACCCTGAAAAATCGGTGTTTTTCCAAAATGAATATGCTTGATCTATATCATGTGAAATAGATTTTATTTACTTATCTGCAAGCACGAACATCGCACCTAGTTTGATATAAAAAGTTGGCCATAATTATTTTATTAATTTTTCTGATTTTACTATTGTGAGAAGATATTTCAAAATTATTTTTCGACAAATGATAAACAAACGGCACAAATAGACATCTTGTTTAAATTAGGAAATACTTAACTACGGCGAAAAATCCAATTCAAGAATACGACTTTTGGACAGCTTTTTATATCAAATACCCGTATGTGCAACGATAAGATTTTTTTTGGCAACTTTTCTTTTAATGCAAGAAAAAGATGCTTATACCCATTTGTTTGTTTATTTTTAATCGCGTTTGTTATTGGACATTTCACTTGTTCAATATAAATTTGACATAATGAATGTTCCTTAACGTGTTAGCTACCACCTGATCCACGAGAAAGCTGTCCGCGCATTTGCTTTGCTACAGGATGGTCGTAGCCAGCGTCATGTGGCGAGAGTCCTCGGTGTTAACCATTCTACCATCGTTAGGATGGCACAAAAACATCAAGAAACTGTCAGTGTTAGCAGAAGGCTAGGACAAGGCCGTGGAACGGTGACATCGGTCCAAGATGATCGCTTTCTGCGTCTAACAGCGCTCCGCACTAGGCATTGCACTGCTCAATTGCTTCAAAGGGAGATGTTAGCTACCAGAGATGTGGAAATTTCGCTGCAAACGGTAAGAAACCGTCTTCAAGAAACCGTCTTCTTGAAGACAATATTTGGGCTCGTGTCCCTGCAAGAGCACCACTACTCACCAGACGACATCGGGTAGCTCGTTTGGTTGTTGCTAGGGAACTTGTGAATTGGGATATTGAAGACTGGGAGAATATGATGTTCTCTAACGAATGAAGATTCTGTCTTTATGCAAATGACAGACGAATGCCGGTGTATAGAAGACCTGGGGAACGATAACTTTAATGTAACTTTGTTCCCAAAGTAAATTTTGGTGGAGGTTCTGTAATGGTTTGGGGTGCAATCTCTTTGGAAGGTCGTACAGAATTAGTGCCTTTGCATGGGGCTCGTATGACGGCTGTGCGTTACATTATTGACATTCTAGAGCCACATGTTATACCGTACGGTCCATTTATTGGTCCAGATTTTGTGTATATGCACGATAACGCTCGACCGCACATAGCTCGGGTAGTTCAAGAATACCTTAGAGAAACTGAAACACCTGGTATGGAGTGGCCAACTCGAAGCCCTGATTTGAATCCAATAGAGCATGTATGGGCCACCCTTCAACAGCGTGTTTCAGGGCGCAGAATGGTTTTTAGAACTCTCCAACAGTTGGAAGCAGTTCTTGTGGAAGAATGGCATAACATACCATAAGAATACAATGTAAACCTTTACGAAAGCATGCCGCGTAGAATATATTCCGTCATTCAAGCCAGGGGTTGAACAACCCGTTATTAATTTAGTTATAGTGCATAATCAATTTATTACATTGTTTTAAATTCGTCCAAGAATGTCATAACGTTATTCTTTTTTTTATTAAACTTGTTCTTTCAGACTATTTTACACTCTTTTATCACAATATAACGCTACGTAGCTTTGTTTACCACAATTCTAGGTGATGCGATAATTTTTTTGCGGAGTGCTTCTCTAGCAAGTTTTTCATTATCAACAGGAGTACCTCAGGAGCCAGTTCTGTGATCTTTATTCTTTACCATTTAAGTAAATACTTTTGTCAGAGCTGCCACCTACCATTTCTAAATGTCATGTATTAAAATAGGTTACGCAATGGCCAGATATCGGAAAAGCAGCACCTTTATTTCCATGTGTGCGGGCGAAGGAGTTAATACCACCCAAATTTATATGAAATTATATGAAGTAATTTGCACGTTCACGTTAGAAAGAGAAAACCCATAACCTTCTTGACCCGTTTTATTAATGAACGCCCGTTACTAACATAATAGAATTCGAGCAGCTAAATGATTCTTGATTCGCATTGACTTGAATAAGCTTCGATTATAAAATGAATTTCTTTAATTAAAAAAAAGAAATAGTAAAATACATTAAAATTTGCATGAATGCTTTACCGGAACTCCAACGGTCAGCGTCGGCTTAGAATCTCTACTTTAATTTATTAAAGTAGCAGCAGCAGCAGGAGCAAAGTACAGATTTCAACAATCCGATTGAGGCTAACATCACCAGTTCATGATATTACAGAATGAGTGAATAATAGCCGGCAAGAGCCGCCACGTGAAATACTGTTACAGACTAGACTAATCTTCTCCGCGAGAGCTGGGCTTTACATGTACGTGTGTCACATCGTGAGCAGGACACCAAGATCCGAACGTCCATCCTCAAAGAGAGGATTCTAAACTCTGTGACACGGTTTGAGCTCCTCCACACACGGATATCACAAATTTGAATAACTTCCACGAGCCTGGAATACTAAGCAAGAATTAACCGGGACGCTCAACAACTGCGATGGGCTCATTCGTAACGTAATATTGTAATAATTGAGAAGTTGCGTTGGACTTTTAAGGAAGCAAAACGCGCGGAGAACATTTTGTATCGCTGATTTCTAAACGCGCGCGCACATGTTTAACGTCGACGATCGGAGATGACATACCTGTACACACGTTGATTGCAATTTTTGCTTTATAAGGTACGTACTCGGTTTCCAATGATGGCATTATTACAGTGATTTTATTTATTGACTACTAAATTGCAGTTTCTTATGGGATCGTATATACTTTAGTGGAGGCAACAAATTCTGTTGCTAGAGACATCAAGGATAATCTTACGATGCTGAAGAAACTGTTAGGAATTTATATTTTTTTACGGTACGCTCGGATCTTACGCACAAAAAAAATCAAAGAAATTAACGCGGGAATTGAACTGTAGACCTTCTGCTTTACCAGGAGCTTTCGAGTTATTAACCAACCTTAAGAAATGCAGAATGGTTAAAATAGTAAAAGAAACGTCTCCAAGTAACAAGAAAGGGATTTAATTACATAGTATTCTACCCCAACAAATTCTGTACGTTTTGTTAATAATCTGTGCACCTTTCATAATTATCTTACATCTCGTTATATTCGTGAAAAGGCTTATTAGCGTACCGTAACGTGACGCCATCTCGCTTTAGGCGGCGTCTTCCATTACCTCTTTCACCAATTCGAGTCCCATTTCCTGCTGCCGCTTAAAGAATGAGACACAATTTCATCCGGTAAAGCTATTAGCATTCTAAAGTTGCCTCGTATACACTGCTAACTATACGGGCAAGACCCGTCGAGAAATTATGTATGAAGTTTTTCTCGACGCACGAACAGATGTTGCTTCCCGTGATATTTTATTTCCCCGGCCTTTTCCACTTTCTTCCTCCTTCGCGCATGAAACTCGCGGAGACAGAAAATTGCAAATTATTTACACGCGTCCGACGTTATAATAACCTGATCAAAATAAGGATTTCCATAGCAGTAATTAAAACGTCAGGCAATTGCCATTCTTTTAATTTATAAGTAAAATCTGATCCTCGCCTCTGGGCTTTGAAATTAGCAGAAGAAAATATGAAAACAATAATGAATATTAAATTGAAGGGACGCGGCTTTTAAATGGTGTTAATAAAACGTAAAATTCGAGCGCTTCAGAAAGATTACTTTCGCTGCAAAGAAGCACGTATCCTCGGTTATAATTTCAGGGGACGTTTTAATAAATTCGTTTCAGTAATAACTTCAGTTCCGCATTTTAATACAAGGCACAAATATTTAATTTCATAAATTGTGGAATAAGAATAAGGAGAATTCACGGATATTCTTCCTGCTTTCTCGCCCGTGATTAAAACCGGGGCGTTTCGCCTTGGTTGGACGAGGACGACGCTTACGGGTCTCATCTTCGCTAAGTAAAAGCTTTTCACAATAAGCGTCCCAAACTTAATTCCTTGCAGCGCAAATTACTTCTGCATAAAGTTTTTAAGCTGCAACGCTTGCACACGCTGATAAAAATTGCCATAAAGGACTCATTATCATATTACATTACCGGTCCTTTTTTTTCCTTAAATTGACGCTCTATTATACTCTATTATGTAGATATTCACGCGAGAGAAACTTGTAATATTCCAGGACTAACGCTATTAAATCCGGCCGTATATTAATTACTATCATCAATAGATGACAACGGGGCCTCGGTCCTACCCGTTGTCACTTATTACGAGACCCTAATTTGACTTAACCTTTCACTTCTTGTTCATGGCGGGATCTTAACGTTTATATTCGGCACGGGCCGGTTTTAATCCACGTGCCCACAATCCTAATCTGGCCTATCTGTTCATCCCTTAACGGGACCCTGCCACGAGTTTTGAACATAACACTAGGCGTGGTGAGAGACAAGGCTCACCCCTGCGCTATTCAATTTTCGTGAAGTATGTCGACTTGGAATGGCACGCGCATACCTGCTGCTTTTGTTGTCGAAAGACGGGACGTTTATTTACCCCAATTATACACTGAGTATATTTACGATAAAGATGTCACTTAGCAGGCAAGAGCAACCCCCTTTGAAGGATTACACCTTGCGCAAAACCCACAGTAGAATACTGAAACTGTGTCACCTTTCATAATCAAAAAGAACATGTTTACTTGAAACGACAAAGGAAAAGAGCTTTAGCTTATTTTTCTTTTATGTAAGGGAGATCATGATATTCAAGTCTTTAGACATGTTCTATGAAACTTGGTTAATTGTTGATAACCTATCAATTTAGCTCTGATGATGCTTGTTGAAATTTACCTTACGAATCAAAAAATAGTACAGGAGACTGTGGTTTAAGAAATAATTAAAAATTAATCTCCGCCCACAATAATTTTTATATCCGTAGATATGTATTTCGGCAGCTAAGCTGCCGTCTTCAGTACACATACTATCAAGTTAAAAGCATTTTATCTAATCGTATGATTTGAGTTTTAAAACTCAAAACTTAGGATTAGCTCTTGCCACTAACAATATCTTAAAGAATTTATTGGGAATCTCGAAAGATAAAGTTGAAATTGAACAGAAATCTGGAATTTATGGACATTAGATGTAATGAATGTGATAATAAATATATTGGACAAACAAAAAGAAACATTAACAAGTTTTAAGGAACATTACAAGTATAATAGGTTTGAGAAATCAAGTGTTGCCCAACATACTGGATACAGTATTTTTAAGGATAATTTAAAACTTATTACGGCGATATCAAATAACAGGGAATTAAATGCTTACGAAAGTATTTTTATTCGAAAAAATAAAAATTATTCAATGAATTCAGATAATGGAAGTTCGGTGTTATTTGATTTGCTCTTATTCGTAGATTGTTTTTGACGATCTAATATTAGATAATTATGTGTATGATTAGTGGTTGTTAGTGTTTTTAACTTGGTAGTGTGTGTACTGAAGATGGCAACTTAGCTGCCGAAATACGTATCTGCGGATATAAAAATTATTGTGGACGGAGATTAATTTTTAATTACCTAACGTATTCTTTATAAATTATTGCACAAACAGATTATTACTGAGTGAAATAATGCAAAACATTTTTCAAACTTAAAAAAAAAGGTTAAGGATGTTGCAGATCCTTCAACAAATTCAGTTCTCCTAAATAAGGACGGCTCGCGCATTTTAAGTCGACTTCATTAGATAACTGCTGCGTAACTCCCCGAGCTGCAGATATTATAAGTGCAGCAATCTCGCGTCGAATATAATGATGCAGAATTTTCTTTCAGATAAAGCGTTCTAGTTATCGAGGAAAAAGCGCGACTCTCGAAGGTACGAATTTATCGAGAGTAATGAGAATCCGATCGCTTGAGAAATAATTATTTCCAGCTCAACTTAAGGATGCTTCTTACTCAAATACAGACGAGAACATATTTGAACTTCACATGCGATTATCATAATTCGATTTAAAATGCAACAGTAGCTCAAAATCGCTGTTTTCTGAAACATTTAAAATAATAAGTTCGTTTTAACAATGAGGAAGAATCGAGTGAATTTTGACGTCATTAAGGCACTCAAAAATTTATTCTTATTCGGATTATCTTAGTAATAAACCATCTACAATTAAATTAAAAAAAGTTACTTGAATAATTCAGGTTCTTGATATTTTGTAAGAGTATTGTGGTCGGTAACTTAAAAAGATAGATTTATTACTTCATCGTTTAGAAAACGAATTCAAAAAGAATCTATTCTAATCGATGACGCATCGGAATTGTAACGAATAGTAACATTGTACGTCCGTACTAATAGTTGTAAGTTTTTTCGTGATATTGCTAGTAATTTTCGAATGTATTCAGCTGGAGTAGTTTAATTTAGTCTGCACGGAGCTTCTGTATTGTGTTACAATGGTCAGGCGACAGTTTACAAAGTATATTAAACCGAAACGAAATTAATTGGGTTCAATAGAGTTCCAACACAACGTAATTTATAAAGTAGTGAAGCCAACTAAACGATTTACGATTTAACAATTGGTCACAGCGAGTGTAGTTGGCAGATTGTTCACATAGCGGAGAGACACGAGACGGAGAGAGCGAATACTTAACCCAACCCTGTCATCAGCATGCCAGGCTATGTTGCTATATATAACATACATCTGAGTGACATATGCGTCGTGAAAGCGATGTGACTAAATTAACAGCATCTCAGATCGATTTGTATATCGAGATTAAGAAAAATAATGGAGAAGGAGACGAAAAAAATGCCACAAGGTTAAACAAAAAAATGCATTGTTAACTACCAAGGCATGCGCGCTTTATTAAATTTATTGTCACGCTTCACGGATGAGTAAAAATATCATTGATTTTAATGGCGGAAATTTAAAAAGGCCGCCACATTGGCACGCAAAGACTTCAGGTCGCGTATTGATTTTATTATGAGGTGGCAGTAAATCGAATCGAATTACTAGAAGAGCTAATAGAGCAGTAAGTTGTTTAACACCGAGTGGACAAGAGAGAGGATTTACGATCCAGCAATTGTCCGGCGCCGTGAACAACAAGTTCTGGGACATTTCGAAGTTTGTAACAGGAACAATCAGACTGGGTTCAAACATAGTGCGCTAGATTATCCTATTCAAGAGACGGGAAGCGCAAATGAGAACCGAGGAAGCCAATTCTCTACGTTCCTGCAACGAAAACTACATTTGTACACGGTTCAATGTGCATGAACTATTACTGGATTATCGTAGTTTCGGCTCAACCATGATGGACGTTTCTCCATATAAGAACACTCCACACCACAGACAGGATCTGTTACAACACATGCAAATTTGCTCGAAACTTAATTCCATTAAATAAACAAATGGATGACGTACTCTTCAAAGTCAGGGGAAATACTTTTCTAATTTGATTATAATTATACTCATGTGGAAAGTAAAGAAGAACAAAACATAGAGACATAAATGTTTATTTCATACTCAATTTCCTCACAACCCTTAAAATTAAATGTTAGTTTTGGTCGGCCTTATGGAATATAAAATTGGCAATGTTTTGAAAGGTGTTCAGATGAAGGTTCAATATCTGTTTCTATTAGGCAGGGCGGGGCAAAAAGCAGGAGGAATTGTGCTACAAACGGACGCTATCAGATTACAATGCATAAAACAATACAGCAGGATAAACAGGGATTCCGACGCGTTTAGGATAAAGAGTGAGATACGGTTATGTGTAGTCGCAAGTTAGAGCGAAACAGGTAATCAGCACAACGGACAAAAGCTTAATGTGACATATGGTCACCATTGTTTCCGAATGTGGGACTTTAGTAGCCATTACGTCAGATTACAAAGACAGGTGTGGATGGGCACACAATTGAAATATCAGATCAGAATAAAGGGGTTTTCAGTGGGCAAATTGTAAGCCGCCGTATTTGAAAATCAACTCCGGACGGGCTCACGCTTTGTGAAACACAAATTTCATTAATATACACGTACTTTTTAATATTCCGGACGTGTTTCCAGAGCAGAAATAAACAAACTCAAATTAACACTGCATCGGCGTAGGTGAAACGTGAGCCCTCTTTAGAGCTGACCAATATTTTACCATCCACTTCCCGTCCAAATATCTAGCCATAACTGACCAGCTGGTCGGCTGTAATGCACATGTGTAATACGTGAGATGGTTACGAATTTCGGACGATAATTCGGTTTATACGATATTAAACAACGCAAGGTTACAAAACATATTTTTCACTGTAACACTTTTCCGAACAGGACTCGTTTTATTTCGAAACGAATTTGTTTTGAAAATATTTCTCGTTTATAATTAAGGCACTTAATTACTGACGCTTCTGTGGATGTTATGTTTTCAAGTGCTTTTGCCAAAATTACTTGATCCAAAATAAATAAAGCGGATTCAATTATAATTTCCTTCCTTTGGCGCAAATACGGATAAATTAGAATTATTTTTAAACCTTACTTACTTCTTTTAGTCACTTGTACTCTTTCTTAAAGACGTTTAAAATTTACAAGCGTTCAAAGATGTCTGTAAATATCGTCTGTTCAACCATGATGTACAAGACCCCCAAGACAACTTTCTAAATTCTAACAAATGCAACCAACCTAACATGTGGTTCGTAAATGTAGAAGAATTATGAAGATTAGTGGAATGCGACTTATAAAAAAAAAGGTGGTATTAAACTTTAGGAACATAAGATGCTAATGAATAAAGCTTAGAATATCACTATGTTGAGATTGCGCACGGACACCTGAGGCCGGATGGCGAAGGCGTCTGATAACTGATGTCCTTGGGTGGTGAAGATACCGCGTAATGAGGACCAGAGACTAATGCATTGCTCCCCAGTCCCCACTCGGGTATCGCGTGCATTATATATGGCCTTCACCCCGCTTTATAATAAGCAGTTACTTCGTGTCGTACTATATATTTCCATTGCGGTTTCCGCACCGTTTTCTTATTTCATTCGTTTCGCTCGATATAGTACATTTCCTTCCCTCTAATTTTCGTTGCTACTTGTTATTCAGTGCGGGTGGCGAAGGAGAGCGCGAGACGTCGCCCGTCTCGGTCGCACCTTCCTCCGTTTTTATTATTTCTGCGTCTATCAGTTCCTTGTTAGCATCTATTCGGCCCTCCCGGAGGCCCTCTTTTTATGTATAATTTGCTCTTCTCGGGCATTTTTATATTTACATGTTATCCGCATTCCGCGCGCTCATATTCCGCTCGCCCGGCGGAACGGAATTTTTGTGGAAATTTATCCAGTCCTTTGGTATGAAGGTCTCATCTTATCACGGCTCCCTCACACTGCAGCTTTGTCGCTCACAATACTTATAAATCTGCTTTATAAAAGTTCGCCAGATGCGCCGTATCGGCATGGCCACGAATAACTTTGCCAAGAGAATAATGCGCACAATGGATTGAGTTATCACTACCACCGCTTCCTTTACTATGAGGATGGGGTTCAAACTATAGTTATGTACACATATAGAATTAGCATAACACTAACACGTGTTTATGTATACATACTCATATTTCAATGGTTAGACCTATTAACCGTTAACAACAAAAATATTAAACTTCAAGTAGTTTAATGGTTAAACAAGAATTTGAAGTATATCTACCGAGAACAGATACGTAGTTGCTATGTCTTGGTTTTCTGGAATCCGGAAGCGCGTTGATTTCTTCTTTTTTGCAATCGTTTCGCCCTTCATTGTTGGTTTTGAAGGACGAGAAGTCTGCAGAAAAAAGAAGTTTAACACAAAACTTCAACTCAAGATTTCTTCCCCTTCCTAGGTTCATCACACCGAAGATGGAGAACCAAAGGAAGGGATGGATTCAAAAATGATTACAGGACTAGTGGAGGTCGAGAGCCAAAGGAAGGGATGTATTAAAAAATGATTACAAGACTAGTGAAGAAGGAGAACCAAAGGAGAGGGATATGTTCAAAAGAAACTCAAAGAACGCAAGAGGGAAACCCAAAATTATAGTTAGATAAATTAAATGAAATAGGAAATGGAAGATCCTAACCAATTATAATATCTTTTATCTACGTTCACTACTGTAAGTGACGAATTACATACAACTCATAACCTAAGGAAGCAGGTGTTTATAAAGGTGGTGCTTAAAGTAACAAAATCGCACAACGAGGATTTAACTTTAAGCACGCTTGTAGTTAGATCTATGTATCCGCATCACATTAAATTGATAGCAGTTGAAATTGCAACTGTCAGTGCTGATTATTTTGAACTTGAATAATAAGGTAATTTTGATTTCTTTGAGGTTATTAAATTTGGTCGTAGATAAAATAAAGTATAAAAATCGAGCTTTAAAGCAATTACACACTTGGGGAAATACCTGCACTCGCTGTTACACAGCTCGTGTGCAACTTTTTAAGGCGAAGAGCTTTAAAATTATAAGGGTGACGCGTTAAGTTGATCAATCTTTTATTCGCAATATTATGTGGGTGAACGAGCCAAAGAATCTCAATGACCAAAAAGTAAGATTAAGTGGATAAAGAAGTCACTCTTGCCACATGTATAGGCATCATCTTGTAGAAAAATAGAGAGTTGGGAACGTTCTCAGATATGGCAGACAAGGAGGTTCCATAATTTCGTAGATAAAACGCTGTGCAAGTATTATATCTGATGTATCTATGTGTATCCTACTGTCATATGCTATCAAATCATAATCCTGCAGTTTGTTTATGGGAGATTCTCAATTTATTAAAGCAGACATCTCTCCAAACAAAAACGAGTTCCTTGCACCACTGAATCGAGTACACCTTGGGTGAGTTTTCTCATACGTGCCTTCCGTGGGTGGTCTCTTTGAAAGCATTGTTTTTCATTTTATTAACGTAACAAAAGGCTTACCTTAGCTTGTTTATAAGTGGGGTAGAAAAGTCTTTTTTTATGAAAAAGACTGTGAATTCATAGTATAGATTCTGTACACACCCTGCAGTTATTATCATGAGAATTCAGCTGTCAAAGGTAGCACAAAATGAGAACTGTAGAGTTCAAAAGATCTTATATGAATGTATACAGTTCTCATCATAAATTGAGCTCCCTTGATTATTATCAGAAGCAGCTTTAAATGAGGTCAGTTGGATAGAGCTTAGGAGATCTCCTCTGTTGTATGCATTTCTGATCGTGAATGGCCCTCGATGTTCTGCAAGTTGTAAGTTCGTGTCGTTTCAAAATAATCTCCTAGAGCTGATGATGTTGATTTTCAGTTAATCTTCACCGCCCTCTTACAGCTCTTTGTTCTTGGTCCTCTTTCTTTTGGTTTTTAGTATTCCTGTTATTCAGTTCTTACTCTAGATATTGTGATTTATCTTATACCAAAGATACCGTATCAATTACATCCTGGACGTTAAGAAATACGTATGTGCACAAATAGTGATGATATTTGATTTTAATCTGCAATAACTATAAAAAAGTTAAAACATTGCAAATTACCACAAGTGGAAGAACTTAATTATTGCAGCTTTAAATTAGTTGTGACCTTTTGGCTTGATCGTTACTCTGCTACACGATTTAGCAAGAAACGTGAGCGGTCGCTTCTTCATTGGTACTCTTAATCACGCCATTAAGAAAAAAAAAGTTAGGAGATTGACGGATAAGGTCCATTTTACACTGCATGCGCACGCCTAGAGTTATTTTAGACTAGTCCCTAGACATCAAGTCGTTTACCCGTCACTTTCATGTACGAGAAAAGACAGTCGTGATCTCAGCATAATGCAACTTAACATTTAAGGCGCACCTTTATGCGCTCATACTACATAAATCTCGCATTTGCACACAATGCGAACGGCAATATACATTATAATTTAATGCTATTATAAATTAAGCGTTATTATTAAATTAAAATTAACGACGCGAGTAACTTATCGACGAACTTCCCGGGTTAATCAATCTTTTTAGATAAATATTAGAAAGAACTTGCCCTTTCGGGGAGCGTTTCGTCGGTAACGCGATACTCTCACGACCGAATGGTTTTATTGATATAATTCCGCTCCACGGACTAAGCAAAATTACGTTTTCGTTTCTTTAATCTCGTCGTTATTTGTATCATCTTCTGCGTATTTCGAAACGGAATCCCAGCCTTTCGTCGACGCTCCAGCTCCAAGAGTTCGAACAGGAATGTATGTATATAAAACGCAAAGGGGCTTAGTTAAGACATGTTTATTTCAGCGTTTTCAGCAAGTGTTATAATATGAATATCGCAGGCAAAACTCCAGACGCATAACTTTCCGCTACGCTGCTCTCCTGAGGCATATTTATGCATACTGTCTCCAAACAAATTTATATTTCTTTTAGAACCTCATTAAACTTGCCGTTTTAGTTTTATCTTATATTTATATAGTTCTTGTTACCACATTCGCACTTGAGAAAAACCAAGCGCTTCCTGAAATGTTTCAGGAAAACTTTATCACCGTAAATATATTATAACCCAAAAACACGGGTGTAAACCTTCAAAACATCGGATGTTTTTTGACGGGTCAAAATCTCATAATAATTTTATATCTACGTTTGTAGGACGCCATCATGGTTTCGTATGAAATTCTAATCGGGATACTTTCCGGTTTCGATAAGCTATGTGCTTTGCGATGTGTTACTAACGTTATAAAGAGATTCGTCTTATTTAATTATACAAACACGGTCAGGACGCATCTTGTTTAAACTGTGCATTCTGATTCAAATTTATTTTCTCACAGTTCCTCGCTTTACATGCGTGACATGACAGTATTTGATACTTCTGGGTTGATTTAATAGTTCGGCTTATTTGCCTTTCCTATTATAACACTTTTTTAAAGAACCTCTTGTGTGGTCCGCTGCATCACAGCTAACACGATACGTCTAATAAAAGCACACACACACACAAATAATAATAATAAGAAGAGAATTTATGAAATCATTATGTTTGAGTTCTATTCAAAGAAATTTGTTTAATTATATATTTTTGTCCTGTACCTACTATTGAAACAACATATTGTAGTAGACCGAAAGATAATTCGAAAAAAAAACATTTTTAAATTTACCCCTGTCACCTTTTATTAACATTTAACAGAGAATCGATGGATCTTTAAAGTTGTATTGATTAAACGTCAGTGTATGTGGTAAAATAATAGATAATTATATCACGTTATATTTTTTACGTTATAAGTATAAAAAAATTATATGTTGACAGATGACAAAAAAGATTTGTCTAGAGATCGCTTGTCTATGAAACTGCATTTCTTTAGATCTCCATTTTATCGGCTTACATTGCTCGCCTACTTGTAGATAATGAATCTTATGCAGACATGCAAATGCGTATGAAATGGTGGGCGTGTAGATATATTTATAACCGGGTACATTTTTCTTTGAAGGTAGACGTCGCAGGCAATCGAACGGAAAAGGCGGAAGTCGACCTTGGACGCCTGGAATTTACACGCGCACGCACGACACTGGTGCCTCCAGAGGAAATTTTGAATGCTAAAACCGAACGCACATTTTGTAAGTTGGGAAGGAACTTAAAACTGATCGAGAAAGTATTTCTCTCTCGCCCCAAAATCGCTTCGGCGTACCCAACTTGCATGCAAACTGTGGATTAAATTTGGCCGGGCTTTGTTGGGAGCAAACGGAGAAAAATGTTTCCATTGCGGCCTATTAGGGGTAAATTAAACCCGAATTTAACTACACGCACGGAACGAAGCTTCATACGCACCGAAGATAATAAGAAAACTTGGCAAATTATTTCCCGAAAACAAATTAATGCATATTTTACGACGCGAAGGCGTTTTAAAACCGAGAACAAGTCCATTTATTTTGCATGAATACGTGTTGTGCACGGATCGTTGTAACTTTAAGTTCGCCGGTGGTACGGGAAAGAGGCGCTCATTTCAGCAGCTTATCTCCGGAGTTTTACGAAATTTTGATGAGAATTTCCGCGAAACGACTCTAGTTTGTATTGCATTTTATATGATTACCTTGGCCACTTACGTGATACCCGTTGCTTTTTACGACCCAAACCGACGACGACTAATTTATTTAAGATTCAACATCCAGGAATAATTCAGGACGCATCCGTCTCCGACTATGGATAACCCTGGCTTGGTTGTAAATCATTTCGGAAACATAATTACACTGGCGGCCCCAGAAAAACAAATCTTATTATCTCCCCTCTGCATAAGAAACGAATTGAAAGCCGGCTGAAATAATGGCCAACATAGAGATTGAGGAAAGTTGCGTATTATCCATCAAATTTGGGAGACGTTATACATTGGAGGGGTACCTGTCCTGTGACACAGCTCGGATTGCATTCACCCTCTGCCAAGCACACGTCTATCGATCAAGCACGTCATGTCAATGGAGACGTTAAAACCGGTCGTAATGCAATAAGCGATGGACATTATTTCATCACTCAATCTACATTAAACGAAAATTTTAAACCTACAGACTTACCAAATTAAGCCATCATTGAAAAGGAAGATGAAGTACTAACCTGCAAAAAAAATGACAAAATTAGAATAGGCGTAGAATTCAAAAAGTATTCGGAAGTACGTTGTCTGATGCCAAAATATCTGAGTTATTTTATATTATAGAAATCGAATGGCGGATATAAGTAACTCGATATTCTGGTTTGAACGTTTAACAATAACAGATAGAGAACTAAACACGCTATTGTCCACAATAAGTCAATACAATATCCCTCCTAGACAACGCGGGCAATTACAAGCGCTTCTGACAACCAACCATGGCCAAATTCTATTACGCTGTTTGAGAACTTCTGCTGCATTAGGTTCGACAAACAGGCGAAGTAGGTACACATACACACACAATCTAGGTGTACACAGATACGTGTCTAATTGCTAGAGTAATTCTCTATAGAAACTAATTGACAATTAATGGCTGGGTACAATTAAGGATATTCATCGGTCGCACAACGAAGTAAAACAATTTGCTCGAATTGTTAAGCGCCTGAACAATATGCATAATTAAAGGTGAGGTTCATATTAACGGTTCCAGGAAACACTGTTTCGAATGTAATCCGATTTAATTAAATATTTCTGGCTAAGCTTGCTGCTAATTTATTTATGAATTGGCGGCGATTTATTTACGCATTCCGCTCGATGTTCTCGTGAATGCTAGGCACTGTATTAACCGAAGGATTAATTACGTATACAAAGTCACGCGATACAAATACTACCTACTTCGGTTTTCGTGTTATGCACAAATAAAGGAGGATATATATGAGAGTCATCATTTTCTTAAAATAATTTCTTTCTATTGTGGTGTAATAATTTCGGTTATTTTATAGTCATCATTTTTGTTGCACGTAATTATATGAGGCTTCAAGACCCACTGTTTGTAAATCATTGGAATTAAGAGTGATTAGATAGAATGGTAATAGAAAACAAAAAGGAAAGCGGCAAAAGCAAAGGAAATGTAATAGAAGAAAACATTGTGGAAATACACTCACCGGCACAAAAAGCGACTCACTTTGAGGTTTGTGTAATTCATTGCGACAATAATTTTTTTTATATAATTTTCTACTGATAATTGTTATTTAGTGTTCTTGGTTGTTGTATATCAAATAAGGCCAAAAATAAATAAAACAAACAAGATTTTAATAAAAGTAATAAAAACTGCAAAATTGATGAAATTGTAACTTAAAGAAAAATGCAAAATTTCAATCTTCCTAATTAATTAATATCGAGTATTGCCTTGGCGAGCCTGTATTACAGCCTGCATACGTTGTGGCATCGACTCCACCAAATGCCTAATTGCTAAATTGTCAAGTTGATCCCATTCTTGCTGAAACGCCCTTGATAATTCTTCTAGAGTAGTTGGGGCGGGGACGCGAGCTCTAATATTCCTTCTCAACATGTCTCAAACACGTTCCATGGGATTCATGTCGGGACTTCTCGGGGGCCACTGCATTTGGTTAACACCAAAAGCGTCAAGAAATTCATTAACAACTCTGACGACATGTGCCCGTGCATTATCGTGCATCAACATAAAATTGTCACTAATAAAAGGGGCAAAGAGTGTCACATGATCTTGAAGAACATTTTTAATGTACCTCTGAGCGTTAATAGCTCCCCTATTTATTACAACAAGGCCTGTACGTGCGTTTGCAGATATACCGCCCCATACCATAATCGAACCTCTGTTGAAAGATAGTCTGGAAACAATATTACACTGAGAATACCGTTCGCCGGTCCTTCTCCACACTCTTCCACGACCATCTGGCGCTCGTAGGCAGAAGCGGGACTCATCAGGGAAGAGTACTTGACTCCACTGCGCCATATTCCAATGAACATGTTCACGAGCAAATGCAAGTCTGCTTATTCTATGCTGTGTGTTAAGCTCTGGACCATGTGCAGGTCTTCTCGCCATTAAATAAGCTTCATTAAAGGCTCTTCTGATCGTTCTGTCACTTACATGCACATCTTGAACCTCTGCAAGGCGATTTCTGACTTGAACAGCGGTCAAATTCCTGTTGCGAAGAACCGTTAGGATAAGAAAATGGTCACCTCTAGCGCTTGTACATCTTTAACGACCTGTCCCAGGGCGTCGATTGTAAGATTCAGTTTCCAGGAATCGCCTCTACGTTATGGAGACACATGATTGAGAAGTTCCAAGAACTTGTGCAATGTAACGTTGAGACCGACCATCCTGAATCAAAGCAATTACTCTTGGTGCATCCACTGCATTAATAGCCATGAAAACAACTTATTAATGACAAAATGTAAACAAATTATTAAATTAAGCCTTTAGGAAACGTTTGGAAAACAAAAAATCAACTGCAACACAATATTGACAATGGCGTGGATACTTTCAATAATTTATTTAAACAAGAGAATTTAGTTACCATGATGATCATGACTCTCCCGATTGAAAATGTCCTATTCACCGATGAGCAGAAAAAAAAATGGACAAAAAGTGTCCTCAGATAATTTATTTAAAAAAATAATAGTGAGTTGCTTTTTGTGCCGGTAAGTGTATAATAGATAGGGCAAAGTGCAGTTATAATACAAAAGTAGGAGATTAGACAAATGATTGATAAAGTCAATAATAAAAGACCTAACTGCATTATTAAAAACGAGTCCAAAGAGAACAAACACGAAAGCAGCAGAAGCAGAAATTTGTAGAAATAGGAAGTGGAAAGAGACTAAAGTCAGAAAACATTGGTGAATGAGTGCAGAAGGGCCCCTCTGCTTTAAATGTTGCTAATGTTTGTAAGTGGGATTTATATCTCCACTTTTCTCCTATCTTTTGTCAAATTCCAATGCCAAAAGACGGCATGGGGAAAAGAGGAAGTATAAATTCCACTTTAATATACTAAAATTGTTACATTATTTTAATTCTCTTGAAAGCTTTAACCAGTTAGCGTCAAATTGACAACTTTCTCAAAGAATAATTTTTATTTGTACATAGCCCTTTATCATTAATAGAATTGCCCTAATTCTTTGGCAAGTCCAATTCAGTACAAGTTTGTTAGAGTGATATCTAGTCTGGATGACAGGATTCCGTAAAAGTGAAAAAAATCGTAAACTGAAAGTATTAGAAAAAAACAGGATCGTCATATCTGTTCTTTTAGGTTGAATATCTCTTTTATTTTCAAGGTTTATTTTATTTATTTCTTCTGCACTTAACGTGTTTATTTGTATAATCACATGAAAATCAGAATTAATCTTAGTCCACTTCCTGAAGGCGGCATGATTAATTAGTGTTTTAATGGTTTTGTGTTGACAGTCTAAGAAAACAATTCTGTAAAGTGAAGCCAACATTTTTACATATTTCTGGGCGTGCATGAGACAAAGTAAGTAATGATAAATAACTTTCTGCAAACCTTACAACACAGATGTATTCACAACGCAAAGCGCAAATTATTATTGATGGCGCAGGAATTGCGACAAGTCGACGGGTTATTTTAATGTTTCACACAAAACGACAGTCCTAATCGTGCAATTCCGTAGATGAGTATATTAATCCTGAGGGAGCACCTGTCTGGGAGTTAACCCACTTCTAGAAATACCGCGGCCGGGATAGTAGACAGAAATAACGCGACATACCGTTGACAGGTGGATTGAGGGAGGCGGGCATACACAACAGATTTATGCACTGGTATCTGGATGGCTGCGGTTAGCTTTAAAGCGATGTACGCCAGCATATTTTCACAAATGCAAATGAAATAATAAACTTCATCGACCGTGCGCTCGTAATCTCCATTCCAATAGTTTAACGAAATTATTATAAAACGAACCATAATACAGTCGAATAAAGCCGGATTATTTGCAGATAATTCTCATTCATTCCAACAAATTTGTGCTAAATTATTAACGCTTATAAACACATACCTTCGCCAAACGAACTTAGAGTTGTCACAAAATTTCATATTTTAAAAGTGTTTCCCGAGTTTATAAATGACCGAAGGAGCGAGTCATGCTTCAATCTGCACTCACATATCGCACAGACCGACCTCTTCAAGTGAAATAACCGCACTCGAAACTTACATTTCAGTCGAGTACTGCGTTTTTACATTTGAGATTTTCAGGCTATTTCATAAATAGTTCGTCAAGAATCTTTAAAGCTACTTTGTGTTATTTGGATTTTTTCAGAATAGGAATTACATCATTTTATTTGTATTTCGATAATACAAGAAGTCAACAAAAGAACGTCAAGAAAAAAAAAAGAAGACAAGAAGTTTGATTTTGGTCGATCATGTATAGTGACAATACGTGAATCAAGTCCCTAGACACTAATTGATGATGCAGTTTTTCACCCAAAAACGAAAAAGCCGAAAGATATTCTTGAATGCATGATGATAGTTTGCCTTGATAATTTAAATGGAAAAAGGATTTTTTGAGGCGACCCTTAAAATGGAAGAAACTTGGACGCAGTGCAGTTGATATTTCCATTTTTGGCGATAGAAAAAAGATGTGGATAAATAACCTATTTGAAAGATTATGGATTTTTTTTGTTAAAGAATGTGTTTTAAAAATGGTTGCTTCAAGGAAAAGAAATTCCTGTGAACATAAAAAAAGAGGAAGTTGCTATTGGGGGATGTTGATTACAATAGCTCCATCCACCTTAATTGTGACCTAACGTCCCTTCGGATTATTTTCTGCCATCTTAGAGGAAAGCAGAAGAAATCAAGGTTGCAAAGATGATCTGATTTATATCTCAGTGCATGTCCAGACTTTGAGTCGAGATTCTTAATACTTGTTAAAATACAGAGATCTCGACTTTTATGAATCTAGCTAGCACTAGGACGTGATTTATAATAGGCGGCCTTCTGAGGATGACGTGCTATTTTCTAATAGCATCAAAGGAGTAATGGAAGTACTGTAGAATATTTTAATAAGAACTTACACACGTGAAACTAATCCATTTGGAAGCTTGAAAGATTTCAAAGTAACGAAGCGTCAGTAACCGCATTGAATTTCCTTTCTAAAAAATGTAAAAATTGTAAATCTTATGAAAAAAGTTTAAGACGGTTACCGGATTTATATTCTAGGAACTAAAGTGATTTTCTGACCCACGTAATTGACAATAATAACAATTTCCCAAATAAAAGTAATCATCTTATGCAAGTCTTGCACATTT
The DNA here is from genome assembly GCA_039766575.1 of Serrognathus titanus. Classification (NCBI taxonomy): domain Eukaryota; kingdom Metazoa; phylum Arthropoda; class Insecta; order Coleoptera; family Lucanidae; genus Serrognathus; species Serrognathus titanus. The sequence goes on along the minus strand of CM077914.1, from coordinate 46,643,346 downwards.
CAATTCAGAACACGAGCGGACGTGCTTTGAATAACGTTGAAATTATGTATATTCGATGCAATCACAACAGCAGAATTGGTGTCTAAGCTAGAACAAAACTGTGTCTTGTAATTTACATTTAATTTAAATTTCAAAACCTGACAATTTTATAATATAAACAATTTTGTATACTATTTTGTTATTGCTCTCAAAATTCACTACATTTTTATGTTGGTAGTCTGCTTTCAGCACAAGCTTTTCATGGATTTTCTACCTAAGACTAAACAAGAAATTTAAAACTTTCAGTATCGTATTAAACGATTGGTTTGAAATATTGACTATAAAGTCTGCTTTAGACTACCCTATTTTTTTGTACAAGATTTCGTTTTTCTTTTTGAACAATTTAAATAGTGCAGTGTCAAAATTAGATTATCTGAAAAAATAGAACGTGTTATATCTTCAAATTCTTTCAAATGTTTTTGTAAAAAATGAACTGTCTTCTACAAAAAGATAGGATAGTGTAATATACTTGAGAAATAAAAATACATTTCTATAAGATCCTGAATAAATAACTTGCAAGTTTTTCACGTGGAGATTATTTTTGCTCACTCGTGCTAAAATTGTGAAAATATCCGAAGTTTATAAATGTACGTGGAAGTTAAATTAAAATTAAAAGTTAAATCTTGGAGCTCGCAGGTTAAAGTCGATTCAACTCAATCTTAATTATCACAATTTTATTTGTCAGCTTCCTGAAAAAGAAATAAATTGTGATAAGATAAAAGTGAATCATAAAGTGCAAGAATAAATAAAACCTGGCACAACGTTCAAAGAAATATTGTGATAGTTGTAAAACTAAAAAGGAGGAGAAAGTTTTTATGTTTATAAATAACTGACGAAGCAACATTGTATCAACTTAAATTTATAGTATGTGTAACTGAGCCAACAAAGTAAGTGATCATTTCGCTTGGACCGTGTCAAATACACTAAACTTTATTTATAAACTGCTTTCCGCCCGCTACTAATCTCCAGAAAATGCAGTCCGTAATTTAGAAATCTCTAAAGCTGACTCTCGCGAATTTCCCCGCTTATGGTCTCAGCTTTTCAGGGATTAGTCAGAAGTAATATACTTCATCTTCTTATGCAAATGCTCGCCAACATCTAACTGCCTTTCGTAATTTTCTAAACGCGCGCCCAAGTTCAAAGGAGCACCGTTTAGCGAATTAATGCCCTCAATTTGTTTCGCCTCGCCGAGTAACGTGTTCTCATGTGTTTAGGCCAGAATTATGCCCGCGATAATTAATCTATTCAAATGAAAATGAATATGAAATCGTCCCTTTATTAAAAAAAAAAGGAGACCGCTTATTAAAACCCGACACTGATGGCTCCAACGTGATAGTCCAATTAGAAAAGCATCGAATTCATGATTTCATAAAATATAATAATATTATCACTTTTAATAATGCAGTCAGTAGTAGATTTGAATATATTAATTTGCTGGCATAATTTAACAACTATTTCTCTCAGTGAAGTTCAAATACATGTTATTTAAATTGCTGATGTATCAAAACATAAAGAAATAATAAAATATTTTGATAATCAGAGAAATTAAAGTGAATTTATATTAATGTATAATATTTAAAATAAGTGAATGCAACCATTTGTATTCAGTATTTGCGTTACAAGTTTGATTTTTGATATAACTTTTTTAATTTCTCTTGGTTACTAACTTCTTATTAATTAGTGCTTCCGAACATTTGTAAAAAAACATTATATAATAAAAAAAAGCAATATTGGACCTAAAAATCTTATAAGTTCTACTTGAGGGAATGATTTGCCATGATCAGAGGTATGATCTATTCACAAGATCGATACAGGATCCAAACTGAGGTGGGATTAGTGTCTCACCTAAAACTGAGTCAAAGGTAACATTGCCAAGAAGTTTCTGTTGCGATGATATAAACCACAAACACGTATTCCTAAAAAGTCATGGGCATTCTCAAATCTTCTCCAGATTTAAATTTTTTTTTTGTTTGATTCTGTTTGTCCTCTTTTACAATACTTTGTTTCCTTCCCTTTAGTTTTCCTCCTTTCACGATCGCTTTTCTTTTTTATCCTCATGCATCTTATCACATACTGATGGAGAAGTCAATACTATTGCATGTTGCTTTCTTACAGTCTCTTCTGGTTTTTGTAGAATTGGAGGAGGTGATATATCCTCAAATGATGAGCTATTGCTGGAAGAACCATTAGCTGACTCCAGTGTGGCATTAAGCGGTGATTCATCTGCCGGTGGGAAATTTATATTGTGGTCTGAACTTGTAGATGTTGAAGGCACACCTTGGTCTGAACACCTAGATGTAGTAGGAACACTGGGATCTAAATTTCTAGATGTTGAAGGCACACCTCCATCATGATCTGAAAGTTTAGATGTTGAAGAGACAGGCATACTACTTCTATCTGTTGAACTACTGATAGCGAATCCTTGTTCAGGGATGGCGTTACGATCGTAAGGATACAACCCACATGCTTTGAATCCAGACGTAGCATTCTGTACAGTAGCTGCCTTACCCCATGCTGAACCTTAAAGTGTTCCAAACTGAAGGTTTGTAACTTTCCTTCCACAATAATTAGTCATCCAGCAGCTCATACAATACCGAAAGAAACATTTGAGAAACGAGCGGTCTAGCGGTTATAACTAATGAGTGGTGTGACTAGGAAAACCCACCCAAATTACGTATTTTCCAGCGGAAAAATCCAGAACAGTCTGAAGCATGTCCATCTAATATTAGTAACACCTTCCCACTCTCTTTTCTGGAAACAAAATGATTTCGGAGCCAATCCAAGAAAATTTCAGAATTCACACAGGCATTTTAACTTGCCTTCATTTTAACTTTCGAACCAGGAGGAAATCCACCTGTAAATTCGGACTTACTTCTTAAATATACAATAAGGAGCAAGAAAATTGCCTACTGCGTTGCAGCAAGCCAGAAGGCTAATTGTCTCCCCTTTTTCCGCTGAAGTGATATGGTGAACTTCTTTGGCACCTTTCGAAGCAATGACTCTACCTGGACTATTATTTAATTGAAAACCTGATCCAGGAAATTCTGCATTATTCTATGTATGTGGATATTCCACTTTTAAAATTAAACAAAACGAGAGCCTCTTCTGGTAAGATTCATGTTGGCACTTCTGCATCTTCCTCTTACTAGAGATAACGCGACCAGAGGTTCGTGATACGTAAAGCCGAATATATTTGCAAAGCAAAAATAGAAAAATTATTTTAAAAATATCGTACAAAAGATACAAAAAAATTTGTCCCAATGCCTTCTATAAACACAAAGCAAGAGTTCTTAAGTTAGTTACCTTTAGTTAGGAGAAACAAGAAGAAGAAAATCGTTTGAGCGTTTTTCTAAAATGAGTTTACAGACGCATATGTTTTTTCAGTACTTAGTTTCGCATGGCAGAAATTTCCTAACGCTTGAGGACTCAGGATAGACGTGGAAAATTACAGAGTTCTTATTTATTACAGAGATAATAATAATAATTATAATAATTAGCGAGTCTTTAGAGTTTCCGTTGTTTCCGTTCCGAATGCTTCCGGTGCACATCTGTTGCATCTGGAACTTGTCTTCGTTTCTATGTACGATTAGGTTCAAACTTCTGTAGTTGTTAAAGTAATACAATTCTTACCAGTTATAAAAAAAAGAAAAATTGCGCGAAGAAAATACAAAAATCGTCTTTTTTAAGTCGAGATGTAACCATATTACCCAGTTTTATAGAAAAGCTTTAGCACGGTGGTAACATGTCAACATGAAGACGCAATGGTGGCATGGAAAAGCAACCAATTGATCGATTGCATGTAAAATAGTTCGTGTAAGCTCTATTCATCCAATTTAAGATACCATGAAGGCGTTTATTAGATATTTGGCAATAAAAGAGAAAATGTGTTTCGTTTGAAATCAAGAGCGAAAAATAACATAAGGAATACAACAGATACTAGATAAATAGACCAGGATGTCATAGCAAAACCTTTAGAAGTCCTTGCAAAAAGAGAGCTATGGAACCTTTGTTGCCTTTGAGCAGGTGTACTAAAAATTACGACATAAATTGGCAAATTCAATGAAAAATCGCAGACAGGACATATTCGTACATCTTATGATGCCTCTCGAAGACTTCAAGATGTAATCAGTGAAAGACCTACACCGGTTGGTACAGGAGACCTGTCGCAATGAATGGTTGCGCTAATAGAACCAAGCACAATAAGCCTAAATGGCTGCGGTGCCTCCGGTGTAATTTATGCAGACGGGTTTTGATTAAAAAAAAAGTTGAAATAAAAGTTGATGAGTTTAGTGATTAATTTCTACGAGTTAAGATTTGTCCGTTGAGTGAAATAAAGACATTTGGCATGTGTTTGGTTTTCGAAATAAGTATAAAATTTATTGCGTTACTTATTTATGACACCATCTGTTCGGTGGCACGTTTTATGAAAGCAGTAAAACTGATCTAAGCGATTTACATACCGGCATTGTCTGTACTCGATCAAAAATTAATTGCCAGGTCTCGCATTTTGCGCTGCTTAATAAGAAGAAGGTGTTGGCCGTAAATTTCAATTAAAACGTGTCTGGCCAGATCCGAAACGATAGGCTTATACGGTTTATACGGTGGGATTGCAATTTCATCGGGCCGAGGACTTTTATTAAGGCCGAAGTCAACACACATTACCAGGGCGTAATGAAAATGTTTTACGACTCACGCTGATGTAAGAAACCCCGATCTCCAATATTAATGAGGATTATTTTGTAACAATTACACGCCTGAGGTTAAGGCAATTTAATCCACTGTTTTAACTGAACGCCTGTCTTCTCCAAAATCGAGCAGTGTCTAATGAATATAAGATGAAGTGCTAAAAGCTGTTGAGTTTTATTTGTTGTCTGAGGGTTAAACTGCGGGTAGATGTGCCAATAGTAACAGGGCCGCAAGTGTAGAGGTTGGGCAAACGCGATTAGCCCTGCGAAAACCCGGTCGTTCGGTATTGATCTTATTAAGCTAATCAAATCCGTACACCGTTACGAGTTAAGCCGGAATCTCGTCATTGAGATCTGAGTCTGTAAGCTAGGGAACCGCTCCGGAACAACGGGCACATTACGCGATTGACTTTATAGACTAATCATGCAAATCAAATTTACATGGGTTTCTCATATTCCGTTCGCTTACGCAGTATCTTCTTATACCCTATCAGCAATATCATCTCCCCTCAAGTGCTAGCACGCGAAAAAAAAATATTCAACCCTCGCTTTATTTTTACCGAAATTCGTTCTTAAATGATTTCCGTTGATGTTCTACTGCGCAAAAAATTAGTTTACTGTTACAGAAAACCTTAGTAGTTTTGACGCAGGAGAAGCCAATATCCGGACGAAAATCATTTCCGCAGAAACTACACATTTGCATGTCGCTCGAACGGATCGGTATCTCTTTCATATGTTAAACTAATGACTTGAAATCGTTAATTAATTTTACGGAGTCCTTCTCCAGTTACAAGTTAATAATTATCGCTGCAATTAAGTTTATGTTTATTAAGTTTCAGATAAATTATTTCGTGGCAATTAAATCATTCACGGTTACTTATCTTGTCGCTTTTAAACTCCGGGTTTTAATAGTCTATCTCCGGTTTAATAAAACTGCCCTAGAACGTCACCGACGCGACGGAAGGGACATGTTTACACACGATTTAAATTAATTAATAATACTTCCTATTCATATTAATTACTAAACTACAATTCGTTTCTGATTATTTTTTTTTTCAACGCGTCTCATCATTTGAAACTCTAAAATGAAAACAGACTTAACAAAAATATATATAAAAGAAACAATGAGTTATAAATTACGTAAATAAATGGTAACATAAATTACCCATTGCACCTGTTATACTAAAAGTAAAAAAATGTTATGTCTTATCTTACTAATTACTTTAATTTACTAAATATAAAATAAAGAAGTCTTTAATTACAAAAAAGAAAACCATAAAATAAATTTAAAACGACAATCCAAAAATGGTAAACGTCATTTACTTGTAAAATTGAATTATCATTTATGCCCACGTTAATACACCCCCAGTAATTTCTCAAGCACGTACCCGATCTCCCTTCTTTATCACGTGACTAAGTCCGCTCATCTTGTCGCCACCATTATCTAACGCCCCCAACATAAAATATAATAAGGGCACAACTATTATTTTCTGTGCGCTTTGCTCGGTAACACTCCGCAAACTGAGGGGAAATGTCATTCCGAGTAGATACGGCTCGCAATTACGTCGTTGTGGTGTGAACGCACTGCTTCCAGGATAATAAACGACACCGGATATTTAAGCTCGCCATTCATGTAAATATCTATGCTTTGTCGATGCGTTCGTCGCCTTTCAGCGGCGCTCGATCCGCTCCTGGAATGCGGTCCGAAGCAATTTCTTTTTGCAATGATCCACCAGCTGCCGTCTCGATATATATATATATAATTGGGTCGCATTCCGGGCTTTAAGTGTTATGTCAAGATTATTCGCGTTTGTTCGCTGACCTTAAAACGTTATTGATACGCCCTGACCTTCAACTGCAAGATGTGACAATGTAATCATAAATTGTACCCAAAATAATTTGGACAGCGTCCAATTCTGAATATCTCTTAGAGTTTATAAAAGAAATATCTCTCTCTTGGCATGAAAGAATTATGTCGTAGCACTACAAAGCATTCTTACATGATTCTGTAAAAAATTATCAGGGAAAAAAACGTCTTCATTTAAGCAGAGGAAAATTTTTCATATTTTTTCTACATGCATTTAAATCTGGCGAAGGTTATTCTTTCTATTATTTTTTTCTTCAGTCAGAATAACCAGAGGATCGCCACAGTCAAAACGACTATGATATTTCTGGGAACAGGGATGTAACATTTTTAAAATTCTAGGATTGTCAATCGTGTAAAGGCACATTGATATTAATTATATTACCAAAAAAGGTCAAGTACAAAAAGGTTCCAAAGCAAAACTCGATGTGTTTTGATCTGAAAAATTTTCATTTGAAAAGGATCTGAATTACAATATAGACAAAATTGTCCTTTTTTTTTAAATGTGGACCAAAAATAAAAAGTCCCTCATATACTTTAGTGCTACTATTGCGCATCCACACATTCAGTCTTTCTTTTCAAGAAGTATTTTCAAAATTAGTAATTTTTTTGCATAAAAATACGTCGAATTATAAGAAAAACACAATTTATTCATTTGTCCCCAGATTTTCAAATTGGCCTTTTTTTGATACGACTTTGAATAATAATAATAAAGCATTCCTAGGATTTCAATCATACCAGAAGTTATATTAGTTAATTTCATTGAACAAAGTTGTTATTTAGCAGTGACATCAGCAAAATAATAAAATTTGTATCAAAACATAGAGACTGAGATTCTACTTAACCATTCGCCTTTTCAAAAGCTGACAAATCTTCCATCCATCAAGAAAACGGTCCACAGAGTTTCTTCTTTTCAATATCTTCCTACTTCCTAAATATTTCTTGATATAGATCTCTTGTGATGTTAATTATTAGGGTATACTGATGACACGCTTAGTAGAGTCATCTAAGGAGATAAGTAACCCATTCAATCGAAAAAGGAAAGAGTTAAGTCGGTATTCCTTACTTCTTATGTGTGAAGTACTAAAATCTTCTTGTATTTTGATGTTAGTTTAAAGTATTAGATTTCGTACGTGAAGTGGCTTTTGTAAATATATGTGATTAGATATGATTGTACTTCATGGTAGTCATGATACTAAAACTGTACACGGGGAATATTTGTGCTTTGCAGTATGTTATGTACACGATTGTAAACTCTTCAGCACTAACTCCTACTAAGGTGTCAGCTTTGTAATGAGATTTATGCGGGAGGCGTAGCAGCATGCTACTCGTTTATTTATATAAGCGAAATTGTATTTAACTGTGATTGGTATGGACACGATACAGAGGCAATATCTGTGTGTGCCACGAACACTAGCGTGTTGAAGTGGCGTTACTTTGATGCGATCGTAGGTGTCGGGGTTCGATCCACAAAAGAGACGGAGAATGTCCCAAGCAAATAAGTAAACAGAGGTTACCTAGCCCGACCATTATAGAATCATTACACAACAACAGTCTGTAGCATATTTACATTCATGCATATGAAACAGCCCTCGGAAACAATCGAGTGACGACGGCCAGGAACGTTCTCCGCAATACTTACTCTTGCTTCGAGAGCAAATATCGCTCGGCGGATAAGATTCAATTAGGGCGAGACTAATTGGACCGCGGAGGCCGCCGCAGCTTGCAGAAATAATTTGAATATAAGCAATATTTAATGTGAAGATATTTGCTTTTATAATAAAGTGACTCTCAGAAAGTAGCGGAACCGAGAGCGAAAAGCGCTGGGGCGTTGGGGCGGGAAAAAGGGATGAAATTTATATCACGATTATGGTTTCGGGTTCGTGCTTATATTGCACCGCGGCCCGGCTGTTCATATTCATAAACACTGTTGCTATATTAACTTAATTATGCGAACACAGGGTCGCCTGTATGGTGCTCGCCCTTCCGGCAAAACTAACACTACAAATAACGGCCACCGCACACCAACACGCCGTAAACCTGAATTCAGCCGACGGTCAAGTGACACCTATAAATTTTCGAGTTTATATTAACATAGAATAACAGCGCCGAATAAATCTTTAATAAACCAGAAATAGATTTACACGACCACCTTTTGATATGTTACCTTGTAGCACACATGCAAAACCGCAATGACGTTGCACAAACCGGAATGCATGCAAGTCGCACCTACATGCTTCTAAAATTTCATGGCACAACAAGCTTGCAAGTTAATAATTAATTAAAATTGTAGTTTTAAGTGATTATACAATGCAATTAAGTTTTCTTTTAAAAAAAATAATGTAGAGAATAAAGTGAAATTTTTATAATAAATATTCATTTAGCTTAACGAAAAGTAAACATTTGCAAAAGACCGGTGCGCAATATGAAAACGAAATAGCTAAAGTTGCTTGAGCACGCGATTTTTGCTGTTCGATTTCGCAAGCAAATAAACAAAATGCATTTCGGATGCAGCAGATGTCGTGAACGCAAGCTACTATTACGGTAACTTTAGCGCAATGCAGAGTTTTTGCAGGTAATGCAAGTTCAAGTATTCTAGAAGTTAACTTATTTCATACCGTGATAAGAATTCAACGTACACGAATTTCCTCGTCACCGAAGCATGGCGCAGGAAGGGGGAAGGAGACCTGCTAAATAAAACACGACAACCAATTTCGAAAAGTTGGGGAAAAATTGCACGAAAGCGTGCCGTTTTCGCAAGTGTTCGTAAATAGGAAATGCGATCTATAAAACGGGACTGGTTCGAAAGATTATTTCTGTTACCTACACATAATGTAAAAGTCGAAAAGTTTACGAGATATTCCGCATATCGTGCACGCCGCCGCCTGTTACCAGCTGAACTCCCGACCCCCATCTTCTTTAAACTGCGTAATTATTTCTGTAATCTAACTGTCTATCTCTTTCAGCCGAGTCAGTTCTTGATTTACTGCCTTTCGAAATAATTATAGTGGACCCAGAAAATTCGTCGAAACTAAATTCAAAGTTGAATCGAAAGAAAAACGTTCATTGTCGGAAGGCCGAGGATATTACAAAGGCGAACTCTATAGAAAGATGGAACTAAAAGCGACGTGGCAACACATCCTCTTAGGGTTCGATACTGAGGATAATGCAATTTGATTCCTCTACACTATTCACGTTTGAAAGGAAGCCGGGGTGGCTAGGGAAAGCGGGCAACTTCGGCAACATATGTTTAGAAAACTGCCTCGAGTTTCTCACCGTCGCGACGTAAACTCCACTTTTATGTTAAACATTAATGATATATCTCAGGCGTGTATTATCAATTTTATGTAGGGGGGTTTCCGTTAGATTTGATAACAAAACCTCATACATCAATCGGCTTATCGCCGCTGCTCGATACCAACCCCTACGTCGGAATACTTATTCCTGGAAGAATTTCAAAGATATCCAAATCTTTCCAAAGAAATTCCAAGAGCGTTGGGGACTAAATACGTAGAAGATATATATAAAAAAAAAAGCATTTTCGTATTACCACCCAGAACACTCAGGGTTAAACAAAGCTGTTTGGCCGATCAATGAGATAGCATGTCGAGGGGCAATGCTATATATGGGGTCGAAGACGACAGCGACGGCGGGCGTCTAGACTCGTGGACGCCAGGGCGGAGCGCCTAGGAAATACCACTATGCCACTGGGTCATAGTTAGGGTGCTCCGCCCCGTAACGAACATATGATAACGTTAATCTGATGAAATTTTGCAGTTATCCTCAATAGCCACTTATAATACTATAATAATAGGGCTATAGAAAAATTAGCATTAATGTAGGTAGTCTAAATTCGTAGGAGTTATATTCAAACCAGTGCAACCTTCAAATAGGATTAATTTTGCTTTAAATCTAATATTTTTTAACATTTTGTAGCATTATTGATTTCTGACTGCTACCAAACATATTGATGATTTTCTAACATCACCTTTATTTGTATAATTATATTTACTGATCCTGTTGATATATTGCCAGTTTTGTGAAAGTACTGAGTTGACTTTCTATAAGTGCATTTAATAAAGAATGAGTTTTGAACAGTCAAAGACAAAAAACATGCCAAATCATTTGTAGTACCTTTCTTGATTGTGAATGGAGTCAAAAATGTTTAAAATTGGAACGACTTTACAATGCCAGGTCAAAGTATTTTTCAATTCAGTTCTATTTTGACGGATTCAAGAAAGAAAACTAAGGAACTAGAACTCATAATCTCTATTTTGAAATACATTCAACATTTAGTCAAGTGTACTGTTGAAAGGAGCTTAGTAGTTGCAACTAGTTTCCTCTTCACTGGAGATGATCATTAAAGATAGGCCTTTTGGTTGCGAGGATAAGTATCACTTTGTGATAACATTTTTAAAGAAAACTGTTAAAAAGTAAATACATACAATCCTTACGAAATTTTCTTTCCCATTACAATTACGCTTGTATTCATGGTATCTCCTTGATTAAGGAACCCCTTAGAAAGGGTATGATTATGAGACAGCTGTCTTATATAATACCCATTCTAAGAGGTCCCCATGAATATGGGCATTCGACTTGCCATATTATTTTCCTGTATTTATATTTTGAAAGGACATTGGAATTATAAGGTTGTAAGGATCACGTAATTTGTAGGCTCTCAATTAATTAAATTAATTAACAATGCACTGAAAAGGCTTTATAAGACCTTCCAACAAATCAAAGAGATCTCTTAAAATCAGGAAAATTTTCCTTCTTGATAAGAATCATTATAGATTCCAATATTAAACGGAAAATCTCGCAAGTTTTGGTTAAGGTAGAATAAATACTTAGTTTGCGTACTTAAGTCAACAATAACATTATAAAATCATGTTTTCTTGCCAGATGAAAAATATAAAAATTAATTAAAATTGTGTAACTGGCAGTATAGAAAGCGTTAGGCCGAAATACATGTATAAACTCTTTCCTAACGCTTTCTATACTGCCAGTTACACAATTTTAATTAATTTTTAATAACATTATAATAAGGAATAATGTTGGTGGCCATTTAAAATATGATGTCTTGAAGAATGTATACTTTCCTTCGCTCTACGTCTTCACCACTGTACAAATTGGCATAGATTTATGGATAGAATCAATTAGAATTTAAAAATATTGCTCAGCCAACAAAAATAAACGAAAAAAAAATCCAAATAAAAAGCATTTGAACAGAATGTAATTTTTCTGTTGAGTGAATTTTCATAGTGTAATGGAAGGCCGCTGATGTATTTTGCATGAGGTTGCCTATATTGGCAAAAGCATTAATCAAATTCAAAACACACACGCATCTCTCAAAATCTATGATGTAAACAAGGAGGCTGTTTGACGATCTTGGCGTAGAGCCCCGCTGTCGATCCGTCAGTGTCAATCCTAATCTCACGTTGCTCCCTCCGTCTCTCTCCACATTCAATGCGCCGGAATTTTTAAGCCACAAAGCAAGGGCGTGCATCCTGCGGTCATCTAATATTTAAATTCGGGTCAGAGATTGATTCGGCGTATAGTGTTTCCTCCTTAATGAATTGCGAACGCCGACGACAATTTATTTATACAGCTTTGTGCTCTCGACACGGCGGGGCTGCGATATCAGGTTTTAATTTAGCGCATCGTTAGCGAACCTCATTCACAACAGACCGGCGACTAATTGATTGCCGATCCATCATCTTGTCAACTAAAAAGATAATTTCGATCACGTCAACCCTGAGTATATTTTCTCGGGAAGCGCATTTTCATAAATGAAATTGCCGGTGACGTAAGAAAGAAAGGGGGGGTTCGGCTGCAGCTTTGTAGCTTTCGACGGCCGACACACCGCTGTATTTATTCCCCTAGCGGTTTACTCCGTCATTCAAAAGTTTCGTCGGTTTATTCGAAAACGTGTTTTCAAGTCGCAGTCTTAACATTTATTACAAACGGTCTTATTTATTATTGTGGCACACGTAAACGGAAACATTTCATAAAAGACACTTTCAATATTTATTCTTTGTTTTCAACTTCACTTACCTAAAACGTTCCGAACGAAAATATTAGTCAGTAATTACATGGAGACGATTGGTTTTATAACACATTCCAAATTATGTCTAGCGGATTAAGTAGAAGCGCCAGAGATTATTAAAGAATCAATAAATAAACTCCTTGGTACACAAAGAAAAATATCAGTACGTAAAAAATGAGCGAATTGAAACAATGGAGGAATCAAGTGGGTGTTACTAACTTATTGAACGAACACCAGTCGGTCGGGCGCCAAGCAATCGTAGACTTGTAATTACGGTTTTACGGTATGATCGTATGGAATTCAAACAAATGAATACGTAATGGTTATTATGGCGGCGACCAATTTTCTTTGCTTGAAGGAGAAGAGAATATTACGTGTTCAATTTAATGTTACGTTTTATGAACCACTTACGTAAGTGTCCATGTCGAAGATTAAGAGCTAAATATAAGAAGGTTTAAAGAACGTCGGGATATATGTATTTACTACAGTTAGATTAAAAGTAATGTCTCCCAATAAAAAGTTAAATTGTGGCCTAATCACTTCTGATCGCTGCAAAGAGTAAGCAGACAGGCATGCATCGAATTCTTGTCGATGTTTGTTTCATCGGCTGCTTCTTATGGCGATTAGAACGAATAAGACCACGTATTTACATTGGAGAGACATTACTTTTAATTCTGACTGTACGTATTAAATAAAATAGTTTATACATAATATACAGAATATGACCAAAATCACCTTTTGACAGTTTTTTCAGTTGTCCAAAAGTCATACTCAGCATGGGAGGGTAAATTTACCCTTGTTTCTTGAAATGTACTTAAATATTCTTATAAAGTCAGAATTCTGTAATTTAAATCGTTTTCACGTTGAAGAAACTTTTTTCTCCATTTCATTTAAATTGTGAAGATACCTCATGTAGTTCTATCATTCTATAGGACTATAGGTCATAACTGGAAGTTATTTTAAGTCCTCATCTTTGTTAATCATGCCAGTTTTTATCTTTTCATTCTAAGGACTTGGTTTTCGAGCCCACTACTACTGGACTACGTTCCCTTCATACTTCTACTGATGTAAATTTAGTTTTGAAAAGCTATGAGACGTCTATTTCTTTTCTGGATTAGTTCTGCTTTCTGCTTTGAAAGTCTTCTGTAAAACATTTAGAATCTCAGTCTAGGCGGAAGGTAGAATCTCAGTCTAGGCGGAGGCACTGCATTAAGAAAGTGTCCTGTAATCAACATTTTTCGATATTCTAGGAACAAGTGCAAAACATCATCAGAATGATATGAAAGCAATAAAGTGGATTCACTTGATTCACTAACAGAAAGGCATTTATTTAGATAATCAAACTACAAAAATTCTAATCTTCACCCTTAGGGGAAATCATGATAATTATGGAAAGAATAAAACTTCGCTTTTTGGAAAGTTGTTTTGATTGAATATAATTGTTATTAGTAAATTTGTGCAAATCTTAAGTTTTTTTTCTTGATGCTAAAGTCCTTGCCATTTGCAAATTAGAGCTATGGTGGCCGATGGGGATTTGCGTGATATTCTGGATCACCTGTATTCTATTGTATTTTTAAAATTTTTCCTCTATTACTATTACTTAATGTTACTTTATCTTACATGTCAGGGACATGCTTAAACTCTTCTTCAACGCTTTTGTCTTAGTTCTGGTCCTTGAAGTGGTTACTTTCCTTACCTCAGTGACAACCCGTGATTCAAAAAAAAAAAAAACTTGAGTGCCATAATAAATACCAAACTAGAACAATTCTAATCTTCTCCCTTAGGGGAATCATGATAATTATGGAAAGAATAAAACTTTGCTTTTTGGAAAGTGGTTTTGATTGAATATAGTTGTTATTAGTAACTTTGTGCAAATCTTAAGTTTTTTTCTTGACGCTAAAGTCCTTGCCATTTGCAAGTTAGAGCTACGCTGGTCGATGATGATTTGCGTGATATTCGGGATCACCAGTATCTTATTGCATTTTTAAAATTTTTCCTCTTAACCATTACTTAATGTTACTTTATCTTACATGTCAGAGACATGCTTAAACTCTTCTTCAACGCTTTTGTCTTAGTTCTGGTCCTTGAAGTGGTTATTTTCCTTACCTCAATGACATAAACTGTGATTCATAAAAACTTGAATGTCATAATAAATACAAATAGATATAACGTGAATGTCTGAGGTACCACAATTGGTGACACTTCAAAATTACATTTGTCAGTTCTGTCAGAATTTAGTTTTGATTACTCTTTCACATTTCAACGTTATGCTTTTCACTGATCACCAAAAATGCTCTATGTTAGAAATATATATTTTAGAAACAGTAAAATAATTGATGTTTTGTGAATTTAGTTAACACATACCGGATTTGTAGATTTGGTATAGTTCTAACATTCAAACTTTATATTTAGACATACGTAATTTTTTTTGCGGCACTATTTGATGAATGATATATGTTAGTATAAATTTGATCATAATCTTATAGAGTTTGACTTTACTCTAGTGCTTGCATTTTTAGTTCCTCACAATGCACCAATTGCACCAACGCATCCTGACAGATGTGAGACTAATTTGGTAGCTGCTGACGTTAATTTTTTAACTAGTCGAATATTATCATCTATTTCTCTACAACACCATCTTCATCTAGATCCTTAAAAATACTTTATCTGCTTTGTAGATATCTCTTTGCCATCACCTTCAAGTTGTTATTTTCTCACCTAACAGACTTCCTCTATCTATATTAATTAGAGATAAATAATTAATTAGTTCTTTAAATTATATATGTACAGGATGCTGCATTGATGAGCGAAACATAGGAAATCCTATTTAATTTCAAGATGTTCAAATATTGGCTTCCTTAATTATTTTATAGCAAAATTATATGTAGGTTTTTTTAAAGTACTCTTCAAGGTGAACCCGTTTGTGCAGTTTGAGAATTCTTCATTTGCTCAGTTCCAAAGTATTTTAAAAAGATTCAGTAATTATATTCAATTTATCAGCACGGGCTTGATCAGTGAATGTGAAAACTTGATAGATGATTGATAAATCTACTCGTTTCTAAAAAAGACTGATAGAAAAGCCTTTATTTTCATATTCACTGATCAAGGCCGTGCTGATAGTTCGATATAAATTGAATTGAGTCTTTTTAAAATATGTTGAAACTGAGCAAATGAAAAACTCTGAAACTACACAGACAGATTCATCTTGAAGAGTACTTTAAAAAACTTAAATGGAGTTTTGCTATAAAATATCAATGTAGCACCCTGTACATCGCAGCTTCTTATAGAACTTTTCAGAACTATCTCTTTTGTTTGATGTAAGGTTTAAAATTCGAACTCTCCCTTTTGAAGGGTAGTGTTTACTGTAGAGAAAAGTTCGTTTCGTGTTAAGATATACAGTTTAGTTAAGGCAAGAGGGATTTAATTTAAACGGCGTAGGGATGCAAATAGGAAGAAAAATAAAAAGATTATGTTAGCTATCCTTCAATTAACCGTGATTCTTATGTAAAGTAAAAGGCGTTGGGCTGGAGCTCAATAACACAGAAAGAATTAGTCGGGTGCCGCTCGTAATTGGCTCGAGGGGTGGTCCGTGCCGGGAATATCTGATTACGCGGCCTACACTATTACTTCTTAAAATTAAGACTTATAGCCGAGACATAACCCCGAGCGTCCGGGAATGGCAATTAGATTTAGTGGTGTTAAGCAAGGCGACACGTAGCGTGCTGGCAGGACAGTTAATGCGTATTTATACTAATGGATGAAATATGGAGGAATTTTTAATTTCGTTCGTGAAGTGGGGTATGATTTATGAATGCCTTAATTAATTGTGTGTCAGCTGTTCGCAGCTTCGAAGACGGCAGTTGCGCAGTGCAGTTGGAAGATGCACCAGGAGAGAAAGAGAGAAAGGGAGAGTGTGGAATGCGAGTTGGCGTTTATCCGGAATACTCCGGTTGGATGTCCATTGGACTGTCAATCAGGCGAGGTCCGAGCACGCTTCACCCGCACTGCGCCGCCCTGCATTTGTATTCCCATCAGTAAAGCGACCTCCCTCTTCCCTCAATCCCTGACTGAACTCGTCTTTTTGCCGTAGCTCGTCGTTTAATTGGATTTCTTTCTCTGTTCCAGTCCCTCGTTTGTGAATTAACTCCATTGTCCGCGACCAAAGCGTTCGCATCGTCGCACTTTCCAGGTCTCACTGTATTCAAAACTTATTTTCGTTAGTCGGGTTTCCGGTACGCACTTGTCACTCGTAAAATTAACGTTTTCTCCTGTATTACTTTGATGTGCTTCCCGTAAGAAAACTTCTGCGCCCGTGATTTTACCTGCAAACTTTTGCCGAACGCCAAACTCCTCTATGTTGAATGCCGCTGCCGCCGCCGTACACAAGTCATCCTTCTGATATATTATTTTTAATATCTCGCGGGAGAAACTTTCGTTTCGAAATTTAAAAAGTTTGCACATCAAAAGCTTCATATCTCTAATTTATATGTCTGCTCACCTGAGTTTAAATTCAGATTAAATATTCTTTGCCATTTGATTTTCATCCAAATTAAACTGTACGTTCTTAGTCCCCGTTCGTTATACTAAGAGCTTCTCTTGCTTATGAGTTTAAGTGAATCATGCGCGATCACAACTTTACAACTTCCACTATATCACCTAGAGACTACAACACAACACAAAAAGTTAGATATTGTCAAGGCAGTTTTGGATTGGGGTGAGCTTGGGTTCAAAAACCAATTTAAAATTTCGCGATGAAATTTTAAAAAAGTGTAGCAGAAGTTAAAGAGCAAAATGCTACTTTTCGGTTTCCAAATATAAAAATCTATACATTGTTCATTATAATTTCATCAAAGCCTTGACATTCCTGCTGTATGTGTCAACAGCCTAATTGCAGTTAGTCAGTTTCAGCCTGAAGTTTATTGGTGTCCATATTTGTTTTGGTCAAATCAAATTCATTAAATAAGTTCTGCAAATGTTTTTAGGACCTTTGACATTATTTTATTGTGTTCCATCGCCTAGTAAAGTTTTTGGTTAAAATTTTTTCAGCTGGATTAGCTTTTTAGATCTTCCACAATAACCAGGGCGTGATTGGTGATTGTTTTTTCTTCAATTACCAGCATTGAAGATGTCTTCGTCAAACTGTAATCGTATTTCAATTACAGAAATAAGATTTCTAAACTTGGTAAACTTTCTTGGCCACATAATTCCTTGCTACATTAATTTCAACCATTAATCAAAATCAAACTTCTTAATTTTTTGAATTGCTTGAAAAGAACTTCACTTTTGTGTGCAGAGTTTAATAAATCGTTTGCGCTGTTGTACGCTTTTATGAGCTTATAATGTTGCAACCGATTTCGGTTACGGTCGAATAATATGCGACAAGTGTGAAATAAGTTAATTCTGCAGGCTACTGCAGCAATTACAATCGACTAATTTTGCGCAGTTACTTGATGCATGCCCGGAATGCACAAGAGGAACATCAGCAGGTGCAAAATCACGTTTCCGTTTCGTACGTGTAAAACATCTCGAGACTCTAACAAGTTGTTTATACGCCAAGCTGCTGCCATTAGTTCTTATTATATTTTCGCTATAAATTAGAACACTTTTTGTCAAAACAAGGCTCTATTACGTGTACCTACCGGCTTGCTCTTTGCCGTTATAAATCATGAATGGAGTTGAGTGTGCATTTATTAATGAAGGGTTAGTGTGCTCGTAGTACACACTCTCGAAACGTTTTTACAGCAAATAGCTGCCAGCTATACGTAATTAGGTATGAACTCGCTCGCTTTGTAGCAGCAACAGCGGGATACAGTTTATTATATGTATTTTAGGGAGAGAGAAAGTTAGCGTCGGCGTCGTTGTTAACGTGTAGAAGTGCAATTCTACTTTAATTTCAGTTGGCTACTTTAAAAATTAACGTTACGCATATTAGCTGATGTAATCAGTTATTTTTTGTGACTCCTTATGACATTGAAATATTCTCAAATGTCTAACGTTATTGGAGTTATATTGTTAGAAAGAGGGATTCTATAAGTGTTCTTTACCAATTTTTTGTTTTTTTAATTTGGAAATAGTGAATTTCATGTGAAAAGTCGATTGGAGCTATGGAAACCAAGAATATTAAATAGTAATCACTTTATAGAACAGTCTCAAAAAAAAGTCCACATCCATCTTAGTAGCCGGGTCAGGTCGTCGGGGTCAAATAGGGGTAAGGAAGGCCAGGTGGGTAACAAAGTTTACCGCTCGCTGTTTACCTTGGAGCTGTGGCCGGGCTTCGCTCGCTCAGGGGCGTTAATGCGAATTTATGGCACGATATGGGGAAGATCCGCAATACTACTAGGGCGAAAAGGCAAAAATAAAGAGGGAAAAAAGAACGGAAGCGGGCGTTTTGTGGGGAACAAGTCTGGCATATTACGGTGCTATTTGCTCCGCGTGTTTAATTATTAAAAGGCAAGACATCGCCATCGGAGCGTAAAGAAAGACAAGTACTCCACGATGACGCGCTGATGAAAGTAATCGAACTTTTGTAATTACGGCAAGGTGCGGAAAACCCTTGGGTAATAGAGTGCTAAGCATCACGTCATCCGCGATCGAGGAATTGGAGCGAACGAGTAAATATGAACCGCTAGGGCTAATGAAAGCCTGGGAATTGAAGCTCCACTGCGCACATTTTCATTTTTGTACACAAAATAAACTCGAAACGACCAGAACAAACCTAACGGTGCTATCTGTTTTTAAATCGGAACGTCTGGCTTATATTGCATGCCGCGAATGCGTGCGTTTTGTATTTGAGATGCAGTAAAAAGATTACAGAGAGAAAGAAGTTCACATTTTCTTGCGATTAAACTTGGTGAGAGAAACGCGCCGAGGTTTAGAACAGGGCACGCAAACGACAACCAGCTGAGATCGCAGAACGCATACAAGAGCACAGCAATGTATTAAAGCTCGAGGCGGCGAAGAAGTAGCAAAACAAATATGCACTTCCCTCTCTACGCCAAATATTTGTGAAAGGGTTTTTGGTAAGACGCAAGCCTCGAGGTATTTCTTTAGGATTTGATACGCCAAAGAAGAACTTCCAATTATTACAAAAAATATTGGAAATCATATTTGTTTTAAAATTGTTCCAACGGTAGATTTTAACTCACCTTAAAAGGGTATCCTTACTCATGATTACATATGGTTACGTTACATAAACATAATCAACAGTGTTCAAATCCCAAAATAGTTCAAAGCTCTTCGAGTTTCTTAGAACGGAACTTTGAGGTATTTCTTCAAATTTGGTAAATATATATCAAAAGTACTGCGACAACAGCACTCAGAAACAGCACTCGGTTTCTACTCAGTAAATGAGCTTTTATCATTGACTTACTGAACCAAATAAATAAAACAAAGCAAATGCTTTTACTTCTGTTATAACTTTTTTTAAAGCTTCGCTGCTTGCAAATATTTCATTTGCAAATCATTATACAAATTCTTTTATAATTTTTTTTTTGCTGTGTTACAGGCAGAATTATTTAGAATTTTATTTTTCTTCATATATGGTATTTGTAGTATTCTTTAAAGAATTTGAAGCAAAAGCATTTGTTTCGTTTTATTCGTCAGACATATTACATCTGAGTCCAACAACAACTTTGTTCCACGGGGTTATTTGCAGAGCACAATTTTGACAATTCTATTTGTGGTCCAAAGATAGTGATTTTTTTTTAAATAGATATGGTCCTTCATTTCCGACATATTGCCCTTACATCCGCTACTTGCTGTACCTGACAATGAGTTCTGGTGCTTGATTTTACGGAACCCTCAATCAACCGGAATCTGGCAATTTTGGTTTTCGTTATTTTTTGTGGCCCTGTGGCCCAACGGCTAGTGTGGTTGCTTCCTCATTTCCGCCGTATTGCCCTTACATCCTACCATCTGCTGGATCTGAGTGCTGGTGCTTGGCTTTACGGAATCCTTTGCGGAGCTATTAACAAACTGGATCTGGCAATTTCAATTGTGGGCCAACGGAGAATGTTACCTTTGAAGCAGATAGGTTTCTTCATTTCCGTCCTGCTTTCTACCATAAAGTGATTTTATTGTGGTTTGTTGGGGATATGGTTTATCCCGCCTTGCCGTCGATTTTATTTCTGAACATGCAAGTATTTTTTCAGTTTCCCCTGAACCGTCTCCTAGTGAAATATTTGAAAAACGTCTTTTCTAGGGTGTTTACGAATTTTGCATTAGCAAGTGTTCTTAGTTTCTCCTTCCATCTAAGTTTTAATTTCAAGAAAAGCTTCCTTCTTGCGCGGTGCATAAAAATGTAAAGAAGCAAACTTAAACTTTATCACAAAACCTGTATGTTTTTTTTTCTTGGGATAAGAAAGTTACTTGCAGCCGTTATTGTATTTTTTTTTATCTCAGCCAGTAAACCTTTTTTATTTAGTCATAAAACACACAATCCGCAGTAAAATTTGTGATGTTTTACGACACCCTTTTATGTAACGAGCACATGTACCGCGTAGGCAATAAGCTTCCCAAAATTCTTGGACAAAGTAAAAAAAAAAAGAAAGCGGCTCTCGTCATTACAATAACACGCGTGGGAAGACTCTGGTTGCTGCGGCTATTAAAATCCGGAACAAAGTAAAATGCACCCTAAATTACCATTGCATAGCTAGCACACGAACCCCTCATCAATACCCCACCGACGTTCGTTGTCCAGAACGGAAAAGCTTCTTTCTTTATGTTTGTAGTTAATTTCACGTTAGGAGAACGTACTTCCGTTTAACTAATATTAAAAGAACCGAGTGAGAACGACCGTAGGTGGTCGAGGACAGACGGACAGTGATGGTGTACCCAAAGAGTTGGAGTGGTTTGCTTAGGTCGGAGCAAAACGAACTCAAGTGTGTCCCTTTCAGCTTTGCGCAGCTCTCTCAACGCTATATTTATATATACACAGGGTTTCGTATTGTATAAACACAGAATTTGCAGCGATAAAAAAAAGTTTTAATAAAATGCGGAGGCCGAATTTTTAAACACGTTGCCCGCACGCCCGACGATTTTATTACACGTATTATAGGAATTTTTAATGGGACTTCGTTGGCGTGAAATGCAATTTAAAGTTTATCGCGGAGCGTCACTAAACTCACGTGATGATGGATTACAACAGGACTGGATTCTTTTTCTTTCGCAAAGCGGCCTCCTCCATTGTGCGAGCGTAATCCATAAACCTCAACAATTTCTTACCTGAAACAAAAAGAGAGATGGTGTTAAACACAACTTAGATATTCATTTCAATTATAAGACCAAGCAGTTTTTATTACGTTATTTTGCACATGTCCCCGTTATCCTTTCATAGCCCACTATGAAGGATTTATGTACATCAAGACAAGTGCTCGCCTTTTTCTAAACCTGATTCCTTCTGGAGCGTCTGAATCATTTTTTCAAGTCAATGTAAACCAGACAAATTTTAAAATAGTTTTAACCAATAATCTCATGAACAGAAACAATAGAGATCTTAATGAAAGTATTAAATTCGGGTAAAGAACAGGCGAGTACGTAATACACACGAACAGAGTGGGTATAATGGGGAAGGATGAATTTCAACGCTTGCTATCAGCTTTAATAAATCTTTCAAGACACCTCTCGGAGACTTTATGAATTATTGAGAATGTAATTCGAAATCAATAACGACATACATGAAAACGAGCGGATATTTTATCAGCGGGGAATAACGCCGGTGGTGAGGCAAGTTGTCTCGAATTAAAGATTTAAGACCCGGTGAATCGACGGGAAAAGGCAAGATCTTGAAGACTGTTATGATCACTTAAAAATTTAAGTTTGGCTTTGAATCAAAAGATTTTTTTCTCAAATATCTTCAACTTTGAAAGATTCAAGAACCATTTTTGGCTTCTAAAAAGAGACATTGCAAAATCCAAATGTTCTATAAGTGATAAAATCACATTGGACATCAATTTAATTTTTGTTTCATTTTGAATTCGTTTGGCCTTCAAAAAATTTAAATAAGATATCATATTTAAAGTACTGTAATATAAGCAGCAAAATGAAAATTGGTTTCTGAATTAAATTACAAATTACCTGCCATTAAAAAGGAAGGTTACAGTGAGAGGCATCTTTTTAAAATAAAAAAAAATCAAGAGGTTGACAATTAAAAAAAAATCTAGTAAAATCAGAATCAGATATCCCTTTTTTCATTTTGAACGCCACTTATTTAGTATTACTTGAAACTATAGATACAGTTGCGTGCACGAAATGGAGTCGAAGCTGAGTTGTCGAAGTTGGAGTGAAAGTCGGTTTCTGTTTATGATTCCGATAAGTCAAGATTTGCCTACAACTTAAACTAGACTCGGACTGGATTAAATTATTGTCTAAATAATTTATCAGAGAGCTCCTATCACTTAATAATTTGATTAAACATTTTTTTCTGTTGATGTTGAGTTTAAAACTAACCCGAGAATCATAAAACTTATATTTGACGTTGACCTTTTCAGATATTTATTTGATTTGAGTAAAAAGAAACCAGAGATAAATTTATAAACCTAAGTTTAGTTCAAAAAATTAATGAAAACCAAATTACTTTCTGTGTATATTAAGAAAACTGTTCTAGGAAAATTGAAAGGTTCAATTTGAATTCTATACGTTAAATGCGATTATAAAAAAGAAGTACAGAAGAAGCGAGACCGTAACGTGGCGATTTACGTCGGGGCATACATTCTTATTTAGCGTAGGATCGTATGGAATGTGTTGGTGCGGTTCGCACTGTTGCAAAAGGCGTGTTGCTAAGGGCAGTCAAGTTCTGGAACATGTTGCGATTGTGCAGGGACCGGTATGCAAACAAGCCCGGGCCTCATGTTGCTGTCAAATGGCTAACCGAGTCGTGATCCGCGATAGTACGTGAGGGAGAAATCCATACAGAATTATGCGACGCTAACTTCGGCAAACATGTTCGTAAGAGACTTTGATGTACGATAGTAATCGTTACGCTCGACTATGAAACCATAGAATATTCAATAACCGTATTACAAGGTTAATGTATGCCTCAATAGCCTTATTGTTTTATTATTCGCTTCAGTCGTTTCTGCCGCTTAAATCAGTGCCTGCTTCACTTTGCTAAAGTTATATTCAATTAATTTATTTAGTCGGATGGTATTACAAAACCAGGATTCAATTGATTACAGAGTCTATTTTTAACCAAATCTTATTACATTTACAAACTGAAAACATTTAATATGTATAGTTTATTGCAGAATACAAGATTGACTTTAATAGACCAGTTTCACTTGCAAGTTTATAATTTCGTTATAAATGAACTTCGTTTTCGAAATACCAAAGAAAGAAAGAAAACTGATCTAATTTTTGGTGCTCTTTCGTAAGTGCTTCCAATACTTCTAGTCCCTCCATCTATTCCTTTAAGCTTTTAGATAAGTTGCCTTTTCTAATTCTACCGAAACGATTATGATTAACCTTGCAAGTATGCATTTGTTTAATTTCAAATACAGTGCACAAGATATTGTTAGAAATCAGTCCTTTATGTAGTATTACTGCTTCTAACTCTCTCGACCGTATTGGAAAGTCGACGTATCCACTTACAATTAGTTTGAGCCTTTTGCATACTGGTGGTGACTAAATGATCCTACAAGATTGGAAGGCGCTTGCCATGTATCACCATTTTTAATTTGGAAAACAAGTTTAGAACTGCCTTGTTTCAATTTGGCAAGAGAATTTGAAATTTGGTGAATTCTGCAGAGCTTTTTTTCTATACTTTTTTCTCTGACTAAATTATCCAAGTTTGTTGTAAATAGTTATGCATATTCTATAACACGTGATCAGCACGTGTGACAATATTGGGAGGCATCGGTACAGTTGGTTGCACTGTGATACAAATGAACCACACTCCTCGTTTAAAAAGAATTACTTCAAAACATGTAACATTCTCGTCAGCCATTTTTCGGCATTTGCATATTATGTATTAAATCCTCTATATATTTAACAGCAGAATATATATATGTTCTATTAGCACGAATACTGACAAAATTTGTTAGAACGGTATCTTATTACACAATATATGCTTAAATTAATATATAATCGCTTCTCCTTTTTTAGTAAACACAGATCATTAGCGCTAATCATAATGTCTCGGCATTGATCAAACCATATAATTTATTTCCATTTACTGTCATCGCAATCTAAGTGCTCTCTATTATCCAATTGACAAGATTTCTATACAACTTTGTCACAAACTATTAAACTTACGGAAGTCTTACTATTTACATTTAAAAATTAGGTGCATACAATTAAAAATGTGAATAATTAAGTATTTTATTTACAATTCGAGTAGAATCCTTGTATCCCACTTAATTGCATCATGCGAATTTTAATACCCATTTGTATGAATTTTTATTTTATTATAAAGCATACTTTAATCATATTTTTAGGAAATAAAGTACAAGACCTGCTTTCAGAGTAAAAATGTAATTGAATATATTATTCAATACTTGCAAATCCATTCATCTCAATTTTTATCGATAACTTATCTCTATTTAATAATATGAAGCGATTTTGGCAGGAAATTAGTTTTTTCTGGAGGCTATAATAAATTTTATAGAGAAACTGAATATTGGAAAAAATAAACCAGGCATTTTTTAGAGCCAACGAACGGACTTAAATTTACTTATTTCAAATCTTAGACAGTATCTTTCAAAGTGTGCTACAAGAAAAAGCACGAAGTTTCGGAACGCAGTGAAATAATTGAGAAAAAAGAACAAATTTTGGGTTTTCCTATTCATATTATTTTGGCGGACACTTTAATCCCATCAGTATTTCCTAACGTAGTGTGTATAAGCATATTTTTTGAAAGACAGTGAGTGTATGCTTGCAGATTTCTATTTTTGGCACCATCACTAATTTTGTCACTAAAGAGAGTTTATTAAGGGGCCAAAGTTTTCAATTAAACTATGAACAAATTCGCTTCCGAAAATTACACAGAAATTTTCTTATAATTTCATTAAGCACAAATTCACTTGTTTGAATTTAATTGTTTGTCAGAGCTTAGGTCTCAATGAAAAGACCTCCTCTCTCAAAGTTCGCCTTACAGCAAGCAGCTATATTTAACCGAGAAAGGCGATTTTTTCAACATAGCTTAGTCGTCTTTGCTTTAGAATTTATAAGTGAACAAATATTTTCCCCGAGAAAACAATATAGGTGCTGTAATGATTTCATCGAAAATTTCGTCGCTGTAATGAATACTGAAACGGAAAGCAGGATAACTTGCGCCTGAAGAGAGAAAGCTTATCGAATTGAATTGCGTCGTTAATTTTACACGAAACATCCAGTAAAAGAAGTTAAGAGGGCAGTTAAAACAGTATGATATAGAGAGGCGTTTGACGTTGAGTGGCTCATGAAGGGCAATCATGAATAATAAAGATTCAATTACGTCCCTTAATAAATTATTATTTGGGAATTTGTCGGGAACATTTATGAGCGTTTTATTGTCGGTCGGGTCAGTCGTGCATCATATTTGCGATTCTCTAAGACCACAAGACGGTCCAGCCCGCCCGCAAATTTGACGTTCAACGTCCTCCGGAGATATTTATTGTCTTGCGTTCACATATTCCGTGAAACCAGTGTCTCCCACAGCCATTACACACCCGCTACACCGTGTACTCGCACATGAAATTGAATTGATATTGTCGCCTCAATGTTACCAGCAATAAACGGTGATCTTGATGATCGTAAAGCGTTCGCAATAAAACAGCCTCGTTGTGTGTACGTACAGTAGACCTACTGAGCCTCAGACTTTATTGCGAGTAAACTGATCCTTCACGTACGCGGATAATTTTCTTTACGATCCTATCACGAATATAAATAACCAGTGGAATACTTTTCCACGGTGTTTTATTCCTTTGGAAGCAATGATACTATAGGTTTATAAATAAAGGAAAAAGAAACTCTACCTAGGAATTCACCCATCCATTTTCCTTTTCATTTATTAAAAGCAATGGCTTCTTTAGGAAATTAAGTATTTATTGATTGATTTTAGAATTCGTGGAAGTTGAGCCAAGAAAGTCCTCGATATATGAATTTGGGGCCTCTTTGAAAATGTTGCCAGGTGATACTGAAGAATTCGAATATGTTACATTAGCGAGGACCTAAATCTGGTGGTATAGTATCGTATGAGGCACACTTTTCCTTTGAAAAATGAGCGTCCTTTACTTAGTGACTCCATCTCCAAGAAGTAGTTCCTTTTGCTTCTCATGAAGCTTGCAGTTGGCATCAATTGTATGCAAACACTGTTCGATTCTGAAAGGTTTTCACTTGTTTTCTATTTTGGTCTACTAGAGCCGTAAACATGTCAAATGTTTGAATCCAACCCATTATCTCCATTCCTAAAGAATAGTACGAAGAAATCCAAAATAAAACTAAGTCAATGTGACTTTTAATAGAAACTCGAAATACTCAATGTCTCAAATAGCAAATAGATATGACATCATTCTAATTTTATCCCAAGATTGCAAAACCCCTAGGAAACTTTAGCTTGCTTTTTTACGTAAAACATTACTGGCAGTAAACAGACTAAGGCCCGGTTTTTTCATCTCCAATTAACTTTATCTGGCGATTAATTCCCATAGTAACGATTGTTAGGAATAAACCGTTACATAAAGATAACTGGAGGTGAAAAAATAATAGTAATTAATAATTTGCCATTTACTGTTTTGTAAATAATAATACTGTAGAGGCATATGAATAAAAAAAAGTATCTCCTCGTGGAAGGGCTTTAATGAAGAAAACACAATAACGCCTGTGATAATAAGATTTCGGCGCTGTTTTAATTCAATTTGGAAATTTGAAAATTCTAGCAAAGATTAACTTTTCCTCTTAAATTAGAAAGGCGCCGTTCACTGATATAATCACCATCAAACTGAGGATGTAACACAATTATTTAGCCTTCGGGCACAAAAATCTGGTAGACGCGTTCACAAAAAATTGCTTGACAATGCATCTGCAACGCTCTCTCAGCTCACAAAGAAACACAACGGTACTTACATACCAGCAGTTAACAGCAAGATTCGAAAGGGTAACGTTTTATCCAGTAAATAATCTGCTCTATTCAAATGGGTATTGATTCTTTTGCACTTTTTTGTTGTTTCAGACCGATGTTGTAAACTCTTGCAATTCAAAATTCTGTTTCCACGTGAAAATTTCTAATTAACTAAAACTCATTTTTAAAAACAAACGTACTTGAAGTTTCACAGTTTGTTTGATGGATTTTTCAAACGGGTGTGTTTACGTATTTCTCTGCTTTCAAAACAATGTTTAATTAATTAAAACTGGCCTGTTAAAAATGACCAAAGTGGAAATTGATATTACGGGCTCTAAATGTAAATTTGGAAATCCTTTATGTTTTACTTGTTTTAGTTATTAATTTAAATCGATTATTTTCTATGAGAAAATTAAAACTTATAGTTATCCTCACTTACTAAGGGCTGATACTTTCATTACCGATTAATTTGAACCTTTGGTTTATTTCCATGCCTACAATTGTAAAGACATTGTTTTTATGGGAATAAACCATAGATTAAAGTTAATCAGTGATGAAAGTACCGGCCCTAGGTGAGTTTTTGAATTTATCAGTATAACTTTCATTAACCCTGGTTTGCACAAATATACTCAGTTTAAATTTAAGAGTTGCTTAGAACGTGACTTAATTAAATGTCGTGTAACTTGAAATGTCACATTATAAACACCTCTTAAATTTAAGCTCGGCTTAAGTGTTTGGTGCAAGTGACAATAAATCGTATAGCCATAGTTTCGAAAAATGTTAAAACAAAAGTGAATAATTCGAAAACCAAAAAAATAATTTAACTATACTTATGTGAAATAGGTAACGATTCTTTTTTTTGTTTCGCTTCAAGTCTTCTCAAAAGCATCGGATGATGCTATGTGTCCAAAATGTAATCACAAAAGGCTTGGCCGGGGAAACCAAAAGCAATGCCTATTGTAAGCTTTAGATTTATTAACTATCATCACTGTTGTTGTTGTCATAAGCTAATTTTGAAAATTCAATTAAGCTACACTTACAATGGTTTTTACGATAGAACGCAACTTGTTGCGGATATAGCTTTTGCTTTCCAGAGCCCCAAGTCTTATGTAATTACTTTTTTAACTTTTTAATGGTATAGAGCTAATAAGGATATGAATTTAATGTTAAATACAAAAATGATTAATTAATTAGAACTCGATAAAACGCACGGGCTTCAATTTAATATTGATATCAAGAATTTGATCGAAATTTGCAGTCCAGAATGAAGGTTGCTAAAATGTATTTCAAAAAGGGTTACATAATTCTTGTTTTGCAAAATAATAAAGAAATATATTGGTGGATTTGGTGAATTATTGAAAACTAAAATAACCAAAACGCGCTCTCTTTTTTTACGCAAAAGTTAATTTTAGTTTCCAAATGTTTTATACATACATAGAGCATTGAAAATACGTTGTAATCGCCGCCGGCTATCGGAATTTTTAGAATACTTTTCGACTTTAGTTTATTCTTATTTATTTATATTAAAAAAAACTTTCATATTGACAAAATAAAATACATAAACTTTTTAATATCATGCAAACAAAGAAGCTAAATCAATTATAACATATTAGAATCATTAAATAATTAGCTTTTATTTCAAGGAACTATGCATTTAAGCAAATAAAATAAAGTTCTTAAATTCAAAGACCAATTAGGTTTTCATAAGTCATTAAAAATCAATCAACGGTTAACTGATCTAAAGCAACCAGATGCAGGAAAATTAAGAATTTGTTAATGCACTATTAGGAATTAGTTCCTTAGTGAACGCATATCGTACATTATTTAACATTTGACTAACATATTTATTTCTGCATACTTTTATAATAAAAAAATTATTACAATGAAAGCTCTTTATTTTGTTGGCATGATTTAATTTTAGAAGTTTTTGTTTTCTTCACGTTATTAGTTTAGTTATGGTTAGACATCAGAATATTTAAAAAAATTGGAGATTATCATTTTGCACATACACCGTAATTCAAAAGGATCGCACCATCACTTAGGTGGTTTTTAGACTCACTTATTTGTTCTCAAAAGTGCAAATAAAAATTTTCTAGATGATTTTTTTACGAAGACATAGGCTTTCAAAGTTACGAAACTGATGTTGATTTTATAGTAATTAGATACTGTAACTTTATGTTTTCATGAATGAAAGGTGTAGGATAAACGTCTGTAAAATTATTCTTGCAAATAAAACATAATATTTATTAAGTAATAAAGCAGGAAAAGTCTTTGGAAATGTTAACATTATTTTAGAAGTAAAGCCGGCAACGGTGCACCGAACCAACGGTGCACGGTTTTACTATAGCTACCATAGTGTGACCTGACAAGTAAAATTCATCAATGATGTTCACATTTTTCAAATTTTTTGATTGATTTGAAGAATTTATTCAAATCCAAAACGTTTACTTTAAATGAATGCTGTGATATGTATCTTCTTCTGGGAGAGAGTGGAGGAAACTTTCGACGCGCTGCAGCAGCTTATGCTGAACGATATATATATAAAATAGCTATGATAACTGGCAGCCAAAAACTTCGGAGGTGGGCACTCGAAGAAGCTGAAGAAGACTAACAAGTTTACACCCAACGTGCAGGTAAAATATCCGAAAAAATGTAATGTACGATAAAGCCTGAACTAACAAAAATAGCTTTAGAAAACAATAACGAATTAAATGTGTTTGGAGAAGAAAGCCTTTTTATATTTTTTCTAGTTTGGATACAATTCCTAATTAAGTATTAAATTGGTATTAATTAAGGGTTTTCCCCAACGATTTATTGTTTGACAAACGAATGCGATGACAATGATAATTAATGCGATATTAAAAAATGAGTCACAGAATTTACAATCGGCTGCAAAATGTTACGTGTTAAAAATGTGTAAGTGTATTTGGGTGCAGGACGAAATTATTTAGGGAGACCTCCCCTAAATGTGTATCAAATTTCCACATTTTACACTCTGTAATGACACGCAGACACAAATGTGATTTTATAGCCGAAATAAATTGAAAGCGTTCGCCGTTGCAACAAAATATTTCTATTTTTAGGAAAATAAAATCACCGGCGGCAAATTCGTCCGTCGTAAATAAGAAATGAATGCGCGTCGGGCAACAAAGTATCGCATAGTAATACACACTCAACATTTGCATTGAACAAAATACAACACCACCAAAGGCGTAACATTTACGCGAACGGGTGTTTTATGTGAATTGTGCAACGTAAATTGGCGTCTGTGGCGTTTTGTTTTTGCCCGATATTCATGGTGGTTGGATAATAAAAAGAAAATTCAAACATTAACGTGTTGGACACATCTTGCAATTCGCATACAGGATTCACATAGTAGTTCTTGTAGTGGTACAACTGAAATAAAGAAGAACGTTTTTGTGTTAGACGGAATCTCATTGAGTTTCCTTGAGTATCCTGCAGCTCTTCGATTCGGTAAAAGTGATGCACCAGAATCGATTCGGCGAGAGGCGAGTCAGTCAAGGCGTGAACTTTAACCCGTGAAAAAACAACACTTAAGAAACCTCAGTTGCGGCGTAAAGCTTTTCAATTTGAACGTAATGTCAAAAGTCTACGGGAAAACTTGGGTAAGTTTAATTAAAACTGACACGGCGACGTCAGGAGCTTCTCATCTTCGGAATGGCTGTTGGTGGCTTGCTTCCAGCGTTAAAAATACCAACTTTTGATAAATATAAGTGTCACGATACGGTCGCCGAATTTACATTGAAAAATCGCATTTCGACTTCTCGGAAGCCACTCTCTCTTTCGAACCTTTGCCTTATTTCGTACTCTCATATATTTGCGCAATTTCTCTCTTCGTGACCGGAATATGTATACGTTACAATTTATATATTCCGAGGCTTTCTCGGCTCAAGTATTTTCCTCCAATGTATAACATGTTTCACTACTTTTAAATCAATGCCAACGCCGACGTTTCAATATTCCAGACATTTATTCGACTATGATTTTGAGGTAAGCAGACATATTCACTCATAAGCATAATAATAACATACAATAATATACAAGTGAAAAAAAACCTACTCGTATTTTAAAAAATAAAATATACAATGTTAAAATGTTTAGTCATTTAGATTTGTGTTAATTGGATTAAATCAGATTATATTAGAAAAGGTAATCGTCGAGTAAATAGCTTACATCATTCAATGAACATATCGCTATTAAAATAGGTATTAATGATGTATATGCTGATGTAATACAAGGATAATATTATGCTCGCTGTGGCGTAAAATCTCTCCCATAACAGCGATATTCTAGAGATAGAAATGATACGGCCATAAATTAACAGCCTACCGTAGTACCTAAAGCATTCATCCAAACGTCAATTTATTCAAAACTCGTTTCGACAAAAAGGGGCCGCGAATATATTTGCAATTGCAATAACCGTATATCTTTGCTGTGCGCTCGGCTTCTCCGAGCCGGGGAAAGCGAGCCGGGTCTACAGGGAATCAATCGTCCTCACCTGCAAAGAGTTCCGCGTTTTCCGACTTAACATGAGCGAATGTTTGCGCATAGTAATTAACCCGTTTTACCGCCTCATAAAGAATTTATCGACGAGCACTCCTGCCGGTGTTGGGACCGACGCTAAATTCGTACTTAACATCACATAATGAGATGGAAATATTCGCACACACGAATTGTAAATTTGTCCAGGGGAAATGTTTGGCCTATAATTACCGGGGGGATGGAAATTAAAATTTATTCCTTAATGTATTTTATGAACCACTAGACTTGCATACAATTTAAATTGTCCTAACGTCTTCATTTAATGCAAGAGAATTATTAATAATTAATACGTTACAAGTGATTTGTAAAAAAAAATCTGGTTTGAAACAGATCCTACAGTTTTTATAAACGCTTCTAAAGTGTTTGGTTTGGGCAAAATATGAATTAAAATTTCAGCTTGTTATAAAAGGCCATTCTGGAGAATTACCAAGGATGCAAAGACAAAATACTGCAGAGATGGAGTTAATCAAAGTTAATCATCGATGAAACTTGTGAAAGTTATGAAATGAACGAAAAAAGAAACAGAGATGATCATGAATACAGAAGATTACTACAAGAACTACTAAAGGAAGCAAAAATAAAATTCGGAAGAACAGAGGAAGAAGACGATACAAGAAAGTGAATCTAGTCAAAAACAACTAAAGGAGACAAACTATACTGGTATAACTTTAATAAATTTGCCAGGAAAACAATACTGAGAGTATTGAGAGTCAAAAGGAAGAAGCAGACGGCACCTTGGAATAGAATTTTAGGAAAGAGAGTGGCATACAAGATCCAATTTTCGTAATAACACAAGTAACTACAAAAGAAAGTATAAATAACAAGCCAAAGGAAAATATAAAATCTATATACTTCATACATTTCCAAAACACGCTTGATAGAAAGGAAAGCAAAGAAAATTGAAAGACCTTGAGAATGGAATAGATGAAAAAAACGATCGAGGTACTAAAAGCAGCACAAAATGAGGAACTAGAATAAGGGTTAGCGGATTCTGATGGACAAGGTAATAAAAAATGGCATAAGTTAAAAAATGAAGCTGTTGCAAAAGCGAAAAGAATATAAAACTAAGCCCACGTTTGTAGATGATGACAAAAAATTGTCATTTTAATTGAGCATCTGAAATGACATAAAGAGAAAGTGGATGGGAAGATGAAGACGTAAACGTAGGTAAAGCAAATATGCAGGCACGAACACCTCAAGAATTAGAAGGTTAGATAAGGAGACAAAAGAAACAGTGGAAGAATGATTCTCCAAATAATATCATTCCATGGGAATAAACGCGGAGAGAGACAAAAATGAAACTGGTCAAAAAGATAATGACTCCAATGCAAGGAAAGGCCCAAAGTCGTAATAACACAACCACACAACACAAATAACGAGATTCCTGTGATACAAAAGATGAAGAATCAAAAGAAGCAAGATCAGAACGAGCCTTTGCTGGACTGAAAGCGATTCGAAATGAAAGGTATCGTGATAAATACATATAGGGTCAGGTAAATCCTGTTTTCTAAATAATCGTGGGGTAACTACCGACTATTGTTTTATTAGAATCAAGATAGAAATTTAAACAAATCAGAAAATTTTGACTTATACCACTATGAGTCTCAGCACCGCCCATACACAGAATGACAAGAGGAAAAGCTTCGAAAGAAACAGAAGAGATGTAGAAGACGTAAAATAGCATGAATATGAAAAACAAACGAAAAAAAAGTACTTGGACGTGGATTTGCAATGACCTAGACTCAAGACCGAATAAGGCGAGCTCATATTGCTTTTAAACTTGAGATAAGTTCTTTAAATAAATTAGCTTAATTTAATGCTTTACACAACTTCCAAACTGACGTAAAGCAAAAGATTTCCTAAACCAGCGAAATTGGTACCACCAAATTCATTTTAGACCTGTGAGTAACACTAATCTGCAGTAATATTGCTAATTGATAAATGATCCGACGTATAACAATCCGGCTTCCAAAGAACTACTTAACTAATTAATTGAATCTAACTAGCAACCTCCATTAACATGGCAAGCCATATCAACAATACATGGTGGTTATAAACGGAGAGTCACTAAAATTGAGTTTCAATTGCGAAACGTAACTTGAAACCATTTATAAATAAACTAGAGAATTATGTTTTAATGTCATATTGACACTTGATCGCCTCACACCCAAATTCACTAAACTCAAATGTGTGAAGGATTACCTACACTTTATCAAGTTAAATGGGGATTAAAAAAGCTCGACAAAAAGAACGCATCTTCTTAGAGAAAAAAAAATGGTTGCTTGAAGGATAGAGCAGTTTAAAATAAATTTAACAGTACATAGAAAATAAATTCGTAGCTGTTTTAATAAAATGTATTATTATTGTCTTTATAAAGGTGCCTACACACCGAAACAGTAACAAAAACTTTTTAAAAGCAAAAGTAACAAATATGTGAATAACATTCATTTGATTGGCACTAGAAACGTTATGTTATAACGAAAGCTCTGTACATGGTAAATTTGTTTGTCCTTGTAAATTGAAAGCTGGCGTTAGCACTAACATTCATGCTTATGGATAGTACTCAGAGAAACAGAAAGCAAACAAACTAGAGAGGTACACTTCTGTGCAATAAAATTAATGACACTGAACAATTATAGTTTAAAGCGGATATAAAGAGCAAAAATAAATTTGTCGGAACACATTATGAGGCTGAGTTAAATCAAAACCTTAAAAGTATCCTAAAAATTGTACCTAACGGATCCTTGCCTTACAAATTGTTACTAACATCTTGTTTCCAAATATAACATGTGAATAATATTTTGGTAGCAACACTCTTTGACCTAGATTGCCTCCAGATAATAAATTTTATGAGCAAATATTATGAACAGAAATTATTTTCTACTTGTTAGTAATATTTCTTTAGTATTTCTTCACATGTTAATCGCAAATGCTGTTAACAATGTTGATCACAGAAGTATTCTAACATCTTTTGGCCTAGTTTTTTAAGATTTGTTACCAGTTTTAATTACTATTAACACTGAAATTAACAATATTACCTCCGGTATAAAGCCTGCTTAAAGTGCTTACCTCAAGGCAAAGTAGAAAAGCGTCATAGAGTAATTATGCTATGAAATTAGAAATTTCCAAGAACTAGAAAGTAAACAGAAGTGATGACGATAAACGATGTTCATGAGTAAATTTAAACATTCTGAAATCTATCAAATTGGTTGAGATCTAAATTAAAAATGTAGCATAAAAAAGCTTAATCAAACGCAGGTTAGTTTCATGCTGTACACGAAATGGTATAAAGTAAAAGGATAACGTATTTATTCATTAGTATGGACGAATTCAACATGCAAGAGCAGTTAAAACAGGAACAAACATGCGAAACAATCTTTTGCTAAGCAAATAAAAAAAAACGACGATGCAGTCAGTGAAAAACAAGAAGTTGAATATTCTGTTCTGCTCGGAGCTCGTAATAGGATTCGAAACAAATGAACGTATCGGAATTTCGTTTATTTGCATTTAATTTTATGAAACGTATCGTCGCACACATTATTTCCAGAGCGCATATATTCCGCGATGGAAACGTCCCTGAAATATTTAAACCAGATAAGGGTTTTATTGTGTTGCGCGCATATAATTTCGAACGCCGAAGCAAGGGGAAAATTTTAGTGCCGCATGATATTGCCGAATATTTATTGTTTTGGAAATGACGATTTCTCCGGGCCTCACTCTTTTAGCGAACGTGCGCGGGCAAGCTCAAGGACTCGTAAAAAACGAGAAACTGAAAATAACCCATCCTGGTCACGTCCACCTAACAACTTTATGAGAATCGTTCGGAACGCAAACCATGTATATGCAAAATACCGGGGAAGAAAATTTGAAGTTATGTGTCATAACGTAATGGAGACCGAATTTCATCCTTGTCTTGGCAAAGTGTGCGTAATATCTTACATCGGGGGAGTATTTTTTGCTCTTGAGCTCACATAATACCACCTCATTATAACTCTGATAGCTCCTACCCTATCTAGTGAGAATAGAATGAAAATTAGTTTCTGTTCTTTTTTCGTTCTAAACATTTACTTATAAAAACAGAATTTTATAATGGTACAGTTTATTTGCATATATTTTTTTCCCAAAAATTTGCGAAAACTACCCAACAAACAGAGCGACTGTTATTTTCATTAAAACTAAGCCTAACTGTAGAGTTCATCATTACGTACATTAATTTCAACATAACAAAATTTCAATCAAGCTAAAACAACAGTAAAAAAAAATGTGTTTATTTAAAATTTCAGACAAAAAACTGTTTAACAAGAATGAGTTGAAATTTAAAACGTGTGATTTTAATCGTTGTTCTAGACCACACTCGTAACGCCACCACGTATTTCAACGGCTGTTTCCACAAATTACAATTAGCCTAATATAATTTTATGTTCATTTGGCTAATGATATTTACGTTGCGATATTTAATTATTACAAAATTGTATATTAGTGTAAATGGACGCAGGAAATTAGTTGATTTAGGTATATCGAAGGCTCATGTAAACAAAACGTCGAAACCATTCGAATACGAAAACTCATTCGACGAATGAGCATTTGCGTTTTGATCTTAATTTAATGAACCGATTTACGTTGAAAGTACAGGGTTCCTGTTCAAATATTTGAAGGGAATACGAAATGGTTTTCCGCAGTTCACATTTTGTAGAGGATTTTTTTTATATTCCAAGTATCAATATATGTACATATAAAAACTGTTTTCGTGTAAAGCCAAAAATAACTCCTTATTTCAAAAAAAGTTGCGAAGCAAAGGTAAAACCGGCCGCAGAAATATAAGTACTTTCCAGCAAAAAAATACGAACGCACCAAAAGACAAAACGCAAAGACACTGGGTGAATATTAATTCGGAGACAATTGTACGTGGACCACCTGCATGAAAAATGCCCAGCCGAAAAACCCGGTTCCAAGCGCGCGAAAAAACTGGTTTCGCATTTAATGGCCGAATTCTGAATCGTTCGAAGTATTGCATAAAACAGAAACGCAAAAACCTATCTGTATTTTAAGAGAGCAAGTTCATGGCCACTCTTGAACATATTGCATCGCGAGTTGTTTGGCCGGCGCAAACTCCCAGAAAAAAACTAGCCTCTCTCTCTACTACTAGCGGTGGCAATGACACGGGGCCTTGTATTTGCGAAATCTGTTCCTGTTAATAATTACAATGTATTCTTGTGAGGTAATTAATTTTAATTAAAATTTCGAATTTGATGGTAATGTTTCGCGGAATTAATTATGCGACTCAAAGCTAAAGAGAAGTCTGGGAGCTTTCAATGTTTTCTTTTATCCGATTTATAAAGGGAACGTAATTCAAGGCAATCTCATATGTAAATTATATTTTAAAAGAAAAAAAATACACTTTACTAACGATGATTTGATATAACGATATGTTAAATACTGTAAACAAAGGCAATAGTAAGTGAAAGTGTTGAAAATATTTAAAAAATAATTAACTTTTAGTATCTGCATGATCAAGCCCTGTGATTGGTACGAAAACAGTAGACACGACAAATAATTATGGCTCTCATATTGTTTCTTGTTTATACTCCTTTCACTTCATCATTCAGAACTTGGGAAGCTAATATCCGGAAATCAGTATTGACCTCATTAGACCAGAACCAAAAATAATGACAATAAAAGAATATATAAAAGCATAGTAAGCAAATGCTTTAGAAACAGTAAAAGTGAAAGTATTGAAAATATTTAAAAAACAAATTTGCAAGCTTAATACACAAAACAAGATTTTATTTTTAAATTTATTATCTACACTTTCTGTGATTTTATTTATATTGTATGCCATGTAAATAAGTTCAATCTTCATAAAACATTAACTCCTAAAACTGTTAAAACATTGTTTTTAAAAAAATTTCGCTTTCTATTAGACCAAGTTATTTGATATATTATCGAAAATCGTGTTCTTTTTTTATTAAGTGCAAATTCTCCTGTATCTCTAGTACTTTTGTATCTTACTTTTTTGACTCGAACTGTTTTGTCTCATTTACAGGTAAAAGTTACAAAGTTTTCGGTGTGTATCGAATCTTCTCTTTAATTTAGTCTTTATATCAGATATTTGTTCTTTTTTTTTTAATGTTATAACTAGACAACGGAATATATGCAAAATGTTAATCTTCAATTTTAATTTTTTTGCAAAATCAATGCACCATTTTATTGAATTTTGTAATTACAGATTAATTATTTTAAAATTAAGTTAGTATTACTGAATTTAATAAAGTAACATACAGCTTGAGTGGAGCAAGTAGGTTGGCGACACGTACCTCGGATGTATTCGAGGTGATCGGCCTTGTTTCGCATTGGGAAGCGAAACGATGAGCGCGTATTTAATTATTTTATTTTATCTAGGATTTCAATAATTCTTGTTACAATATTGTTATAATTGCCGCAATACATTTGCGTAACGCAATTATTATTGTTTGTAATTAAACAATACTTCCATAAACATTACAGAAATTAATAAATGAAAAAGCTTCTCTGATAATGGTTAATTTAAAAAGAATCCACAACGATAATATAAAAACTTAATAAAAGATTCTCTTGTAACAGAAAATTAAATGAAAGATTTTATAGAATGAAAATAAAATAAACTTAAAGTAATTCTGGTCTAGAAATAATAGATATATTAAATATCTTTCAAAATTTTCATTAATTCTGCGGATGGTTGTAGTAGAACGAATTGGACGATTTACAAATTTTTCTCTGAATAAATTAATTTCGTTAATACCACTTTATAATTTGTACTTTCCCAGGGACACTATAATTCATACTGAATTTTTGTACTGAAGAAAAATAAAGAACAATTAAAATAAATATTAATATTGTAATAAAAAATATATATTTGTAGCTCAAAAACGACTCTAAAACCTGCACGCTTCGAACTGGAGGCGTGAACTGTTTTCACTTTAATATATTACTCATACAATCATTTAAAAATTACTACTATGAAAAATATAAATTTGATCAAATAATTTCTATAAGTCTGAGGATTGGTCGAAATTACTTTGGTGTTTCTATGATCTCTCTCAGTTTGTCGGTATAGTTATGGGATCCCTGTATAATGAAAGACGATTACATATGAAATACAATAGAATGTTCTAAAAATTTATAGAATCAAAAATTTGGAAAAAATGTTTGATTGAGTTTTTCTATAGCTTGATTTTCTCATTGTTTATGCATTTATAAAAAGAATGGCATTTAATATCAAATTTCCTTTTCTGTTTTTTTTTTTGAATGGCTGATAAATTGAGGAGAAAGAACAAGAAGAATAAGTAGTAAAGAATTGAAGGTATAAGAAAAGATTTATAGGCTGTTTAAGAAAAGAAAACAAATTGGTAAAGTTTGAGTAAGTAATAAGAATATAAAATATGAGATGATAGATAAATAAATAATATATTTAAGAGCATATCAGCTTATTTATGAAGAGAAGAATCAGAGTGGAATAACAAAAGTAATAAATAGATAAATAAAGAATATATGAGCAAATCAATTTATTTGTGAAGAGAAGAAACAGAGTGGAATAACAAAGTAGATGAAATCTTAAGGCACACAGGTGGAAATAAAACTTCTCCACAGAAATTCGCTGGTGATATTGGATTAGAAGTTGTCACACAACCCCATTTATTATTATTTATTCTGCATTGTTTCGAAAAATACATATTTCAGATTCTGAGAGTCGGTTTTAAATTACAAATTATAGTTTGTCTAGAAAGTATCCGGAAAAAAGAAAATAACACTGCGACTTTCAGTTTTTGAATTTATGAACGAAACAAGTAGAGTAGAGGAAAGCAGTTCTAGTTATTTGTTATGTAAGTTCTGTTTAATCCTGGGATTTATGTTTAAATGTCCAGCGAACTTTAAATCAAATCAACTGCATCCTGAGTAGGTTTGGTGCTTCATGCATATAAAATTGATGCTATTACTTAATTTTTTCTTACATTTTTTGGTCGAAATAACTTTACAAATCCTTTTTCTTTAATTGTGAACCCCTCTGTTGAAATATATTCCATCAGTTTCTTCTTTTCTTAAATTCGACAAAATAACTCAATATTCTTGTTTGTTTAAAATTGTTACCATTCAATATTTTTTGTTAGATTCCTTGAAAAACGTGATTTTAATAGAAATACTCCGATCCTAAGATATCGAAAATATAATATAATATGTATAAAAGGCGATAAATTAATTTTCTCGTTCTACGAAATAGAGATTTTAAGTTTTATATTATTCCTGAAAGATATTATCCAACATTGTTGTGGATCTT
This sequence comes from Serrognathus titanus, assembly GCA_039766575.1. Classification (NCBI taxonomy): domain Eukaryota; kingdom Metazoa; phylum Arthropoda; class Insecta; order Coleoptera; family Lucanidae; genus Serrognathus; species Serrognathus titanus. The sequence continues at coordinate 46,602,804 of CM077914.1, read as the reverse complement.
CTCTGCATCGTCACGCCTTATGATTGGGGCTCGGCAACTGCAAGCAATAAATATTACTTTGAATATTAACTTCAATTTCAAAAATTGTATGACGTAATTGTTTGTGAGTTCCCTTAATCAGTCAAGACTATACAAAGGCGTGTTTAAGATTTGTGTAATTTGCTGATGCTCTTTCGCTCCGCCCAGGACATAAATAATTGGCCTGAAAAATTGCCTTTCGTCCATCGATACCGATAACGACAGTTTGCGATAGGTTAGAAATTGTTGACGTACTGATTGTAATTATTTTTGGCAATTTGGCAACTAACACACTAAAGTTCCGCCCAGTGTAATTATAATTGGTTTTTATCCTCCAGTTACATATATACCTGCCTCATACATTAACATGTGATAAAAAAAATAAAAATCAATAGTTTTAAATAAAGGCTTTTTTATATAGAACAATATCAAAAACATGCAAGACATTTTCAAGGGGCGAGTAAACAGGTTTTTACCCCAAAAGAGCGAAATAACGGGTAAAATGAAACTAATTCACATTCAATACATAGGTACGGCACATCTGATTTTCTTTGAATTTAAAAATTTTGTTTAGTTATTCCACGATTAAGGAAGTTTATAAATTAATTTCCGTAGTGCCTTACTGTACTACTGTAAATAAAATAACTAATTTCAATCAAACAGGAAGTTCGTTTAATTTAAGTTCTGTAAATTTTAAAGTATTTGTTAATTGTAATCATCATACCACCATTCGTTCACTTCAATAGCAACGTTTGATTAAATTCCTCGTCTCGTTTCAAAGAGTAGGATATAATTATTAAATATAATAGCTATTAATCGAGTTAGTGATCAGCGATTGTGTTTCCGGGTTGTGGTTTTTCCGTTCTTTCTAATAATAATAATAATCGCAATTCATTTGGTTGTTTTTTGCAAATTGCGACCGATGATTATTAAAAATGTTCCGATGATTAATAACGGCCGAGCAGAAAGAAAACGCGCTGCAGCTCGCAAAAATGAGAGTCATTAAAATTAAATCAAAAACTTTTGCTCGATGTAAATCCTGAAGATAAAAATCTACAATCTAACGTCTCTTAATCGGTTTTGATGTTACTGACATTGGCGAAATAGCATGACGCCTTCGACAATATTTTTTTCTTGTTTGCTCCAATTAACTCTCTGCTGGCTTCTTTTTTTTTGCTAATGTTAACCAAAGTGAATGACATTGTCTGGGAAGACACATTTGATTTCAACTTAATATTCAAGGTTAGTCTACGTCTAAATTTAGGCTTCCAAATTAAGTCTTGAGACGTGGATATACAACGCTGACTTAATTTAACTACCGTCCAAGCATTAACTGGTAAATTAAATCCGAATATTCTACATCTCCGCGCAGCACAATTTCGCTCTCCAGTAATATTGTAATTTCAATCTATTATCTGCTGCATCATTATTTTTTGCAGAAAATCAATCAGGCCTCCTCATCTAATACAGTGAACAAAGTTGTGTTGACTTAAATTACTTCGACACGTGGTCGACACAAATCAGGTTTTTTTCAGAACTGATTGATTAGTTTGAAAATGATTTAGCCCATGACGAAACGACTAAGCGAACATCCATTGAATTCGTTAGGTCTATATAAGCTAACAATACTTTGTTCCTTCGTGATGAATTATGTGAAAAAACCGTGCCAAACTAGACGAAATTAATATTAATTATAAAATGAACAGGCAAAGAAATGTTTTCAGAAATTTTTGTTTACTTTTTTACACAAATTAATTTTAGGGTTCTCGTCAATAAAACGAGGACAAAACAGTTGCCTACCTTTACAGAGTTACCATTCATATTTTCATAAGTTTGTTTTTGACAAAGTTGATATTTTTTCCTATACCTTAAAATATGAGGAAAAATGCAATATTCAATATTTTTGAACTTACACTTTCTTACTGACATCCACTAATTTTGGAATATCTTTCAAACAGAACCTTTTGATAAACTTCTATTACCTTTTGTTTCTTCGGTCTCCAATTTCAAATAAACACGTAACATACCATTATTGACCCATGAATATAATTGCGTACACTTAGGCTGCATTGTATAAAAGATTTAAGCCAGGATTGAATTTAATCCTAAGTTAGAATGTGACAAACATTATAACCTACAGCATTTGCTATGTCACATTCTAACTTAGGCTTAAATTTAATCCTGGTTTAAACCTTTTATACAACGGTGGTCATCATCTGCTAATCACAATGGATAACTTAGTTTGAGTCGAAAGAGTTGAAGTTCAAAATTGCTGATCGAACCTTCAAATGTGACTTTCACATTCTACAAAAGTATTTGATCTCCAATTTCAAAATTTTGGACTCTAAATCCTATTACCTGTTCAAATATGACCTAAGTATTTAATATCGCAGATATACCGTTGGGTATGTTATCCTATCGAGTTTGAAGGTGATTTGGAAGGAGAACTCTGAAGGGTTAGTTAATAAAAAGTCCTTAAAATAAGGTGGCGTTGCTCTCTTGTCATCATAGAGAGTGGCAGATCAGTACATAAAAAATTTATCAGATTGAATATTTTTGTTGACGAGTTCCTACGGAAACCGATGGACGTCATTCCTTCTTCCACGGTGGCAATCATCTGCGTATCATAAGGTATAATATAGTTTGACATCAAAATCATCAACGGAACCCTCAAGTTTGATTTCCTCTGGTTTTGCAATATTGTCTGGAAAAGCAGTTCGTTGTTCATTTTCTAAAGCAAATTTCGACTCTGAATATATCTTGCAGTGAATAGGTCCAATGGTAGGTGATTGTTGTCTTTAGCCTTTCCAGATAAATCCTAAGTGATCCTTCAAATCCGATTACGTATTCCTACCTCACCATTATTGATAAAATGAACAAGGTAAGTTCTTTCTTATATTATAAATTACCATCATAACTAACATTTTAAGTCATCAAGGGTAGAGAGTACCTTTTGTTCTCAAAGTCTTAATTGATATTTTAAATGTTGGTGTTTGAAAGTCAAATAGGTAATTTCAAATTAACAGATTGTCCTAAGAAACCAGCTCTCTTTTCCCAGATAATTGTTCAACTGATAAATACTTTCCATGAGCAGCTTTATCAATTCAATTGTAACATTTTAGGTTTTCCTATATTATCATATCTGAAGTGAACTGGAAAGCCAATTTATTCAGTATTTGGGGTTTCACTCTCATATTCACATGTAATCGTGAAACATTCACTTTTAATTCGTTTGTTATTATCGAATGTAATCGGGAGCTTCATCTTTAATCTCCTTTTTTCTTTTGCTTCTTTTTGAAGGCCCGACGCATTTCTTCCACATCGCTCCTTTTATTTCTCGTTTTTAGGCTTTCAATGTATAATCTTCAATAAATTTTGTTCCCTTTCCTACTTTATTTATAGGAGTTTTTGCAAGAAGTTAATTGAAACTTTTTTAATGCTTTCATATTTTGCATCGTGGAAGATCAATTGATGCGAACTATCAAGTTGTAAGTTGTTCGTATGGGTATTACTTAACTCGATGATTTTTACTACCCTCTGACTCTGCCAATATTCATTGAGTTTCCAGAGTAATTGGTCACTCGGAGCTTGGATTGTAAAGTTTCAAACAATTGAAACAGTACTCGTTATACATAAATCTTTGAAACTATTACTACTGAGAGGCTGTTAATGCTCATACTGGACTAAATAGTTCCTGAAAGGTAAGGGAAGGAGAATTAAATTTAACAGATGAACTATGTAGGTATAGATAATATTCACGAGAGTATAGGAAATTTATTCATATTCAAGATCAGTGCGTATCTTTGAGGGTGTGTTAGTATTCTTTGATAGCATTCAAATCGATTCATAATTTTGTTTTTTAATGTTTGCGTCGTTTTAGAACAGATTCTGAAGTTTCGAAATTACAGTGAATTCTTATAAAATGAATGTGTTGATTTTTTTGATTCTTGGAACAATATGGGAAGCGTCGTTGATAAAAAATTTTCTATGCGAAATCTGTATTCGCCGACAGATGTCGCGGCATCGATGTCAGGAAACGGAAGTTCGAGGGGCCTGTTTTAATCAATCGAATTACACAGATGTCCGTTCCACGCATTTACGACACGGCGTGATTACAAGCGAGCGAATGCTGATTGTGGGATTAAAGAGGGAGGACAGGTGGTGGTTTTTGCGTGTGTAGATGCCATCTCGACAGATAGACCGGAGCCGCGAAATTGCTTAGAGAGATATTAGTTAACGCGTTCGCCGGCGGTTAAGCATCTCATTCGTTGCCATTAAGGAGATTTTTCGTTTTCATTCTTTTGTTGGAATTACCCCCTTCGTACCGTGAGCTCTCCTTCCGTGAACTAAACGAGCTCCGCGCAGCAGAAGCCCAAGGGAAATTCGCGCCAGCTCAAAAAATCGAATTAAAATGCTACCCGGTGGCGAAGTAACACGGCGAAACGGAAATTCGACGTTTTAGATGTCTAGTAATCTTTCCGAGTATTCTTATTTAAAGAATCATTTGTTTTTCGTTCTCATACACCCTGCTTTGACTTGGAAAATTGCTTCATTCGATACGCAGCGAAAAAAAAGCTTGTGGATTATTTAATGGATTATCTTGGAACATCGAGGCGTATAAAGTGACAATGCCACTGCTATTTATACTATAAATTTTAAAATTGTCGCTTAATTTATTCTATTTAATGACGTCAAAATGTTGACGCTTTCAAGAGTTCATACCACAAAAATATGGTCGTAGTTACTAATTTAATTATTTCATAATAATTATGTTAAGCAAATTGCTTTCTCAATATTATAAAAACTCAGAAGTGTTAAGTATATAGAGTTCACGCTTTTTGCGGCGCAGGTATTTTAAACAACCGCAAACAAAACGTATAATTTGAAAGCCACTGATTGAAGATAATTTAAGTTCGCGTACCGGTTAAATTGCCGTCCTGACAAATCAGGAACGATTTCACCTAATACGGACGGTGAATTTTTGCCCGCGTTTGTTTTCACAAAGTCGTGAGATCGTTTATCGGTCTTTCATTAGCTATACCCAGTCATCATCAACATCACCACCACCACCAGTTGCAAGAGTCGAGGGGCGCTTACGCATGACATACCCTCGATCTTTGGATCTGTTTCGACAGCCGCCGTCGCTATCAGAAACTCAATCGACCGAAAACTCCAATTAAAATAGAAAAACGAGACCGGAAAGCCCAATGCACACACCGACTTGCCGGCGAGGTACGAACAACTTTTATGATTTATTTTTTATCGCGGGAAATTTCCGAACTCGGAAATATTGTATTGCGATGCGCTCGCAATCTTTCGAGAGCTCCGGAAGTTTTGTATTTCTCCATAAAAATGACCTCAATAGAATTTGCTCCAAATAGAAGTAAGAAATGAGACACCCGGACGCGGAACAATGATACAATATCTTAAAAGCGTAATACTTTATACCCTATAAAGCGCTCCACTTGGTTCGTTACTACCCCCAGACAGCTCTATATATTTGTTCTTCTCGAACTTTGGAAATTTTTTAAACAATAGATTAAAATTGTCGAAGCGTAAACTCTCTGCTACTATCGGATTAAAAAGTTTCGACCTCTCGATTTTGAATGTAAAATAAGTGAAAAGTAACAAAACGAATGATAATGAGGAAATAAACTTAGACTTCTATTATTAGAGATACAAGTTTCGAGGTCTTATGAATGATTATTTAGACCAAAATAACAAAAGATGGAACTGGAACGTACCATTTTTGCGATAATCCTCATAAGAATTAAACAACATGAATATGAACGTTCACTTCGCAATTTTTCTTAAAATATCAGATACAGTCAGTCAATAGTTCTATAATATAATAGTTACCATTTTCTGTTGTTCAATTTGCAATCCAGGCAGTTTCCGAAATCACGCGCTGCATTAATAAATCACCATTATAATGAAATAATAACCTGTCTCGGACTGTCATAGTCGTGCGAGGTTTTAAATACGTAATAAATTCCACAGGGCGTCATATGTTCGGGAGTTAGTTAAATTAGCGAGCGACTATTGCCAATTATAAATTCTGAACGCGTTTGTAAATTTTTAATATCGCCGTCTGCATATTAATTTACTCCTGGTGAAGTCCAGCACGCCTCTTCGTTTTGCTTCCTCGCTCCCTAATTGTGCATCGTAATTAAATAATAATGGCATTCAGATTTGCAAAACATTAATTGCGTATTACAGAAAACTAAAGTCAAAGGAACAGAATAAATCTCCATAGTATTCTCAGATAATTAACAGCCATCATAGCTCACCAACATATGCGGTAGCAATAACGCGACATATTCATAAATATTAATCTGTTAAAGCAGTTCTCTAAGGCAGAATTGTTTAATGAATATTTATTTAATAAGTCTATCAGTATTATAAAGGATAGGCCCAAAAATAGTACCCTGCGGAGCCTCATGACGAATTTAAAGGACATTAAAGACTGATAGTTGCTAGTATGAGTAAACGGGAAGTTATGGGTGAATTGTAATAGAATTCATTATTCGCAAAGTTAATACATAGGAGCAAGTTAATCTACTATAAAATTTGTAGGTACAACAATGACGATGAAGAAAAAAATATTGTAGGATTTCCATTTTTACAATTTAAGCTCGATTGACAATACGTATAATGGGGTTATGATTCGCAGAATAATTTTCTATTTATTGCATCTTTTTTACCCATCCACTAAATTGATATTCCTCGTCGCAATTTATAAAACAAAAAAAAAATAATGGAAAACTGTAAATTTTATTCGCAAATGCCTGCTGTTCCGTTGCGACGTACCAATAAATATGCGTCCTTTTTCTCTCTAGTTAATTGAAAACAAAACGTGACTATCATCCTCGGCGAAATAAAGTTTATGCCGTGAGCTTTCGCATGAATTAATACTCCACCAAATGAAGTCGTGACTGGCGATAAAAAAAAAATTTAATGCCTAGGTCGAAGTAAAACCGGCCGCTGTCGCTGGAGATGTAAAACACAATAATGATTAATTCAAAACGGTGAGTCATTCGTCTCCTCGCTTGGAATAATCGATTGCGACGACCCAATGTCTATTCGAATCGGTAATGCGAGCGCTTTGCATAAAATGTTTTGAATACTATTAGGAAAAGTTCGATAGAGGCCAAATATATGCTGCAGGAGAAGAAAACGAGTAAACGAAAAAGAATATCCTCCCCCTTCGATATCTATGCACCACACTTTTTGGATAACCATCATGTTTCAGGTTCATAAAAATTAGGAGTTTTACGCCCGAAAATTAGTTGCATCATTTTAAATTTGGCAAATACGAGCCCCGGTGTTAATAGCTAAAAGCTCTCGTGTTTTACGAGGGGCTTATATGTGTTTGAGTGTCGTCGTTGGGAAACTGATAATGCATTTCGTCGTCACTTCAACGTCTGACGTTGACGACTAATAAAAGCCGAAGGCTCACGGTATGCACATTCAACCTGAACCTTGTTGACATTAACTGCATCCAATGACGTACACCTTTAAAACAGATTTATCTCAGACGCAGACAATGGGGGAATGACTTAGGAGATGCTATTTTTTTTCTGTGCGTTGAATCCCATCAACAATGCGGAAACGCCATGATTTATAGAAGAAATCCCAAGAATTTAATCAAGCAAGGCAAGGCGCGATTCGTTTAATTAGGTGGAAGCTGTGACATTCCGGCTTTACAAGTTTTACACTGGAAATTACACCATATATTATAATTTCACTTCTAAGTTGATGTTAAAATAAGTAGTATTTATGAAAAACATGTTTTATAATACGAACACGTCGGCAGTAATTAAAATTTTATTACATTTTAAAATGTGTTTTCACGAGAATTAATTAAAGAAAAGTTTAGTTTTTCCTTGGTAATAATAATTGTGTCTGGACGTTGAATTTTTAGATTAATGATATTGTAAGAATGGTAGAAATCCACTTCGCTATCGCGGGCGATTAAACAATAAATACTATCGAAATCCAGAAGAACGCCCTCGAAGTGTACAATAAAAGGCTGATACGGCCACCTCTATGTTGCCGTTGCACATTGGATGACCATAATATACAGTCGTCCCAACGTGTTGAGATAACCGAAAAGTTGCGCAAAATGGACCGACGATTCAGGTCCGCTGTATCTCGAATTCCGTGAAAATTCCGCCAAGCGTAAACCGTCGAAGGCGATAATGGACAATAGCTGTGTATACGTAACGACCTGTCGCCCGAGATACAAAAGAAAAGCAAACAGCGGGCCGGCGAACTTTCATATCAATTGATCGGTCGAACGCCCAAGGATCAACTCCATAAATGGCGTACACCGAATACGAAACTAAAGAAACGTCGAATATAATCGGTTCGTATCTTGCCAGCGAAGAAGCAGGTGTCCCCTAAGGCAGCTAAACAACTTTGCTCCATTGTGTATGACGGATATCACGTGGAGACGCCGGGCGTCTCCGGAGTTAACGGAAACTAATTCGCGTTTAACGGCCACTGCGCTATGTCGAACGAAAAAAGAACTAAGAAAACAAATTTAATTTTACAAGGAGTTCCACATGCGCTTAAAACTTTCTCCTTCGAGCTTCAAAAAGTAATATCCTCCAGAGTCGAGTTTGCCAAGCAAATTACGTAATTACACTTTTTGCTGGGGGTAATAGGGCATTACTATATATTACGGGTAGAACGATATCATCTAGTTAAGCTCTGGAAAATGTGGGGCGTCAGAGCAACACACGTATCTATCTTACGGCGAACGAGGAATATCTCTCCTCCTCATTATCATAAGCGTATCCCTCATAGATACCTTAAAAGTTTTAGGGTGATTTATGACGCGGCTTCGCATCAAATGAAAATAGGTTAACGAGAAAAGGATGCGGCGTCTCGAGACAAAAACGGGCGTTTTCGAAACGTAGGAAACTCTTTATTTCTGTTTACACTTGCTTGCTTTTTCAAGATTGTTTATCTAGTTAGAGTTAATAGCTTAATTAAAAATGCACAGAACGAGGAAAACAAGGGGATGCAGTTGAATGTAAATACTCGCTTAGAGCGGACTCGAAGCTGTATATTTTAACGGTCTGGAGTGGGATTTAGAGTTATCTGAGAATCGTATGGTTTGAGTTTGTTTTTCCCGTTTCGCTTTTAATCAGACGACGAATGTTTCCGATATCCAGAAATAATGCAGTAGAAATATTCACTTAATTAAATTCCTTTCGATTTTTAACATCCAACGATGACTAAATGTCTATTAATTCTAAAAACGGTTAAAGATTTTTTGGGAATTATTCGCCAGATAAGTTTGGAGATGTAAAGACCGTGCCTTAATCGAATAAATAAAAATGTGATTCGAAGTTGCAAGGCAAAAATTACTCTTCATACTTCCTTTTTTTCTTTCGCTTGTGAATTTTCGTCCTCCTCTTAATCAAACATTTTTAGTTTACCTTCTTTCTGGTGTTTGTTCGATTTTGCGAAAATATTTAGGAAAAGCAATTCGATTGCCATTCAAATATCTTTGGTCGAGAGTTAATTAAGATACCCAAATGTTTTCTACTGAAACTTGACGTTCACAAATAACTCCTATTATTTTTGGATATCTTGGCAATAGAGAATATATTTTTGGAATTCCTGGGATAGAAACCGATGTGTTATTTATCCTCGTAATCCTCGAGATCGCGTTAAATTAAACAAAAGTCGAGTTCGATAATCAATACAAACAATCAAACAGCCAATTCGAAGGTGTGAAAATTTAAGCTGATAACGAAAATCTGCGCAGACTCGTCCCGACGTGGCTGCGGCACAATAAGAGTAATGATTCGATTAAGCTGATAAAGTGGCATTTTGGTGAGAGAAGCTATTAGCACTGATATGGGAAATAGCGCGGATCTCAATTAGCAATCTGCTGCAATAATTAAACAAACAAATAGGATTCGGTTTCGCGATGCAGTTGCAATCAAATCCGCGATTTTTAACAAATTCCCCCCGTCGGAACGCTGCGCCAAATACCGCCGCAATTTGGAAATTCACCCGAAAAGCCGATATTCATTTGCATACGTAACTTGATGATACGTTCGCAAATATTTCGCCGATTTAAATCTGACGCACGCGTGGAAATTTTATTAGCATAGCGTCCAATCAAAAGAAGATAGAATTCGATGATTGATGTTGATGTGAATTAACAATTATTTTTTCGGACAACACGCAACGGTTTTTCCATCATCACCTATTGCACCCCCACTACATCATGAAACCAAAATATTTTACTTTCTACACAATTACTTTAATTTTATCTCAAACACAGTTATATAAAAATCACGCCTATTTTCAACTGGGAATCAGAAAAATTACAAAGTCATTTCGCTGCTGGAAATATGAATCTAACACATCAGATTCCATTTCCTTTTGAGTTCGAAAGTGAAACGCAGCGTGCAAAGCAACAGATTCGATTAAAACAACAAACAAAGCCTGGGCTCTGCTATTTATATTTCACTGATGTCGAACGATTTTAATTCAAACGGAGTCGATGTAAACTTAATTACCCCGCGCTTTTGTCATGTATTCCTCGTTATATGGTGATTTATGACTTTCATTACTATGAAGGTTAGCAATTAGAAGACCGCGCTGAACGAAACACGGCACACATGATTTTCAATCAGTATTTTCCTGGATCGATTATATCAAAATAATTGACTTGTACGCAGTGATGTTTTGTCAAAAGAAAGAACACTACCCACCATTTTAAATGTATTGAAAGTAATTTTCTCATTAGCCGGTTTGCGCACGTTTCGTTCCGGTTCATACAGAATTTTTTAACCAAATAAAGCAGCAATGTGAAAGGATTGCAAAAAGACACCTGCGCGTTTTCGAATGGCCCGAGCATTTGGGGAATGAAACATCAATATCGGTGGTACGTTTCGGCATGAGGCTGAACATAAAAACTAAAGCCAACGTGGAACAATCCACAGTACATTAGTGATCAATACAGGTGCACTATAATTACATCAAAGCGAACATGCATCGCGTCGGAAACTGCATATTCAATATTTTATAACTCCAATTGAATGTGTTGGTGTTATGCATGCGAAGTCATTAAGAATTGAAATGCATTTGCCGAATTTTAGATGAAACGCAAGCTCTAAGGCGATAAGAGTCACTACAATGGAAATATTAACTTACTAGAAAAATCGATATGAGCTTTATGAGTTGAAATTACTCCCAAGAGAGTAGTTCTGCAATATTAAATCAAATAACAGAAAAATAGTGCTCCAAACTGCTTTATCTTAAATTAAAGCTCATCGATTGCGGCCTTCAAGTCGCTATCAATAGAGACAATAACCGAGAGAAACTGAAACAGAAAAATCCGCGAGCTTTTAAGTGCCATTGAGGTAATCATTAAAACGCCATCGAAAATAAAGCCTCGCTTCGATGAATACAGCCCTGACAAAGCTGACAAAGTAAAACTCACCAGATCCTGTTCGCATCGTGCAAGGAAACCGAGCGTACAATATGCGATAATTACGGGGGAGTTGCGCTACTCTCGCAATAACACATTCAATAATGATACGTGCAGTATGCACAGCGCTTGCATATGGAAGATAAGAGAACACGGAAGCGATACACACACGTTCATACATGGCGCAAAGATCTCTAAACAGCTCGTTTCAAAAATTTAATTCGTACTTAAAGCCAGCGACTATTATCTATGGATGTCTATTAAATGGACGCTCATCATTGTACAAATGAAAGCTGCACGAGTTTGCATAAATTTAACGATACTTTGACCAAACGAGAAACGTACAGGAAACAATTAAAGTTATTTAACTCTGTAATTAAATCGTTACGGTTTAGGTTCACATTATGAAAAACAATTACAGCTTTTTAAACACGTCATACGATGTAACCTAATGCAAATGAATGCTTTCACCAGTCTACTGAACACAACAAATGAGCTTCAATTTTTAAAATGTACGCACAATCAAACAGCTACTTCAGAAAAAAATGCACAGATCTCGAGAACTAATTCCTGTGTCATTCAGAAAATATGAAACATTAATTAGCATTCGTTTCCACAGGCAACTAATTGACGCAAACTTAGCAATTAAAGACAGAAAAATATTCAAAAGTAAAACGTCCAAAATGATATGGATGGATTAATCAGTACAGAAAGATGACAATTTTATATCCAATTGCGTTTTAAAAGTAATTGTTTAGAAAGAATAATAATAAAAAAAAGCATGAAGAAAATTATGATTGCAAAAAATTACCAATCAGTGTTACTCAAAATGTTGAGGGTATGCGATGAGGCTAATATTGAATTCTAATAATGCACGAAATTGCAGAGTTTTAGACGGAGATGACAAAATTGCTATATGTTAGTTATGTGCATCGGACACTAAGCCAAAATGGACGAAAGTAAATCCGTAAAACATTTAAAATGAAAACTCGCCCAGAATACAAAGAAAAGAGCTCTAAAAATTATGAAATGATTGTAATGGAAAAGGTCCAAAAAGAAAGGAATCAGCAGTAGAAAACAAGTAAGACACTGAAGCTACACAATGTAATTTATTTAAGTAGCCTGGTTATGATTTGCCAAATAAAGAAACAGAAGCTATATTGTGTCGAAAAATGTGAAAATTTTCGTTTTGATATACGCATATTAACCAAGTTTGGTTCAGGTTCAAAGAATTTTGTTGTTCTTACGAAATCTTACCAAACAAAAAAGTGAGTAAGATTCAGTTAAAATATAGAAGTGTGATCAAATTCTTAACGAAGGAAGAAAATGGGCCCAAAGACATTTCATCAGGGGTTAGGATATTTTATGGTTTCTTTTTGGTCTAAGCGACTTCGATGGGGTAGAGACATTTGTTGAAGCAAGTACAAACAATAACATCCAGAAAGTTTAGAAATTGGTCGTGGCAGATTAAATATTAAGGGTTTCAATGATTACCACTTAAACAAGGATACCAGAAGTTACGGTATTAAAAGTTTTACATGAAGATTTAAGGCCTTTTTCGAAAATCGGAATAAGTGATGAGACGTTGGTGTATCACTGGGACCCATCGACAGAACAAGAATCCATGCGGTGGATTCTCTGTCGTCAGAAAAGTAAAAAACGCAGAATTCTTTAAGGAAACTGATGGCGACGATGTTTTGGAACGTGGAAGGAATCTTACTAACTGAATAAATGAGGAAAGACTTTACAATAACAAAAGTATATAAGAAGATTATTAGAAAGTTGAAAACTGCCATAATAAAAAAAGGGCCCCAGAACTGTGGTCAAATGGTTATTTAAAATTAATCAAAAATTTTCTTGGGATGATTACCTGAAAGAAGACTGAAATGCAAAATCGAGTTGCTCACAGATTACTGGACAAACGGATTTATTTTTTTTGCTTTGTCTAATGTAAATATAATTTCTTCTCCTATATTTTTTTCCTTTAATGAACCATAGTGTCTTGTATTTTTACCGTATACCATATTTTCTTTTAATTTAAAATCTTCACGAATTCTTATAAATTGTTTATTTTAATTACTGAATAATAAAAAACATTAGCAGTAATCTTGTTGACATAATCAAAGTTAGAATGTATTCGAGTAAACAATTTTAATTGCCTTAACGAGAGGAACTGATTTCCGTTATTTTACCTCGATTAAGTTTTTGTTGGCTATAATTACAGGAAGAAAAACAGAGGAATTTGCCATATTTCAGTACGCCGTTTGATTTGTTTATAAACAGGTCTGTCACGCTTTGATCTTCAAAAGATTTGCAGAGTGACTGCTTCAAATTCTATTGGTGATTTATGGGGTGATATTAGAGATGATTTTACCTCAACGTTTAAATAATATTCAAAGGAAATCTTTCGTAACAATTTTATTAAACTAGGCTAAAGACTTCTATTGCTTGCTGTATGATTTATCGGTCTTCTCTTTTATAAGTTGGTGGTAACTAGAAGAGTGTCATTTTATTTATTATTTACGCAGCACTCTTCGTTTTCTAAACTTGATGACGTTTGAAGTAAGTACGTACGAAACAAACAACTAAATAAATTTATCATCCACTTGCAAATAAAAAACGAAGGTATAAAGACAGTTTTAAACTGTCCTATTTCTTGTACAAGGTTTATTTCAATTTCTTGGAAAACTATGTATCAAAATGCAAATTGAATCAAACTGCATCTGCAACCCAAAAAATTTCTTGTTCTAAATATTATTATAGAAATTGAACAGAATCTTGTTTACGAAATAGGGTAGTGTAAAAAGGGTCTTAAGATAAATGGAGAAGAATGAATTAAACCAATACAAAAGAAACAGTTGAACTTGATAAAGGAAGGAAAGAAAAGCATGGCAGAATATCGGGAAACAAATATCAGTAAATGGAACAGAAATGGACACAACTATTTTAGGAAAATAGCTGCAATGGCAAAATAGAGAGAATAAAAAATGGCGACATAAGAAAGTAAGAAGGAGTTAAGGACAGAGAAAAAGATGAGAAAAGATCGGGAAAACCATCGAAGGATCGAATAGGGAAAATAAGAAATAGAAATGAGAACCGAATAAGACATGAAAACAATAGCAAGAAATAAAAATTGAAAAGATTTGTATCTAGATCAATGACATACAGAGTATAGAAACAAGACAAAAAAAAATTTTTTAAAGTGATTATAAAGGGGTACAATATACTATGATCCTAAGCTTTGTGTTATCATAGTTTCGTAGGATTATTTTGATTGTATTTAGAATAACAATATTTACATTAGTGAATCAACTCATCCTGTGCATAAACTAAAGATTATCGTCAAGTAATAGTAAATAAGGATTAACATCAGGATTACTTTTATAATATACTTCTTTTTGTTTAATATAATTAACCAAATGTTTACGTATAACTATTTAACTAGAAATTGAAACTGATGCTTTTTGCTTTGGCTTATCTGGTGCCTCATTATATAAATTGCAACTCAGTGCAAGAAACCATGCAGAAACAACGCCCATGTTTATTGCAGGTGTTGTAAAAATGAACAACCGTCGAAATGACACATTAAATACAGCTTTGCTCTAGCAAATAATTAGAATCTAGATATTGTATCGAACAGTTGCTGTTTTAATAAACGACCACTAAGCTGTAATCAACTACAATTATGCAGCTACGCATGTCGGATATCACTGAGAATACATAATAGGTCGTATATTCCGGTGTCGCAGAAACGTTTCCGCACTAGAATCGAGTATACTATGTCATATTCCACAATATAACGCGGCGTTCGAAAATAATTCATATGAATCCTGCAAGTGTACGAAGTAAAAAGGACGTCGCCGTTACTTCTTCGAAATCAAGCTCGTTCGAGTGCAAGTTCTAATTGCTTAGGTCTAACAAGGAGCAAAAAGTGCATCGCTCAGGGCATCTCTGATCATACAGAAAGATATTTCTTGTGAATGACGACATGAATCATACTTGACAGGAGGTTTCAATACGAACGCTAAATCTGCATAACCCGTGACTGCTTCTTGTTTCTTGCAGGCGTCATGCAAAAAAGATGATATGAGTGAACTGTAAAAGCATTCAGACTGTCAAATTTCAAGCTTAAAGCAAAACGCAACAAAAATATGAATTTTTTATTAGAATACAAAAAAAGTATTATGTTGCAAGGAGGATTTTGATTTACTATGGGAGCGTTCTCAAAGTCTCTCAATTCATGTTGTAACATTTTAATAAACTGAATTATTTTTAAAAATTAATTTAAGACTTAATATCTGCTCAAGCGCTTTAAGAATGTTATTTATTAAAATTATCAAGGAAAAGCTCTTGCAGGTGAACAACAGTTTAACATCAACACGTCCCGCGTTTTTATTTTTTCAACGATGAATTTTCCGAGGGTAAATTGAGGTGCGGAAAAAGCAGGTAGGTACTGCCGGGGTTAACGCTTACATGTGAAAATTTAACCCTCATTTTAAGGATGCTAATATACGCGCACGCCTGCTGAGGGAAAAGAGCAATTTTACGAATACATTTCGCAATTAAGGTGAAGTCCTGAATTTATATCTGGCAATTTGAGTCGTTGCGATATCTCTCCAGTACATTCTGATCCTCATTTCGCGCGCCATGCGAAAACTAAGAAGTCATCTGCATTGCCCCAGGGAATTACATTCCTGCTGGCGTTCGCCGAGAAACTTTTACAATTAAGAATATGCAATACGTTGCCGCTAAATTTAATGAGACGCAATCAATATGCCTGCACAACAAAGACCTTTGAAAACACACTAAATAGATTTCTGCCAAAATTCTTTAAAATAATCTCTGTGGCAAAAATTCGATGTGAAGCCCAATTAGTTTTAAGTGATGTGGATGAGCAATAGCAATTACATTTAACGTTAAAGTTTATCTTCAATATTGCACACAGATAGTATCACCATCGCTTTGAGAAACAGTCAATTACGAGGCTTTCTGGGACGATTGTGTGTAAGGAATTGGCCATTACCTGGCATTAGAAGCGTTTCAAATTCTTAGAGAACCTTAACAACTAGCTCGTCCTCACCACTCCTCTCACAAAGCAACGTTTCAGCTTTTAGCGACAGCGACGACGAGCTTGCATCGATTTATAAAGTTCATGTATTTGTTAAAATTTGCAATTATTCATAAATGTAAATCATCTGTAAATAAAAGTCACGTTTTTACAACGTCTAGACTTCAAAATAGGCTACTATTGTAACGAGCACTGTCAGGGACATCGACTACTAAGGTACAAAGACTTTCCAAATCGTGCAACATGAAGTTTACATAAGAGAAAAAAAGTTGTATGCCGAATCGCTATTTGTAGATGTGGTGAATTACGTAACCCGCGTTTATATTTAGCCGCTTATAAAAACACCATAAACTTATATACTCAGCTTGATTAGATTAGCATAAAAGAGCAAACAAAAAATCGCTTGTTATTCGTCCGCTTTTCAAGGTTGGGTTTATCGAAACGAGACAGACACTTACTATTATGGTTACATATTGACACGTTGCTTACTAACACATTGCCACCAGACTTAAGGCGGTAGAAACGTTTGCGTTTGTAAAGCTTTACAACAACCAACAAACTTGAACTTCCATATAAGGATGTACCTACCTATAACAGATGTACGGAGATAACATGGATCCTGTCTAGCTTCTTTGTTGTGTGAGAAATTAAATCAAATTTAAGAACAGACTCTAAGCTTCAGCAAGCTCTAATAAAATTACTTTTCTGCAAAATCCACAACATGAAACTAAAGAGTTCTTTAAGCAAACGAAACGTCTATTTTTTAATGTGTTGCTATTTCAATCAAGAATTAAAAACTAGAATGCTTACTCTAATTAATTTTTATTTTGTGCTCCCTTTATGTTCGTGAAGTAAATTCGTGTGAAAACTTCGTTTTAAATTTGTTCTCCTTCGACATATCCATTACCGTCCACGAACGAAACAGCTAAATGAATTATATGAGACGAAGGCACGAGTTCATTGTGTTATTTTCACAAAAGACAAATAACAATGCAATTAGCAGATTCCGACTCATCCACCGCTTGATTTGTTGTAATTAAATTATTTTCGCAGACGCTGGAAATTAAGGCAACAGAGATAAATCAGGTCATGTTTCGCACAGTGATTTTTCACAATGGCCAATTTCATCGTACTAAACGGATCCAACAAATAAGTAAACGATTGTTTGCACGTTTTTTTGTCTGCTTTTTCGCCGAGGCGTTGCACACACAAAGAGATATCTCGCGTTTAAAAAAATAATAAAAGTAAAAAGCGCGATAAACTAACCTGCTGTTCGCAGCTGGTATATTCAAATTTTTGAACTATTAATTTCATGAAACACAATTACGTCCACTTTGTTGCGCAACGGCTGCGTTCGAGACCTTGAGGTTAAAATTTTAAATAGAAATCAAGGCTGCTCGTGTTTAATACGTATTACGTATTGTATCTGTCACTTTTAAACTCCATTATTCCAATAAATCAATTCGTTAAAACAACATGCACTACTGTGAAAATAATCTCTTTGCCTTTGCTAATAAATGGCACATTTATTTCAAACCAGAGGGTAATAAACAAAAAGCAAGTTATTTAAACTCTACATTGCTGAAAATGTTTGGAATTCAGCGTTTGGAAGTTGAAATTTTTCATGTTCATTACACAAGATTATCAAAGCATTCGTTTATAATCGAAATGATACAAGCCCGTCAAGTTTTCAATGAAAAAAATTTGAGGAATGCGGTTGATGAAGTTTATTTTTCGGTAAGGTTTGGGATGAGATATAGAATTGCCTGCAGTTGTACATTTTTGTGATAAACTCGATGGTGTAATCAATTCCTAGGGAATTCTCTTGGTTAATTTTCTTCAGCTCAATGTGAACAAATGACATTTTAAAATCTTTTTACAATCATGAGGACATAACAGGCATGAATCTAAATTAGATGGCATCTTCAGTTAATCTATCTCCAGATTATCAGCTTCTGGAGGTCTTCTCTTTAAATGCCTCCTTTCTCATTTTTATTTTTTCCATATTTTACCTTCTCTTCTATAGAAGTTTATTCTCAAATCGCCTCTTACTTCATTCAGTTAACCGATTAAGCTTTGTTCTACTTCTTCTCATCTGTTGGCTTCCATTTTGTTATTATGAGCTTCTTTTTACTGACTTTCTCAGTATATAATTTTAATAATTTCAATTTCTGCTGTATTTTCCTTCTTAATTTCCCTAATTATTTATTACTTTCGTCTTATTGAGTACTCATTATTATTCTCAGCGGGCTCTGTTTGTTCTTAACACTTTTCTTTTCAGAACATTTTCCTCCTTTTTACAATTATCATCATTGTTATCATCAATATTAAGGATTTGTATATATTCAGTTTAGTCCTTTTTATAAGGATTTTGCTGCTCAATAGACCCTTGCTAACATGAACCACCCTTTAAAGATTCGTTTTTGATATTAGAAGAAAACAGACTTATCACCTATTCGAAATTTATTTTTGATAACTCGAGTAAATTTTGAGTTAAAAAATGAGTAAAGAATTGTTAAGAGGAGAGACAGCAAAGATAGGAAATTGATGACGAATGTATACAGATGAAAACAAATTAAGAGAACCTATAAAGGACGAGGAAAGACAAATGAATGTGTTTGTTAGTGAAAGGAAACAACACGTTTTCGAAACTATGGAGCAAATTCTGAAGCATAACTCATATTCAACTCACACTCAAATTGACAGTTCGATGTTAATTTGAAATTCAGAAACGCTTTAGTTTTTGACTTTCTATCGTAAATCATTGATGATCAAAATACCTGTGAAGACCATAAACATAAATACACGAGTAAATATTCTGCGTTTCAAAAAAAAAAAAAAATGAACCACCCTGAAGGAGTAAACGTAGAACTTTAAAATTGCATGGAGACAAAAGCATGATTAAATAATTTGTCATTTGTCACTTCTCAAAGAAATTATCACCTGACAAGTCTTTTTGTTTCAGTTACCTTCTTTATCGTATTATTTCGCCGTATTAGTTTGTCTTTTTACTGATATACTTGTTGGTGCCTCTAACAATGCCACGAGTGCGAAGACGTACAAATTTTTACCAACTTACACCCTTTGAAAGAGCGCGAATTATTGGGATGCACGAAATTGGATTAAGCTTTCGGGAAATTAGTAGACGTGTAAGTCGACCGAACGCCACTGTGAGACGAACTTGGAGAGATTGGCAGGAAGAACACCTAGAAGCTCGTCGTGAAGGTAGTGGACACCCCAGAGCAACACAAGAACGGGAAGATCGCCTTTTAGGACGAAGTGCAATTCAGGACCCTTCAGAAATATCACGAGCTGTTGGAATCAATTGGGTAAGAGCAGTTGGTCGAAGAGTCTCTATCGCCGAATGCATTCGTGGGGACTACGCTCATATCGTCCTTATTTTCGTCTGCCTATGACAATACAACATAAAGCTACCAGACTGATGCGGAGTCAAGACAGGCACCAATGGGGGCATGAAAGGGAAGAAATCATCTTTAGTGATGAATCCAGATTTCGCTTGTGGCATTCTGATGGGCGTGTACGGATTAGACGATCGAAAGGCCAGAGGCAAAATTTACAGTATGCTCAGCATCGCCATTGAGCTTTAGCTCCTGGGGTAATGGTGTTGGGGACAATATGCTACGGAGGCAAGTTTCCCTTAGTATTCACTCCGGGCGCACTAAACGCGAGGCGTTACATTGATACAGTTCTGGAGCCTGTTCTTCCATTTCTTCAAAATCTTCCAGAGCCAGCATGATAATGTGCGCCCTCATATTGCCCACGTAACTTTAGACTTCCTAGCAGAAAACTATGTAAACATTTTGCCTTGGCCGCTAAGATCATCGGACTTAAACCCAATCGAACATGTCAGTTACCTCATCCGCCCAACATGCTAGACAAATTGCGTCAACAGAGCAGGGTAGCCTGAAATGAGCTCCTTAAAAAGACAATCGATCACCTGATTTCCAGCATGCCCAGAAGGGTTGCCGAATGTATAAGAGTACGAGGAGATGCAACACATTATTAATTTTTATTTGAATAAATAGTGTTAGACTTAATTGACAATTTAATCATTTGTTTGTCTGCATGCGCTTGTCACTTTCACGCAAGTTCTGCATCTGCTCATTCAGGATGTTTATTTTTTTTTTGAAACCCAGTATATAAAAGAGTGTGAGTTGAGTATGGCTGATGTTTTAGAATTGTAACCTATGTAAAGTATTATGAAGTTCTTTTTTTCTAAATTGTTTGCATATTGGGAAAATTTTGTAAAATATTCAAAGGACTTGAGAGAATATCTCTGTATATTTTATATACCAAGAATAAAGGCGGAGGATATTTCCTAGAGGAACACCTTTACACCTTTTCTTCATATCCACAGAGATGAGAACGGACTAACAACGCAAGATTTGCAGATGTTTATCAGGCAAATGAAAGAGTTTGTGGATGAAAAGGAGCAGTGGATTTCTAAAACTATGCAAAGCATTTGTTCCTATTATCGTCTCCTTAATGTTTATTCTTCTTTCCAAATGATAACGTTAACGGGCAGATGAAAAGACCGTTGTATAAGTTGTATATTTGTCACGTTAGTGCAAATAGATGATTTCAGCAGCCATTCTAATCCTTCCATAACTTTTATCATCAGTGTCTTTAAATACCGAGAATACGGCTTTAAACTAATCTTGACTTTCGAGTGAGCATTCGTTGTAAAGGCTGGTTATCATGTTGATAGTTTCTGTGAAGTTGCTGTCATGAAAGCAACTATCATAGAAACTATCGTCGTGTAAATAACTTGAGACACTTAACTCTTATTGGAACTATCACACCCACATTCGACAGAGCACTATCATCGTGCAAACCACCTTTCCGGCTTCTGAAAGACGCAGGTAACAAGTTCGAATTGCTATTAACTAGTCACCATACACTCTACACTTTTGATGTTTTATGTTGAATACCTGATGTGTCTAAACTGAACATTACATAAATAAGTATTTAAATGAGCTAGGAATCTTAATTCCCAAATTTGCGATGCATTAAAATACTGTCACGTTCCTATTTGCATTAATAATAAATTTGACATCAAGCAGCATATCACATTATGTACCAATAAAATGTTTATGTCCGGATATTTTAATCAGCTGTTAAACTACGCCGTAATCTTTTCCCTCTGTTAAGTAATTGGAGCGTTCAAAATGTGTTCCTCATCTAATTACAAAAATAATTAATTGATGTCTATAAGCGCTTATTAAGATTAATGACGCGCTGACTCACAATTATCCGATGCCGGCCTGGATTACGTGATCTTTATTTTCATTGGAACAATACACGAGGACCGTCCCGGACGCGAAATTAATGATTTCGGAATTATGAATAAAGCAACAATTTCTGTCCGTGTTTGCCAAGGGGTCGTGTGAGAAAGGGGCAGCAGCTAACAGCAGTGCGAATCCGTTAAAAGTTTGCTTTGCCAACGCGTAAAGCAGAACAATTAAATGAATATGTATGAATGTGTTATGAACAAACAGAACGCGTATTTTTTCCACAACGATGAGCTTTCTGTGCAGAACAGTTTCTTTGAGGCCTTTCTTTATTATATGCGATACCTACGTGTACGTTCGCATTTAAACTGAATAGTCTGTGTGGTAGCAAGTGGGGAACCTGCCTTTTGTAAAACTAAAATTATATACATTGTTTTGTAATTACTTTTGAGCTTTCATACAACGAAGTTATTAATCCTTGGACTTAAGTCGCCATAAATGTTAGCGAAGTTGAAGATTAATCTTCATGAAATAGGGAAGAAAAAAGATTTAGAACAGACATTTAAAAATTATATCCAAATTTGCAGGTACCCCCTCAGTAACTTTATCCCGAAACTAAGAAAGCACAAATAATTATTCTTGTTTAAGTAATTCAAATTAAATATTTAATTTTGGCTCACCTTATACTTAAACGATGAAGGAAAAAAATCTAAACCATTTCCAAATATTCGGGGGACTACTTTGCCTCCTCTGAACTTACCGATAATGTTTTTAAAATGTTAGTGACTGCAGAATACCAAAAAACTAATTAATTATTAATTTAAATACATTCAGTCCAGAGAAACGTTGTGCAGCTGTGACGACATTAAAATATTTACAATTTCATTCGCCAGTTCCAGATACATAACAGATGTTTGCTTCTAAAAAAATCACGATCGTTCACTGAATGCTTCTCGGAAAGTTATAAATCCGTTCTAAATTTATATAATGTCATCGAACTGTTAACACGGCGAGCTTTCGCATGCTAATTAAGAAGGCGCTCAGAAAAGTTTCAGCGACCAGAAGAGCGGATTTGAATAAACAGCTTTGTTGGCAGTAAAGGAGATATATGTAGTACTAATTTCCGGAAAAAAATTTACGCAATTTATGTTTAATTAAAAGTCTCCGTACAAAAGAAATTAAGAAGTGTAATTAACATCAAGTTTATCGGTGGAAGTTTCGCACCAAGTCCGAAGTAAAAGTAAAATTATAAGCGGCTTAGTTTATGGGTGTCGAGTGAAATTTCGAGGAGCGTAACATCCACTATAGGTTCTTACACAAAGTTGAAACGGCCGTGCAGCGGCAATTGAAATGGAGAAACAGAAACCCAAGTTGAGTGAAGCCGGGGAAACAGTTCGGTACATTTTTACGACTTCATTAATGCAATACAGCTTTTTAGATACAACCGAAAACGGGGTGTTGAAATTGAAGTGGAGATTAAAAAGCGGAGTGGCTTGGCATTACCGCAGCCATCTAAGGATAACGTTTCCAGAACGCAATTGGACATAAAATTCAAACTACAACCATCGTTGCGAAACTTTCTCTTGCTCCCCGCTTCTTATAAGGAGGCGGTAGCTCCGCATTCATTGGAGATTGTTAAGAATTTGGTAGGAGAATTTTAATATAACTCGAGCTCGCGCGAAACAAATTAGGCACATTTAATCGGCCATTGAGGCAAATTGGTGAAATTTAGGTTTAATAAATTCTAGACTTTACCTTATCTTAACGTTCTTAACGTCCCCCCTAATACGTTTCGCTTCGCTGAAAGCCAAGAAACGAACTCTCGAACTCACCTGAAATAAAACAAAATACGTTTAAAACACATTAGATAACGTACTGCTAATTAGTGGCGTTAAACCAGTCCGAAGCTCCCAATTACAGGTATTAAACCATATCGTAATCACGTCTTTACTAACTGGATTCAAGTAGGTACTCGAAAAACGATCTCACGTACAGATCCATTGTGTTCAACAATTAACAAATATAAATCACTTTTTATAATGCGCTGGGTTCAAACCCGCATCAACCCTATGCAAATTAGGGCGAGAGGCAATAATCTTTAAAGAGGACAGTCCCATTTACATGTTTCCACCGAAACAAACGTCCGTTCTCCTCTCCACGAAATTTAATATTTCATTAACACATTAATTTTAAAATTGCATCGTAAAACGGAGAACTGCGAAATTTCGATTCATTATAATTAATATAAAATATGTAATCATAACATTGTCATAATTATGCAACAAATAATAATCACGGAAGCGATACTCACACGTTTTAGATAAAATTTTAATAATAATTATATTTAGCTTCGAACAAAACCAAAACAATATAGAAGAATGTTGTCAAAAATATGCTGCTACATTGATTACATTTCTATCCAGAATTTGAAGCACTTACTTTAATATATCGTTTGAAGACTGTCATTGTAACCAACAGTGGTTTCATGAAGACAAACAAAGAGCAAATGTATGCGATTGGTTGAAAGAGTTGGGTACAGTGTGTGTAAGAGTTTTTGCTTGACATCTTTGCTTAATACCGCTCAAAAAATTCCAATTCCTAAATCGTCTTATAGAAGAAATTCCATAAAAGCAACAATTTGTTGCTGCGTTATTCTATAACTGTTTGATTCTTTTACACAGTGTAGCATATTATAGATTATTTTAATTTCCTGTTGGAAATTCATTATAGATGCTTCGTTTATTTAAATTCGTAGCACAGATCGATTATATGAACAGCTACTTTTTTTCTATCCCGATTTTCGTCCGAAAAAGGGATTTCTACCGAGTCGTATACACAAGATAAATGGTTGCCCTTTTGATCCTGCTAGGACTCGAACCTATTGTATTCGCCGCTTTAATCACTATTTTACATGCATGACTTTTTTGTTAAGGAAAAAACACAGATTATTTGAATTATATAAGTGCACAGATTTTTTTTTCTGGATATAGTCAGAATTACAACTAATCACTTTACACTAGCACATTAAATCAAGCGAAAATCTAAATATTTCTTTCATATTGAAAGTTTCGAGAGTTAGGGATGAATTTCATTTAGGAACAAATCCTTTTGGTGCATTTGTACTTATTCTTCATCAACCAGAATGATCTTTAATATACAAAAAAATTTGGAAGTGAAAGAGTGTTGGGTTTGAATTAACTACAGAGTGAGGAAGCAAGGAAATACATAAGGACGAATGAGCCTGCAAAATCACACTGCGGGTCCTATTTCTCTGTTCCACATTGGAATACTCACTTGATCTTCATTACCAATTCTATAGCGAACCTTTGTTTGATCTTCCTAGAGTGATTTCCGATGGCCTACCTCATTCAGTGGCATTTAATTACAGTACGCTTTTCGAAGTAAACGTGTCTTCTATGATCATTTGCTTACTTACGTCCCACAAAAATAACTTGTTTTCAAAATATCTGTTGATCAAAATTTGTTAACGCTTTTGTAAATTCTACGGTAGGAATGATCAGAATCGATTTGATCTCTAATTGAATCGATTCGATCTCTACTCAAATCGATTCAGTGCAAACGAAGCAATCAGTTGAATCGATTTAAATAACTACATCTCTATTCGTACGTAAAATATTATTGTTTATCCGTTTCGATTAAAAAGGAAAATACTTGGTGTTCAAAAAAAAAAAACAATGAGGAGATGTGTAACAAGAAAAATCAGGTTTAGTCAGAACTCAATAATATATTACATATAGAGGTGGAAAGTGTTTCATTTCTGTCGAGAGAGTACGAAGTTAACTTCATCTCGAGACAGAAATGAAACTTTCCACCGAGGTTTGTATACTATTTTATTTTCAACCATTATTATTCAACCTAATAATAATAAATAAGATCCTATTATTACCAGAAAAGAAAACCGCCTCAAATTAATTATATAACTAGAAGGCGTTTGCGTTGCCATGACGGGAAACATAACAAATAATTTATTTGTAAGCAAAAAGTGGCGTCGTTTTTCGCGAATTGTGAAAATCCAAGAAAAATGTTGGATAGTGATTGTGAAAATGAGTTTACGTGCACTCCACCCGAGTTACGGGAGGCCGCAGAAAGAGCAGAAGAATGTTTGTTGCCCCAAAAAAGTAAGGCAAGGTACAAAACGGCTTACAATGTTTTCAAGGGCTGGTGCAGCACAAAAGGCGTTCAACGTTTAACGTCACCAGCACATCAGGAAATCACCGTTTCTTCGCCAACAGGTCAACAGGGATCGTATTTTTCAGTTTCAGCGTATTATAATTCAAATGTAACAATTAATTTTTAAATAATAGTTCGATAAAAATTAGCACCTTTTTTCCAAACAATAAAATGAGAAGGAAGTTCAATGTTGGCTTTTTACTTTCCACTCTAGGGCGGAAAGTGGTTACTTCCCAACCAGGTAGAAAGTGACAGTTAGTAATCGTCAATTTTCGAACTGATAAAGACGTCAGAAGTAATGTCATAACATATATGGTTGAAAATATAATGGTTTTCAACTTATGCCAGAAATTTACTTGCCTGTAATGTTTTCAATCGTCACTCGGAATTTGAACGATTAGAAATATATCAAAAGAAAAAAATAGTGGCAAATTAATAACTTCTTTATTTGCCAGTCTCTTGGAAGTATATATTCATTTACGTTCTAGGATCTTCGAATAACAAAAAAAAAACTTAAAATGGAACGAGACCTTGAGATGTATTTTGCGTGTCGAAACAGCAGGAAACGACTAATTTAATGTTACGTTTATCTGACTACATGTTTTATGCATATCATGGAAATTGTATCAAAAATGCCCCAAAAATAATTAACAAAATAGCATAATGGAAATGAACTACTACAAATCAGTAATTTTATAATTTAATTGCAGGTCATATTAGTTTTATTCATCTTTGCTGATACCATGATATGTAATGTTATAATATTGTTGCCTACACAATTTTTGTCAGTCGAGTCGGTTGCCTCTAAACAGTTATTGAACGGTAAATTAACATGACATGACATAAAGTTATCGTTACACTGTAATGATTCACTAACGTTGGTTTAAAAAAGAAAACTGATCAGAAACAAGAACTACCAGGTAAATAACTAACAAGTATCCGTTCATACGCCCATAAGAGGAATGTAAAGATTCCATATTATGAGCTAATGCCCGACGCATTAATTTTTTCCGTGATTTATAACTAATGGTAATGCGTTCGTAACGTATGAGTTATGCACAAGTAAAAGACGGTTGCGTTCAATCAATCAGCGATCTGCCATTAAGCGAAAGAAAACCGCAGTTTCAATAAATGTTATCGAAGAAGAAAAAAAGAAGACTCACGTGATATATCGTGGATGTATAAATGCAATTTTGTATCTGCGAACTCATTCATATTCCGTTGATGTTTCGCAGAGTCGTTCTGCTCAGGCCGTGTGAGCTTATACTTCTGGAGATGTTGGGTGATAGATGCTCGGCGGTATGTGTTCAAAATTGCTAAAATGCATCGCTCAGCACTTGAAGCCAGACCGCGGAATGATCAGTACGGGGCCGGCATAACGAGTAAAGCTCATATTAAAAGTTTAATAGTGCACGTCGGTATCAAATTTTTATGACCAACTTAGATCAGGCCAAAACTCAGCTCATCATCGTTTCATGTTCGGTTGGGAAATCGAATTGAGTTATACGGTAATTTATCTAAAATATTACACAGTTTTTGGCATGGCTCATGATATTCTCCTTGTAATAAAGATAGTGACTACTCTGCTACATCAGAATGAATTTGTTATCTCAAAGTACACGTAATTTGTAAGCCAAGAAAATTGCAAATGGAACTTCCAAAAGTAGGTATTCTGAAAATGTTAAATTAAAGATTTGTTTAACGCGGGAGAATTTTAATTGCAGATGTGTTCACCGGCCTAGCAAAAGAGTAACGTTCAGACGAATTGAAATTGATAACGCAGATTAAAAGAAAAAGAAAGACTCAACGTGAATCTTAATTAATACCGCAATACTTGCCATAAACGTGATATTTGGCAATAAAGCAATTAACAGAACCACTATAGAATGACGAGACAATTATAGTTCATCACGAGTGAGAGCAATTCATTTATTCAATTGTATGAAATAAGTGACATTTTTACATTGATCGGAAAGGATCGAGCTGGAGTTAATTGAAACCGAGCAGACATATAATAAAATGATTTAGTCCTATACAAGGAGACCTCAAACGTAAATAAAAAAATCATTTTAAAGATCTTCCAGAAGGAGAATCGCTTAACGAGTTGAGCAGGAAATCGTACGTTAGCCATTGATTTCGATAATTGACGGGTGACGTCATAGGCGATGATTCTGCGAATCTGCAATAAACTTGAGTTTTTTTTATGCATAACACAAAGTTATTGCATTTTTTGCAATACATAAATCTTAGTACAAATTAGAATTAATCAAGTGCATACTTGGAAACCATTAGAACGAATTGATCATGCAAAACAAATCACTCAGGGCTACGAAGGGTACAAAAAGGATACAAAAAAGTTTATAAATATAGAATAACAAATAAGAAATAATAGATTTCACTTAGTATCGAAACTGGTTCTAAACATTTTCTTTTTTCTTGAGAAACTGATTCAAGATACCTTAGTGCTTTCTTTCTAATTTTTAATAGCATCTTCCAACATTTTCTTTAAATCTTTTTTAAGAAAATTTTCAAAGCGGTTCTACTGCAACTATTCATTAACGTTTAGTTTTTGTACTTGTAAACAAATTTAGTGGTACTTAGAAAGCAATAAACTATCAACTCGATAATTTCAAAGCTTTTGGCTCACAAGAAAGAATGGGAGGAAGGTTTTGCATCATTACCAGTCGTGATATACCCGTTCATTATGGCCTTCACTTTAAAATTTTGAGCACCGTACTCCGAATAACTCGTTTGTTCTCACGATTTAAATAAATTATTTGATTTTATTGAGGAAATTCAATAATTTGAAAGTGCACAGTATTTTTATTTATATTTATTTATTACTGTCAAACAATTTCTTCAGATATAACCTTTATTTATGAATATAAACTCCATCCAATTAATGTCAAATAAAGTAGTTCAAAATAAACGATTCCTTTAACGTTATATTCACATAAAGACAATTGAACATTTTGCTATATTTCTTTTGTTGTTTTTTTGGGTAATTGTCGTTGTTTGTACTTTGTGACTTCGTTTGGCATCTACGTACCACTTTCAATTTGTTTCACAAGAAAACATATTTTTTAAAAACTCGAATATTATTTTAAACGTGTTTGAAAGAAAGAATTCTTATAAATTCCCTCCTTGTATAAACGCGTAAAAAATCACAATAGAAAGCCTTGATACTCAACAACCGAGTGAAATTAAAAAAATCTTGAAATAATTCCAGGCGTCGCTGAAAAGTTATTACGTCGAAAGAGAAAAATGCGAAGGACAAAAGCAGGCGGCAGCAATATAAGCCGTAAGTAATTTATCTGCGGCTAGAAAAGAAGCAAATAAAAAAATTAGCGCACGCATACTGCGGCAGAAGAGCGAAGCTCTACAGTTCAGTAACAGCACATTATGGCGTCTGGGGTCGTCACGACGCCTAGCCGGTTAGACGCCCGGCAAAAAGAGTCTCCCCTACCAAAAGCTACATTTAGTGAAGCCATACAATCGCCCCAGCAATTCCGAGAGTTCCCCCCGGTTATCTTTCTAGGCAGTTTCAGCAAATTTTACTTTTTATATGTCCGGAATTCGGGTCGGGTCAAGATCTAATAAGAATATAGAATTGAGATATGCGCTAAACTATTTATATCGGAAACTACGTCATAGATTTGGCAGCCAACCGCGACCAGACGTATCTTTCCTTAGTAACTTTACACCACTCCTCTCACGCTAATTTGCGACTTCCACAAACAAACCTATGGTGCTAAAAATACTGGCGAAGTTATGTCATTTTTTTGTTTACCGCGAGGAATTTAAATATATTTAAAATAATATTATTCCTAACCCAGAAACGTGCGATTTTTAAATTTCTTCGAAGCGAGAAAAAGAAAACGCCATCGCTTCCCAATTAAATGAATAATCCCCCGTTGATTTCAGAGCTGGGCTCTCACAATACCCGGCGAACAAGCTTATAAGTGCACAATTCGCCATTTTCGCTTATTGCTTCGATCTGAAGATTTTAAATTGATAGAACCAAAAGTTTGCTGGATATAAATCAATGTCATGCCTTTCCGTTCGCTGGATATAACTAAGTTTCAATTTCCCGATTCGAGCAGACATTAAGATTTGATTCGGGTTTCGAATTCCGCAGACCGAAGATAACGTCCGCCGTGCTCTCGCAGTTCACTACTTAACACAACATCGACAGGACATATCAAACGCTTCTACGAAACCCAACTCTGTGAGAAAAGAAAACACCTCATTACACAATTCCATCACATGATTTTACGCAACATCAAATTTTTTTTCGAGCAAAATCTGCTGGGGAATTTGTGTCATCTTCACACTTGCAATGGCATTTCTTAAGAAAAATGAACGAGTCTCGGTGAGTCGCTTCATTGATATTAGTAACCAAAATTGAAGTTCAAAAGTTGTTGTACCTTTATACATCCTTACAATCCCTTTTGGACAAAACTGAAAGAGTTTAAATCAACTTACTTCAGTAACTTCAACTTTTAGACACTGATTTGAATGACTTGTTTTAACATAAATTGGCTTAATTAAATTTCTATGAAATTGTTAATATAATTGAACTGCGTTACTGTACAGTAAAAGTATTATATACCGGATGGGTTAACGAAAACCAAGCAGAGTAAATCTTCCACGAAAATGTTTGTTTGAAACAATGTTCTATCGTATACTCAACTTTCATATATCACTTTTCTAACCAATAGAATTTAAATAGGGAATGTATGAGTGGCACATTATTGAAAACGTAATATGAAAGCTAATTTGATTAGTAATTCAATGCACGAAATGATATTGCAGTAATTTACGACTAGTCATTAACAGTACTTATGCGGAAACGAGTGTCTTAGAGAAGGTATACCATTCAAAAAACCAAGACATACACGGAAATGGTTATATTAAGCTATCTTAAGATAATTACACTCGAACCAGGGAAGATGAAGGCTTGTCATAAACCACACGTGTATACTTTAAGATGCGGTGGAAGTGTAAATAAGTTTTTATCACTGTCTTATGTATAACAAACACACAAATTAGTCTGTCTTTCCCAGCTTCATCCGTTTGTTGACGAGCCTTCATCTCTCCTGGCTCCGACTTTAACAGTCTTCAAACTGGATCATAGGAGAATAAAAATAGAAACAAACAAACTGCAACTGGGAAAGTAGGATGTAGGAGAACGAATATCATGATCTAGTATTTTAGGATCGCCAAATTTTTAGACTCGTCTATGAAAATTAGAGAAGAAAACATAAAAAGAAAATGGGAGGTCAACGAAAGTGGAAAGTGGAAGCAATGGTTTAATGAGGAATATAAGTTATCATTTATAGAAGAGGGAGATACAGAGAAGTTGACGAGTCAAATGAAGAGAAAAGAATATTATCATTTTTAATTTTTTGGGGATTGGATACCTTCAGAGGATAGATGATGGAATTTTGATTTAGGAGGCCTCCGCGCCTGCTCTAATTTGAAAAGAATCTCCGTTGTACCCTTGAATAGTAGAGGACGGTTTTTTCAGGCAAGACAAAATGTATACTTTTCCATTCTATTGTGCGTACACGTGTGCTGTGAATCAGAAAGTGCGAATAATATTAAAGTAAATATCGCCTTGATTTATTATCTCTATTAAATAGACAACTGACTTTCTTCTTAACGAAACAATAGTTTACAAATCGAACTTTGATAAACATTCAGATAATTGATAAAAATATAATAAAAGTAATACAATAGCAGCTTATTTACACAAGTTAGTTGACAATCTTATTTCAATCTGTGTTCGCTAAAAAATAGTAATAATAAAAAGATTTAATATCTTCATCGTAGAAAACTTTATGAAGTACCTGAAAGTGTTTACGTAAGAGACATTTGATACTCATACGGCAATAATTTTGCCCTGTTTACTACACGAACTACTTTAAAATATTGCTTTCTGAAATTGAATAATATTCTGAGCATTATCGCATTTCCGTATGCACATCGCAAGTTTATATCAAGATTGCAGTAAACCAGGAATACACACGAAATTTACTGAATTGAAAATCTAAAATGCATGAAGTAAGATAAAGAAAATCTCCAAATCTGTTCATGTAACATGACGTTTATCAAAGTGCATAAATTGAATTCAGCAGCAGCATTTCTGCGAGATTGGCTCCACTCTCAAATTCAAGTATCACATTTATGAGTCGATATAGTAAACAGTGGGGTGGGGGAAGGTGAGGAGGATGCTGCAATATGACAAAGCAATGTGTACGGATGGGGAATAACCGAAAACAAAATTGGGAAAACAATGTGAATTTCAAGGCAGACTGAGCAAGCAATTCGGTTCAAATTTCTTGGTGGAAGCAGTCGGCCAGATATTGCGCTGACGAGTTAAATAACACAAGCGGCTTAACATTTGCCAGGGCGTCTACCCCAACATACTTTCGACACAGGTGGGACTGTGCAAAAGCACACGATATTATACAGTTAGTTAAATCTGTGTGCCGAGTTCATTATGAATGGAGCCAGGAAACAATAGTAGCAAATTAAAGTAATAGAAAAAAGACCTCACCGACCCCATTAATCCATACAATTTAGCGGAGGAATAAATCGAACAGCGGACTTGCATTTAGAGCCGTGGTCGGAAATTAAATGAAATTTAATATAGCGGTGAAAATCGGCGGAGAGTTTTCCAATATTTAATGTCGAAATGAAATACGCTTATCACGCTTGTACGTCAAAGCAGCTAACACTCATTTTCAAATTAACACAGCTCGAATGGAAAATGTTGTAAATCATATAGCACTAATATTTTATAACAAAAATTGCTTTGATTAAAATCAAAACAACAAATACGTAGATACTTCATACGAGCTGATTTTAATTAACAAATACAGGTTCCATTTTTTTCTTTTGTCTTGATTTTCACGGCCAATTCCGCATATCCTTCACTTTTAAATTTTGATATGTTAACACCATGAACAGTTTCTTCGAGAACACGTACCAATAAAGTCATGCGTTAGTTGTATTCATAATACCTGCCAAAATATCACGATCCCAAATATTCTGAGTATTACTAAGGCATGATTAACAAATTCCATGATCTAAGGATGACTAAATTTAATAGACCTTTATCTGTTGAATCTAAAACTGACCAAATTTTAGGCACACTGCTAATTTCTTTCCTTGGCATATAGAACTGATTCGCAAAACAGTTTCAGATAAAAATATATGAATTTGTAGTATTTCTAACTTTGATGAATTTATTTGTCATCACTTAGTCGTGGATTCCACAAAATATTTTTATCTTGAAAGGTTAAACAAGAAGTATGTTTCCTAAAAAGCATGTTTTGAAGACATCTCTATAGAAAGCTGAAACTATGAATCCTTCAAGAAAAAACTATAAACAACAATAACTTCAAATCTGACAGTTTTGATTTACACCACAGTGATTCTCAGCACCTTAAATAGAAACTATTTTTTCAATAAATTATCGTTTTCCTTTGAAATTAATCTTCAAAATGAACGCCTTGCGTTTTTTATGGAAACTGATTGCTCATATTCACTACAAATATATAAAATATGTAATGTAAGAAAGAACATCCACTTAATAATAATAAATAAGCAAAGAAATACAGAAAAGCGAAAAGAGAGTCCTACTTATTTTTTATTTCTATATAACCCACAAATGAGAATAAAGATAAAATGTCTTTCTGTGGTCTTTAGCAAAGTAAAAATAATTTTCAAAAACTCTGTATCAATTCATTGGAAAAATAGGAAACACAACTATTTTAGCGAAAAAAGAAACATCCATCTAGGATTAGAAGATGAGTATTGTACAACAGAATAGGAGAAAAGTAGACTTGTCTCTACCATTTCTAAAATTTCTTTCTTCTTTTAAATATTGTTCTTTTCAAACGATAGGTGAAAGAAGAAAATTCATCTAGGATTTGATAGAAGAAAAGTAGAGAGTAGAGGAAAGGGGGCGTACTTCCTTCCACCGCTTTCAGTTTCTTTTTTTTTTCTCTAATTGTTAGATATCCTTAAAACAGCTTAACAGAACTTTTTGATTTTATAGTATATTCGCGAGACAGTATTTACATGATGAATAAAATAGCATGTTTCTATTTATCACAGTATCTTACGCAAAGAGTTTTTTTGATGTAAAATTAATTCCACGCCATATTGAAGATAACATTTGATTTGAGGTAATTTTAAATAAAACTGATAACTGCATCCCACTTTAAATTTTATTTGAGTGGATTCAAAACAAGACTAGAAAAGACATTTTTTTTAATGAAACAGTGCTTTATTACTTGTGTTGCTCCAGATAGGAATATGAAAATATAAGAAAATGTCTGAAATTTGCGTTTGTATTAAGGCTGTGTTACACTATCCAATTTCTTAAAGAATAAAAATTTTATAGTAAATTGTATCAAAAACTATTTGAAAAAATAGAACCTGTTCTATTTCCAAACCATATCTGCAGTCTAAGAATTTCTTATTCTAAATATTTATTGCAAAAATCTTACATAAGAAATAGGTTAGCCTAAAACGGCCCTTTTTGAAACCTGCAAGATCTGTACGTAGTATCTTAGCGAATTAAGTGAGGCACATTTTAGGCCAATTTTTAAACTTTGGTTATACACACATAGTTTATTGGATCATGGAAAATACTTTGAATGAATAATGTAAGCAAAATTAAACGAACTACAATATTAAGTTTTGGATTCACACAACTTTTTAACACTTTGATTTTAAATACCACACAATCAAATAAAAGTAGATATGTAAAGTAAAATTTCAAAATAAACTGTTTCATTTAAATCAGATTCCTTGGTTATTACATTTACTCATCGTCGCTCGCCAGTGTTACCGAAAAAGTTAATGCGAAAATCACTTTTGATGTTATAAAATTTATAACGACATTTTGAAGTACTAATCGATACAGACTGTTGCTTCAGGCAGTAAATATTTCATGACATAACCGGCACATATTTACGAAGAAATTGAGTTTCTAGATTTTAGGAGATATAGAGGTATAAACCCAACGCTTCGTTTAGCTTTTGTCTGCGGTCTCGATGTTAAATTTATGCGGTCAATCGCAGAATGAATTAAAAATGTAGCCCTCACCAATAATTTCAACTGGATCGTTATCTAATGTGATCACAAATTAAAATGTGAGATATATCTTCAACTATTACACTCTTTGTAATATAATCTGTGTATGTTTAATATTTTTATCTTTGGCATTTACAAATATGAGAATTTTCTTTCACTTATGCTTTCTTTTTATAATGTCCCTTTACAATAATCAATTCTAATATTTATCTGCGTTAAAAAAAACCGTGCTCCTTCTTAGCTTTGGGAAAATGATTCAGCATTTCCTTTTTTCGAAAAGATCTTAAACATACTTATTTCCAATAATAACTTGCTTGCTTGCTTTGCATATTGTTCATGAATTGGGAGTGACTGAACTGGAGGTTGCCCAACGCCTCACTGCATAAAGTTGGACATGTAGCCTGAGTTGGTGTAATCCTGTACACAGTGTACATGGGGAAATTTCAGAGACTCAATTGGAGTCATCTTTTAATTAAAGAAAATTGCCAAAGGTGAAATCCAAATGCTTGTTTGAAATATACGATTTTCAGTAGGTTCATACAAATGTTGTAATAGGAAAATAGCCCAGCAACTAAGACTTTTAGTTTTATCTTTAGCTGACTTTTGACTATAGCCATATAAATCAGAAATGTTGCGCATACATATATCACAAGCTGCGACTACTACTTACAAAAGAAAGAAAATTTATGTTTCTCATAAAATATTTCCGAAAATAAGATAAAGTTAAAAAGTCATACTTAAGAAGTTATTGAACCATAAAAATTTCAAATAACCATTCATTTTAAACAGCGCCTTCCTACCAGCCATTCAGTTGCTCGTACATATTACGTAATATGACTTTTTTTTAATAAAGTTTTATAACTTTCATCAAGTCCGTAATCGCGCAGACATGACAAGTCCTGAATAATATGGTGGGCGTAGTTGATTTATAAGTTTAGCAGCGACAATGACATCTTTATATTCGCAATGTAATGTAGCCGTACCAATCGATAGGTGAGGCGCCGAGACGCCCCGCGCCATTACGACCGTCGCCTCGCAGCTGTTTCATGAACTGTTTGCCTGGAAATCTAATAACTGCGTTTCTAGTCTCTTCGAGTTCGATTGCTGCAGTCACCACCGCCGCCGATCCGCATGCCGGGCTCTAAATGTTGCCTGTTTGTTTTAGCTCTTCTTTGAAGATGTGATATATTCGTTCATATGTTTGTAAATGTGCTCTCTCAACCGAGATGAGTGTTTTCCTTTTATATATATTTTTTTTACTTAATACGCCGTCGAATGAAATGTTTACATATGGCGAGCAGAAAAAAGGCTTCAGACATCATTAATCCAAGAGGAGTACCCACTAGTGCCCTGCATTACTCTTAAAAGTGACAAAACATTCTGGTTTTACGCTCTTAGATACTTTAATCAACTATCTAATCACATATCAGAGCAAATAGAAATTAATAAATCCTTCGCAAAATATTTCTTCATCGAACATTAATAAATCAAACACTCAAATGATATCAACAAAGTAAACAGTAAGCTGTGAATCCTACCTATGCGTTCATGACGTAAAAAAATCAATGAAAAACTCATTTGCCATACATTGTATTTTCATGTCAATTAGTGAATCAAGAATTTTAAGTTCACTGGTGACTGTTTTATCGAAATTACCCCTTTGGCACTTCAACTCTTGATGTAATTGATTTTCTAAAAGTAAACGAAGTCTAGGGCTAAATAACTTAGTTGGGACAATAGGATTTCGTCTGGACTTCGAAGCACAGATGATTTTTTATTAGGGCTGGAATATGGCGCCATTCCTAGGAACCATAAATAGACAATTTTTTCAGTTTTTCGAATTTTATAAGAAACGAAGATTACTTATAAGGCTAGGTTTTTCAAATACAAGTTACTTTTACCTTCAGTTTATTTAATTAGTATCTATTAAGTATGCCCTTTTCTTCCTATATTTTTTGTTACTTTTATCATATTATCAATGTTATCATCATTCTTATTGTAATCATCCCTATGTGGGAAAACAAAAGTTATTATTATTTATATTGCTTTAGAAATAATTGTCTTCATAATTTAACATGTGATTAAAAAACTGGGTCTAAAAATAACTTGACTTTGAAGTACAATTTAAAAGAAACGAAGTTAAACTAATATATAAATAACTTAGCTTGGAAGTACGAATCTCGTCCTTTACACTCTCTTTACTTAGAGTAGACTTTCTAGTGCTTAGGTTTCTACCAAGCATTGCGCAGAGCGAAGAGGCTAATACGTCTTAAGCCCTACTAGATAAGTGCTAGGAATAGGCTGTCCTTCAAAAATACTTTAATGGTTGAAATTCGATTATCGCCCAAGTGTTTCAATTCATTTACTTTTGCTTGATTATTTTATAGATGAGTCCTAGTGTTTTTTAGGCGCCCTAATTAGAGTTAAATCTGTTTTTCAGCTTTTCATTGTCAATAGTGGATGACTAGAATGTGAGTGGTTTAAATGACTTCCTCCCAGTTTGAATCTAATTCCTATTGGATTTAGTGGGGATATAATTCTTACCTTACTGCTTACTTGTAAAGACATGTAGATCAATAAAGAATAAACGAAAAACAGTGATATATTCATGAACAGGAAAATATATGAGTAATTATAAATCGAAAGTACAATTACCCCGACAGTATCATATTTGCGCCTAAACAAGAATTAATGTATGATTCACCAAATATTTCACTGGAACTCTTTGATTATTATTATTGTGCTTGTTTTTGTTATTTCAAGGTTCCTCTCATAAAGCAGAAGCAAATAGATTGAAACAAATTCTCAAGTACAAGGTAAAAGAGTATAATAATCCCTAAGACAGCTTTCCAATAACCTCTGATAAACTACAAAGGGGTGCAGCTTCTTCAATATTTGAATAATTTTTATTAAAATGAAGTTACTGGTTATTTATTTCAGAATGTGTTCTCGAAATAGGTCAAAACTGCATGCAAATTAATTTACGCTATCACCTGCTTTTTAGTCACTATTTTTACATTTTTCGAATTTCATTACACAAATTAGAAAACGTTTAGATTTTCCACCGAAAAGCGAAGATAACAAAACATCTGCCGAAACGCATCCGTTTTTGTGCGAAGTCACGCACAGGATAAAACGCGTTGCGAAATCGATCTAAATTTGAACTTTTCAGTCACTCAGCTCATCCGCTAATGTAAACGCAAGGAAATTGCGTGCGGAATATTTAAATCTTATTTCTCCCTTAAATTAAACCGGGCGACGCCAACGTTCATTCGAGGATTTCGGCAAGTTCTCAATTTCTTTTTCGATTATAGACAGTAAAGTCCAAATTCATTTCAGGTCAAAAGCCTGTTTCGTAAAATAATAAAATAAACAATATTTGCTCAAAATCGCAGAAGATTTTTGTTAGAATGTAGCAAAATTTGCATTTTTCTTGATGGTCCGTTATCAAAGTCTTTGAAAAGGATATTTAAACTTTAAAAAAAAACTTTTCGTTTACTTATAATTCCTGGTACTTCTCACCACGTTTACCGTCCACAAAATGCAACTTTTCTAATGCCGTTAACTTCCCACTTTTCTAAATAATATCTAGTTCAATTTAATCTGCTCAAGAAAACGTGACTTCAACTCGGAGCAGCTTGATAATCGTAAAAGGACACAATTAATTAATAGAACGTTGACAGCACGCTGCAGTTATTTAAATATACGGCAGAACGCTGTAGTGTTGTGCAATAATTAACCGACTAAAGCGCAATTATTCTTCTAGATTGCGCCTTGTAGAAGTAGTTTTAATTCTGAGGAAAGCAGCAGCGTGACCCAAAAATATGCTGAGACGGAATTACGTCAAAGGTATTATACGTATCATTAAAAAACGAGTTCGTACGTTAAAATTTATTTTACTGAAAAGATGAAATACAAAAGATTTTTTTAAGAATTTTGGAAATTTGTAAAAACCAGAATCACTAGAAAGTATTTTAAATCAACACTCACTCACTCACTTCCAATTCCAATGCGTTTAATCACTTTCAACTTCCTTGTAATCAAAAAAGCTGTTCCTGAAAGCCGCTAAACACTTTCAATCGTGACGATTAGCACATCCCAATTTTCCGAAAGAATTTCGAGGATTTCTATGTTTCACACATCGAGCATTTATATTTTTATCCACAAAAGAAATATTTGTAGTCATCCAACTTTCATAGATTGTCATGAGTAAAGTGATCCCTTTCCACTTTTAACATAAAGCATTCATCCAAGTAATTCCAATTTTAGGATTTCCACTAATAATTTAACGAGCCTTGTGTAATTAAATTATCACAGTTTATAACCGCTATAAATATAAAAGCAAGATGAAATGACATAACCGTAACAACAGCTACGAACGCGTTCACGCTTAACATAATCGTTCCGACGCTTGCCATTACCGACTGCTTCGATTAAGACGTATTGGCCTCTGCAAGAGAAATTCAGGCCCGACATCTGCACACCGCGAAGGCACAAAAAGTAACACAGTTTCGCAATTAATAAAATCTAATGATCGCCGGATAAAACGGCCGATTTCTCTCTTTATAAATGGATGGCCATTATTACTATTAAGTAACTTGATTCTCCGGTCAGTCCATCGCTTTAATTAAGAAATGGACGGGAATTCGTCATTCCTAAGCACTTTTTCTTTTAATTAACTAGCAATCCGTTAACCGTCGAAATTTATCATGATTACGGGAATGAAAATGTAAAAATAAATGTTGTATTCTTTAATTACAATTCAACGGAACCACACACGTGGAGCGAATTACTTACAGCATTTCAAGGGCATTCATAAAGATTAGGGAAAAGAGTCTCATAAAGACGAACTTTCCTATATAATTTCCTCAAATCGTAGTTTTTTACCATTGGAACATACAAAAATATTTTTTTCCTTCTTCTTAGTTTTCCATCTTTATCGCCAAACCTCTCCCATCATCCTTTCAACTTTCTTTCTCGAATTCTACATCTCTAGTCTGATCCTGTGGTTCTTTTAACATCACGTACCTACGTTGTCTTTACTTTTCGGTTGTTTAGCCAATCATGGTTCCCACTTGTATTTTTTATGCAACAAATCGTCATTTTGTGTGACAGTGAAGTCACGAGATATTCATTTAAGAGTGAAGCTATCTTTTTCATTCAGTGAATAAATAAAGAGAGCAACAGTTGCTCTCTTCCGAACAACAGTCCAAGAACCCATGTCCAAATGTGGACGTGAACCGTTGGTTAACCAACTCATTTCTCTGTCAATTACCAAAATCTAAAGAGACTAAGTCAGAAAAATATAATCGTCATAAAATCGTTTTTTAGGCCTCGGCCTTTTCTCTTGTATAGCGTCTTCAAGCTCACCAACCCAAATTTTTAATTAATGATAAATACAATCATGAGATTACAACTTATCAACAACTTTCATCTGTTAGAGCAAAGACACTTGCAAATGCATTTGCTAAGACGAAGGTTGTTGGTACATAAAGTGGGTCAATTATTCATTTGGTAAAAAGAAAGAATGAGGAATATTTTTTTTAAATAGTGCTCATGGTGTTTGAAGAAAATGTTACCAAATTGAGGTGAGATTTCACAAGACAAATCGTTAAATAGTTTCTCAGAAATGACGAGAAAAAACAATAGAAGATGAAGATTGAGACAATAAAAAAAATGTAAAACCCTTGATTTATGATGTTGAAACATTATTATTTCTGAAAATATTAAAAAGGAAGAAAGAAGTTCATAAGATAAATTAACCCTGACATCTGAGGCGTGCGCATATTTCCAATTTGATGACGGAGTAACTCCCATGAAATTGCGACGAAAATATAATCGAATGGCAAAAGGGAATAAGGAATTAGCTTATTGATTTTGTAAAGAAGAGAATCTCCGGGGACGTAAATAGACCTCTGATAATAAAATATTAATTCTGCAGTTGCAATTATCGTCCTTTCTTTGGAGCGCCGTTTCACCTTCAATAACGTAGAGGAATGTCAGTTCTAAGAGCTGGAATTTCTTAAGTAGATTCCTGGCCGCATAATATCGAAAAACTTGGCCGGCGTAAATTAGAATTATCAAGTTGCCGAGGTTCCCGTTCTTTCGTTAATTGAATTAAAAAAATGCAAATGAAACTTCTGCTCATTATTAATCTAAATGGACGGCGGGCAAGCGAGTAATTTTTAATACTGCAAAAGCAGGAAATAAAACGTATGGCGAGCGGTGCCATAAACTCAGTGAAATTTTAGTGGAGGAAACGCTAGTCTGCTTCATAATAAATTCTCTTGTTTTAGTGAGACGCAGCAGACGTGGTGCTTTAATTGCTTAAGTGGATTATCCATGGACGAGTTAGGGCGTGCCAACAATTTCATTAAAAGTGCCGGTAATAATGTGACTATTTAAATTTCATAACGCTGCAATTCTGTTAGTCAAGTGCACATAACAAAATTATTAAATTATTTCTTTAATTTTCACGTGCTCGCCGCCATAAAGAAAATTGGGGAAACTGGGAACTCGCACAATTACGCTCAGTTTTAATAAATGCTAGTAATTTCATTATGAAACAAATTTAATTTCGCAAAAGCTAGCAGTGAAATTACCACGGATTGAATTTTATTCAAAACCTGTTATTTCGTAATTATTTCGCCAATTATGTATTGAAAAACACGTAATCACAGAAACCAATCATTACGGACATTTTAAATCTCATTAACTAATCAATAACCGAAACCGAACCGCTTGTGAAAACTTTTGTAACGCTGACACCAATTACTTACACTTCCTCCTAGAAATAACTACGTTTTAATTACTTTTCTTCTTAATTAGAAAAATAAAGCAAAGTTTAAATTAACAGCCATTCAAGTAAAACTTTCAGACGTGATTATATAAACATAAAAAAGAATTGCTTTTTTACAGCATAATAAGAATAATAATAAATAAGTCACAACTGTGTAGATTTCTGGCAACTACTTCGACATACGTCTCACAAGCTTACATTTTGAAAGTTATGAAGTTAAGGGGCTGTCTCAGAAGTAAAGAGACAACATTTATTTGCAATAAAAAATTTTAACAATAGATCAATTGAAATTTAATTTACACATAATACTATTACATACAAATTATATTAAATTAGCTCCAGCAACTCCTGCATTAGCTACTTTCCGCAAATTTATTACTGCTCTGTGCATTACAGCCACTCCAGACTGTTCACCTACTTTCTTGCTAATTCGAGTCCACCTATTTTTGAACGCTCGCAAACTTTTTGGTTTTTCCAAATTCTTTTGACATTCTTTTTTACAGAGAGATCAAAATTTTTCGATACCTCATGCTTAAGGAACGTTTGGTGCGTTGTCTTTCTTTTCGATAAATTCCATTCCTTGAGAGCGTAAAAACTCGGTAACTGAAGCCGTGTAATGACATGTTGCCATATCAGGCCAGAAGATGATATTGTCCTTATTATGAAATTTATTAATAAAGGGAATTAATTCCTTCTTTACACATTCCTTCAGGTAAACGTCTGGCTTCATAGAACCCTGGGAAATGAAGGCGTCGGAAACGTTGCCGTTTTCATCAATTGTCATCAATTTGAAAAATTTGGCTTTGGGCTTCACTCTATCGGCATATTTTCCATCCATTCTTTTGCGAGCGTGGAAACATTGCTTGCCAGGAACGTTGCTTGAGTCAGCAGTTACATAAGATTCGTCGTCAATAATGAGTGTCCTTCGTAGCGTTTTTTATACACTTTTCGATAGTACGTATTTCGCACGTATTTCTTGGTGTTTGAAATATTTTGGCGCCGATAGTTTTGAAAAGTCCTTCATTTGCAAATCTTTTAACTTGACTTGTTGACTTATCTAGATCAAGTTTTGCGGCTGCATTTTTCACAGATGTCCCTGGTGACTTGGTAAAGACCGCTTCTACGCGTTTTATATTCTTCTGAGTACTTTGGGACCTTGGACGCCCCACAATTTTTTAAAAATTTGCAGTTCCATCAATTTCGTACGTTTTTGTTATTCGGTATATGGTGGATCTTCTGACTCCTTCCCGTAGAAAATGTTGAATACATTCCGATTTGCCGTAGTGATTGTAGTGCTGAACGACCCGTTTTGCAAAGCTTTCGTATTCTAATCGTTTCATTATTGTTAAAGCAAAACTACTTACAAACACAGCTGACAAGTACCAACATAGTTGAATGTCATAGCAACGATTTTATTTTACTCAAAGCTACCTAATATTTTTTACGTAAAATCAACTTTGTCTCTTTATTTCTTAGCCCCTTAGCTGCTTTTTAGACTACAGGTTAGAAAACAGGACTTTTCTTCATCTTTATTATCAATTTTTATGTTACTTTGGAAATAAAGTTAAACTTATTTGTTTGTAATGTGTACCAAATTGAATTTGGACTTTATTTATATTTTATTATTAAATTTTTAAGAACTGATAAGTTTGATAAATTCTATTTTGGAATATTGATGTCGCATAAGCAATTAAATTTTTGAATACAAAAAAAAATTAAAAGCATATTTAACTAAGCTCATTATTTACAAGCGCGTTTCATAAATCGCATTCGCTGCAAGCGAAAATTAAATTAATATAACCAATTTTCAGCAAGAGCGCTTTCGGCGTGGCATTTCAACAATATCCGACTTACTCAATTTGCCAAGATGCAGTCGTATTAATATTCCATATCAGGACTGAATGAAATATTTACAGCATATGCTACAAATTAGTTTTGAATCTGCTGAAGTTTACACAAACTGGAAAACATTTATATACATACAAGAAACGAGCAAGCTGCGAGCTTTGTTGTTGTACTGCGCTCGCGGAAAAGTTTCTGTTATTACACTCGCCGGCGTATGTAGTTTAATTAATTTACCAGGAGAAGATTTAATTTAATTTGGGAGGGCTCGGCTTTCTTAAGCGACGAAGAATGGCTCCGCGGGCGTGTTTGTATTTGATTGTGATTAAATGGACCGGTGGTAATAAAAAATCGATCGCCGGTAAAGTAATTTTATGGTGAATTAGCTCCGTATTTCCCTCTATTGTGCAACACCTACGTAAAAATCATCGTGAAATTAAAATATGTGCTTTCCTATTTACACCTCATCTACTCTTGAACCAATTCTCACAGTTAAACGGTTGTTATCTCCGTTAATAACAGTTATTTGAAATCGCAGACAATAATCAGGCTTATGTAGTATCATTGAAATCAAAATAACATTCAACAGTTATGTTTTCATTAATTGTACTTGGATAACACCTCATTTAAACACACTGACAAATTTTAATGTAATGCACCCTAATCGAGCATAAAATAATACCTGAAAAAGTTATGTCATGATAATACCTCACGTCAGTTTTTGACAGCAAAACAGTTATACAGATAACAGTGCTGTTATCCTTAACACCAATGATACTTCATAAGCCTGACTTTTCGACAGCGATAGCAGTAACATAGATAACAGCTTCGTAGGCCTAACTTTTTGGTAGCGATAGCAATTACACCGCCGTTATTCTTAATACTAATGATAGATGATAGATAAAAAAATTAAAAGATATTTAGTAGTTCAGAAAAGACTTCTTTGTCTCAAATGCGCACATATAAAAAGGTACTTAAAATGCACAATACGTTCTCATCGCATGAATAAAACATAAATAAAAACCGAAAACTGGCAAAGTAATCACACAGGCAGCGAAAAGAAAGGGAACAATATCAGCTCAGTTTGGCATTAAAAAGAAAGACGCTTATAAAAACCGACTAGTCAGGACGGAAAACAATGACTCCCTGCAAATAGCGGAGATCCACAAAGAGAAAAAAA
The DNA here is from genome assembly GCA_039766575.1 of Serrognathus titanus. Taxonomy (NCBI): domain Eukaryota; kingdom Metazoa; phylum Arthropoda; class Insecta; order Coleoptera; family Lucanidae; genus Serrognathus; species Serrognathus titanus. Next base: position 46,557,885 of record CM077914.1, on the reverse strand, counting down.
AAACCCTTATTCATACAAAGTGGATATAGACATTCCTCCAGGACGTATCAAAACTAGGCAAAAGGAGAGCGATATTGCTTGCTTTCGTCCTACGTTTTATGAAAGCTGCTGCTGCAATCGAGGAGAGGAATCGTTCCGCCAGATGCATCTATTATTGCTTGGGGCAACTTTTTGTGGGTAATGATTGACAAAATATCGAGAGAACATGGAAATCGCAGATACGCTTTATTTTTGCTTTCAAATAATCTGCCCATTTTAATTTAGTAGCAGCATAACTCTCTTTTATTACTTAATTACTACCTACTTAATCTGTTTACACCATAAAATTATAGCGCACGCTATATCATTAGTCTCTTTTTAGACGTCGACCAATTACATCAGAACGGAACATTTCTTTATGGCAATAACAATTATGTAAAATAAAATACGCGTGGGAGCATTAAGTGTCCATGTGTTTCGATGAATAAATTTCTTTATGTATTCATGTGTATTTTATATGCACAGTGAACACGTAACTTTAATCAAATTCAGGATTCTCGAAAGGAAAATTCTAATTCATTTTTAAGTTAATAAAATTTGTTTCTAATGGATTTTATTACAACATTCAATTGGACACTGTAAACACTCCATGATTTTATCCAATTCGATAACATTTAAGAAAGAATAATTAACAACGGAAACTTCAATATCCGTTTACAACGAACTACTTCTTAATCGAAGCTAGGTGACGGCGATCAACTTTTATGTTCATTAAAATTGGATAGGCATTTGTGTTCGAATTTGGAAATACGGTTTATATGTATTAGTTTTATATTACCCTGTCGGTTTGATCATTAATCATTAGCGTTAGAGTGTACTTTGCTGGCAAGTTAGTAAATTAGAAAGAACAACTTGACTTTCATTCTAAACTCTGTCTATTAAATTAAACAGTCAGGAGTTTTATATTTTTCTTTTCCCAAATGAAGCCGAATTCAAAACATTCAATTTTTATAACGGAAGACAAAAACGCTTAGAATGAATCAAGTCAAGCACTAGCAAAATTTTACAAACATTAATTCTGAGTACATATTTCTATTCCAAAAGAGTAAAGGAAGATGAGGTCATGGTCTTGTGAGATTTTTGACAAAGGAAGAAAAGATAGGGATTAAAGTATTTGCGAGGTTCGGGTTAACAACAAAAGGATGTTATCTGGTTCCAGATGGCGACACATTTTAACGCGATAATTTGGAGGACAAGTGAAATTTACACAATACTTTCCGATAATCAAGAGTACTACACGCAAACCGGGACCAGAAAATAAATTTGAATTGACCATTACGGTTAAAAAATATGTTCTGATGAGGTAGGTTAATATAACTCAAACAGAAAGGAGCATTTTACTAGCAATATAGATATATATTGGGACTAGCAATATAGATATATATTGGGACTAGCAATATAGATATATATTGGGACTAGCAATATAGATATATATTGGGACTCCCACTCCCAACCGAAGGAGTTGAAAGTAATTTCAAAAGGCATTTGAAGATCTGGCGTCAACCAAAAAAATAGTAAAAGAGACTGTGGTTTAAGAAATATTTAAAAATTAATCTCCGCCCATAATAATTTTTATATCTGCAGATACGTATTTCGGCAGCTGAGCTGCCCTCTTCAGTACAAGCACTACCAAGTTAAAGGCACGTCATGAAATATATAATAACCATTTAATCATACTCATAATTAATATATATATACAGGTGTCTCAGAAAAACTCTTCCTAACTTTCAGAAGTAGTAGAGGTCATAATATTAAGCAACTTTTATTATTAAAATTGTGATCGGAAATGTTTCTGCGTCAAGTTCAAGTGAAATAAACAATGTTGCGTTTAATATAACTCCAAATGTAAAAATGGATTGGAATCATAACTAGGGATCGTGCAAGCAAAGGAAAAGTACCACCTATCGCTGGCTTGGGAGACGTGGTCCTTTTCCTTAACCTGCACACTCGCTAGATATGACTCCAATTATTCTTTTTTGCACAAATGCAAAAAAGAGTCATTAAATATAACGTTCTATGACAGCACAGAAGCGGAATTGATACCATTCGTGATCGTCTTCAGTTCAAGTGAAATAAACAATGACTTCGATGCAAGAAGTAACTTTTCTATTTATTTCTAGTAATGGCATCAAATTTCGTCGTTCAATTATATCGTTATAACTTAAGGGTCCAAAACGGTAGCCTTAATTTAGAACATAGCTACTAGAAATAAATACAAAAGATACTTCTTACAACGAGATTATTTCTAGTTCTCTTTTTCTTTATTTTGTTTTAACTTGACATGGAAACATTTCGGGACATAACTTTATTAGTAAATTATGCTTAACTATTTATATAACTTTATTAGTAAATTATGCTTAATTATTTACCACTTCTGTCTGTAAAACGTCATAAAACAACCTACAGATTAAAGCGGATCTAAATAATGTTCTTCAGTTGCATATACCATAAATGTAGGGGGGTTACATTTAGAAATGTAATGGTTGCAATAAATTATACCAAACTTTAGGGTAAATCAACTCCACCTGTCCACAAATTCAAGGGATCCATGATATGTATCAATTTGTCTTTTGGATATTCTAACTAGTTTTTGATACCAGTTCCACTCTTTCTTTAGCCAAAAACCCTCTTCCCTAAATGTTATCTCGTCCAAAGTTTCAAGGCAAGTTTTGGGTTTTATTGATAATTTCGGCCAATATCAAAGAGTTTTAAATCCACATAGATTAGGTCAAATTGTGTTCAATTTTCAAACAAATTTAGAATTCAAACTATTGTAGTCAGTTTGAGGACTTGCATGGCATCACTTGAGAGTTAAACCAAGGTTACTAATTAACCCGTCTAAATCTCAACTGCTCCTGTTTGGTGCGAAAAAAGCTCTAGAATTAATAATAGTTTTTATGTTAATATTGATAGGACATTATTGTATCCTGTTGATGTTGTTAAGAATTTGGGTTTACACATGGATAAAAATTTACGGTTTTCTAAATACGTATCGTTTGCACTCAGCGAGCTTTTATGAACCTGAAATTAATATACAGTAACAGGAAATTCTTAAAATAAACATATCAAATGTGCACTAGTCGAATTTTTATTACTCTCGCACCTGCTTAAATTATATTGACACGAAAAGAATTCAGAAGGTTCAGAAGTGTTGTGTAAAATTGATTTTTGGTTTAAAATAGAAGAAGTAATGTGTCAGATAAATTACCTGAACTTAATTGGCTGAGTGTGAAATCACGTAGATTACCGCATTCGGTATGATTTTCCATGATTATCCAGACTAAAACTTTCCCTTACCTGTATAATAAGATAAGGTTTCGCACGAACGTTCATAATATTAATGTTCGCTTTAATATTAATGTTCACCTCCATCTTACAAAACAGCTATTTTTGAGAGGTCCTTCACTTATAACGTAGCAAAAATGTATAATAACTTACCACTTGATCTAAAATTTCATCCGATTGTAACTTTTAAGAAGCACCTGCGAGATCATCTTCTGTTATCAGGAGCATTTTAGCATTTTTATATTCATTACGTCAGCAATTCTACTTAAGTAAGTTATTTCTTTTTGAATTTTTCTTTTGTTTAATGCAGAAATAGTAAGCAGCTGATTATTAATTGTTTACTTTTCATGGTTGATTTGAAAATCAGATAACTTTGTTAATTTGAAATCAACCGTGTGTTTCAAACTAACCATCATTAATATTAGTAGTGTAATATAATGTAATGTTTTCTTTTTCACTTGTTGTTAGTTGGTTTGAATAAATATTATTATTATAATTATTATTAATTGTTCAATTAGCGTCTCCTCGATTAAGTAAATAGTGCAACAAAAGATGTTCGTAAACTTAATTGAATTTAATATCAAAATTAAGTTCAGCATATGTCCTGCCCGAAACTCATTTTTTTATTAAACAAAATTTCTTATCATTTCGAACAATAGCAAATGGAGGGAGTCCATTTCACAATTTCATCAATCCTTGGAGTTGAGGTAGATTAGGTTAAATTAGGTTTCACTTGCAGGCACATCTAAAAGTCAAGTCCTTGCAGTTAGAGGATGTGGATGACCTGTATCCCGCCGTAAAATCATAAGGCCACTTTCAGCAAGATGGAGCAACAGCTCACATTACTCGAGAAAATTTGGAATTTCTAAGAATTTTTTCCTGGCCGAGTTGCAAGCGAAATTGTCACACCACACTCCGTTAGTCTTCTCCATTTTAACTTTCTTAAAAATGAAGTCTATAAGGAAAGAATTAATAATTTGCTAAAAATCACATTTCAAATGCAACGAGATAACACCGGATATTCTGCAGCACATTTTTAATAATATAAAACGTCGTATAGTTATATAAATGCAGCAAAATGGTGGCCACTTTCAACACTCGCTTTCATTGGCTTTCTTTCCAATTTCAATTTCAAGTTTGCATCATATCATCCCCTTGCAATAAATTTAATTTTGAATTTCGACACATATTTGGATATTAGGGTTCTGTTTTCCTTATTTTCATAGAGTGGCACTTCATATTTTTGGATGGGTAATGCAAAGGTAACTAGATGCAAATCATTTTGTTCTACTCGTTTACGGTTTACTGCTCCAGAGAGCTCTGAGAGTATCTCCGTTCCTTGTTATTGCATGGGGTTAAAATAAGCAGTCAGTCATCAACAAATGTGTTTTGTTATTTCAAAATCCAAAACGTAACACCATGGAATTATCGTGAGTTTAGGAAAATACCAAAAAAGGTCAAGTCCCTTAAAGATTTAATCAATGCAAGCCTTCCTATTTATATTCTAGGATGATGCAGCAGTATTTCGTATGCAAGAGAACTTTATAATATGGACGTATACATATAGCTCAGTTTCCCTTCAAACCAATACTGCACAAATAATTAGCGAGAATAACGTCACGTTCAGCTGAATCCACGTTTATAACCGATAATCTGAAGCGGCAAACTGACAGAAATTTCCCCGTGGCTAACGAGCGAATCTATAGAATTTGCCTGGTGCGGAATTAGCACTAGCCAAAGCCAGAGTCCCCTGGGTTAGAAAGCACTGAAACGCAGCAGTATATTATTAGACATTTCCTCGATGGACATCTGTCGTTGACCATCTCTCTAGGCGAGTTTCGCTCGCCTTTAAAAGCGAGGGTCATCTCAATTCTCGCACATATCGCGCAGCGGGCAAACAACGGAAATATAGCGTGCAAAGTAAAAGGGGTAAGCCGAACAAAGCGGCAGCCTCCCTACAGAGACTTGCATGTGAATGAACTTCGCAAGAAATAAAGCGGAGATGCTGGGAAAATGTTTAAAAGCGCCCGTATTTGTTCAGTTAAATGCGTTATACTTCCGACTACGTTCCTCCTTAAATCGAGCAAACACGTTGTGATTTAACACTCGAACCATCATCGACAGACGTAAGAAACTACCGTTTCAACTAACTTAAACAGAAGACGTAATAAAACTAATGCACTGTTTGGACTAAGAAAGACGAGTAGTAATAAAAAGACCTGTCACTATCTCTAAATAACGACTGCTCGAACTTCTTTAGCTGGAGGTGCTTTATCAGCACGCATAACACTTCGCCGCCTAATTAATCAAGAACCACCAGCGTTATTTAATTCAGTTAATTAGCACCTACGAAAATTTCTTGAGAACTTGACTGACGACTGCCTGTTTTATATGAATATCTCCCCGGATCTCTTCCAACTTAATTTGAATATATGCAAAAACGATTAAAAGCGGTAACTGCTAAGTGAATAACTTGTTTTCAAACTTATTCTTCGAAACCCTTTTGAAACGTAGATATCAGAGGTGATTTTAAAATATGGGAATGCATTATACATACAGTACTAACAAATGGAACACGTTATTCCATAAGATATTTTTATCATTAAAAAGATTTGAATTGGATTAACTCTATTCAAAATTGTCTTAAAAGTTTCTCAAAATTTTGTAGACCAGACTACTTTCACAACTATTTTTTTACAAACCAAAATGCTTTTTATAAATCAAACAGCCAATGTTATAATGAGGAATGTAATCTTTAACGCTGGAAGTTAATTACATCTTTAATGACTCCTTTAAGAAGAAAAGGACTTCGTGTTTTAGATCTTGCAATTACTTTATTTTTTCCATACTCTCCCTACTCTTCACTTATGTTATTTTTTGAACCGTCTTTGCTTTCAGTAGTTGTAGATTTTTTTCATTTAACTTGTTAGAAGGACTTGTAATCAAAATCGGAGTGGGCATGAATTTTGAAAGGCAATTAATGTTATACCTATGCTATGTACCATAAAATAAATCAGATGCAATTAGACATGCTAATATGTGAAATTAACTTTCCATTTAATAGTTATTCTGCATAAAAGCGACGTTTAATCACCGCGCAAAAAATATACGCCGTAAATGTGTAGAATTAACCCATTTCTTCTCCGCAGTCAATCGCTCGTCTCGAACCTCGATCAACCATTGTCTCGATAATAAAACTCCTCCAACGATACTGATGCCTATAATTTATGATTATTCATGAGAACAGAGAAAGGTAGGAGGCCGAAGGTTAGTAATCTCAACCTGACTAGTTTTTACACCCTCTGGCTTATTTATGTGCGGCGATTTATATATTCGCATCGGCGAAACAGCAGATGCGAAAGGGAATATTGTTTTATTAACTTATAAATCAGCGTAAATGCTTGGAAAATAAAGGACCGTAAATAAGAAGTGCAGCGTGATATCATAAATCAGAGCGGATACAAAAAGACCGGGGGTTTGATATACAACAAAATCACTCCACTGAAGGCTGAGCTTTTAAATTTTTCTATTGTTTCCCGGTATGAATTTATTGTGCATTAGTTCGCTGACAACATCATTAGTGTTTTATGTTGTTTTCTAAAAATTCCGACATCAGTTCCAAGCCGGCGGCGAATTATATATGCATTTCCCATTTCCGTTCTCTTGATGCAAAGCTCAGGAATTGGGGCAAATTAAAATTTTCCGTTGTCAAATCTAAATAAAATAATGTAAATGCGAGGAACATCAGATATTTAGTTTATAACAAGTCTAAAATTCTAGAGTGTAATAAAATAAACATAACATATTTTATAATTAATTTATTAAAAAAAGGTACTAAAAAGTAGATTACAGGTTTAAAATATTTGAACACCACTGGTTTTGAACTGAAGATGGTCATTGCACACACATTTGTATTGTTAACATTAATTAATGATTTTGCATTCAATTACTTACTACAGTAAGTCAAAAAAAAAATAAATAAAAATGTGCTGTTTTTCAGTGAATCCGACATTACTGTTCTCTTCTTCTTTTGACACTAACTTTCTCATGATCAAGCACCAAAAAAATATATGTTATAAGAAATAATAAATGCAATTATTTAAATAATTTTAAGGATCAATCCAAACACATTTAATGGAGCTATATCAGTTGAATAGTTTCTTTGATCGATAAGACAAAAAACATCGGTAAGTATAATCCGTTCACTCGGTTTTCTCGTCAGAGCTAGACAGTGTTCTCGTTTTGTTAAGTTGTTGGCATGAATTTTGATAGATGCCAGAATCTTAAATGAAAAATATTATGACAGTTCCACACCACTGCTCTGATTAAGTTGTCAAATATGTTTGCATTAAAGTCGAGTTGGCAACAATGTCTCCATCAAAGTACTAAAATCATGCTCATGAAATTAAAAATAAACATATATTTCATCTGATGTCTATATTTCATTGTGATATCAACAAAAATGTCACCCCAACTGGCCTACTTTAATGAGAAAATTGAGTGAATGGATATTAAATTCGCCCAATAAAGTAGGCTTGTTTAGACTAAGACGCCAAATTCACAGCTGTATGTGTATAATAAACGTTTTGTGATATTTATGAATAAAACTTGTAAAACTTGATCCTGACACTACAGTAGCTGATGAAAAAGTAATGCGATACTCATACGATAAACTAATTAAAATCGCTTATGTTATTTAAAGTCGAACAAATTAATCAAAATCCTAAAAACAATAATTACGGTGAAATTAATTAATTAATTTGTTAATCTTTTCATAGATTTGTGATAATATAATTCACAAAATGAAATAATTTATAACTAATCGAAACAGATTACGAATGTGTTTACTAATTACATTATCGTAATCATACGAGATGATCCTGCGTCATAATTTCTACGTGTCTGGCGTTGAAATGGAAGACATTTAGAGCACACCTCTATCCTTTCCTTATTTATCATTGAAAAGGAAATAATACTGAAATATTTTTCGGTTATAACTACGGTAATTGATGACGCAGGACTCATCTTTTGTGATTTTGCCTATGTTTTAAATTCTGGTTGACGAATGATGATGGACACATTGCCCGTGGGAATAAATTTTATTTACAATACAATTTAAATTAAATTAAAGAAAACATTTTCCTGTTGTAGTGATTTATTTGTTTACCTGTCTAAGCAGGTGTTCAAAAGTGGAGCCAATGTTATCCTTTGTACGAAATAATTTACTTCACCTGAAGTAAATTATTCTTACATGCATTTGTCAATAACTTTGGAGCAGGGATTTCAGCTGTTTGAAGGTCAAGTTCATATCAAACGCCGCGCCTTAACTAAACTACATAGAATTTTGTAAACATTTTCCCATGTTTGTGAATTTCGCTGCTTATCGTGGCGGAATAATTGTCAGTCACCCTGTATGTAAATCTAAGTTTAGTAACTCAGTGTTAACTTATGGCCTATTATTTTGGGGAACAAAATCCAACCTGAGCCAGGTACTTCTATTACAAAAGAAGGCAATACGTGCTATTAAAAATCTGAGTCCAAGAGATTCCTGTAAACAATTTTTCATCGATCTAAAAATACCTACTGTTTATAATTTATATGTTCTACTATCCGCATGCTATGTCCACGACAATAAAAGTAAATTCACTTCCAATGATCAGGTTCATCGATACAAAACCCGAGACCCATATTTTATTAGAATTGATCATATAAGAAACAATAAATTTTATAATTCCCATATTTATCTCAGCATTAAAATTTACAATTCGCTTCCAATTGAAATGAAATCTTACAGTAGTAAAAAGTTCAAACACTACTTGAAAACTTGCTTACAAAATTTTAGTTTTTACTCAATTAATGAATTTTTTAATACTTCGATTATGCCTTGAACGTTCATAATGTGACGTAGAAATAATATTTTTTTCAGGATCATCATATGTTTATAATCTTATATGCACTTAATTGACTTTTTGTTATATACTGTGCTTATTTATGTATTATGTACTATTATTCAACACCACTGGTAGACAGAATAAATTATATTATTATTATTATTATTAACAAAATCTATAAAATCAATTTTGTCCATAAGTATCAAATATGATCATTGCAAATTGTGATATTTTAAACATTTTTCATAGAATAGAAAGAAATATACAGTACCATTGAGGAAGTAGAGACTCCATTAATTGGCCTTAACAGGTATTAAAAATGCTTCAGTTTAATCAAAAATTACGGTCTCCAACTGATCCAAGAAAAATATCATTAAGAAAGCAAATGTAACAAATTCTACTGTAACAAACAGAACGTCTAACGATGATTAAAAAATAATTCGAAATCCCTAAAGCAATCGTAAAAGTCTTAATTACATTGAAACATCTCAGATATGTTTGCCACATGAAAACATATTTCGTGTATTACGCATTTTTATAGAGAGGTAAAAGGTATAATTTCTCTTTAAAAATCTCATATCTGAAATCGCATACTTTTTGCAATAGGTTCAGTCTCTGTTACATCTTTTGATAATAATGTAAATTTTATTAAGAGAAGAAAAACAAATTGCATTAAACAAAACGTTTAGTTTTAACAATTATTGTCTTATGATTCCGTTGTAAATATTTTTAATGAAATGAACAACTAAAGTACAAGTCAGCAAGAATCTTGTCGTGTCCCATCAAGAATGTAGGACTTCTTTTTTTTATGGTAATCCCTGTCCTCAAATCCTGAACTTCTTGCCCTGTCGCTATAAGTTGCCTTATGGTTTTAAGTTTTCCAACCACGTTTGTTAAATATCACACTCCTTTGATGTTTATTGTAGTAGTCCTTATGTTTGGTATAAACAAGGATATTGTCCGTAGTGCTCGATTAACAACGAAATACGAAATTCCTATGACCAGAGTATTTGAACAGTAAATTTATAACAATATAAATTGTAGAGTGAAACACTTAGCAATTAATATATTGTGATATATATGTCGGCAATGAAGTAATTAATTGACTAATCTAAAAGTCAGTTTGCTGACCTACTTTTAACTTAGTAGTTAAACTTTCTTATCGAAGAATTGCACGATGAGGTAACAAACATGTCACATTGTAATCAGCATTATACAAAAGTCTGAATGCTCTCGGATAACTTAAAACCCTTCGGAAAATGCACTAAACAAACACTATTTTGTTCATACCATTTCTGGTTCAATTTAATTTTTGACAAAACTTATTGTCTGATGCTCTACCAATTTAAATTATTCCACAATTTTAAACAAATCCTGTACAAGAAATAGAGTAATCTGAAACTGCCTTCCTCGCTACAAATAAATTAAATAAAAAATTCGTTGTCGGCTTTGATTGCGGTGGTTCATTGGGCCGCAAATTTGTCATTTCTCACAATTTTAGGTCAAAAATTGGACAACCTAATGTTGTTTAATAAAATCACAGATAAAAAAAACATGTAAATTGTGTGATTTTATAAAACACAGTGGTCGCCAACCCGTCGATTGCGAGATACCGGTAAACTCGCAAAGGCAATTTTGGTAGCTTACAACATATTTTATATTTTAAAAATACAAACGGTTAAAAATCATAGAAGCCTCCGTAAATTTCGCAAAATTCTCACAATAAACACAAGCAATGGCAATACTGCCGCCAAGTCAGCATGCAGGAATCGGTTAGAACCGCAGCAGTTTAAAACCGAACGTCATATAATCTACGTCCAGCAGTTGGATCCACAGTGAAGTAGAGAGCACTAAAAATATTAAGGTGAAAACACACCATTTCCATTCGAAGTGGAAAGAACAATATTTCTTCACAGAAGTTAAAGGCAAAAATGTATGTTTGTTGTGTAATACTTCTGTCTCCGTTGCCAAAAAAGGGAATATTTAGAAGTATCATAAAACATTGGAATTTTGAAAAATCATTTCCATTACACTCTGTCACCAGAAAGGAAAAATTGAAACAATTAAAAAACCAATTAATTGGACAACAGTCAACATTTTTAAAAACACTCGACAAAAATAAAGCTGCAACTGAAGCATCCCAGATAATTGCACAAAAGAAGAAACCTTATGAAGACAGGGAAATGATAAAACAGTCATTTTTAGAAGCTGCAGATTCGTTTTTTGCCAACTTTAGAAATAAAGACGAGATTGTTTCAGCTATAAAATCTACTAATACAGTAATGAGGCGAGTAGAAGTTATGAGCAAAGATATTTTGTACAGTTAAGAACTGACTTAGATAACTGTTTATTTTTCACTGCAACTGGATGAATCAACAGATGTGATTGACACTTCCCAGATGGTTGTGTTTCTAAGGACGGTTTTTAGTGATTTTACGATAAAAGAAGATCTTTTGAAGTTTATTCCACTGAGAGGACATACTACTGGCCAGGAGTTGTTTTCTCATTTCAAAAATATTATTTCATCTGAGAAAATTCCCACATCAAAAATGGTAGGCTTGACTACCGATGACGTTTCAGCTATGGTGCGTTGTGATAAGGGTCTGGTGGCGTTATGTCGTAAAGTTTTCCACAATTTCTCTGTCACCACTGCATTATCCATCAGCAAGCCTTATGTGGAAACTTTCTAAAACTGAACAACGTTATGAAACTAGTTGTAAACATTGTGAACAAGATTGGAGCTCAAGCGTTACAAAAAAGATTATTCAAAACCTTGGCCGTTGAAATTGACTGTCAATACGGGGAACTACCTCTTCACTCTGAAGTCCGATGGTTAAGTAGAGGACGAATGCTGAAAAGTTTCAACGAGGTCCTATCTGCCATAGTTCAATTTTTCAAACAACGCGATGAACCGATTCCTGAACTGGAAAATTCAACCTGGCTTAGAGATTTTGGTATTCTTGTGAACATTACCGAAAAATTAAACGAACTTAATTTACAGCTTCAGGGGAGGGACAAAAACTAGCGGAAATTATTTCTGATATAAAAGCATTTATCAAAAAGCTTGAGTTTTGGGAACGAAACCTAATCAACCTCGTTACCAGGCATTTTGCTATTCTTTCAGAAAAGATATCTCATTGGAACTCTATGACAGTAAATATCATGTAGGAAAGTTTATAAGAAGGAAAACTTCAAAAATCGTTTTAAAGATTTCAATGAATGGCTTTAGTGGCGCAATTTGCTGTTCCACCTTTCATGGAAATTGAAATCCAACAGTTCGCAACTTGTGTTATGCAAAATTTCTGTAACAGAAATAGAATTAATTAAATAAAATTCTTTAGCCTTAGAACCATTAGTCTCAGGTACAACGTTTATCCGGCCCATAGTAAGTAAAGAAAAATATTCAGTTCTATGTCGTGTTGCGTTCAAAGTAAAAGCGTTATTTAGTTCAACCTATTTGTGTGAATCTGCTTTCTCGAATGTGAAGTTTATTAAGAATAAATACCGCAATCGACTTACAGATGAACATTTGGATAATTGTATTCGAATGGCTGTATCAAGCTATACTGTAAACATTGACTTATCGATGAGTCTGAGTGTCAGCCTTCTCATTGAACATGAATTTTATATCAGCACATGTTATTGTTTAAAATAGTGCGTTATACTTTTTGTTATTTTTATTGACTTTTATTAAATCGCATGTAGCGTGCCATTGTGACTGCATAAAAATATTGTTTATTTTTCAGACACCTACGATTATTCTGTTTAGTTTTAGTTTATTATTAGTATGTATTAGTTCGCAAAATAAATAATGTCGAATAAAATTGTGCATTATTTCATTTGGGTGTGCTTACGTCGCTTAGGACTAGATAGCTCACTGTTTATTCCAAAATTATCAAAGTAGCTCAAGACATTGAGAATGTTGGCGATCACTGATAAAACAGAACAAATTACAACTAGTACGGTGTCATCTGAAGAATCGTACTTCATTTTTTTTCTCAAAATCATTTCTCCTGGTTCTAATATTAACGTCCTGCGAGTGGGAGATCCTATTCTTTTGAGTTAATACAACTAATAATTCAAATAAGTAATTCATAACAAAAAACAAATAATGCAGTTATATAAGTAAAAACAATGTATTTTCTAAAAAGTAATCAATTAGTAATTGAATGCGTACATCAGAGACAATAACGTTAAAAAGCGCACATGCAATTTCCCATCAAAACGGTCGCAATTACCTGACATCTCTGGGGAAATTGCATTACTCTGACTTATTGCTTTATGTAATCAACAATCTGCATACTTTATGTAGCATCAACGTGAAAACAAAACATTCCATGCTCACAGTTACCACAGAAAATGGCCAAAAATGGTTTTCAGGTAATATGATGGATATAAGGTTAGACAAAAACACTAATAAGCCCAATAAAAACAGCATTAATTTCAGTCAAGAATTATGTAAGATAGAGAACCAATTGCAAGTAACAACTTGCTTCGAGGCAAGACACTGTTGTATAAATTTTCCTGCCTTATGTTAGTTGAAATTTTGAAAATGTTAGTTTTAAATTACGATACAATTAGTAATGATAGTGAAAGTGCTGTTAAAATAGATAGGAAAATATTATAATAATTTTTGACTGAATTTTTGATTAATCACATCTTTGTAAATTAAAATACAAGTACATAAATGAAAACTGGAAATGCAACATGCTTTTAGCAAAAACGTGAACCTTGAGGCGGCTGATACAAAAACGCGTCACAATTGACCACAAAGTACTCATAATTATGTAATCATTTAATAAAACCGTGCCATCTGTTCCTCAAATTCCTGGCGACTTTTTCGCGTATTTCGCGAGTAGTCCAGGAGCCGGAGGAATGCGAGTGCAACGCTTGGCCAGACTGACCTTTCCGGACCGGTTCTTGCGTCCTCACGTTGCCCGCGGCTCCGCGGACATCCGAGACCTCTTCCAAGGTTGCCACTCCTTCTCGCGATTCTTCTATGCCATCATGTTACTAGGCTAGCAGACGACTGCGATCCGCCAATAGAAACGACGATGCCGACGAAGGAACGTCGCAAAAAAAGATGAGAGCTCAAATCCCACGCTTTGTGAACAATAGACGCAGAAAATGCTCGTAACGAACTAAGCACGATACATGAGGAAGAACATAGATAACCACACCTTTGAGAAGTTCTAATGACGATTTATGAAGGAGACACGATCGATTTTTATTTACAGTCTACGAAATAGAACACTTTTAGTATTATGGTGTATGAGACCAACTGCCTACCACAATCACACATTAAATTTAACATAAAAATTGACTTCTGTATACGAAGCAGAACTAATTATCAAATTCATACATTTGGATAATAAATAAATAAATGTTGATTACAGAAGATTGAGAAGAATTTGTTTTGCAACCATAATTTACAACTAGAAACAAAACAGATTAAGAGAATTAATTATCTTTTCCAAGTAAAAAGTAGAAATAGAAATGTCTACAATATCAAAAGAAAAATAGGAAAGAAATAATGTAATTAAGCGAGTCGCAAAGAAAATCGAACAAAACTCCAAACGAATACCGTAAATAAAAAACACTGTAAAGTAAATCATTAATCATCATTATGTTAAACATTTTCGCTTTTAATTTTATTTAATTACAGCCTGTAATTACCCGCCATTATGTGTCGAGACGCACAAAATCCCGGGGACATAATAAATTGCCACTTATCACTCTCAAGTAAAGTAATTCTTTGTTTGAGAGACTGTAATTAAAAGTCGCAGCAGAGAGTAACTGTCATCATATTTGTGCCAAACAAGAGGGTTAATTAAAAACAACGCGGATTATATCTGAAGGCGTTAATTAATTAAGCCGAGATTTTGCGAACAAAATCGACGTCGATAAAATTTCGTGCCGCCAGGAAAATGATTAAAAATCACCTGATAGCCGAAATGCAACGCGTTTCGCATAGATTATCGCGTTTCCATTATGACAAATAGAGCTCGGCGCAAAAACACTGAATCATGGCAAATCAAAAGCGAAGTTAATTGAAAATGCAATTTTAATAACGCGTTCACTGGCTTATTCACATTTAATTTTAAATAGGCAAATCGGTTCAATGTTGTAAAATAAACGAATGAAATATACCTTTGAGATTCACGCTATATTGGGCATTGTGGATACGATTATATCAGTCATATTATTATACAGAATTATTCAGAATGGATAAAACTTTTCCAGACCACCACCCAAAGTATGGTTTTTTTTATTCAACTTCTGACTGCACCTTACAATATTTCTCTTATCAATTCCACAGAAAATGTTCGTAACGAACTAAGCACGATACATGAGGAAGAATAACCCCACGTTTGAGAAGTTCTAATGACGATTTATGAAGGAGACACGATCGATTTTTATTTAGAGCTCATTACTTTTTCCAATCTATCAACATAACATTCCTTCTTCTCTTTTACATGTAAATTTTCTTTTTATACATAGACTCGTTTCCTTTTTGTTATTCCTTTCAATTTCTTTACTTCTTTTAATTTATTTTTTAGAATAACGCTAAGTACAAAACCAATTAAGTTTTCCTTAGTCAATTCAAATTAATATTGTGTTGTTTACAGAAGATTTCTTTCCTGAATATTTCAGTCAAGTGAAAACCGATAAACAGAGAACTGACTCGGCATTAATTAACCTACAAAATCAATATAAGCAATTTATTGTGTCGCGGAAATATGCAACTGCTTATTAAGATTTGAGCTCGTGCGATTTGTGATAAGGAGAATTATATTGGAGCACATGCAACGTAGACTGCATCGTGAATATTTGCTCCGCACAAATGGAAACGTTCCGAAAATAAAGCAAATGCAACGTGCACTTTGTTAAACAGTTTCATGCTTTCAGACTTATATTAATCCGACGTAACTTTAAGCTGCGTTGCCGCTCTAATTACTACATGTGCTGGGGGGTGTACTCCTGCTAAAATCCTTAAAGAGCGCCAGAAAACTAATAAATTGCCATTTTCTGCGGCGATCTGCTTAGTGGAGTTGCGAGAGGAGCCCTTTTAGGAGATTTACTTGGACGCGGGTCAGGAATATTTCATACCGCGAATGCTGTAAACATTTAACATGCAAATTTTAACAGTGTACGTAGCAAATTTCGTGAAATTTACTGCATGCGAGAATGGCCTAATTTAATGCAAACTACTGGCTCGCAGGGGGATTTTGTTATTAAGGTAGATTACGCTATTATTTTCGAGGAAAAGCGGTATTTATCGAGGCAGCTAAAACCCTACACCCAACTTTTACACCTTTATTGAATTTTTAAACTTTCGCATAATCTTCTTAAGTATATTTTGAAAAATAAATGCGTAAACAAGGATTAAAAACACAGGTTTGCTAATTTGCTATTTTAAAAAACACCGAAACAAGTAGGACTTCTTATATAAATCGTTTCGTTTTTCAGTTACTTATACAACTTGAGATAACCCAAATTTCAAATTGATTATCAATTACAATCTTGGAATGACATTCCGTCAAGGAATTATCTCCAAAGATCTGTTATTTACAGCCATGTTATTTTCATGTTAAAAATTAGCACGCTTTTATACTAGAACATTCCATACAATACAGGGTGAAAGAAACACTGTGAAATCTCAAAACATATGAAAAGTGAACGGACTGTTTAGGTGAACATCATAAATAGATAATAACTGTTGTAAACATCTTTTAATTTATTAAGTTACACCTTGGCAATACTTCTTGAGGATACAAAAAGAACGATGCCGTCTTGATTAAAAGTGCCGCCTCCTCTTTAGCAAGAACTACAGAAACAGCTACATAAAGTGTAAGTACAAACTTCGGGAAATTAGTTTTATTCGAATTTTTATTCGCATTCGATTATTGACTCTGACATTACTTGACATAGAATTAAATTCTCTTCAAAATGGCGCGTTTATTAAAAGAAGTAGTTTCCATTTCACCTATGCATTTTGTGTACTAACATTCTAGTTATTACTAACAATGAATATTCGATTCAAGAGTGAATATGATTCTAACTTACATACAAGTGGTTTACCATAACATACAAATTAAAAAAATAAACGTACTTTTCATTTCGTTTTCTGATTAGATCGACAATATATATACAGTGCGATTAAGATGTAATTTCGATAACTTCATTAATAAACAATGTTCGAGAATGCTCCGTCTCGAGAAAAGTGGCGTCAAAATTTCATTCTTTTAAACATTTTAAAGAATAACTCAGAAAACAGAGAGTAATGGTCTCATATTGACTCACAGAATTCCTTGCTTAATCAAGAAGTATCATTTGGTGATATAATTGTAAGAATCATAAAAAAGAATGCCACTTTTATGGGGCACATGCAATAACATGACAGTTATACGTTGCATGTGTAATGCGTACATATAGAAAGTATATAATGTAAAATACAGCATAAAATTGTGCTTGGTTCAGAAAAATTAAAAAAAATAATACATGTATGTATATTAATCACTGAATATTGAGGACAGTGAATCCAACAAGTATTAATATTTGGTTGCATGCTGTCGAGTAAATGGCAGTCAAGTTTTACAGAATAGTTAAAAATTAGTCTCCGCCCACAATAATTTTTTATATCCCTTAGATACGTATTTCGGCGGACACACTACCAAGCACCAAGCACTTCATGAAATCAAACAACCACCCAATCATACTGAAAATTATAAAAATAATAGGGATACTTTAAAAAAATTTCAAGGCAGTATCAAGTAACAGGGAATTAAATGATTACAAAAGTTCTCTATTCGGTAGAATAAGAACTTGTACGAAATTCCTTCCTCCGTTCTACGAACGACAACAGTCACTCTAAACAGAAAGACTTTTATATTAATTCTTAGAGATTTGCTTCGTTTCACCCTAGTACTTAGAAAATAGACACTATAATATACTTTGTAACACCACTTTGTAAGCCAGTTCTGATTCAACATCCAAATAAAGCAGACTCAATTTTACACACAACAATTATTATTTTAAAACAAATTAAATAAGTCAAAAAAGGTCCTTCGAGCAATTCAAGTCGGTCTACCCCTTTCACGACCGCCACAGAACTTTTTCAGGAGAATGGACCAATACTTGTTTCCATAATATTTGCTTTGCTCTTATTCGTAGATTGTTTTTCACGGTCTAATTTTAAATAATTACATATTTATTTCTGCTTTATTTTTATTCAATTAATTATATATATTTTTTTATGTTTATGAGTATGATTAGGTGGTTGTTTGATTTCATGATTTAACTTGGTAACGTGTGCACTGAAGTTGACAGCTTAGTTGCCGAAATACGTATCTACGGATATATAAAAATACTATTTTTAAATTTTTTATTACAGAATATTTTATACATTTCTATATTTTGAGTATTATACAAAAATTTATACGTCAGTGTTTTATACCGCTTTATACCCATATATTATACTATTTTAGACAATATGTATAATACCATAACATCCCTGGGCACAAGTAATATAAAACCCATCTCAATATTTTCCTGTTACGCCTCTGCTTCCAATTAACTTTAAAAATTCAATTATCCAATCAATTACGAATATAAATAACTCGTAAAAAGATTAAATAATAAATAATAATTAAATTTTTAAAGTACCTAAGGGTATGAAACTAGAAATATCACTCGGCATAAGGGGATTGTTACAATTGTCTCACTAAATAATACTACTACTTGATTACATAAGTATATATGTAATTATACCAATTTTTTTTCCAACTATACATCCCAATCTCCTGGAGCTTGTTCGGAGGAGAGGGGGTTGGCGGCTGCGATCGACTTTTGATGTTACTTTCTCCTTCGGCATTCACCTTACAAACTGGGGAAACGCAGAAAATCCAGTTCGAAGGAGCCGGCATGAATCCGAACACGGTCCGAGCCATGGAAATTCTATCTCCCACATAGAACCCACATGCATCAGGAGAGGATTTGAAATTGCGCCTAAATAATTGCCCGCCAAGAGTCCAGATCAATGCCAGCGGACTGAACCACTCGGCTATGAACTACCTAACAATAATAATAATATCAAGACCATTACATTTCCGTTTGAGTTATTCCTAAAAATGGGTTTAAAAAATTAAAATTTGACATAATTTTTCCAGGAAACAAAACGTCTCTGGACATTATTTATTAACCCTTTCGGATGGAGTGACGTACCCTGTACGTTATGCACAAACTCATATTTTCCGCGGAATGCTGAATACGATACAATCATGACTAAAGATCTCCAAATAAAAGGTTCGTTTAGCCGTCTAGTTGCATATTACTCACGACTGAGCGTTGTAAATCTCAATCATCGGTCGACTGGTCAAGTATCCAATGTTGTTTACGCCTAATGTTATGCAATGTGATAACAAATTATTGAAGTTATCCGTATGTTAACATAACTGGTATTAAAAATTTTGTTGCAAGTCGATTTTGATTGCAGTGGATTCCTCGAGCATCCTCTGTATAGCTGTTTCGGCCCTATTTCGAGTCACGTCAGCAGAAGCGTAGCTCGAGAATTCCACTGAAAACCAAACCGACCTATCCTAGTTATTCGCAATTGCGATATAAGAAATGTTTCGATTACAACATCCCGCGAATGCTTTTGGACCTAATATTGCATTATGATTGACAAATTGAAGCCAGTTTGCTCCTTAATAAGTCATTCCATACGAGGTAATATTACCAAAACTGTATTTGGTAACTTTACGTAATATAACTTATATTACCAACAAAATTACCTCGAAAATAATACCATCTGCATCACTAGGCAGTCGACAGTAAGATAATCACCAGCTAATACGCCTACCGGGCAAGTTTCAGGAAAGTTTGAGCCCCGAATGGCGTAAAATTTTAATTCCCACGCCAAACAGTTAAGGGAAAGTCCAATTATTATCTGAAGTTCTGTTGATTTCCAAAATGATCAATATTAGACCTGAATCACCCTGTATAACAATTATTTTAACTACATTCTTGTCCAATGAAAATTTGTATAATAATTTTTTATATGTCGTCAACTGACAATTTAAACCTACACAAAACTTTACGTT
Source organism: Serrognathus titanus (assembly GCA_039766575.1). Classification (NCBI taxonomy): domain Eukaryota; kingdom Metazoa; phylum Arthropoda; class Insecta; order Coleoptera; family Lucanidae; genus Serrognathus; species Serrognathus titanus. Next base: position 46,537,568 of record CM077914.1, on the reverse strand, counting down.
TCGCTACCGTTTGAAAAGAATCACGAACCTTTCAAGCAAAGATACTTTGAAATGTATGTTTGAATAATGTTCTTTCATCAACTTCAAACTCGAAAAAGTTTGTTGTTACTCACTTCCTTCTACCTAAAACGAACTATTAAAAAAATATATCATTTTCAGTTCAAATTCGAATATTTAAGTTGAGAATAAGCTGCTTCTCTCAGCGCCCACAGAGATGGAAGACAAAATTTTGTGAAAGACTGTAAATTTAAAGAAATGCTCGATTTCGGTTTTGAATTTCAAATTTGTTTCAGTAATTTTGAAGCGTTCGCTAACGAAGATCAAAAGACTTGACCGAAACGACCGTTTCAGTTGCAGTTTTCTTATCATTTCACTGGAATGTTTCTAAAGATTATCTCAATATATAACAATTAACAATTTTGGGTTAAATACTTTAAATTATTTCTGGAAACCTTTTGGTAACACCTTTATGCCCACTAATTAAAGCAAGATTAATCGCTTTTCTACCTGCTGTATCTGTAACATATTTAAATCATTTGTGTGGGTTGCAGACATCAGGATTTCTCAGAACAGCTATTATAGCAAGACATTTCTGAATTGATAATTTTTCGTAAGTATTTAAGTTGTTGCTTTATTATGTAACTTGCAAATGTCACGACAATAAACTAATTAACATAATACTAATATTTTTAGTCTTTTTCGAGACTCTTAAAGTGCTTTACTCTCTAACATATGTCATTAGGTTTACAATTTAGTCAGTTTCATTCAAAAACTCAATTCCGAGTTCCTCGATTTAATACTTAAAAATAATTTAAATTCTTTTTTGATTCTATATTCATAACAAGTAGGTGTAATATTATGTATAACATAAGGTTGACTTTTTCTGTATTTAACTTTAGTAAGCTGAATTCATAGTAGCAATGAAAGATGGTTGCAAATAAATCGAAATCACGTGGGCAGTGATTTCCCAAAAAGCAACATAAGCATCGACGATAAATCGCGGACAAACCTCGCAAATACACGGAGAACAAAAGTAACTCATGTCTGTCGTGTATGACAAAATTAATCGCCCTCCATATAAGCGCGACAAAGAGCACAATTAAGTAAATCAATTCAGGTTTATGAGTCAGGATTTGTAAGAGGAATAAGTTGGCGGGAACATAGCTCATTCATAAGCCGTAATTTAAAACACCTGTATGCCTATGTGGGCAGAGTGTGTAGTATTTCAGGAGGCGAGATCTTGAATTAATTTCGCTTGAATGAATGTATGTACCCACAACTCCTAACAGCATTACTTCTATATGCCTCAGCGTTTCTTTTTTTTCAATAATTAGTTTTCATGAAATAAAATAAGAGGACTAAATAGAATCATTATAGAATCCAAGTTTTGAAAAACCTAAATTTAGTAGAATTTTATTTTTGAATTTAGTTGGAAATAAAAGCGTGTCGGGAATGAGAAAATAAAATAAAAGAGAGACTTTGGGGAAATAAGCAAATGGTCAAGTGTTTTTATAACGCAGATATAGAGTCGACATCACACGATCAAAAATTCCGAGCACGCACGTCTATGAAAATGACCCACATGCAGGAAATCATAATCAAAGCACTAAACCGAAGGGTTATTGAAACACAGGTCTCGGAGTCCTTCGCAATAAATGCAACTCACATTCGTGCAATTTTTAAAGTAGCTCGCTTACGTGACTCGAGGACATAAATTTCGACGAGGTTAATAAGGCACGAACTACGCGTAGGCAAACAATTTAACGTTTTTTTTTCCTCCCAATAATTAATTGTTGCTGCAAAGTTCCGCGTTTAATCTCCTGTCACATACACTTGCTTATACATAGTAGAACTAGGCTGAGTTTTTAATTAAATCAAAAGAAAACTGCGGCAAATTTAATACTGGTGCGGAAAAGGTAAAGTTTCAAACTAACTTGTAGTTGTCAAAGACTTTGCGCCTTCACGAAAGCCTGCAAGGAAGTTTCCATCAAGGATATTATTTAAATATTGATAAAAAGTTAACCAAAACAACGACTCCATATCCAAAAACAAATCGCCCATACTTAATTATCACATAATGCACGACCTTTATTTCAGAAACAAAACATGCGTTCACGAAAGAATACCGGAGAAAAGATCCTGAATGTCATTGCACATATTTTAAAGTTTAATTAGGCGCTGAGTTACATTAAATAATTGTAAATTACACGTGCTATGTAAGACAGCCTTCGCGTGCAACGTAACTAATTAGAATCTATTTTGCTTTCACATTTATTCATGCAAATTTATGCGTTTTTTTCTAAGTGAATAAACTTTATCTGTATTGCCATAAACTTATGACATTTAATTTAACATTATATTTAAATGCCATAGTTGCGGTTCAGGCAGAAAAAAATCACCCAGGCACGTATTAAAAGGGTACGTATAGTCACAACTATTTACAGAAAACATTTGATTGACGAACAAGTCGAGTTCTAATTTAATTCTGATTTTAATTAAAAATAAATCAGAATCAAGTTTAATCATTAAAAAGAGATGATTATTTAAGAAAATAAGAACACTTTCTCATCGTGTTGTTTCTAAAAATGATTTTAACCCTGTGACCTCCTGCATGTGCGACTAAAAAAAAACTCATCCTGTTAATGATTACAACTTTAGTACGCAATTATCGTTACTAAAGACAAACAATTATGAAAAAAGAGGTCGATAATTTTTTTCAGAACAATTTGTTTACAACTTGCAAAAGTGCAAAACATTTTCGCACTTTCTATTTTTTTTATAGTTCAAATATATGTTCTTCACAGTCTAATAACGAAAGTGAATAAATTTTGCAACTTGAATGAAGCACAATGTTACAAGTGTATTTGCTTTACTGCTTGACGTTCATTAACCAATAATAAGCTTGCAGATTAGATAATGTGTTCGAGTGCCAATAATCATTTGCTTTCTCTGCACGGTAGATTAGATTATTACGGCCGTGATTACCAATAAGACGTCATGATACCGTGTAATACATCGGCCATAATTGAAATGATAATATTGTTGTGTAACTTTGTACCACATTTTGAAAGAGTAGTTTTCACATAAAACAATATCTAACATAATTTTTATAAAAATATATGACTGTACAATAACAAAATTTAAAATAATGTGCTGTTTGAGCTGAAATATTTTTTTATTTATTTTAAATGAATCTGTCACTAGTGATTAATTAGTAATGTGATGCTGGTATAATACAATCTTACTTGCTGAAATGCTACTACAAGCGCCTCCGTTAATTATATTCAACATTATTAATTCAATAAACATTTTGCTTCGACGCTTGTTTACATTTATGCTCTGCAACACACCGTATCAATATTAACATCCCACCGCAACACGGTTTAATAAACGCACGCCAAGAACATAGCAGCCTTAATATTTGAGCAAAACAGGGAAAGCAATAACGAGGAAAAAAAAACGAACATGACGCTTTGTGATCATGCACAATGCAACTTCTCCATTTTCACTACTCCATTATTCGTATGATGCGGTGCATACACACTCCGACAATGCAAGAGATATTCGAGCCATTTTACTGCACCATAACTACTGGACATAATCGACACAAAAAAGATTCCGGTTTGCGGTTTAATTTGTATTTACCGTGCGAGAGCACTCTATCACCCTACTGCTTTACTGCACCGGCTATTCTGAAGTTTATAGCCAGTGTGAAATAGTTGGAAGTTATTAGTGGCTCCTCTCAACTGCGTCTTCATAATTCGTGGCACCCACTCGCTATTTAACCAGTTCAGTATCGGATAGAGAGGTTTACTACCGAGCATTAAACGGAGCAGCAAAAAAAGGACACTATATGAGAGTAAGTGCTTTCAGGATAACACTGCCCAATAAGTAAACAAGAAAAAAAAACTGCAATGCTGTTAAACTTGTCTACACCAGACACGATATGACCAAAAAGAACATCAGTATCCTTAAAATTCAAACAATAAGAATAATGAGGACTTATAAAGCGACGCGACGGTATGAAATATTTCTGCACAAAAATACAAAGGTAAAGAATTTTTTCAAAACAAAATTTTAAATATCAAAATAACAGAAATAAGAGAGAACCAAAGAGATGATAGAAGGCGTACATAAAAAAAGAGGAAAAGGGCAGCACTTAGACTTGTAACTACATATCAAATGTATTCTATATTCTGACTGAACATATTTCATATATAAATCTGTTATATGTAAAAGGAAAATAAAGTATTATTTCAAAGCACTTCTTGGTAGGTAAAATTAATTTTTAGAATTATCCTATTGACAAAAAGTGAGATGAGTGATTAACTGTCTGAAATGGAAACCCCACACAATACAAAACTTCGTTTTACTGGGGACGTAATTTGTAAGCGCAGTGGCGTTGGCGAGCAGCGTTGATTAAATGTGGGCTTTGAAAAAATCTGACGTTCAAATAATACGCGATTGATCTGAAAATACATCAAACAGTCGTCGAGGATGGTGGCTCGGTCCGTCCCATAGATCAAAACGACCACATATTTTATTAAAAGCCCGCGCTCGTTGCACTCATATAACTATTTTCCGAGCGGATTCCGCGAGAGCAATTTCTCAGAGCTCAAAATGAACTTTTGCCTGCCTCATGATTCTCGTTCCTACGGCACCGGTATGCGCCATAAAGCTGGAGGGACTAGACAATTTATTTGGATTAAGACGGCGTAAGGTGGCGGAGCGCAGTGACGTAGGAAGAGAATAAAAACGAACAACCCACGTCTTAAGGTGTATCAGTTAAGAAAACTTTAATGGTTGTAAACTTCGCCGTAAAAATTCATTCCGACAACACCTCCGTAAGACGCCATGCGAAGCGCTCCACGTCCATTCCTGTTGCATTTATCTCGGATCACGACTAAAAGGACCTCACATTCAACTAATAGACCGGCGATTCTTTAAACTTAATGCCGACTTTATAACACACTCGCCTGTTACGAGAATAGAATTTAAATTACAGCAATTTCATACGTGTAACGAGAAGCGACGAGGGACAAGTTATTTCTAATAACAACGAGGAGATTATGACGTCGTTACCTCTATTACACACCACGTATTATTAAGAAACTAAATCACGCTAAGTAAAATGTATGGTTGCAGAAGTTGCAGTGTACCAATTATTTTTCGTTTCTACGAACCTAGAATTACAAAAAAATACAGTTTTGAAGACACTCCCAAAGGAAGCCTTGATATTTTGCAACAAAATACTAAATAGAAAATCTTTTGATTTGCATAGCAAAAATGCTGCTTCATGGTGAGGCCATTTACTCAGCAACCATACACTCGGTACCTCCACAGTTCACAGCAAGATCCTATAGCGTAGATAAAGTTTTAATGACTTCGTTCGAAGACCGCAAACTTACCCGACTAGTTCTTTTGCACACTTGACCGCTTGGAAGAACAGCAAGAATCGAGGTATGTTAGATAGCCCCGACATCACGGCCGAGCTAATAAGTACGTGGGGGTATAGACGAGTTATTAGCCTAGTTACCGTAAAAGTGACGAATTGGAAACGAAAAAACTGAACAGCTGAGATGCTCTCGTTGGATGAGGATAATTAAATGAAAACATTGCTCTATGAGAACGAAGGAAGTGCGCTTTATTTGCAGTGTTATACCAAGAACTCTGAGAAAGCAATTTTCTTCACCTTCAAACGTCTTTTCTCCAAAAAAAAAAACAATCAAACTAAGAAAATATTACTTACTTATTTGAACTCTTGCAGATGTCATCAACATCAATCACATTTTTACAAATAAATCTCCATTCAAAGATTAATTTTCGACTTCGAACGAAGCAGCTAGAGTCGTAGAAATCCCTATATTTCACAGTAATTAATTAAAAATAGATACACGTCGGGTATTTCCAGCGACAAGGCTTTTAACACCAGAGAATTTGCTGTTTATGCGCGCATTATAAAACAATCACGACGATTTTAAGTGAGATTCCCTGTACTTAACGTCTAAGTAAATGTTTCGGTTGAATATTCAGAACGTGTATAAATAGTTCTGCATCAAGAGTTGAAGATTTATTCAGTAAAGCGTGTTCAATTACAGGAACACAGAAATTATAATCCATAGGCGATGACATTACAGAACAATACTTGTCACTGTCAGCCATATTTCCTTACTAATTTGATATATCGTCAAACTGGAAGCAGACTTATTGTTCGGTATACTGATGCTTACATTGTGTCTCTTATACATTCGTCAATTAACAAGTGTATTATTTTATTAATCGAGATAATTAAGGAACCCTTAGAAAGATAATTGGGTCAGAGCGTCTCTCTAATAGATAGCGGTTAGACGTTCGTTAAATTAGAAAATGAAATTTTCTTTCGCTCGAACTTTACGACGTCAACGCCTGAATTCTCCTTCGAGTAATTGAACATCGGGAATCCCATCCCTATTTTTGAGTTTCCGATAAACGCGGTATTAATAGGATTAGCCTTCGAAACTTGCTCAATTTCCATCATTGCGAGATAACGGATAACGACTCCCGCTTATCCAGGCGGCGATGGAGTTCCCCGAAACGAGGAAATCTAATAGAATGTAAATGTTTAGAATATAAAATATAATGTCGCAAACACCTTCCGCGCCGTGCAATATTTAACGACTTTTCGGGGATTTATGGATTATATTTCAAGCGTGCATATGTGTTGGTGAAATCTTACAGATTAACTTAAAATATTCAAGGACTCCGTTTTATCATCGTTACTGAACAGAGTTTTAGCGTTTTACATAAAACAGCTTTTGAAAAAATATCAATATAATCCTTACAATCTTCAAAACGAGTATAAGAAGGCAGGATTCTACCAAAATTCGATTTTCTAGATAATAAATAGTTTTCTGCTTGATTTTAGCTTGCATTTTTTTTCCAATTTCAAAAATATATCAAATAATGAAAAAAGAAAATATGATAACTCTTTTTTTTATTAAAGAAGTTTGCACAAACGTTTTTAAGGGGCGTCATAGAAAATTGATATTCGTTGGGCGTAAGTATATTTTCTCCTTTGAAAATTAAGTTATGATTATTTTTTGTTATTGCTGTAATCAATAAATGTTGTGCACTCTTATTGGCAGATTTTTGTACATTTTGCTCAACATTTACTTTTAACAAAACGTTGCAAATTCTAATGATACTGTTTGGCATCACTGGGCGTTACACGCTGCTGTAATTCAGAATAGTATTTCTAATACTTTGCATTGTTTCTTTCAACGTAGACGGGGATTTTCTTTGTCTCAAGCCTCGGACGTGCTGGAAGAGGACGATTCGTTGGCAGATAGGGTACAAGGAACATAGAACCACCTTAATCTAATGTTGACACAGATGAAGACTCAGGTGACTAGGATGTTGAGGGAAAATGATCTAACCGGACGTCAACTTCTAGCCAATGCAGAAATTCACCTAATAAATAAAGAGCATATTGGAATTGAAGATTGTTCTTTAGAATCTTTGCGTACTGAGATTCACAACGAATGGATTCAAACTCGTTTGCAACATAAATTTCAAGCTGCCTGGATAAATGGTGACTTACAGCAAAACAATGCCCGAGAGTTGCCTACAGAAGACTACACCAAATTTGAAAATTTATCCTGTGTTGAAACATTCGAGTTATTTTTTGATGACGAGATAATTACATATATTACAAGAGAAACCCAGCGTTATTCTCAGTATCTAAATCAACCTGATACAAATATCAAAGAAGAAGAAGAAATTCGCTGTTTCTTTGCAATTTTGATGGTTAGCGGGTACAACAAACTTCCATTAAAGCGTATGTATTGAGACCCAAGAAGAAATCACATGGTAGCAGATGCGATACGTCGGAATAGATTTTTACAAATTCAGCGTTTTATTCATTTCGAAGAAAATGCAAAAATTCCTCGGAATGATAAGGCATGGAAGATTCGTCCTCTTATACAACGCATGCAGTCTAAATGTTTAAAACATTTTATACCACACCAGTCGCTGTCATTTGATGAATCGATGATTCGAAATTACGGCCATTATGGATGCAAGCAATTTATTAGGGGTAAACCCATTAGATTTGGATATAAAATGTGGTGCCTGAATACTAGTAGGGGCTACCTTGTTCATTTCGATTTATACCAAGGCAAAGATCCATATGGAAATCAAGAATATGAAACAGCATTTGGAAAATGTGCTGCACCTTTGATCCGTATGATACATGAATTGCCCAACTCTATTAGAAATCTTCCTTATGACTTTTAGATGGATAATCTTTTTACAGGAGTTAATTTGTTCGGTTATCTGCTGCACAAAGGATATGGTGGCGTGGGAACGATTAGAGAAAACAGAGTTCCGAAACACTGCCCTTTAGAGAACAAAAAGAATTTCATCAAAAAAGGCAGAGGCGAAATTCAACATGTTCTGGAGAAAACGAATGGCATATTATTTGTTCGTTGGATGGACAATTCAATTGTACCGGCGTGACTCCCGTTAGACAAGTGAAACGATTCTCACAGAAGGAGAAAAAGTCAATACAAGTTCCTAGACCACATTGTATTGCAAAATATAACGAGAATATGGGAGGTACAGACCTAATGGATCAGTGTGTGGCTAACTATCGAGTATCTATCAGAAGTAAGAAGTGGTACTGGGCAATTTTTACGTATCTTTTAGATGTGGCTTTACATAATGCGCATTTTCTCTATAGTAAAATGCATAACTGCACAAGTTTACAATTTCGCAGAGAAATCGCTCAAGTTTATTTAACACGATATGGTAATAAATAGCAGTTACCAGGAAGAATTCGTTTGTCTAAGAAAGTGTTATCAGACATTAAATTTAACCGTTTAGATCATTATGTAGTTTCTTGTAATAGAAGATGTGCCGGTACTGGTTGCAAATCTTTTGGGCGTACTATGTGCCAAAAATGTAAGGGTTGTGTGTACCTTGTTTTGAAAAATACCACAAAAAATAAAATTTTGTAATAAAATCGTGCAATATTGATTATTATTTTTTATAAGAATTTAGACTATCTGCACGCGCAGTGATACCATATGGTATCAGCTCTGTATACATCAAAACTCTTTTCTGTCTTTATCGATTATGCCCTAAGGTCAATTTTCAGAATGTTTTTATTGCATCTTAATAAAAAATTACCAGTAAATGTGAAAAAAAGAAATCCGGGCGCTAATGGGTTAAGACAAATTTAAATTAAAGAAATCTAAATCTATGAGTTTTTAAGACATCCTCACACGTTTTTCCTCATAAAGTTAGAAAACCAATAAAAAAGGAACAATTGTCTCTATTGTATACTTCGTATAACTTCATGATTTGTTGAGACTGCCAGGTAGGTTTGTAGAAATCAATCATTTTTTTTTCTAAACATCAAATCAATGTGATACTGTTCTCATCAGTAAGATGGCTTTTGTGACCTGACTCTTAGAATGAAATTAATTGGAGGCCATAATTCTTCTGTGTGATATTTAAATCAAAGCTAAAAACTTTCTTTCCTAAAATAACAAATAATGTAACATAAAAATAAATTATTTTTTTCTGTCAAAACAACGATTTCTGGTTTAAAGTTTGCTCAGGTCGAATCGATCATTAATGTATCGCATACAATGTAACAACTAGAAGAGAAACAAGTCAAGTCTACTAACGGGTATACTTCAGAAATGACAATGGAAAGTTAGTAATCTACGTTGCTTTCTTGAAAAAAAGTCATGCATACGCAAAAAATGTTAATAAACACGTCAGTATTTTGAAGAATGCACAGGCGTTAAACGTTCACTTAAAAGCACATATTGTTATTATCAGAGTGAACCTACACCAGGATGACCGCGGGATCTGTCGAGTGGGCACAACATTATTTATTCCGCCTTGAATTCATTTCTCCCAATAAATTTATGACTTCATACCCACCCACAAGATCTTTAACTAGCTATTATTATCGCAAGACAATGTGCTGTAGATGTAATTTTTTCCATATCCCTGCGCTCGTGCACAGGAAGTCTAAGCAAAGGGCGTTGACTTTCGCATTACTTATTTATAGACCGTATCTAGGAGCGCAAAATACGCATAAATTTCGAAGAAGGGCGCAATTTTGTTCAAAAATACAATTCGCATGCCCTCTAGGTGAATTCATTACATGATAAGTAGGACGTACCTTGATGCTGTCGTAACATGCAGTCACGCGACCGTTCTGCACCTCAACGTTGGCAGGAGGGTGTGCGAACTTGCATTCGGTGTCTGGTCTGGAACACTTGTTCCTCTGAAATTCCCTGCAGACTTCCAGTTGGAGCCAACGGGAGTCCTTTCCGTTCAGTAGATTATTCATGTTCACCATAGCCATTTTTTCAGAGTATATTAAGACTTGATCGAGGTTTTATAAATGGACGCGAAATACACTGGACGACGTTAGACACGCGGGGGTTCACACAACTTACCGATTAGTAGTGTGCTTGAGGGTGTATGCGGAGCAAATCAAGTTGAAATATTGTACATTCTTTTTGTTTTGCTAGATAACTAAATCACACGCCAACTAAATCTCACGCACGTTATTGTAATAATTTGTAGTCGTTGTGAAAGAAAATCGAGTCACTGTTCCTAGTAGTACGTCTGATACGGACTAGCAACAATAAGATTGACTCTGATGGTGGTTGTAGTAGTAGACTTGCAGTAAGCAGGAAGGCGAAGCGAAGCGGCTGTCGGTCAGAAGCTAGCGCATGTTGGTGGGTCTGATCAAGCAAGCCCTGTGTCTACTGCCGGTGCTGTTCCTCAGTGGCGGTCTGCAAGCAAGAGCATAATTATAAACTCCCAAGTTCTACACTATAATCATACAAAGCAAATAACAATCATAACAAACAATGCTAACTTTTTTTCTTTATCCCTAATTACCTATATTCACCGTTTCCAGTTTGCCTTATAACGTACCATATCCAATTTAACTTTTTTTTTAATAAACAGCTCTAAATTAGGCAGACGTTTAGTTAAAATGTGATAAGAGTTTAACCTATTTTTTTCAGTTACATTCGTAATATCATTAAAGCTCAAGCAAAATGAGGAAGCAATGCTCAGAACTACTTCAAAAGGAGCAAGAGCCAAATTACGTCAAATGTAGATTAAACGAAAGTATTGGATATCATAATGCCAATGACATTTAGAAATTTGTAAGCACCCACATGAGTACCAAGTTATTACAAGTAGTGTACTTTTGGCTTAGTTCCACCAGCCTTGGAATTAACTAACTACACTACTCAAAATATATTGTGAATACGGCATATTGTGAATACGGCCACAGATACGGATAATCACTCTAAATTAGACGTTTAAATTTGACAAGTTTTATTATTTCTTCTTATTTTGATTCATTCGAGTGATAAAACAATTTCTTGTAGTTTTTCCTTTTTATGAAGAAACTTCATTTTATCTCAAAGCAGTTAAAATTTTGTTTTTGTTGAATCTAATAATGGCAAACAATGACAGGTGTGCTTCACGAAATTTGGAAGAAGCTGAAGGGCGATTAGTCGTTCGACTCATAGAAGAAGGCCATACACAAAGTTGGGTTGCTGAAATCCTGGGTGTGAAGCAATCAACAGTTAACAGATGCGACCACCGATATCTAGAGGAAAATCAATTTACTAGACGTCGAGGACAAGGTCGATCAAGAATTACAACAGCAGTACAGGACCGTTATATTAGAATTTCAGCACTATGGTGTCGTACTATTACTGCAAGAGGATTGCAAAATGACCTTCTGCGAGTCCATAACATTAGGGTAACTGATCAGACCATTATAAATAGCCTCCACGAACATCACTTAAGGGCAAATCGTCCTGCTACAGGCCCTCCTTTGACCAGGGAACATCGTATAAGACGTCTTGCATTGGCAAGAGAACACGTTACCTGGACCCCTGAAGGTTGGAGCGTTGTTCTCTTTACGGATGAGTCTCGTTTTACCCTAAGCACTAATGATCGCAGGGCAAGAGTATGGAGGACCCCACGTACGTGTTTTGCAGAGTGCAATATCCAGCAATTGGATGTATTCGGCGGAGGTGGTGTAATGGTATGGGTTGGCATTAACTTTCATGGTTGTACCGATTTGTATGTATTATCTAACAGGACTCTAACTGCAGATCGGTACATAAGGGACATCTTACAAGAGTATGTTGTGCCTTTTGCCCCATTTATTGGTGATGCATTCCAGTTAGTGCAGGATAATGCTCGTCCCCACACTGCGACAATAGTACACGAGTACATAAACGATGTTGGTATCAACCAAATAGGCTGGCCAGCGAGGTCTCCTTATCTGAATTGTATAGAACACATTTGGGACATGTTAGGACGAAGAGTCAGAATGAGGGAAAATCCACCACAGACACTTTAGGAGCTTTCTGAAGCACTTGTTGAAGAATGGCAGAATATACCCCAGGAATTTGTTGTAGAGCTGTCATACGAGCAAGGAGAGACAATACAATTATTAAAGCCTTTCTTTCTTCTAAAAAATTTTCATTAATTCAGTTTGTTTTTAGTATTCATTTGTTTTTCAATGTTTAGTTTTCAATTTTTCATGAATTTATTGTTTATTTCACGTTAAATTAAAATTTCGTCAATAAAAGATTAATATCAAACTGTATTACTTCATATGCATCCTTTAAATCTTCTAAAATATTGTCTTTTGCGAAATATGCGTTAATTATTTTGAGTAGTGTATATAGTTTTTTCGTATACGTTTAAGTTGTAGAAGTAATTTAACTCAAATGGTCTCTTTGCTCGGTGGATACCACGTAAAATTAAGACATCATCAGAATCCACGTTGAAGTGAAAATTGGAATGTTTGTGGATTTCAGAGAACTGGGTAAACATTCTTCTTTCGAAAGAAAATGAACTCTGGCTTTTACAAATTGGTCGAATAATTCAAACATTTGAAAACCGTGACCACTTTGAACTGACGATTTCAACGAAATTATGAATTGATAATGTCATCAAATTTTTCCATTAGATTTAAAGGATGAGACAGAAATATTGCTTATTGGTTTCTTCGTTATTACTTTGGGAAATCAAAAATTACAACTTCAATTATTTCTTATTGAGGGAGATTATAAACTAATTAAGGGCCCTATTTACGTATCTTCTTAATGAAATTAATGTTCTCTGGTGACCGACAAATATGAGACGGAAACCAAAAAGAAACCTCTAGAATCATAACAAGGGCAAGTCCTACGTACAGGAGCACAAAGAATGTAACCGTGGTAATCTACAGGCAAGTTCAAAAGAAAATTCAGAAAAATAAAATCCATAAATAAAAGCCACGTCAAATATGTTCGACGCAAGAAAAATAAATCCATTACAATTGCAGATTTCAGCTGGAACATAAATAACAAGAACGCAAACGCAGACAGTTGTCTAATAATAAAGAAATTAGTAAACGCCATCAATCAAATACAACGTCTAGACTTGCAAATGAGCACGTGCATTGTTCGGAACGAAGCAAAGGCGCAAAGGTTGTTTATTCTGCAATATTCATGCCGTGTTGTAACAAAACATTCACGGTTCATACAAAAGGTGAAGAAGTGATTTGAAACATATTCAAGTTTAAAAAGTAACATTTCCAGTTTTGAATCGAATAAGCCGCCGCCCGTCTACATATCTATCATCAACAAATTTGTAAGTACATCGATTCCCGACGGCTTCAGCATGCAACGCTGTAGGTCGTTCATCAATTAGAAATTAGAGGAACTTATTGGAAAACAAGTTTGGCGTTCTGCTGGACTTTATTGCATTTGACAGGACACCAAACTTCGAAGTTATCACCGAGATCAAACATGCTAAGTTATTAATTCGCTCTAGTCCTGCACTTCTCAAATTTGAACTAAGATTTTAACTTACAATTAGTTGAAAATATATATAGTAATATCGTCACTACAATACTTCAAAACACTGAATATCCGATGTAATCGCAAAAAAATTGTCGTATATGAAACTTAAACTTGCACTAAATCTTAAGAAACATCTGCGTTTCTATGCGACGGAAAAGAGCGAAAGTTCTGGATTAAATCTACAACTAATCGAATTAGAAATTCTTTTGTATCCTGCGAACTGCTCAACCCTTTCCCTACTTTATATAACAATCGAGTTGCTTGACCAGTGAGTGCATTATAGGGGTATTATTTGGAAGTGGTTGAGATTCGCACGTATCTAGGGTAATGTTAACACTTGCCCCCTACGATTCACGCATCCAAAAATATCATACTCATTAATAATTTATATTCTGTGGGAAATTCTAGTTGAAATCAAAACTATCACTGTATCACTTGTGAGGAAAGTGGTTTTCTAATATTATTCCTATTATTTGGACAAGCAGAAACCAAACATATTTATAAGTAGATGTCAACTCTATGATTACAAACATGACAATGGCAAGAATTATAAAAAGAATGAAATTATAAACACTTTTAAGGAAGTTTTTAGTATAAGCTAATCATAAAACCGATGCCTTTTTCCTATCTAAAACAAACACTATTTATTTTGTCTACTGATTCAATTATTACGTAATACCTAAAACACATGCTGCCCATTTTGTAAACGGCGTTTTCTTGTCTGCCGCGATGAATCACCACTCAAGCTTTCTCTTTTACAACAAATACATAAGCACAGATAAATTATACGCTTAATGCAAGATATTTTTAGTGGCTATGACGTGGGTTTACGTACGTGCAAACTAAAAACAATCATTGAGCGACCTTGTGTGTGCATGGGCGATCGAAGTGTATTAGCATTACTAGATCCAACCCACTGGGCAAAATACGATTTTGCAGAGAGAGTTTTCGCTCAAAGAACCCAAATATTATGACTCATTTTCACGGTTTAGCGATCCGCTTTCGAAGTTAAAATAAAGTAATTAAATTGCCGTAAATCGATATCTTCGTTACACCAGAACACCTTGTTTACAGGGATCACCTTTCAGGCGTCTGATTTCGAGCTGCCTTCGTCTTTCGTCCCTCTGAACGGTTTTATTTTTCCTTGTATTTAAAAACAGCCATCAAATCAGACGTGATGCAGCAGCATTGATTATGAAGGGTAAAATTAATTTGGTGATTCATAATTTCGTGTGGAATACAAGTAACTGCAAACTTGTTGCTTTTTTATTAAAACTGTTGAATGTTATTGATCATGATGAATGCAAAAGTTAATTACGTCAGAAAAATATATAAATGCAGTTTCTAATTAAATCGGATAGGCTGTGTCATCAATCATCTATCACTAGTTCAAATAATTAGACCAACTGGGTTCTATTAAGACTATTAGATGTGATTCAATTTCTACAATAATAGTTTCAAATAAGAACACTTATGGCTGGAGACATTGGTATATTATAGCACTTTTGGATAGATTTTCTGTTGCCTTTCAACTGTTTATCCCATTTCTAAAACTTTTTAGAACATTGAATACCTATTACGTATTTTGAACATTCAGCACTTTTTTAGTAATTTTTTTAGCGATTTTAGTAGAAATAGAGAATCATTTTGAGCCAAGAAAGATGTAATGCACTAACGTAATTTAATATTTTCTTTGTGTCACTTTCAAACTCCACAACCTAATTAAATCAAAATTATTTCTAGAAGTTATTACACTTCTTTTGAAATCTAAAAAGCTTAGATGTTAGCAATGAATTTTGGTCATTTAAAATATTTGATTTTGACAACACAATAGAGAGAACGTTCTGTAATATACTTTTAATGCCGTTATTTGTATTATTCTAATCCTATGAGGCTGAATGTATTGTGCAACAAAATTTATAAACGAAACAATTTCGAATTTACATAACCCATAAACGGAATTATTCAAATCGCTTTATTTAATATGCAGTTTCTTGTAGTAATGCCTTAATTGGTTTTAGTTACTAATTCGCAAATGTGCTCCGATTTAAAGCATTAGGGCGTGCAAAATGTGTGTAGCGCCAGCATATTTTCTAAGTAAACGAATTATAGCCGAATTGAGCGGTGTTATATCGCAAAAAGCGAGTAATTTATATGTTTGCATTGCCCTGTTTTGCAACAATTATCTGAACTCGGAACGAGCTTTCAGTAGAAATGCATCCAATTCGAATTAAGCACCGGGGTGTTTCGTAATTCCATTGTTGTTTCGAGCGGGTTAGAGAGAAAGGGTTGGAGAGGAGGTGGGAGAGAGCGTTGCCGAAATTCGATGTGCGAAGTCGAACACTGCAATGGCAATAGATCTGCTGCGCATTGTTGTATGAAATTGGATTTTGTCATTTTAATTATAAATTTATCTGTTACGTATGCGTTTTTAATTAACCCGATTGGAAACGTTGCGTCGCGATTGCAGGTCTATATGGAGAACCGGGTTTTTTTTTGGGACATATATAAACGTGAACCTGTTCATTCATAGGAGAGAACAAGTTTTGATTGGAATTTTTATTGCTTTTATTGCTGCACATTTACCGATCTGGTTTTGGTTTTATTTCCAACTAATAAAATTATTTCTAATTCCATTACGTCAATTTAGAATACGTTTAATTCTTAAAAGGTGTACGTATCACTTTTTTTCATTTGAAATGTTATGAAAACAAAAAAGACCTTCCTAATAGAATTCTATTTTCTTTCTTTTCTTGAAGAATCAAGTAAAATTCTTAGCAAGTGATCATTTTATATTCTAAACCCTTTTAACCCGAAGGCAAAAGTTATTTTGTTCTCTTTTCACCACAAATCAAATTCCCCCACTTCATTCTGTCGTGAGCTGATGCTTTCACTTTTTTCATGCTAATACCCCTCACCGTCAGCAGTTCTTCTAGGTTTATTTTCATCCCAGGTCTTTATGGTCTATCTCTTGCTCTTTTTTCGGGTACTCTTGCTTCCTAATTTCCTCAACAGACCTTTCTCAGCTTATGCCACACTTGTAAACAAACCAACTCAATTGATTTGAAGTGATCAAAGCAAAATCATGTTGTTCATTTAATTTCGTTATTTATAAAAATCTAAAAAGAGCCCTAATTCATAAACCTTTGTTTTTCATTCATTACTTAGAAGTCTGAAGAACAAACCAAAAACTATAGGCAACCAACCACAAATTGATATTTATGAGTAGTGATATTTATCACGTAGCAAGGCGTTGGTTGTGCTGATCCAATTTATAACAGAGCCGCTTTGTACAACGCGCTCCCATTTCTACGTTTTCAGAAATATAACACAAAAATATAAACTACGCAAAACCGGATTTGCCTGATAAATCTAAGCGGTGCTCTTACGTAAGGCGCAGGACATAAATAACCAAGTCACTTAGAGAGCTGAAAATTTAAAACGCGAATTTGAATAACACATTGTGACACGCACGGTAAATTATTACGGGCGCATAAATAAGTTTAACTAAAACCAGATTATTCCTTAACTCCGGAGGAGTGTTCGGTGTTAGTTCGACGGGAGTATTTAAAAAAGAATTAGCGCCGCTCTCGAACGTCGAGTGTATCTATTTTTAGTGGATTTAATCAACGCAGTGGCACAAATGAAAGTCTATTTCATTTTAACCGGGCCTGATTGACACATCTAGGATACAGAATATCACGGACGAGCACGAGAACGCTTCTTGATTTGTTACAAATGAAGAATAACCCGTTTCAATACGATATATATCTGCCAGTCCGCGTATGAGGAAATTAATTACTTGGTGTCACAGATTTCTAGTATTGGACTTTTTAATCTCTTCAGCTCACAGTTCAATAAATAATTAATCTGCTTTCTATTTGCTCGGCGGTGGTGTTCCAATCACTTACTGCTTGTACCCGTTATGTTTGGTTTTAATAAATACTGCGTTTAATTTATTTAATGACTGCTTCGAATCAAACGCAATTATGGGAAAAAGGCAGCTGCAATCAAATTTTATTCACATTAAATTTTATTCAGGTTGCTCTAAAACTGGAGAACGTATTTACACAACAAAACCCAAATCCATCTTGACAACAAAGTAACCTCTTATTGTAAAACTTTTTAAAAATTTTATCATTTCTATAATGAAGCTTGATTTCCATTTCTCTAGATAAGCTTTTAATGCTTTTATTAGAGCCATATTAGAGTATTTAAAGACAAGGGAAAATAATAACCACTTCCTCAAAAGCCACTCGCATATTTTCTCATATTTCTCTTTTTAGGATATGTTAATTTCTACATCACATTTCCTTCTTTTATCTTCACTATTTCTTGTCCTTTCGAGCTTACCTCTCGGTAACTTTCATTATGCTTAATGCTTTTGCCTTTTTAGTATTTGTGCTATTTGTACTTGCATTTCGCCTATAACATTCTCATTCATGTAGCAGCAATCTGGTTGGATGATTTGAATGTGATATTTTGGACCACAGGCAATTCTTTTGATTTTCCAATCTTGAAAGGAATCTACTTGAAGTCGTTGATCGATTTTGAAGGAATTGCCTCATGAATAGACACCGATAACTGAATTGTTCAGACTGGAGATTTTCTGACAATTAGATTGTAGCGACCAGATTGCTTATAAGTCGCTGCGTACGTCCTTATACATTACCATATTATTCCAGTTGCTTCCTCCCTGTTTTATGTAAATCGCATTCCAGTTTCAGATCTTCTCTTATCTTCTCATTTCTTTAACTTCTTGCTCCACTAAGGTACTTTGCGCAATTATTTCAATTTGCTATAGAAAGTATTTTAACCATATGGTATGTTAATAAATAATTTCATTTTCTTTCTGATTTAATTCTTTTCAAAAGCAGAGTTGCAACTTTTCTAAATTTATTTGTAACTTCTTTCCTCATCAACTATTACTTCTTAAACATCCATATGTTGTTTTCCTTTCTTCTGAATTTAATTCAGTTTTTCTAGGTTTTATACTTCCTGGATCCAAACAATTGACAACCTTTAGATTTACGGACTATCAACACCATTAGGTTTATTTTCATACTTAATAACTGTGTTAGTATTTTTTATATTCTTTATTAGTCTATTGATAAACAATAAAGAACATAAGGCATCCCATTCGATATCTCTTCCTACATGGAATTGAATACCGGGGTTAGTGAGTTGGGCCACAACAGCAGATGATCCAAAAATCTTATGGGCGAGTTGGGTGACAATTTAACAAGAGTAGTGATTAAAGGATTGAAAAAATAGGCAAAGTAGGAATAAACAGTTTATTTATATTAAATCAAAAGAGGTATATAATATTTGTTTAGGATAATATTTCATCGAAACTAATTTTGCTAAATGAAATCTAGATATAATGTTTTGTTTATATTCACAAATTTTTTCATTAATGTAATTTTGCTTACGTTCTATTTCTGGTCTAATTTTTTCGTTAATGTTTGAGCAGTTCTAACTTTTATATAAATTTCAGTTTGTTGGTTTAATAGCGTTTGTTGGTTTAATTGGTAAATTGAAAAATATTTGGATGTGGAGGAACTGTCACAAGCCCATACTGATGGAGCAAATAGTGCGTTATCCTTAATGTAATAATTATATACATAATTCCTAAATTCTACAATTCTTGAGTCTTATGGCATTAAATAATACAATTCGTTGCAAAAAAAAAATTATTAACTTCGCTTGCATTTAGAAACTGAATGCCAAAGTACATCTTTAAATAACTTCCTAAATTAGAATTTTTGTTTTATATTCTGTTACTAAGCCTAAAGATTGAATTTTTTTGAACCAGTTTTGGCATAAATGAAATCTGCAGCCAATAATATTCGCATGTGGCCACATAATTTTACATGCATTATGTGTAGCAATCTCAAAATCTATTACAATTTCTTTTGGCTCAAAAGTTAAATCTAATTCTACGCATTTGTTTTTAATACTCGTAAATAAATCTAAATAACATTCACTGGTTTTAGTGGGTAACAAACCAAACACTAACGGTACACGATAGCCGTTTGATCCCATGAATTGCAAACATTTGATAAAAAAACTTACATGAAAATTGAAATGTGCCACTCATGTACACTGTATTAACACAGAAAATGTAAATTAGTGTAACAGGAAAAAATTATCAGCTTTTCGATTCATCCACAAACATAAGAAAAATCTCTTCTTTGTTAGTTATTAAATTTAAACTTTTCTCGGCACTTGTAACTTCTTCTTGGAGTGTTGGTTCTTCTGGCCAAATTTTTTTTTAACTCGAGAAGAACACCATAGACGTCTGCTTGGATCTTACTGGTCTCACTAACAGTAACAAACTAATTAGACATTTACTAGGATTTTATTTATTCCCTTGTCATCACCCCCCACCACTTCAACAGACATCTATAATATCAGATCACCATTTTGGTCCAACTCACCCATCTTGCTAATCCCTATATTTTGTTATTAGGAGATTATCTTTGCATTTATGGCCCAACTCGTGTACTAATACCTGATCACCGTTTCGGTCCAACTCACCCATCTTGCTAATCCCTGTATTTTGCTATTAGATTATTTTTGCGTTTGTGGCCCAACTCGTATACGACGACGAATTAAATAGACATAAAGCATTGTACAGACCATTAGTTGAGAGATCGAATAGTTCAAATATTCAAAAACACAGTTCAGATGTGAAGATGTTACCTTTTGCTTATGTCTGAGCATGTTGAATGCACAGTGCATGAATCTCTTGAACTAGTAAAAAAAAGAAACATTAATTTATGACGAATATAACAAATCACTGATACTTGATTAAAGATAGCAAATTTTAAAATTTGTAGCAATCCATTCTCGTATTTTCAATATTTTAAGAAAGTGCTACTCTATTTAAATACAATTGAATTAAATCTAACATGTTTTTTCTTTGTAACTAAATAAAAAAAGGTTAACTAAACAATACCGATTAATAGTTTCAAAAGTCCATTCTAAGGAAACTTGAATGAAATCGTGACAATAAAAAAATTATTGTAATAATGACGCAATCGATCATTAAACAAAAGCGATTACTAAAAACAAATAAATTAGCAAACCAAATAAATCTGCAAATGTCATTCGAGATTGCTACAACCATGAGTGTGTTTTTTGACACAAACTAATTCCGTCCAAGACCCGTTCGATCGAGGAGGTAAATTTTCGAAAATAATAGCCTGACGTAGACCTGCTTGTACATTTAAATTGCAAATTTCGATTAAAATTCCAAGGATAGAAGCAGACGGCACCATGACCATACATATTAATGCCAGCAATGAATGAGTACGAAAAAAAATAATCATTGCTAAAAATAAACATTTACTCACTATACAAATACACACATTTAATTCGAACGTAATGCAAATATGGACGTAATCATATCACTCGTAGTTACACAAGCGGTAACATGATGTACTTGTTTTAATTAAATTTAAAAAAATTACTATTTACTTATGTATGTACAAAGCGATCGAATTATACACCACCTTTACCACAAACATAAAATTAATTTTCGAGTTGATACTCGAGATCGCTCTTCCTTATGCTGATCCTCAAAGGATTAAATTAATGGGCTGCTCTCATACGTCGTAACACACCGGTCGACGTTTAAACTGCCAACAACTATTAATATCGACTAAGCATTTCCTAGATTGCAGGTCTAAGATAATTCTGTTTGTTAAGGTAAACTTTATGGCCACATGTAAATACGAATTTGAGTTATGTCTTGATACACCGCAAATCTGTTAATTTATGTTGCGGATTTTCGCATTTCTGCTAAGATTAGGTCGATACGTAAGGGACTCCTGAAGCTGCTACATTATGCTGATGGTAGCAGTATGCTGGAGATAATAAATTAACAATTTTATAGTTTAAGGTAAATCTTGTCGATTAAACCTCTGATTATTGGCGGTATGTAAAAGCGCACATAACTTGCAACGTACGCGAACATTTATTTTTACTATGGACGCTTTTGCAAATATTTACTTGAACCGTCTGGAAATTCAGTATTATATAAACATTTTTTTTTAAATGTATCTCGCTTTTCCAAGATGTAAGCAACGCAACGTTACAAATTCTTAGTTTAATTTTTTCCACAATGACAACGAAATTCAATTTAAAAGTTCCAATGAACCAGTTCGAATTATCATAGGATATAATTAGGCAGTTCTGCCGGTTTGTTTAGCCGATTAATGCATTAATCAGCTGTTTAACTAATTAATTGATTAATTGCTTGTTTATTTGACGGCTCGATTGTGCATGTAATCTGTGAGTGATTACAGATAGTACTGCTGCTTATTAATGAAAGCGATTATTGAATCTCACGGATCGCTAAATTGAAATCAAGCAAAGATAATTTTTGTATTTTTTTGGAACGTGGCCTTCGTAGTAACTCCATTCAAATCAAAGGAATGCAACCGTCAGTCAATAGCTGTAGTTTTCCAGTATTGATCGGGGTAAGGATTTGATCAATATTTTGTCATTTGAAATTAACAGATTTTCCACAATTGAATAAATTGTTCAGTAAAAAAATGTATCTGGAAAACATTGTACGAGGGCAGTCCGATTTTAAAGGTACACGTGGCTGTAAAACAAACACCGCAAGCGAAATATTGCCGTCATATGCAAGTCTAGACAAGTTGAAACGTGGTAGTAGAGTCTGGAGCGTTGTTGTGTGTAAGATTCAATTTACTAGCTTACGGGAAGCAAACAAACATGGCGTGTGTAGTCGCAGAGTATTCCAAGTATGAAGTGCGTGCAGCTATCCGATTTTTGCAAGCCGAAGGAGTTAACCAGAGCGAAATTCATCGCAGGTTATAGGGCGTTTATGGCCCGAAGGTCTTAAGCCGAAAAGAAGACAGCGTTTGGTGTAAAAAATTTAAAGATGGACGAACGGACTTGATTGATGATCCGGAGAAGAACCTCACACACAGATGAAAACTGTTCAATTGTTGAAGGTTTTATTAGGGAAGATCGTCGCATTAAAGTTCGTGAAATTGTGGAAATATGACTGGCATTCCTAAGAGTTGTGTCCATGAAATCATATGCGACTTAAACTTAGGCAAAGTTTCTTCTCGCTGGGTGCTGAAAATGCTCTCCGAGAACCACAAAATGAATGAGTGCGTCACTTCAACATCTCACCCAATACCAACAGGAAGGGGATTCTCTCATTGAAAGCATCATTACCTGAGATGAAACTTGGGTTTATGAGTTCACCCCAGAGTCGAAATAACAGTCCTTGATGTGGAATCATCCAGATTCCCCAGTTCATAAAAAATTCAAAACTCAACCATCTGCCCGCAAAACCATGGCTACCGTGTTCTGGGATAGTGAAGGCCTATTGGTCTGTGAATACTGTGAAACTCTCCAGAAATTGCATACAGCCATTAGAAGGAAAAGGCCAGGACAATTACGACAAGGAGTTAAACTTTTGCACGATGGCGCAAGACCGCACACGTCAAATCAAACTAAGCGGAAATGGGAGATCCTCCAACATCCGCCATATAGTCCCAATTTGGCTCCCTCCGATTTTTATTTATTCGAACCCCGGAAGAAATTTTTGGCAGGGAAACGCTTTGCGAATCAACAGGAATTGCAAGACACAGTTGTGGACTACTTTAATCGACTTGACAGGCAACACTAACGCGAAGTTCAAACTACTGTCACGCTGGGATATATGTCTCAATCTTTATGGAAAATATGTAGGTAGGTAGTTTTTTGTAGAATGTATTAAATATGTTCTTTAAATATGTATGTTAGTGAAATTTTGGCTTGTACCTTTAACATCGGACAGCCCTCGTACCTAAATAGAAGTTTATCGCAATTCTAAAATATGTTTTACAATTTACTTCTATCATTACGGATTTCCAGTTTGATTGAAGATCATACCAAATGTCCAAATTAATTTTTGATAAAGGTAATTTACATATTTACTTGAAATTTATGAATTGACGACTTGCTGTCCAATTACTATTACTGCAACTTTCTCCTATTAAATTATCATTTATGTAATATTATGTAAAGTAAAAGTTAAATTTGCCAAATTTTACACTGTAACGTGTCACTAACGTCAAAAACTGCTACCTTTATCAAAAATGTATTTGGACATATGGTATTTTATGGTTCCTTCACATAAGATGTGATTTGAAAGTAAAAGCTTGAATTCTTGGCTTCCGGTTGGAACCGCGTGTCTCGGATTTCTTCACTGCCGACGTTTCGTTCTCCGTTGCAGAAGAACTTCTTCAGGGCTGCTGACGTTGAGACAAACGCGAAGCAACAGCAAGACCAACAGCAGCAGTAGTAGCAGCATCACTACCAGTAGCAGCCCTGTAGAAGTTCTTCTGCAACGGAGAACGAAACGTCGGCAGTGAAGAAATCCGAGACACGCGGTTCCAACCGAAAGCCAAGAATTCAATAAAAGCTGCTTTATACCCTAGAAGATTTGTTTCAATTTCTAAATTTAATTTATATAGTAAACTGTTTTTCAATTTAAATTGAATCAAAAACTATCTTGAAAAATAGAACGTGTTCTATCATCAAATCGTATCTGCACGTTTATGTTTCTTTCCATGTCATACTCTATATTTTTCTTTCGTCAATATCTTGGTCTATCTTTTTGGTCTTATCATACACCTTTTTCGATCAATCATTCTGATACCTATCGCTTTACACTCTCATTACTAAGTCATCTGAGTTGATGGAACTCTCTCCCTCACTACGTTAACTAGAGTGCGATTTTTATTTCTTTCTTTTGTCTTTAAGTCGTTCCTTTTACACCTTCTTAAATACCCCCGTCTCTAATATCTATAATTTTCATGTTGCTTTTCAAAATTATTATTATCTGAGAATAGAACTGTGGAATTCGCGGTGTTTAGATTTTTTTATTGTATGCCAAGCATTATTTCATCGTTTCTCAAAACGGCGAACAGAAATAGAAAGACAACGCATGCGGAGCAACATTACGACGTAATTCACGTTTATGGAAGGTATTAAAGTAAATTTGGCAACGCCTCCGATTCCGTGAATCGAAATTATTGCCAATAACACTTCGTTAGTCCAATTGTGGCCGGGCTCTGTCTGCGGATAATAGGATTGATGATGCTGCCTGCCTGTCGCATAAATAACCGGGCACGAAATATTTGTATGCGAATTAATAGAAAACGTGACGCGAAGCCCGTACAATAATCTTATCCGACGCTAATCATCCCTGCATACATACTAATTGCATGCTCTTCAACCGGGCCCAATTCTGGTGGGGCCGCGTTCGGCTACGCGCTATCATTTTTTAAAAGTCAAATTGACGTGGGTGGACGCCATCTTTATTGTGTTATTTGTAATTAATGAAGCGAGACCGTCAAGCCATACCATACTGCATGTACAGTGAGAAACAAAAGTAACGTCTCCACTATAATAAGTAGACGAGAGTAAGTAGATAAACAAAATAAAAACCTTTCAACACGTTTTTGTTACCTTAGAGATCGTGACTTAAAATTTTATTATAAGGGAGATATTTTTATAACGATCAGTGTACTTGGTTAATCACGTTAATCCAGTAAACTCGAATTAAGAGTTTGCTAACATTTAGTAAATAAATTTCTGTTACTTGTGAATTTGCTGAATGTGATAAGAGTCAAAAATTAACGAAAAAAAAAGCGAAACCACTTTTTCTCAGTAAGCCTGTACAATGTACTTACAATTC
This sequence comes from Serrognathus titanus, assembly GCA_039766575.1. Taxonomy (NCBI): domain Eukaryota; kingdom Metazoa; phylum Arthropoda; class Insecta; order Coleoptera; family Lucanidae; genus Serrognathus; species Serrognathus titanus. Next base: position 46,511,951 of record CM077914.1, on the reverse strand, counting down.
AGCTGAAAGGGAATGAACCGACTGGCCTACAGCCTGCAATTTTTAATTACGGCTGCTTGCTTAAAATTTATGAAATTCATAAAACAAGCGAGGCGTATCATTCTGCCTTAATTTAAGTAAAAAAGTCGTAAACTTCGTCTTATGTGCGCAGACGGGAACTGCTGCCGTAGTAACTACGGTTTTAATTTAATTCGTTGTTCAGAACGCATTAATACTATGAATTACTGTGTGCCTTGTTCTTTTTTTATGGCACCAGTTTAGACTCGTTTTCTACGTTTTATAAAATTTACTGTGCACGTACTATGTTGATTATTCATTTTAGAGCCGTAATGTATATAAAAATTTCAAAAAAAATATGATATAGAATGAATAGTATGAATAAGAAGAATGTGTTTAGTATAGTCAAAGATCTAAGTTAAAAGTTTTATTTGAACTTCTGGTTAGATCAATGCAATGACCCTTGTGAAGCCTTTCATGTTTTTGCTTGCTTAAAACCCTCCTCGATACCACAAACACAATCAACCCTTGAAAGGTTTCGAATACTCTATTAGGCGAGCAAACAATTTTGGGGAAAAAACCTCCTACAAAAACATGGAAAGCTAAAAATACACAGGTGCTGCAAGGTTAATCAGCGTAAATAAGAGAATTTATTACCTTGTCCGGCACAAAGGAACAGAATAACGAGCTGGATGGCTTTTAGGGACAACAAATCATTAAAGGTGAAAAAATATTTGCTCGAGCAGAAAGTTGGGTTGTTTTTACAATCGTTTTGTGAAGGTTTCCTATTCAATAAATTATCTTCCAGGCGAAATGTTTAAGATTACAATTAATGCAAATTATTTAACCTTTTAGTTCTTTGCGACTGCGATCGAATCCATTTGTCAGATTATGATTTATTAAACACAGATAATGTCCGTCCTGCTCTTATGCTAATCATTTTTTTGCAAAAGTTTCAATAAAACTATTACTAGCGTCTAGTAGTAATACCTACTTGATTCGCTTTCTTGTTTTTGTATTAGTTTTACTGTTACGACGTAAACGAATGCAATTACAGGGCATTTCTCACTAAAAAGCCGTAAAAACGATTTGCCATAAGAACGGCCGCCATTATTCGAGTACGACGCTAAACTTACAAAATTATTGCCCATAAAAACATAAAAGGTGTACGCTTGTATGTCACCCGCACAATAAAAAGTTTTTTTCGCGCTTTAATGGCGTCCTTCGCAACGCTTTAACACTGGAGCCCATATCTGGAGCTTAAGCGCTTTCTGAAAGTCGAAAAATATGATCATGCCATTGGAACCAACTGTGTATTCGAAGCCACGAGAAATACTTGTGCTAAAAAAACAATTGCACTTATTCATTCTTGACTTATTGAAAAGAGTGTCATTCTTTTTTGCATGTGCCTTCTCTACATTTATGAGCGTTCCACAAGTTTCTGTGAGCATACATATCTGTATATGCCATGTTTTGAATACTTTACCAATTCAGTTCATAGTAATAATTGTATTTCGGTAAGTTATTTAAATATAGCTTTTACAAATCATTTTGAGAGTGACTGTTGTACTTATAAAATGCAAAGTATTTCATTAAAAAAAAGAGTTTTAAAGTAGTAAAGAATATTCTTCATCTCATAAATAACTCCTGCTTTTAACCGGAAAGTAAAAAAGAGAAAATTTTCTTAAAGTAAGAAGCTTTGAAACGCTTTTAAAAATGTTTTCAATTTCTTCCAATTACTTTCTAATTAAACACTTTTATTCGAATTTTATCCAATTACTTTCTAATTAATTCCTGTTATCGCATCGCACCTTTAAAAAAAGCAACATTGGAATCATATCAGTCACTGAATCCAATCCGACACCTTTGGTGCCTAACTTTTGCAGTTCTGGACCCGAAAAGCATTCCGACTTGCCAAAAAAGTCCAAAGCTTAAAAGACGTTTGTTGAAAAAAGTAACTGGTCGCTTCTCAAAATATGAAAAGAACGGAGAAAGGACGAAAATTCTTGGGAAGGAAAAAAAAATATTTTCATAAAACCAAAGAAGAAACTAAAGAATAGATGTGCCTTGTGAAGCGTTGTCAAGTGACATTGAAGATCAAAACCGCATCAATATATTTGAACATTTGTGGACAAAGCTAACGTTCCTCACGTTATGTGTATTAATAATTCTGTTACAGTATGCCTCCAAATGATCTAAAGATAAGAAGGAAGAAGACATTCTGAAAGATCTCAATTCATTAATAATCTTTTAAAAAATAAAGGACACAATTGTCAGAGTGTACTTGAATACTCTTGGCTGTAGGTATCTCTTAAATCAATAATATTTTATCATATTTCTTTCCAGACATACTCTGCAATGTAACTTTTCAAAGTATGTATACTGATCTTCTCGTTGTCAAGTTATCTACTGATACATTGAAATTAGTAGGTTAACATTTCACCGACGATATCTTTTGTTAATGGAACAAATAAATAGAACACTCTACCTTCGAGTTCCACCGTTTCGTTTATTAATTTTGCACGATATAAAAGGCAAAAGAGAAAATCCTCGCGTACATACTGACGCAAGACCCCAACGTCGTTTTTGCATAAACGTCTGGGTTGGTTAATGGAGAGATCGAATAATTGGACCTTTTTTATATGAAGAGACTCTTATCGCTAAACGTTATTTAAATTTTTTAAATCAACATTTGTTATTAAATTACTTCGAAGACATTTCATTGATTCATTTAAGGAAACTATGGTGGCACCAAGACTGAGCTTCTGCACACAACGCTCGAAGAGTTCGAAACCGCCTAGACGAGATTTTTCTAAGGCGTTGGATTGGAACAAATCGACCTGTCACCGGTGCGATCACTCGACCTTAACCCCTTAGCCTTTTTTCTATGGGGAAACCTAAAGTATAATATTTTTAAACATAATTACAATAACGTGGAAGAAGTAAGAAACGCTGTACTTCATGCTTTAGCTCATATTCCACGTAGAACAATAGAGTTTGACAAATGGTATCAGAAAACGCGTACGGTTATGTATTGCCGAAAATGGAAATGTTTTTGAACATATGCTCTGATTTTCTTTCGGTATTCTATTTCTGTCCATTCTTTTCGGCGTTTCAAAACGTACCATTTTGAATCAAATTGTTATCCAACTTGGAAAAATATGTAATACTTTGTTGTATTCTCTCCGATTAAGTTTCTAAATACCGCTGAGCACTTGAAATAGAATTTCGTTGTGACAAATAAAAAATACGCAAAATATCAAGTTTTTCTTCACTTGAATATGCCATTCTGCATTTAATGACAGATAAATTAAACAAATGTGTACGTTTACTTGGCTACGCAGCATATAATTGAATACAAGCTAACTTAATATGTCTAAACAACTAAAATCGCGTCCATAAGAAAAAATGAAGTTGGCTCGGGAAAAACAAAAACGAATCGCTCCAAAAATAAAGTACGCTCGGCATTCAATCAAGCAGAAAAAGTGGCTTCAGGAATTTTTTCAGATTTTGAAAAAAATCATAAATAAAGAATCGATTTTCGATAATCGCAATTTTTAGTTTTTTTCCGATTGTGAAGAAACCGTTCAAGATATTTCAAATTTCTTAACGTATTATTAATGAGCAAGAAATTTGGCAACTTTGCTTCCATTTAACCGATTCTCTATCTCTTATAATAAGCGAGATCCCCATGCTGGCCCTTGAATTTCAATCACTCTGCATAGAAGACTCAGTACGGAGTAAAATTGAAGTTTTAAAGAAGATAGTAAGTGGGGCAGCAAATTTTACCGATTCCAATTCTGTATGCCTGTCAGAAGACAAACGTTTTGTTCCTCAAATCGCATTTCTGGAAACGTGAATTGCTCAATTCAAGTTGTTCTCAATGAAAAGAGTGAAAATCAAGAGGAAAATCATTAAGTTGTAATATTTATTAATTCAAATAAAAAATTAAAGTACTTTATCTACCGTTGCTGTTAAAGTGTTACTTTATCTATCCCTGTTGTTAAAATTTCGTTTTATCGACTGTTTTGAGTTGGACAAAGCACACTTTAACGTTCGCTATAGAAAAAATTAATTTAATAGTTTAATATTTTAGAAGTGAACGCAAATACCTCTGTTATGTTTCACAAAAGAGCCAATCTCGTTCGTTGACGAATGTATTAACTTAATTAAATGTAAATAAATAAAATAAATTAAAGGAGCCATTTTAAATAAATAATAGCTTAATAAGTATGTTAAATCTTACTTACTTACTTACATTTACAAGAAGACAAACCAATTTGCATGTCAATTTCAATGTTATCTACCTACCTACAAAATCAACAGTGTGTGAATATTTGACGAGAGAATACATAATTTGGAAATATTTTTTTAATGTAAAAAAACACAAAGCTACGCAATCATTTGGTATTAAAAATTACTCCATCCATCGCTGACCTTTTGATAAACGTACCCATATATTTTCATTAACGTGACCTACTATAACGTATTTTGTTAACATTTACGTGTCACATTTTTACTGATATATTATCGCGTGTGTGTGACATTCAATATCCACAAAAAAAAATTATCATCACATTTGATATTAATAAACGTGATTAACGCCACATTCTTTTAATAATTCGTGGAAAATCTCTGCCGAGTCAACTTCCTAACAAAGCTGAAACAAATAATTTTCCGTGCACTGGTCGCATTATGCAAGTTTAATTAACAATTTTTATGCAGGTGAGTTAGTTTCTTATCGCGAATAATCTCCTGGTTTATCTTATCGTTCATTAAATATTTGCGCCAAAATTCATTCTGCGGAAAAGCTTATGATCTCATTTTATTTCTTTATTTCCAAGTTTCAATTTTCAGAGAAGTTAATGCTTACTAGGCAACTATAAATCAATATTCTTTCTCCGTACCACCTACATGAAATTCCAAGAACGAAAACGGAATCTTTAATTAGATCAAATCTCTATTATTATTTGTTTTCTCCAGAGCGTTGGATCAAACAAGAAAAAAGAATAACTAAATGTCAAATCTAATAATAGTAAAAGAAAAATATAAAAGGATTATTTCTCTGTTTATATGTAGGCACATTTATGTACTTTGCAGTGTATTATATATTTACGTCACTCATGTAACTACATTATGAACATTATTTCAGAATATCTACTGTAACGTTACACTTCAGCGGTTCCGTATTGACTTGGCGGTTCACATATTTTTGTGACATTTACGTTCTATTGTCATACGTTTTCCGCAGAGGTAATAACATCGATAAATGTCAGCCTGCTATAAATAAGAGAGTAAAATTATTAATCGTCAATTAAACGGCTAAAAGTAGCGCAATAATTAAATAACGTCTTGCGCAACGCAAAACGTTGCGCAGACAAACTTTCTAATTTAGTTATAAATATGTCTGTGCATTGTTTATTTAACTGTGCACTACGGTTTTATTAAGTATTGAATTATAAATGATAATAATTACTTTAAATTTAGTTAAATAATTCTATCCTTATAATAGGGCGTTCAATTTCAAAGCGGATTTATTAATTTACATAAATTATAAACGCCAGAAAATAATAGAACTTGCTTGTTTGGCTGCTTGATCATTCGCTATTGATAAAGCAGCCAAACATTTCATCTTGACTTGGCTCTAGAAAATATTTTAATTAGACATGGGACAGAATCAAATTGTCTTTCCAAAATATTTTAAATGTAACTACCGCATTTAGTTTAAATAAGTGCTGTAAATCTTGATTAATTTAATTTAATTCTAACTAACTTCAAGCAAACCTTTAGTTTGCTTTGAACTTCTTCATATTCCTCTTACTTTCCCCCGTTTCTATTTGTTAGATGTGATATTAGTAGCAATTAAATTAAATTTAATTGTCTTTCTTTGAAAGTAAAACTAAAATATTATCTTTACAAGGGTGATTAATTATAATTTATCACCAAGTTTCACGTATCTTTACCTAGTAGTTGTTTGTGATCAAAACTAACTGGATTCTAAAAGTTTTGAGGCCTGAAATATATCGGGGAGGCTTATCCCGTTTACTAGTAAAGTTAAATAACAGATAATTCCTTACAAAAACAAAGTATTAGATAGACATAGCGGATTAATGAACTTACTATTTAAGCCGCTTGACTTGGAATCCCTTTTCGTTTTATCAATGATTCTGATAATTACTGCGTTGAGTTTGTTTTTATTTTTGTACTTCGCCGCTGGAAAGCAGAGATAAGTATAAAACGTAACAAATTCTGCTCACCTTTAAATGGAAACTGAATGAGTTCTGCTTTAAATGTAAATTAATTTTGGATGTGGAAAACCAGGAATAAAAGTAATTCCGATTTTGATTGTATATGTACTTACAAATGTAATTTTCAACTGCGCAATAAATTTCGAACAGAATTTCACTCGTTTAATTTTGAGTTACTGGGCGAACGGATTTATTGAATAATAAAATGAATAAATCATTAAATATTTAATACTATTATAACTTTTGCATGTTAATTCTATATTCATTCACACATCAAACACACACAAACTAACCGGATTTTTGCAGCAGCCTGATAAGTTAGCCGAGTGCGTTTGTGGTTCAATGGACTTCCGTCTAATGATAATTTAGAGCCGCAAGTGCCCTTGCACTTCGTAATTAACATTCATTAGAATTTATAATTTTTATTACACCTCGGCCGCTCTGCGCAATTAAAATTTCAAATTTTCATTGCGGCCTAATGGATATCGTTTTAGTAACAGTTTTATATCCGAGTGCGCGCAAATATTTATACATATGTACATATTCATTGCGATTATTACCGAGACAATTAATTTTCTTACGCTTGTACATCTCATAGAAGCATTGAATACTAACGAGTTACGTGCAATAAATTTACACTGAGGAAATTAATTTTTCTCGCCAATAAATTTCACTTTCATTTTGGTTTAAAACAAATCGAAATTGATTATTTAAAAAAGCTTATAAATGTTTAGTCACACTATAATTCAATGAGTTTTACATACAAGCAACGATCTAACACAATATTTATCCCATTTCAGTCTAAAAAATTAATGAAACGTAAAACTTTTATATTTTATTGCCAGATAAATTTAACATTTCTCCCAAACTGTAATTTAACTTAATGGCCACTGAATTTTAAAGACTAAAGTAGGCTACTCACTAGGCAACATGCTCGGCAGCTTGGCTCGTGGCAACAAATCGCTAGTGTGTTGCAGGCTCCTGGAGAAATATCCAAAAGCTGCACCAACACGTTGCCGAGTATTATGTTGCCCAACATGTTCCCTAGCTGGGCTGGGCTGCTGAAGATACGTTAACGAACATGTTACCTTGCGTGTTACCTGGTGAGTAGCCTGCTTAATAATTTCTTTAATACAGATAAGCATAAACTTGCGATATCATTTTTTGCGATATAAAAATGATTCTTGATTAAGTAATACATTAAAATGTCGTGTCAATGTTTTAGTTATCATTATTTGAAATCACGATGAGATAGGCGAAATATCACTTCGGTCGTCTTACAAATGAATAATTGCATCTACTAAACATCACAATCGAAATTGCAATTCAATGTACTATTAGCATAATTTTGATGCTAGGATGAGATAGATCCTAATTTAACCTACTGGCAATCGATCTAACTGGACTTTCGTTATTATAAACAGCGTAACCATGAACTATAATTGGTGGTTTAAACGAATGATTTATCAGCATTAGCATTTGTCACAGTATGACGTAACAGAGACATTAAAATTCTGTTGCGTGGCTGAATATTTGAGCACCTTTCGTACCAGGCCCCTCATTTTGTACTGAGACAAAGGCGGCGCAAGCAAGGCATGAAGTCGAGGACTACAAAGAGCGTCATTCATTTCACGCCAAACATACGTACATATGTGTATTTTGCCCACGCTATTGCGCGTAATGATGAGGCAAATTCGAGACGTATTTAACGGACAATGCAGTTTCAGTTTTAATGATGCGCAGGAAACCTGTTACACGCCGGATGATGATGATGATGCATCGAGTGGGATTAATGGAGAATTCTAGAAAACTTTACTATTGCTAACTTGAGACATAGAAGAATCTTCAAAAATAAAGCAGCTTAGGAATATAGAAAAATCAGATTTCTAATAGAATGTGAAAATATTTGCAACTACATATTTTGACCATGACCCTAACCGTTTCTTTTTAATCAACGCTCTACCTTGATTCGGTCACTCTTAATTACATCGAAACCGTTCGAGGCGACAAACGTTCACTTCTCGAGTTGGTAACTCATACTTAATTACAATATTTTAATTAAAGATAACTACGCGAGATAACGGCAGTAAGGCACTAATTAGACCTCATATAAATTAGATAAGAATGGATGGTTACAACAGTAATGATTCCGATGTTCTTCCAACTTCTAGAATGAGTCAACTAATCAAATCCCTTTTTAACACAACGTCTACTTCAAGTCAACTAGAAGACAAGGAATACAATGTATAAAAAAAGAGACTTGCCAAAAATCAGAACGAAACTCACTCCACTTTTTATGTATATGAAGACGTCAGTTAATGTTAAAGTTCACTCCGGATTTAATGGGAGCATTACATCGATGCCAAAATTTCATTTAACGCTCTAGTTTATTATACACTCGCTGCCGATATTAAATTTGAGAAAGACAACTGGCAAGGATTTCAAAACGCTAATCCCCGCCAGTTATCTCTGAAAAAGATCGTACGAACTTTCACGTGCTTACGATTTTAGCCATTATAATGTTAATCTGGTTCTGCTTAACGACACCGTGACGCAAACTGCCAGAAATTTTTACAAACAATAAACTAAAATTAGAATTTCGTAGGTAATGATGCAAAAACCGCAGAATTGAATTCATTGCATAACTTTGTTTAAAAACGGTGTCTTTCAAAAAAATTTGGAGGACAACATGAAAACAGAAACAAGAAAATTGTGATTCACTAGTACTGAAATGTTTTCTTTCTGACGTGATACAAAGAACGAATTAATTGATACGCAATTAAGAAATGGTGATAAGTAGATTAATTTATTGCTTTGCTTAAAAACAGGTTTAATAAAACCTATGCAGGACAGGAGGTAAACTTTTTTTATCTTGTTAAACCCAAAGTTCACAGGATAATACCCGTAGGGGTTTATTTTTAAAATACACACTGTTTACAATAAGTTTTCGCTTAATTTTTGACTTTTTATTCTTCCCGAACCTGTAAACATTTTCACTCTATTCCATTAGGAGTTAGTTACGCTGAATTCCACTGCAATCCCTCGGACATCACCATAGGGAAAAGGTTTAAAATCTAAAATCAACAGTTTAATTGGCACTAAAGAGGATTTAGAACAACAAGGAGAAAACATGTAATTGAATTAGATGGTTGGACTGCGTTATGAGTATAGACGAAAGAAAGATGGAAAATAGTGACTTTAGTGGTTGCTAACGGAAACGAAAACGAAAAATTGCCTAAAACGTGGAACGATGGTGCCAATAGAAAAAAAGAAGAAAAGGAGTTCCAAAACTAAGGTAGTAAGTCAAAAATGAAAGATTTAAGAAAAATGGGAATGAGGAAATGGAGAGGAAAGTTTAGTAACAGCAAAATTTGGCAATTAATAAGTGTCTTGCAAATCGGTTTTGATTGCAATTTTAGGTTAAAAATCGTTGTAGGAAAATATGTTGATTAATTTACTCCAAAAAATAAATAAGAGGAGCTAAACAAATGTGTAGTTACATATTGCAACACGAAGCCCAAAAAGCTTCACACACATAAAAATAATGGAAGAAAAATATTCGCAAGAAGAAGGACCTACAGAAGTCAATATGGCAGTGAATAACATTTAGAAATCTACTCCTTAAACAAAGAGTTTCAGTTTCAACTTACTGTCAACTACTAGGTGTTGCTGGATATAAGGCAAAACGTGAAATCCTCTGTACTATGTACAGCTTGCGAGTGTTTTATTTTTAAAGACTGCGTACATTCCACTGAATAGATATCCTATTTTTCAAAAGAGACTACTTATTTGCGAAACTTTATTTACCATGAGTTTTCTTTTCTAACTCTAACATACAATGAATATTCATTTGCTCTATTTTAAAAAGAACAAGTAATAAATGCTCGATATGTCCGCCACCACATTTTAAACAATTATAATAATCGTTTATAAAATGCATTCATATATATCTTTCAAGATTAACTTATGATATGTCATAATTCACAGTGACAGCATATTTGTTTGTTTAATTGAAGCCTCGTTGCATATCCTGCAATGCATTTTTTAAACTGAAGTTTAAATTTTTGTATGGTATGTTCAGAGATACAAAAACGCATGATGTGTATTTTTTGTATTTAGCTTAATAAATGCCTTATTATTTATTTTCAATGATTAGCAGAAAATTGAAGTCTTCACAATTTGCACTTTTACACTATTTCTTACTTAAATTTAAACTTCTATTCAGGTGAAGTCCATTTGATCTTAATTTTCTGTCAGAGGAGTTTGCTGCTTTATCTTTGTTTGGTATTTTTAAACTTTGAATTTAGTTTAAACAGATATTGGAAATCCAGTTCTTACGAGACAAACACAAATTAAAAACATGTATTATGATTTATTCGGATTTAAAACAGTAACTTAGAGCTTTTAACTGAACATCTTAACATATTGCCTGTTCGTTAAACAAATCATTAGTTTTATATGCTAATTTCTTAATATATCACCAATTCCAAAACTGTCTCGACAAATTCGAAAATGACTGCGTTTCGTTTATAAATATTTACTTAATTTTAACATAAGTTATTCGCTTTTGCTGTTAATGATAGTATTTTCGCATATTATAAAGATTGTCTCGAATCTGTCGAGATAGTTTTTGATTTTGAAGATGATTTTGTAAAACTGAAGCAGGTCGCCAAAAATTAGATAAAAAAACCAAAGATTTCCTTAATCTTCAACTAAAATACTGTCACCTTCGCAGCATGAAAAAAGTGTCAATTTCTGATTTTTATGTGACAGAAAAATTTAGATCAAGTCCTGGTATATTCACTTTTAAGTAACTTTGGCCTTAGTTTAATTTATTCCCACGATAACAATTCTTTATGCAATTCTTAGTTGTTATGGGAATAAATCGGAAGATAAAGTTAATTGAAAGTGAGTAAACCGGAGGACCATAAAGTAATTACTTATTAATTACATAGCAGATTTTTTCAAAATAATATGTTATACATTGATAACAAAATTATTAATTATGAGTATAATTGATTGAACAGTATGTAAAAGTGATTTTATAAAGTCGACGTTTCGCTCCATATTGACAGCTTCTTCGGTGTAAATAATAAATCCTGAAGAAACGTAAACGATGCGTCGACTTTCAAATTGATTTTACATACTGTGTGACCAATTCCGTGGTTTCGAGCAAAAATGAGATAAGTTGGAATTTTAACTATTTTGAAAAATTGATTAAAGTTTGAACGGTCACGGTATGAAATATTAGATATGGTATTTATTTGTGCCAAATTCAACATTTAGTAACCATTAAAGTATGCTATACGGCATTTTTATCTAAACAGTGAAAATCAGTATCAATAAATGCATTTCACTCATTCTGGTCAAAAAAAGACTTATCTCCTCACACGTGTAGATTTGTAAAAAGGAAGCAGTCTCTGTAGGTACTGCGAAGAAAACCACGGAATTATAATTAATAACATTGTATTATTTAGGTTCTCCATGTTGTTTATTAAGTGAATTCAAAATTATAATGAAAAGTCTTGTGCTACAATTCTAACATTTATTGTTACTGATCGGTTTCGTCTTGTCATTTTTAATCATTTTCAAGGATAAGAAAATTCTGTAATTATACATTTACCTATTTTACAAAACATAACTTTTTAAATTATAGCGCATTTCGCTCGGAAAAAACACACTCAGCATTTTGAATTTTCTTCAGATAAAATACACAAAAAATTCGGTACCTGTTATGCTTTCAGGCAGCTAAATTTTTATATTTTGCCAAATAATTTTAAATATAGACGCAGACGCATTACTTTTACCGGAATTTCTTTCTTCTTTTGTTCAGACTGTGAATTACTATATTTTCTGCATTACTTTTCAAAGCTTGGGACTTGAAAATAAATAAAACATAAGTCAAACATCTGGACAACAAAGAAATGTGTTTTCATTGTCAATATAAAAAATGTACATAGGTTTTTCAGGCACTTCTCAGGTTATTTCATCATTTTAGGCAATAATCTATAGAAAAAATTAAAGTAACCAACAACTGAAAAGAATCTTATGCTAAAATCTAATAGTTTTGGGACCAGTACTTTAGTCACTGATTAACTTTAATATTTGGTTTATTCCCATGCCTACAATTGTTTCTAAAGGAATAAACTAAAGAATAAAGTTAACCGGTCCGTAGAAAGAGTAAACCCCTGGACTTTAACAAGAAACTTCTATTTCTTGCTTCTGTCAAAAAATTTTATACTAATAGCGTGTTCAATTGATGAGCTCTAGACCACTCTCAGCGTATTCTCATCTTATTTTAACCTCATGTAATAAATAATAAGGGATGGAGATAGTGCTTTAGAGCAGTCAATTGAAAACACTAAGCGAGACTTCAATCAGCTTTCACGGATCTCTTCTAATTTATAATAAAAACACAGAAACTTTTGGAATGCCAATGAAGTTTCAATCCAACATTCAATAGGTTCAAACCAAAAACTAAACTTTTAATGCGGATTAAACGAAGATTGTGTGAAACCAATATCAAGTACTATAAAGGTTTAGTTTCATCGGCACTTTGCTCTTATTGCCAAATTTAGAATTTCCGTTCAATTTACTCTTCTCTTACAATTTTCGTTGTTTTATTTTAATACGCAACAGAAACACAGAAAAAGTTTGAAGTACCAGTGTTTTTATGGAATCATTAGTTACAAAAGCGAGAAAGTTTAGAATTTTGGTTGAAATTTAAACCAACGACTAAAAGCATGAATTTTTAATTTCAAAAAGCTGCGTATATTCAAAACTCTGATATTACCAACAGCTTTAGAATTCAGGGTTGCATTCAATTTGCTTGTTACAATATTCGTTGTTCTGTTCTAGTACATAATGGAAACGCAGGAAGATTCTGGAATGCTTGAACTTTCTGTTAGCTGTTGGTTTGCGATCTGGTTTCTATTAGATTAGTTTCATCGAAATTTTTCCATCGCGTACAACTTTAAAATTCAGGTTTTTTATTTATTTTTAAACTTCTTACAATTACATTAAAAATTTAAATATTTCATTATTTTCGAGGAGCTTCAAATCAAAGTACAGTTTTCGACCAAACTGAAAAATTGGTCTATGGCATCATGACCATTGCACGTTATGCTTATAATTAGATGGTCTCTGACTGCAAGAACTCTTACAATTGAATAATTAGATTACAGCATAAAATATAACTTTTTGACGAAACTAGTTGTCAAAAATTGTCTTTTGATTTGGAGCTCCTCTTTTAGCATTGATACGTATTTCAACAGATAAGCTGTCATTATCAGTACACAAATATGCACTTATGGTATCTTTGGCAAGTTTTCGCCCCACGTAATCTCTAGTGGAAGTTTTACCAGCCAAAGATTCTATGAAGCGTTTGTATATGGACTGAGGACTGAGGAAGATGTTGAAACATGTATCGACGTTAGAAGTAATATAATGGAAACGTTTTAATTTATAATTTAATTTGTTAAAACCAAAGTCCACTATAGTACATCTTTATAAATGTATCTGCACGTCCTGCGATATTTGTTGTATTTTTTAATACATTTTTAATACATAACAGAAATGCAGGGACAGTTTGGAGTATCACAATTTTTATAAATCATTAATCAAAAAGGAAAAGTATATAAATTTGGATAACAATGTAATCAACTACTAAAAGACGAATGTTTAATTTCTATAAACTATATATCATTCTACTTTTGACAGTACCAACAACTTTACAATTCAGAGTTGCATTCAATTTGCCTATTGCAATCTCGTTGACCTGTTATAGGTATAATGGAAATGCAGGAAGATTTGGAGCTTTTTATTAGTTGCTGGCTCGCGATTATATTTCTAGAATCAAGAACCATAAAGTTTTCATTTCGTCGACATTTTGCTATAGAAAACAACTTTAACTAACATCCATGGTTGGTTTTCTTTCAAATTACACTACATGCAATTTTCATTATTCTATTTTAATACATAACAAAAAACAATTTGGGTACCAGTATTCTAATCAGTCGTTAATTTGGCACAACCTGGTTTCAAAAGATTAATTTATGATTGTGGTTAAAAATGAAACCAGCGACTAAAAGGATGAATTTTTAATTTCAAAAGGTCGCATATCTTCTAACTTTCGACATTGTCGAACAACTTTAGTAGAATTTAGGGTTGCATTCAATTTCTTCGTTGTTCCTTTCTAGAAATAATAGATATACAGGAAAATTTTGAAGAGGTATTTGTCAGCTGTTGGTTTTTTCATAGCAAGAACTGCTTCCTGCAATTTTCGTTTGGTTCTCTTTTAATACAGAGAAATAGACTAAAAAAAGAAATTTTATAATTCTGTTTGAACAAAATGAAACGACAATATAAGCATGATTTTTTTTTTATTTCAAAAAGCCTAGTATCATCTAAATTTTGGTATTGGCAACAACTTTTGAGTTATTCCGACTTTATTGTTGCAATTTTCGCTGACATGTTTCTGTTCTGTTCAGGAACATTATGGAACGCTAGAGCTTTTTGCCAGCTGTTGGTTTTCGTTTTGGTTTCTTTCAGAATCTAGTAATTCTGCTTCTAAAATTGATATCTAGAAAAATATAAATTAGAGTGACGTAATCGGTTTAGTACTGTATGAAACATGGACGTTTTGCTTAGTTTCTGCATTTACAATTATTATTATTAACAGTTGTAATTTGCAAGTAAAATATTTGATCAACTGAAAAGAATTGTGACCGGCTGTTTGTTCTTAGGCGATTCAATTGGGTGTTTAAAATATTTCTGAATTGTAAAGGGACGACGTTCTCCTCATGTTTACATAAAAAGGTAAAAATAACGTTCACTTATTGGCAGCGACGACAAACATAACGCAAATATTTGCAGCGAAAATTTTTAAGATTGCAAACAGTAAAATAAACACCACTCACATCGTAAAATTCGCAGTGATGACTCACAATAAAGAAAACGAACACCACCTTCGAAATCAACGTCAGAAACGTTGCTGAACCAACAGAGAAAATTCACTTAGGGGTGGTGAGTACTTCGACACTTCAAAAATATCGGGTCCGGTTTATGGAAACGTCACTTTCAATATTAAAACGTCGTCCGTTGAGTTTTTTCTCGTATTTTTTCTTATTTGTTTTAGTAGCGAAAATAAGCTATAAAATCGTGCGAAACTTTTCGCAACTAGGAAGAATAATCACGAAAGCTCAACACTTCGCTATGATAAAGAGAGTGGTTCAAGAGGCAATGTGCACGCCTCGATATAAAGACACTGACTGGTTCGAAGCGTCGCGGGCAAGCTAAGCGGTCTGGCGGTAGGCAAGGGACTGCGGATCGCGATCCGGCGTCGCGAACTCGCCACCGTGGCGGGGCGCAAGCGCACGGAGGGGTGAAGGGTGATTTCCGCGAGTTGCGCAATTCTCCTACCCCAACCGACCCTACTAATTACGTAGGGACTGCCAGCTAGCAATGCCGTTGCTTTCTATGCTGTGGTTGGGAAAAATCCGTGACTTTCATAGCATGTCCCATGAAAATGGAAATTTCACTGAAACATCCCAACACCACCCCCTATCACCATCTTATGAGGGTGGATTCCAATTTTCATAAATGACTCAACTAAAAGACAATTATATTCGAAATCATATACGCATTGTATCATACTACACAATCGACTGTCGAAAACTGACGTGGTTCATCATGGATTAAAGCATTTAAACGGTCTTCCTAAATTTGCATAACCAGTTTAGCTAAAGTAGTTCAAACTATAAAACCATTTTCTTGCCTTGTTTTCTCCTTTGCCATCCTCCCCGTACCCTATACAAATATTTCGAACTACTTCAGGTGCCTTTACTTTTTAGTTAAAACCCAAAGGAATATATTGGAAGTGTTCATTTCTTTTTACTTACTTCATCTTCTTTAACTTTTTGGTTCGTGATAACTCCAACTATAATTTTTGTAGAAAGTAAAGATATTCACCATGCAAACGACCTTTAACAATTTGGCAGAACTTCTGGCCTAAACTCAAAAAGGTCTATCACAGGGAGAAGGTATTTCAGATGATAGCGAAGAAGAGGATCGTGGTTGGGAAATCAATTCAGATGAGGCAGACCATTTAAAGAACCAAGAGGTTGAAGATGTTGAGACCTGAGCTCAGCGTAAGGGTTAGACCAAAATTGTACATCAAAGGAATATTGAAGAATATCTAATGAGTAATGTCCCTGACGACAAAAAGTGATATGAAGTGGTGACAAAATTTGACTTACGTAACACCTAATTTCAAGAAATCCACCTCAGTAAGCATTAAACATGCCGACCCTTGATAATACGTCAGATGCTCATTCTAGTTCGGTCTTCTTTTCGCAAGTGCAAAATTTACAAGCAACATTTCTATAAGAAAACGCGTTAATGGAGGAGATAATAAAAAATTGGTTACACATACAGTCTTTATACAAGAAGTGAAAGATGCCTCTCAACGCGACCGTAAGAAATAGAAATTAATTTTCAAAAATATAGACGATATAGCTGGGCATAATTATATTTTCTCCAACTAAAGGATGAAACGATATATTGTATTCTAGTATTAAGTGAAGGCAATGAGAATGGTTGAGAAAATTTGGAGCTAGATTCTCCAACGAAGAAGACATACAAGTAACACCTCCTAAGAAAGGTCTCAAGCGATTAGAGCAGCGATTCGGGGGCGTCTTCTTCAAAATTTCAACTTAATGAATAAATAAAATTTTAGGCCCGGTCATCTCCAGTTAACTTTATTCCCACAGTAACAATGGTGATCACGATCGTTAAATCCGTTCTTAATCGCCAGATAAAGTTAATTGGGGATGAAAAGACAAGGCCTTAATGTAGTAATATCAACAGCCCAATTAAGCGAGATATCATTTACATAAAAAACATGAAAGATATTGGCTAAATATCACACTTGTTATCCAGATCACTATAAATTAACTGTATACCATTTACGCATGTTGTCCTCACTGAAAATTAACAAATATTTATCTTTTCACTTATTTAAGAGTGGCAAAAATTTATTAGTAAGTACCTTGAAGATCATATTTGCGCAAGTAAACGTAATCTGATGGTCGGCGGCTTCTTTTATCTGCATAAAAAGATTTCAAGCAAATAATTTAAGAAAATAAGGCAGAAAATGCATTCAGCAGTTTAATACCTCCTTAAATAATAAGTAGCTGAAGAAGTAAATAGTGAGAATGCCCATGCATTTGTGGTTGAATATCATTTTCTTCCATAATCTTATGATTGAAAAGGAAGATATTCAACAAAATATTTAACCCTCAATATCCTCAATTTATTGAAAGGCAATAAAAATCTATCTGAAAAATCACATTTTAATTAAACGTTAACCAATCATCTACTAAAGACGACTCCAAACAAACAACTTATGAATAAAATAAATAAACAGAGGAAGAAGCAAATAGTAGTAGTCAACATCTTCTTCCATCATCTTATAAATATGAATTGAAAATGCTCAAATATCCTTAAATTGTTTATGAGTAAAGCAAGGATTTAGGTGCATTTTTAGGACATGAGTCATTTAGTCGAGCATACGCGTTGTGGAGTAAAGTATCATGATCTAAGTGTTTCAGGAATCACATTCTTGGGATTAAATCTGATCTGATTATCGATGACTTCGCTTATTTAAAGAAAACGACTACCAACTCAAGAAGAACATGTTGGAAAGAGTGTCTGCCACACTGCAATTCCAAGAAGAAAACCGAATTTTGCAACACTTTATATAGAATGTGCACGAAAAAAATTGATCGACTATAATTACAGTTAACCGTTTTAATATAATAAGTACGATGGTGGCGCCAACTACAATTTTTTACCATTGAACACGGCTACTAAGTTTATTTGTTTCCATAGCAACTAGTTCATGTACAAACAATATGGCATCCCAACGATACGAAATGCGGAGAAAAATTTTGCACGTACATAACGAAACTCCACAAGCGTCACATAAGATATCGCAAAAATCCTGGAAATTTCGAAATCTACAGTAACGAACGTGTTAAAAAATTTCAGCGATCGTTTATCGATTGATCGAAAGCAAGGATCTGGTCGCAAAAGTAGTCCTGTGTGCAAAAACAAGGAAAAGTCAGTTGTGGCCATTCTCAAACGAAATCCGAACTTGTCGGTAAGAGATGTCGCTAGAAAAGTTGGCATGTCATCTTCATATATCCAAAAAGTGAAGAAACGGAATAATTTGAAAACTTCTAAAATGTCTGTTGCTTCAAACCGGGACGATCGTCAGAATAAAATTGCTAGAACACGTGCTCGAAAGCTTTATGAAACAATGTTACTGAATTTTGACTGTGTACTCATGGACGATGAAACATACGTAAAAGCCGACTTTAAACAGTTACCGGGCCAAGAATATTTTACAGCAAAAAATCCAAACGTCATTTCTGAAAGGTTTAAAATGAAAAAAATGTCAAAATTTCCAAATAAATATTTGATTTGGCAAGCGATTTGTTCTTGTGGTCAGCGGAGTAAAATTCTCGTTATAACCGCAACAATCAATCAAGATATTTACGTAGCGGAACGCTTAAATAAACGATTGTTGCCGATGATAAGAAATCATACAGGATCAGTTCTCTTTTGGCCAGATTTGGTGACAGCTCATTATAGCAAGAAAGCAATAGATTGGTGTACCAAAAAAGGAGTCACTCTTGTGCCGCGAGAACAAAATCCACCTAATTGTCCCGAACTGCGACCTATTGAAAGGTATTGGACAAACCTTAAGCGCGTTCTAAAGAAAACCAAAGCCGTTGCTAACAACGAGAAAGATTTTAAGATCAAGTACCAAAATGCAGCAAAATCAGTATTCAATGAATCTGTGCAGACACTAATGGAAGGTGTTAAACGTAAAGTTCGACAGTTCGCTTGTGGGAAAAATGAAATCTATTCTCTTGATAAATTACCCTTTCAATATGTATAAGGTCAACAATATTGTGTTTACATTTACTTTTTAAAGAACAATAAATTTCATAATGAATAAAATGTCCGACCAATTTTTTTCGTGCACACTCTTTAAATAAAGCTTGAAGTTGATTGTGAGAGAAGCCACTTGACAATGATGTCGTCGTTGAGGTTTTTTTTTGATACAATTGAGATTTCATTCTTGAAATGCTTACAATTTAAAAGCTTGGAAAAGGATTTAGTTTTTAATTATTCAGTTCCTTTTTTCTTTTTTGAGGCTTAAAAATGAAATATGTGCATACCACCAAGTCAAAAATTGTGGTTAGGCAACGTACATGGGAGAATGGTGACTGATCGACTCTGCAGTATGCTTAGAGTTTCTAATTGCAACAATTGATAACTTTTTTTTTTAGAAATCATCTTAATTATTACAAACAGAAAAATTAAAAAAAAAAAAAAAGAATTTGGAATGTAGTTTTCGTATTAACATTATATTTGGCGCAGAGAGTTGAATCGTAACAGGCGAATACAAATCAGTGTTTACTTCCACTTGAGAAGGCAATAGAAAATCAAAGAGGAACCGAGCGAGAAATGAATTGATAAGGGTGCTTGGAGAATAAATGAGAATATATTTCCTTAAGTAGTTTATGGCAATAGAAATGGAGGATGTACACAAAGAAGAAGGCGGAGGAAAAATGAGAAGAAACTAGGCAGAATATAACGCAAAAGAGAGAGAAAAAACTAACAGAAGCAGAAGATAGAAAAATGTATATACAGGAAATGTAGAGATGATCTGGTGTCCTAGGGGCAGAAGGCCTGGAAAGAAACATGAACGAAACAACTTAACGGGTTAGTACAAGGAAAAAAAAACAGTTTAGTGTCGATTACTTCAAAAATACTAGAAAACTGAATTAGTAAATTTAATAGTTGATAATAGCGAAGCAAAATAAAATGAAATTTCTTAACAGAAATAAAAAAATGTTGGACTGGAATATTTATGTGATGCAACAACGACGAACACATTCGAAAAACTGGTATGTACTATCCGTTTTGAAAAATGGAATGACGTAATTTCGCCTAAGGAAGGCACGCTAATTATCGCCAATAAATATTAATTATTAAGGAAAACCAGTGAACAATTTTATTTCAGGAAAACGTTCATAGTAAAATTTAAAAATAAATTCAAATTTTGGATTATATTAAGTTAATACAACTGATTGTGAGAGAGAACATAGCACACAGACAGACAGCAACATGGTCACGTACATTGTAATCAATCACAATTAAGTAATATTATGACAAGTTTGTCGAAAGCATAATACCAGTAACACACTACTAGATGACCATATGACAAACTCTTTCATTTGACTGATTAACAGTGATTTATGCTTATATCTAGAGAACGGATTTTATGCAAATTGCATATTCTATCATTTATGCATATATTAGGATATGATTAAAAATACGCAAGAATTGAAACTTTTTCAGTTGATTGGCATTAATTAATTAATGCATATATTGCATACATACTTAAGCATTTTCTGCATATTGCAATAATTATCTGCATATCACAGCATAATTTCGTATTTTTGGCCAATATTATATAGCATTCCTGAATGTAAAATAGAATAACTCTTCGAATCTTTGGCAATATGCACGCATCGGCAATCGCGGGTTTCTCCAGATCTACCCTTAATGAGCTAATAATCCTTCACACCTGCAATTTCAGGCATTCGTAGATCTTGGGTTTTACCAAGGAGTGCAGTTATTCACCCTATTGCACATGTCACTTAATTAATCCGTCAACCAATTAGCATCTTGTTTCATTTGATCCATCATTCGCTTTCCTCAACTAAACACTACTTATTGTTAGTGTATATGAGCTGGAGTCTTCTTTTTTTTTTAATATACTGTGGTCGTGATTTGTTTCTAATACCGTGGTTTAGACCTATCCTGTAAGGCAATGTCTTCAGGCAGAGCAGCAATATGGATTAAACCATACCCGGAATTAGTTTCTAGCGGAAATAAAATACTTTTCGAGCTTGTGCTAAAACAGGAAGTTTTGATTTATTAAAATCTTTCAATTTTTTTCTCCCGTAAATGTATTTTTTGACACATACAGATATCCTGTGAAAGAAAATTCCTCGTGGATCAAATTTTCTGCATATTTCGTGCATATTTAAAAAAAGAGTGTATACATATGCGCATATTTGTGTAATTATAGGCTGCATATATACCGTTCTCTATATATAAGGCATGTTACTACTGTGGTTTCAATAAATTATAAAACAAAATTTACAATTTCCGTCGTCCCCAAATTCGAGTAGCACAAACATGAACATGAAAATCAGAATGTTCTAAATTACAAATTTAATTATAAAGATTTCATCTTTGAAGGACAAGAAAACGTGAAAAGTTGACGAATTGGTTATCTAGATTAAAGCCTGTAAGACCTTAAAGAATTTATTGTGAATTCAAGGAATTTGTTCACGTCATGGACTAAGCCTTCACAGTAGTATACTTAATGTAACATAAAAATCTTAAGAACTTAATCTCTTATCCCAAGTAAGCTTTGAAAATAAAGTTCAGTTACAGACCATGAAGTAAATAAATTTGTTTAACTCACTACAATATAGCAGCTCATAAAATTAAAATATCAAAGCTAAAATTAACTTAAGGTACAATATCGGAAGTTGAGTTATTTTGAAGCGAACAAGACGTATATTGTGTCAAATTTCTTTTTAACGATCCTCCGCTTTTTAAAGCCGTCGGCAAATAAATAAGTTAACTCTCTGGAGTTAATGAGGCGCATTGAAAGTTCGAGTTGGTTGATTTTCGAAAATAATTTTATACATACAATTTGAGAATCTATTAAAATGTCGAACTGATAT
Source organism: Serrognathus titanus (assembly GCA_039766575.1). Taxonomy (NCBI): domain Eukaryota; kingdom Metazoa; phylum Arthropoda; class Insecta; order Coleoptera; family Lucanidae; genus Serrognathus; species Serrognathus titanus. Next base: position 46,489,870 of record CM077914.1, on the reverse strand, counting down.
CGATGGGTCAAATACTTGAAGCATCCGTAATATTGCCCTGCATAAATTTAATGAAATTCCTGTTGCGTAGGACGAGGTATAACACAAACAACAGTTGTGGAAATTGCACATTTAGTTGATTAGTTAATTTGCTAAATTTATACGATCTGGAACAACGAGATTTCACAGAGATTTCAATCGGAACGCCCACGAGGAAAAACGGAAAAGCCTTTGGTGATGGGATTAATTAAATTTATCAAAGGGTGGTTTATTTTAATAGCGGCACATAAAAGAATTCATGCAAATTTAGCTTTAGTAATAAAACACTCACCAAAAGCCCAATATCTGGAGTTAAAATCATTCGCCTTTGGAAAAATGAACACACCTGTAAGAAAAGTTAAAAGTTAAAGATAATCACAACGGGTTGCGAAAATGAGTTTAAATTTTCTTTTACTTTGGATTACAAGACCTCAATGAATATTTGCCAAAAGGCATGTAGATAATGAAGGTGTTCTGCCTGCACAAATATGGAACTCCATACGACCGAAAAAAAACCAGCGCAAATTTGTTATTACAAAATTATCTCGCCAGTAAATAAGCGCTCATAATTTATGTTCCTTATTTGTTTAAGTAAATAAGTGGCCAGAGGCTACAAGAATTAGTGCGTAGGATACTTAACGCAGTGTGCAATATCACGAATGTCTGTCTTACAAGGCTCCATTTTGCCAGGAGAAAGATCTTTATAACGTGAAATGAATCACCGTCAACAAATGAGCTGCTAGACACAGTAACCAGAAAATGAGGAAATAAGAAACGCCGTACAAGCTGTTGTGCTGGAAATTCATAATAATAAGGGGTCAGAACTTTTATACGATAAGGTGCCCAGTCCACTCCTTTATTTACGCAGAATTCATTTCCTACCATTCAATCAATCAAGCAACGGCGAGTCACATTATTTTCGGCGCTTTACGATTGTTTGCACGGCACGAATACATGCGGAATTTTTATGGCCTAATTTTGGAATTTCTGGAATAATATTTTTCATTCGTGGACGGCGAGCGTCCTGGAGATTTCAAGTCGATTTCTATAAAAAGAAATCGTTTCGGAGCTACACCTGCGGATAAGTGTACACATGGGGATTATGAATATACTATAGGGCATCTGAACCGTTCATATATTGCAAAAAATATGCTTTGCTTGCCGACGCTTGTTTTTCTACGCTGCGCCGTAGTCTAAACTTAATCGAGAATCGATGATTTATTTTTAATATGGCGAATCGAAACCTATTTTAACTCATCACTCGCTTTCTTAAGACCTGAACGTGCTAACAAATTTACCAAACGATTTATTTTTCAAGTACTGTACACTCCTGATAATCCAGCACTTCCCTGTTACAGTAATTCTTCACTACTCACGCTACATGAGGTTGGGGAGGTTGGAGTTAGATCGATCAGTAAAAAATTAAAAAAAAAAGGGTAAGAAGGCATAATTAGGAGTGAAATTTACTAGAGGAACTGAAGATCTATCTTACAGTTCATCTTATATCCTTCAACGTTCAGTACGTAATTTCCACAATCTTCCAATAGGCCCTCTAGCGTGAATAACCCTGTATATATAGAAAGTCACGAGAGAGATGAGTAGGAAAATATATAAAATAAGAGTTCAAAGTAAAAAGAGAAGATGTGATTTAAAGAAACACTAGAATATAGCGATAAGAAAAAATCGAAGGAGAGGTGGATTAAGTAGAATAAGTATAAATAGTTAGAAGCTGGAAAGGCATAGGGAAAATTTTGCAATTCCGTACACCCAGGTACTGCTTAAGTCTCCACTAGACTGCAAGAAAATCTGAAAATAAAAAAAGTTAAAGGAAGTAAAATCTTGGACAAGAAGAGAAAGGATAAACTAATACAGAGCCCAGTAGAACAAAAATGTCAATAGTCTAGGAGCTAGAAAACTTTTTTTAACAAAGTGTATTTCGATCATAAATGTACCCCAATTTTCTTTCAACTTTTTTTTAGACACGCGTGTCTACATAATCTTTTTAAGTAAAATGTACTTTCGCAATATTGGTGCTATCAAAATCGCCTAATCTACAATATCTCTTACTTTTAAAGCATTATAAACTTTCTAAATAAATGATAGGCGATATTACAATATTCTAAATACAGCCCCTAAGAGTGCAAATTTGCAATTGGCTCTCCGTAAACTTGAACCTAATCTGTAAGATCACTTCAAAAGTTACAGTGAGTTCAAGTTAAGGTATAAACTTATCATGTTTCACTATATAACTCAATCCACAGGAATAGTATGTCTATAATGGGATCATATTATCATACAGATTCCTTTCAGATTTTCACATTACGTTCCATAGATATCACCTGGATTATTTTGAAATTCAAGCAACACATTTTAAATATTAAATAAATTGCAACCTCATGTAGCGTAACATAATACTATTAAGTACAATTCTGAAGATTTTGCAGCAGAGTATAAAAACTACAGATACCTGCCATACTCACTATGACACTCTACTGAAGTAAATATAATGGTTGACACGTGGGACTTAACAGTTATACGGTTTGTTGTCACTAGGATATAGCAGAATTACATGCATCAAAGTATCGACATAAGAATGTGAATAATATGATCACATAATGCGAAAATTACTTTACAATAGTGGTTCGAAATACCCAAAAGCTATAAAAAGTGAACTTAGCAGATTTACGCTTTTAACTGACGATATTACTAAATTCAATATAGTTTAAGAAGTTTTCTCAAAGACTGAAAACAAAAAGTTTATTAAATAATTATTAAAACTCTAATGTCCGTATTCATAGTGCTTCCTTCAATGAGGAACCCCTTAGAATGGGAATGCAGTTAGGCAACAATACTTATTCTAAGGGTCCCTTATTGAAGGAAACCTCAAGGAAGCACTTGAATACGGACATAACACAACAAACTAACTATTGACACACTATATGACAGCTAACAAGCTAACAATTGACAGGCGAAACATATTAATATAGAAAATATTTCGTAATTTTATACGTTACTATATCAGCAGGATGAGAAACAATGGACTTTTTCGATTATTGGACTTCCCCAGGCCGATATCTACCAACAGCGTTTGACAATACCAAACTTGTATCAAACCGGTTTTTTAATTATTGTCAAATAAACCGCAACCTGTATCAGTTCTATGATTTCTGGATGTGTTATCTGAGTAGATACTTTTCGGTAAACCAGAAACAAAACTTCGAAAATTTACTGAACTAGAGAAATGTTTGTGTAAATACAGTTAAGGCATTTATTTATTTGAATTAATGTATGTTTTTTTATACATTGATATTGAATTGCTGATTAACGAAAACGCCATATGAGAATAACAGGTGACCGTAACAAGCTCATACCTGAACCATAGCGTTCGATAATGGTGGATTTACCGACAGAAAATCAGCTGATTACCAAATATCGAAAATGCCCAATAAAATCGCAGGTCAACCTTTATGCATACCTGTAAATTATAAATCATACTCAACTCTAATTAGGCCCAACGACATATATCAAATCAATACGCTAAAATAGCAAGAGATGTACTTTAATTTAACTTAGCAATCTTTTCTTTTGCAAATTCAAAAAATTTTGGGATACTTTTACAGCCTGAATTTCTCCGTAAAATTGTCGATTTCTTTTTAGATATGAATCTTCATAGAATTTTCAGCTTGTATAAAACACTTTTTCAAAAACGTTCACTATCTGTCAATATAAAAAGAGAAATGAGCGATTATAAAATGCCACTTTTATGATTAAGAATATAAATTTAATAAATAAACACACAGCTTAATTTTCACAGGGTGCCATTTGAATTCATTTTTAATTCTTCTTGGATGTATTGATAAACTCTCTATGACACTGTGATGTAGAGCAGAACATCGTTGAATCCTAACAATAGTGACCCATAATTTTATAAACACCTAAATCAATGGAACAGGATTTCACGTCCCAAATTTAGTCTACACGTCGCCTTAACACTATTCTCCATGGTAATTAAATGGCATACATGGCAAAGCAACGACTGAGTCACTCAATAATGCAAATAGAGTTTAAAAATCTTCAATTCGCCTGCGTCACATCCTGTATTTACGATAAAAAAACGCAAATCGTAGATCAACGCAAACAACGCACACAATAAAAATTTAGGTTCGATTAAAACAATATCGAAAGTTTCATTTTAATTAAATTACATTGAGAATTTTCGTCTAATTACAGAATCCTGAGCTCCAATGTTTTCTTGTTTACATTTTAATAAAGATTTTAACAAAAAAGAATATTGCATGTGTAACATTTGCGATTTACTGTAAGAAAACATGAAAAAATGGGAAAATATTTGATGCGACTGATGGGTGTTCAAATTCTAAACTACAAAAGAAGTTCCAAAAGGATATCATCATCATATTGGGACTTTCTTTCTACAATCATTGGATTTCTCGATTCATTTTTAATTACAACGATTCCTTTGGTTTCTCTCAAGGTTATAGTGCAAGAACTTTCTCAATTTTTGATAAAATACTATCTTCCTCGACTATAGAGTTCCAATTTGATGAAACTGCAATAACTGCTCCAAATGTACAAAAAGCTGAAAAATGAATAATTCACAAGGCAAACATTAATCAACCAGAGCTTCTTTCCTCCTTTGTACTCTCGTTGCAATCTCAGACATCAAGTTATTGGAAGCCAGAAGTCATGTCGCTACTTGCTTTCTACCATATTTGGGGTCTATTTTAAATATGTATATCACGAGTGAGTTCGTCTTATATCAAAAAAAAGCGAAAAACTTTTAAGAGCAACATTTTGGGAACAATGTATGTGTGTATATAAATGGCGATTTAGCACGAGCAGAAGTTAATCCAAGAAGAAGTTTTAGAATTTGCCTTAATGTCACAAAAGAAACTAATTAATAAAAGAGTAAACAACATCTTTTATATAATCAAAATCCAATGGATTTGCTTCTTTTACACTAAACAAAATTTTAATAAATCGTATATCTATAGGTGCAGTAAAAATGAAAATTCTTCAACTGTTTTGTTTTAAATTGATTTGTGTTGGGCCGCTGCATGTTACCACACGAAAACCGAAATGATAAAAAAATAAACTCATTCATTTTTCAATATTTACTGCAAAAATTAAATATTTACTATGGACTCGGTAAACGTTTGCCTTTCGATATTTTGTGTTTGTCGTAACATCTCGGCAACAATATTTAAAAATTACAAAAATACCAGTGTCTACAAACTTCTCGATAAACAAATAGAGCAATAATTTCTTGGACAAATCAGTTTTTATCATGAAAGTCCACTTGAAATTTGCAGAATTATACAAAATATTAGATAAGACGCGATAATAATTAATGGCAAAAGCGAACTGCGAAGGAGCTATCAGTCGACCTACATACTTCAAACTTCTAAACGCATTTGCTACTTCCGGAAAAATAACTAAAACCTCAAACTTATAAACAACTAAAAATTAAATTATCGTTTACTTCATCCCAGTACGAATTTGCCAATTTATTTTCTCTCGAGTAAATAAATATTAAAGGCGTCTGATGCTCCTCGACAGCAGGAAGTTGCAAAAGCAGCTTCGACAAAATTGAAATTCTCACAACATTCCTGCAATGCGTTTGAAGTATTTAGCAAAAGAATCGTGCAAATCAGAGACGATAAAATGAATCATTTACTATAACAACTACGATTTATACTTTATGCAAATTACCGTTCGAATTGTATAAACAGTGTCGAAACACTAGAAAAATATTTACTCTCTCAGCATCTGTTAAGTTCCAAGTGTAATCATATTACGTGTAGTTTACTTATTCAAGGAGACGACTGATTTCTTGTTCAGTTTATAAATCAAATATTTGGCACGCAGTTTATTTCGTAAGTACTCGAGAAAAAAAATTCTGCATAAGGGTGAAACAAATTCAGTTATAACTAAAGGGGATTGACTCTCTATTGACTAACTGGTCAATCTCGCAGGAATTGGGGAAAACCGTCCTTACAATGAAGCTAACTAAGGGGCAAAGCTAATCAACGCAGGCGAAACGCAGGGACAAAAACGGCGGACAAAGAGTTTAAACAGAAAATTTCTCCACTTTATCTGCGTCGTCATCTGCTTTATTCGCAATGCTATTGTTTTACAGTTTATTCAAAGAAAAAATAATCATGAGCCGGCACCGGGTTTATTGTTCGGAATGTTTGTCGTACGGATGCAACAAGTTAGTGGGTGTAAAGTTTAACTGATTAATTTACTGACGAGTTTTCAGCCAGGATTTTCTATTTTATTTCTTTTTTCGGTTTCCTTAAATAATTGTCAGTTGCATATAAATTACATATATGTCAGGAATAATGTATATGATTAACTAAACAATACTTTTTGAATCTACATGGAATAGATATACATTATAAACATCTTAAGAAGTATTTTCAAAAATGAAATCGTAAAGAATGATAACCTTTCAGGAATGTAATAAAACGAACTAGCGATAGTCAGAAATTTATGCAAATGTTATTAACATTTAACTGCTTACATAATAGAAGATATATAAAATTGAGTAAAAGTAATCACACCTAACATTAAAGTATAATCGAAATTGATTCTCTTGGGCCACTTTTATGCAACAACAATCTGTAAATAAACGTGCGAATGAATGAAGTGCTGCACACAAAAGCAGCGCTGTGAAAGGTTTATTTATAGATTTATTTATTTCCATATACTTCTTATTTGGGCTACTGATAAGACTTGCTTGATAGTAAAACGAAATTATTCCGATATGATTCACTAATTGGGCATAATTTCGTAGAAGTATATCGCATAATTATGTTTATAATTTAAAAATTGCAGATTAGAATTAACACAATAAATACTAATAATATTTTCTTGATCTTATTATTTGTAGTACAAAACGAATGAATCTTCTTTTTTATTTTTTTATTAGGTAAAAACTTTTTAGCAGGAAAAGTCACTGAATTATAAATGTTAAGTTCGATTATAATTAAGCGAATGACGCGATTATTACATAACTGATTATTTATTAGACGATTCATTGTATTACTTCACTGCTATATTAATTCATTAATAATTATCAATAAATTCAGAATCATTGCAAGATCTGACCCAATTATATCGAATGAGCTATACGTAAAGTAATGATATTCAGTTACTACAAATAGAAATGAATCATCAATATAGAATAAATTTATATACGGTGTGTTCTAGTTAAAAATATCCTGCTTTCCTTAACTAACAATTAGCCAGTTAGATTCGCTCATGATCCATGAAGTAATATAAGAAGTCTCGTCTGCTTAAAGCTCTCATTTTCCTTTCGATAAAAATTCTTCGCTTCCTTAACATAAAATACTTACATTTAATTAGAAGCCGGAAGCTTTATGCGGCTTCCTCGACAGCCGAATCTTCAAAAGTCTCTCCAGTAGACCATTCAATCGCACTCCGAAAAAAGATTGCAACATTTGAAAAGAAAAATAACATCAAGAGTTTCCTTTTGTCGAAATTGCCTCGGAGAAGTTGCGATTTATACTCGCAGCAAAGTAAATCCGCCAACAAAGAACGATACTTACCACGGCAATTTATAATACACCCAAAACACTTTGGTCATAAGCTTTTCTTAAATACTTACACGAGGAACAAAGTAAACGCGAACTGGGAAGAAATATATTTAGATAACCCGATTATTTTCGTACGCTATTAAAAGCACACATTCTGATTCTTTTAAACATGATTATAATTTCAGGGAAACACGATTTACAAGAATTTATTTATCGTCAAAATTTCTATGCATAGATGTGCGGTTAGCAACTCGTGCCCGACTATCCGACTCTTGCGAAAGAACGTGGACTGAAACCGCTGAAGCGTTTCAGCGCAATTGTTAAAACATCAACTAACTGATCGAACATTATAAGAAATTACTGTGCTACACAGATTCATCATCAAGTAGTTGAATTGTGTTTTATAAACAATTTTTGCAAGTGCTGCACATGTAGTGACGTGGGTGATCTGGGTTTGCCCTCGCGTGTGGGTTATTTATCGTAGGTGAGACTTGAAGGGGTTCTTGCAATGTATGAAGTAGGGTAGGGCAACCGTGCATGTCAGACAAGCTAAAAACTTATTGTAATCTTAGTTAACATACTGCTTCGCGATGTAACATGCACTGTAAATTTTAAAATTAATTATGGACTTCCAAATAAAAAACTTCGAGCTGTTTAAGTCTTCATATGCAGTATGTAGTGGGACGCAGAGTTTCTTTATTCACAATCATATCAGCGAAATCAATGGTCATTAATTCTTGTTATGGTGTTTGTCTAATATGAATAATTAATGCGCTAAATGTACCTGCATACTGTGTAGGTACTTTTATTTCAAATACACGATAATTAATTCTTCTTCATACAACTAAACGAAATATGTACTGTAGAAAAATATTGTTACGAGCAGCGAGGGGCGTTTAAATTGAAATCGAAAGAAAATCCTGATGAGTCCTTACGTTACGAGTTATTTGTAATTTGGAGTAACACAAACGCATTTATTTTAAAAGCAAACACTAGATTTAAATACGTAGGAAGCAGTGACAATATCTGACAATAAATAAGGTGTTAAGCAAAATGCGAAAGCTTTCTCGGGAATGAGATTCGCAAAGTTCAATTTTCCAACCAGTCTATTGCAGCGCCCTGCGTTCCGAATAAGAACGTCTTCCCATCCGCGAAACATTAGTGAAGTGAAACGAAAAATACGACACTTTCACGAACTTCTGCCGCAAAATATACGAACGTGCATGCGAGCCGATGTTGCTTGAATTTTACGACGATGGTGGTAGTACTAGGCCGTACCCTCAACCTGCTAATTCATTTATTTTAACTGTTCGGTCATAAAACACGTACCCGGTTCGACTTTCGTATATCTCGTGGTTAACGAAAAAATTCTCGGTAAATATTTTCTGATAAAGATAGCGCAAGTATGCGCTATTAGATAAACGTATTTGAGCGAAGGAATTTGCATCGGATATTTACATGACAATATCCCACGTCACATGCTGCATAAAGTTTAAGTGAAACGTGCTCGAGAAAAATGTTGTTAAATTGTGTGAAATTCTTCGTCTACGCAAAAAAAACACGATTTTTTTTTTAATCTGGCTCCAACAATTAATTAATTAGACGTGTTCATTTAGGCCCGGTTTTGTAAAGGCAAGTTAACCTCCGATTATTGTCATAACAAAAACTGCTTCTATAATTTTTACTACGTGAATAAACTGACAGTTTAATATTTAAAGAAAAAAAATACTTGCATATATTAACAATCGCGTACATTTGCATAAAATGAACGACCATTTTATACAATAACTAAACTCTAATATTGTCCAGCTAATAGTGAATTACAATATCACATACATATACACTCATCTGCATGTCACTGTTCGGTGTGTGAGTGGTATGAGTCCATAACAACACATTGAACTTTCAATGGAACACAAATACGGAACGTCTAAATACAGGACCAGGACTATAAAAAGTTATATACAAAAAGGCGCCAATCTTTTCATATTGATCTTATTCTCAAAACATAACACTTCTCTTATTCTTTAAGACCAACTGTATCTCGAAAAGTTTACATTTTGACACGGAGAAAGTCTAATAAAAGACAATTAAATTCAGAAACAAGAAACAAGAATTGTCTGTAAAATCATTGTACACATAAATCATTTAATTTTCGCGAATGGTCACCGCCACCTTCACAGTAAAAGCAAGAACTCAAGAGTAAGTAATTTAGATTGTAAAAAGATAAGATATACATACATACATTCAAATCAGTTTAAGATTTAAGTTCGCACCGCAATATAAATTACGGACACACAATGCCATAAGAAAGTTAATAACATTAGGCACATGCCATAAGTCTTACACCGCGCAACCTTCATGGTAGAGTGATGACCTTGATGAGGTATGCTAGCCCGAGACTCCGAAGACGTGGTTCGCCTACGAATTAGTCGCGCTTTATGGAATTTAGCATTTTAATGCACTTCCATATATTCTGTAATTAAATGTAACAGCATAATTAGTTATGTTAATGCGAAGTAAAAAAATTAGTATTACTTTAATCGGGTTTGTTGATCAGAAACGCCGACGTTGAAAAAATATAAGCACTAGCAACAGAAACAACACGTAACATATCTGTTACTTTTGCAAGGTTTATGACATTGAAACTCCATACACTGTAATTATGTGAAATGCCATTTCAGGAAACCTCATCCAAAAAAAAAAACCTTTATGAAGTTGCAGCTACTTTTCATTCTTGTAATAAGTATATTTTAAAGTTATCCTTTTTAATCATAAAAATAATTACAAAATTATAAATTTACAAGGTAGACAACACAAATGCTATAAAATATATATATATATACATATATTTCTGAAAATACCTTTCCATGACAGTACATTACGTGACGGAACTTGAAAAATCAATATTATGCTAATCGCTCGTAAAATTGTAGACCTTTGCCTTAAAGTCGTATTTTAAAAATACTCCAGCAATAAAAAATAACGTTGGCGTAGTCATTCATCGTGTCTTCGTTGGAAGTGACAGTTTAACGGCTTTTAAATGCAAGAGTTCGTTGTAACAAGTACGCGAATACTTAAAGATAAATAACCTAATCGTCTTATGAAAGACGAATTTCCAACTTCTTAAATATTCTGATTCATATATAAGGAGAAAACCCTATGAAAAACCTTAAATAAAGAGATGATGGCGTATTAAATCGACATTCTTTGCACTGTTTTGCCAACTAACGCAAACATTAAAACACTGGATTTATATATTTAGAATGGTGACCACAATGGAATCGAACCATCATAAACTTGGTATAAGCCGTAATTCGAAAATAGTATCAAAAACAATATCGATTTCAATGGATTCGCTTGCACGTGCCAAGGCTATGATGTTATTGAACAAATACTAAGTCTCCAAATAAAATGATTTTTATTACGTGCTAAGAATCAGGTAACCAGCATTAATTTTAATCTAAACGAAATCACTCCAAACTTACTTGAAAATGAAGCAGAGGCTTAAATTTTAGAAGAATCACGAAAATCAGAATTCATATACTGTAACACTGATATGAGTAATTTGGTTCTTATTCGTGATGGGTATTTGCGAAACGTCAGTGGTAATTAAATATACTATTTGCTCGATAATAATGTTTCTTTTTCATATGATATGAGTACTGTTAAAAGTGTACAAAATAAAATTTAAAAAAATTGTATACTACGCGCCAGTACTTCAATAACTGATAAATTTAATTTTTCATTTATTCCATTTATAAATACAAAAATAATAATAAACCAAAAATTAAAATTAAGCTGCGACTTTCAGTTGGTATTACAATTCCTTAAAATTTCACTGATAACACCAATTTTATTTCTCACCGGGCAAATAATTGTTTGAACAGAACATTTTTTTAACAAATTTCCTTGCCTATCCAAAAGTTTGGAAAATTGAAAGTCGTTTTTTAAAATCGCATTTATTAATAAAATTTTAAACATTCATTTGTAGTTTAAGAAGTAAACGAAAATTAGTAATATTAAAAATATACTACATGTTTTAAAATAACATAAAAGAAACAAAAATATAACATGAAATTACATTATGTATAAATCAATATAATAAGCATGTTTGCCAACAACTTCGAACTATTTATGACAATAAAAATCATCAACATGACAGGCAGAAAAATATAACATATAAAAATATAACATTTATTTATCCATTTTTGAAATTGTACCTGCAAAATAGAGAAACATGTTCCTATAAGTTTATTCCAACACCAGTTTCTGACTACTTAAAAACCGTCCGAAACAATTTCCCACCGAAATAATGATCGCTTTCGAATGCGACTCAAATGCACACCACACTGTATGGGGCAGTGCCAATATCAACCCACGTGGAAGATCACTACTGGAATACCTTTCCGGTACAATCGTGGAGATACTAAATAGGGGTAGCGAACCTACTTTTGTAAGTTCCTGATGCCAGACAGTAATCGATATTACTTTGGCTTCCCCCGGTATCTCCAACTACTAGAAAACTGGAAGGTCTCACATGAAATTACCATATCAGACCACAGAATGATTAGAAATCCAAGATCTACCGACAGAGCACTTTATCTGTGCCTGGAGACCAAACTCCGGATTCCTCCTGCCTCTGAAAAAATTCAAACAATAGCAGAGCTACAAAGAGAATTTCATTTTCTTGAAGACTCTATTACAAAATTTTACGAACAGGCATGTCCGGTAAAGACAGTTCAGGCACGTCAGCCCAACATATGGTGGTGTAGACAGCTTGATAAACTGAAATCTACCCTGGGCAAACTGTTCAATAGAGCAAAAAATACTAGAAATACAGACGACTGAGGAGCGTACAAACGTCACCAAAGACTGTATTAAAAGATCAGGGAAGGACAGCGAGAGACATGGAGATCATTCTGCAATACAATTAAGACTATCAGAGATTCTGCTCGTCTCAATAAAATATTCGCCAAAGACCCACATCAGCAACCTGCTAGCCTAAAACGTGAGGATGGTTCTTTTACCAACAACGTTGAAGAAACAGCTAAGGTAATGATGAATACGCACTTTCAATGTTGCAATATCAATCTCGTATCTGCATTCCCGATACACTCCTAACGGTACATTGAGGATTGAGAAATTTGCCGGCCATGTAGTAGGGAGAGAAAGAACAATCTGGCCAATTAAAACCTTTCACCCCTTTATATCGCCAGGATTGGACAGCGTTTTTCCCGTTCTCCTACAATGGGGGCTGGAAACAATTTTACCCTACCTGATACGCATCCTTAGAGGGTGTATTGCTTGGAGATATATCCCTAAGAGTTGGAGGTAAATAAAAGTGGTATTTATATCTAAACCAGGACGAAAGGATTATTCTCTAGCAAAATCCTATCGCTTAATTAGTCTCACAACCTTCTTTTTGAAGACTTTGGAAAGACAATGTGACAGATTCATGAGAGAGGGGGCTTTGCCTAACCCCTACACCATAACCAACATGCCTATCTAGTAGGTAGATCCACAGAATCCGCTTTACATTCTGTAACTGGGCGGAAAGAAAAAACTATAAATAACAAAATGTTCACTTTAGGAGTATTCGTAGACATTAAGGGTGCGTTTGACGAAACCACCTTCAACAGTGTCGAACTATGTGAACATGAAGTAAACCACATTCTTCGGGAATGGATTTTACAGCTCTTGGAACATAGAGCGGGACACATTACTGTTGGAAACGTGCAGAAACTGTCCTCAGGGTGACGTTCTATCACCTCTACTATGGAACTTAGTAATGGACAGCTTCCTTCGACATAATGGAGCAGATTTCTACACAGTAGGATATGCAGATGACATGAACAAGTATTGTGCAACCTAATGCAAATAGCACTCACATTGACCGAAAACTGGTGCGCAGAACCTTTGACAAGAAATCCCTCAAAGACGGAAATGATTCCGTTCACAAAAAAAGGAAAGTTGAGATCCGTAGAGTCTCCAAACTTTTCCAAACTGAACCAACCTTTTCCGATGAAGTCAAATACCTGGGAGTCATTTTTGACCGGAAACTGAATTGGGGTAAACATGTTAATGTAAAAGTAGCAAAAGCATGCGTCGTTCTTTGGCAGTGTCGCCGTGCGATGAGCGGAATTTGGAGACCATCACCAAAAGCCGCTCTATGGCTGTACAGTGTCGTAATTAGGCTGATGCTTTGCAAAGGGGCATTGGTCTGGTGTCCTAGAGCCCGACTATCGACAACAGCATCGGAGCTTTCACACGTACGTATAAAGGTCTCGGACGTTCTTGGCTTCGTCGAAAGAGTGGAATGGCTCCAAGAACGCTGATAGTCAAACACTGATAGTACAATGGACCCAATTGTGCCCTAAGTGCATGTGAATTCTTATTCACCCTCTCACCAATCCAGACTCCAGAAATAACCAAATTTTGAACTGTATCCTTGCTAGCCACACCGATTCTCTAAGAATTTCCAAAGTAGTCTTTAAATAAACAATATCAGTCTTTAAATAAACAATATCCACCCAAAAATTATTAATTTTTAATAACTAACCATTAATTTTTAATAATTGGCAATTGTTTCTTGATTATTGTATTTAAAATTCCGTTTCTTGATTGCTGTGGTTCTAGCAATTAATCATAATCACTATGAATTCTCGATTAACACTGCTTTGTTTCTTTATTGTCAGTGTTGAGCTTACAATTAACGCTGCAAGCAATATCACCGCTCTGATTCTTGAAATCACTGCTCTGTTTCTTGATAATCATTGTTTTTCTTAATTTTAACTATGACAATTATCGCTACTCGAACAATGTTTTTTTATTCCTTGATTATAAACAAGGATGATAATTATCAGAGTCTATCAATTTTATTAATTTCTTGATCACCGTTGTATTTTTTTATTATCACCGTATTTCCAGTAATCGCCTTTCTATTATAAATGAAAGTAATTTCTTGTTTATCAATCTTCTTATTATTTCTTGATTATCATAGTTGAATCAATTTGACTAATTTTTTGAATTATGCTACTATGTTGCCTCGTATCTTTATAATCACTATTCTGTTTTTGATTATCACTGTTCAGTTCTCAATAATGGCTGTTCTGTGAATTTAGTTTCTGTTTTATTTCTTGATTATCACTGTTCTATTAGTTTTCAATAATTTCTTGATTACTTTTCCCGTTTCTTGATTATCTAAATCTCTTCCGGACTTGCACCATTACTTTTCTTATTATCTACGCTACCTCTTATGATTATCACTATTTTATCAGTTTTACACTAATCTGCTTTTTAACTAATATAAACCAATTTTAAGTATTTTCTTGAAGTCATTGTTCTGTTTCTCGATTAATCACTATTGCCACAATTTGAAATTATTTTCGAAATATCACTTTCTTGATTTTTACTTTTCCTTCCATTTGTTATTAGTTTTTGATTTGCATGTATCACATCTAATTCTGAACTTTTAAAAATGTCAAACAGTCTTTAATTTTGTTTCTTAAGTATGTATAACGAACTTTTGTAATGGATACAATTTTTAAATAAATATACTAGGACAGGGAAAAGAAAATATTTTCGTAAAGTTCAGACTTAAAGTTATGAACGGATTTAATCCAAATTCCAAGCAATACATGTTTTGTACTCTGGCCATACCACTACACTTCAGTTTTACTAGAAATTAGAACATTGATTCGTAATAAATGTATTATACACACAAATCATGTCAATTTGATTGTCACTAATTCAATGGGTCGTGTCACTGGTTGAATTTACATACATACGTGATGTGATAAACTATATAATTCCAAGATGTAAAACTTCTTTTCTTTTCATTTATATTTAATGGCTGTTTCAGTAATTGAATTTAATGGTCTAAATTCCGATAGAAGAAAGAAATAATGTATTCCATATTGAAGGTCGGGTGATAATTCTCTTTGAAAGTAAAAGAATTCTTGTAATTGCGGCTCTAATTAAGTCAGAATGAACGATACACACGCATCTAGGTATGTAACAAACTTTGGTATGCGCCATAAACCACGTCCTTCCGTTCATCCGTCGACGGCATTAGCAACATCAACAACGGGAACGCACTGTTACACGCCAGAACATCACACAATATGATACCTGTGCGCGGCTCTCCATTCATTACGACACAGGCCATAAATACACTCCGAGGTCGAAAGCTGACTAATGTTACTAATTGTCATCGGCGTGTTAATTGATGTTGTGTATTTGTTTTAGGCAGAAATACTCTTCGTAGTGCCGCTCTCGCCTAATGACATTAAACGAGCTATGATATGGGGACCTTCTAACCTTCCACTTTAGCGAAACTTTCACATCGGGAAAAGTAGCGAAAAGAGAGTCACTTTTTCAGCTGCTGTATTTCAATTTCACCGAACAATAAGGCCCAGTCAGTAAATAGAAGCGCAAACATCATCCTGCCAGCAATCTGATAGCGAAGTTCGAAATTAATTCGGACGGTAATGCTGCGGTCGAATGCTTAGCCCTTTTTAATATTGAACAAGCTCGGGCCACGTTATTTTTACTCACAAGGCACAAGGTGGCAATAAAAGAACCCTGCGAAGGATGTAGGTAGACGAAAATAGAATTTGTTTTTTTATATAAAAGAGCAAAGATACACGTTTCATTTACAACGCAGTTTGTTACGTTAATTAATTTTGCCAACGTTTTTTTTTCGGTAACAAAAGGATTAAAGTAATTAAAATGAACGGGCACTGACATATTGAGTCTTTTTAGTCTAATTCTCATGTTTCTGTTGATACATCTGAATCTTTAACATCCACTTTTAGATTATTAAAATAGAAACTATTTCTCAAACAAGTAGAAATCAAACCACCTTAAATAACACTTAAATAATCCAAATCACGTTTTATAAAGAACGTCCTAAAAGATTTTCGGTTTTGAGGGCTTTAAAATAAAAACCTGCATCTTTACTTTCTACTTAAAATACAGTGTCATCTCATAACAGAACAACACTAAAAGTACGAATCCACGATGAGATATTTACATGAGAATTTTGTTTCACGATTACAAAATCTCAGCAAAACTTAAATTTTGTGTGTGTCTCGCGACTGTTCCACTTAAATTTTAAATGGAAACAAAATTCTCATGTAAATATCTCATCGTGGATTCGTACCTTTAAGATGACATGTTTTATATTTCAATGAAAATTTCAAATACGTCAATTTACCAATCACGCTGTATATTCGTGGCTTAAAACGTTATAAAAAAAAAGTGGTCTATATGTTGCCATTTTGTTAGACTCTTCACAAATAAGAGCAAATAGATTTCACAGGCTGAGGTACGGCATAGATACACTTCACAAGTTAGATTACATAAAACTTAATCATCTAAATATAAATTTTAATTTCCATGAATAATGTGAATTTCAATTTCCACGAACAATTTTGTTCCAAATAATAATAAAACTTTATATCTCAGAAAGTTTGAACATGAAGATTTATGTCTGTGAAAGCTTTGAAAAGCCTCGGTCGAACCATTTTGTTGAGCGAAGTAAGGTACGAGTAAAACAACAAGAAAAATCAAAACTATTAAATCTGCACGAAGGTAAAAAACGCTAATCAATGTGACCTTCTTGGAGCAGTATCAAGTTTAAATTTGGATCATTTAATAAATCATTCGGAATATCCTTTCTGGGTCAACAGAGCAGTTGTTTTTCTTGCAAAGATTTTGAATTTGCTGTTACTACAAGCGAACTTAAAGAATAAATATACATTGTTTCCCAAAAGTAACGGATAAATTCTATAAAATGGTTGAGGAAAATGTTTCGAAAAGTACTCGGACGAATCGATTTTTATTTTTAAATCATCATTTAAACCTTCCCACTCCTCAGTCGCTAAGCACTAGCAACCCCAACTTTAAAAATTTCAATAACAAAGTACTCCTCGTTATGTTATACCTCATTATATACCTCAGTATTTTTATGCTGAATACAATAAATACAACTTTTCAAAATATGTTGTAAAGTTGCAAAGTGAAACAATACTAAAATTAAATTAAGGGTTCAAATTGCTGTCCGTTAGCCGCGAGGCAATGTCCTAACCTAGAGACAAACGCTTGTTAAATTTTATTTACCATTTCGGAGGTGATTGAACGAATTTCTTCTCGAATTTTCTGCTTTAACTCCTCAAAGCTTGGACGTCTTAAAATAAATTTTTGCTTTTAAATATCCACAGAGGAAATAATCCAAAGGGATTAAATTCAGAGATCTTGCCGGCCAATCATTCAATAGGTCCCCGTTTACCAAACAATCGATTGTGAAATATTTGGTAGAGATATTCCCGTACTGGACATGCATAATGGTGAGATGCAAGAACGCTATAACCCAATTCTGGGATCAAGTGAATCAGGATTTTCTGAATTAAGAAACTGTACTGCTATAGCCGGAATTAAATCAAATTGGGGGAAGTCCTGATGCTGTTCACCACTCAGCGCTCCAACAAAAAAGTACGGTCCAATAATTCAATTACCTACTATTGCAACCCACATGTTAATCTTTTGGGGATATTGTGCTTCCGCATTCACCATGAAGGAAGATTTTCAGCCGTCCAGTAACGGCAATTTTGCATATTGGCGGTACCATTTAAGCAAAATTTAGCCTCATCAGAAAAGAGAATATTTCTAATGCAGGATTTCCATTAGAAAATTCCACCTTTGTCTCGCAAAATTGCACTCGTCAATCAAAATCATCATAGGACAGCTCTTGCCCCAAATGCACTTTGGCAATGAAATTTTTCCTTATGAAGAAGTCTGTAAATTGTATTTTTTGACATATTAGATGTGAACTGACTCTCACAGGTTTGAATGTGAATTTTCCTGCACCATTAACATGGCTTTAGGTTTGTTCCCAATTCGTATTTCTTCATGTGTCCGAATTCTAACTCCAAACCCAATTATCATAAAAAATTTTATTCTTTCGGTTTCAGTAAGTCTAATTTTATCTATCTAATCATTAAACAAGTTACGCACACTCCACTACGTAATGTCAATCAATTCTATTTCACAATTAACTACAGACAACTTATAATTGTTGTTACCACTTACCTACTGCCAACGCCTGCTCGATTATTTGCACTTTTATTTCAATATATGTTTGTTGAATATCTCAGTTATTTATCAACCGATTTTGAAAGTTTTATTTATTCTATTTAGCATAAAAATGCTATTAAATGAGGTATCACAAAGAGTACTTTCTATTTGAATTTTTAAAGTTGGAGTTGCTAGTGCTTAGGGGATGAGGGTCGTCCAATTTATATCTTCCTTGAGTTGTTTCAAAGTAATTAAACGTATACTGCATTTCATTCTTATATTCCAATTTGATGTCTTAACCGCGTTCTCCGGAATGCTTTTAAATATTTAGTCGAATCCATCAACTACGTCCTAGAAATATTTTCGAAATATATCCGTCTAAGCTCAATTTAAATTAGCCAGTAATGTATGGTATTTAAACGGCGCGACTATTTAAAATAAAGTTTTGGAAAAGAGATCAAGGACGAGCGCAAAATATGAAAAAACGCGGCGAAGAATGTAAGCAATCTAGAATTGCGAGCGTTTAACTTTTTGCAAAACATAAACATTCAGTGCTAGCTCTTGATATTCAAGAAATTGTTAGAAGATTAAAGAATTCAGTTTACTTTGTATGAAAATATTATCGTTATTATTACACTCTGGTGTCAGAGTTCAAATATAATTTTTGATTTCTTGGAGAATTAAAAGCATAAATCATAATTTTTTATTGGAGCACGAAGCTTCTATATTTGAGTACTTCTTTGACAAACTATTGAAATGTGTCAATCTCGTAAACATAACTATTTAAAACAAAAATTAGCTTAAATAGTTTATTTTCTTTTGTAAATAATTAAAAATAAAGGTGAGAATTTGACAAATTAAACTGTCTCAAAAAAATTCTTCATCAACTAAAATGTAGGCTAATTACTCCTGTAAAGTTCACAGAAATAGCCAGTCCACTTTTACAATTTGTGACGTCGCAAAATGAGACAGATGGTTCATGTATATATACCTACATACGCTTTGAAACGTCGTATTAATTAAGTAAAATTATTGAGCAACCATTAACTTGTCAGGAATAACTGAGAAGCGGCAAAAATTCGCAGCATTAATTATACATTCCTGCTGTAGCAACTTAAGAGCACTCGGAAATTTTGGCCTGGTTTGTAACCGGCCAAATGATTAAGAGTTAGTGTTGCAATTAAAAATATCACGTCTAAAATAAGCTTTATAAAATATCGCATTCATTCTTTGGTAAGTTTTGTGACGCCTAATTTGATTCACTTGTTTATTTCAGTTATTTAGAGGACATTTGAATGAGCATTAAATTGAAAATTCAAATGCCATTTTTTTTCATGCTACCTATAATTTGGATACCTTTAAATCGTATAATTGAGTCCAAAGACCAAATAATTTGAATAGGTCAAAGGTGCAAGTTCATTTGAGAGTAAACATTGGCAAGTAGCTCTCGAGATACTGTTAATAGTACTCTCAGACATGTTCATCGTCAATGGACATACCTCTGAGAGTACTATCGATAGCATCTCGAGAGCTACTCGCCAATATTTATTCTCAAACGGCGTGCATCTTGATTTGGGTAAGACTTTTTCATCCTTCAGAGTTCAGTTCAAGTAACTCCTTCGAAAAAGCTCAGACTCGTTTAGAATTCTTGGAATCCAATCATTCGCTGATAACTTTCATTAGGCATCAAATTTTCCGTTCGTTTACTTACTTTACTAAAGACAAAATAAATTTTGAAAAAATTAATGAAACTGAATAATTCTATGTAGGCAGTCACAATTTAATTTAAAAGTTATGCAAAATATTTCATAACGGAATGCACAAACAAATTAAAACCAGGAATAAAATAAGCTCTAAAAAAACTAAAAACAACAAGATTTTACATTATTCGCAGATTTACTCTGTTTACTGTTTTAATAAAACACTTCGGCGCGAAACGCATTAGAAAGCAGACATCGCAAGAACGAAATATGCACCGTTTATGGCACCGCTGTCACACGTACATAGCTGCAGGCGGTTATGAATAATACACGTCAGTTTATTTAGCAACAGAACAATTCGTTGACATCCACATTAATCCAAGTACGTAGATTATGCTAAGCAAAAACACAAATGACGTGCGCTAATCCGGAGCATTAAAACAATATGAAAATAATTGGAGGGAAGGAGTCGTTCGCAAAAAGTCACTCAGCTCTTGTCTGATTATTCTGTTTCAACTGGCTTTAGATAAATTGGAAAGTTATTTAATGGTAATTGGAAACCAAAAACAAAATCACATGGAATCATATTATATCTATCCTTTTTTGTTGTAATATTATTAAATAATTCAATTTCTCACAAATGCAACTTGACAACCAAAAAATCAAGGAAAATAGAAAGATTCCTAATTTACAGCCCCTACATATTGTTTAGTTTACAATGTCCTGAAAGTGTTCCTACGAGCAGACGTAGTTTTCTTCTAGGTCGTTGCATGCAGAATCATGTCAGTTTGAGCGAGAGGGCCATTATAGCCTTTTTTGTTTGGTGACACTTGTCTAGATTTACCCATCTGTCGATATGTCGGTCCTGAGATCTTTGTTTCAGTAATAATAGACTTGATGACGACGCTATGGCAGGTTCGGAGCCCCAAAAGGGCTGCCCCGAGCCCTGTCTAGCCAGTTCGTTTGCCTGCTCGTTGCCAAATGTTCCAGCGTGTCCTTTAACCCAAATGAGTTACAGGGTATTGTATTTGGCCACTTGTTCTAATGTGCGGTCACATTGGAGTGTTAATCTTGAGGATATTTTGTTGCTATTTCGAGCCAAGAGTGCCGCCCTACTATCGCTGGCTATCGTAACGATTTTATTCTGCACACCCCTATCCAAAATTGCTTTTACACCTTCTAGAATGGCAACCAGTTCTGCTTGGAAAACAGTTGTCAGTTGGACAAGTGCTATACTCATGTGAAGGTCCAGGTCGTTGGAGAAAATTCCTGCGCCTGTTCTTTCCAAAGTTGTAGATCCATCAGTTAAGATGGATTGATTTATCGGATTTGGGTGCTTCTTCAGCGTTCAAGAGAACGTTGAAGTGCTTCTTGAATATATATGTAGGTGCGAGAGAATCGACCGCCACCCCAAAAAGAGGAGTTTCTTGTAGGCCTCCTCCAGGATGAGGTGGTGTCTACCTCCGAGACCTTTGTTATTCCACACCTTTTTTGCTCGCATCCCAGTGCCATCTCTTCCACATATACATGTTCAGTGGAGAGAGGTCAAGGATGGCCTCTAAGGTGGGGGTAGGGATGGATTTCCGCGCATCAATAGCACTCATGCATACTAGCCTCTGTACGTGCGAAAGCTCCGATGCTGTTGTCGATAGTCGAGCTCTGGGCCACCAGACCAACGCTCCATAGCAAAGCATGAGCCTAATTATGGCAGTGTACAGTCATAGGGTGGCTTTTGATGATCTAAATCCAACCCCCGAGTAATTTAGTCTGCTTTTTGAATATTTATTTTGCTCTTTGAATAATTTTTAAAAATTTTAAGATAAACTGATGTATACCTCTTAAAATCTGAGCATATTCAATTTGATACCTTTTTATGATAAAAAAAATTGACAGGTGTCCTGGTTGGTTTTATGTTGCTGCCAGGAGATTGTAAAGCTGCACTCTTTCGTGGGTTATATTCAAAATATAATTAATGAAGAAGTCAAAATCTTCCTTGAAGTTTTAAGAGAACAGCTTATTTTTGGTTTACAAGACCAATATTTTATTTTGTACCGCCTGTCATTTGCACAGGTTATTTATATAAAAGTAATAAAGGTTGTGTAAACAGGCGAATTTCTCTAAAATTAATCTGCAGTAACTGTTAAATGGATTAATTTCGATTTTGTTTTAGATTAAACAATTTATACTTAAAGCGGTGATAACGATCAAATAAACACCATGAATAATCAGCGTTACAGGAGAAAGAGTGATTAAATAACAAGATTGCATTGTCAGCCCTGAGGCTTAATTCACATGTACCACTTTGTTGCGATTTTCTTATGGTTATTGTGTGGTTAGTTGTCAATGGTATCGACTACTCCGCACATCACCGTATGAAAATAATATCGACCATAAAGAACCACACATTGACAACAAATATTCACACAATAACTACAAGAAAATCGCAACAAAACTCGCGCCTTAAATGAGGGAGCGCCCTACACATGGCAGTCAGACCGGTGAGAAGTGCAGAATGAAAGTAGAAATTAATTAATTTTATCTTAAATCTCTGAATGGGGTGGTCGTTGTGGATCTTGCTTAGGAAGATTGTGCCCTTGCCCAAGTAATTAAAAGATCATTGGTTCCTAGATGGATCCCATGGCAGTTTGACACAATAACATATTTAGTATATGATTTGTGATCGTAGAATTTTTTTGACCAGGGAATTCAAGAAACTGACAGATTTTACCAAATCTGTGATAAAAGATAGTTCATGTCCCCTTTTTATTTTAATGTTATTTTAAATATAGTCATGTCCGTTTATAACGAACCTCAAGAAGTCTCCAATAAAGGTTCGTTATAAGCGAACTTCGTTATAAGTGATGGGTTATTATGATCGCCATGCTTTGAAAATTGAATGGATTAGAGCCATTAAGATCAAAGTGATATTGCAACACGGAATGGTTCACAAAAGCCCGGAATGGCTGATTTAAATAACATAGGACGCCTTTCAGAATGATTGACACGAAGTAGCTTACAGGATGATTGACTTTAAAGGTTACTATGAGAGAAATTACACACAAATGATATGAAAAGACCCACACAGGTTGAACGGGAGGTGGTTCGGAATGTATGACCGGGATAACTGACATGGAGGAAATGATACAAAATGAACGGAGTAGTTAATTCTGAGCGAATGGGACTGGATTGTGAAGTGACTGACACGAGAAAGATGATGAGACGAAGATAGCTCATACGGGAAGGATGACATGGAATATTATACACATGAAATGATTGACACTGGGTGAATAATTAGAGGCGATTAAAACAGGATTAATAACATTATGTTGTTAAAGTAGGGCGGGAAACAAGAAATGACTTGCTGTAGGATGGGTGATTTCAAGTGAATAACACAAAATAATTGACACGGTATGACATGGAACGATTAATACGAAAAAGATGACAACACAAATAATTAATAACTTGCGGTGACTAAGACTGGATTAATAACGTGAGGTGGTTCATACGGAACACGGAATAATTGACACGGGATGGCTGATTCTATGATGACACAGGAAGGTTCATGAAATTAAAAGTCTTTAGATCACTGATATAAAATAATTAACACCAGACAGTTGATGTAGAACAAATCTCACAAAGTGGATGGAATTGCTACAAGAAGTGGCTCACAAAAGCGCCGAATGACTGATTTAAATAACATAGGACGACTGACAGAATGATTAATACGAGGTAGCTTACAGGATGACTGACTTTAAAAGTTAATACGAAAAATAGAACACACAAGTGATATGAAAAGACCCACACAGGTTAGACGGGATTAATAACATGAGGTGGTTCATACGTAACGTAGAATTGACACGTGATGACTATTCTATGACTGATATAGGAGGAGGTGGAAGACTTTGAATCGTTTATGTATACCAAGTAATTGACGTAGAACAAATGAAACAAAATAAATAGGATTCCTACACGGGAATAATAACACGGGCCCGAAATTACTGGTACAGGATGACTGATGTGAATAACATACGATGACTGACCCGGAAGGATTTGTTCGAAATAGCTTACAGGACAGGACAATTGACTTTAAAGGTTAATACGAAAACAAAAAATAACACACAAGTGATATGATTGATTCTATGAATGAGACAGGATGAGATGAAAGACTGATTTATACCAAATTAGTTAATGTAGATCAAATCACACAAAGTGAATGGGATTCATACACGGGATTAATAATACAGGTTGGCACAAAAAAATCCGAAATAACAGGTACAGGATGACTGATTTGAATAACTTAGTATGATTGATACGGAAAGATTCGTACGAGATAGCTTAGAGGATGATTGACTTGAAAGGTTAATGCAAGAAAGATAACTGACAAGCGATATGAAAAGATCGACGCAGGTTGAATGACTCGGAATGACTAATAACAAAAGATGGTTGATATATAGCAAAGAATGATTGACACGGGAAGGCTGATCCCGAATAAATGACGCGGAATGGCTGAGATACAATGATTAACATGGGATGCTGACATAGGGTAACTGATTCGGAACGAATAAATCACAGAAAGGTGGAGCGAATATTAATTTTTAAAAACAGCTTAAACATATTAAAAAAATTATGTCATTAAGCTATACAATTCCATCTTGGGTTTAAGTTTAATAATAATTGTTAAAATAATTGTCGATGTGGGTTTAAACTGAACATTGTACAACTGCGCCTAAGGGGATGGTTTAAAATTTGTTTCACAGATAATTATGAAATAAAAAGATTAGCTCTTAGAAGTTAAAAAAAGTACAAAATTACAGACCTTATGTTTCAAACTCTTGCAGTGAAAATATTACTTGCTGATCATCATCTCTTCCCCAGAAACATCGAATATTTTCATTGGTTTATAAACAAAATATATTATCTCTTGCAATGGATGGTGCAGATTAATCCAATAACTTCTTGAACCAACAAAGAAGTAAAACCCAGAAAGTTTGAAAAAGGCCATATAAATAACAATATAACAACAACGATCAGAATGTGTTACCAAAATTGTTGAAACTGACCTTTTTCAATCCAAAGAAAAAAAACCTACTTAGATACTAAAGAAAATTATATGAACATTAAAATATGAAAGTCAAATTAAACAAGAAACAATTGTATGGTGATGAGATGATAATAGCTAACAATCATAAAATCAAGAGATGTGCAGCAGAGCAGACTAGTCGTGCGTAAATCCGCAGCGTGTGTTAAATATTATTCGCAGTGTAATAGTAAACTGATAATTATTTGCAATTTTCAATAGCAAGTTTATTAATATTTTTTAAGAAATGGGTGGTGATCGTTGTACTAGACAAAAAAACCGAGGCTGATAAGAGTGATAAGGACGAAGGAACAGTGCAACGTCTCGTAGAAAAAATTGTTTCATCGGATGAATTCATTGAAGTGCTCTCTGGAAAAATTTCTAAGATTGTCTCTGACAATCTTATCCAGTTAATTAATGTTATTAACAACAAAGTGGAAATTTTGGAAAAAAAGTTAACTTCAACAGAAAATAAATTAACTGCAACTGAAATTAAACTTCTGGAAACTGAAACCATGTTGGCTGAAGCAACGTCTAAGATAACTCAAGTAAATAAAGCTACCGATACTTTAGAGCAGTATTCACGTAACTACAATTTGCGCTTCTATGGAGTAGTTCTAAAAAACGGAGAGGATACTAATTGTGTGATTACTGACATTGTTAAACAGATGGGAATTGAACTGCCTCCTTATGCTATTGACATCAGTCACCGCGTGGCACCAAAATCGATTAATAAAAATAAATCGCCGCCGATTTTGGTGAAATTTAGTAGCCGTTTAATTAAAAATAAAATTTTCGGAGCTAAAACAAAACTAAAAGGCACTAATATAGTAGTGAAAGAAGATCTTACTCGGTTAAGAGTTGATGTTTTAAATGCCGCAATTAATTTGTATAATTATAAAAATGTTTGGACCAGTAATGGTAATATCTGTGTAAAAGTAAATAATGCAGTTAAAAAAGTTGTCACACTTGCGGAGCTGGAAAGTATTTCTGTATCAGGTTGAAGGTCTACACGTTGCGGGCAAAGCGTAAGAAAGTTTGGAAGACTTTTTGTGAATCATCTTTTCTTTTATTAATAAATAATCTATATTAATTACGAATATAAAATTAATTTTGCGTTGTGGACTGTATTTGATAAATATAGTAGTAATAATAACAGTAGCCGAAATTAAACATTTTTACTTTCAGGTGATTTAATTATTAAATTTCCTACTTTATTTTTTCTTTTTTGCTCTTCGAACAACCACAATTCACTGGTTCTGATTCATTTGAAATTTAATTTCATTAGTAAATTCTTAAACGTAGTGTTCAAGTATTCTCGCACTGATATCGCATATGTGTAACAGCGTCTAGTATAAGAATATTCTTTCTGTTTTACTCATTTCCTGAAACGTAATTTTATAGACTAATTTTTTTTTTTTTTTTTACTTTTGTTAATATATTATTATTGTAGATAAATATTAAATTTTTATCATAACTTTTGTAAGGTAGAATGAAAAAAATTTTTTTTGTAATAATTATATGTACTCTATAGGTCCATATTTATTTCAAAATTGAGCAATGAAAATAAAATTTGTCCATATTAATATAAGATCATTGTTGGCAAGTTTTTCTGACTTTAAAGATTATGTGCATGCTTCTGATTTTGACATCGTAGCCCTAACTGAAACATGGCTGAATCCTAATATTTTGAATCAGAAAATTAATATTCCTGGTTACAATTTATTGAGGCGTGATCGGGATGGCAGAGGTGGAGGTGTTGCGTTCTATGTCAGGACATTTGTCAGGTATGCATGTGTTGACATAATTTCCAGTGACTCTCTGGAACAGTTGTGGATAAATATAAAATTTGTTAATAAAAAATATTATATAGGCGTTATATATCGTCCTCCGGGACTTAGTATTGATTTATTTTTTGACTCATTTGAGAATACAGTTTCCTCCCTTTTATGTGAATGTGATGAATTGTTATGTACCGGTGATTTTAATGTCAACATGCTGCAATTTGATAATAATAATAATACAGGTAAATTTCTTTCTTTGCTGGAATCTTATGGATTGTACCACCTTATAACAGAACCAACAAGATTAGCTTTAAATACTAATACTCTCATTGACATTATTATATGTAGTAATACGCAGGATATACATGACCCAGAAGTTTTTTCATCTCCTCTCTCTACTGATCATGAAATAGTATCATGTGTTCTATTTAATCAATTGTCTACTACAGCTGGCAAAGTTAAAACTTACAGAAACTTTAGAAGTTTCGACTTACAATCGTTCAGAGTCGACTTACAATTATCGCTCTTAGATGAAATTTACAATTTTGATAATGTTGATGAAATGGTAAATTACCTTAATGATATAATTATTCATTTATATAATTTGCATGCTCCATTGAAGTCTGCCAGAATAACTAAAGCCAGAGCTCCATGGCTAACTGAAAACTTACGATACATGATGATGCTTAGGGATAAAGCGTATAGTCGGTATAAACAAACAAAAACTGGTAGCGATTTTGATTACTACAAAAGTTTACGAAACTTAACTAACTCTGCGGTGAAAGCTGAAAAAAAAGCATATGCAACATTTAGACTCGGAAGTAATAATACTAAAATGTTATGGAAAGATCTAAAACCTCTAAATATTTGTACTAAAGATAATCATAATCAAGTTCCTGAGATGGATCCTGATAGTATTAATAATTTTTTTGTTGACACCGTTCCTTCTACTGTATCTGTTGATCCTGCTACACTTGATTTTTATAACAGAAATTCATTTTTTAACTTTCCTACAAACTTTAATTTTTCAGCAACTGATGAAAATGAAGTCAGCAAAATATTACTGTCAATTACGACCAATGCTATGGGTGCAGATTCCATTAATCTGAAAATGTTAGCTTACTGCTGTCCATACGTAATTCCGTATATTACATATATTATCAATTTTTGTTTGAATAATTGTGTATTTCCTAATTGCTGGAAACTAGCTTATATTACTCCCGTACCAAAGAAATCTAATCCTACCGAATTAAAAGATTTGAGACCGATCAGTATACTTCCTACTTTGTCTAAAGTTTTAGAAAGAATTATGTTTAACCAAATTACAAATCATTTAAACGCGTACAATATTCTTCCATATAATCAATCGGGATTTCGTTCGAATCATAGCTGCACAACCGCATTATTACAAATAGTTGATGATATTCTGGCTCAGGCAGATCAAAATTGTTTAACAGCGCTTATACTCTTGGATTATTCTAGAGCCTTTGATACTTTGAATCATACATTACTTTTAAGCATTTTGCATTATATTGGCTTTTCATCAAAAGCATGTTCATTGATGCGTCATTATCTCTCTGGCAGGTCCCAAGTAGTAACATTAAACAACATATATTCTTCGCCTAGAAGTTTGCTTTCTGGAGTGCCACAAGGCTCTATTTTGGGACCCCTTCTATTTACAATATACACCTGTAGATTAGGATCCTGCCTAAAACATCTTTCCGCACATTATTATGCTGATGATACCCAGCTATATTGTTTGTTTGCACTTAATAAGATAGATGTAGCTAATGATTATATTAACCATGACATTAATGAACTTGTTATTGCCTCCAGAAATCATAATTTGGTCTTAAACTCCCAAAAAACTGTAGTTATGTTACTAGGTAAACCATTGCAATGTTCTCTTCTTCTTTCTAAATTGAAAATTACAATTGATAATGTACATATAACCTGTGTAACGTCTTCCAAAAATCTTGGTTTGCATTTGGATGTAAATTTGCGATTTTACAAACATATAAATGTGTGTGTTGCTAAAGCATTCACGAATTTAAAACTAATATACTCCAATAGATCAATTTTAAGTAAAAAATTAAAAATTCACCTGTGTGATTTACTAGTGTTATCTCATTTTTCGTTTGCCGATTCTGTATATGGCCCTTGTTTAGACGCAGCTTCAGCTAAGCGTATACAAAGAATGCAGAACTCTTGTTTAAGATTGATTTCAGGTATACGAAAACGAGAACATGTATCCCACGTGTTACAAGAAATTCGATGGTTGAACATGGCGAATCGTCGCCTATTACATTCCGCCTGTTTGTTTATGAACATTGTGCGTACGGAAACACCTGCATACTTGTATAACAAAATACGATTTAGATCTGATATACACAATATAAACATTAGGAACAAAAATGTGATTACCCCACCTTTGCACAAAACCAGTCTATTTGAACGATCCTATTCTTATAATGTTGCATCCGTGTATAATATGTTGCCACCGGATCTAAAGTCATTGCCAAAGTATAAATTCAAAACTAAATTTAAACAATTTCTACTAAATCGTCAATTTCAGACGAATCTGCCTCATTGATCATTGCTCAACTTGTTACTAATTATTACTCAACTATTTATTAACTGTATTTACTTTCATTATTTTTCTTTCGTTAGCTTTGTTATAAATTATGTATAATGTTTTCGGCAGTAAGTTGCTAATTCTATATTGCAGTATAGGTTAAGTGGAAGAACAGGCACTGAACTGAACTTCGCCTATAAATGTCTTCTATAAGTGTACTTCTCTAAGGGTATATGTTTAAATAAAGTCCATTTATTATTATTATTATTATTATTAAACAAATAACAGAAAGAAAAAAAATCGATTTTCGTTCAGCCAAAAATAACTAAAAATCAAAATATTTTGAGCAAGTAAAAAAAAGTATAAATCAAGTAGATAGAAAAAAAACTCAAAAGAGAATTAAGACAAACAGCGTCGAAATACAAATGATAAAGGGAACGAAAAACAAAAGAACATCGATCACGAGTACTGAAAAAAATTAAAACTTTGATACAAGTTATTCATATAAGTAGTAACTTTTATAAATGGCACTGCACGTTGACTGCATGGCATAAAACCAAATATTTCGTTAAGCCATCAAATTAATTAGTATTTACTTCATCTCCTCTTTTAGCACAAAAAACCTGCACTTAGATCTTTATGGTTTTAATCTCTTCAATAAATACAATCAAGAGCAAAAAGAAGCAAGAACTAACGTTAAGTGTGACGTAGCATGACATAGGAAGAATAGCAAAGAGCGATCACTGAAGATATGAAAAGGGCACGTTTGCTAAGCAATGGGAGGCTGCAAGGCTACAGAACAACTTGGAACAATAAGAAGAAGAATAACAAAATGAAAGAGAGAAAGGGAGAAAAAAGAAATTCAGAATAGATTCATAGGCTATCAGCTTCTAAGTGTCGCAAATGGAATAAGACTATTCAGTAACCTTCGTAATCGTATCACGTGTACAAAATTATTTAATATCTCATTAGCTTAATCATCAGATTCAAATTTGCACTTGCAAAATCTAATCTATGAAAATGAATATATCAGAGAGTTTTCCTTTGAACGGAAGAGCCCAAGATGAGCTCCGCCAATAATTTCTAAAAATAAAACTCGTGCCTTCTACGATGAAAATTTAATGCGAGCGAACGAATTTAAGTTTATCAAAACTCGCTGCTTTCACGGGCCACTCAATCAATTTGTTAACCAAACGTGAATTCGGATCGTCAATCATGTATTTATCGGTCGTTTCCAGTGCGAGACAAATGTAAATCATTCTAATACATATTAATAGCAGTTGTTATTCCTCTTCCACGGTCCATAAAACAAACAGCTCACGAACAAATTCGGTTCCGTCCTTATACTTTAATTTACGGTGTCTCCTTTTTGTTAGAGTGTACGCTCAAGATTTGGCTCCTGTATGTCGAGCCGAGACCGGTTCGGAGTCTGCATGGACCAGTTTAAAAAAGATGACCACGGTCAGCTGTTACATCTGATAGTCGAACAATGCGAACGCATACGATTAAGGTGAATCGCCTGGTCTTAGAATTATCAAAAGAACTGCTTAATATTCCGCGTCGATTAAATGGGGAATTATTTAGAGATTCTTTAAATATATGGGGGATATACGCAGTCTCAAGACTGAATTAAATAGATGACCAGGTGATCTCTTTAATGTATTCCAAATTCCATGGGAAAATTTTATATCTACGATAGACTAATAAATTTTGCACCAACTTCTATTTTAAATAAAACTAAGAAAATGAGATTGGAATAAAATCTTTAAAAGTTCGAACAAAACCTAGCTCTCTGACATTAGCATACTAATGTTATTACTCATAAATAAACACGTTTTGCTAATTATCTTAATAAATCCAACCTTCTATTTTATATACTACCTTAGTTCATGATCGAAGTAGTTTAACTCCGACTTACTAAAAAAATGTCGTTTAGATATGTGAAATGTAGCACGTTTCTCATCATATCAAACGAAAACAAGCAACCGCAGAAAACCTCTAATTATGCGTAAGCTGAGATAGCACCGTTTATGTCAGTGGTCGTAGGAGTAGAACGGTGCTACTGTAAATAAAGATGATGTAAATTTAGCATAAATTGTTATCGTGTGATTTAATGTATACACATTCGCCTAAAAATAAAACTTGTACATTTACATCTAATGAGCATGTAATTGGGAATGTACACTTTTCCGCGTATCTATTTTTTATAACTTCTCTCCTTATACAAACTGGTGACTGTATAAGAACAATTATACCTAATAAAGATATAACATTAGTCATCTAAAAGAGAAAATGTTTTCTTCTTACATACTGATTTCACCAATATACATCGTATTTTGCTTCCTTCGAAAGTTAATTTTCAACAAGAAATAAGTTTGAATGAATATCTGAGGCTGTTCAGTTTTCTGCACAATATAACTTAAACTAGCAAAATCCGTCGAACCATCAATATCAAACAAAGGAGTGATTACTTTCTACGGAATTATCTAAATGACTGTTATTTCATACGTAGCCATGTATAATATTAAATTAACAATCTCGAAGGATCAGACCGAGGCATCTGCAGATGTTGCCATAGGTAACAATCAACTTTCTCCGACGCATTTATGAGTCAACGACTGCAAATCGCGAGGTGATTGCACATAATTTGATTAACGAAGCATTCAAACGAGACTGCAGTTTCGTTTTGCAAAAAAAAAATTAATGAATTCGCAGACATGTATCGATGTTTAAATAAATAACGAGTTCACAACAGATGTTTGTTCGTGAGTCTCCTTTACTATTCTATTCTTTAATTAAACTCGAAATAAGTTTCACTTTTTCTCTAAAACATTTTGCTGAGGAGGAAGGAGGTTTTAATAAGTTCGAAAACTCTTTGGAATCTTTTCACGCATTGTTTTCATTGCAAGTGCTCATTAATTCTAAACATAGGGAACATCCTCGTTATTTTTCATTAGTCGTCAACTTCGTATTATGACACGTCGCGAACGGAACACAAACACGTTTTACGACGCATATTTTCACAAAATAGCTCTATCGGAACATGGCCTCGTTAACTGTCAGATCTAAGCACGTGTTGTTAAACATGTATCATTGTGTTCTCTATTTCGTGTGGAATTCGGCGTATTTATGGTTATTTCATGAAATCAAAGTGCACCGAAACAATGGCTTTGATGTAAATGGCTGTTTTAAATGCAGCAAATCAACAAAGGCGTCAAGGCTCACGGGTGATGTGTTTAATTGAGACGTTTTCGAATGCTTTTATTTCATGCATTAAAAATAGGGCTTCTAGATATCCTATAGCCAAAGGACTATTAAAGACAAATTCAATTCAGTATTAATTTTTATGATTACAGCAAAAACAACTCGTTGTAAAATTAAAAAAAAAGAATATATATAACTAAAATAATTTTAATAAAGGTGTCTGTTAGAATTACAATATTCTCTTTTGTAATTTACATACTTTTATAAATGCTGTGTATTTTAATGAATTAAAATTTTAAAGTATAGGTTTATTCAACATCTACTAATTAAAATACTTCTAACAATTAACTTTGCGTTCAAGAAAATATTTAACAACATATTATTAGATAATTACTGACAGTAGTCGGTTCATATATTGATGGCGATCTCGATTATAACAACCAGCGATTGCATAACTTTTATGGAACAGAAAAGCAACAATAATTGCAGCAGAATTCAACAGATAGTTAACTTAATCTCAATTAACGTTTCCTACAATTGAAAGTAATTTCACCATCCAGATAAGAGCTCGTTATAAGCGCACCATTATGTTAACAGCGAAAAATTAATACCGTTTCATTACCAGGAGATAACTGAATAATTCTCTAACTTTTTTTATTAGAAGAAAATACTAACTGCTGACATTTTAAATGATCCTCATCTAATTTTATTTCCATCGCTTCAACAGTAAGCGCAAATTATAAGCTCACTTCATGATCGACGTGTAATTTTGCTGCACCTAAAATAGGAAATAATATTACGATGTAAACAGTGTAATATCAGCGGTAACTATCCGGTGGTCACGTTTCGGTTGTTTGTAGACTGAAAATTTCAGCGAATCAATGTCATAAAGGAGATTCTGTAAGCTGTCGTAAACAAGCTCTGTTAGTCTATGATAATCTAAAAACGTGTCAGGATATGAAGAGCATCATGACCCAGTTATTTTTATAACATAATAACAATTTTCTTTTTAAAGAGATAATACCTTTAAATTATATATCCAATATGAAAACTGAAAGCGAGCAGTAATGTCTTACTTCAAGTTATTGTAATTAGTCGATTAGCAGCAATCTGATGCAGCCTTACTACACAAAGGAAAGGAACCGAAAATGCAATGAACAAACATTGATTTTAGAGTTACTTTAACTAACTAATTAGCAGCATTCTATGCATTGTTCTGCAAATCCAGCGAAACAAGATGCAGTACTAACCTGAAAGCCGCTTGCAAATTTTGGTGAAAGCCATCGAGTTGTTGTAATTAATTGATGTGGTTATAAATCTTTAAAATTGCACTAATAGAAGTCTTGCTGAAAGTGGAAACTTTTAAAAAAGCTTTTACTTGATTCTAACTAATTATTATTCGACCTCCAAAACATATTATATCAATTTCTTTCTTTCTTCATTTCTAGAACGTATAGATGTGAGTTTGCAAAGATGATATTTCCTGGCAGCTGCATAAACGTTAACCTTCAGCATGAGAGTAAACTTATTTCCTTGGTAAACAAAGGAATTAACTGTCTGTCCCTTACGTGAAAGAAAATTAGGTAATTTTTGGTGTGTACATTGAGGTCAAAAGCATTACAATACGTTCTACATATAATGACCGCAACCCACGCACGCGGCTAAAATTGCATCCTGTAGCCCACAATGGATTCCGCCATTGAAATCAGACTGAGACGTGTGTAGAAGTGCGGAACAAGATCGAGTGAGATAAAATGCGATTCTCGGCTTTATGAATAGCGACCGGTATGATAAGACCATTGTGTGTGTCACTTATGTGCCATGTTAAATGTGCACGTGATTGACAGCGTCATTTTACTTTGATCAATCATATGCGAGTGCATCGTGTTAACATTATCATCGATTTTCTATAGAGCTTATAGAGTTCCATTTTAACAGGGAAATTAATTTATAGTTTCCACACCAGAGCCGAACGTTTGAAAAAGCAAGCTTTGTTTTCACATTTTACTGATAGTGAACCTTCTATAAACAAACGGAGGTACTAATAAAATAGAAATGACGTCAGGTGAAAACATATCTCATCAGGCAAATACTAAAACGTTTAACTGTATATCGACATATGTATATCAATAATCTAAAAGATTATCAGATTAGGTAAATAAAAACAGATAAAAGTCAGACATTTCTGCATTATTTTCTAAATTCTTCAGGATTGGCCAAAAATTCCAGCAATTTTTCAACCTATTGTATTTCGCCTTCGCAATTTGGAATCTTTGGTTATATGAAGCAAGGAACTTTTACAATAAATTATACAATGCCGAAAAAAGTCTGGTATACCCTAAACATCCTAATAAATATATATTTTTTTGTTGTTATACCTTTTTTAATTCGTAATAAAATGAGGGAATTCCATTTACAAAAAATTAAAATGAACTCCAACGGTACCTCACAGTCAAATAAATTAAGTAATTCATTTTATATGAGGTCCCAGATTATTAAAGGGATACTGAATAGTCCTACAGTTTATTCAACTTATCTTAACGCTTTGTCACAATAGCTTAGCTTAACTGATCTGATATCTATTCAACATCAATATCACACTTTCTATATTACAATATTATGTTTGGAAACAAAAGGAATATACAATCATGTTCAATATTTTACGAATTTTACAAATATTGAAAAAAAAAGGAAAAAATTATTTTAAATTAGAAGGGCATAATGAATAATCTTATTTGTAATGTTTTTTTTAGATATTGCTTAAAAATTTTATCCAAATATTTGTACAATTATTTTGCCAAGTGTTACACTATACATAAATAAATAAATAAAAGATAAAATGCCATAAAAGAATGTCTCTTCTTGAAACTTGATAAAGGATTTCTTCTTAAATTCATTTGGTTTTAATGAAATAAACGACAGGAACAACAATTAAGAAAAAAGATATTTATAAGAAGGAAAAAAAAAGTATCTGACAGTATCTGATTTAAAAGTTTCCACACTGGGCTAAAAGTAAAAAAGAAAAAAGTAAGTACTAGGGAAAATTAAAAGGAAATCTACCTAGCCATGAAAAAGCCCACTGTCAAGACAATTGTTTATTCTAAGTTGCTGCAACTTTTTAACGCGTATCTGTCAAATTGCGTGGAAATCAATTCATTTCTTGGTTTTCGTGAAGCTATCAACGCGCGAGAATGAGTAATTTAAAATTAGAGTACAGAAGTTGATAAAGTATCTTTTCGCAAAACAATCGCTACGAATTATAGGCGAACGTATATGAAAATTTTCCACCAAACTTTCAAATAAAATGCTGGTCAAAGCAGTTCAATTAGGGCAGAGAATCCATTTGAGATGACCCCCAAAAATGGACGACTTGTGGAGGCAAGTTGAAGAAACAAAATTTCAATTATTTCAAATAAAATAGGAATATATGCGATGCATCAGTTTTCACAATTTTGCTTGAAGGTTTGGGCTTGAGTAAAGTGTCAGCGCAATGGATTCTGAGAATCCTACTTCCAAAACAAGAGTTGTGCAGAAGAAATTTGCGAAGACTACTTGGAGCCCTTTGCTCGTGACCAAGATCTTTTTTCCAAAACTGTAACGGGCGATGAAACATGAGTTGGTATTCCACTAGGATCCCACAGCAAAACAAGATTCAAAGTAATAGATGCACAAAGGATTCCCACCACCAAAGAAACTAAGTTCACAAGTATCCGCAAGGAAGCTGATGGCGACAATTTTTTGGGATAATGAGGGCATTCTTTGGATTGAGGGTATGCAGAAGGGGTCTATAATTACGGCAGATGTCTGCAGGGAAACAACTAAAAATTTTTCAGTTGCTGTACGCAAAAATAAGCCCTATAATTTTGCCCAAAAAATTTTGTTGCTACACAATTTCCAAGTTCATAAGGCTAACAAAGTTCACTAAGAAATCAACAAGTGTGGTTATGTCGAGTTAAGGCACAATTTTATTCAGAGGAGAAAATAAAGACGCCGTTTCCAAGTGTTTTAAGGAGTTAATAAAAACAGTTTTTGGAGGATATTGCTTTATGCGAGAAGAGAATTGGAGGATTATTGCCTTATGGGAGAAGCGTTAAACTAAGTGTGTAACTGTTGAAGGGTCACACGTTGAAAAATAAAACTTTGCTTTTCCTTTGAATTTTTTCTTTTCTGCTTAGGTAGATTTCAATTTAATTTGCCCTCGTACCATATCAACAATCGTATTAAACAAGTGAATTTATTTCTCAAAAATAAATACTTTTCAACTAAATTTAAATTTATATATTAAAAATTATCACCTCATATAGTTTTTAAGTTTGCTTCGCCTACCTTTAATTAATATCCCATGATTTTGTGATATATAACAGCATTTATTATTTGAAATAGAAGAAAAAAATCTGAAAATGTTAAATATTGAATTAAAGATAAAATAAAAAATAAAATTAAAATTTATTGCTATTATTATCACGGTGAAAAAGAGGTATATCTAATTTAAAGTTTGTCGACATTCTTTATTGTCTTGTCCCATATTTCAGACGTTACTGTAGCCAATGCTTCTTTCCAAATATTAAGAACATTTCCCTGACTATAACCGTCTCTGCCAATATGCTGAAAATTTTCTATGGGATTAAATTGACAATTGTAGGGAGGCAAACGAAGAATAATGTGACATTTTCTTGAGCTATGTGATCTACCAAATATTGTTTATTTTCGCGATGATTTCTTCCAAGTTGTAGCAGTTCGACTTTAAGACCTTCAGGCGGTGTTACGATCTGTTTCGATTGTAACCATGAACGAATTTCTTCATTTTTCCAAGAAGCGGTCGGTTCCTTATTTAACAACACTGAATGGTATGGAGCATTGCCTAATACAATGACTGAAGGTTTTTCCAAATTTACCAATAGTTGCTCCGTCAGTCACTTCACGAAATTTTCCGAATTCATAGAAACATGGTAATCGGCATTTTTAGTGGTTGAAGAAAATACTAATTCAGCACAATTTTTAAAACCGTCACTATTTCCTGTATGTAACGCTTTCTCTCACTGGCAGTATTTTTTACCGATTTTACACTATCGTCCTGGCAAGATGGTTTATAGCCACCTCTATATTTAATATAATTTCTAAGAAATGTTACTCTGAGATTTGTTACGTGAAGCTTTTCACATAATGCTCGCTTATTATTATCATTTTTAAAATGAAATCGTATATCGTGCAAGACTCTTTGAAGACTCGTTCGACTGCAATGTATTGAGTGTAATATGTTGTTTGTTCTCATGCATCTCATAGACGACAGTGTTGCGAATTTCTATTTTCACAGATTCACATAAATCCTTCGTTTTTGGGCATCGCCTTTTCATAACAATTTGTTGAAGAACACTCACACACTAGCCACTGGTTCTGCGTTTTTCTTCGCGACATTGTAAACTTTTCGTTCACTATTTTTAAAGCTTCGGCCACCCGTTTTTGAACTTGAGTAATCGGAATTAAAGGACCGAAATCATTTTTTCCTTTGTAAAATATTCCAATAAATTGGAAATTAAATCAACAACATTCAATTGTTTGTGAGGCATTTTTGAAGATGTATTTCGAGTCGTGTCTACTTATAACCTAATTAAACGGGTCATTTGGTAGACGATTATATATACTTCTGAGAACATTTATCCGGTCCTGTTTCCTTAATTACCTTCTTATTTAAATTACTTATTAATGATTATATTTCTCAATATCTCTATACATTTTGGGATCTTTCAGAATAATTTTGTGGATTTTCAATTAGCTTCCAATTATTATTATTTTCCCAGTACTGTTATAAAAATTATATTGAAAATAAAATTAATAATTTTTCTTGATATTAGAACAATTACATGAATTTAAATTTAAATTTCAAGAAATTCAATAAGAAAAATACTTAATTGTTTAGTGCTTTAGATTTAATTCGTTTGATAATTATTAAAATTAAATTGAAATAAATTCACTATTACTTTCTATACTAGTTTTTAACCGAGGTGGAGTAACATTGTTCCTCTTCGCTCTGTCGGCCGGTCATGTTGCAGTAGGGATTTACGAATTTACATTTTATAACTTAGATGCATATCGAAATGGTACGAAGTGTAGATGAAGATTTAGCACATTAGGAGAAGTTGAATGTTCCATTGATATTATTAACCGTTCTTATCAAAAAAAAACTGTCAAACCAAAATGTCGGTTATTAATTTATTATTACATATTTTTAGAGAAGATTTCAAAGTTGAAATGAAATGAGAAATGAGTGACAAATTATCTTTTGTACTGACAACAGTTTAGAATTAACATTTTTCATATATTTTGTATTTTTAACACGAAACACTGAAATGTATACGTCACTTTTGTGTTATATGCCGGCTTGATCAATCAGAGTTAAGTATAGAAGGTGACATCCGACTACGTGGGGCAAAACTGTTTCACAAAAGCTATAGGGAGACTGCTATATAAAAGTTGTTAAAATTATCAATTGATCGGTCGGTATATCTTAAGAAAATGTGCACAGTTTATTTTTTTATTATATGCCGGTCGATCAATCGATAAGTCAAAGAAATTTTATATAACTATCTCTTTTTATTTTCGTTTCATCGTACATTTTCTTAACTCAGATCTTTATGGTCGGCATGTACTAAAAAAATTAACTTTAAATACGTTGATAGGTTAATTATAATTTGGTTAAACTTTTTGTCTTGACTTTCTCAATAACGATTGAGTTTAGTTTAGTTTACATTAAAGGTATGTGAAAATAACAGATGTAATTAAATGTTAAACTAAAGTAGTGTTGATTTTAATTCTAAACTGAGAAAGTATAAAATTAAAATTTAAAATGGTAGTATTTAGTCATTTTGAATAAAATTGGAAGAAAGTGGTGAACGAGTAAGAATGTAAAAAGTCACGTACAGAAATCATAAATTTATTATTAATCTGGATAAAAGTAAAACAAATTCTCTTGGTTTATTTCCCTTAGACGCAATATATCCTTCCCGTAATCTATAAGTTCCACTTGGTTTTATCATGTAAAACGTATTGATTATACAAGAACTAAATTTTCCAAGTTAGCATGCAGAAAGTCCTATAAATTTAAAAGAACTTTCGGAATAAGAACAAAAGTAACAAATTGCCGCACCGAGGAAATGTATTCGCGAAATTGGAAGTTCGTTCCGAAGCTGCCGAATTTTCCTGCGACGACGAGTTTTCGAGCTAATTATTTCTGAAAATCTTACTACCGTCGAACACAAACAGAAGTGGCGTAATGTTATTTTTGCGAGTTACTACGTACGAGCGCAGTATCAAAGTATTTTATCTCGTGACTTTTTGGACGGTACACAGATAAAAATATATTTTTATACCATTATCGTGACTATGTGTTTGACCTTGATTTTATTCCTTGCAAATTTTAATTTGCACATTTATCTTCACTGAACACATTCAAATTACAACGTATTTCAACTGCTAACGTCAGATATAAAAGTTTCTTAAAGATAACGAACTACTCTACTGTACCAAATTAAAATAAAATTTCATTTAAAACAATTATTTTGGAAATTAGTCGATGAGGACTAGTTCGAACAAATCTTAATATTTTCTTTTTCGTACTCCATATTTCTTGCTTTGTTCGAAATGTTTTCTAAATGAAGAATCTGCATCAAAAATGCAGTATATTTCTTTGAGTTTGAGAAATGTATTTTAAGCGAAGAAACGGTATAGAAGATTCACGAGATATATGTACTATATATGAAAGAAAAATAAGAATGAATAAAAACAAATATTCCGCA
Organism: Serrognathus titanus; assembly: GCA_039766575.1. Classification (NCBI taxonomy): domain Eukaryota; kingdom Metazoa; phylum Arthropoda; class Insecta; order Coleoptera; family Lucanidae; genus Serrognathus; species Serrognathus titanus. The sequence continues at coordinate 46,449,060 of CM077914.1, read as the reverse complement.
AACAACTTTGATAGTGCTTGGAACATCAATGTTTCACTGTACATTAACAGGTCAATGTACAATGAAACGTCGATGCTTCAAATGTTATAAAACTCGTCCGGTTATTACAAGATAAGTTCCAAGAACATTCACTAAACAAGAGACGTAAGAAGTAGGTGCTTATGTGATTTACCATCAAACTAATGTGTAACCACATATTTAAAAAGAGTACCAATTTTGGTATGGTAAGATTTTTTTTGTCCAGTCATAACATTCTAATTCCTATTTGGCGAAGCAAAAAGTAGACGCACTAATTTGTATCGATCAAACACTTAACTTGCTTTTAAATTAGCATATCTCTATCGTAGAACATTTATTGCTGTCTTATGCAGATATAGCTAGTTAAGTACGACTTATGAAAATTCGAAATGGTACTACCAAAGAAGGAACTACGACATATTAATCTACATAAAAGGGATTAATATGGAAATACGAGGTGTGCTTGTCAACGTGTACATACATTCAGTATAACTCAAATATCTGCGGCCTTATACGCATCGTAACTTTTGCGAAATATGAAATTAAACGCTTTTGCAACGAGTGCACGTATGATTCCTGAAAGTTGATCTTTTACAATTTGTCTAACGTAATTTACAAGTAGAAAGTCAACTCAAAATAACTAATTCATTCGAGGCATTGACCTTTTCCTCGACCAGCATTGCTGAAGTTGCATAGTAACACTTGTATTTCGGTATAATCCTTTCTACTTCACTTACCACAGCTGAGCACGCCGACTCGGCGGACTCATCTAGACACCATATGCGTCGAAATTTATGCTTTATCAGTTTTTAAGTATTCTTTATTACTCGCCTTCTCTAAATCCGCTTTGTGGCGTACTTAATGCAATTCCAGTAGCAATTTTACGAATTGCACGACGCTTATTTTCAAGAATGTGGGAGGGTTACTATTAAATGGGGAATATATCTGCTGCATTAAGCATTTCTGAAGTTTATAATGTCATTTTGGTTTAAAACTTTCGGGACGTGCTCGTATATTATTACCCATTGTTGCAGTTCATGCAAAACAGTGTTTTCACTAGTATTGTTTAAATGAATTGTATTTCAAATTATACAAATTTTCGATGTTGTTTTTCTTTTACAACTAGAAAATTCACTTTAGGCGTTAATTTGTTTTACTTCGTGACTGTGTTGAATTAATTAATTTTTTATTCAGTTTCTTTAATAAATTATTTGCAGTAAATAAATTGGCTTTTCTTGTACTTTACTTAAACTGATTTTTTTTGTTCCTTTTAGTGATTTTAAAAACCAAGTAAATAGCAGATTTATCTTGATTTATTCTATTTTACATTCCAACTTTAAGAGTATGCGTTAATGCTTGCAAACTTAATCTCTATTTCTTTCTCAGGAAATTCTATGAGATTTGCAATGTTATGTCATCTACTAATAAAAGTGACTGCAACTTTATGCAACTTTTTACAGACCATAGAATCTCTTCATCTCATCATATAAGGCTAATTTGGAATTTTTTAGCATGATTTTCACAGATACCTGTACATACATACCTATAGTTAATTTTCTTAAAAAGATTTCTTGTTCTTAGCTTTCAATTTACATTTTTTAACACTTTTGACATAAGCTGAACATATTCAACAATGTATCAACATCAAAAACAAGAACAAAAAAAAATGAAGAAATAAAAACACGTGTAATCGAAGTTAAAACCCGTGCCGTTCGATAAATTCCGAATATTATTATAATAAAATTAACTAGATGTCATTTTTATCAGCAATTTTCTTAAGCTATTAAAATTAACGACTTCTCTGTCGCGCATCTGCGACGCTGGCGCTCGTAGGAGACGTGATAAAGAGTGGCGGTTCTAATCGGCTTAAGTAGTTATTTCTTTTTATTTAACATTTTACAGATGTTATTGCAGATAGCCCGCTCAATTTTGTGTTATTGATATAAGGTGAAATTTACGAGTACATAAAGATAAAGTTATTGCCGGAGAGAATGACATGTGTCGGGCGCTCTCGAAACTTAATGTCTTCTAAACGGCTAATGGCTTTTAGAACGTCGGTTCTATCATCGGGAAGTAGTCCGTTTATACGGAGGAGAGACTTCGAATGAAATCGTCGAGCCTGTGTTAAAGTTTGGGCTTGCTAACGTTCGCGATTTTGAAGCATCACACGTCGTTTGCGATAAGACCTTTTTTTGGGCAAAAATAAAAAAAAAAACTTAATAGGACACCTTCGACGAAATACTGTCACATTTTCTACTAGAAGTAACTTTTAATATGATTTTAACATCATGTTCAATGACAAAAGCTTCTGAAGAATAAAAAAAGTACAATCCTGTCAGGTTTCATTGTTACTCATGAAAGACCTTGAAATATTTATTCCTTCAATACAATTTGAACAAATTTAATTCAATTCGAAGAAAAACGATATCTTCGTAACATCACTTAAGATGGAGACAATAGACATATTTTACGGTTGGTACTACCCTGATATACTCTTCGATTCAATTAGCTCTAAAAGCACTTGCAGACTTTGAAGCCAATTGGAACACATTTGGAAATACCCAAGGCTTTAGCACAAAATGAGATAGCACACCAACTTCCAACGTTTGAAATTTCGTTTATTAAACAAAATCAGCATTAAAAATCACTAAAGCCTCTGTGGGAAGTTCATTTGAAGGGACACCTAGTAAGAGAGGATTAACCGCCAAAAATGACAAGATAGAAAAGATGTTCTGTGATGCTGTGATGTAAAACACCATTAAGGGCCGGTACTTTAATCACTAGTTCAATTTGGTTTATTCCCATAGAAACAATTGTCTTTACAGTTTTATTGTAGGCATGGGAATAAGCCAAATGTTAAAGTTAATCAGTGACTAACAAAATCAATTTCTTGAAGTCAAACTCATAAAATTAGCTTTAATAAGTTATCAGTTAGACGATGCAATACAAAGCACTAGGAAAAATGCGCAAGAATTCAAAATCAGCTTTTGGAGTCAAGTTTTAGGTAACCGCAAATCAACGTGAGATATGTCAGGACAATGTAAAGAAGAAAATGCAACAGAAAATCCTATAATTGAATGAAATAAATCAATGTTAAAAAATAACACGGTGAAAATGCAGTTGACAAAGCGATATTTTGAATGTCGTGATTAATTTAAAAAAAAAATGGCAATTCATGTGTTAGGATTCGAATTGTTTAAAGAACACAAGTAAATAGAATAACTGAAATGCCCATTCTTAAACAAAACAAATCGAAATCTAGTTTATATATAAATAATTTATATAAGAGGTTAGATAACTTTGAAAAGAGTAAAAGATATTCATCACAGATGATGATTGGAGGATCTAAATTAAGTAACTGTTCATTGAAGATGGAGTCTGACTTCTAATTGCTTCAAAACATATTCAAATACCTAACGAAATATATCATGGCTTCCCACACCTCTCTTGCAAGCCAAAATAATGTTTAACGTTTCTTAAATACAAAAAAGAAGGTGAGGAATAAATCTCGAGTCGGTAACGAATGCTCACAACAGAGAAACTCCGCTATATCTAACTGGTAAACATTTATGAAAGTAGAGTGCGAAAACGAAGATATGCATTAATTTCACTGTAATAAATAAAAACAGTGCTTTTTAGTTCTTTTTCAATTTGATACTAACAGAGCCCCCGAGGTTCTATTATTTTTAACACAATATTTGTTATTACTCCCTGCGATTATTTATAATCAAGATCAAAAGGCGACAAGAGAAGCAAACATCCTAACAGTGACAATTAAAATGTATCGAGACAAGAGAAAAAGGAGAACAAATGTTCAACGAAATGAAGACGAAAAAGTTTAAAGACATAGGAAGACTAGCAGAGAGGGATATAATAGATAATTTAAATTACTCAAGTAGCATACCGGAGTTCTATGATTTGGGAATATCCTTAACGAAAAAGAGTGGAGATTGGAATTACAAATGAAAGTCGTCAAAGAAAAGTAAGAAGATGTTTGCCAATGCTAGGGCACTAATCAGATTAAAAAATCCAAATCACAAGAGAGGATTGGAAACTAGAGGAAAGAAAAATAGACAATATTTTGAAAAAAACAGTGTGGAAGAAAAAGTAATGCAAGTCTATTAGAATAATCGCAAATAACCGACCAAGGTTTGTGACCTGTCAAATGTACTAAACACCCTCAAAGAAATCATACAGTTTTCCTCTTTTATTGAAATTATATATCAGATTAAAAAAAAAACCTGTTGTTTGACAGACCATTGAATAACTTTAAACATGAAGCCAGATTTCTTTGTCTTCTGACGCGGATTGGAAAAAAAATCAAGTCAAAAATATAAAGTGGGTCGATTTCCTTGCACGTAGGTGTATGAAACTAACAACGCATCATCTGGATAAGAGAATTCATGGAAGAGGACGCAAAAAAAAACTGTGAGCAGACCGAAAAAACAACTAACTGAGTGAAAATCGAAAATTTGACATGATTAGAAAATAATAAAAAGGAATAAAGAGAAATCTGCAACAAGAAGTGAACCTAACATCTGTTACATAAGTTTTGGGAAATATATAGAAGGGTATTATTTTAAATTTAAGAGAACTTTATTAAGTAAACATAATAGAACAATCACCAATGAATCTTAGACTTTATCACCTGGTTGCTATATTGCTGCTAGGGGGCCTCTACCTTCAATAAGACGTAATTTTTGTCTTACATGTCGCATCAGGGTTTGGACGTTTTCTAAGTCTACTTCTCTAATTTTTTGAAGAATTCTTTGCCGCAATTGTTGTTCATTTTGGGCTTCTTGCCAATAGGGCCTAAAGATTTTCAATTGTCCTTGCCTGAGGGACATTTGGAGGGTTATTATTTCTGGAGACATATGACGCATAGTGGGCTTCTAACCAGTTTAGCGTATCTCTGGCATAATGTGATGTTGCAAGGTCAGGCCAAAACATATAATCGTCATTAGCATGATGCTGATTAATAAAAATAATCAATTTTGATAAGCAATTTCGGATCTATAATTCAGTATTCACTGCCTGGTCTCTTACATGGCCTACATAGGGCCAAGATATGCCCGCCTCAGAAATGGGGAAATTTTGTCAGAAAATTTTGCTTCCTTTTTGTATCTTACGTTAATGGGAGTGTCTTCAATACTACCCGTATAGAAGCGTGCATTTCCAGGAAGTTTTGCATGGTCAAAGGTAAAATATTTCTCGTCGTCCATGATTATGATCCGGTTGTGGGCGAAATGACGACGTCTCAAAGCTCGGCAACAACCAAAGATTCTGGCTAATTGGCGGGAGTATACTTGGGGCATTTCTTGCGTTTTCTGTATTTTAGACCTGTTCTTGCAATATAATGACAAATTGTAGCATATGAAACGCGGAAACGACGGGAAAGCTTGAGGGTAGACACTCCACTCTGAAGCGGTCGACTAGTCTGTTGACTTGAACTTCAGTTAACGCACGTGGACGGCCTGTTTTTGATAGGTTTATACATGGAATTCCCTCTTCGCATTCCCGAATTGTCCGATATATGGTACTTTTTGGAATATTTTGTCCACGAAACAAGTTTACTATTTCTCTTGTCTAGGCAGCTGTTCAACCAGGTTGCAGATGGAGTTTTTATCTAGCTTATACGCCATTTCGCAAATGTCAAACGAAAATGTGAAATGTTATACAAATTGACATAACCCCTAACAACATGTTTCACCATAGTTGACTAGATGTATTGGTTTTACTATGTCACAGAGAGCATTTAAAATTTTTCCCAAAACTTATGTAACAGGTGTTACTTTGGCTTTCAGATTAACACACACATTTAGAATTTCTGAATTCAATTCTTTTTTCCTTTTTTCAGAAAATAATACAAAATTAATTGAATATCAAATATTAACACTGACGGTACTGAGATCAAAATAAAGATATAATTTCATTTAACTTTGATGACGGCTGAATTTTCTAGAAAGACAAGGAATTGTTACTGTTACAATTTGAGACATTGAGACCAAAATCTATTTTTAATAGTCCAAGACAGTTTTGAATTTACTTTTTTTCTATGATTTAATTAAAACTAACTGATCTGGCGAGTTACGTTGAATGGCCGGTAGGAAAACATATGTATATGTAGGTGCTTAAACCTCATTTTATCTCTAAAGGAAATCGTTTTATCACTGTGTTAATATTGAATACGAAATGAAAAGCACATTTATACTGAAAAAGCAGCAAATTAATCAAAAATGTTTATCTCTTAGTTGGTTAGTTATATATATCTTTTTTAGAAAAATTATAATGTGTTTGTGTACACGTAACTAGATATTTCGTGTGTAGTTTTGTAACAATAAATGGCATATTATTTTCTGAATGAATAATTTGGATATTGATTTGAGCTGAAAGCAAAAAAATATATATGCATGTTAGCGTGTAAACCAATGAAAGCTGACACATCGCAAATAGTTAAAAAAGCATTATTTTGCTATTTTTATGCAGAACAGATATCGAAATAGTTCACATTAATTCTAAACAATAGTATGTGTATATTAAACCCGTAACCCATAAAATAAACGATGCAATACAATAAATTTACACGTATTACTCTATTTGGAACGTGAACGGCACCGAGATCAGCAGAGCGCACAGATGGAACAGAGACAGCGGATACGTGGGTACGTACGCCATTTTTAGCCCGGGTATTGCTATCATCAAATCAAACACAACGGTGAAAGATACCGGAAAACGTATGATTATTGGACACGAACTCGGCATTATGCCTTTCTAATTGAGTTCGCGCCGGCCTGGGTCGTATTTCTAAAACTTTTTCTGTACCCACGAATATAAAATCTACCGTTATACTTTGTTACTGTGATGAGTGAAGTATTAAATTAATTGTATGGTAAGGACTGGGGCGATGGCAAATCTATGTCAACTTTCATTGCCATAAAATATGAAGACGTATTCCATTAATATTCGTCTGTCAAGTCATTACAAAGTTACTTTTCAATAACAATATTATACGAGCACTGTAACCTCTACTTCATCATGACATATTGAAAATGGTTGCTACGAACAATTTTCTTCGGATTTATTTGAAGTTAACCAAACTTTATCTTTGTTTTTTATTTGAAATGTGGCAGCTTTTCTACGTTTGCGTAAAATGGTACAATGGTAAAAGGCGCTTTGTTTCACATCTGGATTTATCCAAAAAATTAAGAGATTTCTGATTCAGATTTGGAATCATGGTAAAAGAAAAGATCCAGTCATTATATTAGACTTATTGCCGATTTGTGCAAAAAGGAGACGTCATACCACAAAAAAGGAAGAAAGTTCATATAGCATCAAACATTTCACATCTCTGTTATTTTTTATGTTGTCTTTATTTCTTGGATAAGTTAAGCAGATTTGCGCAATGATCCTTGAACATTAACCGATTTTGTTTGATTTCTTCTTGAAAATTATGGAAAGAATAGTTCGTTAGTAAGCGTTTCAGTGCTCATAAGACTTGTTTTGCTTTATACAAATTTAATTTGAGTAAAATTACAATTCCATGTTCTATTTGCCTAAGGTCCACAGTTTCGTTCATTGCGCTCTGGAATTTTACAATAAAATGCAAACACAGTGTTTATACAGTCGCTAATTATTGTAACTGACACGCTGCAGCAAATGTAATTTAATTGTTCCTAAAATATTGGTAAACAGGTCGCAATTACATTGGCAAATAGTCAAACAAAGAAAAACCACTGCTCGTTCCAATCAGTGACAGCACTGGTCCGCATTACAGACATCACTGTCAAACTATGCACATAAATTTCCGCTCGCAAATTCACCAAGACTATAAATTTCTGGCCGGAATTTTTAGCCGCGTTTTTAATGAGCATTTTGACACCGGCTAGTTCGTTACGCAAACGAGGCCGATTAAATTCATTATTGCTCTCATCACGGTTATTTGATTGGCATCTATTTACTTTCAAAACAAGTTCTAAACCGTAATACTGGATTGCAACCTTGTTAAACATTTTGTAGATAGGAAGCGGATTATGCAAACTAATGCAAGTTTAATTTTCAGAAAAAATTTAATATCATACATCTTATTTAGGAAATAATTAATCTCTTTCTTTTTGTGAGGTCTCCATTTTTATTTTTTGTGGACAGTCTGGAATAATAAATAGATAACCGTAACATTCAATTTGCCTTAAAAAAAACTGCCCAATCCATTTATTCTGAGCAAAAAATAATTAAGCGAAATGTTATTATTGTCTCAACTTAATTTGGTCTAGATATCACTTAGAGTAGCGGTTCTCAAAATTTTAAGTTTTAAATTTTGAATAACGTTAAAAAATAAAGTCGACTTTTTCAGCATATAATTTCAGTTAATACAATAAATAGCAAAGACTATTGGAAACTTTCCTAGAATGTCGTAAAACAAGTTGAAAAGTAAACGTCATGCGTACCCAATGTGTTTTAAGTTGAATGAAATATTGCAATGACATTTGGAAACCAGTTTTCATTAGCACCTAAAAATATTTATTGTCATCGATTACATCACGCTATCCAGCATAATACCGTGGAAATTTATGGCGGGCTATTTTTAATTCCGAAATGTGTAATAAAATGCAAATCTATAAATACTGTCCTTTAACAGGGAGGCGAACGAGCAATTAAATGCAGTTTTATTTGGCGCAAGCTCATAAATATAATATCTGCTGAGATAATGTAATTTACATCTGCATTTTATATCAGAAATTCTTTAGCGCTAAGAAAATAATCTGATAAGAAGGGTTAATAAAGGAATAAAGAATAGCTTGCCAGAATAAATAATGTACAAATTATCTGGACGTATGAACACCTTCGTAATTGACATTCTCTAGTAATCATTATTACAGAAATTACTTGCTATTACCTAGAAAAACACGCGAGGTGCTAATAAACGATCCAGGAAAACGAAAAATCACTTCCAGCTTTTGACCAACAACAAACATATTTACTGATTTTATCTCAAATTCCTGTAATTTGATTTGTGCCAAATTTCTATTAAATACTGTGAATGTTACTGTACGTTGACGGCTTCTGCAGTTTTTGATGAAAAAAGAATCATTAGAAAATGAGAAACGACGTCCATTATAAAACAAAATTAGTGTTTCCAAATTAAAAGAAAAACAAATATTTAAGAAACTTAGTTATTAATGAATATAATTTATCTATTAATTGACAAGAATTTTGTTAATAAAATCTAAAAGACATAAATGAATGATTTACCTAACAAGTTTATAATTAAGAAAAAACTATAAAAACCGAGTGCAAGAACTGCAAATCTTCGACGGGATGAAGCAATTTCTTAGGAATTTAAATCGTAATAAATCCTAAGCATGCCATTCAATAAACTTGCGAGATATTGCCCCATATATTACTCTTTGCATAAATTCATCCGTTACCAACAAACGTAATAAAATTTGAGGTACAGCGATTTGCTTTTAAGTAATCACCCGCATTGAGTTTGTGTTTCAGAGTTAAATTTACGCACTCAAGTTTTAATAAATTTTATGCGCTTCTAAAACGGTGTTTTTCGTAGCCCCTCAGATAAAACTCAAATACTGAAGCAATATACTGAAGTTTTAAACAGATACATCTTGAATTGCAGCGGGATTTAAGTTCGTTGTTAATAAATGTCTTAATTCAGCAAATACCGGGAGCATACATTTTAAGATTTCCAAAGAAAAACTAAAATCAACAGTAACGTCTAAGTCATAAGCGTTTTAAGAACTGCTGAAGTTATAAATTTAAGAAGCAGGTACTTACAAATTCTAGGCGAGCTGGCGTATAAAACAGCGCTAGCGAAATTACCTAAAAAGAAAGAAAATAATACACATCAGAAATGCAGAGAGCAGGATAAAGAATACAGAGCAAATGCGTAATTCTTTCTTAGGAATGCAATTTGTTCTGATTGCTTCTATTTATGGGGAAATACGAACTCACATTCTGAGACCGGATGGAGGTTTTTGTGCCGAGTTGGGCACTAAACTCGAAGAATTATCACTAAACATTTATGTTTTGATAGAAATGAGTGACAATTAACTTGCTGTAGATGTCAATTGAATCACAAAAGAACGCACGGCTGTCAGTAATTCAACGCACACTATCCAATCTTCTTCTGCTTGCTTATTATCTTACACAGCTTAATTTTTCTTATAAACAAAAAGCATTTAACACAATCGTACTATTTAATAAATAAAATTTAATACATTTTCCCTTTTACTATAAAATAAATGTGTTCTAAAATAGGTACCATTTATCAAATGACCTAATAGTTAAGGCATAATCAGTGACAACGACGAGTTGTTTATAACTTAACAAAATTTAATCAGGTTGTTGTAAAGAAATTGGACAAATTAGAAGAAGCTCAAAAAATTGAAATAGGAAGAAGGTTCACAACAAATGAACGTACAAATAATTTAATGCAGTGTGATATGTTTCACTCTTATTCGGTGATCTAGCTGTAGACGTGGTAGAGGGTTGGTTGAGAACGTCAGGGAACACATTGGGTTTCAAGTTAAACGCAGTGAAATACTTATATTTTTGTTAGCACAAATTTTATTGTCAATCTCAATTGTTTTACAAACAACAACATAATAATTTATTTTCCTTGTCTACTATTTGCAACCCGATGCTACGAATAACTTGGAAGGAAATGTTCCAAGCGTAATTTGAATTTAAATTACGTGATGGTAACAATCTCCCCTCTTTAAAAGCGCAGCTTCGGGTTGCGACGACTATTTTTATGGTGGTGTCTCTTTCTTGGGTGCTTTCCGTTAACCGTCGACATGAATCTTTACTGTTTGATAGTTGCGTTGGATCCAATAAGCAACGGGTCCTGCAGCCTGCGGAGCCTTTGGTTTCAAAGGGCCCCTCTTGGTGCAACAACATGTCAAACAGTTGATTAAGTAACGGCGAACATCTTCCGATAGTTTTGGCCAGAAGTAGTGACGTTTGATGGCCCTTATTGTCTCGACAGCACCTGGGTGTCCAGCAGTTGGGTCGTCATGGAACCGGACTAGAACATGATTGACTGCTGCTGGTAGTACGACGAGCTGACGTGTGTTTCCGTTGACGCGCCGCAAGTATCCGTTGTCGACGCAACGCGGAAGGTGATGTCCCCATGTTCGGTTGGACCGTTTGTTTGGATGCGGTGCAAACGATCAACAATATTGATTATATTTTGCTCGCTTTGCTGGGCATTTTCCACCTCGGTGGCAAGATTGGTGACTTCTATCACTTGTACAATTTCTGGAGGCAGGAGGCGATCTTCGTTAGTCGTTGTGGGACCTACCGGGCTGGTAGAAGAGTTGTAACTCGAAGTACTCGGTCGCATGATGCCATCCGCGAGCATTTCCTCAATTTGTTCGTTGATAATTCTCTGCCGGATCAGCCTCTTGTCCCGCAGGCGAATCTGATGCTATGTGGTAGCGGTTGCTGTGAGTGAACCCTTTTCAAAAAGTGCATCTCCAAATATGTCGGCGAAATGCTGTAACTCGGCTTTATATTCTGGCGGAAACCCATGTTGTAGATCGGTAAGACTTGGAGATTGTCCAGGCACTTGCTTTTTCTTAGCAATGAAGTATTTCGTCCTCCTCTTCGTTTTCCCGAAGTGAACGTAGCCTCGACGAGTGTCGATGACGGCGTTGCTTTCTAAAACCCAAGAATGACACTCTCTCCTAACTCGTCCGTCAGTAGGAAGGTCGACGTAAACTCTACATCATCTTTATGGTAGCAGACTGATTTACTTTCGCAGATAGTAAGTTCAGAGCCTTGGCTTGCCATACTGACTCTTACAGAGGTTTTGTTTGGTGTTGGATCTCCGGCCAGTTTGATTCTAATGAAATTACTAGTGGCAGCAGTGTCTACAAGAGCCTCTGCTTGAACAAGGGCAATTCGAATTGGTAGCCGGGAAAAAGTGACTAGTCCTATTTGATTTACCGTATGATCGGGTCGGTGTTGTTCTTGACGCTAGCCCGGTTGGAGTTTTCCTTGATTATTAACTGGGCAGTCTCGATGAAAGTGCCGACCTGGGCAGCACTGTGGTAGGTTATCCACCAGTCTTGAGATTGCAAGCTGTGGAGCTGCAGGCCTTGGGACCTTATGCCTTGTCATCCGTTGGTGGCTTGGAACCAATAACCTTGCTCGTGACCTTAGGTCTGCTTCAGATGTTGGAGGCGGGCACGACATTCCGATTCGTACGTCTGGTCGTACTAGATTTATAATGATAGCGATCCGATCTTCAATTGGAACAGTTGCGGCTACGCGATCAAAAAGTTTCCACTTACTGGTAATAAATGGCTCCGTGTATTCTGTCGTTCTCTCTTGAGTAAAGTTTCGCGCATAGCTTCATCCTGACACGAACTCCGGCGTATTCCTCCGTAAATCGTTCTTGAAACTCAACCCACGTGAGTTGGATATTCTGGTAGCGCCTGTACCAGGCTTGGACATCACGATGGGGGACCCACATCCAAGTTGGAGTCTTCGTGATTGTAAAATATTCTTCCAACGTTCGAAGAAATGTCTCCGGGCACTCCAAGTCGGAACCATGAAATTCCGGAAGATCTGACGTCTTCAGGGTGTGACTGTAAACGACCTCTTGTGTTGCGGAAGATTCGTTGTTCATTCTTGCTGTTGCTGGGCGCCACTGGAGCTCGACGGCGTCTCCAGAGATACATGAAGATTTTAGACGGATATTTACCATTTACTGAGTAAAGCACGGCTGGGACGAATGGGAACGGCTTCGGCAGCAGCTGAAGTTTCGTCTAATGTTGACGTAGCCCTACGTTCTGGGTGCCAAATATTACACTTTTGTGCGGTGATCTAGCTGTGGACTGGTAGGGTTGGTTGGGAACGTCAGGGAACAGATTGGGTGTCAAGTTAAACGCGGTGAAATACTTCAAATTCTTATATTTTTTACCATAAATTTTATTGTAAATCTCAATTGTTTTACAAACAACAACGAATGTTCCAAGCGTAATTTGGATTTGAATTACATGATGATAACAGATAAAATTAGCTCTCATTTTAAACATAAACACCACAATATAATTTCTATTGTCGTAATCATAAGAGATGAACCCTGCGTCATAATTTATACGCGTCTGGCGTTGAAGCTTAAGATGTGTAAAGCATAGCTCTATCTTTTTCTTATTCACCACTGCAAAGGAAAGAATTCTGAAATATTTGTCGGTTATAACTTCAGTGATTGATGATGCAGGGCTCATTTTTCGTAATTTTGCCTATACCTTATCTCATGACAGGCCCGATTTACTACAAGAAAGTTCGGAAAATTGCAACTCCTAATACACATACATTCTCCCTTGATGTGAATTTTATTTGATTCATTTAAACGCACTTCTTGCTTAACACGTATCATTATTGCCAAACCATACAAAAGTATGCTTGGGTTTGGAAAAGATTGTTAACAATTAAGTGTGTCTACCCTATTTAAAGAAGAAAAGGAATGATTAAAAATAATTTCCTATTACATTTCATTACAGCTATTTTGAACAGAAACTACTGTCCATGTTATAAATATTACAAGACCATTTTAATAGATTCTCAGTAATTTGAAGGGCACGTTAAATTATAAGTTCCATACTTTTTACAACGATTGAAGTGGTTAAGAATCATTATTTTCTGTCAAACATTTACTAAAGCCACGCAGGTAAGGGAGATTCGTTTTGGTATTAAATGATACAATAAGAGACCTCGTCTATGTATTTCAAGTAAAGAAGAAAAAGATCTAAATGACCACATTTCCATTGCTCAGTTCATTAGCATAGGGAACACTGCAAGAAAGTTCTCCCATTAAATCAGTGTGAAAATTGATAATCATATGCCTTTACTTCATTTTTAATATGAAAATATAAGACAAATTACTAAAACTTTTTTCCTGAATCAAAAAAACCCGGAAGATCATCTGAAGGTGTACAATTTTGCTTACTTTCCGATAATTATTGTATGGAACTGTTGATCCAAGATAAAAGCGATTTCGTAAAGAAGTTGCATCAAAGTCAAACCCTTCCATCTCGTCTCTTCTATTAAAAATTGCTGAATTGGAATAACTATACAATTTCCGCGTTGTTCTTATGACACAAAATCAATGTTGCCATCCACTTTATTAAAAATAATAGTAATAATAATCTTTCCTGTTTAGAACATAATTTAATAAATTGCAAATTACGAAATAATGATGTAGCAGGAAAAGAATGAAATTATATCATTATACTCACAAATGTGCCTCTTATATCACTTACTTAATACCATGTTCCAAAAGTAGGCGTCGGAACTTCTCGCTCATAACAACCCACAAGCGTGATGATTTATATGAAAATCTATATCCGGGCATTGGTCATTTTTTACCAACTCAATAACATCATTAGCGACCTCCGGAACAGGAATCGTTACCGACAGTGACTCAATATCGTAATTTATTGCATATCAGATTGCTGGCGTACAAAAACCGAAGCCACCACGTATTCACACCGGCAAAAGTTTAAATAATTACCATGCATTTAGAACTTACTTAATTCGTGCTGCGGCGAAAGAAAAATTTCAAATTCACTTGCTTAGTTGTGAAATTCTAATTGAAAGGAAGTTTGGACCTATAATAAAACTGTCTCAATGATATCGTTGATTATGCCAAGTCGGATTTTTTTCTTTAATTGCATAAATAGTTCATTTGTTGGTAGACAAGCATAAACGTAGCAAAAGATAAAGTATCAAATACGTCCTACTTACATAATAATTACTCAACTAGGTTTTGTATTTTTCGTGGAAGGAAAACAAAAATAAATTAGTTACAGCACAGTTTTGATGGAAGTGGAGCTGGACAAATGTTACAAAATAGCAAATATCGTGATTTATAAATTCAGTTTTTAAACAATAAATTTCATGATTGTATATCTTGTTTGATTATAAACATGAAATTAGTGTTATACTGTTATTCCTTGGATTGTGAATTGTGTTATGTAATTGGTTTACTTTCTCATTCTATTCTTGTTGTTGTAGAAAAGTGGAGCTTTAAGTTGACAATTTATTGCATTCTGTAAGCCTTACACGTTCCCTTTTCATTGTGAGTCAAGAGTGATTCTTTTTCTTTTCCTTTGATATTTTTATTTAAAAATATGACAAGTTTCGATACTCCAAAAAAAAAACTTCGTTTTCAATTGTCCTGCAAAGACGAAAAGATTAATTACAATTTTGGGCAAAAATGGTCTAAAAAGAAAGGTAGGATTTCCCTTGAATTGATTGCAGTGTATTTTTATCTTTATTTACTATTTTTTTAAATAAAAACATTAAGAGAAATACATACAAACATCATAATAAATTTCAATTTATTACACATTTTCATTACCATTTTGAAACAGTTTCTTCCATTCTGCATTCACATTTGTTTATCTATGCTCAAATCAGATCCCTATCAACACAAGCATCACGTCTAACAATACACTCACCTTCGACCTTCTGGCCTTACACTTTCGTTTTTCACGTGTGCCTTCTCAAGCTACTTTCGCCTATTCATCGTTTTACAAATCAATAAATCATTTTGTAGTTCATGTCTACGAAGTCACGACCACATTCAATTATTCTGCTGCCGTAAATCTTCGCATGCTGTTTCGTTAATTTCATCATCTCGAAGACGCAATTTGCTTTTTTCAATTCAACAAATCGCAAGGCAAAATAAATTGAGCAAAAAATCTAATACTAATAGAACTACCTAGGAGGTTAATTAAATACAAAAAAAATGGGTATAATTTTTGATCGTATAGTCAGTCTACCAACTTACAGACGAGCTCTCTCCATTTATAAATATAACTTAGTGAACGGTCTAAATTAAATCTCTCAAACACGCAACAGTAGTTTCGTAAGCAGTATACTAATGTTTATGGTTTCCTTAGCCTATTTTTAACACGGGAATGAAAACATTCAATTCGACTTGGTACATTTTCAACCGAATTCAAGCAGTAAGTTATTTTGGAAAGCGTGAAAATCTTAAGCAATGCATTTTATTGATTATAATCTCACCTATGATTTCACGGTCGCTTGTGTTTCGAAGCGGGAAAAGTGGATTTTGAAATGGAATCGCGAAGAAATATTCTTTTTGCTAGTTGGTTTTTGAACCGGTCCTGCTACATTAACGCAATCATACCGTTTGACTTATATTGCAAAATTAAGTTTCAATTATACTAGATTCTAATTAATAAAATGGTACATTAAAAGAGTCAGTCATTTCCTATGATATTTAACAATTGTCATCATCTGCTTTCGCAAACATTAAATGCTAATTATAAGAACATTTATGTTAGACAAATTAACAAAAATAAAAAAAGAATAACCTTGACAGTTATTTGCAAAATGCAGAAAATAATTACATCCTCGAGTTCGTGTGCAAGGATACAAGGAGAAATTATTGATAGTATGTATTAAGAAATCAGGAAATTCCTGAAATTCCAAACGGCCACGTTTTACGTATCTGTAAATTATATGTAGCATATTTGATTTACTGCACTTAACGGCCGTTTTATATTGACAATTTATTCATGAATTAATTCGTGAAGTCGCTTCATGACAAAGATGGACAAGTGTAATGCACCAACTTTGATGTCAAATAAATTCATGAATTTCTTCAACTTTTTCACGAATTACAGCAAGTTCTAATTTTCGTAAATTTTTACGTGAATTTCAGGCGTAGCAACAATGGAAAATTAAGGTTATGGTATTTATTTGTGTGCGGCAGTGCAAATCACCTGCAAATTCTTTCGCTTTGTTGATAATGCCCCTAAATGGCCACATTAAAATCAAAGAAATTCATTAATTTCTTCTCTAATATAATACGAAATGTGTTCATGAATAAATTCACGAAGAAGTTCATGAAGAACTTCACGAATTAATTCATAAATAAATTGTCAATGTAAAACGGCCTTAACAAATTACACAGTGATATATCAATTATTTTTCTTTTAGATTTCAGTGATATTTTCAGATGATCTTTTCGCTATATATTCTGAACACTTTTTAAATAAAAATATTGAATTATATACGACAAAATATTGGAGCAAACTAAATTTGGTTAACAGCAAAGCTTTAAAGTGTTGAAGACTAACTACAGAATTGTATTCATATAATTGGGAGAGCGACGGCACAAAGAAAATTTTTTTTTCCTTGGTTTAATATGTGATTCCTACGGATGACAAAATATCTATTGAAATTTTTACATCATATACTGCTAGTGAATATTTATACAAATTTATTTTAAGGTATCGCCACTGGAAAAAAATCACCGGACGTAGCACTTAGTTCTTCGGTTATGCTTTTCTGAAATTATTCTTTCCGAAAGCAGTCCTTGAATTCCAACAACTGAGACGTTTGTCTTGCAGGTCGCAACATCCTGTTGGAATCTATTTTTAATAACTTCAGTTCTCTGACGTCTTGGACATAACACGATCTTCGTAACCAATAAAGTTACTTATGGATTATGCAAATGCTCAGATTTCCTTTTCTCCAAATTCAACAACTCCACTTATAGATTAATATACAACTATCCAATTCAACTACGGACAGTTATTTCTGGATTATGCAATAGTTTGATGCTTTCTGACATTATACAATAGTGACAGAACTACTACTGAACTTTTTTTGTAATTTCCTCACACGATATCCTCATAGAAAAAATGCATTTAGAGTTCGTTAAAAGCTTAATTCTCTTCAAATTATTCTTCCAGGAATCGGGGATCTTATAGTTATTAACCATTTGTTGAACTGCAAATCAATCTGTTCTATTGAACCAATTGTGACCAAGTCGTTCCTCGTCATCGACGAATTAATACTAACAGAACCCCAATTGTAGTTACTCCCGAAAGCTTAATCCAAACAATTACTTTCAAGCTTTCCACCAGAGTTTCTTGTCACAAAATAAACAATTTCAATTCTGAACGATGCAACAGTCGATAAGTTAGAGAAAGCAATGCCATATTTCTAAATTTTTAAATATTTTGCGTATAAAGTTCAGTCATAAGAAACGAAACTCCCGAAATTTCTCCACTAATTTATTTTCTAAGCTGCAAAGATCTCTTGCCCGCAGTTTTCTCTTGAAGACACACTAACAAGTACTACAGTTTTCACACCTAGATCTTTCTAGAGAATTTGTTTAACGAATTTTGTAACATCAAATTGTTTTATTCAATACGAAATCGCACTTGGCACCTGACCAACAACTCATAATGACTCCGGTAGAGACGGCGGCGTGTGATAACTAAAGAATTTCCATTCTGATAATACACGTTGTTTGACCCTGAATTTCAGCGTGTTTACAGACATTCCAAAAACTTGCCCAAAAATTTCCTTATTTTGCATTTTTTTAGCTTGAATACAGAGGGTGACTATTTATTTCATGTCCGAAATATCTCAGCCATTTTTAGCTATCCTTATTACATTCATTAACCCAGCATTACAATACAATAGTGTGTAACATGAACCGAAAATGTGTGAGAAAATTAATAACGTGCACGCAAAACTTACAAGATTTCAAGTCTATGAAACCTGGTATTCTTTTAAACTTTAAAAATAAGCAAAAACAATCACATTGCAATTTACAATACGACAGTTGTTAGTTAATGTATTTGCATATCAAGTGAATACGTAATAAGAATGAACGAGATATAATGTGTATAGAAAATAGATTGTTGAACAAATTAATAGAAAAAGAATTAGCAAAAGAAAAAATAAGCATTTCACAAACTGCGTTAGTAACCATAATTGATTCCAAAATATACAAGGCGACTTTAAAGCAATTTAGGATTAATCAAAAAAGTATTCACTCTCTGTAGGTCTATTTTATTGCAAAAAAAATTACATCACGGAACGTTTTATGTAGTAAGGATTTCTTTAAAATTTCATCACCATTTTTAGGTTGTTTTAAAATCCACTTATTTTCAAGTAAATTATTAATAATTACAACACATTAGGGGAATTCTCTATAAAACCGGAAATTTTTTGCGGTTAAATTACGTGACATGATGTAACCATGAATCAAAAATAAAGTTAGTTCCTTGCAAAGAATAAAATCATGCACATTTGACTTACGTAATAGTCTTAATGGGTGTATTCTTAAAAAGGAAACAAATCAGAGTACATAACAAATAAATCCTTTTGCACCATTTATTTATGTTTTTATTATAACTACCTCCTTCAAAAATTTGCGTTAACAATTAAATAAAATTAGGAATAAAAGTAGCTATACGATCATGTTACATCAGAGAAGCACAAATTAGTTGGAACGCCTCATTACAATCTCGAGTCATCTTACTCTTTATGTTCTTTATTTTATACAAAATGTTTGTTCAACCAGCAATTGCTGACAATAGCTCGAAACCATCGATGTTGTACACTTGATAGAGTTCTTAAAACCGACCATTACTTCGGTAAGCAACTGGTTTTGACAGGTCCAAACTAATCACAAGCACTCATCAATGTTGTACACTTAATGGAACTGTTAAAAGCAGTGATACCAGAAGGTTGTATAAATTTTCGTTAGACGTCCCTACTACTGAAATTGGAATAGCGGCAATTGACGGTCCACGCAATACGCCAGAGTTGACGCAGCTTAGATTGGAGGGAGATTTAACGAAAATTTTGACAACCTTCTGGCATCACTGGTTAAGAGTTAAAACGGACTCTTACTTCAGTGGACAACTGATTTTGACAGTTCCAAACTAATCGCAAACTCTATGTGAAGTAGCTTCTACTGTTATTACGGCAGTTAAAAATGACACTTTAGAATTTGTCTAGCACTAACACATAATTGAGATAATTTGACAGAATTTTATAAGTTTTCGTTCTCTTTCTTCAACTCTAGCAACGTTGAAATCTACAGAATTTTTAATAGAAAATTCGAGTTCCTTCGTGTTAGAAAATCAGTCACTGACGAGAGTCTGACTGACAAACCCGGTTGTGTGTCTAAGGGGCAAGTAACGAAATTTCTCTTGAAACAACAATATCAATATGTTTATTTTTTAATTCCATATCTATTGCCTGCCATTAATAACATTGTAATTATATTGTCAGATCATTTTGAACTTGAAAAAACCACACAAGATTGATGTCCAATTGTAGCACACTAGAGAATACACTACACCTGTTTTCAATCAAAGGCGTTGTAGCCAGTTAGGTTTTCCTATTTTGTGACTATGTCGCAGGAGATATCAAAAATTATAAATGCACAATATAGTTTATTATTGAAAGTCCATTTCACAAAAATAATTAATTATAAGTTATTTTCCTAACCTCAAAAACTTTATTGAAAGGCCTGTGTAGTCGCATCCCTGTATTTTACACTAGCTACCCACTGAAAACTATTAAAACTATATAAAAATGTGATTTAACATCACATGGGCCCTCGTACCAAATATTATTCAAATTGTTATTTTATTAACATGTGTACAAAAAGTTTTCCCATCTAGTGCATTGCTCTCGTTTTCTCAAGTTCACGTATGTTCCTTGCTTAATCCGTACCCTAAACAGACAAGTAAACAAACATAACTTAAAAAAAATGTTTTATTGATTTGATTTTACAATAGTTTTCACATAGGAAGAAGAATCTTTTCTGGTTGAATGCTACTTTAGAAACGCCCAAAAAATCAATGGCGAATGGATCTATTCTATTCCTGATTGCATTGCAGAATTTCAGGAAACATTTCCGGAAACTGTATTTCTATACCACAAATTTGTTAATCAACTTCAATACTCTGCAGGACTACTCAGAAAAACAGGCAATGTGACTAGAAAATGGGTATCAAGCAGACCTAAGGTAAGAACTGATGTAGACAAATTATGAAAAATGCTCCTTGCGCACGTTCATCCGTCACCTATCACAAGTTGATCTTTCTGTCGAGACCTGCAGAACTATTCTAAGAAAGGACTTGCGAATGTTCCCTTATCATCTGACTGCCAGTAGATTTTAAACCAAGGCAAAGATACTGTCATTGGTTTTTAAACAATATTGATAATGACGATTTGTTGGGCAAAATTTTCTTTTCCCATGAGGCCTCGTTCCATTTAACAGGACACATTAATTCCCAAAATATGAGGATCTGGAGTACAGAAAACCCTCATATTTTCATTAAAGCCCCACTCCATCCACAAAAAATTGATTTTGGATAGGTTTAAGTCGGAGAAGATTGATAGGTCCAATTTTTTAATGCCACGCTAACAGCACTTAGATATCGGAAAGAGATTTTGCATTCATTTATTAATCAACTGCATGATAACGAGTTGCAATTTGGATATTTCCAGCAGGTTGGTGCTGTTGGAGATACTTTAAATTTCCTGCAAGGGCTTTTTGGAGATCAGATAATTAGCAGAAATATGGCAAACACATGACCTCCATGATCTTGCGATCTAACTCCTTTGGACTTCTTTGTTTGGCCCTATTTGAAAACTTCCATTTTTAAAACGCCCGTTAATGATTTACAGGACTTACACAAAAAATCATCGAAAAATGTGATGAAATAAACAATTCTCCCCACATTTTGCAAAATGTTATTAATGGATGTCGCAGAAGAGTTAGAAAATGCCTCAAAGAAGACGGAGGCCATTTTCAACATCTGTTGTAAATTCACGTTCAACGTTATTTTCAATGTTTTATTTTGTTTGCTTTCAAATACGCAATAAATCGTAATTATTGGTTATAATTTTCTATTGACGTAATGTCTACGTTAAACGTTAATTTGGCGTTTACTGATCAAGTAAGGAACATAGGTGAACATGCGAAAAAATTAGATCAATCAAACTATACCACTCAAAATAATTAACGCATATTTCGCAAAAGACAATATTTTAGAGGATTTAAAGGATGGATATGACAGTTTGATATCAATCTTTTATTGACAAAATTTTAATTTAACGTGAAATAAACAATAAATTCATGAAAAATGAAAACTAAACATTGAAAAACAAATTAATACTAAAAACAAATTAAATTAATGAAGATTTTTTAAAGGAAAGAAAGGCCTTAATAATTTGTATTGCCTCGCTTTGCTCGTATGACAGCTCTACACCGATTTGGCATACTCAAAATTCAATTCCGAACAAATTCCTGGAGTATATTCTGCCATTCCTCAACAAGTGCTTCAGAAAGCTCCTGAAGTGTCTGTGGTGGATTTTCTCTCATTCTGACTCTTCACCCTGACATGTCTCAAATGTGTTCTATACAATTCAGATCCGGAGACCTCGCTGGCCAGCCGATTTGGTTGATACCAACATCCTTTAGGTACTCGTGTACTATTCTCGCAGTGTGGGGACGAGCATTATCCTGCACTAACTGGAATGCATCACCGATAAATGGGGCAAAAGGCACAACATACTCTTGTAAGATGTCCCTCATGTACCGACCTGCAGTTAGAGTCCCGTTAGCTAACACATACAAATCAACACAACCATGAAAGTTAATGCCACACATCCAATTGCCGGATATTGGACTTTGCAAAACGCGTACGTGGGGTTCTCCTTACACTTGCCCTGCGATCATTAGTGCTTAGGGTAAATCGAGATTCATTCGTAAAGAGAACCACGCTCCAATCTTCAGGGGTCCAGGCAACGTGTTCCCTTGCGGATGCAAGACGTCTTATACGATGTTCCCTGATCAAACGAGGGCCTGTGGCAGGACGCCTTGCCCTTAAGTGATGTTCGTGGAAGCGATTTCTAATGATCTGATCAGATACCCTAATGTTATGGACTCGCTGAAGGTCAATCCTTTCGCAGTAACAGTACGACGCCGTAGCGCTGAAATTCTAATAAAACGGTCCTGTACTGCTGTTGTCATTCTTGATCAACCTTGTCCTCGAAGTCTAGTAAATCGGTCTTCCTCTAGATATCGGTGGTAACATCTGCTAACTGTTGATTACTTCACACCCAGGATTTCAGCAACCCAACTTTGTGCATGGCCTTCTTCTATGAGTCAAACGACTAATCGCGCTTCAGCTTCTTCCAAATTTCGTCATTATTTGCCATTATTAAATTCAACAAAAACAAAATTTTAATTGCTTTGAGATAAAACGAAGTTTCTTCATAACAAGGAAAAAACTACAAGAAATGGTTTTATCACTCAAATGAATCAAAATAAGAAGAAACTCAACGACAAACGCGAAGCAGTAGCAAGACCAACAGCAGCAGCAGTAGCAGCTTCACCACCAACAGTAGCCCTGAAGAAGTTCTTCTGCAACGGAGAACGAAACGTCGGCAGTGAAGAAATCCGAGACACGCGGTTCCAACCGGAAGCCAAGAATTCAACATAAGAAGAAATAATAAAACTTGTCAAATTTAAACGTCTAATTTAGAGTGATTACCCGTATCTGTGGCCGTATTCACAATATGCGTTAATTATTTTGAGTAGTGTAGATGGGAAAACTTTTTGTACACGTGTTATAAGAAAAATTACCTACTTTTTCAAGAACTTTAAAGCAGAATGGCTTAACGAAACATTTTTGGATATAGATAAGTTGGATTAAATCTTCTTATTTTCAGAGCAATAATCTATGATTAAGCCATATTCACGTGTTTTAGCGAGTGCCTGTATGTAGGAATTACAAGACAAGTCTAAATATATTCTATATTTGCTGTACATCATAATACATAAAAAAACCATATAGTGCGAACAACTTTACATCGAACTTGCGTTGCTTTAGCAAATTCAAAATGGTCTGGCAACATGATTATAATAGTGCCAAAGGCAGTAGATATTGAACTAAACAAGAAAAATCTTTGATATTGTAATGTTTATTTAATGTAGTTCAAGAGAAATTTCGCCACCTGCTCCTTAGACACGCAACCGTCAGCCAGACTCTCACATCAGTGATTGAGATTGGCTTTGTAGCACGGATGAACTCGAATTTTCTATTGAAAAATTCTGTAGGTTTCAACGTTGCTAGCTCCTAGACTATAATTTTGAGATAAAATACTTTTCATTTATCACTTGGATAGACATTGCTTATGCGATGCGACTGCGATCGACTTACTAAATACCTTTTCTCTTTCGTCCTTCAATCTCTTCACAGGAGACCTATTCTCAATGAATAAAACATGAAGGGAACTTAAAGTAATAACCGCACTGTAATTAGAATACAAATCTAGTTTTCCATATACGATTGAGTTACACATCTACAGAGGGACGGGACCTTTTGGCACCTATCTTTTGTGTTGGCCCCCAAAACAAAGTTGCAAAGTTTGCTGCCTCACTTCTTTAGGTGTATTAAAAAATTTTTTTATATGCTGTCACGTTGTGTAAGCAATTATCAAAACTTGTGCGAGATTACTCAGCTTTTCATTCATAATACCTACCTACCTACCTACAGAATAACATTGTGCAACTTTAAAGTTTGCTAAATATGCAGATAAGAGCAGCAAGTCGGTTAAGCCGCGAAATTCGTAGCAAACCCAAATATGATAAGGATTTCCTGGGTGCCTTGCACCGGAAGACAAACCAGGCGCGGGTTAAATAAAAAAAATAAATGCAAACTTTTTGTGGTTCGTTTTAATTATTGGATGTATAACTAAATCAAATTAGAACCGGCGTTGCTAGGAAACGCTAACTGGTCGATAAAACCACGTGGTCGCTACCGGCCGCGTGTTTGATGATTATTATTATTATTACAACGGCGCGAATTGAAAATTAATCGAATGCACGGTTGCAAATAAATCTAGGTTTGCTAATGGAGGGCTGGTGGGGTATATTTTAATGGTTTGAATAGAATTGAAAGTTAATTAGTAAGGCCCACAGACTTTCAAAATAAGTGGCATAATTTGATCTGCTCGGGTTACGATCGGAATTTATCGGGCGCCGACTTGTTGGTTAGAATCCAAATAGAATGCGCACCCGACGCACGGCCGCTACTAGCAAAGATGAAAACATAGCATTTGCACAACAAAAACGGTCGTAAATAACTGAAATATTGTTGCTATTTAATCTGGCCTCTAAGCGCGGCAAAAACTAGCTGTGTAAATAGAGAGGGCGTGCCTTATCGAACGGGGTGTATAACCTCGTGCCCTTCTATAACCTAGAACCGAAGTGGAATTCGAAAACAATTCTATTTACCTGTTAGAAGCGCGGCTCTGAAGTACGGTTGGATCGCAGGGGGTTGGATAACACGACGTACGGCGTCGATATCACAGAGCACACAATCAGCAGGACACATAAACAAATAAAATTCAAACTAAAGTTTACTAAGCAAGCAACGTCGCACCGCCGTGAAAGCAAGCAGCTGACAGAAAGTAACACATACTTTTCGCGTTCGGATAAACTCGTACATCATCGGTTGTGGGTGAATGATAGGGAAAAGAGCAAAAGCCTGGAAGCGCGGATTTCAAACATAGTGAATTATTGATTATGCTTTCGACTGAGAAATGAACTAATTGTCCGCGAAGCGTTCCCATTCAGACTGTTTTTACACTTCAGTTTCAACTTTGCTTGTCCATTTCGCGTACACTTCTTATATTCCTCCGGCAACTCATCCTCACTCCTCCACAGTAAGTTTGTTGATTTTGGTTTCTATTCCTGTTCGTTTTCTGTTCTATTTGAATTCTTTTTCCCTAATAGTTTTCTTAAGCTTCCGTTCCACTTTCTTTATTTTTACATCTATTCTCATTTTCTGACATACTTAATCACATCTCATATTTACTTAATTTAAGTTCCTGGCTTTTTTGTAGTTTAACACTTTTTAAATTGAGTAAAATATTAAATACTTTAGCAAAAGTTTTTTTACTTTCAATAACGGGTCCTACCCAACAGGTTTAGAAACAAAATTAAATCTTTCACTAGACGAGGCTTGTACCATAAGTAGTGCCCCATTTATATAGTGGGGATCACTTCGCTGTACGGATTATGGCTTCGAATGTTCGGATTATTGGAGGTTCAGATTAGGAATGTTCGTATTTTTTACCTACTACTTTACAGCAAGTTTTATATTCTCCAATGAATGAAATCTGAAAACATTTAAACTTTCTTTTGGGGCCAAACAAATGGAAATCCCACGTGGCTGCACCGGAACTAAAAGCTGGACGGGGCATTACCAGGCTGACCATAATTCATTGGGGCAAAAACAGTAATATTGTTCAAACAAAATGTATATATTTCTTTTAGAATACAAAATGTATAACATGTGTACAAAAAGCTTTCCCATCTAGTGTATTGCTCTCGTTTTTCGCATGTTCACGTATGTTCCTTACTGGATCCATACCCTAAACAGACAAGTAAAACATAACTTTAAAAAATTGTTTTATTGATTTGATTTTACAATGGTTTTCCCATTGGAAGAAAAATCGTTTATGGTCGAATTCTACTTTCGAAACGCCCAAAAAATCAATAGCGAATGGACCTATTCTATTCCTGATTGCATTGCAGAACTTCAGGAGAAATTTCCAGAAACTGTATTTCTGTACCACAACTTCAGTACTCTGCAGGACTATTCAGGTATCAGTTAGGCCTAAAGTAAGAACTAATGAGGTAGTTGGAAATGTGAGACAAATTATGACTGATGCTCCTCGCACTTCCATCCGTTACCTGTCACAATAAGCTGACCGATGAACTAGCAAGGCAGGATGCGAGTATGGCATACCTTGGCCCTGTACTGGGTAATACCAAGAACGCTATTCGGGGCTTTTTTAGTGACTGGTTAAGCGAGGAATATAACATATACTGGCTAAGTAAACCAGGACATCGCCACAAGAAAACCTTCCTTAGAGGTCCTTGCAAAAAGAGAGCTGCAAAGCTTTTCCTTTTAAGCAGTGCGCAACTCAAGATCACAATGGGGTTACTAACAGGACACCTGACTCTTAAGGGGCATCTGTGGAGAATCGGTAAATTCAATGGGGATCTAAACTGCAGACTCTGTAATGGAGAACCAGAGACAGCAATGCACATTTTGTGTAGATGTGATACGCTGGCAAACCGCAGACAGCGTACATTCGGACATCTCATGATAGTTCCCGAAAATTTCAACACGCAATCAGTGAAAAACCTGTACCAGCTGGCGCAGGAGACATGCCTCATGAATGATTGCGGTAAGAAAATCAGGACGAGCAAAATAAGCCTAAATGGCTGCGATGCCTCCGGTGCACCCTTTACAGACAGGTTCTAGTCATGAAGGAAAAAGTAAACTTGATTTTCTGTCGGGACCTGCAGAACTATTCTAAGAAAAGACTTGCAAATGTTCTCTTATCGTTTGACTGCCGTGCAAGCAATGCTTTCAGTAGATTTTGAACCAAGGCGAAGATACTGTTATTAGTTTTTAAACAATATCGACAATGACGATTTGTTGGACAAAACTTTCTTTTCCGATGAGGCCTGGTTCCATTCAACAGGATACATTAATTCCCAAAATATGAGGATCTGAAGTACAGAAAAACCTCATATGTTTATTGAAGCCCCACTCCATCCACAAAAAATTGGTGTTTGGTCTAAGTCGGAGAAGATTGACAGGTTCAATATTTTTTAGTGGCACACTCACAGCACTTAGATATCGGGAAAAGATTTTGCATCCATATATTAATCAACTGCACAATGACGCATTGCAATTTAGATATTTCCAGCAGGATGGTACAACTGCCCATGCTGTTGGAGATACTTTCAATTTTCTTCAAGAGTTTTTTGGAGATCGGATAATTAGCAGAAACATGGCAAATATGTGGCCTACGCGATCCTGCGATCTATCTGGATTTCTTTGGTTGGTCCTATTTGAAATTTTCCATTCTTCAAACGTTTGCTAATGATTTACAGGAAATTACCCAAAGAATCATCGAAAAGTGTAATGAAATAAACAATTCTTCCCACATTTGGCAAAATATTATTAATGAATATTGCAGAAGAGTTAGAAAATGCCTCGGAGAAGTCGGAGGCCATTTTCAACATCTGTTGTGAATTCACGCTCAATGTTATTTTCAATGTTTTATTTAGTTTGGTTTCAAATACGTCATAAATCGTAATTATTGGTTACGACTTTCTGTTGACGTTATGTCAAGGTTAAATGTCAATTTGGCGTTTGCTGATCAACTAAGGAAGATACGTGAACATGCGAAAAAATGCGAGCAACATACTAAATGGGAAAACTTTTTTTACACATGTTATATATTATATAGGTCTTTCAATCTGAATCGTTCATTATTGCTAATTTTCTATTTCTAAAGATATAAGCTCGGTTAAATTAGCAAAGATTCTCTGATTTTTGAACTAATTATGAAGAAAGATGGATCTACTAGTTATCAAAATAATTAAACGATCGTATTTTTTTTAATAACAATATATTATTATTAATAATAATTAACTTTTCGATTATTTGGATAGTTAAATAATTCAATTTTGGAAATGAAATTGTAAGCAAACAGCACATTACATTTCATTTGACAGGTAATAACGATGCATTTAAATATCAATATTTTGCAATTTATTAACGAAACCTGTGGCAAATTTAATAATAACAATGGATGGAAAACATACAATTCTATCGAAATGTGAAGAAATGTACAGGGAGCTCCCTTTGAAATAGTAAATTTCTGTCTTTCACAATCTTGGTTTCCGGGTTGGGAACCGCGTCAATTCTTCGTCTTACCGACGTTTTGTCCATCTCACCGTGGACTTCTTCAGGGCTTCGTTGGAGACTGTAGCTGCTGATGTAGTCGCTGCTGCTGCTGTGAAGTCCACGGCGAGATGGACGAAACGTCGGCGAGATGGTGTCTTATTTGCTAACATTTAAAATATCAACCTTGTGGTTGTAGTATCTAATGTTTTTGAGATATTTCAGTTATTCCATACTTTGGATTTATTAGTCCGTATAATAAAATCAAGATGTCTAAATAATTAACAAATTATATGTACCTAATGCTCATATAAGCAATAAATAAATGCAAAAATTCCTTTGAAGTTACATTAATTAAAATGAATAATTTTCCACATCTCATACCAAAATATCTTGAATTTTTTATAATATAATATTGAGTGAAAACGTTAGTCGATGAGTTCTATGTATTATAATCATTTTTCTTTATTTTTGATGGGTAATAAAATGATAATCATTAAGCAGGTTCATTAACGCGTTTTTAAAAAATGGGACAAACTTGTAATATTTGCGAAGAAACGGGACGATCAATACGTAGGAAGAATACGGGACTGTCCCGGTGAAAATGGGACGTATGGTCAGCTTAGGCATAACTGACCATTCAGATTTCTGGATTATCTGAACTGTGGCAAATGCAGTTTGGGATTTTGTTTTGCTTTGGTACAGTAAGACAATATTATGCACATTTTTTTTTTGGTCTTTTCTTTAGAAGCTAATTTTTCTGATTTGCCCCGTTCAAGATATTCAACAAGAATGACATTCTGACGATCCAAGATCATAAAGTTGTTAATTTTCTTCGCGGATGATCGCACTTTAAATTTTTTTGGATGGGATTTGTGGCGTCATTCCCTTATTTGATTTTTTTGTGTTTGGATCATACGTAGATACTCATGTTTCGTCTTTTAACGTTAAAATTTGTTTTTATTTTCTGCCTTATGTTCTGCATTGATATATTCCTAGTTATACTTCATTTTAGTGCTTTGTATTCCGTTAGTCCGAGTGGCACATTGGTGTGGATCAGTTCAGGTATCCGAAAAAGTTGTGACACGTTTTCAGGTTGTCGGATAATACTTGTGGTTAATTTCTATTTGATCAGTTATTTTATCCATTTCATCTTTGCTTGTCTACCTCGCATTCTCTTTTTATATCCTTCCAGAAAATTACCTAACTAGTTTTTTACAGTTCTAATTTGAATCCTTTTCCTTTGATATATTTCTTATACTGCTTTTCCACTTTCTTTCCTTCCACTTCTTATTATCAGCATAATCCTATTACTTATATTTATTTGTTTTATTATTTATGTTTTATTAACAGGCTTCCTAAAATGTACGACGAGTAAAAATATTTGACGTTTTATTGAGCCATTTTATATAAATATCAAAAGTTAGTGTAACTTATGATGACTACTAAAAGCAAATACTGACATTTAGACATGACAGCAAAATAATATAAATTGAGATGATCTTGCTTTTGTTAAAGCAGTTTAACAAGTGTAATTTTTTGTTTTTGGCTCGACTTGCTGGGCGTTCTCTGTTTTGCTTATGTAATTTAGGACATGTAACCAAACCAATTTTGTTAATACGTTGCTGCTTTGATTTTTTTAATTCACATTCTATCCATTTCATCTTCCGTATTTCTGTTTACCTTTTACGTTAGACGAACAGTAAGTACCTGTTATATTACAAAAGTAGTTTTCAGAAACTTCTAAAATAATTCAGGGCGTGGTCATACTGATAGCAGGAAAGGTCTAAAGAAATTTAAACTATATTTCACGAGATGTTGTCCCGTGAAGAAAGCTCAGCAATTTTGGTACAAAGCTCTAATTTCTTTGATTTATTATTAACTCCTCATGAATGATATAAAACTTTCCTAATAAAATTATATTTCCATTGCAGTTTTATAGTTCTCACATTCACGAGTAACGCAGACGAAACTTAACGCTCTTAAACATTTATTTCTTCAGAAAATGCTTAAGAGTTCATATCTTTAAAAACATTTGAGAAAAGAAAAGGACTATGTACTTTATCACGCCGATGAATTTAAAAATAACATGTGGTGCATATAAAGTACATTAAGCGTCGTGCACCGTCATTGTTGAACTAAATTTATTATTATCAGCCAGATGCAGTGTCTTGCATAAAAAGAAATAAAACAGTGCAGAAATACTGTACATAGCTTGAAACCTGATTTCAAAGATCGGGCCCTCATTCGCATACGCAGCATAAGCGACATTCCGAAGGTTTTTTTGCTGATTTGAAACACATGTGCGCCGGCTGCATTTACGAATAAACCACAGCGTCCTTACTACATCATCGCAGTCCTTAATAACCCCGGTAATGCGATTATCTAATCAGGTACAAAATAATAGTCGGGTTTCCAGTCGTAATTTAATAAGGATCAAATAAATTAATATCCCTAATGTACCTGTACGCCTTGCTCCCTAAACTATAAATGGCACCTGCAACCGGAATTAACTTATGTCTACCTGAGGGTGCTGTTTAAAACGTAAGGGGATGGTTGCAAAAAATAAGGAATTATTTATGGTTCTTTAGTGTAAGTTAATTAAACTGTAAATATGTTTGTTACACACCGGTCCTGACACCACTTGATATTGTCAGCGTTGAGGATTTGAAAAGGCATCTCTTAAACTTTCAAATTAAAGGAAATAAATCCTGGTTAAGGATTCTTAGTTTTTATTGCAAATAATGTAGTAATAATAATAATAATTCATTTTCTGTTAAGAAATATGATAATTTATGTTAAGTGAGTAGAAGGGTTTTTATAAAAATAATTGCTGCGTTTTTTAGCGCCGAATCAAAATCACATACAGCAGTACCAAAGTGTATAGAAGTAAAATTCTTGTCTTAAAATAATTTCTAATACGTACAAGTTCAAGAATTTATCTTGAAAAATTAAACTACTTCCTGCCACCCAGTATAATAATAAACTTAATCTTCGACATTATTTCCTCGACCGCATTTCTATTTTGTGTTAACATGATAAAGCAAGGAATGTCTGGATAAATGAGATAACTAAATCATGCGTGTGGAATTCCAGAAATTGCAAAACATTAAAAAAATAACCTGAGATTGAGGTTGATAAGTCGCAAATCCTCTAAGAGTATTTCATTATAATACTCAGCATCTTGTGTTAACCTGCGCACAAAGAATCGTACGTGTATAAATATACCGTAAACAGATATGTTTTTCAGGCTTAATTAATATTTGAAATGTAATATAAATGCCGTGACGTTGTGGTTTGTCTTGTGACATGCTTCCTTGTAACTTGATATATTTATATATTGCGTTCATTTGGATTAAGACGGGTTCTTATTATTTTATTACATTCATTCTAGCCACCGTTTCCTTGTGATTAATGTTACATGCGTGACGACATGAATAAGGTATATTAATACTGTTTTTTCTCCTTTATTTACACGTTTACATGAAGTTTATAAATTAAGTTCATTTCGTTAAATATGCTGAAATCCTTCTCATCAAGAATACAATATCTATTCTATGTCCTCAAATTAGAACTTGAGTTATTTTATATTAAGCAAAAATTTAAGGTTTCACAAAAGATCTTGATGGTGGTGTGTGATAACCGATTTACCCCTCTTACTACTTACCTGCAATAGCTGAAATAAAAAAGCTCTTCGTGCAAATGTACACGGGGCTTTTTAATTATCGTGCCTAATGAAAATTTACTTCTGACAAGCTGTTTTCAGGAAACTTAACGGCTGGCCTCCATTCAGAAATAAGAAATTATAACAAAGCTCACTTTATCCGCATAATTTATCAAGGTGTGCAATAAATTTTAATTAGAAGAAAAGCCACAATCGACGTGCATGTTTGTACTTGTAAATTTATTCAAGAGGTAAGAGTGTCTTATTACAAAATATTCCAGGCAAATGGAAGTGAAATTAATTAAGGTTTTCACTTTCTGTAAACTGCATTTATCTTACGCTATATTCAACAAAACAAGCTTTGTTAACAATGACAACTATCGGCAAGTAACAACGAGGAAACAATATTTTATAGCAGAATTTTATTATTAAATATATTTTGTAGAAAAAGCAATATCGCCCCAAAGTTCCTTAATATGATTATTAATACGTAAAACAGCTCATATCTGCTAAATATGTTCGTAAAGTTTGCGCATTTTCCGCAAGTTTCCGTTAAAAGTTTACCCTTATAAAAGTTTAAACGTGTACTTGGCAGTAATAATGCAGTATATGAGATACTTCCTGAGTCGTACAGAGAAATTTGTGCCCTGTTACTTTATATTATATAATTCAAGAGAAGTCGTTAATGATTCGAGACGCCATTATCAAACATTCATCACAAGCGTGGCCTGAAATACGAACGAGCAAATGCAATTGAGTGACAAAATAAGAAGAAGAAGAAGAAGGAAAAAACAAGGCTTGAATGACAAGATGAAACCAAGCATTTCGCGTAAAGACACTAATAACTTATTCACCAGAACCGTCAAGACATTACTAGAAATTTATCGTCAACGAAGCGTTTTCAACAATGCATCGCGATAAATATTTGAAATGTCGTCTGCTAAGTTTCGCGCCGAGTACAGACTGTAGCAAACTAATATAAGACGAATGTTTTTACGTCACCAGAAACTCGTTTATTTAACGCAAAAGAATGGCAAAGTAAATTTTTGGTCGGTGTACGTTGCGAATACGCGGTAATGAATCTTTATCGCCTGCGAAAAACGTAACTATTCCCCGTTTCAGGCTGAAATTGCTTTCTGGGAAGATTTGTGCAGAGAGCTGAAAACAAAGCTACGTGTAATTTACGGAAATTGGTGCTCCGTAGCCGACGGTATTAGGTCCCCGCAACTACCTTCTCCTAGATTTTATATGATATGCCTTATTAGCAGACGAAATTACTAAATAATTTACACTAGATTTACGTACGGATTTGGGCTTTTAATTTCAAGAGGTTGCTCTTTCATTTGTAAAATATTCATGAAATTAAAACCGTCACATAAACACTTTTATTTGAACTTATTGTTAGTGAAAACCTGACATGAAAACGACCATTGCTTTTATTATTACTATCTTCTTAAACAAATATCTATCTATATTTACTAATAACGTAAAATACTTGTCGGTAATATATTTTTGAACTTCATCAGAACACCTACATATTACGGTAACAATACGATAATAAATATAATATCAAGGAATCAGTTAAGAAATATTTTAATTTTCAAACCGTTGAAGATGACGAAATTTTCAGTATTCTATTAAAAATTAAAACGGGTGCTGTTGGTCATGATGATATTAAAGTTCATATTTTGCGATTATGTATCCCATTTTTATTACCATATCTCACTCATATAATCAATTATTGCATCAGATTTTCAGTATTTCCCTCTTCACGGAAAAAAGCTCTTGTTATACCTATACCTATAAATTCATGATCCTCAGGAGATGAAAGACTTAAGACCAATTAGCATTTTACCGGTGATGTCTAAAATCTTAGAATATGTTATAGTAAATCAACTTAGAGATCATCTTGCTACAAACGACATATTACCCTAGACTCAACCAGGATTCAGACCGGATTTCAGCTGTAGCTTGCTTGCTCTTACTGATGAAGCTTTGATGGCAACTGATTCTGGCAAAGTATCTCTCTTGGTTCTCTTGGACTATTCTAAAGCGTTTGATACGCTTGATCATGATATTATGAAATCTATCTTTCATTACATTCTAATTCAATTGCTATCGGAATTCATTAGTGGAAGATGTCAGGCAGTAAAAGTTAATAATCTAATTTCTATGTTTCGTAACCCACAAGGTTCAGTTCTTGGTCCTTTATTCTTTTCAATATATACTGTAGATTTTCTAAACTATTTTAATACCTAAATTTCATATTTTTACGCTCAGGACACACAGGTGTTTACTTCATGTTTACCAGAAGATATTAAGAACACGTGTATGAGAGTAAATGATGATTTAAGAAATCTGGAGATCATGTCAAAGAAACATCATCTACTATTGAACCCGAGCAAATCTAATGTGATCCTATTTGGAAATAAAAATTATAGATATAAAGTTTCAGATCAGATCGTAATAATAGTGGATGGTAAATCCATTTCTGTTGCAAGTGAAATAAAAAGTCTTGGATTAATATTTGATAGTGACTTAAGATTTAAATCTCATATATCCAAGACGTTACAAATTTCATATGCATTTTTAAAGCAAATGTATGTTAACAGACATGTGTTAAATCAGAAACAAAAAAAGTTATTATGTGATAGCTTAGTTTTGTCGCATCTGAATTATTGTGATTCTGTTTATCACTCTTGGCTTAGATGCGAGTGATGTAAATAGAATTAAAAAATTACAAGATTCTTGTCTTAGGTTAATTTTCGGCATTCGAAAGTTCCAGAGGATTTCCCATAAATTAATAGACGCAAATTGGCTTTGTATGAAAAACGGCGTATACTCCATTATTTATGTCTCTATCATAGTATAGTATCTAACAGAATTTATATCGCAAAATAAATTTCGTACTGACATACATAACTTAAATTTAAGATTTAAAGGTATCTTTACCCCACCATTACTTAGAACAGAACTGTTCAAAAGGTCTTGATATCAAGTATCATCGGTGTATAATAAACTTACGGATAACTTTAAGTAACTATTCTTGCCGTCATTTCGTAGCCGAATGCGTCAGTCACTTTTTTCGGGCATGATGTTTTAAAGATTTTAAAGAGGAGTAAAAAGCCAATTTATCTAAATCAATGAATTTGATTTTTTTAATTGCTTTAATTTATTACTTATTACTATTATATGCGAATTTGTAAGATCTATTATTATTTATCGACGAATTTTAATTTGTTTTAAATAAATTATTCATGATTATTAAAGTAGTTGGAAAGTGAAACAAATTGGAAGTGGGCTTGAACTACTGCATCCTCTTACAGCGAAATGTCGATTAAAGAGTGTATTAAAAAAGAAAACAATGATTACAGAAAGTTTACTACAAAAATTCCTTAGTTAATTGAAGCACATTTAATGTTAACCTGAAAACAGGAACGTACGTTAGCTTCTTTGACCACCTGTTTTCAATCGTTTCTGTCCTTTGCTTTAATTCTTCAATTCTTTACCCCTATCGCTTCCAGGGTACCTCCAATCTCCTTTTCTTTGATTTGCTTCTTTACCTTTGCCTTCTTTTTAATTTGCACTATTATATTCGTCTAAGCATAAATTTATTCGAATTCCTTGTTCGTATTTCTCCTCCAATTGTTATTCTCTTTCGTTCCTTTGCATAAATACGGTTCCATAATTAGAGTACATGCTCCTCTTGCTTTCTTAAATTTTCTTAAAATTACAGGTCTTATTCATTTTGTATAACTTTCTATTAATTTTGCTCGTTTTGTTTCCGTTCGCAAACGTCTCTTTAATCCCATTTTACGTCTTGCTGCAATTTTCACTTCTAAGTACGTGAAATAATCCATCTCTTTAAGTCTGTGTTCAGCACTCTGATCTATCATTTAGTGTTAAGTCCTCTAATATTGCTTTGTACTTACTCAGGTGTTTATTTGAGCTTCTTTCTACTTACGTGTAATGCTATCCGTTCCACTAATTATTATTAACTGTATTAATCTTTTCTTTACCAGTTGTAATTCGCTTTTAATCTTCGGTATAATTGCTACAAATCGTCGGCAAATGCTGGTGTTTGTAAATCAGCCCTGTTTTGTTTAGTCTTCCTCTTCTGATCGGAATTTCCAAGGCCCTTTTTAAATAAAGTTTTCAACAAAGGTTGTCCAGTTCTTCATCCATCCATAAGGTTGTGATTTTTCGTATTTACTCTAACTTTACCCCCGGTATCTTCTACAGGAACTCTTACCATCCTAATCAATCGTCAGTCAATCATTAATTCCTTCCAGTTTATTGAATCGTAAGTCTATGAAAAGTTCGTAATGAATAGTTTGTAACTCATTCAAATTAAAAATATTTGGTCTATTGTGGATTAATTTTTTTTAAAATCCTGCCTGGTGTTCGCCTACTATGTTTTCCATGTTATCCCTCAATGTTTGGTTGATTCAGATTACCATTACCATTAGCATGCCTATGTCCAGCAAACCTATTCCTATATTTCTCGGATTTTAATGTTCCCTTACATGGGACAAATCACTGCTTCCTTCCATCCTTTCAGTATATATTTCTTGTTTCCAAATTCGAGTATTAGCTTGCATACATATTCTCAGTCTCTCCGCTTCACTCTTTTGTCTTTTATTGAGTTCTTCAATATAATTGGTCCATCTTTTCAATATCTCTTCGCGGTCACCTATAAAATTTATTTCTTCGTTCCAACAGCATAAAGTTCTTTGAGTAAATACCCTTTTTCTTTTTTAATGTTTTCATAAAAATTTCTTATCTTTTCCGGTTGTATTTGTCTTCTTTCTTTCCACCTTTTATCTTAGTTCCTTATCTTAATTTTATCGGCTTCGCTACATTTAGTTGATTTTAGTTTCTCTATATTTCTTTTGGATCTGCTATTCCTCGTTCTTGGTTTTAGCTCCTACACTTCTCTTGCAATTTCTTTAATTATTTTGCTACGTCTTCCAGTTTTCTTTTATCGCAGTTTTTCTTCTTTTATCTTCTAACTGTACTGCCATCCTTGCGCTATTTTTCGTTCTTGTTCTTAGTTTTGGTTTCTACACCTCTCTTGCTATTTCTTTAATTATTTTGCTATGTCTTCCAGTTTTTTTCTATTGCAATTTTTTTTCTTAACCATACTTACTTCCTGTACCGACAAGCTATGTTTTTTACCTTTAGTTTTTCCTTATTTCTATTCTTGGTTGGAATATGGTAAAAGGTAGTCTTCAGGTAAAGTTGTTTATACTCCTGACCTTTCTCGTCTTCAGACTTGCTTTGCTTCATTTCAGACGACTTGATGCCCTTTATCCGAATTTTTCCAGAAATGCTGAAGGTTATAGAGCACTTATTCACTTAATTACATGCTCCTTTTACTTAGGTGAGGTCGTCATAAACACGATTCGTGTTTCCTTAAACTACTTCTTACTTAAATTAACGTAAGAACTTCTTCAGTTTTCTCCTTCTCAGATTTTCTACTAACGTAAAGTTTCACTCACTTTTTAAGTAAGGTTAGCTACTTATTTCACCTAATTCTAATCTCAATTCATTTTAAAAGGAACACAACAATTGTTTCAAACTACAGAGAATATGTAGGAGGAAACCCAAACGAAATCCCCGACTACTTTAGACAGGTCTTCGCTTTCTGTTGTTCTGTTATACATATGACTGGTCTATACATCAAAATATAACATACCAATTAAAACGTAACCCGAGCGCCTAAAAATAAGCGAGCAAGTTTTTGATTCACTACTCTAGAGCACTCTCAGAGTATACTATGCCCTATTATTACAAGAAGTTAAAAACAAGAGGAAAATACTCCCAAAGTGCTCCAGAGTAGCGAATCGAGAATGCTATCCATGACTACCAAACTAAATTAAAATCAGAGTCCCGTTTCCTTATTTTTTTTTTGCTAAGTGATATTACTAGATAGTTGAAGAAGTGATATTATATATCACATTACAGTTTCTCTTCTTTAAAAACCTATGAGCAAAAAATCGTGTTCTAACGAAACTACTTGATCAGCGTCAACTGCCGCGGGAAATAAAGAACAACAATCGTTTCATGTCAATGTAGTATTTCCTATTCTAAAGCAAACAATAGTCTTGCTTCGTCTGGTTTTGACGTTTACATTTTCGGAATCGTAAAAGTAGAGTTGTTAAGTAAGTCTGGAGTTATATTTTTAATTGATCATTTAGTGGTTACAGTAAAAAATTAGGGAAAAAGATTGAATAATTACTATATCCTGAACTTCTGAGTTGTTTTGATATTATTAGAGTTCAGTTTCTAGCTAGTAATAATCCAAACATAGATGTGTAGATACACGAAGATTAAGTGACCAATTTGTAATTTGTGCCAGACATAATAATTTATTTCATTTTGATTTATCTGTAACACATTTACATAAATAATTACAGCGAAAATATTCGGATGACTAATGTAGAACAACACCGCAAAGAATTAAATAAACACTTGTGCAAGTAAGCATGTGATTTCTGTCTTAACATAAGTTATAATCGAAACCGAATATCCTACCATATACAGAATGTTGCGAGCTATCTGATTAAATTTGAGTGATTGCTCTTCACCAAATCGGATGTAATTCTATGCAGCCATATGGTGTGGGGCTCTTTATTATTGTCAGGATTATTCAAGAAATTATTGAAACGATTTCCAATAACAGACTCACGCGGCCGAAATAAAATATTCGCCGTGTTATGCAAATCTTGGTCGATAATCTTTATGTAACGCTGATCTTAATGCCTTTCGCATATTGAATTTCGATGACGTATGTGTCTGCATACGTAAAGGTGATAATAAGACTTTGTCAAAACTAATATCGTGCGGCTTGATTATTACATAATTATTTAGACAGAATAATGTGAGAAGTAATTACAGGTTACAGAATAATGTGAGAAGTAATTTACAGAATGACTTGTTTTTCTTTTTTTTATTCTTTAATTTTGAACGTACTCTACTTGTTACATATGAAACTTAGAAACAGTAGCTAAAAGTATAATAAAAATGTAATTTACTCCTGCCGCAATAGCTTTCGTTTTGTCCGTTATGTTCAGCAGATATTTGATGCAAAATTCACTGCATCCAAGTACATTACGTTAAACAAATATTATCTTGCTTATTTTGTCTCGGCCATAAAATCGAGTAGAATGTATGCAAATAATTTATTGCTAATTTGCTAATAACATTAATGACGCTTAAATTTTAATACCCCAGGAAGATACGCGAACGCAGGTTATAAACCGTAAAACGCCAAAATTTATTGCCCGTTTGGTAATACGCGTTCAAGTGAAAAATCGCTTATAGCATTTTAGCGCTGGTAAACAAAATTTTAACTTGTTGTGTTTATAGCTGGCGGTCCTGCACAATTTATTAACTTTTTCAGCTTTGAAAATATATACGTTCGAGTAATTTTTGTCTGTTAATGTTTAGAATGAAAATAACTGACATGTAGACTTTCCCAGGTGCCTAAGCCATATTTCTGTAAAAAATAATGCTATGGACAATTTTTTATGCAATTTATCGTAAGTTAACGACTGATGTATTTTAAAGTAAAATTAAAATGAAATTTAAAAAAATCTTATCTACGATGTGAGAGATACAGATATAAAACTGGCTATTTTAAATGTATCAGTAGCAGCTTTTTGTGACTTCGGGCACTTTTTACATTGGGCTCTTCAATTCCTATCTTGTTTTTATAGCCTTACTATAAAAAATCGATGCAGTAGTTGCAGTTACCTGCAATAAATTATCTTGTCTACTTGATTTCGTTTTCGGCGCATCTTTTATGATAGGGGTGTTACTAAACAATCTTTTGCGGTAGTTGAATTCAAACATTAGAGCCTGTCGTAAAAACAGAATAGGAACTGGAAAACTATATGACATCGTCATTTACACAGAAACCTAACAATAATTCTGAAAAGCGTTTCCGACCAAAGGAAAGTATCGAAAAAAAATGGTAAACTATAGAAAACAATATAATTGCAACAAAAAATTGGGTATCAAAAAAGAAAGTACAAAAGAAAAAATGTTGGTTAGATTATGAATGTCAAGAGGAAGTTTACAGAGGCAATACCGGCCAAATATGATGCAAACTATTAACGAGGAAGACCACCAACGAAAAAAAGTCAAACAGATGTGCTTGGCTAAGAAAATATAGTTTTTAATGAAACAACACCAGAGAATAGAAAAAAGGTATCAGCGGAAAGAGGTAAATAATTTTGTAAAGATGTTAAAGAGATAAGGTAAGGATGCAAAGAAAGAGGAACACACATTAAAGTTGTAGCTGGAAATTTAATAAGGAACGAAGAAAAAACTGGATAGAATATTTTAGAGAACTTTTGTACGAGGAAACGAAAGTACTGAACAAATGATACAAGAGGAAGAAATTGAAATTTTGAAATCAACCCAAGAAGAATTTCATAAAGTATTAAATTTAATGAAAAATCATAAAAGTTCTGGATAAAATGGGGTAGTATCAGAAAACCTAGGATATGGAGGAAAGATTTTACGAGAAGTTTATGAATTACTATTACCCCCGATACATAAAAAGGGGGACATATCTAAATGCAAAGAGGAATAGCTTTACTGGATATTACGTATAAGATCCTGGCTATTTTAATAAACAGAAAATAGAAATTTAAGATGAAACTGTCATTGGTGAATATCAGGTACTGTTAGAAGGTACCGCTCAATAAGTGACCATTTTTTCATGATAAAAGAAGTGTTAGCGTGAGCCTATGATTATAACATTCCAATTCATATCCCCTTTGTGGATTTCAAAGGTGTCTATGACAATATTGAAAGAAATAAATTGTTAAAATCGGTGCAAGAATTCAAAATCCCGACTGATTTATTAAGGGCACCACACGTGCGGTTAAAATTAATGGACGGATAAGCACAGATTTTGCAGTACACAAAAGAGTAAGGCACCATTAAAGAAAGTCTTGAGATACTTACTAAAGTAAATAGAGAAAGAATTGTATACAATAAAAGTCAATATTTAGCATATGCCAGCGAAGGATAAGAAGAACTGAAGGAGCGACTAATAGGAGCAGCAAAATGGATGGATCTACAAATTAGAGAAAGAAAAACTAAGTATATGAAGCTGAACAGGCAAAAGAATATTAAAATCAAAGGATATCTAGAAAATCAAAGATAAAAATCTACAATTTAGAATTTAAGAAAGCTTGTACATTCTCAGTATATCCGTAAATCACGAGCATGATTGTTTACTTTGTCTATAGTTTGGTAATATGATACATGGATGCGTTCCAGGAAGAGGGATGTAAGAAAAAAGATACAGTAAGGCGGTCAGTCTCCGGGCGGGCTTTGAGTGGTAAACGTGTTGGAAACGTACAAAAAAATACTCTCGTCCACGAGTGTTGTTAATAAAATGTATTAGATGTTTGATAAGGGTTTTATGTGGAATATCGGCCTTGAGAAGGTGATAACTTGTCAGAGATAATATCGGCCTCGAGATGGCGATATGTTGGTAAAGATAGTTTCGATGACTTAACGAAGTGAAGAGACCGTTGGGCGTGGTGGAGTCCTGAGCACTTGTTGAGGATGGTGTTGTGTTGTCACCAGCAGTACGACATCATCGGGGAACGGCCGCGGTGTGGCAACACTATCAGGGGACCAGTGATGTCGGTAAACAGCTAGCTGAATACCTGACCTCGTGGATTGCATTGTGCTTCCCAAGAACGGTCTTGACTTGGTGTTGACTGTGCTTAGGCCATTGTAGCAATCACTGAAGGAGGCGGTCAGCACCAATGATTCTGAGAACGTGCGCTCAGAAGGCAAGGTATGCTAATATCCACCTGGAGTCCGCCTTTATGCATGCGAAGTATGAAGATGGACATTCGAGGACACCTTATCCGTGAGTCTCTATATCTATAGAGAGCTGCTGCGTCTAGATTTACCGCTAGAGTAAGCGCGGCCCCCGGTAAGTAAAATGTTCCACATCGGTGAGTAGATGGTTACTTGTAATTTTGCATGACACCCTTGTCAAATCGAAAAGAGGCGTCCGGATGTTAAGACGTTTACCCTCAGCTCTGCAAGCGGTCGAAAGAGAGAGAAAGAAAGCAGGAAAAAAGAGATCTAACCAAAGGGTGAGTGAATGTTTATTGTAACCCCGTCCTCCGACAGCAATACTTGTCAATAATATTTTAACAAAAAAAAATATAGCCAACACATGCGAAACTTGGGAGATGAGAAAGAACAGAGTTTCAAAACTAGAAGCATGGGAACGAAAGATTTTATGGAGTATCTTCGGAGGTAAATTAACGGAGCTAAGATGAGAAAAAAGGACGAATAATGAAGCGTATGAATTATACAGAGAAACTAAGATAACTAACTACATCAGAGCTAGAAGATTACAGTGAGAGAGTTGAGAGAGGCTAGACCCACACCGATCAACCAAAGGTACACACTGGAAAACACTTGATGGAAAGAGAAAAAGGGGAAGACCTAGAAGACGATGGAAAGAAGCGGTCAAACCAGACCTAGATGAGAAACAAATAATCAATTGTAATGGAGCGGTGACAAATAACAAAACATGAACCTAAAGACCTGCTCATGCTTACTTGTATTATATTTCCGATATTAAAATCTCAATTGAGTTATAAATAAAGAAAGGGATGAATCAATCTCAGCTCAGCTTCTAATTATCACGTGTATTATTGTTTTATTCATAATTGCGTTAAATCATTTATTACCTTTCCATGATTTTTTTGCCCGATTCTAGTTATAAACATAATAATATATTCGAATATATTGTTACTGTGTGTGCTTCTTATTATAAACTTTCAGATACTCCTA
Source organism: Serrognathus titanus (assembly GCA_039766575.1). NCBI lineage: Eukaryota > Metazoa > Arthropoda > Insecta > Coleoptera > Lucanidae > Serrognathus > Serrognathus titanus. The sequence goes on along the minus strand of CM077914.1, from coordinate 46,405,944 downwards.
CGTGTTCTAAATGTAAAATTCGTTTCAATATTTAAGTAATTCATTGTGATCGCGCGACACGTGACATAGCCCGGCTTAAAATGTTTTAATACAAAAGTTGTTAATCTGTCCTTACGCACGCGTTATTTTCCTTCCTTTGGCAAACAAAGCGTGGGTTATTTGCAGCGAAGCAGAGATATTGGAACTAAAATAAAGAGAACTAATAATAAGCGGTAGCACGTAAAATATGGTGACGTTATCGCATTGTGACCAACAACAAAAGCATGTAAATTTGCAATTTGTTTTGTTGAAAATATGTTTAAGTTTGCGAGGGTACAATCCTGCAAAGCAGTCTGAAAGTTGAAGGGGGTTCAATTCCAATATTCACCTATTAAAAAATTCAAGCCGTAGAATATCTTGGGATAACTCTATTAAAGATCCTTGATACTCGAGGATTTCTGTAATTTCTGTACGACAGGACTAGACAGTACCATGCAACCATTACTGTACAAATCACTTAAAAATTGGGTATCAATAGGAATACCCTTATTGCAAAAAACGTACAACAAAAATGCTTGGTGGAAATTGTACATTATTTCCTGATGCGTATTTAATATTCAGATAAGAACAAAAACTAAAAAATGCAATAGCGACTTCAGGGAAGAATACAAAATGACAAAAGAATAACTAAGAAGAAGTGGAGTAAATGTTGCTCTGGTGCTCATAAGAGCAAAAAGATTATCGAAGAAGAAAAGACCACCATAAATTTGCCTTTAAATTATGGCCTCTGCTAATTCTCAGTGTTAGGATTACGACGGCATTTATAAGTCGGCCAAAAAATAAGCCGTCGGCTTATTGAACTAATTACTTAACCAACATCTAGGTTAAAAAGATTACACTTTATTTAATTTGGAAAATACACTTTTAGAGATAAGTCAGATAATTTTTCGCGATATCTTTTATGTTTGAGTTTTGTAATTTTACAGCAGGAAATGGTCCTTAATTAATTACTAATTCTGAGTTTCTTTACGAAACTCTATTTTACTTTAGAAGTGTAAACGGCACTGTAAATCCTCTAGTAAAGCAAGCAAGGATATTTTTGCAAGACGACTTCCTTTTAGACAAAAGACACATACATTTGACAATCTACTTTGTAACACACAGTTATTACGAAAAATACAAGGACGCTAAGAATATGTTTAAATCGATAAGTCCTCCTTTAGAAAAGGTTCTTTTCAAAGGTAGGCAATACTTTTTGCGTTCTTGTAATAACAGTGGCTTTAGTGCCTACTCAGTAAACCTCACCTGGAACAACCCGTATTAATCAGACCTGCTTCATATCTGTCAATGTTTTAATATCGAATGATTATAGAACTTCCTTCCATCTGAAATTTATAAGTATCTAATTTTTTGTTGGAAATGAAAACTCAATTTTAGGAAGTAAATCTCTAGAGTTTTGTAACGAATCTCCCTTTATCGAAGCCGTAATTCAAATTTATGGAGTTTGCAGGTAAAACGTGTTTCTTATGGTTCAGGTTTCATAAGTTCTTACGCGTTGCTTAAGTAGTTGAAAAGCAAAGTTTTACTTGCAAATTTATTACGTGTTGCATTCGTGGCATTCGTACGGCACTTCGGTCGTAAGCAGTTTTACGAAATAAATTACTAGCTCAAGTGCCAAAGTCACATACCGATCATTTACCCGCCCACACATAAAACCCAAGTAATGAACTTAATTGTAAGCATTAATTATACTAACGGTCCGTTACAATACACCTTTAATTATAATTTATCTACACATGTGTCTACCAGGAATTCCCCTTTAAAATAGGCTTAATTACGCTCACATTTGTAATTATCGAGCATAATCATACACACGTTTGCGTTATAAGAAGTTATAGTTTACTGGGTTGTTATTTTGTTTGATAAGATCAATAAAAAAGTTTGTTTTATATTCTGGGCTTGTTTTGGAGTCGTTTGCATGCTTCAGCAGCAAAAGTATAATTATTTGAATAGTTGAGGAAGGTGATGTAATAGTAATAAGCAAAAACCGCATGTGTAATTAAGCTAATTTGTATAGGTTGCATTTAAGGCCTTGCTCACATCTGCTCGTACAATCGAAATATATGTTTATATTATAGTTTGTAATATACAAGACAAAATCTTAATTGCACGTCATTATACGTTATAAAAGTAAACACAGATGTGTACAAGGACTAGCCATTATATCTTAAAAGTAATTTTGGCGAAATTTCGTGTATTCAACATTTAGCAACAAATATTTACAAAATAAGCTCCCAGTTCGTGTGTTTACTTATGCAATTCTGCGAATTCAACATCGATTTCATTCTTAAACGAGTCGGTCGGTCTTTGCAAGAACTCCCTCCAATTAATTTTGCAGGGTTCTTGTAGCATGCGCTGGTCGTCTAACTATGTTTATGGCGGAGAAGTAGCGAAGTTACATAATTATTATTTCATAGAACCCCTCAAATAACGCTTCGGGCATCCCTGGGGTAGTTATATGAAGGACCTTTGAGGGTCGTTCATGTAAAGTTCCTCTCTTGACCAGCCGGGAATTTTATTACGATTCTGCAAGTTTACACAATGAAAAGAAAATGTCGCATACGATTCGTTTTAAAATCGTAGGATGTTATTAGTTACAAGAGACATCGCTTGCGTTACATAAATGTATCAGTGAAGAACGATTTTCGTGGAATTCTCGAAAATATTTTACGATTTCAAATAAATCTTGTCGGCCGCTAATGACTGAAAACTACAAATAAATTCTTGAACTTTCTACGCGATGGCAAGTGTTACTCGACGCAAAAGAAACAAATACCGGGCCGACTGCCAAAATTCTATTATGTCAAAGGTGATTCGACTTCTCGCGAAACTATTTCACCTTTCTCACTGGGCGCTCAATCACTTAACTTCTCTGTCTGCGAAACATCTGCCACGTCTTCTTGTTTTATTTATGGAAGACGTACATGTGCGGAAAAACAAATAAATTGTTCCTGTAAATATTGCGGGCTTGTATTTATTATTGAATGTTTACGAAGTGATTTGTATTCTTTTCAGAATAACCTACATACATATTTTGACTCATATACTTACATGTGCACTTTTCTTCTTCTTTGAGTGAAGCAAATTTCATAAGTATTTTTTTTTTAATTGATATTATACAGGGTTTTACTAAACTTGATTATTTTAATTAATACCGCACATAGTATTTAAGAAAAAGGCAAAACGTAATACACACTATTAGCATCAATAGCACTGGCGACTCAAGTTGATTAGAAAGTGCCATGAACAGTCACAAATGATTGTAGATAAGAGAAGTTTCAAAATATTTTATTATTATTTTTTTATTTACAACAGAAATCTAATCTTCATGTTGTAATTGTATCTCATCTTCATGTTGTAATAGTAATAATATGGTATAATATTGAAATCTCTTGAAAATATTATTGGCAATTGATTGAATTTGAAAGAAAATATAAACCACTGAAGTTTTACTTATGTCTGTATTAAGGTATTAAAGCAAAAAAAATTCAAATCGTTAAAAACCACTCAAATGTTTACATTCAACTCTGCAAAAAAACTGCTACATTATAGCAAAAATAACAATAAAAAATAATATTTTTAAAGAAATTGCGCACTTGACTCGTATTCTCATAAAGTTTTCAATGCACCCCTTGTTTTCTCCTGCTTAGTATAATTCGGGGATTACTAAGCAAATTTTGCGAATAGATGTAGTAAATGCACTGGAATAATCAGAGGGAAAATATTATGATGTATGATCAATCAATTTTAAAGGGTAAGTAAGAGAATGATATTGAATATTTATTCATCTTCACCACAATGAGGAAAAAAGACAAATTTCACTTCAGGTAGTGACAACGTGCAAAGAAAATTGAAGTGAAAGTAATTGTTACAAAATGGCTACTCGAAGTCCTTGCACTTTTTGGCAGTGAATGCAAGTAGAAATGTATTCATATCATAAACCTCTTAACTTTAGCTACTTGTATCAAATCATTTCTTATGGTTACAAGTACAAACAGAAAAAGGATTAAAGTTATTGGGTTCAACATTATAAATTTATTTTAGTTTGCCATTTAAATAAATTTTATTTTATTTTCTCCACTACAGCAAGACCTCTCTAATCCGAACTAATAATTGTATTGACAGAAAATATCTATTTTCCTAATTCTAGCATTCTCAAAGTTCTTTATTTTCAAATTAAAAATTAAAAACCGACTAAAAGAACACTGTAGAACCCGCCTGTAAACTCTCAATAAGCTCAGTCTTTTTATTTGTCTTAAGTAGGTGTTGTTCGAATTATGACTTCGAATTTCCGCTGTTCGGATTACTGGAGGTTTGGATTAGAACTTGCTCGGATTAAAGAGGGTCATTGTATTGTAATATGTATCAAGACCAAGACTGCATAATCGAAGTAAATCTACATTTACATATTTTTCGAATTTTCTAAATTTCGGTCATCCAAAAGTGTTATACAACCAAGTGTACAAAAAACCTGATCTGCTTTCAGTTATCTTGTCTTTTCTAAAAAAAAAAAAATAATTTCGGAGTCACCTTCATTCTTGCACTTTTGTTTTTTATTTTACGAAAAAAAAAGATAATTTTGACGAACATCCAATTAATGAAACGCTTATTCTACTTAATCCTACATATTTGTATCCTATATTGTAAAGACTGTATTATACGGACAAATTTCTTATAACAAATCTGTTTACTTTAAAGAAACCTTACGCAAGTATTTGCACTAGAACAATACATTCAAAGAAAATTCTCTATACGTTTTTGGCAGAAATAATATTAGATTACTTTTATTTTACAGGGTGACTGACAATTGTTCCTCCAAAGAAAATCCACGATGTCCGAGAATATGGAAAAAATGTAAAACATTTCATTCTACTATAGTTTTCGAGAAGTAATTTACAAAAAATTAGCCCCGACGATGTGCCTGTGGTTAAAAAAGAGAGCAGCAAATGAACGAAATAAATGCCCTCTTGGAAGTTTCATGGTAGGCACAGCGGCGTCGTATCGATAGTGAACTTGACCTTCAAGTGGAATTTCACGTCAATCCGTATTTAAGTCAACGACAAAATATTTATTTGACAAATGCATGCAAATCACCTGAAGCAAACTATTCCATACATAAACATTTTCTGATAACCAGAATTTAAAACATTATAATCAGTAAATACAAATATCTTCGCAATCTGTTAATTATTTATAATTTTGTTTTGTGTGCGACGATTATAATTAACACAAATTTATTAAAAGTTTAATAAATTCAAGACGCGTTTGCAACTCCCTATCCTGTGTTTTTGGCGCACTGATTGTAAATTCTTTTCACTTTGAATAATTTGTTCGGCTTAGTTTAAAAGACTTTCTTAAACATTTTTCCCGTAATCTGTGATACCCATTCTCTTACGCGCTTTTTTGCGGAACAATTCAGTCACCCTTTACAGCGTGTTTCATTGAAGGTGCATCAAACTTGAGGGACATTATTTCAAACAAAATATCTTAATAAAAAATTTTAATCGGAGCAAGTTGAAATTTGCATAATTTGGAGTCAATGTTTTTTGAAATACTGGAGCGCGCGGAATTGTGAAACAAAACCGGCGATCTAAATTGCATTTATGAATGGCACACAGCTACAGGGGGGCAATAAATCCATAAACAGCGAAGAAATTTAGATTTTATTTTGCCCTTGACCGAAAGCTCGGTGTATTCAACTTTGCCACACGTCGAATGCAGCAGCGAAGTGAAATCGCGTGGATATTTAAACTTATTTAATTTAATAATAAATTACAAATGTGGGGCTATGCAAAAATATGCATTTAGGATCTATGTTAACGCACATTACAAATTGTTATTACAACAGAATTTGCCGAATAACATTATTATTGTTACAAGAAATGTTGAAAAATGCCTCCTTCTTGCTGTCACGCACAATATTCGTCGCTCCAGTGCACGCCACACATTATCTCACAGATTGCGTTCCCTGATGTGCGCAGCAGCTTCGAATATTCGCCCCTGTAATTCGTATTAAATGGAGAACAGAAAATAAACGACTAATTATTATTTTTATTGATTGCCAACAACCATGGCGTTTTAAATGTGTTTTGGCGAATCGATTGGGACGACATTCTAGAGGCAATTAACCAATAAACCGATTTCATTTCTCATTTAAAGTCCATCCTAAAAGTATGAGACTTTGCTTTCCCTTCGATTTTCTCTAAATTTATTCATTACAGAGAAAATTTTTCAAATAAACTTTTCTTTCTTTTCCCGATATCTACCCGCATACCAAGTTTGATGCATCTTCAATGAAACACCCAGTATAAGCAAACCGATGCACGCACAAAAATAACATCGTTGTTATATCCATTTCAATTCTACATCTAGAAAATCCCAGTGCATTTCACTTGCACTCGTTAAGAGCCACATGCAAGCTTTGCTTTTTCCTGCTCTGTGTATGTACCATCACAGGATAGGACAAAATAGGAACACGTATAAGAACACGGAAACTGAGAAAAAATAAAACTGAAATTACAAGAACAGCGCAATAAAGCATCCGGAGGGAAATAGGAAAGGGACGTCCGGAAAGAATGTGGACGAAAAAGAACCAACAAGAAGCAAAAATGTCATATGGAGAAATAGAGTCCTTAGGACAAGACAAGCAAATATGTACTCTATGTCCCAAAAGAAATTATTGGGAATTGTTTTGTCTTTACGGGATTTGGAACTTCCTTTAGCAAATGTTATCCTTTACATATTAAATACCTGTTCAATTTTTATATTCTTTCATTTATTCGGGTCTCCTTTACTACCTCTTGTTTTTGGTAAACTATTACCTAGAGTCAGAGTGCACAGATTAATTTTAGCAATTGAAGCCAACTATTAACATACTGTATGATCGAGAAAATGTCTTGAAATTTGCTTGAAAATAAATTATGTTAAGATCATTTTTATTGTTATTGTTTTTGATCGTCATTCATTTCTAAAAGTTCGAGGTAATAGCCCTTCTGCAATTTATTATTACAATTGTAAAGTAATTTTCAACAATGGATAAACAAATTGTTTTATATAAACTTAAAATATGGCGAAGTGACTACATCATAATACAACGAAGCTAAGCTATGCCTTACTATTCCCGCTTTCAATACTTCCTTTCTTTTTCTTGAATTTTGAAGAACTACAGAGTTACATAAATAAGATTTTGATAAGGTAATATGTTCTTATCAATATGTTAATGTATTGTTTTTACGTTTGTGTCATATTAATTTTGTAAGAAGTTAATTTGTTAAGACTCGGATTGCAATTCGTAGAATGTATTCAATCGAGTTTATGTAAATTGAACGGATTATTAAACAGTAGAAGTAAGTACAGAACATGAACCGAATAACGAAACATTTATCTTGGGGTCGTTTATCCTGCGCGGAAAACAAATACGTGCTTATTTAATCTTAGTGGAAGGGAAGCGGTAACGGGGTGCAGTCGCATCGGTCGTTAGGGAAGTCTGTCAAGTGTTGTCAAGTCTTGTAACGTCGCGACGCCCAGGAAACTGCAACATGTGGTTTGCTAAAACTTACGACAACTCAACCTAAATCTCCTCTTTCGTCTTCCTAATCTGACGAATTGTGAACTGTACTTGCTTCCAGCCGCATTAGTTTAGTGAGGTGTTCTTCGTCTAGACTTGTAAATGTATTCAAATCTTAGTGTTATTACTTAAGCACTTGCCTTTATTTATATTACCCGAAATAATATTTGTTCTGTATTATGTATATTGTTACGCGCGGGAAGATTGGCATAATTTGCCCTATATTTCCTCTGCTTGTTCATATTCATCATCCTTAATAAGTACGTTAATTAATTCTGTAATGTTAAATAAACCTTTTAAAAGATTACATAGATGTGCTTTGCACCTGCAGAATATCAGCCCATTCGTATTATGTGTCAGAAACTGTAAATCGTCAACATAACAACTGTCAACTGCGACCTCATGCTGTACAAACCTCCTTACTTAACATACCATAGTGGACACCGTAGGACGTACGGTCATGTTTATGTATGTCATCATTGAACTAATTAGCGCATTAAAATGCCTACGTAAATGTCTGACCGGTAAATTATGGAATTAAGTACACAATTACCGTACTTTACATGACTAATTTACTGCTTCTTTACTTGTAATTGATCCGATTATTTAAAATTTAATCTCGTCTGTTGTGACTCGCACTCAAGAATCGCTCGTGAACTTTCCTTATGGTTTTAGTGTCACATAATAAACATAAATTCAGAGAATTTATTAAATATTCTGCTTTTACTTGAGCTGTAAAAACAAGACAAATTTCAATGTAGAATTTGATTAGGTTTGAACATTTAATTCCACACATCTGTTATTTTAACTCAGTTACGAACAACCTCGCCGCTTTATAGTTGTCAGCAGTTTAACAAGTTGATAACTGCTAACTTCTATTATGCCCTAGTGTATACTATATGCAATAAAATAATACGTATTAGGGATTAACCCCCGGGAGACAGCTTAAAGGGAATGTTATAATACATGGTGTAATTACTCTCAAACTGTACGTACATTAAGAAAGTAACGGGCTTTGATATTTGGATCAATTCGCTTTTAGAATAATAAACATGAAACTATTTTAAACTAGTTTGCTGGTTTTATTACGTTAAAGTTCCCCATAGGAATAATATTTTAATTGTGCAATAAAAGGCATTGTATACAAAGCATGAAAATAGGGAGTTTGAAATCAAAGGTCTTCGGGGGGGAAAACTTAAATCGCTTCTCTTTTCGCCTTACTCACCACTTGATGCTGCAGCATAATTAGAACCTTCGTTCGGCTTTGATGTGGTGTTCGATCGAAAACTTAAAACTTCATTTGGTGCTTAAACTGAAAGGGTTGAAGTTTAAGTTTCATGCAACTTACTTTTCAGGATTCCGTTTTATATTAACACGTTTCGCGAACTTCGGCGCGCTAAGAACGAACTCTTATAACTCTTTTAAAATTTTTTGTAATCGGCCGGCTTGTTTCAAAGAATTTCGAATACTCTTACAATAAACATTAAATTTAAATGAAAATTATTCTAATTGTTATTTTATATAATAATAGAACATAGTAATTTGCAAATGTGTCATACGTGTTACGTTATTTTTGGTTTGCAATAGAGAATCACAATATTTTTTTTGGATGGCTTCGGAGTTTACCACAACATAATTATGCCCGGAATAAAAGTGTTTAGGTGTCATTTTTATACGCCCTAGCGAAAATCTTAAGCTATTAATAACTTCGAGCACATTCGCGTCATGCTCTCATTGGGATTAAAGGTATAAATTGCTGACAAGTTACTGCTTTTTGTGAGTTAAACTTCATCCATCAAAGAGTACTTTAATACGATGTCAAATTTTTCACTTTCGCCGTAATTTTCTACCACATTAGTTCTTATTATAAAAATCTAAGGAAATGATCCAAGTCAACTCAATTTAAATGATATTTAAGTTCTCTTAAAACTAAAATTATTCAATTCGACTTAATTTAAATTCAAAATTATTTAAAATTTCTATTTTGAGTGGCTTATAAAAATAAGAAGCGGCCATAAATTCAACATTTTTAAAGCTCGTCCACAATGGATTAAACTAAATTGAAAATCCCACACTCGGCCGCTTCAAGTGTATAATTACTTCGCGTTCTCCATAAAGTATTGTCGTTGGCGGTGAAAATTAAATTGAAATTAAAACAAAATTGCCGGGCTCCATAGATCACAGCGCAAAAATGTTTCACACTACAATAGCTCTGACTCATCTTGTCACGATGTGCACTGCACTTATATAACATGATTCAGCATTCCGGGCGTTGGTCCATTCCACTTAAAAAAATTGTCAAGCATACAGAGTGCATCTTAAAAAGCTTTTGGAAAAGCTGTCCTCGAAATCTCATAGTGCTAATTTGGTTCCAGGCAATTATTGTTTGTTTTTAGAATAGAAATCGAACTCATAATATGATTTACCGTAAAGATATAGAAATTCAAATAAAAATTCTAAAACTACAGGAAGACTATAATTACATTTCATGTAATTGGATTTATGATGTTTCGTGAATAATATGATGTGATCTCTATGACTGTTTGTCAAATGTAAATGGAGAATGTAAATAGAGTTTCGTAAAATACTATTTTACAAAGAGCGTCTCCTGTGACTGCCGTATCCACACAGTTAATAAACCGAGAATATTAGCAGCAAACTGAAAAGTTCTAGTTTTATTGAAATTAACAGCCGGATCGTAACTTTTTATTTTTATGAATTCTATTGTTTACAGTTTTGCATTGTAAAATTTTTAATATCGGGGCGGCGAGCGACGCGTTTTATTTCCATGCGGCGCTTAATTTTCTTCATTACGGAAGACGTCGTCGACGTCGTGATGTTCCACGTAATTCTTTTTGTTTTCATCTGGTTGCGGCTAATTTGTTTGCGGAAATATTAAGTTAGATTAGTTCCGTAGTTTTGCAAAACTGAAATTTGCGTCGCGTCCTCATCACGTATTCAGACGACGCCGCCACCCGGTATTGTAACAAAACTCATCAAATTTGAAGCGCGTTGACAATGTGGATTATATTCAACCTGTGTGAGGTTGATAATCTCATCTTAAGGATACGGAAATTCTCTCAGAACTTTGATCATCTTGTGAATTATGATGATGATACACCTATGAACGGAATACTAAATTCTGCGAGAAACAGAATTTACGATTTCGTTTGTTTGCATGTTCGTATAAATAGAATTAAATTAGCTTTGCTTCGTAAAACAAAATACGTCAAATATGTTTAAACACCTCTAATATAATATGTATACTATATTCATTTTAGTAAATAATTTATATTTCACATTTTTCCTCTCCTGTGATTAGTTTAGCGAGTATTTTGTAAGCGATCACATAATAGTAACGAGTACTGATAAACGAATAAAAACAAGAAATGTTTATGTTTTAAAGTAGTCATCTCCATCATCATTTTCAAATTTAGATATTCCATCATTTGAAACCTTCCCACGTGAGTTTCCTTGTTAACCCACCTTTTCTTTTTTGGAAATCACCAATTGATCTATCATATTATTGTGAAATTGAGATAGTAATGGGTTTCTTATTTATATGATTTTGTTTTCGTTCGTACTCACATGCGCCCAAGAACTCGATCGTTTATAATTATTAAGGGCCGGTTTTTGAAAAGATTTAAGCCAGGATTAAGTGAAAGCCTAAGTTAGAATGTGACATACACTATGACATACAGCATACCTTATGTCATGTTCTAAGTTTCTGCTTAAATTAATCCCGGTTTAAACCTCAAAAAACCGGCTTTGAGGCCCGGTTTCTCAGTTGCAGTTACTTTCATCTCCTGTTCATTCCCATAGTAGGTACTAATTATAAAAACAAGTGTTCCTATGGAAATAAACTCAAGATTAAAGTTAAACTATGACTGAGAAACCGGACCTAAGAGATATATATTTATTCTCTTGCTTACGTGTCAAATATTTCTTATTAATGTGATCTTGTTCTCCCTCGTACTCACATGCGCCCAAGAACTCAATCGTTTAAAATTAATATTAGATATTTGTGTGTTTTGGTTGATTTTTTCTCCTTTTTATTTAATTAAAGAATCAAAATTAGAATGATTACAATTAGTAGAAAAATCAAAACGAAAGTGGATTGATGGTTTAAGGATTAATGCCTAATTACGAATTAATTCAGATTGCCCGTCCTTGAAGTCAAAGCGAGAATGAAATAAGAACACTGAAAAATTTGGCGGCCAACGTGGGGCTCGAACTCACAGCTCTGAGATGAAGGTGGGGTTGCATACAAGATTTAAGCCAGTATTAAATTTAAGCTTAAATTGGAATTTGACACAGCAAGCTGTGTGTCAAATTTAGCTTATATTTAATTCTGGCTTAAATACTTTATGCAACCCAGCTTAAGAGCCTCATGCTCTACCGACTGAGCTAGTTGGGCTATAGCTGAATGTACGGGTTGCCTGCAGTTCTTCTCTATGTACACTTTTCTAGATACCCGCACAGTTCTTAACAGTTCGCTTGCTTATGGAATTCGTTAAGCAACGTGACCTGCTCGTTTGGGATGTGAATTTCTACAGCTTCATTGTTCATTCTTGTTTGCTCTACTTGCTCTACCGTCTGAGCTAGCGGGCCTGTGATAGGATGTGCGGGTCCTCTGCAGCTCTTCTCTAAACACTTGCACAATTCATAACAGTTTGCTTGCTTGTGAAATTCATTAACCCACGCGACCTCCTCGTCTGGAATGTGAATTTCTACTGATTCGTTGTTTACTCTGTAAACGAGAATAGATTTTATAATTATATGGTAGGTGTAAAACGTATCCTTTGCTGACTATGTTGTAGTTGCTTTATGGTGGTTTGTGGCCCCAAATGTGTTGGAATGTTGCAACGAATCCTCTGGGTAACCAGGAGAAGTGTGTTTTGGTGGAGTAATGGTGTTTGAATGATGAAAAAAATTTTTTTTTGTTGTATATTTCCTATGATTTGTGAAAATTTGACTTTAGACCCTCAATACCACACAAAATGTTCTGCTTCCAAGTATAGGTTTCCATTTCGTAACCTTTTCGTCCGTCATTTTTGTTTGGTAGTTTACCTAAGTCCATCATATTGATGCAATACCTGATTGTTATATCGTCGCGATTTATCTTCCAAATGGAACCTAAACTTTTTCAGCCGTTAGATTTCCAGATCGTTAAACGAAATTTAGATTTTAGGAAAGGTCTTAGCTTACCGAATTCTTCTCAGCCCCCTTAAGTTTAATGAAGTTTTTGGTTCATTTATTTGTTTCCTGCTTTCTCTCTTGCATAATCGTCAGGATCCGAACCTTGTAAACTGTAGTTTCCAAGAGAGAAGGAGGAGCAATTTCAATTTCCCAAATGCTTTCGATTACAGCTTGTTTATTTTTTAAGTTAAAAGCAAAATCACAACTCGTCTCGGTAACTCCAATGTATTTACAAATATTGGTTGTATTTTTGTTAAAATAGATAATATTATCCGTAAAATTAACTCAATTGGCGACTATAATAACTTTATAAGTAAGTTGAATTAATTAATTGTAACAGTAAGCGCACCTGATCTGAGCACTATCTTGTACACGATATATGCTTTTCCCTGCGAAATTTAAAAAAAATTTAAAAAATTCTGTTTTGTTTTGGCTCGTTGTTTATCATATCAATTTAATCTTAAAACTTCGAAGGGAGATATTTTATGAATGCATAGTTTTTGTCTTATTTGAATTACTACACTATACTTACTTTATATTATGCAACATTAAGTCCTTGGCATGAACAGAGGTGTTATAAAATTAGTTTGTATTAATATTAGATCATTGGTAGGTAAGGTTCTCGAATTAACTAATTTTTTGTATAATGAAAGCATTGATGTTTTAATTATTACAGAGACGTGGCTTAATCGAAATATCACGGATGACTTATTAAATATAATTTGTTATAAATTTTTGAGAAAAGATAGAAACACTCGTGGTGGTGGTGTTGGTATTTATTTTAAAGATTGTTTTAAATTTTCTATTATTGACACTAGTGATGTTATTGAGCAAATGTGGATATCCCTTCAATTGTATAACAATAATAATAGGTTCGTAGTTGGTGCTGTTTACAAAGCTCCTCAAGTGAATTATAAATTTTTTCTGGATGAATTGGAAAACTCCCTTGCCATTACCCTTCCCCACTCAGAAATCATATTTTGTGGAGGTGACTTCAATATAGATTTGTTAAAAGTAAATAACGTATCTGCTCAATACTTTCTGGAATTTATGGAATCGGTCAATTTCAAACAACTAATTAACCAGCCTACACGTCTCACTCCTAACTCAGCCACATTACTAGACCTATTATTAGCTACCGATAATACAGACATTTTAGAAATAGGTGTTAAAGAATGTGATTTTTCTGACCATGATTTTATCTTTTGCACTTTTCCGTTGGCTAGATGTCCAGACGTATCTGTAAATCGAACTTATCGCGATTACAATAATATAAACTTGGAACTTTTTACGCAGGATTTAAATTGTATACCTTTTCAACGTATATTCTTTATTGATAATGTCAATGACAAAATCTCTTTTTTTAATTCTAGTATTTTAAACCTGTTTAATAGGCATTCTCCTTTAATTACTCGTCGCTTTACTAAGAAATTTATCCCTTGGTTAAATTCTAATTTAAAATTGCTTATGCGTCTTAGAGATAAGGCTAAAGCAAAATTCCGCTTATCAAGGCTAACACAGGACTGGAAATATTATAAATCATTGAGAAATCTAACCTCGACCACCTTTAGATTAGAAAAAAAGGCATATTTTGAATATATTTCACGTACTCAGAATTCTAAAAGACTATGGAAAAGCCTAAATCACCTAGGTATAAATAGTAAACACTCTGCTTCTTTGCCTGCACATTTCGATGATCCCAACAAACTTAATGATTTTTTCATTAATACTTTGCCCACTCCAAATAGTTCACAACGCTTAATATCTTTTTATGAAAATAACCAACTGAATGATAAATTTGTTCTTCAAACAGTAGGTATTAACTCAGTTCGCATGCTTTTAAATCGTTTTAAATCCACAGCGAGTGGCATTGATGGTATCAGTATAATTATGATTAAGATGTGTTGTCCAACGATACTCCCATACCTCACACATATTTTTAACTCTTGCATTCTTGAATGCACAGTGCCTGAATGTTGGAAACACGCACTTGTTAGACCACTGCCTAAAGTTAAGAACCCCGAAGTTATGAAAGATCTGCGTCCAATAAGCCTGCTTCCTGTCTTGAGAAAGTGTAATTGTTGGTAATCTTATATCCACTCCCCTTGTGATTTCCCAAGGAGTACCACAAGGTTCTCTTTTGGGTCCCTTGTTATTCAGTTTATATACTTTCAGACTTCTATTTAGTATCAACCATTGCTCGGCTCATATGTATGCAGATGATACGCAGCTATATTTTTCTTTCAACCCAGCGGATTGGCATGATGCAATGTTAAAAGTGAATGCGGACTTGAAAGCCTTGTATTTGACATCTGCTGATTATTCATTAAATATTAATCCATCCAAATCTCACGTTTTATTACTTGGAAAAAGAAAGTGCTGTGCTAACCTTGCTAATGTCGTTAATATTCAAATTAATGGTACAAAAATTCCTTATACTAATAAAGCTAAAAATCTGGGATTATTAATGGACAATAGTTTTAGGTACCGTGACCAAATTTCGAAATATATTTGTAACTCCTATCTGCAACTTAAAAAATTATATCCCTTTAGGAACCTTCTAAGTATTGGTATTAAGAAACAACTATGTGAAGCCTTTGTACTCTCACATTTTATTTACTGTACCTCTATTTATCATCATGCACTGGATTCACTTACAATTAAAAGAATACAAAAAATACAAAATTCGTGTTTGAGATTTATTTACGGAATCAGAAAATATGACCACATTTCGTACAAACTGAATGTTGCAAAGTGGCTCAATATGGAAAATAGAAGAGAATTACAAACTATGTGTTTGTTTCATAAGATCATGTTATTTAAGACACCAGCATATTTGTACAATAAAATTCGCTATAGGTCTGATGTGCATAATATAACGACTAGATTTCGAGGACTAATTTCTCCACCGCTGCATAAAACCGCGATATTTGAAAGGTCTTTTTCCTTTGCTGTTTATGCTAAATATAACAAACTACCATTACACTTTAAAGTTTTGGACTTGATCCCCTTCACAATCCGGTTGAAACGTCTTCTAAGATCAAATCAAGGAATTTAATACTCTGTTTATTTATTAATCATATACTCTGTTTATTTATTAATTATTAATTATTTATTTAAATCTCTCCCTTCGCTAGTCTGTTCACTCTGCGGGCACAATTTGCTTGAATTTTATTTTTGTTATATCTTTGATGTCATTTGCATTACTTTAGTTAGTTTGGGTTTCTAATTTTTAGGCATTTTCTCGATTTATTTAATCTTATTATTCTCATGGTTAAGTTTAAAAGCAGAAAAGCTAAGGCTGATCTGAACTTCGCCTTGTGATTGTGCTGATCTTTATTATTATTTAGTTAAACGCAATTCCCGTTATTTGTTATGATTATTCTTCTGTAATATATTGTATATGATCTAATTTTGTTGCACAATAAAGACATTTATTATTATTATTATTATTATTATCAGGTTCATTTAGCCATTATTCTATTTTCTCTCTTGAGTTGTAGGTTTTACTGTAAGTCAGTAAAGTATAAGGTGACTGTTAGTAAACTTGACAAAATGAAACCACTAAACGAAGTATTTGCGTTCCTGCCGCGAACGTCGTCCATATTGCGCGCAATATTCCTTTGTGTTCGTCGAAAAACTGACTCCCTTTGGTTCGCGGCGAAAGACTCACGCGCTGCTTGAGAATAGTTGGTAAATACCGTACACACTTGGTGAATTGTTAATTTCATGTTCAATTACACGTTCGACGCGAGCATCTGTACACAGCTTAGTAGTAGCGATGTTTAAAATAGCTGCACAAACTTACAGTTGTAAGTTTGCATGAATCTAAATTGCCTAGCCTAATAAATAAAAAAAATTGTCAGCATTGAATTTCAATAGTTTCCTATTTTCTGAGAAAACGATTTGTTTAAGCGATTCCTTGGACATGTAATCGTCTTGTCGTTATCTTGATAATTATTGATTAATAATTTTTCCTACATCAATTTCTAGTAATCCTGCCTGAGCTTATGAGATTTCCAAACAACCCCAGCAATTTATATTTTCTCGTATTCTGTGTCATTCGCGTATGCGATTTGTTAAAAAATTTTATATCTCATAAAAAAACATTTCTGTTTCCAGTTGTTAAACATTAATAAAATGAATTGAGATGTATGACAATCGGATAGGCAATAAAAAACTCTTACAGTCCTATTAAACTGCGGTATTTATAAAACGTGTCTTCATATTTCATACGCAGTGCCGGAGCTTGGGCTAGTTTATCAAATAATTATAAACTATATAGAAGAATTTTTCTAACATTTTTCCTATATCCCCAGACATCTTTTAGTGGTTCCATCTTGTTGGGTTAAGTAACAGTCACCTTGTATGTATATTCTTTTGCTTTATTGCAGTTCCTTTTCTATATTTCTTATTTTTAGCTTTCCTTTCAAATTTACCATATTTTTTCTCGCAGATATTTCAACACCATTCACTACTTCTTTTTTGCACCCGTTTTTCCCCAGAAATTTTTTAGTTTCTCTTTTTGTCTAAACAGTTAATGAAAGAAACGTACACTCTTGTTCAGGCTAGAGGACCTAAATGTAAACAGCAATGGGTTTTTGTATCTTATTTTCATCAATCAAGTATTTCCAGGTTTATGACTATATTTTATTTTCCAAAACATTTTAAATGATTCATTTCTCATCAGAGTACCGGATTTAAACAAAAAAAAAAAGAAAATTCAAAGAACTTGTAAAGACTGGGTTTAATTAAACAGGTCTTTATAATTTGCGATATAATAACGCAAGGCTCGGTTCGGTGGCTGGAGAAAACAGTTTAAGAAATTCAAATGTTTCCCGTGGAAAACAAAGTTTTAATTCCAATTATCAAGTGACGCATTTAAGCGTTCCCGAAAGTATGGCTTTCTAAATAAAATGAAATATACGCGCTCGGTTAAGTAACAGATTAATTTCGTTGACATTTCTGAAGAAACAGCGGCGTGCGCTTAAGCAACCTACTTTCTCTGAAAATCGTTAAAGAGGGCTTTGTTACCGTGTTAGCTGTCATCATGTCGGTACTTGATATTAAATCTTAAGCACCACAACGCCGTAAAAGCGAATGAGACGGAGTTTACGGCGATTGGTTCATTGTTTGAATAGTTCATAAAATCATACATCGGCTTTGAATGTCGTGCCCTTTAATGTCACCCTTATAAATTGAGTAGTTGTGAAAATTTTCAAACATAGAATTAATGTTTATGGAGGTTTTATGGCGAACATAACGAGCTTTCAGTTACATAAAATTTATTTCATGTAATTTTAAATTAGGAAATTTTTGAAGTAAATTCAAACACAACATAGTGGTGGTCTTTCTGGAAGAGCTCCAAAAATTAATAACGAATGAATTAAGTATAATGAAAGTGAAGTAGGCATCTAAGAAAATAGAAAGAGAAAGGAATGAGAAAAACGCAGAGTAAGTAAGTAAAAAGTTGAAAGAAAAATAAAATACATAAAAAAAGTTGTAGAACTAAAAAAAGAGGGAAAACGAAAGGTTGCAACCAAAGTTGAATTGGCGACATAAGGCCACATAAAACAATTGAATTGAGAAAAAACCCAATAGACGAGGTAGATTAAAGAAATAGCACAGAAACGTGAATCTCTCATACATGCTGACAAGGACGCTGTAGAAATTGGGCAAACAAATCGAAGTATGGAAATAAAAAGTAGGAAAAGCAAAAAGGGGGGAGACTGAAGTTAAATTAGTGACAGAAAATAGTTCCAATGGGAAAAGAAAGGAAAAACTAGTCCAAAAAATAAGGGAATTAAAGAGAAATGAGAAGTAGCCAAAAGCAGCGATAAAAATGAATCTCTTTGCACACGCCTTCAAGAACACCGTAGTAGGCAAGAGGATATAGAAAATGAAATGGAAATGCAAACAAGAAACGCTCCAATAGCGAGAAGTTAGGGAAATCTAAAGGTGAGGAGTCCTAATCTGTATACACATATTGACAAGGACGCCATGGTAGGCGAGAGGCTGCTGAAAATGGAAGGGAAAGGCAATCAAACAGATTCAGCAAGTAGAAAGGTAAAACAAGTGGAAAAAACGAGGTTAAATTGAACAAATAAGGTAGAAAACTGAATGAAATGGCCTCCGTCTTCTTCAAGACATTTTCTCACTCTTCTGCGACATCCATTAATAACATTTTGCAAAATGCGTGGAGAACTGTTTATTTCAAGCAAATAGCAGTTAGAAGAGAGCTAAAATGAGGCGTCAATTGATCACGTAAGGTAGAAAACAACAAAGAAAGAGAAGAATTGGTAAAAGAGATGAGATAAACAGTTGTAAAGCACCGAATTTGGTTGCAGAAATTAGTTAAAGAGAAAAAAATGGTTCAAGAGATGAAAGACATAAAGAGAAATGAGTCAGAAGCCGGAAAGCAGCGAAAGAAACAAATCTCTTTACGCAATCAACGAGAACGCCGTAAGGTTGCAAAAAATGGAGCAGTTCCACTTCCATCTTAAGGTGAAATAAGAAATTTCTTCATGGTATCTAGAAATGGAACTAAAATAAGTAATAATGTCATCAAAGTTCATTATCAACTAAGAAATAAAGATGATGCATTTTCGATAGTTTTGTAATTTTACAGCGGTTCTCTTGATTAAACTGAAGTTACAAAACACGATATAACATTTCTTTAAGGCATTAGTTTAAAGATACCAATAAAGTAAGCCTTTCTGTAGTGCTCTAGATTAACATTAGGAAAAACGTTCAATAAATAGAAACAGTCCCTTAGAGAAATCTTGAAAACTGCTATTTTATTTCCACGACTGAAACCAAATTTACAAGGAAATCGATATACATAAAATACAATGTTGACATTTGATATATCAACTGTTCGATCATTCATAATTCATTTACCTTAATTAATATCATCTTTGGTCTTCTCCTTTGTTTTGATTCTATTCTCTGAAATTAATTTTTGGTTTATTATAACATATGAAGGGTACACGGGAAAAACGATCCAAGTTACATTTCAAACAAATCGAGATAAATGAAATTTAAAATTTAAAATGCTACTAGTTATACATTTGGAAATATTGAAAAACACGTTTTCGATAGCAATATTATTTAATATATTAGGGTTCAATTAGAAATGCGAATCTAAACAAATCCACTGTTTTTAACTATAAAAAAAAATAATAATAATGAATGTAAAACATTCCATGGGAAAATGAAGTAAGTCCTTCATACCTCCTACAACAAAAAACGTGCGTATCAGTTGAGGAATTGATTTTAAAAGTATAACTTACATCAAACTCATCATCGCTTTAATTGCCAGTAACATTAACAAAAGATAAATCTTTCTAATAAGACTGGAACTCCAGTGACAGGAATGCTTTCAGTTCCTGGAGCTGGTCGTATTTCTTTTTTGGCAGAGGTTTAAGTTCGAGTAGAATGGTTTTGGACTAATATTGGCATTCTAGTAACTAGCTTTAGCCTTCAGGCAAAATGCGTGTGATGTTTCCCTGATTACTACAGTACGTGAATACTTCTTCGTGAACTCCAGCTCTTCAACTGGTCTCGTAGCAAGTGGGCAAGTTTTCCGGTAGTAATTCCGTAAAAAATCTGTCCAAGCGTAAAAAACCTTCTGCTCACACTCTACAATATCGAAAGGCATGGGTCTGGCCCTTGATGCCCGAAATACTTCGTTCCATTGCACGTGAACTTCAACTTTAAATTGATTGATGAGACCGAAATCTTTATCACATTCGAGATATGAATGATCACGTGAATAGATTCCAATTTCTGCGTTGCATGGATCATGTAATACAAAAATCTGACAAGCGTGTAATTCTATTTTGCCCCGCACACGAGTCGCAAAATATACGGAGATGTTTCACTCATGGGTCCAGGATCTCGCAGCAGAAATGATATAAAAAAGACATGATTTCATCAGCTCCCTTCTTTGTTCTATAACAATGACTGTTCGTGCATAAGACGTGGATATTAAAGCTGAAAAAAGTGAGTTGCCTTTTATAGTAAACATCATTTGTAGTGACATTCGGTGTTGGCAAGTTTTTCGAGAAATCCATAGTAATAGCTTCCAACTCGTGGGACTTTCTAGATAGCTTCCTTGCTTTTCGTTTTCCGTCATAGAATGCTTGCGCCTTTAGTTTGTGAAGTTTGTCTCCTCTTTCGAGTTCTTTCAACTTTCTTTTCAGTTGGCATGCCTCTCCCCGTCGGATGCATTAAGCTACCTTAACTGATTCTGTAATGACTCATTTTTTACTTTGGGATTTTGCAGGGGAAGAGAATAATTTACAATTAATAATTTGGATTAAGTTTTCCCAAGCTGCAGCTACTGCAGGTGTCGAACTTAGGATAGCCAAAACCAATGCTAAAGTCTTTGAGGAAGATGTTTCTGTACGTCTCATAGCTCACTTTGGGACTGTTTTGTTCTAGCTACATTTTGTGCATCTGTTTCACATTTAATGTTTCTGGAAGGTATACTCGCCTCGTATCTTTTAAACTGTAGTGAGACTTTCGACCTTTGAAACTTTTAATGTGGTCCTGTACGCGGTTTACAGTTTCATTCAATAACTTATGAGGCCTATTTTGATGGTGCCCTCTTCGATCATTGAAGGAATATCCTGCATCCTTCAGATAACTTTTCAGCGTGTTGCCTGTTAGTAATCCCATGCAGGCTGATGAATGCCTTTTGACAAACTTCCAATTCTTTGATTGCGCCTCTACCATGAGGTAATCTGACTTTGAGGGTAAAAGAGTTGTCTCGTATTTTGGCCTCATTTTCCTGACGTCTAGGTCGCCTGTGTTACACATCGCGAATGCTTATAAGGTCGCATAGATAACTGTTTTGTTCGTTTCTATCCTTCATATCCTTCGAGATCGCGAAAAGAATACGTTTCTGTTTATCTCTTATACGTTCAAAACAATGGAACGAATCACCAGTTTCAAATGTATGATTCTTCATTTTCTTTATAGCATCTTTAATGCGTCCGAAAGATTTCCTTTTAAGAGATAAGCTAATCATCGGCTGGTTCGCATCGCTATTACTATCATTCTCGCTTGAACTCGTTTTTCCAGAGCGCAGAAACGACACCCTACTCACTCACTGCCTACTGAAACTAAAACCTGAATCATCGAAATGAAGACGGTATTAAGATAATATAGTGATACGCGGCAAAAGGCTAGTAGTTGATTGGATGCAGGAAAACACACCACAAATTAGCATTAAATTTCATTGGGTGTGTGGATCGTTATTCCATACAAACGCATGAACTTGGATCGCTCTTCCAAAGTTTAGGGATTATTTGAGTAGCATGTACACTTACACCTATTTTTAGTGCATTCAACCTATCTCACGTGAAATAGCACCACGAAAACTATAAGATGGTACGTCTAACTCATTTTTGACCCTGGTGTGACTTGGATCGTTTTTCCCATGTACCCTTCATATGCTAAATATTTTGATACTTAATGCTTCACTAGTTCTGTTATACGCATGTTTCTATAGTATGATACTTCACTCTTTTGGCTTAACTTTCCCTTTGGTTGCCTCCAAAACTTTCTTAGAAAGTCTCTCTTCCAAATTCAAACTATTGTAGCTTTGAACTTCCATTATTGATTTTAAAACTCTTAGTTTCAATTTTATAATATTTATTTATCTGAGATAGTGTTTAACTTAAGAATACTTGTAACTCTTCTTTTTCTAGTAAGTATTCTTCCTAAGTTTAGTCCATAAAACCTGTAGATTTTTTCTTTATCAAGAAAGTATTTATGTGAAAAATTTACAAACAAATTCACGAGCAGATTTACCTGTGTGTAACTTGCTTGAGGCACCATCTCAACTTACTCTTAAAGCAGTGGGTAGCACTTGCTCTATTTATCTTTGCGCTTCCGTGCCGATCCCGCTGCGATTGTTTTGATTTACGTGATCGGAGATTAGATCCCGGATAACGTTGCTTCATGGACAACTTGATGTTTGCAATTGGAGAAATCCGTAGATATTGGATTGAATTTCGAGATTATGTTTCGCCTGCGACATTAAGAATACGTATCCGGGAATTTATTATATCGGGGAACGCGAATTATTCGTAAAATGAATCGCCGTCATATATTAAGGATGTTCGTTCGGAAATTGACGGGAACTATTTGGGCGATGCTAATTTACAGCCAGGACTGGTGTAAATAACTGCGTCCTTAATGATGAAACAGGAAGAGGCACCGGGTCTCGTTTATAACAGCGCGATGCTGTACTGAAATCATGTACAATGCAAACACTAACGCTGGCTAAACTAGTTTTTAATTGGATTTGTGTTGCAAGAGACTGCTAAAGAGGTTCATTTTGCTTTGCACCTGTCTGTTAGAGCGAATTTGAATTGCGCTCTGGAAAATTATTTGAAGCTAAAGAAAATCTAATATAGTTTAAATGCAATTGTAAAGAAAACTGTTTGCTACTGGTAGGTAAATGAATTCTAAGCAACATAAAAATGTATCTCTGGTAATTTGGTGAAACGTTTATTATTTTTTTTTGTTTATTTAAGGATACTAGAAAAAAATTTTCTTGTGATTATAGAGTGATAAATGTATCTTCTTGTTTTAGATGAGAAAGAACAGAAAAAGAATAAGTTCCTGTTGGAGTGAAATAAATGTGGAAAATTCCTTGTAAGTAAAAGGCACGTAGCAAAAAGGAAAATTTGAAGTGGAGAAGTCAACAATACAAATGAGTTTCTGGCATCTTTTAATGAAAGTTATTTCGCCAGCGTCTTCGCAAAATAGTTAATGATTAAGACAATTCAAATTAACAGCTCCGAAAGTTCGAATACATAGGCATTGTTTCAGCCGTTAGCGTTCACATTCTTGCGAACAATTTTCACCGTCATTGAATTAATTGCGCGGGATTTTCTGAGCCCGCCGATAACAGGTCTCGAAATTAATTTAATTGCGTTCGGTAGCTGCAGAATCGCGAGATAAACAATCGGAATATACATTTAATTGATTTACAATGAGACTTGGAACACTAGTATGCGACAGTTGTCACTTGATAAAACGGCTTGTCGCTGCAGCTCGTAATGAGATATAAGGATGGTTTGAAATATTGCTCTCGCAGTTAATTAAATAAATTTATTTTCCTGCCACAATCGTTTTAATTTACTGCCTTAGTCACAGCGCAAGGAGATTAAAATCGATAGTGTTTCGCAAATACACTACATATTTACGTCCTACCTTAAACTTCCTCGTTGCAGTTAATTAAGTTTTATTGAAATATGACTGCAATACATTTGATCAAAAACTTGCACTCCAAGTATTTAACGATAATTGCCAACAAATTAAAAATTTGTTGGCAATTTAAAATCAGTTTATATTAAAAATTACAGGATGTAACTTTTTCATCCTTTCTAATGTAATGTAAGTAAAACATTTCGCTTCCTATCAGAAAAATTAAATTGGTTGTTTTAGAGTCAGGTACCAATATCATCTGGTTGGCAATTTTGGAATCAGCGTGAACATGCAAATAAATCGCACCCATATCCATCAAACAATAGAGTAGTGATAATTAAGCGAGAATACTTTGAAAGTAAGGAGAAAACTAATGTATCATTTAATTTGCCGATTCGACATTTTACAATTCATAATGAGGATCTTCTTCAAGATGAATACACATTTTAATAATCATTTTCTCCTTCTCCTCCTTATTAACTGTTTTCTCTCATCTCTTTTTTATTTTATTTCTCATGCGACTTTTTTTTTCGTTTATTTGGTCAAGGTAAGCGCGTATAATCTCTTCTGAGCAAATACCTCTCAATCGTAATCAAGCATACGAAAATAACCAAGAAACAGTTCAGTATTATAACGCTGCTCAAGTAATACATGTATAGTGAGTAACTGCAATGTTCAAATGCATGTGGATGAACGCTGTAGTCAAGAGTGAGAGAAGAATCTGAAAAATAATAACATGTTTCAGCATGTTACCATATTTCACAAAGAAATACGTACGCAATCCTAAAACAACTACGCAAATCGCACAGTAGAAGAAATACCACATCGGCTGCGCCTTTGTAAATCTCCACACTTCCTCGATCAACCCCAGAACACCTAAGGCAATGCAATTAAACAAGTTCGTTCCGGAATCTAAAGTACTTACCTACTCCTATTAATGATTTTGGGATCAGGTCTTGCACTGGACAATCGTTATAGAAAACGCTGCCTATTACAATCATCGATACGAAATATGGAGGCAGCGTTATGGAACATACAATATGCCATACTGAGAAAACAAAAAAATTATATTTAAGTGTAAGATTACATATAGAATGGAAATTTAATTAAACGCGAATTATAGTTTTATTTTCCCAAATGCTCTAAAGACTATTCTCTGTAATAGTAACATTTCTTGGTTAACTTAGTTTTGCTCGTCTATAAAAGCTGAATGTACGTCTTTGTTTTTTCTTTTGAAAATTCTGTAAGTAAATACGATACGTGTGGAGAAAATACAAAACGTAATCTCGTAATCAAACACTTAAAACGGGTTACTAATTAGGCCACAATTATCCTATTAAGGGGTGAACAAAGGCGAGTGAAAGTAATGGAGAAATACAAGTATTAATCCGGAATTAATCACGGACGCAAATTATACATCAAAAGGACGGGGCGGCGAAAGCGAATACCGAACGCTTTGTTAAGAGCAAACCGCTTGTTTTACAAATACTTGTAAGGGCGACTTTAGTGGCAAACATATTTTGTTTGAACCCTGTTAAATATTGATGTTAACACAGCTCTAAGATCAATTCTCAATCAGAAAGATAGAAAAGAGGAAGTTCTGTAATGAAAATGAACTTTCTCAAATTTGCAGACTGAGTATCAAAATAAAAAATTAAAGTAACATTTTCAATAAGAAATTAATAGACAAAATATATAATGCATCGTTCAATACAAAGCTATGATCCTGAAACTTTGCTAAAATATGCTTTATTATAACATACGAAACTTTTAGTCAAATAAATTTATTATTATTATTATTAGCAATAATTAGTCGTATAATACGGTATCACATAACCTCCTTGGAGTACTGCGTTCCTGGCAACCTCATTCAAGTTACCTAGAGTCCTTGGTTACTGTCGCAGACGCCTACCTACTTTGATCTCCCAAACGTGCATGATTGGCTAAAGATTCAATGATCTTACAACAACTATAATTGTGGTTACTGTAAATATCTTCTAGTAAAATTAACAGCCTTGGCCTTGCATTATTTTATTGGCATTGCCACTAGTTTTACGACGTTATGGACCTAACGATGTGCGTTCAGTATACTTGGGATAAACATAAAGGCAGGTCTTCGTCCAACACCTATCGGACCCCACGCCTTAACTTCAAGTGTTACGGAAGTTAAGTTTCTATATCTTTGTACCGTTTTATGGCCATCATTTAGCCATAAATAAAATTTGAATTCATCAATGAAGACAAACAGCTCAACCTTGCTTCTTTTGACTCCAGGCAAATCTAACATGCCTTTGAGATGCAGTTGAAAGAAGAAATTCATCACAAGGACCCTCATTGGGTCTACGTCAATATACCTCATTGTTTATGAAAGGTCTCCTGTGGACATATGCCTCAGAAGTTGATCTTCTCGAGATTATTGTTACGTAGATTGAGTCTTCTCTCAATTTTATGAAAAGGAAGACTCGCTTCTTCCTGCCTATAATTCCGCCCCTATCAAAATATGAAATATAAGCAAAATTTTGACTTGCCTTCTTGGTGAGCATTCTACATTGTGGATATGATAACTTAATATCAAAGTATCTGACATAAAAAGCAAATAAATATTCTTTAGTCGTAAAGTTGTCTCAGCTTTTGTTAGACATGCTAATAAAAAAAAAAAACTATATGATTTAAGTTTTGTGAGTGGTTTAATTCGTTTCATATCTGATAATAATAAAGCATTATTTTCAAAGAATTTATTTTACAAAACAGAATTTAGGATTTAAAACTTCATGCTATATAAACTTACTTGAATGGTTAAATTATACAAAGAAGTCGATGCCGTTTGCTTCACTAATGGTTTGGCGTGAACAAGTTAATCATTATGATGATTGCTATTTTTGTTTAACTAAAATCAAAGGATCCTCGAGAAAAATTAAAAATAAAATAGAATATCCAAAAGTAGCTTCTATCTCCATGCCAATACCTCATACTGAAAAATTTAGTGTGCCGTTACGAAGAACACCAGAATCATATACAATGTCAAGTGATACTGAAGAAAATGAAAACCATTGTCTCTTAAAAGTAGGAATATCCGAATATAAACCTCATATAACTTTGTTGAAGGAGCCACACGTGAATGAATGGCAGCCTCGTCTGTTGACTTAATGGAGCAGGCTTCTATACAGTAGGATATTCAGATGACATAACTATCCTGCTTAATTGAAAATATGAATAAGTGCTGTGCAACCTAATGCAAACAGCATTCACATCGACCGAAAACTGGTGCGCAAAACACGCTTTGACAATCAATCCCTCAAAGACGGAAATGATTCTGTTCACAAAAAAGAGGAAAGTTGAGATCCGGAGAGTTCCCAAACTTTTCCAAACTGAACTAACCTTTTCGGATGAAGCCAAATATCTGGGAGTCATTTTTGGCCGGAAACTAAATTGGGGCAAACATGTTAATGTAAAAGTAGCAAAGGCGTGCGTCGCATTTTGGCAGTATTGCCGTGCAATGGGCAGAATTTGCAGACCATCACCAAAAGCCGCCCTATGCTATGGAGCGTTGTCTGGTAGTCCAGAGCCCTACTATCGAAAACAGCATCGGAGCTTTCGCACGTACAAAGGCTGGCATATATGAGTGCTATCGGTGCGCTGAAATCCACGCCTACCGCCGCCTTAGAAGCCATTCTTGGCCTCCCTTCACTGAACATAGATGTGCGGAGATGACACTGGAATCAGCCCTAAGGCTGCGGTCAAATAAGGTGTGGAATAATAAAGATCTCGGAGGTAGACGCCACCTCATCCTGGAGGAGGCTCTACAAGAAACTCCTCTTTTTGGGACGGTGGTCGACTCTCTTGCATCTACATATATATTCAAGAAGCACTTCAACGTTTTCTTGAACGCTGAAGATACACCCAATGCCGATATATCCATCTTCACTGATGGATCTAAGACTTCGGAAGGGACAAGCGCAGGAATTTTTTCCGACGACCTGGACCTTCACATGAGCATAGCACTTGGCCAACTCAAAACTATTTTCCAAGCAGAACTAGTTGCCATTATAGAAGGTGCAAAAGCAATTCGGGGTGTCCAGAATAAAATCGTTAGGATAGCTAGCGATAGCAGGGCAGCACTCTTGGCTTTAAACAGCAACAAAATATCCTCAGGAATAACACTCCAATGTCACGGCACACTAGAACAAGTGGCCAAATACAACACCCTGCAACTCATTTGGGTTAAAGGACACGTTGGAGCATTTGGCAACGAGCAGGCAGACGAACTGGCTAGACAGGGCTCGGGGCGGCCCTTTCGGGACTCCAAACCGGCCATAGCACCGTCATCAAGTCTGTTTAATGCCTTACTGAGACAAAGATCCCAGGACTAAAATATCGACGGATGGATAAATCTAGACAAGTGTCTCCAAGCAAAAAAGACTATAACGGCCCCCTCACTCAAACTGACACGATTCTGTATGCAACTACCTAGAAGAAGACTATGCCTACTCGTAGGAATTCTTTCACGACATTGCAAACTAAACAAACATATGTATCGCATTGGTTTAGCAAACAGCCCAATTTGTAGAGGTTGTAACTTAGAGGACGAAACAGCTGAGCATACCCTCTGTGATTGCCCTGCACTCGCCTCGATCAGAGGTCCCATGTTAGGCGAGTTCTGGCCTGACATGGCTGGAATTCGCAGTGCCCCTCTGTCGGACGTTCTTGGCTTCATCGAAAGAGTAGAATGGCTCGAAGAACGCTGACAGTCAAACATCGCTGAATATGGGGGTACTACAATGGGCCCAATTGTGGCCAAAGTGCATGTGAATTCTTATTTGCCCCCCTCACCAATCCAGAATCCAGAATGATTGAATGGCAAGAATTGAATGATTTGATACTTGACCTTAATTTATTCGTTAGGCAAGCTGAAATTTTTGGTTCTCCACTGCAAGAAATGGAATTTGTTGTCAGTAGGAACGAAAGTATCTGCAGCAAGAAAACGGAACAAACATTTAGCTCCCTTTTTCTCAGAGATAGATTTCGTGTGCTATTGTCATGACATTAATGGTTTGATGAGTGATTTATGCATAAAATACAAAATAAAAGAGTGGCGATTTTTTATTGATGGATCTAAGACCAGTTTAAAAGCTACGTAATGGTAGTAAATATCTTCCCAAATCATAGCTCATTCAATTAAATTAAAAGAAACCAATGACAAGTAATTTTAAACTTAAAAGCATTACTTAATAAAAGATTGGCCAACAACATCGGAATCTGTGCCGGGAAAATATAATGTACAATTTTCTCCACTGAAAGATCCACAAGATGTTTTTCTTTATGCAGTTTTTAAAGATTTTAATGAAAAATTTCGTTAAAGCCATGGACAAAATATTTTCGAAAATATTTTCGAAATTAAGTGAAACCAAAACAAAAGAAGGCGTACTTGTTGGACCACAAGTGCGACAACTTTTGAAAGACGACTGTTTCGATTTAAAGCTAAATGGAAAAAAATTTGCTGCTTGGAAGTTATAACAGGGTTTTTGGTAAATCACCGAGGTACCATCGCTTACAAAACTTTTAAAAATTTATCACAATCTCGGGTGCAGAATGTCATTAAAAATTCACTTTCTGCATTCATATTTCGATTTTTTCCCCGCAAATCTTGGTATGATTAGTGATGAACAAGAGGGACGTTTTCACCAAGATATGAAAAGGATCGAAGAACGTTACCAAGGTCGATGGGATCCAGCAATGTTAGCGGACTATTGTTGGTTTTTAATGTGAGAAGACTCTACACTTCATAAACGCAAAAGGTAGTTTATAAATAGTCGTGTGTGAAGCTGTGAAGCACCAAGATTGTTAAGAGCATAATTTTATTTTAGAAGAATACAATTTATGTTTTTTAATACTTTTTTTTATGAGAATTTATATGATTTTGTGCCAAAAAAATGTAACTGTTAATTAATCGTTAGTTGCTCCAACTTATTCCTTCTAACTATAACATGGAAATGGGACGTGTTCTTACTGTTACGACCTTGAATCGAGTTGCAAACAACGAAAGAAATAGCTATTTTTTTAATGTTCCTAAAAAGAAAGTTAAAATTTGTCACGCAATGTTATTAAAGAAATAAATGTACGTTTTTAATTAATTGGTTTAAATGATTTCCTTCTGAACAAGAAAAAAGTACGGTAAGTCTGTTATGAATTTACAATTAAATGAATATTATTGCAAATATATTTACCCCAGAAAATTATTCTCATCCACCTATTTTCACTGACAATTAGTGGCGTTCCTATCGAATCCATGACGCAAACATATTAAAACTGAGATTCGAAATAACTACATTTTACTATCGATATTTATAGGTATCGACTGATAAGATTAACGTGTCAATGTGTAAATAGAGGGACACTTCTCATTGTTGCTATAACGACGTTTTCATGGAAATGATCTTATCATATTTTTTGTAAAATTATTTATATTTTAATTTCTTCCAAGGATCTTATCTCAAACTGCAGTCTTCTCAGGAATATGGTTTCCACATTTTATTTCTAAATATAAGGTATATTTAAAGCACTGATAAATAACTTGAAATAAATAAATAGAAAGAGACCGAGACCTGAATGAATATTATCTAGCTGCATGTGGTATTAACGCAACATAAAGAGGCAGGGCTTTATAAATTATGACGTCAACCCATTCTACTTTCTTGTTTTTAGTAATCATGAAAACACGAAGTTATTTCTGATTTGATTGACTGATTGCCTATTCTAAAATCTTCAGAGAATCGCTTTGTATAGTAAATAGTCAAAATTAAGACAATGTTCGCCTTATTTTTACTGAAATACAAGTCAGGTACAAATCTTTGACAGCAATGACGACCAAAATTTATTGCTCGCGACTAAAAATTAGCATAGTTATTCTTTTCTTAATTTCTGAATGCTCCTTTTTAATAAGGTTTAACCCAACTGAGTTTTAAGGCTGTTGGAAAAAATTGGTTGTTGATTTTTTGATTTTCCTATATCCTGTGGGACATAAATTTTTTGTTACATTATTTTACAAATTTCTTTTATAGCTAGAGTAGCTATAATTTTATATATTTGTATACATGTTCATTATAAGAGTGATTTTATTAATTAATGACTTTAAACCTCTAAATATTTCACGATGTCTGTGGAATTTAAATTCTTACAGCTTCAGGTCCTTAACAAAAAGTTCACATACTTTTTGACATGGAAATGATATTTTAAAATAAAACTTCGGCGTTCATTTGCATTTTAATATAAAAGAAAATTTTACGATTTATGGGACTTAATTAAAATGTGGTAGACTTCGTCAGAATATTAAAAAGAAAAATTATAATTTTCCTTTCGTCCGCTCGATTCGGTTTAACGCGGTAAAGATTTATAACAAAATGATTTCGTTTTCTCTTAATGATCCCTGCGGAACGCACACGCGAATTAATTAAAATGCGCCGTTCTTTCTGGGCAGTCGCCGGCGAAATATCCGGGAATTTAAAATATAAAGCTTTTCACAGTTACGTCACGTAGACTAAGTTCTCTTGAACTTTGGCACAAATATATGTTTTTTGGTTTATTTTCGACACATCGGGTTATTTTTGTTGGACGTTATTTTCAGAGGGATAGTGGTATTTATAGAATGCTTGTGCCTAAGTCTGAGATTTTTAAAACGAAAACAAGCGTTGAATAGTACATTAAACATTGTCACCATTAGTTAAGCTAGATTTATAAAACAGCATCAAAGAATTCGTTTTTCAATGATGAAAATTCTTGTTAAGAATATTAAAAAAAAAGTAAACGAAACGCTTCTGATGTATCAAAATTTAACAAGCGCGTAATATGCTGTGTGTATTACATATTACTTATACCGTGTTTCATTTTTTTGGCAATTTTTCATTTATATAAAATTATATATATTAATTTGAACATGGATGAAATTAAGCAAACTTAAGTAGGTAAATAAAAATGCAAAAATATGAAATATGAAAATCGAAACAAGAGATGAATATATTAATGCGGAACTTAACTAAAAAAATACATTAATCTCTTCAATTTTCGTAAATTATAATTTAAAACGATTTATATAGGGTGACTGACCATTGTTCCGCCAAAAGCAAAGCAAAGCACGTAAGAGTCACAGGTGATGTAAGATGTCACAGATTACGGAAAAAATGTTAGACAAATTCTTCTAAACAATTAATTACTTCAAAATCAAAATGAATGATATGAAATGCGATGACACGCTTTATAAATGCATCCGTATAATAGGACTGTAAAGTTTATTATTTTTATTTTATTGACTTCTTGCCTGCACACGATGCGTACTCGATACACATCTCAATTACTTTTTATTACACTTTAACAGCTGGGAACGGAAGTCTTAGTTGTGGTATAATTATTAACAGTTTCTAAAACAATTTACGAGGAAATACATAAAAAATTTCGTGGAATAGTTTGTAATTAATGAATTATAAATTTTTCCAACAAAGTGGGTACATTTAGATAAAAATGCCAAATTCACAGCGTACGTCTGTCATAAACGTTTCATGATATTTACTGAGAGAACTTTATAGAACTTGACTTGCATAGTAGACGTGTTAAACTGCGTGCAGATAGTATGCTTCGAGACTTAAGGAGTCGATCCGAATGCTGTCGGTGCTCAGTGTGAACGTAATATTTTTATCCACATTTGTTTACTAACGTTTTTTAACAATTGGATCAACTGCGAACACTTTCTCATACGGAATTTTTACGAAAGCCCGACGAGGAAATTCGCGTTCTTGCTCAAGTCTGTACAAAACTTTAATCAACTGACGAAATAATACGAGTAAGTTTGCTAAAAGCACAAGACAGGGAGTTACAAACGCATATTGAATTTGTTAAACTATTAATAGATTTGTGTTAATAATTTGTCACACGCAAAATGAAATTATGATAATTAACAATCGAAACAGATTATGATGATTCTAAGATTTTAAATTCTGGTTTAATGGAAATGTGGAAATTAACTTTACTTACAATAAAAATTAAAGAAAAATGCTAAGAATTTTTAACACTGAAATTTGAAGTGTTTTTCGTTATCTGTGGATTAATCTATTTAAGGTGATTTGCATGGTTTTTTCAACTAAATATTTTAGAGTCCGTATTTCCCGGCGTCGGACGTTGTTTAAGTTCGGAATGCCACGCCGCCGTAGCTAACATAAAATTATAAAAATCTCTTATGAGGGTATTTCTTTTGTTATCTGCTCCTCTATTTTTTAAACAGTGATCGTGATCCGGACCACCGCGCGTCGCCTACATTTAACCAAAAGTGAAAAAGGACGAGTAGATATTGAACCATTTCCAAATCATTCGAAAGTATGGATCAATGTGTTAGAAACAGCCGCATTCCTTTTTTCGTAAACTTTGTTATGGACTTCCGATCGAGTTCTCTCGAGTTGTTTGTTGGAATAGGAACACCTGCACTCCTTCTGTTTTACAAGATTTTGTTTTGGACTTCCGGTCGAGTTGTACAGAGTTGTTCGTAGGCATGAAAGCAGCCGCACCTCTTTTTTTCCCAAGCTCCTGGTTACGAAATTCCGATCGAGTTGTCTCGACTTGTTTGTAGGTGAGAAAACATTCGCGCATCTTTTTTCCAAGCTTGTATTATGGACTTCCAATAGGGCCTTGAGTTGCTTGTAGGTTTAGAAACAGTCGCCCTCCTTTTTTTGCAAACTTTTGTTATAGACTTCGGATGTCTTAAGTTTAAAGTACTTTTAAGATCCCACGAAAAAGCTAAACAACTCGAATTCGAATGAAAAATGGATTAATATTGGACTAATCAAAAAATATAAATACTCATTAAAAATGCCCGAAAATATATACATGTTATGTATATGTATACATATATGTTATTTAAGAGCTCCCAGTTGGTGTGAATTATAGTAATGATCGCCCCACGTTGGGGTGCCAATTGTAATGTTTCATAAGAGCTCCACGTTGCGGTGTCAATTGTAGAGTTTCTTTTATATATTTGTACGGCATTTGGGTGCCAAAATTATGTTCGTGGTCACTTTGGGTTGATTTTGTCAATTACTGTCTTTATGATTTGATTTTACTAGATTTGAGTTAGTAACCAAACGTCACGTTTTGACAATTACCGTTTACCTTAGATATGACCATATTTCATGAAAATCAAACTAAAAATCGAACTAAAAATGGAACAAATTTAACTCTAAATAAAATAATAATAATAAAATATAATTCACTACGTATTACTAATAAAAAAAACTTAACCTATAATAATGTCCTACTCTCTTATTACCTACAATTTGTCTTTTTTAGTTTTAGCACTTCCATATAAGTGTTCGTCACACAATGCTTGGTAGTCTATCAAGAAATCCGGCACTTGGTCCCAACGAAGGCACATTCGTCGGCTGTCTTCTAAATATACCAGCTTTCTCTTGTTCTTGGCCCTGGGTAATGTATGGCTGTTAGTGGTTCCCGGAATAACCCAAACCTCCGCTGCATCCTTGCCACGAAATCCCAGTGTTCGGTCACCCACTCAAACTATCTACCATCTTCGAGCTCCCCTCTGGGATGCTAATTTGATTCGTTGATCTGCAATTATGCTTTCTATAACTGCTGCGTTTACATTTGTAAGTGTCCCTTTTCGTTTTGTATTTGTCCTCTAGTCTGTTTGTTTGTCTCGACATTCTAGCGTCTTCCTCGTCAAGTTGTTTCGAAAGCTGTTGTTGAACGTATGCTGGACCGTGGCACTGTTGTATATGGTTTAACTCTTCCCACGTAATGTAATTGTTTAATTTAAAATTTTTCAACAAGGTAATTAACACTGCAATAGATTATTAACTTCTTAAAAATGACGACGTAGTAGTCCCAGAATCGTTTTTGATGCTGTCTTATGATCTAAGGAAGTTTTCAATTTTTTTCAAGTTCCAAAAACTGTCAAATTTTTAAGTAGAGCAAACTTTATTCAATATGAGTATATTACTTAACGAGAGCTGTATATAGCACGCAGAAAAATTGTGCATGTGTTGCACAGTAGCGAGGGCAAGTGATTCCACTTTTATAGTGAACTAAAACTAAAATAAAAAACACTTCAATGTTGACTTTTCTGAAATTGTAATTATTTCAAAAATAAAAATTTACTTTAGGTCATAATCTTATTAGAATATTTTGCTCTTTGATCTAAAGATTACGTATACGAAGCAGTGACTTTAAGTCATGGGACATCTTGTATATTGCAAAAATAAAAATATAACTCTCCATATTTTTAAAATAGTTTAATTTATGGCATACGTTTATTACAATTTTTTACTTTATTTGTTCTAAATATTACGTATACGAAGTAGTGACATCAGGTAACGAGACACCCTGAAGGATAATACTTAATTGATAGAACAAACAAAGCAGTTATAGAATTGAAGACTCAGATTACCTAATAAAAAAATATTAAAAAATTCTGTGTCGTAGTTTTTCATATAGAATTGATAAAAATTATGTTCAAAATCATATTTCTCTACTGGCTTTTGAGTCGAACGAAAAGTATTGTATACCACGAATGTGTCCAATAATAAATTATTCTTTTATACGAGGATAGACCGGAAAGTTTGTAGAACGAACCAGAAGATGCTGCTACGTGCACATCCTGCTCACTGGTTTTGAAAGTAAACAATTTATGCATTTTCTAAATCATGAATAAAAACGAGTTCCATCCAGTGATAAAGCATTTCTTTTTGAAAGGCTTAAATGCTAAAGAAATAAAAACGGAATTAGACGACGTTCATAGTGAATCTTCTCCTTCATATGCTGCTGAATTTAAACGAGGTCGAATAAGCATAGAGGATGCACCGCGCTCTGGCAGACCAAAAACTGCTACCGAAGAACAAATGATTGGAAAATCTAAGAAGACGTGATGAATGATCGGCGACTAAAGTTGAGAGAAATAGCAGAGGCAGTAGGAATTTCATGCGACCGCGTACATTGCATCTTACATCAACATTTGGACATTAGAAAGCTTATTGCTAGATGGGTGACAATCGATCAAAAGCGAATTCGAATGACTATTTCTCAGCAATGTCTAGACATGTTCAAACGTAATACAAAAGATTTTTGGGACGTTTTATAGCTGTCGATGAAACGTGGGTACATCACTACACTACGAAGACCAAAAAGCAATCGAGGCAGTGGACTGCATGTGGTGAACCATCTTCAAAGAAGGCCAAGACGATTCAGTCTGCTGGAAAAGTCATGGCCACTGTCTTGAGATTCCCGAGAAATAATTTTTATCGATTACCTGCAACATGGGAGAACAATAACAGGCGAATACTATGCGTCGTTATTAGACAGATTGAACGAAGAAATCAAATCTAAAAGGCCTCAATTCACAATGAAAAAAGTTTTGTATTACCAGGATAATGCCCCGAACCACAAGTCAATTGCTATGGTGAAATTACACCAATTACAATTATAATTAATTGATCATCTTCCATACTCGCTAGATTTGGCTCCGTCGGATTTCTTCCTGTTTCAAAATCTTAAGAAATGGTTGGTTGGAAAGAAATTATCATCGAATGCTGAAATCATCGAAGCTGTAAATGAATATTTCGAAGACTTAGATGTTTCCTATTGTCTTGAAGGGTTGAAAGGTCTTAAAAAGCGTTGGTCTAAATGTGTAGGATTGAAAGGAGACTACGTAGAAAAATAAGTACGATTTTCCCCAAAAAGTTGTTTTCTTCCGTCTCGTTCTAGACATTATCCGATCTATCCTCGTAGGTGTAATTATGAATAATTGAGAACCACCTATATGGTTAAATAATTAAATCTGAGAGCAGCGAGGAATATTGTCTGTAATTTAAATTTTTAAATAAATATGTTAAGCCGACTATTGAATAAAAAATAAATAAATAATAAGATTATTAATATTTTTAAGAAAATAGCATTGAAGATTAGACAAAGAAAGTTAGGTTTGTTTCAATGAAAAAATTAAGTTCAGGGATTTAAAAAAATATTTCTTCTGTCTTCCTTGTTTATGAATTAAGCCGACTGGTCAGTTTTTAAGCCGATTAATCGGTTTATTCTTAAGCAGTCGGTGACTAATCCCCAAACTAGATTAATAATCGGCTAACCGACTAGTCGGTACATCTCTAATACATATACAAAGTATTCTTGTAAAGCGGTGTCATTATTCTGCTCATTAAGTAACACGTTTCCGTCAAATATTTAGAGGATGTTTTCATGTCAAAAGTTGCAAAACATGTTATTTAGTCTCCGAGCAAATTCATGACAAATGGTCACAGAGCCTTGCCAAAACTCATAACTGGAATGCGCACCGATTAATGACCTTTTAAAATAATTTTCCATTAAGATCTATTTTTCTGGAAACAAAAAAAAATGCTGGGACGTAATAATCAAGTGAAATACAACTTCGAACACGTAAACACAAACGTAAGCTTGAAGGTCGTCGCGTTATTTATACAATTTTATTGTTATATTTAAGCTGGGCATTAAAATCGGACTTTCGAAATTTATAGTTTCGAAATAAATGACGGTCGAAACTTGTAAAAATCGTATATTTCCTCCCACTTGACAAATATTCTCATAGCAGACATCGAAACATAAAGCCAACTGGCGACCGGCCAACTCGAGCGTCATACAGGGTCCTCAATTACACGGTCACATTTTCTCGCCGTTTACAAGTAAGTGGCTTACAATTTCACAGTAATAACTTTTCTGCACCGATTACGTATTTTTGCGCAACTTTATTAAGCTGTCGAGCCATTACCATTTTTCTTCTCGGTTTTAGAGTAATAGATGTAGTACACTCAAGGAAATAAATATACGTCCACTGCATTTTTGACAATTGTTCAACATAAACGTAATTTACGTACAAGTTGAAACACAAAAGAATTAGAAAAGTCTCATATCAGCGTCCTGTGGATTCTTTCAAAGTACATCAGAAATTTTTATTAAAATGAAGCCATCCACTAGGATTTTTTCCATACTAACATAATACCACTGAAATAATTAAAGAGACTTAGAGAGAACGTTATCGGCCGCTCTTTTTACAATAATAAAATAAGTATAAAATTGGGTACGTTACTTGACAGAGGGCGTCCATTTTCGGATTAAGGTCCGTCCAACACCAGTAAATTCACTGATCAATAAATAGTCAAGATGAAGATGGAATCAATTAGACAACGTAACGAAGCGCCTCTTTAAATGGATGTGCCGAAAAAGTTCAAAGCAACAAAAGCGTCCAAAAAATGTTCAGGAAAAGAACAAAGCCCAAAGCCTAAATAAAAAAAGAGGTGCCTTATTAAGACCCAACGAAGCGAGAAAAGGAAAGTATTAGTTATAATCATTACCAAGAAAGAATTTACAACGTTATCACAGAACTATTTCTCGGTCTTTATGAAGAAATTAAATTCACTTCCAAGTGTATAGATTCCAGCTTCCGCTGTGGTAACACTTTCATTTTCATTAGGACAGAGCTGCATCGAAAAATACGTGAGTAAGGGAATTAACACTAAGACGCGTGGAGAATAGGTGGTGACCAGAAAATTACTATTTCTTTATTGCCTTTTCAGAAAATTACTCAGGAGTATTGGATTCTTTTCCTATTTACCTTTCACATATTCGTTCTGGCTCTTCTTCCTTCATTGTACATGACCAATCATATTAACTCAAGGTCTTATTTTTATTCTTCTCACGTTTCGTTTTTCGTTACAAATACTCTTTGGGACTGCAGCTGCCTGTGCTTCATCGAGAAAGATTGAGATGTGTTTGAGGCAGCTCTATTTATAGATATGAGTGGAACTAGTGAGGCAGAATGAGCAGTGATAGGCTCGATGGAGCGTGCCGGATGACCAGTGAGGTTGTCTTAACAGCACTGGGAAACATCTCATTGGTTACTCGTCATGCCCCCACCAGTTAGCTCTATCTTGAAGAAGGTATATTTATCAAGTTGCATTTTTTTACAAAAAGTTACACTTTATCGCTCATTGCTGGTGCCAGCATCTATAAAGCTGTTTGAAGTGAACCACAACTAGTCTCGTCGAAGCTGCTGCAGCAGCAGTGACATCAGCCTTCAAAAACGCAGAAACTTCTTATGGTTATGGCAAGAAAACTAAATATTATACAAGTAGAAAAGAATAATAAAAAAGAAATAAAGCGCACAAATAGTTTTACGAGAGTGTGCATGCTCAGATTTCAGAATCTTGTTAAATAAAAAAAAACATGAGTTTTATCAATTAATAGTAAACTCTCAAGATAAGTCTTAAATAAATAACTTTTACATTATAAAATAGAATTTTGGATGAAGGAAATTGCCAAAATATTTACACAATATCATTCCAATGTAAACTCAGCTAACAGAATTACAATATTTAAATTATTCATAAGAGTAGAGGCAACACATAATAATTTGAAATAATTAAAGGCCTTAAAGCCTACACTGTAGCGTCTATTAATTACAGAAAATAAATTAACATTAATAAAAGCTCCGATTTCAAATTAGTACGTAAACGCGTCAGCAAAAAATGACCTGATCGAGATACACGTCGTGCGACGTATAATTTCCTTTCCTAATTATGTTCTCCGGCTGCTTTAAAACCGCAGTGAAATTTTATTATACAAATTCCCTGATAACTTAAGAATATTCATAACCAGATCTGCAGACACTTCCGCAAATTTTACCTTTATTTTTTCGTTCGACACGCTCGATAAACGGTACTATATTTTCTGCAAAATTATCGCAAGCCTCGGGTATGAAATGAGATACGGACGCGATAATTGCAAAAAAAAGTTTCAAAATAATTAAAATTACGAGGCTTTTACTTTTTATTGACATTATAAAGTTTATTTTATACTTAATCGGAAGTTATAATATTTAATATTAATGTAATATGTCTGCTAATATTACTTCGCTTAATTAACTATAAAACTCAATCAATACTTTGTAACATACAACATTGATATACGTATAAGATTACGATGTCAAGATATAAGCAGTAAAAACAGCGACAGAAAGCTCGAGGATTAATTACATCAAATAATTTAACGACGACATAGTTTTGAATAATTCTTGAAAAGAAAAGCGCAACGTTTTTCCTTTGCTTATTTCGGCGTGAAATAATTTCACATTTCCGGCAAAAGAGGTGGGAAACATTAAGCAAACTGCAGAGTTGCGACTTCGCAGAGATTAAGTTATGTGTGCAACAATTTCCACTAAGTATCACGTTTACAAAGTGAGATAACTGTCGAGTTTCTCTATGAAACGGCGAACCTCGGATAAGTTTCTGTGTGAGAATGATGCAACCTCCAAAGTGTAACTCGCAAGATCATCCATGACACCGAGAAGACACTTAAAATATAGTCTGCGTGTTATACATACGAATTTTGTATGATGCAGTGAATTTTTAACATTTACATCATCAAAGGGACTTCTTTGGTGCTTAAAAGCTTCACGAGTGAAGTTCCTCTGACAGGTATAATGCTTAAGGGTGTTGTAACAACTAAGATCAATGACAGGTTTGTTTAATAAATTGCAAACATTATTTAGATATACTTGTCATCATAAATATGTATGAATATTTTTGCATATTCATTTATTTACTTGTATTTTATTTGCCTTGCGTTTATTATTATTCTAAATAATTTTCGTGCAGATATTTCTTTGTTGCGCCATCCCATGCAACCCTATAATTTTTTCCGCTTTCTTCCCTTTTGTTCGATCTTGGACCTCTTTCTTTTAATCCAGTTGCGAGAATCTTCTCCTTTAGAACCTTATCACTTCTATTGTGTTCTGTTTAAAGACATGCCTTCAGTTACTTTCTACATTTCTTCTTTCTTCTTTATTTGATCTTTGGTATTTGTTTTGTTCATTGTTTTGTTATTTTCTAAACTTCTTCCAAATTTTGTTTCTTCATTCCCGTTCAATTTCTTGTTTTGGTTCTTTTCCCTTCTATTTTGCTCTTGCGGTAGGTTATTTGCTCATAAAAGTGAAAATACTTGTACCTTTTGTTTAACTCGATGTTTATTTTAAACTCGTTGTTTATCAATTCGAGGCAAATGAAGCGCTTTAACTAATAATCTGGTATCATTAGCAAAGCCCTTGAAAGATTATGAGTAATGTGAATAATAGTGACCCTATGAAACTGCAAACTCAAAAAAATATAAATAAATTAAATTCTCCTCAGAGGAAAACCTGTATAACAATATTGTAATAAATTCTAACACATGGCTTTAAAATTCGCAATGTTTCGTTATCCTCTCTCCTCTTCGCACTTCCCCTTTCTTGTTGGCTAACCTTCTATAAATCTCAGTTTTCTCAGTCATTAATATATAAGTTTCCCCTTCCAGTGTTAGTCTTTCCGGTTTTCTCTTGTTGAACGGTTGCCATTTTAATTTTTTTGGCCATCTATTCTGGCATACGTTTAACATGTCCATGTCCCTAAATAAGTTCGTTGTCCACCTTCTTTGTTAACGGAGGAAGTTTTTATATCCATATATTTTCATATTTCTTCATTTCACACTCGACCTTTTGTGTATGAGGAACGCACCTTCTCACACCGTCCATTTCTAGAGTTCTAATCTTGTCTCTGGTTCTTTCTTGTAAGGGGCCACATTTCAGCGGCGAATGTTGTTGTTTTCTACATTATTTTGGAATATTTTTTTACGTCTTGTCTTTTCTACATCTTTCTTACTTGTACTACCAATCACCTATGATTAACCCGAGATATTTAGATGATGTGCAATACTTGATATTTTCAGAGTTTCTCGTTGAATTTCATCGAAACGAAATTGTTCACCAGCAATTGGTTTCTATTGGTATTCCCATTTTCGAGCGTTTTTTATATTAGTTTTCCAGGGCCCGTTCCAGATATACAGGTTTACATATTCTACCCCTTTTATTGTAAAATATAAAAGCAGTGCTTCCCCTACTTCTTTGCGTGAATTGTGGATTTTTCATTGTCAACACCTCTGCAGTCTATCCACTGTTCATTTTTCA
This sequence comes from Serrognathus titanus, assembly GCA_039766575.1. Lineage (NCBI taxonomy): Eukaryota > Metazoa > Arthropoda > Insecta > Coleoptera > Lucanidae > Serrognathus > Serrognathus titanus. The sequence goes on along the minus strand of CM077914.1, from coordinate 46,363,903 downwards.
CTTCTCTAACTCTTTATTTTATCATGTGACTCAATTGTATGTATTCTCTTCTTGATTAATTCCGATTATCTGATATCCACTTTACTACATAAGCCTAATTCTTTTCTTGGATAAGTATGTCTTTTTCTTCTATTTTCCAATCTTCTATCCTTATTTTGTTTCTATCAGTACTACTACATTAATTTTCCATTCTTCAATTTCATGAATGATTTCTTTCTGTTTTGTTCGGTTTCCGTAGCCAAAGCCATCTCGGGTTAAATCCCTTTTTTCGAGATTTATTGGAAGTGCTTTTTACTCATAGATTTTTTTCTAGAAGATGGGATGCAGACCCGTCGCTCTAATCCCTCTTACTTTTTCTGGGTGGTCTCTGAGCTACTCAATCCACCCAGCAACCAACCGCAGACGGAGCTGTTTATTTTGAAGTAGCTTTAATCAATAACGAAACGAGATATGCATGTTTTAAAGTTGTTTCTGAGAACGAAAATATTATACAAAAACGAATATAGGCACAAACTTGGACAATAAGAAGTTGAAAAATTTTTATTTGAAACATAAGACAAAATTAAAGAGAAGTAGACATTGAAAACAACAGAATAATTTCCTTAATTTTGGGATTTGAAATAGGAAGTAAAAAAGTTTTTTTTTACGTAATCTTAAAATTTACTAAATTCAATCAATTTCACGAAAAACGGGTTGTTTGTGAGTGATCAGGCTTTACGAGTTTACAATAATATTGTTCCTAATTTGGCTTTGGTTATTTTAGAAATAAATAAGTAAGATGTTATTTCTGATCTAGAAATAGGAGAGCATAGTAAAGTACAAAATCGATAAATTTAGTAACAAGAAGAAAATAAGAAAATATTTTTGCTCAAAATGTTTTTTTTAGTTTTCTTGTTGAGACATCGTATAATTTTTTCTGAAACAGTATTGGATTAAATAATTTTTTTAATACACAAGGTAAGGAGAACTGCGTTACAATTTCAAACGTTCACATAAAAGTGTAACAGTAGTAGGTATGTACATTTTACTGGATACGAAAAAAGAAAAAAAGAGAGTTTTTTAAGTACGGTTCAAACCAATAAAACAATTTCCATTTTAAACCTGCGCCGAGGTTCGTAGCAATCTTACGTCATAATTTAAAAATTTACTGACCGTTCTGCGAAGCCGGAAAATTGTTCATAAAACATTAACTTGTCTCAGTAATAATTCAGAGGGGAAAGGCATCCCGTGTGAAATAAATTCAAATAAACAATCACCACTTGAACAGTTAGCTCGCTCTCTCCGTGTTGGGCATAATACGGCCGGATGTACTCAGGATCACAAGGAATGGGCCCGTAATTCTATTTCTTTAAAAGCTTTGTCTCTCAATATATACCCCACGGTGTTGGCTACTAATGTAATTTTCTGTGCATAAACGAAATTGGTTCAGATTTTTCATCAGTAATCCAGTTAAAAATAAATTTCGTTACTGGCGAACAAACAATTAAGCATCTGACATTGCAAGACACAAAATGCATTTTTGAAATTACATCAAGGTCAGCGAATATAATTAATATAATAATTACCATCAACGTGGGTTTGGAACACAAACAAGATGATAAGTTTTGCTAATTGCTCTGATTAACTATGAAAACAAGTGGCCATAATGATGGTGAACGTTTCAAGTTTCAGCTTACATAAGTAGGCTAATAACTTTATCCACGTAGAAACGACGACGAAGAACATACACACCAATAATGGGTAAATATTTAAACGCGTATCCTATCAGCTTGGAGTAACGTTCAATTATGTACATACATATATGTAAAACAAGTCTATTACACATGTCGATAAGCGGAACGGTTGCTTCTATGCGTGCTTTAAACGCGCCAAACGATTTCTTGTAATCGTTTGCGTTGGCTAAATTAGGCGGGTTTAATTGAGGTAATTACTTCTCTACACCCACCTGTACAAAAACAGTGTTGACACAATTTAATAAAATAATATATTAAATTTATTTATAATACATTAACGTAATTTTCGCTTTCATTATACGTATTAATTTGTTGCAAACGATTCATGGAATAATTTTCCAATAAATATTTTGCTTTTATTTGCTGTATAATAAACATGCGAATTCCTATTCATTTCTAAACTAGTCGTTTTTAATTTGTCTTGTTGTAATTAATAATCATAAATTATATATTTTAATAATAATTAAAATACTGACAACTTATTTTCTTATTATAACCTCTCAGAAGATATCGAACGATATTTTATGGCAGAATTCTAATAAAATATAAAAATTCTAATAAAATAGAAAATGTAAATATAAAATATGAATGAACATTGTAATTTATTGTTAAAAAAATGTTGGGAATAACTATCTCTGATAATGTTTTGTTTTGTTTAAAATGTGTTATCTAATTTACCTTGAGTGAAATTTGCTCTTATATGATTATATAAATTTACAATTGTTCCACGAAATTAAATCTCTTGAAACAAATCAAATTTTATTCCATTTTACTAAAATTGGAGATTTTATTTTTATATTAACTTACTAAAGTGATTATAAGCCAATGCAAAAGACCAATATAATCGTTATTTTGAAAAAAAAAGTTTTTCTGCGTACTTTTCTCTAAAGTCGATATATCTTCCAATGATTTTTAAACCTTTTTATCTAATTACATGCAGAAATATTATAAACAAAATGGACGCTAATGTCAGTATTAAAATATTTCATAAACTCTCTTTCCCTATAAATATAATCCCGCTTCGCGAAGTCTTCGATTAATACACGTTTAATTTGCGCTCAGATCAAATTGTTACGATTTCGGTGTTTATAAATTATAATCGTTGTTTGTTTTAAAAACATTTTAATGTAAATAATATATATATAATATAATAATTTACTATTTACTATTTTTTTTTATTTTACTATTTATTTACGTTACGTGAATTGCAATAGGTAAGTAAAAGACAAATTTTAATCATATAAATGTTTATTAATTAAATATTTCATTTGCGATCAAATTGTAATTGCACATTATTTTGCTTTTGTTGGCAAACTAAGTTGTCAAATGGCAATTCGTCAGACACACAAATATACAGGAAATGTTTATTATGTTTTTAAATAATTATCATTAACTATGAATTTGATAACACGTTAATAATAATTGTTTTAGTTACATGGACTTATAACCAAAAATGCAATGATAGCACTTCTTACGAACAGAAGTAACTATGGTCATGAAAATTGTGACAATGGGTAAGTTTTTTATTTTATTATTAATTAACAAACATTAATTAATTTTATTTATCAGAATTGCATCACTAACATTTATTTTAATGAATGATACTATCTGTATAGATGTTTAAAGGAATTGATTAATTCAAGCTTTAAACTAAATAAATAGCCACGATACAGACAAGATTATAATCCTCCGGTCCATTCACACGGTATTTGTTTAGAAATCCATTGATAATAATGCCTTTAAATAACTTAGACAAAACTATTGTGCGCGGCCAAAATTAAAACAATTCTTCTTAGTTTTCACACAATACAAAAAAAGCTGTTAACAATGTAATATATTTACTCATAAATTTTAAAGTAAATTTACTTTAAAATTCGAATTCAATTACATAGGCAATTAAATTCAAATCAATATGCATGCAAAGTTATTAAACAATAGGTCTTACTTCTTCCATACACTACTTATTAAAGACTGATCTGCTCAGCTTGAAAAGTTGAGCATGACTTCCCAAATCACATAAAATTTCTCCCTTTTATAGCAAAATAAAAAGGCAAAAACTATGTAACCTTAACTTAAAAAAAATGTTAAACCTTTATATGAATGAATTTCAAAATTTAAAGTTTCAAATAAATTAAATATTCTCTGTCTGATTCTAATTATATGATTACATTTTAAATAAACTTAGTCGTACGCCTTCTATTTTGAAAAATCTTATTTTATTTTGATTTTTTAGTTTTAGTACATTACGGCGCCTAACACCGTTCTTTTTGAAGAAGTTCTCTCGAGGCTTGTCCCTGATGGCATCTTCTAGTGATGTTGAATAATGTGAACAGCTTCCCTGTGTTGCGTCATCAGTCCGGAATGATTCTTTGAAGTGTTGGGACAGTTTCTCTAGAAAAGAGGGCTCAGAAATCTTGAGTCTTGAGATTGCAGCCCCAGAAGTTCTCCACATCATTGATGACTTCATTGAACTTCTCGTGAAACCAAGTCTCTGTCGTTTGTAATAGCTAGACTTTTAGTACTTCATTCGATATTTTCTAAATAAAACAGAAATTTAAATTAAATATTTGCAAGAAATTAAATTTCCATTTGAGTTCTGGAAGATGATAACTTAATGTACATTATTTTTAACAAATTATAATAATAAAATAAATACTAAATATTTCTAACCTAACAAATATATATACAGGGTTGTCTTATTTTAGTAAAATAACACAGCAACATTGTCAGGTGAAAATCCTCATTCTATACGTGGAGCTCATTCAGAGAAGCGTTTCAACGTCAATGTGCGGGCAGGAATCTTGGGTGATCAACTTGCAGGGCCTTTTATATTACCACCTCGTTTAACAGATGCTGCCTATTTAATTTTTTGCGGAACACTGTTGAAGACCTGGTTTATGCACGATGGCGCTCCACCATACAATATTGTTCCTGTTATAAACTGACTTAATGCACATTTTTCAGGAAATGTGGTGGTCTGCCCGATTTCCTGATCTAAATCCGTGTGATTTTTCTTTGTGGGGTCACCTGAAGCAAGTAGTATATGCCGCCCTTATAAACACATTAAATGAATTGACAGTGAGTATTCATGACGCCGCCAACAGTATTCGCGCTAATCTGACATGCTAATATGAATACAAGAATCGTTTTTTTGCCGAGCTCGCCTGTGTGTCGCTAATGATGGACGCCACTTCGAACAATTGTTATAAACATTTCTAAATGCCGATAGTGAACGTTTGTTTGAATGTTATCCTCCACACAGATGACATTTGATGAGTGTGCTTTGCCATCCCTTGATGTTTACTGCCTCCGATCTGCGAATAAGGGATGGATAAAAGAATTTTATTTTGTTTTTGTATTTTTTCGTGTAGTTTTGGAAACATCCTGTATATTTTTATTTTTTGATTTAATAAATTAGTTTTCTGTTGTAAAAACTATGGTTGTCTTCTCCTATTCTTTTCTTTATTATTTAACTCTTACATTAAAAAAATTAAGAATAACTTTCTTTGATTTTTCTGAAGTAGTTTGTCTTTCAACTGAAATTAACGTGAGTAAAAATTAAAAAAAAATAGTTTTTGTGATTGTTTTTGGCATTTAAACCGAAGTTCAGCGAAAATTAATATTTTGAAAAGGTAAATAAAAATAGAAAAGAGTACCCATAGATTTATTTGACCTTTCAGTATTTAAGACCAAATAATGCATCGTTGTTCTTAAGAAGAGAGATAACGATGCGATTAATTTACCAATCTCACGACAGAATTATTTTTATAAAAACACGAGTATTCTTACGCTTTTTTACATTAGTTATTTTAAAGTGTGGAATACAATACCTATACGAGTATATAGACAATGAAACCAAGAAAGCAACATAAGTGATTAAATTTAGTTGGAAATTTATTTATAAAAAAAGAAGAATTTAATCTCTCCTTACAATCAAACGCTTATAGTAAATTAACCGCGCACGGTATAATTTTTGCGCTGAAAGAATTGACGTCCTAGCCTTATATTTATAGCAAAAGGAGTGTATGAACGTGCAAAATACACAATGAACAATACGATCAGATAAAGAACTCGGCTTGCACAATACGGAGAGATGGTACTATAATTTTTAAAACTCGAAAGAAAATATATTGCACTTATCTTTTATTTTAGAGCCCGCCCAAGATATGTAAAGCTAACGTGAACATCTAGCGCAAATAAAGCAAAAATCGTCGAGCTTACCTTTGATAATGCTTTAAGAGGACGCCTCAGCGATATTCCTTCCTTTGCTATCCGCTACACTACCATGCATTGCATGAAAATTTTAACTCGTTTCGACTCCATATATCAATAAAATGTATATTGCATTCCGAACGGCTTTAAGTGAGTAATGCAAAATATTTACTTTGAGCTGAGCTTTTGTAGGAATATGATGAAATAAAAGTATTCTTGTCGCTGTTATATATATGTCTCTTCTAGCTAAGTATGTAAATATAATATTCCAAAGTTGTACTGCATTTGTAAGTCAACTTATTTGTTAATTTATAAATGCAAATTATTAATAACGAAGTCGATATTTAGACTTTAACAAATTCAGTAACATGAGTGATATATTCGTACTTTCAATGCACGCAAAAGAATAAATATAAAAAAATGGGGCAATTGAGTACACATGCTGGAGGTCCACTGCGTGAAAGAGCACGAATTTAATTTGAAAATTTATTAAGACCCAAGACATATATCACCGGCTTTCACATTTAATAAAATAAGTCGTAAACAAGCCGGTTCGGCCCAGTTCGGCGTTTGCTGGAAAAGCAACTCCTCGTACACACACATACGCGGTGGTGCACGTATATACCTACTTTGCAAATATAAGTTTGACCCAATTTATCATGATGTGCGGACTTACAGCCGGCGTGGATTTATCGCTCCAATAAAACACAATTACTTGACTCCCATATACGAGTATCTCATAATGAGATCCCCGCGTCATCTTATATGGGGGACAATGAATGATTATTTAAATATATTCCCCGCAGGAAAGCGTACCCGTTCATTATAATACAATATCGTCACCGCATTCGGAGCGTTAATTCTTGTTGATTGTAATAATTGTGTGCGTTTGCGGCAGCAAAGGAAATACCTGACAGACATGCTTATTGGAAACATGCATGTTTCCTTGTTATTATTCAATACATAACCAATTGATAAAACTATCTATTAATCGAATCATATAGACCCACACTCGTGCATTCTTAGTTTTTGATCATTACACTTCCTATCAAAGCATAATTCTATGCATTCAGAAAATATTTATTTAGAATTACGCTTATTTGAACAATGGTTTTAAATAAATAACTCAAACATATTGTTCAAACAAAGATCAAGTTTCAGTAATTAAAGTAGGTAAGTATGATAATAATAATGATTCGTTTAGGTAATGCTTTGATTTATTTATTCCATCACGACAACTTCTTTTGTGGGATATTTACAAAAAAGTGATATTATTTTTCTTTTCAGTTATTTTGAAACAACCGGTATATTACCACCACACCAGATAAAATTTATTACAAAATAAGAATCTCGAACCTAGAAACATTTTTGAATAAGTTTTTTGGTAAAATATTTAGAAAAACTGGTTGCAACAGGAGCTGTATAAAAATTTTTACACTGCCTCGCCCGTTTCAAAAAATTTTAAATTAAAACCTAAACGGAAAAGTTTGAAACGTTGTGCATTGTGCGACATGCACGCCGTTGCATGTAAATTGGCGAACATTTATGTATGAAACGATAAGCTTATGAAATGAGCGATTACGTAGGAAATGAATTTCAGCTAACAAAAAAAAGCAAGGAGAATATGTATTTGGCAGGGTTTTCGTCATTTCGCTGGAAAATTGGGTTACAAAGTTTCCATGTTTAACAAAATGAGTCTACAAAATGCATCACATGATTTAATATTTGGCTCCGAACAGTGCCATTTGTTATAGTTACATGTTTTTATTTCTCTTTTCCATTACTGGTCTAAAGGTCCTTTTTTGATGTGTTCGCGGCACAACAGAAGTGGAGCAGTTTTTCCTGCCAAATATATTGTTTTAATATATGCAGATTTTGTATTGAGCGAAGGAACGATGTGCTCTTTGATGGTTTATTAAAACTTCCTCGTATTTAACTTGCATTCTCATAACGTCTTCTTATTTTCCGGAAAACAGAAAGATATATCATTATGTTATTTTTGGCAACGGTTCAACATAAAAAGAGCAACACTTGTTAGATATATGAATTTCGCTGATGTATATATCTCGCTATAAGTTTTAATATCTTTATTAATATTTTCATTCGTTCACTTAAGAAACGTCGACGAAAATAAGTTAAGTTACCAAGATGAAATAATCTAATTATAAATTCGATCTAAAACTCTATTCGTTTGTCTCTAAAATGTGCAAAGCCGCAAAGAATGAGAAGGTTTTACTTAGTATTAAACGAATACTGATGGAAATATTGAAGATACATGTATAAGTCCAGTCCATAGGAGATAAAACATTACGAAAACGAATGATAAACGATGGAACGAATCTGGAAGGATCCATTGCATAAAAACTCCATAAACGAGCTTGTTACACACGTGGTTTATAAAATTAATGCACGTTGGTGGTCCACTTAAAAAATGACCGAGCAACAATGTCAATATTTAAAATTATCGTCTCGGTTTGTCATTACGCAACAGTTTTTGATGATTTAAGAGTCAGGTTCGCGTCGGTCGTGAACGTCTCGCTGTATTTCAGTTTACGTTGTGCTTGGACTAAATAAAGGTCTTTGCCATTCTTAACTGCAGGTGAAAGCTCGTTTAACGATAATACAATGTAACGAAACTTTATGCGTGTTGCTCGGCTCTCATTCATACCTACCAGCAGAAGTTGATTAAATAATTACACGACTGTTTTCGGTTACTCGGTGTGAAGCGTGGATGAAACGTGATCGCTTTATATAAAATATTGTCAGCAAAATTACAAAGAGAGCGATGACATTATGTAAAATTTCATTTTGTTGCATGCTTCGAGAAACTGAACTAACCAGAATAATAAATTCATGTTTTGTGGATATGATTTAAATAAAAGAGGAAGGTGGAGGAGTTGCAGGTTATTCAGAAAGAAACATTTCAATATTGACGTTTTGAGAACAACAAGAAGAAGCAGACATTAGAACAAATCAAATCAATTTAGGAACAATAAAGAAACTACGATTTAATCACATCAACGTAGAAAATTTTTAATGAGTAAGATTAAATATTTGATGGAATACATTGTAGATACAGAAAATATTTTTTCAGAATGTAAAAGAAGAGAGAGGACAATTCCAGAAGCAATATCATTGGACCTGAAATAAGACAATCAAATCATATAAGATAAGTGTAACAAATATAGAATGAAGGATGAGATGATTAAGACAAATATTCCTGTAGACGCTGTTTATAGAAAGAAAACGAAAACAATAACAAAATATGAAGAGAAACAAGTCACGAAATGGCAAATACAAATGGAGCAAAGACGTGAGTAAACAATAGTAATCTTCGTAACCTGAAGAAGAAGTAAAGAAAAAATTCGGAGAAAAAGGAAGGAAGTAGAAGCTCAAAGAATAAAAAGGAAAACGTTAGTCTTTGAATACTGAAAATGAATACAAAACAAATAGTACACCAAAAAAAAGACAACCTTTTCTTAAGAAAAAATTAGGAAAAAAAAAGACAATATAATAAACGAAACATTCAGAATGATGGGGAAAAATAGGTAGGTGAAAAGACTTTTCGAAAATATAGAAATGAAAAAGAAAGAAAGGCTGAGCAAAACCTGAGAAGAGAAAACGAAAGGCGTGTTGATAGCGTGACCTATGAATAAAGTATATTTCCCCTACAACTAAAAGTTAAAATTGAAATTAGAATAAGGAAACATAATGTTCCTCTGCATAGCAATAATTGTAATTATAAATGTAATATTTTATTTTTAAATTGGGTTAAACTCGAGTAAGTAGGTTTAATAAAATTTATATGGCTTTCAATGCAAATGAAATTTGTTAAAAGATTTTGAACAATAAAATAAATTATCTAAGTTTGGAAATATTCGCAGAAAGAAGTTGCGGAAAAATTAAAATGTATTACCAGTGTAAGCCGTAAAAGTTTGTAACATATCATTTTCTTATATTGTAGAGGAAAAGTTCTATCGCAATAATCTAGAAACTAAGAAAAGAAGAAACATTCCGGGGAAAATCTTCCCAGAGGATTAAACAAAACAGGCAATTCAAAGATTAGTTAACTCTATAAAAACTTTTGTAATATGGTAGTTGCGAGTAATTCCGCAAAGATCACGCGATAAAGTAAAGCCGGGAGCAAATACTAGACCATTACGCAGGCAATAAAATGTTAAATAAGTAATTAAAACCCTACAAGAAATACTTTGAAGTTTTCCATTCCTTAACGCAGGCGGAACGGTGTAAATGTGCCGAGAGCAGCTGAAACATATTTTAACATGAAGTTGTTGGGTACTTCGACGCTTTATTGTTCCGGAAAATGACTCAATAGGGACCGAATTAATAAATGAACTGTTTTATTTTGGAAGTCCGACGTGTTTGCATTGCAAACTTTGTTCACCTCCGATATCAGACGGGAGTTCTTTCGGCAGAAAACAGAGTCGTAAATCCATCTTAATGACTAAATTGCCACTGGCGTATGCGTTCGGGCAGGTGGGAGGCCCGCCTTGCTTGTAAATTAGAACAAAATAAGTATGGCAGGATTGCAATTATAAAAGAAAACATTGACGTTCTCCTTCTGCTGTTACTGAAGTTATGACTACAATTATGAAACACTTTGTAAACGCATACATTGTTTACATACATGCACCAAAACAGTATTGTCAAGTAAGATAAATAATTCCACATTATCCTCGGATATTTTTCTTCTTAAGTTTTCTTCAGATTCAAATAAAAATAAAAAGTAAATCAAAAAACAAAAATTGGTAAAAAGTTGTAATTGCAGCAACACTAATATTACTGAATACCAAAAATACTCCTTGCCACACAGCTTATTATGACCTAGCAATTTAATAATAAGCAACGCAAGACAGGGAGTATATTATATTAAGCATGTCAAAGACAGAGATTGCGATAGAGTAGGTCCGGCTCGCACGTTGCTTATCCTGACAATTACCTGTTGTGGTCTTTGTTTTTACTACGTTTACTCCAATATATTTCTTTCCTTACGTTGACTATTGCGGAAAAGGTTGCGTCACGTAATTCTACTTGTACATTGTATACCTGTCACAACTATACGAGACTTCAGTTACCAATAATTGCTTCGCAGTCGAATTGTATGTAAATTATGTGTAAGAAGTTCTTTATAAAAAAAATAATAAACTTTTGTAAATTATTTGTGTTAATGTTGTACGATCAGGTGTTTCCTTACATGAATACCAAATTCTAAAAGTAAACTGATCGCGAAAAGTTAGAGATATTGGAAAATTTTTAAGTAGACCTTATCAAAATGTGTCAATAAGTTCTTCTCTACTTTTATACGGGCTTTTTTTTTATGAAATCTGAGTTCTATATTTTTTATATCAACTGCTAAAATGTCAAAAGTCAAGAGAAATAAGAAAAATCTAAAATCCATAGGAAGCGTTTGTCAATTTTTGCCTATCTATTGTTCAAAATAAACTTTGTAAGATGGAAAGAAGACAGTTACCGGTAACAGGGCACTTGAAATATTGTAAACTGATGCGCGTCAAGCATTGTTTAATGTAAGCCAAAATGTTATCTCTTGACTCTACCAGTGATATGTTGAAACTGATGCAGTTGCGGAAAGGCCAAGAAACGGTCGTCCAAGAGCTATAAATCTCAAAGAAGATCGTTTATTAGTCCGAGAAGCTCGGAGAAACCCACTGGGAAATTTGGTCCAAAAAAAGGTAAAATGCAAAACACCTCAGAATTCTTAGATGTAAAGCATTTGCTCATATATCAGATGAAAGACGTAAGAAGTTGAACTCCAAGGCCAAAGCATACATATTTCTCAGCTACAGTTCAGAAACAAAATGTTAAAGATGTTTTGATAAGAATAGTAATAGAGATGTTAGATTTTTAGAGATGGAAAAGGGTGTACAGAAAGACAGACCTGTTGAGATTCAGAAAAATATTTTTGAAGATTCAAGAGATAAAGGAAAATTCAGGTCTTTGTATATCAGATGATAACGAATCTAAAGATGATTTTCCAGAATACTCAAGTTTTTCTGATTATCGAGAAGAGGTTAAATTCGATGACTCCGACTTTGAACCTCCACGATGAATGGAGATGCGTTATGCGTTAAGTTAGTTATTATCTAAGTACTAAAGAACTTGAAGATCCATCATCAGTTCAAGAAATTTTGAACTGTCCTCATAAGGATTCCTAGCTTCAAGCAATGGATTGTGAATTCCAAGCTCAGATGGAAAATGGAACTTGAGAATTGGTGGATCTTCCTCCAGACAGAAAACCCTTAGAATGTAAGGGGATTTTTAAAACTAAAAGGGAGCGAAAATCTGTACAGTAGGAAGCTGTTGTGCATAAAAGAAGGGTATAGATTATAATGCAACATTTCCTCCAGTAGTTCGTTACGGTTCCATAAGATATTTACTTAGCTGTAGAATATGACCTGGATATTGATTAACTTGAAGCAGTCATTGCATTTCTTCAAGGTGAATTTCCTGAAGAAATATATTAGTACAGGTAGATTACTACAAATATTCAAACAAAGTGTGTCAATTGAAGAAAAGTTTGTATAGTCTTGAACAGGCTAGCCGCGTATGGAACACTAAATTTAATTGTGGAGCTTATTAAATGCGCCCCCTTGTGGTCAAATCTAATACTTGAAAATATTTTCTTAGAATTTCTCATGGATACAATTTTTTTCTGCTAAGCCTTGGGTATTACCGTTTTCTATATATCGCTAACGTTTGAGCGATTTTTGAAGTATCCGTAAAAAAATTAAAAAGAATTTGTTACATTTGTTTTTCTACTCATTATCAATTTAAGTGATTACGAGGGTAAAGCTGAATTTATTGAGAATAAGAAAATCTAGTAGGCCGTGAAAAACAAAACATACAGTGTTATTTAGAGCAACTCTTTATCTGTCATTTGAAGTTTAGTTGTTGAAGTTACGTTCATTAGAACCCAAGTTACTAATTTTTTTAAATGATATTACAAGTAAACAAATGGAATTAATCAGAGATCATTTTCGAATCATGATTTATTATGATTTAACAAAGGTTTAAGCGCTTATGAGTACAAAAGGAGTTTAGACTCGGCTTTTAGTGAACAAGCACAATCTTCGACTACAATTTATCGATGTGTAAGGAATTTCAACGCAAAAAGGAGCAGGTCGTCCTTCTACGGCTGTTACCGACAAAAATATTGCTCATGTTAAAAAATTAATTGAAAAGGATAATAAAGCCACTTATGCGGTAATAGAACATCAACTCAAGATTGAATCCTCAGCTGTTAGAACAATCATACACGACCACCTGCATTTAAAAAAAGTGGTTAGTCGTTTTGTGCCGCCTTTCTGACTTCCAAAAAGCAGAGCGTGTAAGAATTTGCCACGAATCTTTAACTTTCTTAAATAATGGCGGATACCAATTTGTTTCCAAAATAGTGACAGGTGACGAAACTTACATTACCTTTTTCGACGTACCTGTTGTGTATGGTTTCACGAAGATGAAGAAACTCCAACAATGACCAAGAAACAGTGAGCTATGAAAAAAATTATGTATGGGCCTATTAACGCAATTAAACTAGATGGACAAAAGACAGTTACAGCTAAATGGTGCACTGAATAATGTTTACCTGATGTGTTCAGTAGAATTCCAGGCAAAGAAATTATGCTGCACCATGATAATGCATCGTTCCATATGGCAGCTTTCTCTCCAGTTTTTGGTTGAAAAAATTTTAAAATAATAGAATATCCGCTGTATTCACCTGATTTAGCAATGTGCGACTTTTGGCTTTTTTTTTGGGCTTAAAAGGAATTTGCGTGTAGAAGGTTTTCGTCAGAAAAAGAGATTGATGCCGCAATTTACGCTTATTTTGAAGGTATTCTGAAAGAAGTTCTTTGTGAGTATAGAGACGGCTAATAATCCTCATAAAAATATTGTTATAAATTCTTATCAGGATACTCGCCATCCGAACGTACTTGAGACCAGTTTCAGCTTATTACAATATCCGATGTTAAAAAAATTCTAAATGGAATAAGTACCAATGCAGTAGGATCTGATGGCTTAAGTAATAAACTAATCACTCTATGTCGTCCTTTCATCTTGCCTTATGTAACTCATATAATTAATTTCTGCTTAGAAAACAATGTCTTCCCAGCACGCTCGAAGGACGCACTGGTGATCCCAATTGCCAAAATTTCTAAACCTGTAGAATTCAATGATCTTCGGCCAATTAGTATCCTACCGTTCCTCTCCAAAGTTTTAGAGAGGGTTGTTGACAGACAATTGAGACAGTTTTTAGAGAAATATAACATTTTATCTCCAAATCAATCGGGTTCTCGACCGGGTTATAGCTGTTGTACTACGCTGCTAGGTGTAAATGATGTTGTCAATTCTACTGATAAAAAGCAATCTTCTCTTATGGTAACGTTGAATTTTTCTAAGGCTTTCAATACCCTTGACCATGACATAATTATTGTGATTGTATATATGATCCCTGTATTGATGCAGCACACAGAGCTCGCATCCAAAAGGTGCAAAACTCCTGTTTGCGTTTCATTTACGGAATAAGAAAATATCAACACATTTCCCACGCTTTGAAAATGTCTTTTTGGTTAAACATGGCAAACAGAAGATTTATCCATTGTGCCTGCTTATTTCGTAACATTTTACGATACAAAAAGCATGCATATTTGTCTCGGAAAATCTCCTATCGTACTGATGTGCACAACGTTAACAACAGGTTTAAAAATGTTATTATAATTCCTAAATACTCTACCATGTTCTTTAGAAGGTCTTTTTCTTATAATATAGCCAAATTGTGGAATAGTTTATCTCTAGACTGTAAAGATTTTAATAATCTTACTCAGGAAGGTTTCAAACGACGACTGATTGAAATGAAGAAGAGGGAACAGTAACGTCTTTTATTGACATGTGTAATTGCATTACATAATTACACTATTGATATTCTAAAGCTGTACTTAATTTTTGCACAATCCATATTTTATTTTTTATTTACGTGATTATATTCCACTCATGAAATATTTCAAGTTTCGTATATTTAACTATATATTTACTTTTGAACAACTCATACATTACACTTAATTTAAATTTAATCAAAATATAATTGCTTTCTTGCTTTGACCTAGTTTAAGTTTTCTGTAAAAGGGATGAAGAGGTATAGGTAGAATATCAGAATTTCGGTTTCCGACGGCAAATATTATTATTATAAAAAAAGATGATTGGTTGGGAGCTTTTGAACACTGAAATGAATGAATGGTCAAGTGTATCATTGCTGAAGGGAACTACTTTGAGCATATTTAAAATAAAATCCTGGAAAATATTAACCGTGATTTTAATTCCCATTAAATTCAGCTTGACCTTCGTATAACATTTTTTACAATTCTCTTTGCTTATTTTGATCGAGTTGATTATAAAATGAATTATACCTTCGAAATCCTGAGCTTTAAATTGCCTGTAATGTGTTTTGTTCGAAACAAAAAACTTACAATTAGTTATAGTCTAATAGATGGTATCTCGGTCCCTATAATTAATATAATTTTATAAAACTGCACTTATTTACTAGGCTATTCTTATAATTTTTGATGAGTAGTTTAATGTCTATTACTTTTAGACACATGTTTATGGACTAAGCTGTTAATAATTCTAAATACCTATACTCTCAATGTATTTAGTACTTATTTAGTTCTATTTCGATTCTCTTTTAACTATTATACCTAAAAATAATAATTCTTAATTCTGCTATTACTGATAATTATTTACTTACTCCTGGACATTTAAAAAGGAACTGTAAAAAATATTCTTGGCTCGTGTAAGCAGACAAACAAGTGACTACGTCGCGCATGAATTACAAATTTATTAAATTTGTTTATAAAAGCGGGTGTCACAATTAGGAAAATAAGTTTAATGCAGTATTTTGCCAACATCGCGCAATAAATTGCCGCTAATTAATTGCAGCGTTGGCTCCAACAGCGTCGTGAAATATGTTCGAAGGTACCAATTAATTATGAGGATTGCAATGCACGGACTAATTTAAAAATTTGAACAGAACTATAAAAAGCTGACGGAGTCAAGAAGTAAAAACTGGAATTATTTGCAACAGTAACACGACATTTTTATTAGCTACCTACAGTTAGACTTCCTGGAACATATCACTACGTATTTGTAATGTAATCTTCTTAACGCCTTAATTTGGCTCAAAAGAAACATGTAAAACTGCAAAGGTTAATTATTTAGGAAATTTGGATGACACGTTGACTTTTCTTTTATACGTCAAAAAATTGGTGAAGATTTTTTTTATATTTAAAAGTTTTTTACATAATAATTCTTTTTGAATTTGAAAATATGTTTGTAATTTTTAGTTGAATATGAAATTACTGCACGCATAAAAAGTATTCAAATTTTAAATTGTGTAACATGATGTACAAAAATGGGCGAATATAGTGGAATGAAATGGTCGCAATTCGTTAATTTAACGCTGCATATACTATTAGCAGAGTAATCAATGGCGGATATCCCGGCCGAAGTTTAGCTTAATGGCAAATTGAAGAGACTAATGTAAAACTGTGAATTTATAGATCACAAATCGGAACATAATTCGCCACTGTTGATTTCAGCGGAACTCATACATCATTCGGCATATGCAAATGCTGGGTACATTCATCATTCTCGACCCGATACAGGGACTCCAGTTTGGAGCGTGCTGGCTGGAACAAGGATTAACTTCCAAAACGATATTTTATTGTCACCATAATTTGTTTTTGAAGGACTTTATATTTTGCATTTATTGCGTTCGCAGTTTTTTGATCGTAGCTCGCAGTAAACATAAATTCTTTTTGTGTTCTAAATTTTACTTGCACAGTTCAAGTGAATCCCTGCAAAATTTTCTATATTCACAGTTCTTTGAACTGTATAAAACGATAATAAAGAACTTAATTATAGCAACGTTCTTTCGATTAAATTACGGAAAGTAGAAAAATAACATTAAATTACAAGTTGATTCCAAAGGAAATGGAAAATTTTCGAAATTTTTTTTAATTTCCTTAATCGGAAATCATTAAATTATTATTCTACGATAAATCAACACCTGCCAAGGCAATGATTGCAATGCAATAATTGCATTTTAATGTTTTGAAACTGTTTATAATGTGTCATAAAGTGACGTATTTTTACGAGCTGTTTAATATTGTACCGGAGCGCAAATTCACGAGCTGTTCAAATATTCATAAGTTCAGTGCTGCCAAAATTATCATGCTGAGTTTAATGCATCTGTGCATTGAAATGAAACAGTTGTCAGATACATTATTTATGTAACAACAATAACATTTCTGTTATAGTACTAATTACGTCAAACAACAACATCAAGCAACTTCTTTATATCTTTATGTTTTTTCAAACAATAAAGTTTTAAACGTCAAAATCACTTTTATTACAATTTAACAAACAAAACTGTTTATCAATTTAAGTCGTATTAATTAATGAATTTGTTGTAATTCGGTGCTCCAACACGAATTGCCAGCTAATTTGAACTAATCATGAAATTTTTGGAATCGTAATCGAAATCGAAAGTAATTGGCCAAACACTTTCCTGGTAAATGATTAAAATAGTGCCAGTATTTGAGGAGTGCATAATTAAAAAAAAAATAGACATCCAGACTGCGTAAAATGAGTTCCGGTGATTACAATTAAAGGGAAGATTAAAGTGGAGTGCAGTCAGCGGTTGGATTTAGAAACGGCGGTGATTCATCACCAGTGGAGAACGAGCAACTCGTGGTTTTGTGGTGGACCGCGTTTCGTGCGCTGGACCATAACCTGCATACTTCCACTTTGTTTATAAACCCTTAATATCGTATGTCTCTACCGGGCAAATGAACATTTTTGTTAGGTACGTTGTTTAATTACCAGAACATAATTAAGGGAAAATTTAAGAAAAGCAAACACATGAAACAACACGTTTTATGCAAAAATAGAGTAATTAACGATCTAAAACTGGTTTCTTTTCGATTAATTCATTCTTATTTATAAACTTTCAAAGTCACATTATGATATTCCAAGAAGACAGAACATTAAACAAATTCCAGGAAGGCTGAAGATAAAATGGAATTTGTTTAATGTACTGTCTTCTTCGAATATCATAATGTAACTTTGTAAGTTTATGTATAAGGATTGATCAATCCAATAGAAACCAATAATGTGTGCATTGCCAATTTATTATTAAAAGAAATAAGTAAATAACACGAAGACAAACTAACTTTCCTGGGCAAGGAAAACAGAAAATTCGATCATCGCTCATATTTTGTCTGTCTACATATCAAGTGATCCAATTTAAAGTCATCCTCAAAACGATACCTGTCAAAATATTGGGATCTAAAATTTTCTGAATCTAGACAAGATTGAATTCCTTCCAAGGATGACTTTAAATCTGATCACTTGTGTAACTGCCCAGATAATATAAATTCAGCAGTGACTCATTTAAGTTCTATCGGATCTAATTTAATAATAATAATAATAATGGCTTTATTCAACTATGCTGTAATACTTTTAGATACAAAAGCAAGACAAACTAAACTATAATAAAAAAGACCAATATAAAACTAAACTATAATGAAGAAATGTAAAGTAAAAGAGCACATAAGCTTTCCAAGCTAACCATGGAGGAGTAAACGACAAAATTTTGTTAAGAGAAGAGTTGCCTATAAAATAAGATTTCTGCGATGAGGAAGATCATGATCTTATAACAAAACTATTGACTAAGAGGGTATAAAATAATAGGACGTACCTATGCAAAAAGAATTAGAAATAGTTTATTATGGATTAGCTTCTTAAATCTTACCAGGTTTAGAGATTTTATTGAATCACTTAATGAATTATATAATTTACAGATTTGATAACGAAACGAGCGTTCGAAAAAAGAAGTTTTATGCAAAGCAGGTGAAATTAGACCCTTAAACCTAGTAGTAATATTATGGATATCACATCGAAATTTTATCTTATTATATAAATAAGGCGGTGTTTTAAGCAGCATGAGTTTTTGATAAAGCATGAGACATTGCAGCTTTCTTCGGTTATACATGTTCAACCGTTTAGCGTCTTTCAGCTTGTGACTAATATGATCATACTTTCTTAACCCGTATATGTATCTCAAGCATGAATTTTGAATCATTTGAATTCTGTTGGAAGTAATAAGATCTATTGAGAATGGTAGACTTGAGCACAATAAGAAAAGTGAGAGAGAATGAAAACGTCACGCAGCTGTTTTTTTTAAGTTCATGTCTGTGTGGGTAGAGCATTTTGAGGTTCATATAAGCAAGTCGAATATAATTAGAAATTTGATTTCTAAAACGTAAGGTGCTATCTAAAAGTAACCCAAGACTTTTTGCAGATTGCACATGAGAAATATGAATGTTGTTAACAGTAATATTGAAGAGTGGTTGAATAGTTTGACACGCGGATTTTTTACTAAACAGTAGGAGAGCCGATTTCAGTAAATGTTTAGTAGATATATCCTAGGTCAGATTTAATCTATTCCGCCGCAGTTGCCCAATCAGAAGGTTTGAAAGATTTGTAGAGTTGTGTACCATCTGCGAACACGTGTACATTACAAAACTGAAGGTGCTTAACTATGTCACTAGTATAAATGGAAAACAGTAGCGGATCAAGGATAAAGTCCTGTGGAACACCCCTCACTACTGGTACACAACGCGAAGAATCCTCACCCAGTCCTATCAGTTAAGAATGATCTTACATATTTCAAAATTGAACATAACATTTCACTATTGATTCTGCCAAATGCTTTACTATAATCCAATAGAACCAAAGGTGTAAGTTCGCCATCATCTGTGGCAGTAATAATATCATCTAGCACGTTCAGCAGAGCAGTAGTACAACTGAAATTCTTTCGGAAACCAGACTGAATTGGTGGCAAAATGTTACTCTCATTGACAAAAGTTAAAAGTTGATTTTTCATTACCTTTTCAAATACTTTTGATAAAGCGGTCAAAATGCTAATCGGACGCAGGTGTTTGTACTGGGAAGGTTGTGCAATTTTAAGTATGGGCAATACACGAGCTTGTTTCCATATATTCGGAAATTTATTGAAAGAAATACAGACATTAATTATATGCGTAATGAAAGGAACAATGTAGGGACAACAAAAATTAACATGGCAATATTTATGTTAATTTAGATATGTTGGCTCATATTGGCTTAGGGTGTGATGGTTAAAAAAGAGGGAACAGAATTTCTGAAAAAAATCATTTATATTATTTACGTTTGACAAGTGAGCAGGAACGTTAACTGACTTTTTCTTACGCAAATCAATGTAATCTAGATGTTTCCATAACGACCTAGTATTTTTATTGCGTTCAATGTATTGGAAATATGCTTTTTTTTCTCTTTGGAAAGTGGAATTAGTCAAGTTGCGCAAGGATTTATAGTAGTTCCATTGACGCTGAAATTCAGATTCCCGAAATTTTGATTTCGCTTCGTCCCGAAGAGACGAAGCAACCGAAGATTAGGTGTCAGTCGTTTAGTAAATCGATTGGTGGTCAACGGAGCGTGATTGTCAAACAAGATCAAGATTTCCGAGTTAAAAATAATAATTTATGTTCAACGGAATCCATGTGAAAAATATAATAAAAAGGAATACGTTGTAAGTCAGAAAAGAATAAATCATGGTTAATATTAGTAAACGACCTGAAAGTCCTATACTGAATAGTAGATGGATTTTTCACAGATTACTAGGCAGAATACTACATCATGGTCAGAAAGGGGGCAATTAATAATACCACATCTTGAGACAGTAACATCATCATCAATACAAATAATTAAATCAATGAGGGACATTGTAGTTTCCGTAATACGAGTGGGTCTATTAATTATTTGCTTAGCACCTATTATGTCTAGAAGATCAAAAAGGCAAACGGAATCAACTTTATTAGTTTTTAGCATATCTATATTTAGATCTCCACAGCCTGTGTCGACATTGGAAAATACGTTAAAGAAATTTCTAATTCACGAATAAAAAATTTGTGACACTGTTGAGGAGACCTATAAAGAGAGCCTACTACTATTTTCTCGTTGCGAACATGAACCACGGCCCAAAGTTGCTCGATGGTATTCCTTCAAACGAAGATGCAACACCTCCACCCCAAGTAAGCCTGTCCGGTCTAAAAAAAAATGAAACCTTCAGTAGATACTGTTTCATATGTAATCGAATCGGAAAGCCATGTTTCAGATAAAGTTAATATATCTATTTTATTAATCCTAATAAAATTAGATAATTCAACGACTTTCGGTACTAAAGATATACTCCCAGTTTCACAAAAATTATTTAATCACTGATTAATTTAACAGCGTGATTAAGGCCTATGATTGGTTGGGTGAAACAACATAATTGGTTGTTTTAAATCTATTCTTTACTACGTTCAATGATATTCCTTAATCAAAGAATTAAATTAATCGCTGATTAACTATTTTTTTGTGAAATCCACCATTAATGTTGAAGTGTGCAATATTTAAACAACTATTAATTATTCATAACTTATCATCAAACGTATGAGAACAGATGTATATGACATATTCATAATTAATATATATATAAATAAATAATTGTACTAGTTCAGACAAAGTTATGTTAAAAAGGAAATAAAATTTCCTTACTTTACAATGAAAATTAGAGTTATGCGATATTTGAGTCTAGATGGTTTGCAAACCGATTTGTCGAAAAGTGATCGCACGATTTAAACTTATGAAATGAAAAGTAAAAGGTCAACGATTCTTTGACGAAATGCTAACAAATTGAAAGACTACAAAAGTTTCCAAGAATTGAAAATGAAATACTTAACATTAATTTGTTAATTAGAAACCAAACAGAAAACGACAAAATACGAAGGATAATACATACAAAAAACAAAACGAAACAGGATCCTCCGGCAATTACTGAACATCATAAGATGGATAAGAAGGTAAGAAAAAGAAAATATATAAAAATCACAAATGAAATGCAAAAATTTACAAAATTTAAACATATCTGTTCCTAATAATGTGATTAGCAGTTTTTTTGCATGCAAACCTAGAATACATTTTGCATGCGAAAAGATCAATCTTCATTTACAAAATCAGCGGGTGTCATTACTGATCAACTCCCTCGGAGAACGCGGCGCCGAGATTGCAGTATAAAATGCAGAGGACACCAAGCAAACACCAGTACAATGGAGCGAATCAACTTGGTATACTGTGCCTTCCTCGTCAGCATCTTCTTAATCTGTGTATATGCAGAAGCCACCGATGAAAGTGTAGGCGGAAACTCTGAGAAAAGAAGACCAGCCTCCATATGGTTCAATCCCAGGCTGGGCAGAAAGAAAAGGACAGAAGAGACCAACATTCAATCATCTTTAGAATGCGATATGTTAGAGAAACATGGGCAGTTATATCTTTGTACGGTCATTTCGAAGTGCGAGTATAAGCGAGAAGCAAGGCAGTTTATCCCACGCTTAGGCAAAGAATCTGGTGAAGACATATCTGGAAAGTGGCTGCAAAATTACGACTCTCTGGGGCAAAGGTCGCTGTATACGCCTAGACCAGGACGACGAATATTTCCTTTTGGAACCAAGTCGAGACAAGACGATGAAACCATCACATTTTATTAAAAATAAATAAATTACTGTTGTTGAAATTTTTATGCATTTTATAATTATTATAACTCTTAAGCCCCTAAAAAAAAGTACATTGTAGTCTTCTAGTTTATTTCATTTCTTTTACTTCATCGTAAGAGAAATCTACAGTTGCAATTCCTTTTCAGTATTTTTCTTGTTTTTGCTGCATTTGATTTTGGTTTATTTATTTGCTTCTATCTACAGTTCACTTTTTTATTATATACCGATCTATCGATAAGTCAAAGGACCTTTATATAGTTATCTCTTTCTAACTTTGGTCGTACATTTCCTTAACTCGGTATATAATAATAAAAAATAACATTACTTTACTGTTTGAAATTGAATGTGCTTTTATCAGCTTTGCACTGATTCTTCAATTTCATTATTTTGGTAATTTTATTGACTTCTAAATTATTGTGATTTCATAATTTCTAATTAAATAAACATTCGGTGTATTGTAAATTATTGATAATAAGGGCGGAAATATCCATCTCTTAATAAACAGGGTAATAGTTATTAGACGAATAACTACCATAAAAACAATTCATAAAAATATCAAAATACACTTCTAGAAAATTAAAATAGAAAATGGATGCGGAGATATCCATTTCTTAATATAGTGGCAATTACAGAACGAAGGATAAGATATGTTTGCTAATTTATAGAAGGATGACCAAAGAAAGACAAAGAGAACTAATGACGTGGAATTACTTAAAATTCCGGGAGAATTGTTTTTTTGATAACATTGGGGTTGACAGAGAAGGATGGTGTGATGCATAAGACATCACAGTGGCTAAGTGGACATAAGTTAGAGAACGCTCGGAACGAGCACATCACGAGAAAGAGAAAAAGAAGACTACTGGATGTCCAGAAAATTCAAATAAATGAATAAAGAGACAAAGTTAAGATTGCAATTAAACAAATAATGGCGAATAGTCATATTTCCGAAGTATGAAGGAATTGAAAATGCCAATAAATATTGGTAAAGTTAATAAATGGAAGTTATTCGTCTAATAACTATTACCCAGTTTATTAAGAGATCTAGCTTTGCACTGGAGTTGACCTCAACTGTCATGGCGCCCACTTGTCACGTTTTAAAACATCTTACAGTCGTTGCATGATTTACTATTATAGTTCGTTGGTAGATGGTAGTTCAATTAATAACTGTCCGAAGTAATACTGGAGAGAGCACCGTTGATAGAGAATATCCTTCCTATCCTCTCATATATTGACTTTATCAATCTTACTCTCTTTATTGGCATTACCAACTCCTTCAGGGAAATATATTATTATACTCATAACTATTCGCCATTATTTGTTTAATTGTAATCTTGTCATTGTATATTTCTTCATTTATTTGAATTTTTCAGACATCCTGAAGTTTTCCTTTTCTTCTTCTCGAATTAAGACCATAACCTATTTGTCGGGTCTCGCTTATTCGGCGCATACATTGAGTCCATCTTTTGAGTAGTCTTCCAGGTGGACGTTTTTCTTTTGGTATATCCTGGCATCCTGTTGATGTGCTTGAACCTTTTCTCTAATTTATGTCCACTTAACATTGTGATGTCCTATGCATCACATTTCTCTGCCTACCCCAATATTACCCAAAAAATTATTCTCCCGGAATTTTAAGTAATTCCACGTCATTAGTTCTCTTTGTCTTTCTTTCCACGATATTAATTTTCTTTCTTTAGTCGTCTTTCTATAAAATCAACAAACATAACTTACCCTTCATTCTTTATTTAACAGGGACTTCGTTTTTTAGCACATATACGTTTTTCTTTTTTCCGAAATTCTTAAAGACACCTGACATCTGGACAGTTATTTTGCTAACAAACCTCTTACATAATATAGCATTCATAAAAAATTTTATGTTCGCTAAAAATTTCCCGTATTGTACCGACATCCATTAAAATTTTGTTTACATGTAACTGTAAAACTCAATGAATAGTTTTCTTCAGTTTTTAAGAACTGTGATAGAGTTTTTGGATTGAGAAGGTTGTTCAGCTTCAGAAGTTCAAGGAAAGCTTTCAAAAGCGTAAATGACAATTGATATTCAGCAATGTGCGTAGATGGATAAACAAATTCAAGACTGGTGAAACAAACAAATTAAAACTTGAAAAACGAAAAACAAAAGAAGGGAAAGTTAAAATAAAAAGAAAATGAAAAGAAGAAAAGTATACAGAATATTACAAAAATCAATTCGACAAAAAGAACTCAATTAAGGCAAAAATAAGCAAATAGCGCAAAAGAAAAACTGAAGTTCTTAAAAATGTGATGTGAGTGTTAAAAGAAAACTAAAAAAGAACAGTAAGATGTTTGTTAATCTTTTATTTTTTTAACAATCCGTTTTAAAATTGTCGACTTTTTTTTTGTTTTTCGTTTTTATTATGTATTATTTACCTATTTCATTTCTACTTTAGTTGTATAGTAATATCCGTTCACGACATTTTTAGATTCAGAGAGACCATGTTAGGGTAACATTTTTGTTTGTATCAATAAAAAATACGAAAATTAATTAATTAATTTTCATAATTTTCATCTGGCAAGAAAACTTGATTTTAATAAAAAATTCATTTGTCAGAATTGAAGCGATTGTAGTTCATTTTTAATTTTATGGTTATATTGCCAGTTCGAATGAAGCATTCCTTGAAAACGAGAAGTTATCGTCCCGAACAATTGATAATTATTTATTTATTCATTAAGAAATTTTTACATGCAGGTATTTAAATAACAGGATCTTCTTGCTGTCTTATAATTTGCCCCGACAAAACCATGCACTGAACCTTATTTAGAATTCTGTCTATTTTCGCTAACCCCTCCAATATGCATACCTTCAGACTCTTTTGCTAATACCAGAGTTCTTCATATCTGTTTATATTTGCAGTGTATATATGTGGTATTAGTTTGAGTTGATAAAATGATCTGTAAAATAAGTTTTACAGATATACATGTTATATTCTACACTATAAAATTTTAATTACCTTTCATCTTCCATGGATTCCATAGAAGAATCTGATTCATCATCAATTTCTGGATCTGAATCGGATTCTCCTAATGCAATAATGAAAACAGAAATATTTTTAAACGAAAAATTTCCATATGTTTCGTCCAGTCTTTGGAAATTAATTTTTCACAATGATTACAAAAATTTTGGCACATGTCGTGGGTACAGTTTGAAAGAGCCTCACGCCATAAATTTGCAACCCTATCTTTCGATAATGGTTGCGAATTTATGTACATATTGTAAACGCCTCTGCATTGCCCCCATGCCATCTCAATAGAATTGTATTGACAATGGTATGGGGGCAATCTAAGAACTTCATAGCCATGCTCCTTCAAAATTTCGTCAGTCGCGTGTCGTTTTGTTGTTCCGTCTGTTCTAAGAGGCTGAATTAATTCCCATAATTGCTTTTTTTTTGTAATTTTGCCCTCAATTTCGACATTGTGTTTAAACAACCACTCCTGCATTTGATTCTTTTTACAGGAAAATATGTGTGGTTTGTCCAACTGCACCGAGTGATACGCTGCATTGTCCATCACCACCACACATTTTCGATGCAACTTGTCTAGTGCGGGAATAAGCTGATTAACCACCCAATTTTGAAAAATTTTTGCATTCATGTTTTTATGGTAGTCTCTGTCTCTTGTTCGTCGAGTCAAGTAACAAGTCACACCCTTCCAAAAAGCCCAGTTTTATTCCCACATGCAAAATTGTAAAACGTTTCCCTGCACTTTTAATTTTGGCTAGGTTACTTTTCAAATCTGTTTCGACGAACCGTAAACTCATTTTGGTAGATCCACGTTTCATCGAGGTACATGAATATTATATTTTCACTAGAATTTTGAAACTGTAAGAACTTGCACAAAAAAGAAATTTTGGATGCAACGACGTGTTTTTGTTCACATAAAATTTTGCGTCCGTTAACTATTTTGTGTTTGTAACCCATAGATTTCATAATTTTGAATAAAGTTGTTCTTCCCCCTTTAAATTCCAAAGTATCGCGAGCGTCTGTAAGTAATTTGTCCAAAGTGAATTATTCATTTTTCAAATTATATTGCCAAATTAATCATTGCAAATTTACGTCTGCCAGAAAGAGAAATTTTCAAGTTGTCAAGTCCTCCTATTAAAATTTTAATTATCGTACATCGTGAAATCTAAAATATTAAACATTAGTAAATAAATATGACTTAAATATGTAAAAACTTACTGAATTTATAGAAAATCTATGTATGTTGTGAGGGAGGTATTTGCTGAAGTCATTCAATGGAAGAGGTTATTCTTAATGGAGATAATCGTTTCATATTGCTTATTATTTCTTCATTTCTGAAACCTGGGCGATTCTTTTTGTAATAATTATACTTCTTGCCTATTGAGCGCTTAATTCTTCCGCCCACGTTATTTACGAATTGGCAATACAGCCAATGTAGCTGACGTGACACTGTCATTATTTTTTTCATGTCAGATTTTGATTCCAACAAAATACATGAGCGTAACTTAACGAAAATAAGACTCTAAAAAGGTCATGGAGTATTGTAGAAGTTTCTTTGTTTGTTTAATAATATTAAACATTTTTTTTTTTTTATTATCTGTCGAATGATAATTGTTTTCTTGATTTCTATTCATCTAATTTTATTATTTCGTTGGTATTAATTTCAGTTCTTTTCTGTCTTTCCTTGTGTAATTAATTTATTTTCGTATAGGGTAACTATTAGTGTTCCTTCCAATTTTCTTTTGCATTCTATTAATCCTTCGATTTTCGAATAATTCGTCGTCGGCAAACGTCTACCTCATTTTTCGTATATTTAAGTTATTTTTTTTCTATTCATTCGATGATTTATAAACGCTCTTTGCCGGAGGAAAACCGTCAATCTTCTTTTGGTTTTTGTTCATGATCTTGTTGCTTAGTTCAATCCCTTTTATCAAATTAATCTGTCGAATTCCATTACCGTATCCTCTGAAAATTATAGAACAACTTACGGTAGAAAATTAATTTCCTGTTTCTGCTTTCATTTTCTTTTTGTTTACCCTGAATATTTTTATTGTCTTCAATTGGGACAGCGCACTGTTTCAATTTTGTTATAGATGTTTGGTAGTTTTGAAACATCTATGTATCGAAATATTCCATGTTTTAACATTGATATTTTTTCGGTATTCTACAGGGTGAGACAAGCAAGACGTTCATTAGAAGTTTACGGACATTCCATTTGAATTGCTATTTCAAATTTTGCAGTTATAGATTATCAATAAAGATCTAATGAAACACAATAACTCCAACTTCCGACCGCTTCCGGTTATGTCGGAAGTTACTGTCAACTTTCTTATTTTAAATGATATATACTACTTTTATTGCTTTTTTGAACTAATCTAAAAATTCTAATCCGTTTTATGAAACATAAAACCGTTTCTTAGATATTTAGTTTTTTTTAAGAGGCTTGCCATTTTTACCAAACAGAAGCACGATGCCAATTTTTGGCCAATGTAGGCCATACTAACAGGCGTCTAGATTATGTCCCAGAATATATGTTTACAGAGTACTTCCAAAGCAATTCCAATTCGGACTAATTTCAACTGCCTTGCCTATAAGACATTTTTTTTTCTTAAATAAGAACACCATTATATTTTTATGCCGTAAGATTTAGAATTAAATATTCTTTCGTTCTGTTAGCATTATCTATACCTACGCCTCTTACCATTCATTCACTATTGTTGATTTTCTTTTTGAGACATTAAAATTTTTCGTTTCGGTAAGATCTTGGCCCCTACGTATCTTGATGGCCGTTTAGACTTACCCAACGATAAAACCGTGCCTGATTCAAATTAAAATGGGTGGAGTTTTATTGTAATGTGATATAGTATGCGTAGAAGTATTTTTTGAAGCATTTTATTGAAAAATAAAAAGAATTTCGATACCGGGAATCGAACCCGGGCCTTCTGATTGAAATCGAATATCCCAATCACTAGACCATATCGGATCTTGATGTATTAAATATCAACAATTTCCACAAAGAAAAACTTGCACAATGCGTTATTATTCACCGTAAACGCAAAGGCCGCAATTCTGGAAACACCCATTACGAATTGACTCATACATAAACCTCGACTCACCAAGCAGGAGCACGATACCGTTTTCGCAACCAACTTTGCTCGTATCTAAATTGTTGTATCAGCAGTGAAAATTTTTAAATTGACTCGATTATCATTTAAATCTTTCTAAGAACGAAAAGGAGCGTTTCACGTATTCGAGACCGAGATGCGTATCTGTTTGTCGGGGTCGCTGTTTGCGAGTATTTTCGAAATTAAATCGCGCTAAATAAATCATGAAAGTTTAAGGACTTTGGTTTTTATAAAATTGTTTTTTAAAATTATTTTTATGGAAAGGATGACGTGCGCAAACTTCATAATTTCTATGAAGTACAAGTTTTCAAAATTAAATAGTAATAAGTCACGTATTTCTTTTATAGGTTGCTTAATGCAGCACGATTTAGTCGTATTTGTTTATTTCTCGGTTTAAAAATTAGAATCCTAGTATAACAAATGTGCAAGTCGCTGTATACACGATATATGATACATCATATCAATTTTATTGCGGGCTTTTACCACAAGATGAGGAAGAAACAAATTAAAAATTCATAGAACAAATCTATTATTAGCGACAGTACACCGTCTAGTATCTCTTAAAACTCTAGTAATATCAGAAGTAGTTCCCCATTACATCTTCTTCGAGATTTTATAGGAATCAGACCTGACATTTATGTAGTTCTTTCTGTGGTTTTAGTTTCAGTTCTATAATGCATGACATGATGCTTCGTGACAAGCATATTCAAGTTCGCGAGTTTCGAACTTTAATATTAACTTATTGCAATTGCAATCTCCCTTACATCTCGCAATTTCGCAAACTTAAAACTTTTACGACCATCGAATATCGTTCCAGTCACGAAGGGTAATTAACTGCCGAAAGAAATTAACGCGAACGAGTAAAATATATGATGAATTAAAACGTGCAAATCCGAAATCGATAAAACAATTTGATTGTGTGCATTTAAACGTAGCAAATCTCGGGTAAACTCTTGCGTGCGTAATGCAGAATACAGAATGCTGATAATAGGAGCCACGGTCGGATTCAATGTGA
The DNA here is from genome assembly GCA_039766575.1 of Serrognathus titanus. Taxonomy (NCBI): domain Eukaryota; kingdom Metazoa; phylum Arthropoda; class Insecta; order Coleoptera; family Lucanidae; genus Serrognathus; species Serrognathus titanus. Next base: position 46,334,158 of record CM077914.1, on the reverse strand, counting down.
TCGCAAACTGCAGTGTATCCAACATTATCCGTTTTCCGAGTCTAGGAGTGTAGCGGAACACCAGGAATTTAACAAAACTCCGGCGGGCTATTCTGTCCTTAGATAACTTTTACTTATATTAGATTAAATCTCTATCGATTCCATTCCATGAGTGGTCAAAGTACGGTTTATTCTCTGACCAGTTTCAGTGAAAAAGATTCGTAGATGGAAAACGTTTCCATATTGAAAAGTTTCATCGCGGAAATGTTTTTCGCTGTTTACTGTACGCTACGAGATAAACGGTTTTGTATGTAATAAAATGCTCTAGACTTTTATTAACTTTAGAAAAATCCACTTACTGGAAAGATAAATTACTTCAATTATAATAAACTTGAAACGATCTTCTTAAAACTAATTTTATTTTACAAAGATAGCAAAAATAACTGATTAGATTTTGAAATTTAATTAATAGATTTCAAAGCACTTAAATTTCAATAAAACGAAAATTAACAAAATCAAATTAAAATTTGAAATTAAAATGGATTTATTAATTAATTTCTAGTAAAATAGGGGTATGATAGTAATAGTAATTTGACATTTTTTTAAATTTTATATTAATTGTTGCCAGGTTCTATTTTCATTTTTCTATTTAACCAAAATATGACGGCGGGATATCATTACGTGGCCTTCAACACTAATGAAATATATAGGATGATTCATTACACAATTTCCATTACTTAAGCACAGGAAAGTAGAAGCAATTTCATAAGGAGAAAGTCCTAGGAATTGTCTTATTCACCAGTGCCGCCGAGAATGGGGTAGAATAGGGCTAAAATCTTATTCCATATAAAAGGGATATTTAGAGCAATATCTGACTAAATAAAGCTCAAAAGAGACATCTATAAACAAAGAAATTGCTACTTTAGTCCTTTATGATTTGATTGCAATTTTGGTGAAACAGATGTAATTATTTTTGTAAAATTTGAATTAAGGTATTGAGTAATTAATTTCGAGTAATTAATAATGACCACACTTTTTAATTCCACAAAGATGTGAACCTGTATCCTTACCGAATTAAGAGAAATTATTACATGGTGATCGACCATACAGGTTGCAGTTTTGCAAGTGGTTTCAAACACACTTGCCGAGGATGATGAAACATTATCAAAAAGTTTCTTGACTGATGAAGCTTGGTTTCGCACTTTGGGATACGTAAATTCGAAGAATTTTAGAACGTGAATGCTGAAAATTCCCTTTTGTCTATCTAAACACCCTTACATCCTGAAAAAGTTGGTGTTTGGGGAGCTATAAGTGGAAGAAGAATAATTGACGAGCTTCTTGGAAAAACCTCATTTGTCCAAAAACTATTTTTCTTTGAAAAACTAAAAAATGTACTCGTAGATTTAACATATTGTCTGCGCTGCAGAAAATGTTACTCAATGTTCACAGCTATTAATGTCAATTGTTTTTGAAAAAATAACAAAAATATGTGAAGCTTTTACTCGAAACATTATAAAAATCACCCTCATCTTTTTTTATGTATTAATACTGTGCCTATTGTAAGAATTCAGCTTATAATTTATCAGTGTGAAAATAGTTAACCACCAATACATTATTCATTAAAAAAACACGGATATTAAAATGTTTATTAACAAAAATAGTATTTAAAAATAGCTACTACTATTTTCTTCATCGTCACAACTTTCATCTTTATTGTCCTTTTTAGAAACTGATAAAAAAATCATCATAAAACTTTTTGTTCTGAGGATTATGCAACAACTTTAATAAATCTCGCAAATTTTCCATTTTTTTATTTCTCTTTTTAGCATGAAAAGCCTCAGCTTTCCTTAAGTGCAATTCTCGTTCAACAGTAACTGTTGCTGTTTCCTCTGGTTTATTATCTGGACGGTTTAAGGCCTGTTGGAACCTATCACATTGGGAACATGCATCACAGCGTGGATATCCAAATTTTATATTAAATTTGGTTGCAGTTTGTATTGGATATTAATACGGTATTTTTCAACAAATAGCTGATGCATTTTATTAATACTTAACTCTGATGATAAATAATGTTTTTCAGGGATGCGCCGTCTGGTGAAAACTCCATAATATGTTCTATTACCAAGGCAATTATTTCCTTATTGTACTTTGGGGGTCTAGTTTTATGTTTTCCCCGTTTATCTCTGCTTGGAGTGTCAGCTATTAAAAGATGATCCTTCAACCTTCTCATACGAGGAAGAGTTATACCGTGAAAAGCTGCAAGTGCTTTTACACACACAGTTTTTTCAGTAGGACCACATCGCACTTTATATAAGAAAGAAGCTGCATGAGGCTTTTTTATATATGTATTACAACGAGGACGACGCCGTGAAATTTGCCTCATAGTTATAAGCCCAGTCAAATACGCGTCTTGTTCGTTCTTATCGTGCATTTGATAAAATTTTGAAAAAAGCAACTCCCTTTCTTCAGCTACCTCTATGATTCTGATATTCAGTTCCTTTTACTTTAGCTTCCTTAATCGCATTTCTTTTAGAAACCACCTTTTCTGTCTTTCTTGGCCAGGGTTGGGCCCCATCCACATCCAGATCCATGTTAGAGAGCACAAACAATACAACTATTCCACGTAGGTAATGTGAATTCTATCACATAAAACTTAAACATAACCTCTCACAAAGTTTCTAGAAAAAAATCTCACATGTCCTGGACATATGATGTTTTTGCTAGAATTCGAGCGGACATGTGAGGTTTTTACAGAAACCCACAGATTTTTCTAAGTTATATTCCGGGTCCTATGACATGTTTACAGAATCTTAGTATAGAAATTGATAGCTCTACAGTTATAAGCGAAGATGGCAGTGAAATGGCGATTTCGGCAAAAATGGACATGTGAGGTTTTTCCAAGAAGCTCGTCAATTGGTCCAATATTTTTTAAAGGTAATAGAATTGATAAAACAAATTTAGAAGATAATTCATTATTTTTTGTTCGTTTGTTGTTTTGTTACAACCATTTTTGCAACTGGTGCAACTCCTTATTGCACTGCCTCAAGATATTTTGATGATCGAATATTAGTCACAATGCTGAAATTATTTCTCCTGCAAGATCATGACTTCTTTTTACGTCCTTGTTTAAAAAAATCAATATTTAAAACGGCTGACATTGATGTTCTTCAACAACGAATACAAAATATGGCTGCTATTAGAAGGTGGTAAACATTTTTCACATCTTTTATAAATACAACTTTTGAAGTCTCTCAAGGCTTTCCTTTGTTGTTATTACTCGTGCTACAAGCGCAGACATGATTTTTCTCCATGGCCTACTAGGAGGTTTCTTTTATTTAAAAACCCTTCACACTTATAATAAGATATGACACTGTTTTAAAAATTTCGTACTTAAATTTTAGAGTCATCCTGATTTCTGCGAAATTTGATTGATAATGAATAAATAACTCACATTTTCTCCCCCTATAGTCTAGTCGAAGCGTTTCAGTTAGCTGGCGCCGGAGTTGTAAATTCGTAATGTTTTAATCGTAAAAAGTGCAGAATTTATTTCTTTGTGATTGCGTTTTTATGGGTAGTAACGTTTATAAATTAATGCGTGCCACGTTTCGGACAGAAACTGCCGACTGCATATTTCAGAAATGATTTTCGTGAAATTAATTTCCGCAAAAAATTTCATTCAAATTGCAAGTTTACTACATTGTTATCCTTATTAATAGAAATTCGATTTAAAAGTGATTTTCAAAATCGAATGCTTTTAGAATGACGGAAACCAAACGTAGCAGATTGATTTAGCAGGTGATCGTAAAAGTGAGATTTACTTCGAGATATAAACTTATTTATCACTTAGGAACAATTTCCATGCGAAAAGTCGTAAAATATCATACGATATTATAAATAATAAATAAAATATTCGTTTTGGAAATCAAAGTGTGCTTCGATTGGTGCATTTCCGTACTCCTGAGCATCGTGAATGTAACAAGCCTGTTCATCATAATTTATTGCGCACCGGAGGATAACATTTTTATTTGTAGAGCGCTTCATTCCGTAAATGGCCACCATATATTCCCTTGGCCATTGCCGTGACCGCCGCTGGTGTGAAATTTGTGAACAGTCGAGAAGATATCGTATCGGTGACAGAATGCGTAATGAACGCGCCCGGCAAAAATATGCGAGGCGAAAACAAAAACAAAAACAGAAAAAAAAACGTTATGATTAATACCTGTTAAATTTGCGTAGTGTAACGCGTACTTCCAAAACCTTCATCGCCAGCTTTTTATGTCTGATGTTCATTTCACTAGCAACTCCATTACACGAGCTTTTTTACATTTTCTGTATTTTTGGAACGCGTTTCATTCAGTGCCCGAACATCTGAATGTCTGCCGAGCTTTTTTTTTCAATTTTACTGTTCGGCCAGCTAGAAACATACTCGAAGCTCTTCTTCATGTTAATATCAATTTGCATTCATTCGCAGTTTAACCGCCGCTGAAAGCAATTTTTAATTTCGCAAATGTTTTAAACAGTTTTTGCTACATATGAATTTCATATGTAACCACGGACACGTTTATATATAAATACAATTAATTTTAATATTACAAATTTATTGCAAATGTGACTTGATTATATGTTCCAAAATTAATTCCGTTAAATTTATGGTTGTTTATTGAGAGAAGTACCTGATTAAACACCGCATGTTTGTTTTAGTTTTAACTATATCAATATATAATTAATTTTCAGAATGAGAACGTTTTATGTAATTCAAAAACATTAAAATTTGTTAATGTGAGAAAATACATTTATCGGCACAAAAAGCGACTCACTATTATTTTTTTAAATGAATTATCTAAGGACACTTTTTATAATAATAATAATAATAATAATAATAATTTTATTGGCAGAAGTACATGGTAGTTACATAGACATTCTCGTTTAAGCCAAAAGGAGTACAATCAGACTAACTCAGTGAGTTGTCTGTTCTTCCTTGTACCCCTTCAAAAAATAGAAGAAGAAATGAAAATAAAACGACAAAAAACAAAACTAAAACAAAAATTTCCTAAGATTTCCTAAAATTAATGAATAATGTAAATTATTATGAATGTGTGCACCCTTTTAGTAACCCCAATACCAGCTAGATATGTAACTATACATGACGGAGTTATCTGGTGATAAACTGACCATATGATTATAATTATAATTATTATAGTTATTCTAATTATCTTAATTATTCGCCAAGCAGAAACTTCCTATACTGAGTTTTAAATGATCTTAATGTGATCGATGTCCAATTAAATAGTACAGCGTTCAAGCAGTTGCCGACATTATATGAAAATGACCATTTTTTTTTCTGCTCATCGGTGAATAGGACATTTTCAATAACCGGGAGAGCCATGATCATCATGGCAACTAAATTCTCTTGTTTAAAAAATAGTTGAAAGTATCTACGCCATTGTCAATATTGTGTTACAGTTGATTTTTTGTTTTCCAAACATTTCTTAAAGACTTAATTTAATAATTTGATTACATTTTGTCATTAATAAGTTGTTTTTAAGGCTATTAATACAGTGGATGGAGCAAGAGTAATTGCTTTGATTCAGGATGGTCAGTCTCAACGTTACGTTGCACAAGTTCTTGGAACTTCTCAATCATGGGTCTCCAGAACGTGGAGGCGATTCTTGGAATCTGAATCTTACAATCGACGCCCTGAAACAGGTAGTCAAAGATGTATAAGCGCTAGAGATGACCATTTTCTTACCCTAACGATTCTTCGCAACAGAAATTTGACTGCTGTTTAAGTCAGAAATTGCCTTGCAGAGGTTCAAAATGTGCAGGTAAGTGACAGAACGATCAGGAGACGCTTTAATGAAGCTAATTTAATGGCAAGAAGATGTGAACATGTTCATTGGAATATGGGGCAGTGGAGACAAGTACTCTTCACTGATGAGTCCCGCTTCTGCCTACGAGCGCTAGATGGTCGTGGAAGAGTGTGAGGAAGGACCGGCGAACGGGATTCTCAATATAATATTGTTTCCAGACTATTCTTCAACGGAGGTTCGATTATGGTGTGGGGCGAACGCACGTACAGACCTTGTAATAAATAGGGGAGTTATCAACACTCAGAGGTACATTGAAAATGTTCTTCAAGATCTTGTGATACCCTTTTCCCCTTTTATTGGTGACAATTTTATGTTGATGCACGATAATGCACGGCCACATGTCGTCAGAGTTGTTAATGAATTTCTTGACGCTGTCGGTGTTAACCGAATGCAGTGACCCCCGAGAAGTCCCTACATAAATCCCATCGAACATGTCTGGGACATGTTAGGAAGGAATATTAGAGCTTGCATTCCCGCCCCAGCTACCCTAGAAGAATTATCAATGGCGCTTCAGCAAGAATGGGATCAACTTGACAATTTAGCGATTAGGCACTTGGTGGAGTCGATGCCACAACGTATGCAGGCTGTAATACAGGCTCGTGGAGGCAATACTTGATATTAATTAATTAGGAACATTGACATTGTGCATTTTTCTTTAAGTTACAATTTCATCAATTTTGGAGTTTTTGTTACTTTTATTAAAATCTTATACCAAAAAAATCCAACCCAGATAAGTTGAAAGATTTTAGACCCATTAGTATCCTTCCTACTTTATCGAAATTTCTAGAAAGAATCATGTATAATCAAATTATTTGTCACTTAAACATGTATAATATTCTTCCATTTACCCAATCAGGTTTTCGTGTAAATCACAGCTGTACAACTGCACTACTTCAGGTAGTTCATGATATCTTATTCAGGCAGATCAAAATAATGTAACCGCTCTTATCTTTCTAGATTATTCCAGAGCATTCGATACCTTCAATCACACTTTACTTCTTAGCATCTTACATTTTATTGGTTTTACTACTGAAGCCTGTTCTTTAATGTATCATTACCTAGTTGGTGGGTCCCAGGTTGTTACTTTAAATAATACTTTTACTTTGCCTAGAAATTTGCATTCTGGTGTACCACAGGGTTCAATCTTAGGGTCTTTATTGTTCACGATTTACACTTGGAGACTAGGTTCATGCTTAAAATATCTTTCCGCTCACTATTATGCTGATGATACACAGCTGTATTTTTCGTTTTCACCTATTGATATAGGTTTAGCTAATGATTATATTAATGAAGATATCGGCGCGCTTGTAACAGCCTCCAAAAATCACAATTTAGTCTCAAATTCTAAGAAAACTGTAATTATGTTGTTTGGAAAACCTTCGTTAAATACTCGCTTTGCTTCTGAATTAAAAGTTGTATGTTGATGGTTTAGACATAGCTTAACAACTATATTGCTAGAGCGTTTACAAATCTATTTTTAATTTACTCAAATCGATTGCTTCTTAGTAAAAAATTGAAAATACATTTATGTGAATCTTTAGTACTTTCTCATTTTTCTTTTACTGACCTGTATACGGCCCTTGCCTTGATGCCTCTATATCTAAGCGAATACAAAAAATACAGAATTGTTGTCTCAGGCTTATTTCGGGTATACGTAAATATGAACATGTATCTCATGTGCTTTTGGACATTAACTGACTGAATATGGCGAACCGTAGATTGTTACACTCTGCTTCTTTATTTATGAATATTTTAACCACGGAAACTGTACAACAAAATACGTTATAGAACCGATGTATACATAATATTAACATCAGGAATAAAAATGTGATAACCCCACCTCTGCATAAAACTACTCTTTTTGAACGGTCCTTTTCATACAACATTGCTTCTGTATATAATATGCTTCCAGCGGATCTAAAGTTATTACCTAGGTTCAAATTCAAATCGAAATTTAAAAAATTGTTACTCGATCGACAAACTAAAAGTCTCAGATAAACTTGCCCTATAAATATCAATGGTTTTTGCTTTAGTTTCGTTAATTATAACTTGTAATGATATTGGTATCACTTGTAATGATATAATGGTTGATTACGTATATTGTTCAACTTTGGTAATATGAAAATATTTAATACTAATTATACTTTTCTTTGTTAATTTCATCTCAGCAAAACTTTACTTTGTATTTGTGTTTTTAAGTTGTAGGTTAAGTGAAAGAATAGGTCAACTGAACTTCGCCTACATTTCATAATTACTTAATTGGAATTTATACATTGCTTTTTCTGTAATAAAGACCATTATTATTATTAAATTATATAAAAAAAAAATATTGTCGCAATGAATTACGCAAACCTCAAAGTGAGTCGCTTTTTGTGCCGGTGAGTGTATTTTAAATAAAGTTACAAGATGATGAAGTAATTAAAAGTTTCTTGCTAACACTCAATGTTAAATTTGATTAGATTTTAGCTTAATTACTCCAATAGAATCTAGAAGAGCTCAAAAGGGGAGAAAGAGACCAGTAAAAATTCTTAAATATAATTAAGGTTTTCTTCTTATGACCAATGTTCGATTGCCATTGAACTTGGTCTCTAGGATCTGTTCAAGAGGTATCGTCACCGGAAGCAAAAATTTAATTTTTTTAAAACAAAATATTGCGTAACATTTGTGATTATTGCTCATTCTTTTTACAATAGAATCTTTATATATAATTCTTCCTATTTGCTGTTTAACCAATTGATGACTATTGAACACACAAACGATATTCTTTATAAAGGTACTTCTAGTTGAATTAGTCAAACAACTCTCAAATTCTCTCGGTTTAACGTGCAATGTATAAAAAGAAAAATGATTTTGTAATTTGCTTTTCTTATCTTTATGCTTTATTCTGATACAGTGGAATGTATACGCTGAATGTTTCTCGGCATTATCTAAAATTAAAACCTGCGAATGTCTGGAATATTTCGTTCGAAATAATGTTAGAGCTAAGAATGGTCTAAAATATTTAATTCTTTTAAATTGAGTTCAGCCCATTCGCGTAGCGTTCGCAAGCATAACCCTAATATTTACGGCAATCTTCAGTGCACCCGTTTCTATTCTAATCATCCCTATCTTTTAAACTTATTGCACTGCGTTCAAAACATTGTATGGCCCCCGTAGTCCACGCAGTGTTCTTATCTCCTCTGTAATGTGTGTACGGCAAAGTGGTTCGTGCACTAAAAATGGTAATTTTATATTTAGATACGACTTTATTATGCGGTCTACGTTACTACTCGCTGAAAACATTTATCCGCATTTTGTTTTGTTAAAGCTGAATTTAAAAGATTCCCGCTAGGGTGTTCCATTCAATTTGTGAGAGCTTGAAAGCGTCAGGTTTTTTCCGCATAATGGCGTGTTAAAACTCTCCTATTTTCTTTTCATATGCACAAACATGTACACAGATAAACACATTATTTTATACTGCGAAAAAGTTTTAATATATTTCAAAAAACATCCTTTTTTAATTCTACCAAGGACAATCGAAAGCTTTAGAATTTAAGAAAACTAGTTCCTTATTACGATTCTTTTATGTCGATAAATAAAGGAAAACAACAGTTTCTCTTACTTGTTCATCTTTTTTTATATTTTACTTTAATTATTATCCTTGGATAATTGAATATTTCTACTTTAACAATAGGTATTGCTTAGTAACCTGTATGTTTCATTTTCAATTGAAAACTTTGCGTCTATAACATTCAGTGAAGTAGACGAGCGAATGTGTTGTTTCCTATCTTTGTTTTATAATATATTTTTTAAGTATCAGTGAAACAATTGGTATGTACGAAAAGTACAAAAAAAAACTAAATTGTACTCGTATATCGTCTACATACACCGAAGTTTTAAGTTAGTCTATGAAATTCACAAAGTTTGGAGACGCGTCTCCCCGCCGTTATCGATTCTATTTAAGTTATACACCACTCGCATCCTCAACGTTTCACTTTTTAAATCGATTATTTATTTTTTACGCTCCTTATCCTTCCGTGCGTCATTAAAATACAAAGAGAGAGAACCAGTTCGCACAAATTCCCTGACAAACGTAATAAAATTATTGCGTGCCGTGGAAAACAGAGAAAGCGAAAACAGGTCTGAGTTCATCTCTCCGGCACAAAATCGGATTTAGTAGCCTTGCGTGGCCCGTAAATACACTAGATTAGCTTGATTAGTTCAGAACTTCGCCATGAATATCGGCACAGTCGTCTAGGCGCCGACGGCGTATACACAATTTGAATGTCGACGCATCCACTCGGTTCAATGGCGTAAAACTACCCTTGAAAGAGTCGGTTCGATATAACATTAAACAGGATTTAAATCTGATAAATACCCGCTCGTTTAGTTGTATATTCCATGCAAAGCGAATGCAACTGCTTTGAATAAAATGCTATCTAACTTGTAAATTAATTACATGAAATAAATTAAGTCTGGTATTTTTTTTTTAGAAAACGTTTTAGATTTTCATAATCTGTAAGTTAACAGTAGATGAAATATTAATAAATAAAACTATGGTTAAGGTTCTTACGAGGTTATTAAAAATAACAATAACATATATAGATTACTTGCAAATTAAATTTTAAATTCGTGATGCAAATTAAAAATCCGGGACAGTAGTGGACCTGTACGATCGCGTGCCTCAAATGATCAATTTGGGGCACGAACGTCCAATAAATAGACACTGTATAATAGACACTTCAAATGAGACGTTATACGTGGATCTGTATTCCAACCCATATCGCATTCCATGCATGCAGTTTGCCCATAAGCAGAAATTTTAAAAATAACATACATTACATTAACAAAATTTAATACACCTTATTCATAAATAATTTAATTACTATCATTAAACTTAATCGTTAATTAACTGTGAGCATTGAAATCATTTAAGTTTATGTTTATTTTATGATAGCACACGTTTAAACATTTCAAATGTGTATTATATTTGTTTAAATTACTCTACATTGTGTATGGGTTTATTTGTGTTATGCATTTAATTATAAAGAATATATATAGATTTTAAATTCCACGTCATAGTTAACTAAAGCTGGTTTAATGACGCAAATTAAATATTTTGTGAATATATTATCCACTGTTAAAGTAAAAAGTGTACAATGGCCTCTTGAATTTTTACATAAATGTTACATAAATTTTAAAAGTTTATTGTTTTTAATTTGGATATTTGTATGACCAAGAATCAGCAAGAAAAATATTAATTATAAAATTAGTTGTATTCCTTTCGTCAAGAAAAATGACGTAATAAAATTGATTTTAAAAGGGTGTTGTCTTATGTTCTTTGTTTGCACTCTTTTACAGTAGAAATCACAGCAGGTGTTTCTTTCGAATTAAAAAAATTAAAAATGTACTGATTTGAAAAAGAAATGTGGTCGTCAGTATCCTATCATGGTTTTCTAATTTTAGAATGCAATTGCCCTTTTACACATGCTCGTCATTTATGCTTTCTCGTTATTTATGCGTGCTCGAACATCTTATGCTTATTTTTTACACGTGGTGGATATTCGTAACTTGCATTCAAGCATGTTCGAACATGTTTTCATTCTTGTTTTACACATTGTGGATATGAGAATTTGCAGATCTTGTTGCAACATGTTTGCTTATTTGGGTATATATTACTGGCCGGGAAATTGTTGCTTTCAATAATATCTGCAACATGATGGCGAGAAAGTATTTGTCTCAAAGTGAATTAGAAAAGTAGGCAAACGAATTTTTGGACGATATTCCTTATGAAGAATTATCAGAGAGTGAAAGCAAGGTACTTATTTGAAAATAATAAAAGTGATAATATTGACGACAATGTTGGGGAGTTATCTGAGAATGTTTATAGTGAATCACCTTCAGAAGGTGATGACGGCATGAACATTATATGGACCAAAGATGGTACTAGGTGGTGAAGAAACAAACCATCTGCAAGGCGGCGCCCCGCAAGGAATATTTTGGTTAAGAAACCTGGTCTTACAAATTTTAGTGAAAACAGTACAACACCCACGAAAGCATTCGATTTATTCCTAAGTGAAGATATTTTAGATCTGATAATTTAAGAAACTAATCGCATAGCTGTTGCGTTGAAAGGAGATGAATGGGCTACACCGAAATGAACGCATTTCTAGGTCTGCTGATTATTGCTGGATGTCTCAAAGCGTGTCAGGAACCTATTCTGAAATTATAGATTCATCGGAATCCTGCATTACAACTGAAACGATGTCAACAAACAGAATGAAAGAATTATTTAGATTTACTAGATTTGACGATCAAGATACGCGATTAGAAAGGCAAGAAAAATGTAAATTAGCAGCTTTTAAGGATATATGGAATATGTTTTGAACTGCGAAAAAGTTTACATTGCTAGTGGAAACGTTTGTGCTGACGAACAGCTTGTTCCATTCCGAGGCAGATGTCCATTCAGAGTGTACATGAAGTCCAAATCAGCCAAATATGAAATAAAAATATGGACGTTGTGTGATGTAGAAAATTCATATTGTTAGAATATACAAATCTACACAAGAATGATAAACAATACACCAGAAAAAAAACGAAGTAAAAGAGTTGTTTTAGATTTGGTGGAAGGTTTGTCTTCCGGTTATGGAGTTACTACTGACAACTTTTTTATATCTCTACATCTTGCAGAAGAATTATTGAAACTGGAAAATCTTTGACCGGAACAATGCGTCAAAATCGGAAGGAAGTTCTTCCACAATTCCGATCTAATAGAAATCATGCACAACATTCAACGGACGTTGTGATTTTACAGGATGCTATGATGATTTTCTATGTCCCAAAAAAATAGAAGTATAGTCTACGCAATATTTTGACTTACATACATACGAGTATATCCGATGAAACTAACGATTTCAAACCACAAGTTCTACTTGACTATAATAAAGGCAAAGGAGCCGTAAATTATTTGGACCGCAAATTGGAAGAATATACATGTCCTTGTAATACTAAGTAATTAGGCATTAGTTTTGTTCTTCCACATTATAGATTTGGAAACCATCAATGCATTTATTCTCTTCACGAGCAAACCAAGAGTACGAGAAAGGTAAAACATTCAAAAGGCGATTATTCCTTGAAGATTTGGGAATGGCATTAGTAAAACCTCTAATCGCTCAACGGCCTCAAGAACGTGTACCACTGAAGTCACTGAAAATGAACAAGAATTGAACAGGCCAAATGAAAACGTGGAAAATGTTACAACACGAGGTCACTGTGTCATATGTCCCAGAAACTTAGATAATAAAACAATGAATAAATGTGATAAATGTTGTAAATTTATTTGCAAGAATTTACAGTAGTATCAAAGATATGTACTTTATGCAGCGAAAAAAATAACTATTTTTATCTATGTGAACGTTTAATTTCTATTTGCAATTTATTGTATGTATTTGAATTCTCTGTTTATAAAAAATATTTACATGGCAATGTATAGATCTTTTGTGATGTATTAACACTTTATTGTTATAATAATTTTTTTTATATCTGTAATAATATTATGTCGATTTATTTACTAAAATTTTATTGGGTCATTGAGTGAGTCTTTTGTGCTTCATATTTTACTTAGTCATCCGAAGGTTAAGCAAAGATATGGAATTCGTTAGTTAACTGTCTCAGGTAAAATGCTTTCTAGTAATTTCAAGCAGCAACTGTTACCAAAAATAGAAAAAATGAATCTTAGGGCTGATCAAATGTACAATGCTGATGAGAGTAGACTTTTTGGCGAGTTTTATCCTAATAATAATAATATGTTCTGTTCTAATACATCTAGAACACATGAAATGAAATTGCTGGTTCTAAACAGCCACGATCTTTTGCAAACTCTCAAATTCCTGTGTCCTATAAAGCCAAAAAGGCTTGGATGACACGCAATATGTTTTCTGAATGGTTCTACTCTCAATTAGTTCCAAGTGTCGAAGTGAGATGAGAGAATTAAATTTAAATTCAAAAGCTTTGTTTGTACATCGGGACGTCCACAAGGGCTTGACTAATAATGACAACAACAAATAATGGTATGTTTTACTTCTTAATTAGACAGCCCACAGACCAACATGTGACTCAAAATTAATTATATTGTGAAAAAAATATTAAAAATGATTGTGAAACCTAATGTTTAGGTGAAGCAAGGCAACGTGTCAGTCCTGAGCTGATTAAAAAGTCTTAAAGGAAATTGTTGCCCACAGTTTCCCAGGAAAATAATACAACACGGAATGAGGAAGACATTCCACTGTCTCCTACTATCGAAACGACTTTCCGGAACAGCAATGCCGCTGGAGTTCTGAGATGCAATTGAGACGTTCCAAATGAAAAAAATTGAGAAGTAGGCATTAGATGACGAAAACTATGATTTCACCTTGAAAGATAAAAGTAAAAATCGTGTAGTGACGATGATGTAGTAGTATTTGCATTCAATACTTGCTTAATGTGGACTTCAAATATTACTATATGTATTCATTATAATGGGCTTCCATTTATTCCTATATCCCGTGATCTATGATGTACAAAACTAATTATTTAACAGTAAGTTAAAACCAGTAAAATTAGTAAATCGGGAATATTAGTAACTAGGCTTCTGCCAACCAACCAATAGTATGTGTTGTTGGTCGCGTAACTCTCAGGCAGAACTTGGTTACAAATTCGAAAATGGTGTAGAATAATACTTATAGGTTTTTGTTTTGTTTTTGTATTTATCTGGTAAACATAAAAGATTCAGTTCTTCTTGTTACTTAGCGAATTACATTAAGGATTAATTAATAAGTAGGAACATGAAAACAAAATGTATTTTCCAATTCACTAATCCGTACGTATCGACATTCCAGATGAGCCTTATGCTTTTAATTGTCCAGATTAAAGAGGTTTCACTGCATTGTATGATAATTAACATTTTATACACACTAGGTTTTCAGATTAATCGATTTACCTGTGAACACTGTGGAAGAAAAATTTCTCTCATCTCAAATTATAAATAGTATAATAGTAGCCATGGACTAGGAATAATAAGCTCCATAAAAAAAGTAAAATCACAACTCTTTAAAGAAATATTGTTTCATGGCTTGCTCAATTATATTCTTTTCAGATTTAATTTTTATTATCAACCTAGATTTGAAAATATGCAACGTTTGATTTCTGATCTACATATCCTTGTATTTTTTTATTTGTTAACGAATCGATTTTAAATATTCGCCAGTTGTACTATCGCGGCCTTAAAATTTCGCATTTTCTTTTATCAAGTAACCAGAATTTCTCTAAATTATAGTTTTGTAGAACAGGCTTTTTTCCTCAATTTTGACACTAAAGACAAATGCCATTTGGTTTTCAGGTTGTTTGGTGGTAATTTAAGAATAAATAGAAGTTAGTAAAGCATTAGAAATGAAATAACAGAATAAAAGTAGCGATCAACCATCTTCTAATTTTGCGAACTAATGCAAAACCTTTCTCTGCTTCAGAAAGCACGTGATTTGGCAATGTGATGTTATAAATTAAACCATTGAAATGTGATGATTGAAATGATTATTTTTGGCAAGCCGTTAAAGAAAGATGGCTTTCTTTACAGCGGAAAATTGAATCCTGTGAAATTTTAAGGCCGCGATAGTACTATCCTTTCAAAACAGACATTTTTCAATTTTTAAAAAGCTTTTGTACTGCTAGCCATGACCTGCTAAGATTGAAAACAAATTCCGATTTAAATTTTTAATTATTTTAAATTAACTAAAACAGTAAATAAATTTTTCTCTTAATCGGTAAATAATTATTCTATAGGAAATATGTTAATTTCTGTTTTTTTTTTCGTTGTGTGTGTTTTAGTTAGTTTCAGTGTTTTGTAAAATAATAAATCAGATTAAATTGAAATTATTTACAATTAAAAATTAAAAAATTTCACCTAAGTTTGGGAATTTGGATTATTGCAATACAAAAGGTCTCAAAATGGAAAAACATCTGCTTTAAAAGGATGTGCATGTGACGATCCGTTAATAAATATAAAAAAATACAGGGGTGTGTAGATGAGAAGTGAAACACTGTGTATTACATATTTCCGATGTTACTTGTCCACAATGTTTTGTTTCAATTATACACTTGTATAAAGTCTCTAACTATCCATGTGAAAGTAAGTTGAATCACACATATTAGTCATATTACTGTGATATTACCTACAATATCATAGGTTCCGGATGGGATGAAGACGAAGAAGGAAGAATGAATAAATAAAATGTATCTATTTATTTTCCAAAGTTATATACATTAATATTATACTCTTCAAAATTTACATCCTGAAACAAGAAATACATTATTAACAAAAATCAGAGGGTAAAAATATTAAATATAATAAAAGAGGAGTGATTAAAGTAAATCAAAGTTAAATTTTTTAAAGAAATAATCAAGAGGGGGAGATTTTTATTCATGTTGAAGAGGAGGAGGTGAATTGGGTAAAAGAATTTGAAAGGCAAATGAATTGGAGGGAGTTTACTGAATATGTGGACAGATTTAAACGAAAATTAAAGCATCCACTCACTACAAGAAATTGGCAGAACTTGGTGATAGCGAATGAAAGGAAACGAAGACCGGTCTACTTGTGGGTTCGGGTTAGGATGACGAAGATGAAAGACGTTGATGGGGAACTTTTGGAGAAGAAACTAAAAATTACAAAAAATTAGTGCGTGTCGAATAAATTTTGTTAAGAATGTTATTATTGTGAAATGGTATGTATAATTCTAATGTATAATAATATAATAAATTCTCACGAAATGTTGATTCTAAGGAAAATGTATTTTTGTAACGAGTTCACACAAACTTTGAAATGCATTAATCAACGTCAAAATATAAATGAAGTATAGGAAATTGAGATATAAAATTCGTTCGGAAAAGAATTAAAATGACGTAGAAGGTTAGCATGGTAAAAAAATATTTATCCGAGGTGTAATTAAAGCATTAGCAACCACAAAGATTCATTTATATCTTGACGTCTGATCTGAAAACATCATAAACATCTAAAATAAATTTCAATCTGTTAAAATTTTTGAAATCCATCAAGTTTTTCTTGTTATTGTTCAATAGTTCTAGTATTCAGTATAGTTCATTATCTTTCCAGTTTTACATAAATTTTCTCTTGACGTTGACCAAAGTTTTCACATTTACAAAAATCATTTAAATATTTTGAATAAAATAATTGATTGAAAATACCTGTGTCTAACGAAGAATGTCACAGTAAATGTTATTCAAATAAAATAATTAGAAAAGGGTTGAAATAAATAGTATATCTGATCTGTTAAACATAAATTTAAATTTCATTCAATTAACGAATATTGTTGTACAAGATTCTTAGTTCTTTAACATTTTCAGAATTTGAAAGGTGTGGTGGGTTAACATTTAAAAATTTCCAATTACTATAGAACGCTATTTCTCTATTTAATGGCATTATTTTAATTAATAAAAATAATGAGAATAGTACTTCCTAATTTAATACTTGTAATTTAGCGACCGGATTCGATTTATAATCTTCGTTAGGCAGCTAACGTCATAATTTATTGAAATTTGAAAATATCTTCATTAAACAGAAGAAGGAGAAATACAGTATTTCAGTATGAAATTTGAAGACGCCTTCAGAAGGAGAAATACTGAAATACAGTAAAATTTCATTTTATTTTCACTTTTGACGAAGCTATTAATCGATAGTGAAACGTAGAGCAGCAGTGCCAATTTTAAGTATCAGTTAAATTAATTTATTATACAATTTTCACTGGACAAGAATCTACTTTAATTAGATTTGTATGCGCTAGGTAGTTAAATATCATAAAATTAGAAAATTTCAGTTCTAATTTATAATTACTCAAATGTACTTTCACTTGTCGCATTTCGGCCAGCATGGCTACAGCTATTGTATCCGGTCATAAACCGACGACAAATTTCTCCGAACCCACTGCTAGGCTTATTCTAGCCCTTTGAAACTTTTTTATGTGAAATTATTTGTTCAGATTCACACTTTGGCTGCAAAACATCAAAACTCCTATTTGTTTCTGATCAGGCAAAATATTAATATTACATATAGTTCATTTAGTTGTGTTGTGTAAATATTGTGTTTAATAAACTCTTAATAATTCTTAATATCAAAATAATTTCACTGGAGCATTAAAAAATTATATCTATACGGATTTATAACTCGTGGATGGTGCAGCAGATCAACAGATCTCATTAAGAACACTGCCTGAACATTATAAATCTTACTCTTGCTCTTTTTCTTATTGTTATTAATTAATACATTTAATTATGGACTTTCAACAAGATTATTTTAATTGTATTTCTATTTTTCAATTTAAAATATACAGTCAGATTTCACACTAATGCTTCCCAAATAAAATTTAAGTGTGAGGTCCAATCCCTTCTGATTTTATTATCTAGCAATGTTTGTTTCATGTAAACCTGAATTAAATTTTTACAATTAAAATCTTAATATTGCTGCCCTATAAATTCCTTTCATTAATGCCATTATATTGTATAAATAGATTTTGGAATGAGTTGAAAGATATAGAATGTTTCACATTATTTGAAACTTTTAATACCAATTAATTGTAAAGCTATTAGGACGATTAAGCGTCATGGATTGCTTTATAAAAGCCCGTTCACAATGACTTAACGTAACAAAATTAAATTAAGGAAATTTATGAGTTCACAATGAAGGAATTTTTTGTTCTTTGGATGTGCAAATATTTGCAAACTGTCACTGGTTGTCCTGGTTAATCTTTTTGCTCAACTCAAGGATTCAAAGACTACACACACTACTCTACTATTTTAGAACCTTGTTGATTAATTGTATTATCGCGCCCTGAAAATTTCGCACGATTCAATTTTCCGCTGTAAATATGGATTTCTTTAAAGGCCTGCCAAAAATAATCAATTCAAACGTAATGATAAAGTTGTAATATAACAAAGCCAAATCACGTGCTTTCTGAAGGAGAGTATTTCAGTTCTAATGCTTGCTATTCTTAAAATATAACCAAACAATCTGAAAATCAAGTAACTTTTGGTTAAATGTCTTTAGTGTCAAATTGAATGAAAAGGCCTGTTCTACAAAACTATTATTTAGAGAAATTCAGGTTAATTGGTAAAAAATCGTGCGAAATTTTAAGGCCGCGATAGCACTTACCCTAAAAATGGAAGTTGTCAACTTAAGAAACATAAATTAATAGAATTAAGCAATTAGTACGTTTACATTGCTTACGGTGCTTCCAACTTTTATTAAGTGATTAATTTTGTTACGTTTTAAGTCATTGTGAACGGGGCTTTTTAGACCATCATACCAAATCTAAAATAATATCAAATGTTCTATACCTAATAAAGAGTAAACGAGAGTATCCTTTTTTAATTCCGGTTTTTATAATTATGCGAAGTTTATGTAATTTGTTAGTTATTTAAATATGCACAAGTAAATATTTTTATTACCTATAAAAAATATAATTTTCGTTCGGACGGCTTCTAAAATCATTCTTAAAAGTGCTTTAATTCATTGTAAGAACTAAATCTTGATCGGAACGAAATTCTTTCCATTTAAGATGAGTATTCTTATTTTTCAGCTCTTTATACCAACAAATTAATTCAAAACTTTTTAAAATAATTTTTTTTTGTAATTTTTTGCTTCTTTTACATAACTATCGGTGAATGTGTAAATACTAAACATCGTTTGCACAGAAATAACTCTAATTCTCTTATTTTTAATACACAATGTTGAAACCACCATGAAGACAAAGAACCAGAAAGTAATTACATCACGTACGAACCTAACGAAAAGTTCCTGCATGTATTTACAAGGCACTTTTTGTATTAGAGCTTATTCAATTACTGCAAGGAACAGTGGAAAGCAATGCTCATTGAAGGGTAATTCTAATTCTTGCAACGCTTTGCACTATTGCAAAATATTCCTATGAACTTTAAAGGTAACCTTTGCTATTGAAACAAAAACAAAGTATTCGCATTGCAATTAATAAGTGAGTGGATTTTATTGGCACAGATTAAAATTGAAAATAAGTTGCGGTTATTCCAACATAGAACCAGTTGGTGGTATTAAGTTTGGTTTAAGAATTTATTTTCTAACGTATCTGTAAGTAACCATTTCATTAATTTTCTTAAATGAGTATTTTTTTTCTGGAAACAATAATCAATTGTCTTCAAATTGATTCAGCAATTTAGTTTGAGTTAAAGGAAACAATGTCAAATATATGAACAATTAATTCTGTACGCAATTAGTTAATTTGTTGTTTAATTTGGAAGACGGAAGAAAATTTTGTTGTAGAAATATCAATGTTTGATACGTACAAGTTGACAAAGCGTAAGTACTTCTCGATACTTGATTGGTCTTTCTTTACACTCTACTGATCTTTCCACCACTCATTCCGATACTTTACCCCCACTCAAATAGATAAATAGAGCAATATCAAATACATACATTCAGTCTCTATCAAGCCGTTGAATGACTATGAAGAACATCTGAAGAAAACGATAGTGAAATACGATTTAAACAAAAGAAGAAAATACGGTTCAAACTAGAAGTCATGGTGTAGGTAAATAATTCTGTTCAAAAAAATTAAAATATCTTAATTCTTCTTCCCCAAAATGACGGAATTGTATTGTAGGTAGTCATCGTTGAAAAGTATAGGAAATTACAATGCATTCTTAATGGGAACAAAGGTGAAATAAAGTAATAAATTGTGTTTAAAAATTAATAAAAGTTTAAGGTGGTTAATAATATTGGTTGATGAGGAGGAAATACGCAGAAGATCAGATCAATGTCGCCGGCGATGAGGCATGAAGAGAGCCGCACAGGTTGCTCATTTGGATTCTGTGCAGGTTTCTAAGCGAATCGCAGATGCGATGCCCAATAACAAGACGGAGACGCCAACGCCTTGTCGTCATGCATTTTTATTCCCCTCCGCGAATGTTTTAAGAAGGAGCAAGGTATTAAGGAACCGGCCGACAAAGCTGAAAAGAATAATGATTCTTAATTTTCATTTCGTTCCTATACTCGAGTACGTGACTGGAAACCTTAAGCAAAATATGTCATGGGGATTTTTTTAGCTAACTTTTCTAACTTGTGCCATTTGTTACGAAATTCAATAATGCTGTACTAAGTTGTCATCCGGTCGAACATCATCGCTCACCGTGAAATATGGCATTGTTGTTCACTACTGCCACCCCCTTCCGTGATCTTTACTCCCTTAATCCTGCAACTGCCTCCCTCCCCAGGCGACAATCGGTGACCCTGATCAATCGACCGTTCTCGCTAGTCCTAAAGAATACAAATTGACTAACAATCATTTGTTAAGTGCTAATACATTACATTCCTACACAATCCATTACCATTTCCTGCGACTTTTAATTGCATCTAATTGCTCAATTGGAAATTCAGTGAAGAAATCACAAATCGCTCTAAAAGTAATACAATCAAATTGATTTCATTTGGGATTTTCTGTCTCTAGGACAGTTTTAATTACCGTAATCAATTTACTTAATTTTTAGAAATATAATATCCACATTTTAATCCCATAAAATCTATTAAATTAACCTTACAGTAAAAAGAAAAATAAATGGAAATTTCTTTTGGGTTTATCTTTATGTTTATCAATGATCATCCTTTAAAACGAGGCTTTTAGTTTATGTATTTAAATGTGACCTCATAATATACAGAGATATTTAGAATTTTCTTCCGATAGTGTCTACAGGTGACACTAGCCTAGTGACTCGTTGAACCTTAACGAGCAGATGTTTTAAAACAAAAGACGAAGCACTCTTGAGCTTGGTCAGTTTTATATATAGTATATATTAGTATATTATTGAGATTTTTAAAAATGGTTCCGATAAGAAAACCTTTAAAATAAGTAAAGAATGAGAAGATTATTTTGGTAACACTGGTCAAGTAGCCAAGTAGAACCAAAAGTCTTGCACCAACTGCAAGTACTTTAAAAATGCGAAGGAGCAAGTAGCAAAAAAGACAGGAGAATATGTTGAGTTGCAAAAAGAAGTCAGGCACAAATAACTAAAAGAAGCCAGTTGAAAGAGGCAGTGAAAACTGCAGCAAATAATAACAACAATAAAGCATAATAGTGACCAAGAAAAGATGAAAGGCTAAAGAAAAGATGCTACAGACTAAGAAAATGGACGATTAAAATGAAACAACGAAAACAAGAGAAAAGAATTTAAAAAAAAGTCGTAGAAAGACAATATTTAGTAAAGTTGAGATAGAAAACATTTTTAGTAAATTTATAAGAACTTTTTTGGGAAAGTAAGAGATATGAAAATGGAATCGAATCATGCAAAATAATAGCAAACGAAAAGAAACAAAAGGGAACATAAAATTTGAATGAGTCAAAACTATTGTGGGTATATCTGGAAACAAGTTATTCTGCTCCCCAATCTGTTATAAATCACAAAAAGGTAAGCTCATTACGAATAAGGGGAATGAATGTTAATCTGTTTTCATCCCCCGTAGAGATTGACCTCATAAAATGGAGATAACGGCGCAGGAAAGATCGAAGTGAGCATGTAAGACGTCGATAATATCAGATGCAGTGTAAAAAATAAGACCTGGTTACTAAAAAAGTAGTTATAAACAAAAGCGGAGGTATAAATGAGACTACTAAGACGAATTTATAGAGAAAGGAAACAGGGAGATGAATGGGCAATAAGAGAAACCCAAGAACAAATGAATTCGTACGGAGAAACACAAAACATTGAGTTGAGGTCTAATCTATCTGGTAAAGGCAACAGACTAGATAATAGCAAAATAAATGAAGGACATAAACATGGAAAGTGAAGAAAGAAAGAGAGGCTAAGGAAGATATGACATTTAATGAGCTGAATAAAATGTGAAGGGAAAAAATAAATGATCGGAAGGAGTTGAAATACTTTGATACAATGGAGTTGATGCAGTAGAATACAAAAGGTCGATAATAATAGATAAATATTGTGCGAACACAAATTATTTTGTTAATTTTCCTTAATCAATAAAAGAACTTGAAATAGTTTAAAAACCCTCTCTTTATCAATTGGCGACCTAAACATGGAGCCAAGAAATTGATGGAATCAACCGGAATGTCAAATACACCCAAGTGAACAGTCATATATCAATTTTGCTGGAAAGTACACTCGCCTCCCACTAAAAGGAAGTACTACACTTACGTATTCTATTAGTGGCAACGCAATGTCCAATTATTTTCTCTTCACGGAGGGTCTAAGGAGCGATGTTATCTTGGGATACTCTTGATTTCCTCGACATGAGGTTGTGATGAACTTCATCAGGAAATGCGTACATTTCGGTGATTAAAAGAGATACATCACTTTCTGGGGTGTAAAATGCAGCACCATCAAAATCTAAAGTTACCCTCTCTGACATATAGCATTACATTGCTCCAAAATATCATGATTTCAATCAAATTTTCAATGACTTCCAAACGTCTACAGCATTTCGGAAGCTATTACTAAAACTATGTCATATGAGATTTGATTGCGTGACATAATACCGATACCTTATCGATACAGTGGTGAAAAGAAAAGGATTATCGCAGAACAGGTAGAGGAAATGTTAACACTGGACATCATTGAACCCTCAACATCACCGTGAAGTTATCCTGTGATCCTGGCAACTAAGAAAAATTGCCGACCTATATTTTGTGTCGATTATCGTCAGCTATAGATGGGCCTACCTCATTACCAGTAATACAAGATGCTTTACGAGACTTAGGACATGCCAAAATCTTTACTATATTGGACCTGAATAACAGATATTGGCAAAGTTTGGGGCCTGCAAGAAGTCCTAAGTAGGTTGTTTCCTAAGTGCTGTTTGACTTACCTGTGGTGGTATTCTGCCGAAATGCAATGCAATCGCCTGACGTCACGCAACGCAATTCAATCGCTTTGAAACGCAAGGCTTAATTCGTATTCTGCACTGCAATCGCAAAGCTTTCGGAAATTTCCGGAAGAATGCGACCGCTGGCAAAAGTCTGTACTATCAGAGTAGAAAATATAGCAGAAATTTAGTGACATTCTATTTAGTTCCCTTTTATTGTTGGCAGTTTATTTACGTTCACAATAATTTGCCTTCTGCGGTGAATACCACGTGAATACGTTTGAGGTTCATTTTATATTTACTTGACAATTAAAATGTTGCCTGCACAGATTGCATTATATCAACAACTGGACAGGGAAGCACGGAAACGTCGTTTGTATCATTTTAATCTTGAAAGAAGGATCAGAAGAAACGATAGTGATCCATTTAATTTGGATGATGCAGAATTTATAAGTGTATTTCGTTTGTCAAAAGAACTGGTTCAAGTGTTAATTAATCGTTTATCTATTCACTTAACAGAATCAGACCATATAAATAGAATTTCACCAGAAATGAAAATATTTGCAGCTTTATACTTTTATGCTTCAGGTTCATATCAGTTTAGAATTGGACAGAGTTTTAATTTATCTATGAGCCAACCGAGTGTAAGTAGGTGCGTAAATCAGGTAAGTACATTATTAGTTGTTCATTTTATGGAAGAGTGGGTAAAATTTGCAACAACACCAGCTGCAAAAGCCGCCACGAAGCAGCAATTTATGCAAAAAACTGACTTTCCTGGCGTAATTGGCTCTATCGATTGTACTCATGTAGCTTTGATTGCTCCAAGAATAGAAGAACACAATTATGTTAATAGAAAAGGGTTCCATTCAAAAAATGTACAAATAATTTGTGATTACAATTTAAAAATTTTAGCAGTGAACTCTAGATATGCAGGTGCTACTCACGATGCTGCTATTTGGAATACATCTATTGTACAGGAACATTTACATCAGGCTTATTTGGAAGGTGATCGTAATTCGTGGCTCATTGGCGACTCAGGATACCCGCAACAAGCTTGGTTGATGACTCCTATATTGAATACTGTTCCAGGTAAGTCTTCAGTAACATAATTTTTGCTAGATATATATTTTTGTCTCATACTTTAGGTTCACCTGAAGAACGTTATAGTGAGAGATTACGCAGTGCAAGAAATTGCATTGAGCGATGTAATGGAGTGTTGAAAGGAAGATTTCGATGCATTATGGGTGAACGTGTTTTAAGATACTCCCCAGAAAAAGTGGGAACAATTGTGAATGCCTGTGTAATATTGCATAATATGTGTATTGAAGCAAGATTAGATGATCCTCCACTCCATGATAATTTTGAAGAACAAAATAATGAAATCGCAATGAATGAACCTCTTCCAAACTTGCCTATACATATAATGACCGAAGGACGAAGACGACGTGCACAGATAATAGCACAATATTTTACACTTTAACATATTTAACCTATTTTGAAGACCTTGTAATGACTACTTAATTTATGCAAATAATGAACAAAAAATAAAAAGGTGATTACATAATTATGAGTGCAATACATGTATACACATTTGTAAAGAAGTTACTTCATTTTTATGAATTCATTAAATTGTTTTAAATTAAAAAAAATATGATATATTATGTATGTCTTGATTATTAAATATTTAACATAAAACATGAATTTTTCTTGTAGTTCATTAATACACAATTAAATCATAATTATTTATTGTTACATTTTATTACATATATTTTCCAAAACATTACCAATCCTTGCCATATGTTTCTCTATTTTCTGGAGAACCTCCATGGTTTCTTCATGAAACTTTTCCATGGTATTTTTTCCTTCACTTTCCACATACTTCCTCTTTCTTCCTTGACTTTTAGAAGGAGGTCTAGTTATAGCAACTGGAGGAGGTGGAAGTGCTCCGGATGTACTTGGCGTTGTAATTGGAGAAATATTTGTATTGCTTGTTGCAATATTTTGTTGCGGTAATATATTCGACTTACTCGGCAACACATTTGTAAGTATAGATGCTTCTCCAATTTTTGCTTTTGCTGCTGTAGGCGGCTGCGGATTTGGAATGGTTACAGTTGGTTGGTTCAATTTAGGTGCTACCTGTATTAAAAGATTATTTTGTTACAAAAATATTAATGAAGTTATATAAATTGTAATTCTTACAATAATTCCACCAGCATATTCTTGTGTAACACCATCTCCATTTATGCTGCTCCAACCAATTAACATCATCAGCCTTTCTTTAA
This sequence comes from Serrognathus titanus, assembly GCA_039766575.1. Classification (NCBI taxonomy): domain Eukaryota; kingdom Metazoa; phylum Arthropoda; class Insecta; order Coleoptera; family Lucanidae; genus Serrognathus; species Serrognathus titanus. Next base: position 46,308,161 of record CM077914.1, on the reverse strand, counting down.
GCTCATTAACTTGCCCTTTTTCCGGTCCTCCTCCAGTTCCTGCTTGATACTTTTTAATTTCCCTTACTTTTTGTTTCGTTTTACATTTCCAATCAATGAAGGTCTGAAATATAAATATATTTTTAAATAGTTTATTTCAAGTTAAAAAAAATCAAACAAAACAAATGTATTCGGCGGTATTTTTCTTTCGAAAAACTAATCTACCCGACAGTATTATTATTTTTTTAAACTCGGTATCTGTATTTGTTTATATACATATATAAATAAGTACTTACATTTTTCCAACTCTCTGCAGATTTTGTACCATATCCTTGACTGTTTAAAATTTGTGCCAATTTTTCCCATAATAACTGAACTGTTTCTTTAGCATTTGGCATTTCAAATTTTCCAGTCACCATTGCCGGGTTCTTCTCCAAATATTCTATCATCAGCAATCGCAATTCCTTATTAATTCTCATTTGCATAAAATAATTTTAATCAGTGACTCATTTTTTTGCTTGATCGTGTCCACGGATCTAGTTCACTATAGGAAAAAGTTTCTTACTTTTACGTTTTCTAAAAAATTCTTTATGCTCAAAATAAAAGTTTTTCCTACAGTGAACCGTATATATCTTGTATGTAATATACTTACTTTTAACAAGTGTACAACACATGTACTTTCTTTGTCTAGTACATAGTTTCTTAAGGAACGCAATAAAAGAGACACAAAATTGCAGGTGCTGGAAAGCGATTGCAATTTAGGGTGTGGGTAGGGGTAAAACTTTGCAATCACTTTTGGTGGCAGAATACCGGTGATGACCAATGCAATCGCATTACGTCATTTTGACGTCATGCGATTGCATTGCATTTCGGCAGAATACCACCACCGGATGATATTATCACTTATAGTACATCCTGGTCAGAACACCTAAAGATCTAAGACTAGTCATGGAACTTCTTCAAAGTTACAGTCTCAAGTGTGCAGTAGAAAAATGCGTCATGGGTGCATTTTCCTTAAAGTACTTGGGTCACCGTATTGAAGCTGATAGTATAATTCTGCGATAAGAAATTTCCGTTGAATCAGAGGCGTTCATCCTCCTAGAAATTGGCAAGAATTACAAAGTTATATCGGTTTATGTAACTGGCTTCGAGATTATATACCTCATTTTGCGGATATGGCGGTCCCTCTGACGAACTTATTGTCTCATAAGCACCAGTGGAAATTGACAGAAGTGGAAAATGAAGGATTTCGTTAACTCCAGGCAGTTTTGGAAAAACCACACAAACTTCACCGCCCATTACCAGGTATGATCCTCCAGACAGTCGTCAACGGAGTTGGCATTACAGCGGTACTGTATCAAGAGTTAGTAGACATACGAAGAATAATTTCCTATGCTAGCGCAAATTAATCTCAGTAGAAAATCATTACCACATCAACAAGCAAGAGTGTTTGCCTGTTGTTTGGGCGATACGGCGTTATCGACCGTACTTAGAAGGGTCGTTGTTCTTGCTTCGAATAGATAACACTCGGCTACAGGAGTCACGCGACCGTCGAGCTAAGCTCACATAAGAATTTTTATTTTGAGTTGAACATTGCCCAGGATCTAAAAATGAATTACCTGATACGCATTTTCGAAATCCCGACGAGAACACGGCAAGAGATCCTCCTTCAAGGGATAGACTGCTACCACCAGAGGATCCAGTTGATATTCCTACACATCCCAACTGTACCAAACGTTTGAAAAATATAAGAAGACGACAAGAACAGTACCTATCGACAATGTTATCAGAGAGAGGTCCAACTATCGCGTACGTGTAATGGTTTGGTGTCATCCTCAGCCGAAGAAAAATCCAAGAATTGGACCTGGACCGGTATTTATGGTTAAATAGTCAGGCCCATTTGTAATGAAAGAACTACTACCTTAGTAGATCAGGGCGGGCATTTCATCCGTTTACACGAGGATCAACCGTGTCCAGCATCTCAAGATTTCTCGGTTGAAGGACTAGTAGTAGAAAAGAGCAGATACCTCGTCGGCGCGACCTTTCCAAGTGGAAGACGAGTTGATACAGTCGAGTTAATCGATAAAAGAACTCGAAATAGTTTAAAATGCCTCCCTTTATCAATATCGTTAAACTACGTACCTAGAGGGTCAGCGTTAGCAAATATTTATATAAAGCAATTAAATTTTCCTTGTTTTAAAGATTTATTTTCTCTAAAATGCAATGCAAATGTTTGGGATAAGTTTTCAAAATGTTGGTAAACTTAAACAAGTTGTACTTTTATCCTCAATTTGTAAATAAATTTTATTTTTAGTAATTATAGAAGATACCTGTGAAAGTATTTCAAAATGAAACAAATTTATTTGCACAGGATCGATTTTTGTTGAAAAATGGCATGCATACTTCTCCTAGAGTAACTTGTTCTCGAACAAAAGCGACGATGCAGTGTAATTAAGAATGAAATTGCACTCTAAATTTTGCAAACTATACGAAATTTATTATACTATAAGGGCCCATAAAATTTTATATTCTATTTTAGGTAGGTATATTTTATTTGATAAGTTTGTTTAATCTTGCAGGAAATAATGTTGAATTATATTCAATATGGACTCAAATTGCATTTTTATATACTTCTTTAATTTGTACGATTTTTGCAAATACTTTAAAGATACAATGTTTACAATTCTATATATATATTTATTTACTATTTTGTTATCAATTTGACTGAATATTAAGCATTCAAATAAAAAAAACGGAATTAATATAAAAACACTGCTATGAAATTCTGCTGTACATTTAAACACCGAAAGAAATGTATGAACAGATAATAGTATTTCAAGTATTTTAATCTTACATTTAAGTCACTCTTCTTTTCTCAAAAAATTAGAACGCTTACGTTAAAAATACCTCAAATCAAAAAATTACGCGATACACTGAGCATATACAGAAATATTTATTATTTTCTAGATAATATAACATTTCATTGTAGTATGAAGGACCAGAATAAAAAGCTAGTTTTGGGAAGTTTAATTTAAACGAACTGAATCATCTGTTTCGTTCCGTTTCGATTTTTATTTTATAGAATTGAATTCAGATGAAATTCGAGATATCAATGATGCGCGAAATTGATACTTTTTGAATGCCACTTATAATTTACTATTTCATTTACATTAGTTTCAATTTTGCTTGCACGACAAGAAGACTCGGAATGTAATTTTAATAAAATGGAGACATTGCTTGCCCGCTTCAATTCTGAGAGTTCAATAAAAACGGACAGACAAAACCGTAAAGACAATGTATGCGCCATAAATTACACATATCTCGTATAAAACTTTCAACGGCGGTTCGCTACCACGAAAGAATCTTATTTATATTAATACGTAGACATAAAAGCGCCGTTATTTTGCAGACAAATAATTTTCGGGCGGAACGCTTGAAAAAAATATCGAAAATAGCCTGGAAGTAATTTAAAAAACTTGCGGACATCGGGGAATAGAAACATATACGTGTCACGAACCCAATGGAGAAAGTTTTTAAATTCACTTGGATATATTACGTCATAAAATATCGATAAAACTGTCAATTTTACTTCCCTTTTATTTCTACTCGTATAATGAAATTGCTATACCCTGTGGTCCGGCGATGTAACATTGCGACACCACCAGACTTTCGGTGTTGCTATATATAATTTAATTGGTTCAGTCTTTACAAACATAAACCTTTTCGATAAAATTTATAAGGTCATGCAGCTAGTAGCATTTGTAGATAAATGAAACGTTAACGATTACTACTACAGTATTACTTTAATTTTATTATTGCATTAAATTGACTTTGCAAACGATTTTCACTTTAGGTGTCATTCTACTAAAAGATGTGTCATCTTTATAATAATAACATCGCGACAAATTTAAAAAGCCGCAAGAAGTCCGACAAGTAAACCAATAAGGAACGAATAAACCTGATTGTAAAGGCCATTAGGCTACCCTATTTTTGTACAAGATTGAATTCAGTTTACGTAATAAAAAATATAGAAGAAAGTAATCTTTGAGCTGCATATATTATTTATTTGCAGATAGAATATGTTCTTTTTAATTCAATTTAAATTTGGATACAAGAAATATGGTACTGTCAACGGCGCCTTTACATACATCAAATTCAAGGTTCTCGGTGAATTTGCAAAAACAAAAACTGGGTCTTAAATTTTTAGAACAAACATTAATTCAAATTATAATGCGGGACACATAAAGTACAATATAGTGAAATAATTATTACAGCATTCAACTTAGATCAGCTCTTTGGCGTAACAAAGAATTACAAGTCAAGGCTCAGAAGCTCCTGGATACCGCTGTAATAAAAAGAAGCTCACAAAGATGAAACAGTTTGCTTGCATTGCAGTGTTACAGCTGCATATTGTGAAAGCACAAAAGAAGTGAATCGTCTTAACAAGAACAGAAATAGAATGAATAAATAATAACGGACTTAGTTAAATACGACAAAATTAGTCAATCAAATTAAAGTGAAAGTTGCAGTTCAAATTAAACATTGTTTTCTTTCAGGATATTAGAAATCTACAACACAGGAAGTTGAAAAAAATATATTGTGTTATTTTCATTAATTGGGGTTGAGTAGTTTAAAAATTAGTAGCAGACTTACTGCTGCGTGTAATATTTTCATTAATAGGAGTTGCGTAGTTTAAAAATTAGCAGCAGACTTACACAGGTTTGTTATCTTATATTTTGGATGGTCATACAATCGGGCTCTTTCTTGTCGATGTTTTCATCAGGTTCCATTTTGTTTTTATTTTTTTTTCTGCTGTTTGCTTGCGTCTGCTGTAACAATCACGGCCACATTAATAATAATCAACCGTAGGGAAGTCATTCATTTTTGACTTTTAAAAAGTCGCCAGTTCTTTTATTTCGTATAAATACATTTGCAAATCTTTTTTCTTACTCTTCTACTTCTTTTTCGTTCACAAGGATTATAACTCCTTATTTCAGTTTTTTTTGTTCTTAGCCTTTCAGGATACTGCTTTCCTCTAAGTTTCTGTTAATAAACTAATAATTTCTAAAAGGTCCTTCTCGCCAATTCTTCTTCTGATATTCTACGTTTCAAAAAAAATGAACCACCCTGGAGGAGTAAACGTAGAACTTTAAAATTGCATGGAAATAGGAAGTGCATGGAGACAAAAGCATGATTAAATAATCACAGCCATTTGTCACTTTTCGAAGAAGTTATCTCTTAGTTATCACCGGACAAGTCTTTGTTTCAGTTACCTTCTTTATCGTATTATTTTGTCGTATTAGTTTGCCTTTTTACTGATGTACTTGTTGGTGCCTTTAACAATACCACGAGTGCGAAGATGTGCAAATTTTCATCAACCTACACCCTTTAAAAGAGGGTGAATTATCGGGATACATGAAGTTAGCTTAAGTTTTCGGGAAATTGGTAGACGTGTAAGTCGACCGCACGCCACTGTGAGACGAACTTGGGGAGATTGGATTGGATTGGATACTCTTGATCTGAAACAGATTATAACTCACCCCACGCCTATTACTATGAGAACCTCTACATTGATTGACCATATTATCACTAATTCTAATAATGTTGCTCCGGAATCTGGTGTAATGGACACCATTAGCTCCTCTGATCATTCGCTTATCTGGTGTATGATTCCAATTAAAAGCCCAGACAACCATATATCTTGTTTTGCTTACCGCGACTTCAATCATTTTAATGCTGCTCTAGTTAGGATTTTCTGGGATGAAATTTGTTATTTGGATGATATTGATATGAAAACTGAATTCCTAAACACTAATCTTTCACAATTTTTTGGCACACACATACCCATAAAACCATGTCACCCTTCGAAAAAATTTTGTCCTTGGTTAACAGACAACTTAAAGCTAATGATGGACTTACGCGATAAACCTTTACAGAAATTCAAATGAACACAACTTCAAGAGCACTGGTCGTATTATAAAACTTTAAGAAATCTAGTTTCATCAACTATTAGGTCCGAAAGGAAAGCCTATCTACAACATTTGTTTAAGAATTGTAAGGCCAAAGATACTTGGAAATATCTAAAGAATTTTGGCGTTTGTGATAGCAGGCAGGTTGCTATTCCGGTTAGTCTTGGTGACGCAAATACAATTAATCAACATTTTTGGAGTTCCGTCCTCTATAATGATATTGATTGCACCGAAGCAATAGAGTTTTACGTAAACAATCCTATTACAAACGAAAGTTTCACATTATCTCCAGTCACAGGAGATGAAATTTGTAAAATTCTCTTAAATTTTACTAGTAAATCATGTGGCTCCGATGGCCTCAGCATTGACTTACTACATTTCTGCTGCCCATACCTCTTGTCTATTTTCAACCACATAGTTAACTATTGTATTGTTCACGGTGTTTTTCCTAGGCAGTGGAAGGAAGCGCGAATAATGCCTTTGCTGAAAAACAACAATCCCTGGCGGATGTACGTCCCATTAGTATTCTGCCGGTATTCTCTAAAGTTCTTGAAAAGGTAATTGAAAGGCAGTTGAGAGAGTTCCTTACCCTTCATAACTTATTACCTGAAAAACAGTCGGGTTTTCGCCAGGACATCAGTTGTTCTAGTGCTCTAACTACTATTACGGATGATACCTTGGCTGCCTTGGATGATAATAAATTTGTCCTCTTAGTATTACTCGATTATTCGAAAACGTTCGATCTCATTAGACATGATGTTTTGTTAGCCATATTAAAATCCGTCGGTCTAAGTAACAATGCCATGAATTTTTTTGCTAGTTACTTGTTGAGTAGGTCGCAAAGGGTACATTTTAATGGGGAGTTATCTGATGCTCTCACAATCAAATGTGAGAGAATCAGATAACATTTTGGGACCTTTACTGTATACGTTGTATACTTCCAGACTTCTGGGAGTAATTAAGCATTGTAATTACCATCTGTATGCAACGATATTAATAACTTGATGCAGATTTCTTTAAACTATGGTTTACCACTCAATGCTGCAAAAACAACAGTTTTATTATTCGGTAGGGAAAATTTTCGCGCAGATGTGGTGAAAAACTTAAATTTACGTATGGGTCATACTCCCCTGAATTTATCTGATTGCTGTAAAGATCTGGGTTTGCACCTATCCTCTAATATTAAATTCACCAATCATATAACAACTGTCATTCGCAGAGCATTCGCCAATCTAAAGTTAATATATGCCAACCGCCACTATCTTACATTACAGAAACATTAAAGTCATGTTATGTGAATCTATTGTTTTGTCTCACTTCAGCCATTGCGATACAATCTATGATTCATTTCTATCTTATGCAGACTCTACCAGAGTACAGAGAGTTCAAAATAGCTGTATGCGGCTTATTTTTGGTATTAGACGCAGACAGCACATTTCACACAAACTTAAAGAACTGATGTGCTTAAATATGAAAAACAAAAGGTACTTGCATTCTGCCGTATTTTACTATAAGGTCCTGATATACAAAAGCCCACCGTATCTAATTAGATATCGCACGGATGTTCACAATATTAACATTAGGAATCGAGGACTTCTTTCCATAACGCCTCACACCACTGAATTCTTTAAGCGATCCTTCAGTTATCGAATTACAAATATTACAAACACCCTTCCGTGAGATCTTTTAAAGTTATCTCCTCCAACCTTCAACAAAAATTTAAAAGCCATGCTCCTCCGTAAACAAAATGACTAATTGAGTGATTGTGTATCTGATAACTCATTTCTTATGTGTGCCTATATATAGAATATTGATAATTCTAACGTTGGTATAGAGGAAAGATCAGAGACCTAACTCAGTTAGATCACCTGACCCTGTCACCATTTAGGCATAAGTAATAATGATAACATATGTAATTATGTCATTATCTTATATTATCTATTCTTACTTGTGCTTAATAAAGGTTTATTATTATTATTACTATTATTGGCAGGAAGAACACCTAGAAGCTAGTCGTCAAGGTAGTGGACGTCCCAGAGCAACACAAGAACGGGAAGATCGCCTCTTAAGACGAAGTGCAATTCAGGACCCTTCAGAACCATCATGAGCTGTTGGAATCAGTTGGGTAAGAGCAATTGGTCGAAGAGTCTCTATGAGCAGGTTTATCACCGAATACGTTCGTGGGGACTGCGCTCATTTTGTCCTTATTTTCGTCTACCTATGACAATAAAACATAGAACTACCAGACTGCAGTGGAGTCAAGATAGGTAGCAATGGGACCATGAATGGGAAGAAATCATCTTTAGTGATGAATGCGTGTACGGATTAAACGACCGAGAGGCCAGAGGCAAAATTTACAGTATGCTCAGCGTCGCCATATAGCTTTAACTCCTGGGGTAATGGTGTGGGGGGCAATATGCTATGGAGGCAAGACTCTCTTAGTATTCATTCCGGGCACACTAAACGCAAGGCGTTACATTGATACAGATCTGGAGCCTGTGGTTCTTCCACTTCTTCAAAACCTTCCAGAGCCTGTCTTCCAGCGTGATAACGAGCGCCCTCATATTGCCCACGTAACTTTAGACTTCCTAGCAGAAAACAATATAAACATTTTGCCTTGACCGCCAAGATCACCGGACTTAAACCCAATCGAACATGTCTGGGACATGATGGACAGAAGACTGCGTCAGTTACCTCATCCTCCCAACACGAGAAACGAATTGCGTCAACAGCTGCAGGTAGCCTGGAATGAGCTCCCTCAAGAGACCATCGACCACCTGATTTCCAGCATGCCCAGAAGGGTTGCTCAATGTATAAGAGTAGGAAGAGATGCAACACATTATTAATTTTTATTTGAATAAATAGTGTTAGACTTAATTGACAATTTAATCATTTGTTTGTCTGCATGCGCTTGTCATTTACACGCAATTTCAAAGTTCTGCATCTACTCCTTCATTTCTTTTTGAAACCCTATGTATATTCATTCTTCCACTAATTGAGAATATTTTTAACTCGCGTTTTATATCTTCTTTATTTAGAATGCTTATCGAATAAGATTTGAAGTAGTTGAAGTTTGTAAAATACAGATATTTCATTATCTGTACAATAAAAAAGTAAAATTACAATGAATGATGTCTTTTTTGATGATAAGTATTTTCTTTTCTTTCCTCATCTATCCTGGTAACATCATTGATTTGGCAAGAAAGCTCTCATCGACTTTTCTAAAAACAAACACGTAAAAACTGAAAGAACTTTCTCTTTCCTATTACCTGTAGCTTAAGATACTCGAGTTAACTGCGGAAGTTATCGTACGGGCTAATGCAAAATGAACTTTATTTGAGACAAGTAGACGCAGAAAAAGCGTTCGCACGCGAAATACGGCCGAATTTCTGTAACAAAGTAACGAACGTACGGTCCCGTTTTTTACTTTAAACTTAAATAAAAAAGAGCAAAGTTTGAGCGAAAATAAGAATCTAGTCTGGTCACACACTGCGAACGAACTGCAGGCGTACCTACCTAAATCGAAAAGAACAACAAAAATCTAAAGTTGGACGGAGTTAGCGGCATTATCTCTGAACAGGGCTGTCCCAGGGGCTTTCGCACACAAACACACACTTACAGTTTGAAAGTTGGCAGTATTGGATACAGTTTGGATAAATCTAACGATAAAATATATATGTGCACTCACTCTGACTAACAAATGCAACTTTCGAGTGGGAAATATTTAGCATATAATGAAATTTGAAACACGTATTCCCTTACACCCCAAATCAAATATTAACGAGGAACAGAAATGTTGGAAACGAATCAATTCATCAATAACTGTAAAACGAAATAGCTCATTTCTTTGTCCTTACAAAGTAATAACTGAAATATGTAGTTCTGAAAACGGTAACAAAAAATAAATAAATTATCTTTGAGCTCCATGTAAATTTAATCGATTTTAATTTTTGTAATAAATATGTAAGGTAAGAGGGAAAAGGAATTCTAGTTTTTTTTTTTTCATATTTGAATTACTTTCTTTCTAATTTATCCGCAACTTTTATTAACTTCATTTATGTTACCTGATAAAAATGTTGTAGCAAAATAGAGAAGACGCAGAAGCTAAACAAATCAAAAGGAACAGGATAAAAATGAGGACAAAAAATTGTAGTCCTTGATAATGAAAGAAAGTAGACGAGCTGGGTTGGAATGAATTGAAAATATACTTCACTATTACCGAATTAAAGTTAAAAAATGAACTTTGGAAAAATATAATCATTGTAAATGTTAAGGTAACATTTTTATCTAATTTTATTTTGTTTCCATTCGTTTATGGTTTGATATGCATACGTTAAGACGTAAGGTCCTACTGTAGGAATAAATTACCACCAAAAATAAATGTGCAAGCTGCATATGTTTTAAAAATTCCATTTGTATGCAAATTCTTGTCGCGCACTTGTCAACCCCTGGATTATTAATCTACAGCTTTACTAAAATAACTTTTCTTACTTTACAAATCAAGTTTCAGTGTGGTCCTAGAAAACTGCATGTAATAGCTGGAACACTTACCGCATGATTTCAAATTCTCTCCAACAATATGAGATGGATTTTGTACTTTCCTTCGAAAAGTATGGGAAAAATAGCGCCATTTAACACGACTTCCCCCAAATTCTTTTGTCTTTAGTTGTTCGTTGAATCAACTCTTTTTTCCCATAGTTCAATAAATACTATTATAAACGATCAAATTATTCCTATGAGATTTATCTTACCGGCTATATTAACACACGCTCTACAACAATAAAACATACATATATGTATTTATTTAAATGACAGTTTTTGTAGTAATTTATGCCTTTGAGAATTTACTGTTTTATTTTAACAAGTAGATGTGCCTAATATAGAAATATTATCGCAACAGCTATTTAAAGCTTATTTTATACGCCTGCATAATAAGCAACATTGTCTCTAAATTCTGCTTACTTTTTTCTATAATAAAAGTAATCAAATGCAAATTTTGAATAAATATAGGAAAGATATAATCGAGTTGAATGAACATATGACGCTCGAATATGTAAATGATCAACTACGTGCCTGCAACGTACAGTTAGTTATTCGGATCTATTACCAACAAAGTGATTTCGCCGGTTGTGTAACAACGTGAAATTGAATTTGAATATTGCATTGATATTAAATGATAATTTTTTAGAATCGTATCGGTTTGTTTTGTAAAATATTTATTTATGATTCACCTGGAATGATTCTATACATTTTAAAACATTTCCAGTTCTTGGCCGTTTAGAGGGTTTCAGGGAAAGCGCGTAAATTATTCATGGACAGGGAATACATGTGCACATTCATAGTGGTACAACTGCACAGCAGAACTGAACTGTATAATAAACCCCCGACTTAATGTAACTACTACTTCTAGTTGGTTTCCTGCCAGTTCTTGTATACAGATATGGAGGCCGCCTTCATGTAAATATCATCTTGTTTCGTATGTAGTTATTCGCATATTTCGGGTGGCTAATGTAGACATATCACACGTACAACATATCCATTAATACATTACTGATTTACAGGGTCTGAATTATTGTTTGCGTCGGGTTCATTAACTAGAAATCAATACAGTGCGTTGCTAAAGGTCCTACTCAAAGATAATGAACTATTTATGTTAAGCCGCTAATTATGAGCGTTCAACCGATCATTATTTCACGATTGTCTGTGATTTAAAAAGAAATGAGCGCTTGTTATGAAGGTGTATTGTGCGTAATAATCTCAACTGAAGCCAGCTTGAAATCAATTATGCTAGATTCTATTATTATTTGTAATTAAATTGGCAGTATATTAAATCGGTATATGCTATGAAATGCTTCTACGTTTTCACTGAAACAGGAAAGATTTAAAGTTACTGAAGAAAAATATTAAAACATGTAGTACCAACCCATCCGCACATCGCTGTTCGATGAGTGAATAGGATGCGGTATCATAAAATGCTAAACAATATCGTACCTTATTTATAATCTATCGTTTTGAATTTGATAATATTGTAACTGTATTTCTTTTGAAACATATGAGCTTAAATGAATTATTGTATGTACCTTCACATGTAGCTTAGTTTTGAATAATAAATGTGTTCACGAAATACTTATTACAGAATTCTAAACTAATTGAAACTGTATTGAATTCGATTTAAATTCTCAACGAAATGAACGTAACTGTATATAAATAAGTGGGATTAGATCATCACACTTTAATTCAAGCGAACTGTAATTGTGAGATTTCTCATAGTATTTTAGGTCACCTTGTATTTATGCATGTAATCGGTCTTACATTTAGTAATTGCGTTTCTAGAATAGACACAGCTGCATAGGCGCAGAGATGTTCTACGTAAGTTCTAATCAGGAATAATCAACACCACAGGCATGATGCAGTATTACCCAGAGCCGGTCTAATACAAAACGAATTCGATTTGACCATTACATCAATAAAATTACAACCAGCTGTGGCTAGGGGCGAGCCTGCATTTCGACCACGTTCGCAGAAAATTTAATGCATCCCAAAATAAACGGTTTTGTTAATGCGTTAAATTCATAGGGCAGAATTCAAAAAATGTCTGCGTTCCAGTTTATCTGGCTTAAAATTAATTAGAGTTTCGAAAAACCTCCAACATATTTTGCAAATATGTAATATCGGTGATGTTATTTGCTATTTAAATATTTAATAATTGCGTGGATTGCCTCTCTTGCATATACCACGTTAAAAATTATGATTAAAGTAATTTAAATGTAAAACTGCATTTTAATGCATGTTAACTGATCAGCAATCCCTGATTATATCGCAAAATCGCCCTTTATTTTAGCACTCAAATGACGCTCTCATTAGCGCAATGCATTTTAGCAAATAATTTATATTTGCTTCATGTGTGCAATTTCGATAATTATAAAAAGCGTAAAGCAAAATTATTGACTCGTGTATGCGAAAATAAATTATATATTTATGTCAAATAATCAAAAATAAGGGTATTTTTAAAACTTTATTTTCACTAGAAGTTTTTTTTTAGAAGAAGACTTTGAGTTATAAAATGTATATACAGGTCATTTTTGTAACACTGTAGCAAATGCTTTTATATAAATGGGTTTTTCTGTATAGACAAATTATTAATTTAGAAATTTATTTTCGGAATGAAACTAAAATCGATGGTGCTAGGAATTAGACAGTACTGGTGCAACGAGGGGGGTTTTGGGGGTTAAAACCTCCCCCAGAAGGGTTATGTAATCTTTTTGCAATTGAATCGATACTGACGTTTAAGTGACGCTACTGAGTATTACTTATACTGTGACACAACTCCCAGTTTAGTTGACAATGTTACCCAAAATTTAGGGTAAAATTTCCCAAGTTGGGAACACTGGTAGAGAAGGCATGTACGCGCATGAGTACCTCGACGTGTGTAATAATAATAATAACGTTAAAAGTTCATTCCAATCGCTAGCAGCAAAAATCTTTCAAAAGAATCTTTTTGATGTGGATGTGTAAGTAGTTTTTCAATCAATATAAATAAAAAAAACACTTTATTTTTTAATATAATGTAATGACTAAGTTTTAAAGTGTTGTTAAATTTGTCATTGCGGTATAAATCAAAACTATTAAGCTTCCTTTAGTCATAATTTTATAAGATTATTACTTAGAACTTAGACAGATTCCTGACAAGTACAGAACATATTCAGCACTGTGCCTTTTTTAACACAGTTGTTTTACACAAAAACTGGCATGACTTACTCCAATTAATAATTTTATAAATGACCCGTTACTATCTAAATCTAAAATTTAAACATTAAATTATGTCTACAAACTATAAAAAAAACCTACAAGTACAATTGTTTTTTATTTGTTAAATCTTGCACAGTTTTTAAATGGATATTAGAAGATTCTTCAACCAGCGTCCTGTCGCATCAGCAACAAACCTGAACCTAGGTCAAAATCGAGAAGAGTTTAGTTCGCCCACATCGATAAAGCAAAAAAACTAGAATTGAGAAGAACGATCCTCCTCCAGCATTAGTTGATTCCAGGCCTTTAACAACAACATTTGATTCCGATATAGGCCTCTACGTTGGATCGATGATGACACCAGAAAGAAGCTTCTTCAAAATTCTTGGAAACCAGACTTCAACCTTAAGTTTCCACAATCTGGCCTGAGAAACTTGAGGTTTGTTCCGAAATGGCTTGGTAAATGTAACTGGCTCTTATATTCCCCATCTCAAGATGGTGCATTTCACAAGGTTTACTTCTTATTTTGCACTACTGTTGGGAAGAAAAGTTTTACTGGTAAACTAGTTTTCCGTTCACTTACAAAATGGAAACATGTCAAAGAAGTTTTTACAGAGCATGATAAAACAAAATATCACGCATCTTGCCTTCAAAGAGCAGGTATGTTCATGGCCAAAATCTCAGAAGAGGTGCCTAGTATTGGTAAGGCTTTAGATATAGGCCATGCAGCTAAAGTGAAGAAAAACAGAGAGCAATTGAAGCCCATCATATCAATAGCCCTATTCCTTGCCAGAAGAGACTTGGCATTCCGTGGCCATCGGGAATCCGGAGCTGTAGTGATGAACGAAGCTCCCCAGATGGCAGAAGGATTTGAAGGGAACTTTAACGCTCTACTAAGATTTAGGGTCGAGTCCGGCGATATCACCTGGAAACAGAAGGATTGAATGCAAAGCATGTGAGCTGGCAAATCCAGAACGAGATAATCTCGTGTTTCAACAAGATAATCCTCAAAAAGTTAATAATGCTCAGTATTTCTCGATACTAGTTGATGAAACTACGGATATCAGCACTATTGCCCAGATGACTTTCTGCGCTAGGTTTGTCGAGGCAGGAACTATCCATGAAGAATTCCTTCAGTTCATTCCTAACGAATACGACAGGATTGGCTGATGCGATATGCAACGCAATAGAAAATTTAAATCTTCAACCACAACTGATGGTTGGACAGGGATACGATGGTGCTGGGTCTATGAAAGGGCACTTAAATAGAGTACGAATGCACATACAGGAAAAATATCCTAAAGCTTTGTATGTTCATTGCAGCTCGCATTGCTTGAATCTCAGTATTTCGGAGGGATGCTCTGTGCAAGGAATGCGAAATTGCATGGGAACTATTGAGGCTGCATATAAGTTTTTCAATACCCCAAAGAGGCAGGCAGTTTTGAACTCAGAGTTGGACAAAATTTAAGACAGTGAAAAGTATAAGAAGAAAGAAAAGCTAAAAAGAATGTGTCCTACTCGTTGAGTAGGCCGCCACGATTCCGTGAACTGTTTCCTTGTGTAACTTTACCCTCTACTGTCGGCGCTTGACGAAATTAAAGACTGGTTGAACAAGAAAGCTGCCACTGATGCTCAACTTCTTCATTGTGCAATCGAAAAGTGCGAATTTTTGATGAGCCTTTTCATGACCAAGCTTGTTTTTTCACTGACCTTGCCATTAAGCGTGTACTTTCAAAAAGAAAATCTAGACCTGTCGGCTGCCATAGACTATACCATGACTCTGAAAAGGAAATAGGAAGAAACTGGAAGCAACGCATGTGAATCATTTTCATTTTCAAAAAGGCGTGTGAAGAATGTTGCGAAACCAAGAATGGCAGGGTAGCAGACTATAAGAAACATTGTTCCTGCTGATTCTGTAGAAGAATACTTTAGAAGATCCTTGTTCATACCTTTTCTAGGAAACACTATCCAATCTTTAAGGGACAAATTTGAAACGCACACGGATATATTAAAGCCCTTCCGGTTGTTGCTGAGCCTTGACAAAGTGGATCAAGATATTTCTGGTATAGCCAGATTAGCAGAGTTTTATAAACTCGAAAGTAATGGGCTAAATGGTGAGATGCTGATGTGGCACGATATTCTGAAAGAGAAAAAAAACCGTAAAATGCTCTTGAAGTGTTACAGCTTTGCAATGCCGATCTCCTTCCTACTGTGAATTCCCTTGTCACTATTTTGGCAACAATTCCATTCACTACTAGCACAGCTGAAAGATCTTTTTCGTCGTTAAAGCTGCTGAAGAGCATCTTAATGGGCTGGCCTTGCCATATATTCATCAGAGAATCGCTATAACAGAAGATGAAGTACTTGACGAGCTCTCTTTAAAGTCACGTAGATTGAATATTTCTTTGTAATAGTTATTTGAGGTAAGCCAACACCTTAAAAAAGAGTATTTTATTTTTTATTTATTTACATTTCAAATCGATTTTAACAATAATAAAAAAACGTATATTTGAATCCGTATACATTTTCCTTTCACTCTTTTGGAATACTCTAAATCAAGGGCGCCCATGAAGGGAGCTTGAGCCCCGACCCTAGACTTTGAAAAATATAGTTACAGTGAGGCTAAATGCTCCCTCCTCCAACATCATGTTAATTAATAATTAAACTGTTAATTATATTTTATGTGTTTACATGTGTTTAGTTAAAATATACTTTAATTTTTTAATTCGAATTTAATTATTATATCTGTCCACTTATTTAGCCATGGCCTGTCAACCCCCCCCCCCCTCCCCCAGAAGTTGAAGTTGTCACATGGGCGCCCATGATGGAAATTTCCAAGAACCCTCTCCCAAAGAAATTTCTGGCTGCGCCACTGGTACTGGCAGAATATAAGAGACAGGTATTCGCATGAACCTGGGCCATGCGTTCAGATCAGGGATTCGAGTGCGCGCAATGCCAGAAAGAGAACGGTATAAAGGAAGCAAACTCAAAGGATCGTTTGCGGGCATGTAGATCAGAAACGCGTCAACAAATCGTATAAATTCAAATGATGCTCCGCATATCGGCCTAAGTTGTTACGTATCTCACTCGCGACTCCTTGCATTGGAGTGGCCTGCAGCAGAGCGTTCTCAGAGCACCTCCATTATCTTTTACAGCGTAGTCAGTTGTATGGAAGAATTTCGTAAGGTTTTCCGGATTAATTAAGAAAATTCCAACTGTATTCTTTTCTGTTACTTTCTTCTTTCTGATGATGATTTCTTTAAATGTTGGTATTTTCAAATAAAACTATCGAAGAGGCAAATTTTTTTGTATGATGCTGTTTAATTAGAGCACAATGTAATTTAAATGTCTACTGTATTCCTACTATTAATTACTTACTACTGTTTCAATTAACGCAATTTGATTTATCTGTGTTCTTTGCGTTGCATTTACCATGGAGTCTAAAAATAAACTGCAAGCAAGAAAGGAAATATGGTATTTGCACTGTTAATTAGCGTCCGAGCGTATTCAGGCGATACAGGATCACCTGACAGGTAACAAGAGCCGTGTTTACACTAACAAATTATAGTGTTCTCCAGCGCTAACACGTTCTCCTAATTTGCTTGGCTATAGTCTGAGTTTGATATTACATTAAGTTCACCCAACACCGTAAATTGGTTAACAAGTTAACGACATACTAAACATGCATCGATTGTTTATACAGTGCCCAATTAATTATCGATACACATATAAGCCTGTTTTGTTAGCGATACATTAAATATTTAGGTTCTCCGATGCGATCTAATCTCTGCCTTAGAAGTTTCTCTCGAGTTCTCGTGATTGAAAACTTGAGTAAATTCGATTTTATTGTTTGCGAATATGAATCTGATCGAGTGAATTCAGAGCGAGCAATGGAACACAACAAATTCCACGCAATAATTTAAATCCGGCGTGTCGGAAGTAACGTCGGTGCAATAAAAATTGCCATAGATAATTCGCATTCACGTAGAGAAAGAGAGACACCGATAATAAATTCTAAGAACATAAATTGCTCGAATTCTCAATATTTCCACCAGTCACAATAAAACGTGTTCAACATGCCATTTCACACTCGCGTTCCTGCCGGAACTTTAAACTGACATCCTTGCAGGCTATACAAATGCGCCGAATTTGCGATGGCCGGCAATCTTTCATGCACTCAACCGTTATTTGGAGCAAACTCCTTCAAAATATTCAGTCAAACTATTAAAACTAATAGTTCAATTTCCAATTTTCATCAAATTATTCTGATAAATTGTTCTTGTAATAAATTGTAAACGAAAGTTTCTTCACAATCGAATTGAGAACGAATTTAAGTTAGGACGTAAATCCATTTTCAGAAAACTATAACTATTTATTGATTACCAGTGTCTAGGTCGCAAATACATTTTTAATCCTTTACCCATGTAAATTCCCATCAAATAACAATGTAGAAACTAATGTACCGTAAATATCAAATAGCAACCAAGTGGTTCATTATTGTGATTTTTTTAAGATTGTGTTTGTTCGCGGTTACTGAATAATTTCGGTTAGCCGCTGTCGCCATAGCCTAAAAATATGTCAGCAATTTAAGTAGTATACTAAATGTTGCTTCTGGACTCCTATAAATGTCTTAAAAAATCGCTAAAAACATTTAATTTTCCCAGAATTTTAAGCTAAATCCAAAACTCCTTAAAACCGCGGTTGGTTGCAAGAAATCGAATAATTTAAAAAACAACTATTAGAAAATGGCTAAAAATCGTTTGAAATGATCTACCCAAGATTTGTTACAGAATTAATAAGACTTATCAAATACGCAAATGGCGCAAGAGAATAATAGTTATTAACAAAAAAGGCTTAAAATCTCCATAGACCATCACAAATTGGCAACATGAGAAAATGGTTAAAATCCACCAAAAAAGTCTAAATCATTATTAAAATACCCCAATTTTTAGACATTCCAAAAATATGTCAAAATCTATAGACCTCTATATATTACTAGATAAAGTTCAAAATGGCTTATACGAGGGATGTTTCCAAAGTTCTAGGAGTTTGGCTCTAGTCAATGGTGTAAATCTTATAGGTCACGACTATTGGTCAGAGACAAGTCTTGACATGTTTATGCAGCTATCCCTTGCAATATTGTTTAGTTTACTTCAGTTACTTGACTGATACAGACGCATATCCATAATACTGTTTTCGCAACTATGGAAAACGCGGCTAAATCACAAAGAGCTGTCATTTTCTTTTTGTTCAAAGAGGGTGTGAAACCTTCAAAAATCGTTCAACGTCTGCAAGGGGTATTTGGAGGAACTACAGAACTACAGAACATCATTTGAAGACGATCCGAGCAGTGGACGCCCGAGCATCTCTTTAAATGAAAGGAACGTTGCTCCCATAGAGAAACTACTCAAAGAAGATAGGCGAATAACTAACGTGAAATTAATATTAGTGTAGGAATAGGTACACGACAGGTTCATGATATTTTACATGAACGTTTGGGTGTGAATAAGGTTTCAGCCCGCTGGGTATCAAGGCTGTTGGGACCGGAACAGAAACTCAACAGGTCCGACACATGCTGCCAACCTCAAGAGCTTTTAGCCCGTTACGGAGACCAATTTTGGGAGCAGATAATAACCACTGATGAAACATGGATACCGAGACAAAAAATTAGTCCAAAAAATGGCGCAAACCCGAAGAAGGACCTCCGCTCAAAGCACGTATCGTTCCGTCGATTGGAAAAGTAATGCTTACTGTGTTCTGGAATTGCGAGCGGATTATTTTTATGGATTATCTACCGAGATGTACGACAATTAACGCCGAATATTATTCTAATCTTTTATCTGGCCCATTATGTCAGGCACTTAGCAAGAAACAGCCTGGAAAGTTGCATAAGCGTCCGTTATTGCAACAGGACAACGTAAGATCTCGTACCGCACGAAGAACGAAGGATGTTTTAAATGAATTGCGCTGGGAATTACTTCCATATCCACCCTATTCACCAGATCTGGCTCCCAGTGATTATCTGTTTCCAAATTTAAGGAAACCACTTCGTGGTGTTCGATTTTAGAGCTTAAATGAGATAAAAGTTGCTACAAATAGGTGAATTGAAGAGACTCCGAAAAAGTTCTTCAAGGACGGTTTAAAAAAAATTAGTTTCACGTTGGGATAAGTGTATTCAATTAAATGGAGATTATATTGGAAAACTACATTGTAATTTTGATGAAAATTGACGAAATAAAAAAATTATAGCCAAATTCCTAGAATTTTGGAAACATTTCTCGTAATTTGGAACCAACTGGCATTGGGCACATTTTAAATAGACTTGGAACCATGAAAATTTAAATTAAAAAAAATATAGGTTTTCATTTCATGTCAATTTTAAAGAAATATTTCATAAATAAAAAGTAATCAGGAATCATGATATTTTTATTAAAGAAGCAAATAAGGAGTCTCATTGATATTGGCGAATAAGTCACTAAAAATATTATTTGTTTATAAGCAATGGAAGACAAAGTTTTCCTTAATCTACTTTATGATCAATGGTAACAATTATATTTCTGGTAAAAATATCATTAATTTTACCTTCATCGTTCTTTGCTTTGAGTTAATTCTCTAGAACATTAATTTTTTTGTCTTTGTGCTCAATTTCTCATCCATATGTTCATCGTTTCTGCAGCTACCATACTTAATTCTTTTAATATCCTGTTTTAAGCTCAGTTGTGTTTGGTTAAAAACCTATGCTTAATTTATTGTTTAATCTCGTTTTTATTAAATTATTTGTCTTAATAAATGATTTCTACTAAAGTCATTTATTTAATATAAGTCTTTATCGATTCGAACGAATTATCAAATACTTGATCGTAATTATAAATACCAGACCCGCTTGCATTTAATAATCCCGAATTGTCTTTATGTGTTTCCTTTTTGCTACTTTTTATATTTTGCTCTGAAAAAACCTTTTTGTTTCTAATTGGTTCTCATTAGTACTTGTATTACATCTGTTTTTATTATTCATGCTAATACCAAGCATTTGGAAGACATTATTAAGTATATTTGTTCTTGTCTTGTGACTTTTTCATTTGAATATTTTAAAGCATAAATATGTTTTGTGATACGAAAATCTAATCATTGAGAGAATGTATTTGGAAATTTTAATTTCATTATAACAGCAAAACTTTGCAAATTGTAAGAGAAATTTGAACAAAGTGAGAATCTCTACACACAACATCAAAAGTTTTGGACCAGATTATTATAATGATTATGATAATAGTGTGTTATTGACAAAAATAAAAATATGCTATTGAAGACATATTTTTTTCAGATGAAAATTTAATAAACAAGAAAAGATATAGAAACAAAGGAATAAGTCAAACAAACAATGGCTCTAGCAACAAAATCCCATACACGTTCTGTTGGGTTCATATCGGGGCATTGTGCTGGTAAATTCAATCTGGAGATATGTCTTTCTTCAAAGATGAAATTTTTACCCAGCTCTTTGCGTAATGGATAGTTAACGGGCCTAATAACGTTTTCAATGTAAACTGCACTTGTCATATTTTGTTGTATGGGAATTAGCGCGGTACGGCGGTTGAACATTGTACCACCCCAAAACATGACTGTACCCCCTTCGTAAGGGGCAAGTTCACGGGACAAATTTAATCGCTCTTGATGACCTATGATCATCACTTACCAATCCAATTCTGGTCTCATCGGTAAATCGGTAAATAGGACCCATAGCCACTGCGGTAAAAGCTAATCCCTGTGTTCCTGCTCCCAGTGGAAACGGGCAGCTCGGTGTCGTGCAAGTAGAGTGGGTACTCTTAAAGGTCTTCTAGCACGTAAATTTGCACTATGAAGTCTTCTTCGAATGGTAGAGGTTGAAATAACACGACGAAACGTACATTGGAAGTGAGCTCTTAGGGCTGGAACTGACGCATTTCGATGCCTCCGAGTATATTGAACCAAGTAATGATCCTCACTTTCATTCGACACTCGAGAATGCCCAGAACGTGGTCTTCTTTCCACAGAACCACTTTCTGCATATCTATGCACTATGGGTACAACAGATGCTCTAGGGATATTTAACTTCGCGGATATCTGATTATTTGAATGTCCACCATCATGCAATGCAATAATTCTTGTTCTATTGAAGACGGAAATTTCACGGGCCGGCGTTACAATACGAGATAATCACGAAAATCGTTTGACTACAAATACAACAAAACTGACCCTTTTCTTCAACAATTGATAATAAATCACCCGTGCGTTATCATCAAACGTCATTGCTGTTTTTTGTTTCCCCTACAATGTTCCTACTTTGATTAGTACTTAGAAATAAAAATACACGTATCATTTTTTTTATGTATAGGGGGTTCAAGACTTTTGATGTTGTGTGTATAGAATATTTGTTTGGACATTAAATATTACAGAAGCAAAAGAAACTTCCAAGTTCATCCTTATATTAACCCAAACTTGAAATTGACTATTAGAAGAATTATTTGCAGTGCCGATCTATTTTTGGCGAGGGTTATTAATTACCATCAGGATTGGTTGTAGTAAACCCAACTTTATTAGAACTATCAAAAATTAATGAATATCTTAAAATTAATTTAAGGCATCTTTTCTTTACTCTCGACAAACATTTGCGGACAACATTTGCTAAAGACTAAAAGAAAATGGGAACATTCAACTTTTTTTAACTACCCAAATGTTCAAGTGTTTTCCTATTCAGTCTACTCGCAAATCTATATTGGTGTTGAAAATTATAGTTTCATAAGAGGTTTAAAAAAATAGGTGTATTATTATACTATTAAACATCACTTGACATAAGAGGTGGCCGTTTAACAATCGAAATGGAAAATGGATTGATTCTAGGTGATTCTTTTTCCAAGAATTGTCAATTAAATAAATTCCTGGTTAAGAAAGCCTTTATGTAAGCCATTCTTGTGATTCTACCATGCATGTACGTAAATATTCATACTTCTTAGAAAAAGAGCAGAAAATATGCGAACGAAGTCTTAAAGTGAGAAGGAAATAAATACATTCTTCTGCCACATACTCTGATTTTAAGATTTGGTACACTCATTATGCGTTTAAAGAATTTGTACGATTCGTCTGTAATTTCATTCATAACAAGCATGTCTTAGAAAGCCTTCGGTTATTGTTGTATGCAAACGGTCCAAAGAACTTCTTTGATGAGAGTTAATAAAATTTGGAACAAAATTACTCTGATTCAACAATGCCCAATATTTTTTCAAAATTTAATTTTTTTCTTAATGGTTGATAAATACAGGTGTTCAGAAGCTTACATCGTCGGGTATATTATGTTTTAATTGATTAATTGCCATCGATGATGTCTGCTATGTTTATCCTTTCATTACATCCACCAATTCCTCTCTTGCCAATGAATCCCCCGTTTTGCTTCCAATTTTTACCTCTTCAGTTTTGTATGTTCTTCTTTCCACGTTTATTTTTAACTTTGACACAATTTAGAGTCAGATTTACATTTGAAATTTTTTATTGCCATTTCGTAATTTTCTTTTATAGTTTCTTCCACTCGTTTTCAAATTTTTCCTTATCCTTTGCTTGGGTTATGCTATAAACTTATCTAGTAACTTATGTGTTTTCTAACTTGTTGTTTGATTTATTACAACATTTAATTTAGTTGGAAAATTCAGCTTTTTTTTAATTAATAGGTTATAATACATATATTAGGTTGTGTATATTTTTTTCTTGCATTCTTTTGTTGTTGTTTCATTTGGACGACGTTATTCTTTTCATTCTTCATCATTTCCTTTTGGTTAGATTTTTGTTTTTGTAGCTTTTCGTCTTTTCTTTATTGTAATAAATTATAATGTCATATTTTCTTGTTATATTTTCAATCCCAATCCTTTATTGTTTCAAATACATTTTCTTATTAAAAAATCATAGCAGTGTTTTACAAAATTTCTTTTTTACTTTGTTAAATTGTTCCTGCATCACTTTTTTTCACATTATTAAAGGTAATTTGAATTGTAAATTTACGTCTTATATATGTATCTGTTAATTTGGATAACTTCGGATTTTTTAAATAGAATCTTTAAATATATATAACAAAATAACTATTTAGAATTTAGAATGCACTAATTAAAGTTAGTGTGAATATTTATAGTAAAAGTTTTAGTTTCGTTCTACTATATTAGAGTCATCTCTTCAAAATTCCTTGAGGATTCTATATTTGCCATCCTAATTAACGAGTTCTGTTTCTAATATCGACCGAAACATGTGCACTGAAACACTTTGAACGCAATAAGTTAAGGAAACTATAATAAGTTATTGCGGAATGTCGCTCTTGCACATACATTTAAATAAATTCCAATGTGAGCCGGTCTCTGTCTGGATGCAACGCGGATTATGTTTCTCGGAAAACAAATAAAAAGTGAGACATTACACACAGATAAGTAACAACTCCATGCATAAATTATTGTACCGGTACCGGTCTGTACACTCTCTACTTACGTGTACTGATGTTTTGATAATGCGGAATGTGTTTCAAACGAGAATTGCATCTTGGAACGGGAACATCGTTAAAGCGAGAATTTTTTGCATCGTCGAATTAATTAAAAGTTTAGATATACTCTTGTGAGAGTTTAAATTTCTCTTCAGATATTTCAGACGGATTTCGATGAGAAAAGAAGATTTTTCAGATAGGAAATATGAAAACCTAATTATATGAATAAAAGTTTTAAAATATTTTTCTAAGTAACTTATAGCTCAATCAATTTAAAAATGCAGACCTTTGGAATTCGATGCTATAGTAATAAGGTGAAAGAAATTTTATTGAGAAAGAGCAATATAAGAAATAACAATAAATAATAATAAAATTTTTGTGCAAGTAATTGCACAATTGCCTACACCAATTGAATTGTCTGAAATTGAAAATATTAAGCACAACACTATTTTTATTTTTTTTAGGTTTGATACATATGTTATTAATTCTGGAAAACTAAAATTAAAATACAATTCAAGAAACACTGCACTCCATTATTTCCTGAAGAGAAGTTCTGAAAATAATGAAATACAAAGTATCTTCACTGATACGTACGTTTTGCGTTTTCTCAATTTCAAGGTACTAATGAAATTTTATCATGCGTAAAGTTGAATTTAGCCTCGCTTTATTCTGGCAGATTTAGATGCGATGCGGTTAACGTCTGTCATGTCAACTTTTAATATCAATCCTGAAAGCTCTGCAGCATTTCCTTCAACGTAATAATGAGAATTTATTTGTATTTGTTTTTCATTGACGTTTGTTCATTTGCACACCTGTTTTCGTTTTTCCGTTTTAATTTCGATTGTTTAACGTGCAAACAAGAGAGTTTTAATAAAATCCAAGGTGTCCTTCGTCAGGATAACTGGAAATTCGTTCGCAGAAATAATATTAAATATAATTAGACTCCTTTTTTGCTGGCCATATTTTCGGGTGGAAAAAATTCAATTACTGAAAAGTCATGTTGCCGGGCCGCCTGAAAAAATATTCGCAAAAACAACTTCGATTCCAACTCCTTTCTCCCAATGATAAACCAATAAAATCTGGATTAATACGGTCGATAATTAATCACGGTTTCGGCCTGACATTGATTCATTGTTATCCAAAGTAATGGTGTTTTGATGGAGCCTTTTGCTAAAATGTGTGCGCAGCTAACGATTTCTTTAAATGTTTTATGTTATTGAGGATCGTCTAATAAGGAATGACTTTCTAAGTGGAAGATGTTCGTCTGATTATGGTCCACATTTTATTTATTCACAAGTTAACATACTTTTAAATAAACATACTTGCAATATATTTTATTTAAATTATTAATTGTTGAGTTGCACAAAACAGATTCATGTTTAAATCACAGATGTTAATAAAAATATTTCTAGATTTCACTTAATCATAACACATAATTATAAATAAATTAAAAAAAGAATAAGTTATATTTGAAATATGAAACTGAATGATTCTTGAAGAAATTGTTTTTAATGTTTAAGATAAAATGTGTTGCTAAACAGCTGAAAGATGAACAGGTTGATAGACTTGGTAAAAAAATTACATTTTAAATTAAACGTCAAGATCGACTCTGACGTATTGCTGTGATATCACCAATATGAGGCTAAAAAGGTACAATTTCGAACAATTGTAATGAGCACACGTGCAGTACTAAGAAAGGACAATTACATTTCATACCGATGATGTAGAACCCTCAGAGTTCTTCAATACTAAGTACCGTTACTCCACACAAAAACACACTCTTCTGGGGAAGCTTCATCACACATATAAGTTCACAAAGCAACACCGAGTACTAAAAACAACACCACCAATAAAACGATCAAGAGACATATTTTCTACTAAACTAAAATAAATGTTTATAAACCATCGGGCAACCCAAAGAAGTAATACAAATACAGATCCCTGATTAAGACATCTCCTGGATCGACAAATTCAACAAATAAGTCATCTGGTATGTCCACAGCATCTTGTAACAGCTATAAGAACAAACGCAGACGAAGAGCGATATATCTGGAAAGCGGTAAGCAAATCCGAGTCACAAAGTTTTTCTTATTTAATAAAGGCAATAGGGTACGTAGAGTTACTTGGAAAAAAACTTAAAACTGATAAATGCGTAAGAAAAGATAACACAAAGTAGTTTTTCAGTGTTCAAATAAGTTAAAAATTAGGTATTATATAGGGTGACTGGTACATAAATGTATATCATGGAGGAGCGATAATAGTTAGTAAAAAAAAACATTGAGATATTTTAATTTTGGTGTTTTCCTTCTTAAAAATATAAAAAGTGAATCCTTACCTATGTAGTCCTGTTCCATGAATCTACCAGGTTCCTGTTTGCCCTAAGGAATACCCTCATGGGTTTCTAAATAAACAAAATTATAAAACAAATACAAAAGAAATTAAAAAAATATACAAAACACGTAAAACTACAAAACATTCCTATTAATAAACAAGATAGCGTTCCTGAGATCGATAGAAACAAAAATCGCAAATATTAATAACAATTATTTTACACACACATATAAACATCTACTACACATAACTTTACATAAATTGGAGCCAATATTAGGGGCAAAAAACCTATGGTCATTTCAATTACACAAAAAGCGGCGCCCAACGTAGGGCAACGAAACAAAGAGAGATGGAAAAGTAACAAGAAAAAAAGGAGTTAGAGTTGAAAATTCATCAAGAGTAAAAAGAAAACATAATTTCAAAAAGCAAGAGGAAGAATAGAAAAAGTAAATGAAGATACTCAGGAAATTCACATAATCTAAAGTCGAGAACCGAAACGTGAATATAATAAAATGCAGGGACTATATCTTCAAAGGTAAAAATCAATTTTGTCAAAATGTCATCGTCATAAAGATGTTTTTAAGGAATTTTATTAATCTGAGAAATAAAGGTTTAAGAACGTATCAAAACTGGAAAGCAAACAGCGTAGGATGGATTCAATGACTGGAAAAGCAAACAAAGCATTTCCTACTTACTTTCCAACAGCTTTTTGTATTATTAACTGTCAGTAAATCTAGGATTTGGGAATTTTGGTAAAGGATAATTTTATAATCGACAATCTATGAATGCCATTACAGAATATGCGTGTTACAGGACAACAGGTCGTTTATCGAAACCACAAATAGGATTCATGAAAACAATATTTGTTCATACAAAAATTGTTCGGGTGTCACTGGAATCGAATAGAATGCACAGCTGTGCGAATCGGTTATTACAAATCCCGTCATAAACTCATAAATTTTGATACGATGTTAGGGTAGATCTGATTGGAACACTTAAACAGCCTCCAGTTCGCAATTTGAGTACGTAAGTGTCGAACACATTGTTTCGCATTCTCGGTACTGTGCAGTGTGTAAGTTTTACCTGAAGAATTTGTTTTTGAGAAATAAATTTTTATTTTTTGACATTTATGTAAATAAATTGGGTAAATAAATTATTATAAAACTCGTTTGTTTTTGATACAGTGAGAAAAATTATTTTATTATGGCTCACGTATTTACAAACGAAGAATTAATGGACATGATGCTTTGCTACAGCGAAGCCAGACAAAATAGTGTTTCCTAGTAGGATAGTGCCGACCCCCAGAACATTTGTGGCAGTGGTACAATGGGGAGATTGGAGATTTGAAACCTCGTTGTGGGTGAAACGGAGGTGGACAACGACCTGTCCGCGTCTTGGATGCAGAAGAAAGCAATTCTCAACATGGTGACTGAAAATTCTTCCGCAATTCTTTGCTTGTATCAAATCGCGTTGTGTGGGTGACATTATCAGAAGCACAGTTGTACCCTTATTATATGCAGAGAGTTCAGGCAATGATTGCAACGGATTAACCCCTTCGACAGACATTTTATAATTGGTTGTTGGAAAATCCATTTTTCCAACGAATATATTATGCTCTGATGAGGCTACCTATACGCGGAATGGCATAATAAATTTCCGAAATACATGTTTGGGCAATGGAAAACCCACGCGACGTACTAATTTTCAACAACTTTTTCCATAAATTTATGGGCAGAAATTGTTAATAACATGCTCATTGGACCATACGAATTACCACTTCGTTTATCTAAGACAGACTGTCTTCAATTTTTGCAGAATGTTCTCCCAGAAGTTTTAGAAGATGTACCGTTAGACATCCGGCAAAACATGTGGTTATTTTGGATGGTGCTCCACCTCATTACAGCAGTGCGTGAACATTTACACACTGCGTCTCCGGATCGTTTGATAGGTCGCGGAAGTGCTACACCATGATCACCTCGTAGTCCTGATTTAAATCCTTTAGACTTTTTTATGGGGGTGTCTAAAGCAGCGTGTTTATGCAAGAGAAATAAATACTGTTGAGGATTTACGTCAGCGAATTCATGATTGTCCTACGGAATTACGGAATAATTTTCCGCGAATAATTAATACATCGAGCAGAATTATGTTTCATAAACGGGGGGCAACATTTCGAACATCTTTTGTAATACTCGAAGGTGCGTAAAATAGGCGATACCTAAATGCGTTTTTATCATTTAAGAAATAATAACAATAAAATCCTTTCATTTCGTATTTTCAACGGTTACGCATTGCCGACCTTGGCCTTTATTGCATCTATCCAGCCGATTACTTGGGTTAATGCGCTCGAATTTTATTGTTTTATGAACAGTCCGAAGACAAATTGAATTGAATACCGTAAAATGAATCAGAGATTTTAAAACAGTGGAGCTTTTTGATGTTACGCAGGTCAGTTTTCCAATTTTTAGCTAGATATTTGAGATTTGCAGAATGAATCCGTTTTATGATAAGGACTTTACAGTATTAATAAATGAGGTCCTGCATCTGTTGTTCAACGTATATACAATACATATTATTGTATGGTATTGATTTCACAATTAAAATGAATTTTTCTATTCTCACGAGGATTAGTGTGAAAGGAATTTAAGATTTCTGTATCAAATGAATTATTAAAATAATCCTACCCTACGTGATGTAATAACAAGAAAATACAATGTATTAAACTTAATGGCATGTGCTTAGAAATACAATCAATTAAAATGCCTGCATTGGTACCGGCAAAAACGTTGGCTAGATGATCCTAACAGCGTAGCTCTTGAACTTGACTGAGATAGAAACTTGCTTGTGGCGAAACTTTCCGTCGGTTGCTTCACTTTGGACTTTAATTGCGAATAACTGTCACCTACGTGAGGTAAGGTAAACGCCTTTAGTATTATAAGATTATGCGTGCCTTACAGTACGCGTACACTAATAAGCATTAATAATACCCTTACGCCATTATTGCTCCTGCTTCTTACGAACAAGTCTTAAGTACGGCTTTGCATGTGACATAATCACATGCATTACTTCTGCAAATTATTAATTTCATTGCAAAAAACCGTTGCAATGAATTACTACAGTTTCCAATGAAATCCGCTGTAGTTCGTCATTATTGCTTCAATCAGCTTTAATTAATATGAAGACCTCGTTCGTCTCTCTAAATTAGTAAATTGACTAATGACTTTAATTTCATGTAATTTTCTCCTGCTTACAAACCAACGCAGAATGGAAATTATGAGTTAGGGAACAATAACAGTAAATTAACTTTTTTTTTATTTATAAAATATTAAAAATAAGTTAACAATAAGTTCACATGATGTGAACCGAAAAAGTTTAAATTCAATAATACTTAAAACAAATTGGATTCCAATTTCATTGTCTCCGTAAAAAATATTTCTCCGGGAAGTCGTTTATTTCACTCACGAATACTTAGGAGAAATTTTCAATTCATTCACGGAAAGCACGCAGTCAAATTTCAGAGCTACAATTTATCAAAGCCTGCGACCTTAGCCCAAATACAAATCGTCCGACAAACACTAGGACTTCATAAGTCACGGACGAATCTTCGCCAATATTCGATCGAAACCGAACTTTAGTACCACATTACATTAAAAATGGAATTTATTAATTTTTTTTTTTGTAAAAATGTCAAATGTAACAATTTTAGAAGCTGTGCTGGTAATAGAACTAAAATTATAAAGTCGCGACATTAGCATTCAAATTAACAAAGTTATACAATCACAAAATTAATTTTATTTTTTAATTAAGACGTGAACATATATCCGGATTTTATTCAAAAAAAATTAGTATATTTTAATTAATAATTATATACTGAAGGTCTATGGACTAATAGCCAAGCAACAACAACATATTTAACCTGATTTAATTGTTTCCTTTCGTTACAATGGCATTTGCATTAAAAAAATCGTTTTAAACCAATTATTTTAGCAATAATTAGCCAGATAATTTTCATAACGAATCCGAATTATAATTAATTCTTTCCAATTATACTAATTATAAAATTCAAACGTTAACTCGTTTTAAATTGGTTATAATTTATAATGAAAATACGTTATACAATCCCGACACAAAATAAATATTGAAACAAATGGCAGAACAGAATATCAATAAATTTTCGTTGACATTTAGCTTCGGAATAGTTTAATAAACGTGGAGGAGATAATGCACAATCAGGATCGTAGGATTGAGTAAAACGACGCGAATTTGCCAACCGCAATTTGATTCATTAATTCTCCTTTTGCGCTCCAATATTTGTGTTTACCTTGAACTGCTCACGGTTCGGAGGGACTTCTAAGTTAATTTAGCCGGAATATTTGTTGCCTTGTTTTACACTCGAGATCTCCTGAAACTCCTCATGTAACGGGCACACGAAAATCAATTACGCTGAAACAAAGCGGTTTAATTTTGTTATAAAAACAAGCTTTATTACATTTCGTTCGGAGGTTGTAAAGTACGTTGAATATAGGACAAGGAAATGATTTTAAAATAATATTGTGTGTCACAGAGTCGCCGCATTTGAAAGAGGAATGTTTGTTTACTCCGGTTTCAGATTGACAATAAAATTACGGATTTTCCTTGAGAAAATGTAATTGAATTCCTCTTTAATATTACATAGATTTTTAGAGGAAATGAGTCTCAATCCTTATAAACTGCAGTAGTTTATAGGTTAAACAAAACAAGAATTCCAAGAGTATTGATTAACTTCAATTCTTTATTGACAATCAATTACGTATAAATTTTTGAAAATATTGACTTATAGTAAAAACGTTTACATTTCAGTAATCAGTGACGTTTAGACCAACAGTTCAGTCACTTTATATTTTTGAAGCAAAAAGAAGCTTATGACATCTTATATGACCAAAAGATATGATCCATTAGGCAGCAGAGGAAGCGTATAGATGGTCCTCGGTTTCAATCCTAAACGATACATTTACGTTCATCTTAAAAAAAGAATGTAAGAAATACTACTCGGTTCCTTTCCACATAAATCGGTTGAATTAAACATACCAGGAAATGCACTTTGTTTTGCTCCAGATGTCTGAATGGAGCAGCATATTTATCTGTATTACTGCTTTCAAAAATGCTAACGAAATCTAAACCATTTTCGATATTGTTATCTGTACATTTCAAACATATCTTAGGTATAACTTGTATGAAAATATAATATTTTTAAGCAAAGAAGATAAAATATCTTTGATGAAATAATAAGTTCAGCAGTATTAAGATTATAAATTAGAATTAAAAAAACTGTTTCTGCTTGTTTTAAAATAATTGAAAGATGTGGTTTTGTATAAACAGACAGAGTGATGCACCTCTAACATTTCAAAAAGTACTTAGATGTGACAGTTGGCGTAGAAATAGAAAGCGTTTATTTGGGAATCAATGGAAAAGTTGATTGAAGCGTGAAGCAATTGTTGGTTGTTATCATCTATACTTTCAAAGCATAGGCACAAATATGGACTAATGCATGGACTCGGCAAGTTCAAAAAATAAGTATATAAAGCTTGGCCATGGAAAACAAAAATTATGTCTGTAGTAAGCTCTTGTAAAAAACATTGTAAACTTTGATGACAGTTAAAAAAAAAGATTACAGTATTAAGTATGATATCGCCAGGAAGAAGAAGAAGAAGAACATGACTACACTGCCCACTTTTTTATATTTTTTGGAAAAAATATTTTACACATCATTTAAGGTTGCAGATCATGGGAAAAATGAGACTGACGTGTATTTATTTATAACAAAAAAAAAACTGTTGTATCACATCTGCTACATCGAACACTGTAATAATAATAATAATAATAATGGTTGGTACGTTACGGTTTAGGCAACACCGTTTATGTAGCAACCAACTATTGATCAAAGTCGTATCTAACATATGGTAAAATAAGCGAAGATCTATTTTTTAGTTCTTATTTGTATTTTATATCTGCCTATCAAACTGTCCATTAAATCTACGCCCCCCATGAGTTTGTTGTACTCTTTTATTACGAAAGGACACTCGATAGCTATCTGGCGTTTCTGTTTCCGATCATAGCGACTTATTTCACTAATTGGTGTTTTCCCGGCAAAAGAGGAAAGAAGAGTTACTGTCTTGTTGTCTAGCCACGCAGCAGATGAAACTTCAACACCATCAATATCACTTTGTATTTGTATTCTATACAAGTTCTTCTTTCTTCTTTCTTCTTTTTTTATAACATCTGCAAAGGGTAATTTACAATTAGATAATCTTCTTTGTGCTAAGTGCACTACTAAAGGTACAGATGTATAGAAATTGTCAAAATAAACTTTATACTTTTGATTACAAGGTACACTTCGGCAAAGACGAACAACTACATTTGCGCTAGCACCCAAATAAGATTCATTTTGTGATATTTATTTTCACAACCTGTATATATTTCAAATTTATGTGAAAAACCATTTTCTCCACGAAGAACATAAAGCTTATAACGCCATTTGTGTGGTTTGGCCGGCAAATATTGTTTCAAATGACGTCTACCTTTTGTAGCACACAACTGTTCGTCTACTGAGAAGTATTGCTGTAAAGTCACAGACTGAAACTTCGAATTCAATGCATCAATTATAGGTTGTAATTTATATAATTTGTCATAATAAGGATGGTTCCTATCAACCATTTTTGTATTGTCTGCAAAATGTAGAAATTTACGTATTCTTTCAAATTCATTCTTACTCCTAACATTACTTATTTGAGGACAACCAAGTGATGTCGACCAGTAGCTACGCACATTAGGCACATTAGGCAAGTGCTCAGCGGTATTTAGAAATTTATCCAGAGAGAATTCAACCAAGTATTAGATATTTTTCCAAGTTGGATAACAACTTAGTTCAGTATGGTGCATTTGAAAAGCCAAGAAGAAAGTACGGAAGCAAAATTTCTGCAGAAAATAAAGAAAATATATTAGCAGCAGTAAGGCGTTTCAAAATGTACCATTTTGAATGAAATTGTTATCCAACTTGGAAAAATATCTAATACTTTGTTGAATTCTCTCCGGTTAAGTGCTAAATACCGCTGAGCACTTGTAATAGAATTTCGTTGTGACAAATAAAAAATACGCAACATATCACGTTTTTCTTCATTTGAATACGCCATTCTGTATTTAATGACAGATAAATTAAACAAATATGTACGTTTCCTTGGCTACTCAGCATATAATTGAATACAAACTAACTTAATATGTGCACAAGAATCTAATTTCAGTTTTTTCAAAATTTCTCAATGAAAATTAAAACAAAATAGTAAGTGTGGCATACCAATGAATTCAGAAAGAAATGTGCTATCTACCTGTCTAAACAACAAAAATCGCGCCCATAAGAAAAAATGAAGTTGGCTCTGAAAAAACAAAAACGAATCGCTCCAGAAATAAAGTACGCTCGGCATTCAATCAAGCAGAAAAAGTGGCTTCAGGAATGTTTTCACAGATTTTGAAAACAACCATAAATAAAGAAGTTATATTCGATTTTCGAAAATCGCAATTTTTAGTTTTTTCCCGATTGTGAAGAAACCGTTTAAGATATTTCAAATTTCTTAACGTATTATTAATGAGCATGACATTTGGCAACTTTGCTTCCATTTAACCGATTCTCTATCTCTTATAATAAGCGAGATCCCCATGCTGGTCCTCGAATTTCAATCACCCTGTATATGCAAATTCTCAAAAAAATTTTCACGTGGGCGGAAGACAATTCTGCAGGTTTATTGATGTCAAGCTGTGTAGAATATAAATTAGACTCATACATAATTTTTTCAATCAAAATGTCAAAAAAGTATTTGATAAACTTATCGGATTTTGTAGTTCTGAAATTTCATAAGAAATTGAATTATTACACAAAAATTTTAAACTGTCTTCAGGTAAATGTTCTTTTTTCCAAACTATCTTGGAATATTTTTCTTCTAATTTTTTTATTTCTCCTTTACGAAAATTTTCATTTGCATCCTAACCCGTCTCCCGTTCTTCATTAGGTTGCTCAACTCCGGGCACTGTTTCCAAAAGAGTTCCATCTTCAAATTCAATTGCCATTGATTCTAAATCATATAATGGTTCTTCAACTGCTTCAATATTATCCAAATTGTCAGAGTCATCAATTTCCGAATTGTCAAGATCATCTTCACTTTCAGAGAGATTGGCGATGATCTCTTCCAATTCCTTGTCTGTCAATTCCTTGTCTGAAACCTCTATTTTTCAGAGTAAAAAATTGACTATTCCTGTAGTAGTAACACACTCTTTGAGAGACTGTTACACGGTGTAGGCCTCAAGTAAAACAACAAGAAATAACATGTATTACAAGACGTCTGAACTAAACTATACGAAAATACTTCTTATGCACTCATATGTAAGGTTCTAGCAGATATGATACTGAGAGCACTTTAACGAAATTCAGTGGAAATGTACAAAACTTTAATATTTAACTTAGTTGTATCAATCAGATATACGGGGCACTGTAGGGTTAAAAACTTGATAACATTGTCATTTAGCTAAACTCTGTTTTAAGCAGCTTTAAATAGGAAAGGTTATCTTGTTGGTCGTCATTTACCACTGCAAGAAAAAATTAAAATCAAAATAAACAAAACGAATGAAATAATTGTATCTACCATTAATGTCGTTTTACACTACCCTATTTCTTGTACAAGATTAAAAGCTGTTTGGAAAAATAGAAAATGTTCTATCTCCAAACTGTGTCTGCAATTAAAAATTTCTTATTTAAATTTTTATTGCAGAACTTGAATCAATAAATAGGATATCTAAGACATAGACTTAGATTTTTTCATTTGCAACAAGTCTATCATCCCTTGACGATTTAAAACTTCCTCCACCAAGCATTTCGTCTCGTAGAGAATCCGACTTCTTCTTTTGTCTTCCTCCTTTTGTCTTTTGTCTAACAATATTCTAACTACACAGGCTGCTTTTGCAAGTGTGGTTGACGATCAACACGGATAAAACAAATCTAAAAATAGCAGATTAATTTATCTTTTTTTATATTAATTTTGAAAGGAAAAATAGGTACACGCCACTGTTTTTGAATTTTTACTAGTTTTTTTTTTAATATTTTGATAAGTGCGACAGTTTCGCTTTAGTTTTTTGTTACAAATTTAATAATTTAAACCATGACGAGTTTTTCTAAAAATTATCATATTTTTGGTCTTAATAATTTATTTAAAGAAATTTTCTTATTCACCAGCGTAGCCGAGACCGGGGTAGAATACAAAAAAAAATATATCGCCAGTACATGTGTAAATACCAAGATTCTATTTTCAGTCACACTTCTGAAGATAACCTGCATACTATTCGTTCTTTTTATTAAATTCTTCTTTTTCTGTAGCTTTATTCTTTTTATTCATTCGTTCTCATTAGGTTATCACCTCTATGTTTTACCGCATTTTAATCTTATTCCTTAGCTTCTTATTTATTTTCCGCTAATATACTTTTGCATTATTCAAGGTTTCTGTTTGTTGTAAATCTATTGATAAAATGACGTAGTCTTCAATATTTTTATATCCACACCAACATTTCTTTTTTTTCACGAATAAATTGCATTCTTCATTCTATTAGATGTTTCTTTTACTCTTTAGTGACACCAAAGCTAATACTTATTAGCAAAGTAGTAGTAGATCTAGTTAGTAACATTGAATGCCGATATGAGGACGGACTATATGGCCCCCAAAGGTCACATAAACCTGCTCATTAAGATAGAAATTAATGAATCTGTTGAGCATCGGGAACCTGAACTTTCCTCCTGGAAGTTTGATCTGGTATACGGACAGCTCCAGAACTGAGACTGGTGCCGGGCCTGGAATATATGGCCATAGACCGAAGGAGAACTTATGCTTCCTGCTGGGCCAATTTGCCTCCGTATTCCAAACAGAAATATACGCCATATTACAATGTACGCGGGAAAACAAAAGGAGGGCTTACACAAATAAGCGAATCTTTATCGTAACCAATAGCCAGCTGGCTTTGAAGGCTTTCGTAAGCCCAAAGATCTCTTCTAAACTGGTGTGGGAATACTTAAGTGAGCTCAATGACCTGGCGGAATACAGCAGCGTCACGCTGGTGTGGGTGCCAGATCATCGGGGTATTATCGGCAACGAACTTGCCAGGAAGGGTGCGGTATGGAATACCTTGGCCCTGAACCTGTCCTTGGTATAACCAAGAACGCTATTCGGGGCTTTTTTTATGACTGGATAAGCGAGGAACATAACATATACTGGCTAAGCAGGCCAGAACATCGCCACAGCAAGACCTTCGTTAGAGGTCCTTGCAAAAAGAGAGCTGCAGAACATTTGCTTTTAAGTAGGGCGCAACTCAGGATCACCACAGGGTTGCTAACAGGACATCTGACTGTTAAGGAGCATCTGAGGAAGATTGGTAAATTCAATGGGGATCTAAATTGCAGACTCTGCAATGGAGAACCAGAGACAGCAATGCACATTTTGTGTAAATGTGATGCGCTGGCAAAACGCAGACAGTTCCCGAAGTTCCCGAAGATTTCAACACGCAATCAGTGAAAAACCAGCTGGTGCAATGGATATGTTTCACTGAATGGTTGCGGTAAGAGAACCAGGGCGAACACAATAAGCCCAAATGGCTGCGATGCCTCCGGTGCATCCTTTGCAGACGGGTTCTGGTCAAGTAGAAAAAAAAAACACTGAATTTTTACTCTGTGTACATACGATGATCGTATGGAAAGCAATGCTCATTTTGGAATTAACCAATAACCAGTGGAAATTTCTGAACTTTTTGGAACTTTTTGTTTTTCTTCTACTGACCAACAAAGCGATAATAACTTTATGTTTAATAATTCCAATTAATCACCTTTGACATTTGGGATAAGCTTTTTATTTTATTCTATTAATGTCAAAAACATGGTGAATGGTGACAATTTCACGAATTATCCATAACGTTAGATGAGCACCTATCTATGGCGGCTTTCTCTTCCTTTTTAGTAATTCCAATGAACACTCATTAATTCACTATAAACCTCCCTGATATGACGATGAATGTTACTTGATCGCACACTTTTTCTATTACATAAACTTCATATTTAGAGATACAGAAATGTTCGCTTATTACGAACCAAACTGATATTACTTTATGTATGACCCTTGTATATTTAATATTAGAAACAAAAAGAAAAATAATTTATGGTTACGTAATATTAGCCATATTTATAATAAGATTAATGATATTTGTCGTCGTTGTTATTTCTAAAATTAAAATGTCATTGTTTAGAATTCACGAAAGGTAAAACTATATATTTTTTAATACTTCTAAAAAGTTGACTGTCAGACTTACAAACTCTGGAATATAAAATTTGTTATGCGCGCAAAAACTCACACAGTGCCACCCGTTCACTTAAAAAGTAAATTTTTTTCCGTAAATTTCCCTTAACTACGTCCGTATACACTAGAAACATCCTTCTGCCCTACAAAATTCAAGAAGGATAATTTCTCAAAGCGAACAGTTTGTTCTACAATTTAGAAAATCCTTTGCGTCATTAAGAGTGTACGGGACAGGTTCTCCGGATTACTACCTGCCTGTAATTGAACCATAATTTTTCGGTCCTTTATTTTGTTTGACTCTAGTAACTCATGAATAATGCTCTATTAGCGTCTCTCTAATTAGATTTTACCAGGCGAACTTTTTACTATTTTACGAAAAGCAGATTCCATTACATGCAAATTATAGATTTTTAGAAGCTGCAGCGTTTAAATTAAATTAGGTAGTTTATTTTTCTATTGCACTCCCGTTTTAAAGTATGTACATACTTACATCTTAGCTATCGCTGTTGAATTTAGAAAAACAACAAAGCCAACAAGAAATAGTACGAATTTCTGAATGGTAAATGTTCCTCTTTTAGGACTATTAAAATAAACGTAAAGACATGTACACAGTCACATTCGCAGCAATGGAAGTAAAACAATGTAGTAACAGATTGGCGACAGAGATTATTTATATCTTTAAAGTCTGAATCAAGTCAATCGTGTGTGACATCTTTTCTCCTCAAGCAATTCAAACTTTCAAACAAAGAGACATTTATACACATAATTTCAATAGAAGGGACTCATAGAAGTCCTGAACGAGTAATCAGTACTCGATTTCTATCCAAACATTTGTGAGTATATAAACCACAGAGCTTAAGAGTTAAAAAACACAGACTGCTTGATTTTATGACTCCTCAAGCATTAGTACATATACTCTTTAGATCTGTTTCGGACCTTATTCTCAAGAATCTCAATAAAACTGTAATTTAAAAAACTAAATTACTCGGAATGAAGTCGACCTTACTTATATGAATTTATTAAGATTGCGTTTGCAAGCCACTCAATCTTTAATATGGCGAATCGAAGCAAAAGTCAGAAATTTATACGATTGCGCATTCTCAATGCTGCTTTGTAAGTTAATAAATAGATGCTATTCGTTATGGTCATAACTTCTATACCACGGTACTTTTTATGTAAAGTCGTAAAATTTAATTCGCAATAGCCGATGTCATTACAAATCATTAAACGCTCTGCTCAATGAATGTTGAAATTGATTTTGAATTGTGAACAGATGTGTTTGCGGATGGGAGTAATGCAATTACGATCATTAAGTTCCGTTACCATAAGCTGAAACTTTTCTATGTTGTTAATAATTCTACAACCGTTTCCTCGCCTTCACCTATCTTTATATGACTATCACACCTGACTATTTAACTATCCAATTTAAATTTAGCACGTAGATTATTCTTGAAAATAAAATATTTCGAAGGGATTATATTATATATAATCGAAGAATATCAGAGCCAGCTTAGTAAGTAAATAAGTAATTTATTTATTTCAAGATACAAATGTATAGATGCATGAATGCACAAATACAAAATATTGAAAACATCATAAAATATATTAAAAAAATATTATGTAGAGTCAGTAATAAATCTATTACATTCGAAATATTCATGAAATGAATAGGGTTCACACTCGCACACATACTCAAAACAAGCCGCTTTGAGTTTTTCAAAAAACTTTAAACAGCTATATTCATAATTATGCTCCGATAATGTAAGTCTATGTTTGGGATATTCAAAATATTCTTGTTTTCTGGTGCTGTAAATGTTTTTAATAAGGTATTTATCGAAGAGATTTAAATTGTTTAATAAATAAACAAGACATTTATAGATATACAGACCATAAAGTGTTAACATTTTATTTAATTTGAGTACATTATGACAAGAATTACGCATTTTTATTTTAATTATTCTTATTGCTCTTTTTTGAATGATAAAAAGTTAATCTATATTGGAGGCACCACCCCATACCAGGATGTCATATTGCAAACGAGAGTGTACAGTTTCAACGGAAAGAAATGAAAGTCTGGAAAGGGTAAGCGGCCACCCGACTTCGCCCGACCGAGAGATAAACGCCGTAGCTCCGCCCGTTGAAATTTCTTAGAAATATCTACCTACCCTCAACTGCAGGCATTGCTAATATTACGATACGTAATTATTAAATGTAATTGGCCGACATCAATGAACTTCTTATTAGCAAGAAGTATTATGCATTGTAAATATTATTAATGAAAATATTTATCTTATTCATAATTAATCTTTAGGAAATTATTTGATGCTCTTTCAAAAAACGAAATAAAGGTATAATAAAATAGTTCATAGTTCGTTTTATTATTTGCAATTAAGATTACAAATTCGTCAGATTACCCAGATTACATTAAATCTATAACATTTAAATAAACATATTACGTTAAATACCTATTTGGTAAATAACATTTTTGGTAAAAATAAATACATATTTAACAAACAAGACAGTACGAAATATAATAGTTATTGCGGAACAAAATTATTAATCTAACTGATGCAGAAAGAAAAGACTTTTAATAAACAAATATTGTAATTACAAATTAAAACGGAAAACAATAATCCAATTATATTGAAGGCGTCCCGTGTCCATCGTCTATTGTTGGAATAAAACTCAAACAGAAAATAAAAATGCTAAATGTTCTTTTAATACGAAATCGGAATAATTAAATCCGATTTATAATAATATAATTTATAAACGGAATGTGATTACAGCCCACAAAATTATTCTGGAAGATTTAGTCCAATTTCATTTGAATCCCATTAAAGAACACGTGTTTCTTTATATTCTTAGTATTCTGCTAATCTGAACTTCAGAGCTATATAAACTTCGATTGTTTAAACATTGATTATTTGCCTTTGTGCCTTACCAAGGAAAGTTGACCGAGCAGCAAGTGAGTTTTAGTCAGTTTTATTTTTGATTTTCTGTTTGAGTTGTATTGCAATAGTTTTTATTATTATTATTGTTTTTATTTAAACTTTGCTTAAGTTTTTGTTTTAATATTGTTAATTAATTACTTTTCTTTCAGCAAATTATACTTTTCTGTTGTGGTCTTTTTTGTGATTTTTTTTATTTTACCATTTATTTGTTTTTTGTTTTTAACAATTTTTTTTTCTTCTTTCAGCAAACAATCATTTATTTTTCAGAATTTAAATACTTCTTTCAGTATGTTTAATTTTCTGTTTGGATTTTATTGTAATAGTTTTTAATATTTTCATCTTTTATTTAAGCTTTGATTTAATTTTTGTTTTAATATTGTTTTGAGCAAATTAATTTTTTGTTGGGGTTTAATTTTCATATTTTTTTATATATTTTGTTTAATTTTTATCAACTAAATATAGTAATTTTTATGTTAGCATTTTTAATTTTTATATTAGCATTTGTTTCTTTTTTGTTTTAATTTTTTTTTTTCAGTAATTAATTACTTTTCTTTCAGCAAATTATAATTTTTGTTAAGGTCTTATTTTCATATTTTTTATGTAATTTTTATTTTAGAATTTATTTAATTTTCTTCCGCCATTTATATTTTTTGTTCTCAATTTTTTAAAGGTCTTGTCGTCTGTGATTAGTTCTCCTTGTAGGAATCGCCACTTTTTTGTTAGGAAAATGGGAAGGAGAATGGGGCAACGAGAATCATCCGTAGCTACAAGAGGATATATTTGCGGTTTAGCAGAAGCAGGAATGTCCATAAGAAACATCTCTCAGCAAGTTGATATGTCAGAAAGTCAAATTCGAAGATGGATCAATAGAAGACAAGAAGATGCTTCCCTAAGAACAGCACCGAAATCAGGTCGTCCCAGAGTAACAACTAATAACGAAGACCAGGTAATAGTTGCCACTGTCGAAGCTAATCCGTTTACAACTTCAGGAAGGATCAGGGAACAACTAAATTTGCATTGCTCTTTTACGACAGTAAGGGAAAGGTTAAGGAGTGCAGGTATTCACAGCAGAAAACCAGCCAAGAAAATTTTGCTTTCACCCGAGAACGCTGCTGCAAGATTGCGTTTCTGTGAGGAAAATATGAATCGCAATTGGGAAAATGTGATATTTACAGACGAGAAAACATTTTCTACATCGCAGGATTCCCCAGTCGTGTTATGGAGAAGGAAAAATACACGGTATAATGTGGAAAACGTAAGACCAAATGCAACAAGTAGACGCATATCAGCTGGATATTGGGGTTGGATTTCGAGTGCAGGTCCCGGTGCATTAGTTCCCGTTTCACCCCTAAGGTTTACATCTGCAAGGTATATAGAAATTTTGGAAGAAGTGATGCTGCCATCAGTAAGATTAGTATATCCCGAGGACGAGGTGGAAATAATAACCATTGTGCAAGACAACAGCCCCATTCACAAAGCTGCCAATGTAACAGCCTGGTTTACAGACCGCAACGATATTGAGGTATTACCATGGCCTGCAAGATCTCCAGACATCAATC
Organism: Serrognathus titanus; assembly: GCA_039766575.1. NCBI lineage: Eukaryota > Metazoa > Arthropoda > Insecta > Coleoptera > Lucanidae > Serrognathus > Serrognathus titanus. The sequence goes on along the minus strand of CM077914.1, from coordinate 46,265,783 downwards.
CAATAGAAAATATGTGGGGACCGATGGCAAGGAATTGGGAGGATATCGCTGGACACGGTGTTCGTGAAAGAACCGTTGAACAACTAAAGCAACATGTTTTCCGAGTTTGGGAAACATTTAGAGGCACAAATTTTTGTGAAAATTTGGTAAATTCAATGCCAAACAGGTTAAGAGAATGTGTTGAAAGTAACGGGTATTACACAAAGTATTAACATGTTATCTTCGCTTTTTTCGTTCTTTCAGCAACTAATCATTTATTTTTCAGAAATTAATTACTTTTTCTTTTAGCATTTTTATTTTCTGTTTGAATTTTATTCTAAGAGTTTTTAATAATTTTTCTTTTTCAGCAACTAATTATTTATTTTTCAGAAATTAATTACTTTTTCTTTTAGCATTTTTATTTTCTGTTTGAATTTTATTCTAAGAGTTTTTAATAATTTTTTCCTTTTCAGTAACTAATCATTTATTTCAGCTTTTTGTTTCGTATATTTTAGGTTTTCGGTTGACCACGTCGTTGTGTAATGGTTGATCCATCACGCGGTCAACCGAAGGCCAACAATAGACGATGGACACGGGACGCCTTCAATATAATTGGATTATTGTTTTCTGTTTTAATTTGTAATTACAATATTTGTTTATTAAAAGTCTTTTCTTTCTGCATCAGTTAGATTAATAATTTTGTTCCGCAATAACTATTATATTTCGTACTGTCTTGTTTGTTAAATATGTATTTATTTTTACCAAAAATGTTATTTACCAAATATGTATTTAATGTAATATGTTTATTTAAATGTTATAGATTTAATGTAATCTGGGTAATCTGACGAATTTGTAATCTTAATTGCAAATAATAAAACGAACTATGAACTATAAACTATTTTATTATACCTTTATTTCGTTTTTTGAAAGAGCATCAAATAATTTCCTAAAGATTAATTATGAATAAGATAAATATTTTCATTAATAATATTTAGAATGCATAATACTTCTTGCTAATAAGAAGTTCATTGATGTCGGCCGATTACATTTAATAATTACGTATCGTAATATTAGCAATGCCTGCAGTTGAGGGTAGGTAGATATTTCTAAGAAATTTCAACGGGCGGAGCTACGGCGTTTATCTCTCGGTCGGGCGAAGTCGGGTGGCCGCTTACCCTTTCCAGACTTTCATTACTTTCCGCTGGAATAGTACCTGTGCATAGTACGCAGCGGTATCAGCTTCTTTTCAAAAAGTTTTAGATAAAATTCTAAGAGCAAAACATTCTTTGCTGATCTCCTTACAGACTTCGCTGACATGGAGCTTCCATTTCAAGTGGTGATCAATATGAATACCTAAAAACTTATTGCCATCCGCTACATTAAAAGCTTTGTTGTCTGAACAAATATCAGTTGGACAGGGTATCTTAGATCTCGGCTGTTCCACGACAAAACACAGTATCAAACATTTTTATGAAAATTGAGTTAGGATTTAATTTGCACTTATTGTGTTATATTCCGTGATATAAATCGGACACAGACTCACATATCTCGATAGAAATGTGAGATTTGAGCTCGTCAAAACATAGTAAATGTAAATTGTGATGACAGTGCCAATACAAAGCATAGTAACTATTTTGTGACAGGTCAAAACACAGTATATTACACACCGTGTTTTGTCATGGGACAGCCGATCTGTCAGTACGAAATATGATACATTTAGATTTATCGTTCTTTATAAGAAGACCGTTTCCTGAACACCATTCAGTGATACTTGCAACAGAAGCGCTACCTTTGGAGACCATCTGATCCATATTTTCAGCGCGAATTATTACATTGGAATCACCGTCATAGTTAATTATATTTACTCTGTTGAGTGAGTTACTTATATCATTGATATATATAATAATCAACAAGGAGCCAAGAGTGCTTCCCTGAGGTATACCTAAACAGGAAGAGTTCAGAATGCCCGATGTTTTCTTGATTATGGTGATACAACACTATCCTTTGTCTGCGATTGGAAAGAAAGGACTTCGTAAGACTATTTGTAGTCCCTCTAATGCCTGCAAGGTCTAGTTTCCGTCATGTTTTATACTATCAAAGGCTTTAGAGAGATCAAGAAATAAGCCGCAGACTATCTCTCGTCTCTCCATCGCCAAGAGGATGTAACTAACAAAAACCAAAACTGCTGATTCTGTAGACCTTCTTGGTAAGAAACTATGTTTGAAGTCATTAAAGAAATTATTATTTGATAAAAAAATTATAAAGTCTATCGGCCAGAATGCTTTCAAAAGGCTTAGAGAAAACTGAAAGGAGGCTTATGGGTCTGAAATTGTTGAAATCATTTCTATCTCCACTTTTATAGAATGGTTTGATCTCTACAAGCTTTAGGATGTCAGGAAATTGTTCTGTTTAAATGTTAGCATTTTATAGATCATACAAAGGCTTGCATAAAGCAAGAATGCACTTTTTGAGAACACAAACTGAAATTCCATCAAAACCAGAGGACTTTTTATTTTCAAAGGTATTGACCTTATTGACTATCTCGTATGGAGGAACTGGATATAGAAAGATAGAATTACTAATAACTTTACAGCCTTCATGGTTACAGTCATTCTGAATTAGGTTAGATAGTTTTCTCAAAATGACCGTAGAAAAGAACAAGTTGAAGTCATTGGCTAATTTGAGACCATCTGGCATTCGGGTAGAATACATTTTTTTTATTAAGGAGAGTATTAATTACGTTCCATAAACATTTCGATTTATTATCAGCATTGGACATCAGTTTGGCATAATAAGAGCTTTTGGTGGAATCTAATAATGATACATACTCACATTTAAGTTGTACATACTGTTCTTTAGTAAATGGGCAACGTTCGGCCAGAGAACCAAGCAACTTCACTCTCTCTCTCAACTGTCAGAGTTCAGAAGTATACCATTTATTTTTGTTTATATCGTGACTTGTTTTGTATTTGAGTACTGGTACATAATAATTTAGATTTTCTCTACAAAACATTAATACATTTTTCAAAATTATCATTAACGGAACCCTTGAGATTCCCATTATAATTCCCCAGGGATTCAATGAAATTGTCAATATTCTCAGCTTTGTAACAGCGAGCATATTTAAAAGAAGAATTTCTTATTGTTTCAATATTACCCTTAGTTTTCAAAGCAATCGCCCTGTGATCGGAAATTACAGATTTAATTACGGAACTGTTATGTTTTTATTCTTGTTAAAATAACACCATTGATTGTTGGATACACATTGTAAGGTATGTATTGTATGGCATTCTTTCGTTTACCGGTAATTCATGAATATGTTTTACCTGTTGTAAGTGCGATGTTTGAGATGATTTGAAATTTTTGTTTCTGTTCTTCAATTCATGTGCTTTGCTATCGAAATTCTTCGATTTATTAGCATTAGACATCCACACGGATGCGATGTGTCCACGTTTGTTGCATGTGTTGCAAGTAGCATTACAAAATCGACATTCCAAACGCTCGTGTTGATAATTGCATCGCGGACATGAAGGCAATTTTAGTTGCTGCATTCTGGTTGCTTTGTTGTGGGATTTAGATGAGTCTGAGGCGAAATTACGGAATTTAGGACTTTTACGACAAGAATATTTACTTGACATCTGATTTACTTCAACCTGGATGTCTGTCTGTCTCCAATAATCGCCTGATGTGCGGCGAGAGTCGCTTCAAAAATGTGTGCTTGACGTAGAACAGTTTCCAATGAAGGGGATTCCGTTTTCCGTTTGTAATGCGACAGTTTGGACTTGAGGATGAGGAGTGTGTAAAATAACGTATTTGCTCGTCAATCAGTTCATTTTGACACTGTGAACAAATATATCGACATTCACGTGCTACACCTCGAAGTTCAGTGATCTATTCTTCATACGATTGGTCCTTTGTCATTAACGTCTGAAATTTGACTCGGGCGGTCATTGGATACGGTTTTTCTTTAAAATGTTCGATTAGAGTTGCAGTAAGTACAGTAAAGGTTTGTTTGCTGATGTCAGATGAGCCAAATAATTTTTGTAAAAGTACAAAAGGTTCATCACCGACCCATGATAAAAAATATGCTTGTCTACTTTCTTCTGATATCACATGATGAGCTTCAAAATGCTGCATGAGTCTTGAATGATACGTTCACCAATCGTCTTTAGGATTAAATGTTTGAAAAGTGGGTACATTTAACGATCTTTGTGCGTCCTTCTAAGTTCAAATGTTGCCTTTCCATATAAGCATTTGAATCAACTCGCGTTCCTCTATTATTATTGCAAGTAGTGCTTTTATAAAATCATCCGTAATCATTCTTAACTGACTACGCCAAAAATGTTATGTTTTTATTCTTGTTGAAAACTTATATGATTACAAAATTTGTTATTTTTAAACAACTACTATTACATAACTTAATAACTAGATTATTTTAATTTGCGGCACACTCACACTCTGTACCTTCAGTAATATTCGTAAGAAAATTATCAAGACATGAAGATGAAGTATGTGTGACCCTGGTGTGAGCCCTATTCAGGAAAGTGACATTATAGCTATTACATAACTGCAAAATATCATTACTACCTTTTGGGTGCAAAAGGAGGTCATCATTAAAGTCACCTGTGATTACAACGTGTTTATTTTCTGCATAAATTTTGTCGATGATGCATTCTAAAGTATCCAGTAAAATACTTAAGTCACCTAGTGATGAATGATAAACTGATATAAGTACAAAACTATTAGATTCTAAAATACCTTCAACACTGCAACATTCAAAATACAATTCTTGCGGTAGATCGTTAAGACCCAGAGTAGGGTTTGACCTCAATGTTGTTTTTTGTAAATATCGCCGACTCTCCATGAGGTCAGTTGGGACGACACCATACAGATGCTAACTTGTATCCAGTAAGATAATTTGTTTCATCTTGGTTGAGCCAATGCTTGGTCAAACAGAGGATGTCAGGAGTAAAAATCTGTTTTAATAAATTACGATAATTTGCATTCTTTTGCCCATTTCATAGTACATATACAAAATTATTAAAGCGTTTAGTAGACAATTTATTATTGAACCCTAAAATTGTAATCACACATCCAGATCTTATTAAGTATACCAGTATCTTCTTCTCCTTTCACAATTTAGGATGGTTCAATTCTCATAACATATTCACAAACAGCTACCTTTTCTTCAACTTTTTGATGGTTCATTTTCTTGCCTTTATCATTTGTCTGATATATTCATTTCTTATTTTCTTTCCTGTTATGTTTTTTGTATTATGTTTACTTTAACGCTTTCTCATTATCGTTTTCATTCTCTCTAGTTTGTGTTTTACTATTTTTTTTAATTACTATTTAATTTTTTTATTTAAAAAGTAAATGCTACGTAAATATATATTTAGGTAGGTATATTCCTATTTCTATTCTTTTTTTTTAATTATTTACATTCTTTCAACAATATTTGAATATCCTTCATCAATGTCCCATATTTTCGTTTAGGATCTTTCAAAAACTGTGATATAAAGACGAAAGAGAAACCCCTGTTGCTCATTATTGAAACTTCTCAATTCAAAGTGTTTCTTCTATATTTTATACCAATGACTTTGAATATACAGGGTGTTTCAAAAGAGTTGGTAAAAAAATTAGGGATGAGGATTATGAATGAAGAGAAGGAAAAAAGTTCAAGTATACATAGTTCCGGAAATTAACCGTTTACGAAGTAATGTCATTTTTACTGCTTGTGGACTGATGAATATTAAGTTACTTTAACACCACAGAATGTGATTGAACATACAGAAAGAAGACTTTCTTGTTTGTGATATAAGGTACACCAGGTTGTGTATTGTTATTCACAAACTTCAAATCTTTCCGTGGCGTCATAGATCACCGGATTTAAATCCTTTGGTTTTTGTGTATGGGGTTATGCAAAAAGCCTCGTTTATAATATAGATAACATTGCCACACCTGAAGAATTGCAGCTTCGAATTGTGCATGCTTTCCAGCAAATGAAGAATGATCCAGGATTGCTAGAGCACGTTCATAAGTCTTTGAGGACAGACGCATTCAAGTGCATGGTCAGCATTTTGAACACCTATTGTAAAATTCTTCAGTTGACATGCGCATGATTCAATAAATTTCAGCTCACAGGCGGATAAGGAATAAAATCTCATTCCAAAATGCACTCCAAAAATACATTTTTAAGTGCATAAATGTGTTGAAACATTTTTTAGTGCATATTTTCCAATCTGTTTGCCAAGCTCTATTCTGTGATGTTGAAGCCAAAATTATGAATTTTTGTAGCCTCACGAATGATAAATTAAATAAAATTTTAATTGTTTTCCTTAAAATTAGTAAGATAACATTCAGCAGGCAACAACCAGCAAAAAATAATATTATATCGTAAACGATTAATTTGCGGAACTATGTTTACTGGAACTTTTTTTTATTCCCTTCATTCATATTTCTCACTCCTAAATTTTTTATCATCTCTTTTGAAACACCCTGTATACTGACGGTGTTGTCAGCGCTGTTAATGGAAAACATCTTTCACGTCCATTTTCGGAGTACGTTTTTTGCATATTGATTAGACAATGTATCAATTGAGTCAATTGTGGTATTGGCGGTTAATTAACAATAACCAGTGACAATGCAATTGCACTCCGCGTGTCCATAGCAACGGCTATCCTACTGAATGCGAGCTGGATGCTTCGCAGACCGTGACACACATGACTGATTATGCATATGTGCAATTGCTGATGTAACACTCGCTCCTCGGCACAACTAACTCGATATTAATATGCATTAATTAAGGCAATAAAAGGTCCGAGCAGTTTCACAACGGTATTATTTTCAGACAGTGTTAGGTCGCAATCAGGCAGATCGACAATGAGATTTGGAACAAAGAGGTTTACTATATGTTGCGTATCAAGCATTAATTAGACATTAGATCATTTAGTTTGCATTACGTCATTAGGAATTGCTAATTAACATCTTTAGATTCACGACTGTTGCTATTATTTAAAAGCAGATCATCATTATTGCCGGAATTATAATCTTTATAACAGGACATGCGTAATTCCAAGAATGGAACTCGATTAAAAATTGCCTACAGGACCGTGCACATATTAAGTGTTTTATATAGAGACTTTTCAGTCTTATATAGTGCGCCATTGTTTAAAAATATCACTTAATAATCTACTTCGTTTTAGAGTCTTTATGTTAGAAATTTAATAAGACAGTATCTTTTTTACGGTTTAACGAAGCCGCAATCTTTAATCAAATGAGATCTTCAAATGCCTTAAATGCTGAAAACCATTATTTAAGATTTAATGTCCACCGTAATAAAACTGAAAAGTTTATAGACATTTTATTTCGTCTGATTTTGATTTAAGGAAAATAGTAATTCGTGTGTGGGGGCGGGGGTTAAAGCATGTCTGAATCAAACTCGAACCTCAACCGATATTTGGCAAATCGGATCTATAACAAAAAGCTCTTCGAATTAATCGGTAGATTGCCCAAACACTTTAATGCAATTAGCACGGCCGAATAGATTAAGCCAGTGTTATATGTATTTTAGCGCGGCTTTGTCGCTCCGGTAAAATACGCAAGTGATTCATTATGAAATATCTCCATGCACTCGCTTCGTCCTAAACCTGATTTATGTTATTCCGTGCGCTTTATCGCCGGATCTGCGCAAACTTAATGAAGTCTTTTCAGTTTTAATTAAATATTTTGTTAAATTTAGAGGATCAATTATGGCCGTCTGTTGTGGTTACTGTAGTTCAAATGTTCCCAAGCTAGTAAGGCACAAAGGAACTAAATTTGGGCTTTCACAATGAGTTCTAAAATTTTCTTAAAAACAAGCTTGCTACTTAACAAATATTAAGGCAGCATTAAAAATAACACGGAACAAACGATGGAGATTGTATAATGGCATCGAGTTATTCTGCTAAATTAAAGACATTCCCATCAAAATGCAAGGGAACGGGCCCAAGCTTAAGTGCAATGCTGTCACAATTAAATTGCAGAATTACATAGATTGGAAGTTACAAAAACATTTTCAAACAATAAGGCATGTGAAGTATTTTCAAAAATTCGGAAGTACTACGACTGGGTAGGGTCAGAAAGATATCTTTAATCAATTTGTCCTTCATTCTACCAGAAACCCAAAGACAGATTCGCTTCTGTGCCAAAAAGAATTTCAACATTTTGTTAATGACTAAAATTCCACAAACCTGACATCCTCCTCAGCGCCATGGATAGCTCATCCTAATACCCAACTCTCGAACAATGCACGACAAGAATTTATAGTAACAAACGTTTGCCTTTCTGGATTCTGGATTTGGTGAGGGGTAAATAAGAATTCACTTGCACTTAGGCCACAATTGGGCCCATTGTACTACCCCCAGTTTCAGCAGTGTTGGACTGTCAGCGTTCCTCGAGCCTTCCCACCCTTTCGATGAAGCCAAGAATGTCCGACAGAGGGACAATGCGAATTTCAGCCATGTCGGGCCAGAACTCCCCTAACATGGGACCTCTGATCGAGACGAGTGCGTGGCAAACACAGAGGATATGCTCAGCAGTTTCTTTCTTTAAGTTATAGCCTCTACAGATTGAACTGTCTGCTAAACGAATGCGATGCATATGTTTGTTTAGTTTACAATGTCCTGAAAGTATTCCTACGAGTAGACGTAGTCTTCTTCTGGGTAGTTGCATGTAGAATCGTGTCAGTTTGAGCGAGGGGGCCATTATAGCCTTTTTTGCTTGTCTAGAGTTACCCATTCGTCGATATGTCAGTCCTGGGATCTTTGTTTCAGTAAGGCATTGAATGGACTTGATGACGGTGCTATGGCAGGTTCGGGGCCTCAAAAGGGCTACCCCGAGCCCTGTCTAGCCAGTTCGCCTGCCTGCTCGTTGCCAAATGTTCCAGCGTGCCCTTTAACCCAAATGAGTTGCAAGTGGCCAAACACAACAGTATTTGGCCACTTGTTCTATTGTGCCGTGTTAATCCTGAGGATTTTTTGTTGCTATCTAGAGCCAAGAGTGCCGCCCTACTATCACTAGCTATCCTAAGGATTTTGTTCTGGACACCCCTATCCAGAATTGCTCTTGCACCTTCTATAATGGCAACTAGCTTTGCTTGGAAAACAGTTGGCCAAGTGCTATACTCATGTGAAAGTCCAGGTCGTCGGAGAAAATTCCTGCGCCTGTTCCTTCCAAAGCCTTAGATCTGTCAGTGGGTGCTTCTTCAGCGTTCTTCAAGTTGAAGTGCTTCTTGAATATATATGCAGGTGCGAGGGAGTCGACCACCGCCCCAAAAAGAAGAGTTTCTTGTGGAGCCTCCTCTAGGATGAGGTGGTGTCTACCTCCGAGACCTTCATTATTCCGCACCTTTTTTGCTCGCAGCCTAAGGGCCGATCCCAGTGCCATCTCCTCCACATGTATGTTCAGTGGAGTGAGGCCAAGGATGGCCTCTAAGGCGGCGGTAGGGGTGAATTTTAGCGCACCGGTAGCACTCATGCATGCCAGCTTCTGTACGTACGAAAGCTCCGATGCTGTAAATGTTTGCCTTTATAGATATGGTTAATTTGGTGTCGTATATTCATAATTTAGGTTTATTTTTGATAACAGGGCAAATATAATTTCGTTTCGTATATTTCGAAACCTTTGAATAGTCTTAATTGTCACAGTTATAAATGACCGTAGATTGTTATAAGTTCGTGGTCGTTCTTCAAGAAGACAACATTCTCAAGTAGAATTTAAAACATTCAAGCAAAGAAATACTTAAATGAACTAATCAGCTTCAAACTTAGGTTGCAATATAAAATAATTATTTTGTTGCATTATTGGATCGCGTCTTTGAGACTAGATGGAGTATTTTTTTGTGAGAAGACACCTTCAAACGTACATACATGCAAAGCAGACAAAATTCTTTCCACGAAGGTTTGGAAAAGCAATATATTACACGGGCTAAGGAAAGGTTAGATTATATATGGTGCAATTATTTTAGAATTTCTACAGTAATAAGAGATACGTTGAAACCACAAATGGATTGACTAAGCCCTTTCCTGTTAAAAAGAGTCTGAGACAGGAATGTTCTACCCTACACTTTTTAAGAAATTATTAGACGGGCCTTGCAGATAAATACAAAAAAAAACATGCGGTGGTGGAAGATGAAGGAAAAAATCTGGCTCTGGATGGCGTAACCATGAAAACCACTAAGAGCTATAAGTACGTGGGTAACACGTTAACCGATGAGGGTGGAGATCGTAACAACGTCCTCGAAGAGACAGCAACACTCGCTACTCTGGCATAAAGTAAACATATTTTGTTTAGAGTTGTGTCAATTATGCATCAGAAGTCTGGATGGACAATAAATAAGAAGTCACACTAAGATCATAAACACGTTGGAGAAAAAATAACTAACTTGCTACGTAAATTTAAAAAAAATGAAGAAACGAATGAAGACCATAGCGGATACATGAATGGATTCTAACAAGAAAAATAAATAAGAAAGCATTGGAGATGAGAAGACTGGAAGAATGAAGAACCACGGCATTAAGAAATTAATTAAACACAGAAAAATAAGAAGGTAGAATTATTCATTCTGGTTCTTGTTTTTATTGTTTTCGAAGTAATTTTCCAAAATGTAATTTAATTTTGCAAATATGCAGAGTGAACCTAGTGAATGAACTGTGTGAATAGTCTTTAATGAGAATACCACAGAAATCATGAATAATTCATTTATAACGCCGCCCAATTTAGTGAATTTAGCAGAAGACATTATCCCTTATAATTAGAGCCATAAAGGAAATTATTAATTAATTAATACTGGGAGTGCGTCGGATCGTGAAATTATTCTTCGGGCAAATCAATTTCTCGCTCTCGGGGGGCGTAAAAATGTAATACGATGAGTGTATGGCTTTCTTCATTTGTAAGGACGCCAACATAAAGAGCTTTATTGCGTCGGATTTTTAGGCGGCCGTGATAACAACGAGAGCCATCTAGTAAAACGAGAGAGTAACCGCGGCAATAAATTTTCCGGTGTAATTCGTACGTTTTCGGACGGCGAAGCAACTCGAACTGCCGGAGTTAATAAAAGTACAAGAAAATCTACTTTTCCGCTACCTTTATGACGAGGAGGGTGCACAGATTCATTAGTTAAGTGGATAGTTAAGCTGTACGATTTTCAGGTGTAGCACGATAAACTTAATTGAATAATACTTTGCTGGAGATATCGCTTTTTTTCAAAAAAAAAAAGAAATGCTAAGAACTCTTCTTTAAACTTATTTTCTTTTCGACATGCACCCTAGAAGTTTGAACGAAATAAAGAAAGTAATTTTGACTTACACAATCTGGAAGTTTCAAGTATTGTTTCAGAAATCCTATCGCAGTCTCATTTTATTTATTTTTCTTATAACGAAGACAATGTATCAGGTTATTACATCTTAACACAACCAATAATTTTGACTTCGCAAGTTTTATTAATATTTATTTAATAAGCTAATAATTAACTTACCTTTTTTATACCAAATTTGGTTATTATACAGCCATGAGAATTAATTTTGCAACGACCGGAGTGATTGCCTGGCACTGTGGAAATTTGCCACAAGGTTCAAATTCGAACGAAGCTTTTCGCTGCAATTCTTTCTAGCACCTTTAATATGCATACGCACATAAAAAAATGTTGGATAAATACATATTATCCTTCTAATTGGTGTTACATTATTGATAAAGTTTTTTTCTGAAAAGTTGCAATGCTTAACATATTTAGAATTATTGTTATATTTTCCCCATAAAAATGCCTCTAAAGAATATAATTTTTCTCCAGCAAAGAGAAACTCAACTCCTGCCTAGCATCATACAGTAAACACATCTATAATTCGTTAATTCAATAAGTAGGAGATGAATTACGCTAAATAGTCTAATAATGTACCTGCATTGGTAAAAATTATCACCGTATTTGATTCAAAACAGTAAAAATGGTATCCTAAAGGTGTTAGTTCACACTTATTTATTTTTCGTCTATTGGTGAATTCTGATTTATCTTCTTGAAAGATAGAAATAACCATCGTAAGGATTAAAATGTAACTTTTGAAGACACCTTTGACACTTTTTAAAGTTAAACCTTCTAACTCCATTTATTTTTAATACCAGAAAGGGATGGACGCGAGGAAACACAGAAAAGGTGTTGCAAAAGTGCCGCACTCCAAACACAGGTCAATTTTTTCGCGTTCTTTGACATTGACATACAGTGTTACAGGTAAGAGTGATGACGTCACTGATATTTTTTTTAATAATAACCTTCAAGTTTGAGTTGATATTTCAATAGGTCCCGTGCCTGTCAAAATAACGCTCCAAAAATTGTAGCTCCATAAGCAAATTTTTGAGAAAATTAATAAATAAAACTAAGCCATAAAGAAAATTATCAATTAATTAATACTGGGATTGCGTCGGATCGCGAAATTAATCTTCGGGCGAATCAATTTCTCGCTTTCGCGGGGTGTAAAATAGAGTTTTAATTTCAATGTTCCTAATTGCATTTCAATTAAAAAATAAGTACGTTTAGGCATTTAAGCCTCGTAGAGGAATAAAATTATATCAAAATAAATGTTCCAAATATCTGCCACCAACTTCTTGGCAATATGTCAGTCTAGTTTGAAACTCTTGCAGAACATTGTGAATAGTTTTAAGTTGTGTGGCTTTAATTGTACTATGTCGATCTTTCAATTTTTTTCTTTGTACGCCTGATTTTAACAAATCCTTGAAGGAAAAAATCTAAATTTATACAGGCTCCTTCCAAATGTATTTTCTGCATTTTCCAATTTCTAAGGCCAAAGAGAAACTATACCGACAGTTTATTGAGAAATAGGTGTTCTTTTTGGTTGATTGTTGTTAAAAATCCAATGCACTTCTTCTTGCATCCTTGTTTTCTCGTCACATCCCAAGCATTAGTTCAGTTCTTTCTCGTTCCATTTGATTGATTTATTTAATTAAACGCACCAAGTAAATCTCTATCGCCTAATGCAGTAATGAAAAATCACCGAGCAATGAATCCAGCTTAAGGGATTAAAATTTGCCACTTATTGAGGTGATTTTCAACTGGAAATTCTGAAAAAGCAGATGAAGGATATTTTGAACATTTACTTTGGAATAATTTTATTCCTTCACGATGTTTTGTATCCCCAGATTTATTAATTTTATTATTAAATTGCATTTAGGAACGTTCAAATTAAAACTCTGTTTTCAGTTTTCTTCATTAATTTTTTCAAAAATTTTCTTATGAAAGGAGTTAACATTTTTGTAACATCATTTTGATAGTCACGGAAATATCAACTCAAACTTGGGGGTTGTCACTAAAAAAATGTCAGTGAATCATCACTTTTATTTGTAACACTCTGTATAGTTAGGTGCAATGCCAAAGAACGTGCAATTTAAATCTAAAATTGACCTGTTATTGGAATTTTCTTAAAAATCAATCATTATATTTTATATTGATTATTTTATACTTTAGATTCACGCTGTACTATTTTTAGCACGATTTAATCCACATATTCTGCAGTTCGTATTTTCTCTTTCCAAGTTACTTTTTTTATGTTTAATTATACCATATATTTTCTTATTTATGTCACCACAATCTTAAGTTTCCTAAATGTTTCTTGTCACTTTCATCCGAGAGGAAGTAAATGCCATTTAAACAGCTTACGTACTCTTTCTTTCTCTTTTTTTGCTTCCTATTTTACTCAGTTTATTTTGCTAAGGCGATTAATTTATGTGTTTAACTCCCTAAGTATTCTCTATATCTCGAAGTTGTGCTTTCACCTCCAAGGTTCACTCAATATATATGGGTATATTAGAAGATCTCTCATACTCAAAGTGTTTTAAAGAGAAAATAAAGGATTTTCTAATAGGGTCGGGTCGATTCAGTCACTGATGCCAAATCAACATAGCAAGTTACATGATTGAGCAGCACGTCCAAATGATAAAAGTTTATTATCAAAATAAATGTTCCTTTGTGTAAACGTTGCGCGCATTGGATTTTACGGCAGACGCGGTGGCCTTTCAAAGTCGATTTTTCAACGTTTGGTGGCCAAATTCGAGACGACCGGTTCGGTAAACAATCAGCGAACACCCGTACGTCAAAGGAACGCCAGATCGGCCGAGAAAATCGCCGCTGTCCGTGAAAGTGTGCAGGAGAACCCGAGGCAGTCAATTCCTCGCCGTGCACAAGAACTCGGACTTTCGCAGACTTGAACTTGGTGAATTTTGCATCGGGACTTGAGCCTGCACCCGTACAAGATCCAACTGATCCATGAGCTTAAAGTTAATGACCATAGACAACGCCATTTGTTCGTTGAATGGGCTTCGGAGCGTTTGGAAGAGGACCCCAATTTTGGCCGAAAAATCATTTTTAGCAACGAGGTGCACTTTTGGATGGATGGCTATTTAACAAGCAAAATTGCTGTATATGGACAAGACAACCCACACGAGGTTCACCAGGTGGCAATGCATCCACAAAAGGTTACCGTTTGGCGTGGACTTTGGGTCGGCGGCGTCATTGGTCCGTACTTCTTTGAAAACGACGTTGATGATCAACGGCGAGCGCTACAGATCGATGATAATCAATTTATTTTGGCCCGAATTGAACGTTATGGACATGGACGACATGTGGTTCCGACAGGACCGCGTTACGTGCCACATAGCGAATGCCACGATGGATGGTATGAACGATTTGACAGTACGGTTATCTCTCACGGAGGTGACGTGAATTGGCCACCAAGATCGTGCGATTTGACCCCCTTACACTTCTTCTTGTGAGGTTTTCTGAAGTCGCAGGTCTATGCCAATAGGCCGCAATTGACTGATGACCTCAAAGTCAACATAACCCAGGCCATTCATCAAATTCAGCCGGACCTTTGCGGCAGAGTCATTGAAAATTGGACCTCTAGGATCCGTGCCACTGTGCGAAGCCGCGGCGGACATTTGAACGATGTTATATTCCATACATATAGGCATACATGGGCCTTTCAAATAAAAAAAAATCATCAATACCTCACATACTTGTTTTATTTCATTCTATCGACCCGACTCTATTGGAAAACCCTTTATAATCAAAGACTTTAAAATGTTAACGGACGGGACGGTGTTAAGGAAAAATGATCATAAAGGTCCAAGAGATAGATATCCAAAATCTCTGACTTTGGATTTCTTTCTTTTGGACACAAGAACAACAACAATTTCCTTCCTTCTTTCGCTTACTATTTGTTTTTTCAAATCATAAAAGACACAACTCTTAATTCCTTTATTTGTGCGTTCCGTTTTTGACAGGAACCGCTCTCAGCTCTTTTTTTATACAGAACGAAATTTTGGCCCTTACAGCTATAGTATAATTTCGTGATTGACAAAATTTTCATCTATTCTTCTCTCTAATTTTTTTTAAGTCTTAAGAATTCTAGTATTCAATAAAATACCGCACTTTTTAGAAAATATATACAGTGTGTCTCTAGATTGAGTTCGCGCTGTGTATAATGGAGCAAAAATTTTGGAATTCAGATCTGACGCTTTGCAGTTGGCGCGAAATGAATTTGTGCCAAATTTGACGTCGAAAGTCTTCAGGGGAAAAGAAATTAATGCAAGAAGAAATAAATCTCTAAGTTAAAGTGGTATTCCTATTAAATTTAGGAGAAAATTTTAGTAAAATAAAATATTTATCAATTAAAATTACGTTCTCTATTTATTGATAAAAAAGAAAACAGTTACGCTATGTTCTAATATGGGTGGAGCATAATTTTAATAGTCATATCGTATTTGCTTTTTGATCAATAAATACTCTACTGAATATTTATTTGTGATATCCCGTAATTCTACGTTTGTTCCAAGAATGTTGGAAATTGGTAAATCTCCCTAATTATAAATGAGAAATATTTTAATGTTATTAAAGCTTTTTCCTAAATTTACAAGGAAGACCACTTTATTATCTTACACTGATTTATTTTTTCTTGCATTAATTTCTATCTAATTAAAAAATTTTCACTCCGTTATACGTAACGCGAATTCAATTCGGGACACACTATACATTCAATTAAAATTTAAATTAACTATATACACTTTAGGGGTAAAGTAGTTTTAGAAATAATAATAATAAATTCAAATAAAGTTAAAATATAATATCACACACAAAATCAATGAGGAAAATACGATACTTAGAACTAAAATACTTCCTAGTTACAATTTTTTTTTTATAAATTACATGTCATACAAAGAACTTTTACTGACTTACAATTGTCAACCTCTTAAAAGGAGTCGCCCACATTTACAGCAACAATACCTTTATAAATTGATAATTAACATGACAGATGATAAGGGAATTAAATTTCAAAGTACCTAAATTTCTAGCACCTTGTCGAACAGCTTTTTATTTACAAATCCTAAAAACAGATACTTTAAAAAGATCGCCGATATACAGCATGTGTAACACGTACAAACTAACTATATCATGATATAGAGATTTTTCGCCTAAATTATCAAGCTTACAGAAAAGCTATACTGGATCTGCCGGCGTGATGCTGCAGTCCTTAGTGTTGACTTCTGCAAAAAAGAAATTATAAATATTTGTAAACATTTTGTGACGTACACAATTTCATGTGTTAATCTTCACTCTATTAGTGAAATGTAACCTATTGAATGAATAAAGCATATTATCCGCAATCTTCTTCTTCTTCTTCTTCTTCTTCTTCTTCTTCTTATCTTCCCGCAATCCAATTTTTGGTACACTTCAGTTTTAATTCTGAAAATGATATAAAACAAAAGCAAACGATTGAAAACTACGCAAAAAATAATTCTTACTTTCAAGGTTTCGAACATCAAAATTATTTATTAAAAATTTCTTATGTTTAATTTAATTAAGTTATGATCTTTCCTATATGAAATATTTCCTATACTTCTTTAGTTAGTAAATATAGTCGGGCGGGAATCCAATTTCATCAAGCATTTAAATATTTAAAGAAGGCGCCTTTTTATTTCAGAACTCAGGAGCCATCTTCATAAATTGAGACTTCGCCCGTGATTTCCATTAGATAATTTGAAAAGTTGCTAAAGATCCCCCTCGTAACAAGATCGCTGCTCGTAATTTAAGGTACGAAACTATATTAACTTTACAATTTAATTAGAGCGTTATCTTTAAACGCGCACGGCTTTTCCTATTTTAATTGCAGTCGTACACACGTAACTGCGGCGTAAATATAGTAACGAAATTCGGGGCGAAATTGGCCGTAACCTTGTGTAATTTCACTTGAGAACATTTTACGTTCGCAGTGGTAATGCTCGCCTTTTATGTTGTCAGTCGCTTGTAAGCACCGGCGGTTTTCTATTGTGAAGTATTTTTTATGTCCGGTTGTTGATAGCGAAATAGAAAAGAAAAAGAATCGTTTCAATAAACCGACAATATCGGATTTACAGATTTAAAACTATAAAATGTAATGTCAAATAAAATTTGTCGTTTGAAATAAAACAGTTTTGTTTATAGAGTCTAGAGAACGTGTAGTGTAAAATGTTTTCAAAGCAAAGTATATGAAATGAACATAAATATTTTTCTCTTTTTAAAAAATCCTCAATAATTTTTTCAAAATTAAACGAAAATGTTATATGCCCTCAACTATTAACTCAAAACTGAAAATCCTAATAAGGAATTAAGTCTGAATAATCCTCCTGCTCGGACATAATGCGACGCATTAATTAATCCCAGTCTCATGGGCCTCAACAAAATTAATGGGCTTGCGATTGTGATTTATTCCACGACACTATATTAATAATGTATTCATTACGTGGGATAATTTATTTAATGCATGTAATATGTATCCATTTCATTACGCTAACCGCGTTCGTTTAGCGACTCTGAGCGCGTATTTATGCATTTATGATTGGTGTTAATGTGTTAGAATGGGTGCAGCTGCCGTTAGTATTTTCAGAAATTTATTTATAAACGATTGCACGTCCCGAATAAGGAAAAATAAAACGGACGTCGCCTGCACATTTCTGCGCACAACGATAATCTATTTAGTACGGCTGCCCTTCAAGCGCAAATTTCATTTAGGTCATGTTTAAATTGGTTTGATAAATATTAACTTGAATTGTTAAATGTACATGATTTAATTGTGACCAAAAACACTGTGGAATGCAAATGTAGCCAACCCCTTCACGATCTTTCTACGTATACTATTTCAAAAGCAGTCAATACATATATTGATCATTACCAATAGTAAAATGTTGCTACAATATTCACTGTTTTCTAAAGTGTATTAGTGATTGCACTCTTTTGAAATTTATAAATTTATAAAGTAGAACACACGGGTTCTATTTTGAATCTTAAAATTGTCAACTTAATCTATCATCATCCAATCAGTTTTGCAGTTGACATTTGCCCCTTAGTACTTGTTTGAATTAATTTGTCAAAAATTCGAAAAAAAAAATATGTATACAGGCTTTTCTAAACAAGTGAACAAGATTTCAGTTTATTAAATAATTTATTAATATAAACTATACAAAAACTTTAGTTGTAATTCTTAACTCTAAGGCTGAGTTGCACCGATCTTTATTAACGTTAACTCAGATTAACTAATGCGAATTAGAGACTTTCTAATTAGCATTAGTTAATCTTTCTATTTGCACAAACCCTGTTAGCCCTAATCTTGATTAACAAACATGAGTTAGTTAATTCGCCAATATTGCTCGATTAAAGGCTCTAGCAGGAGTTAAAAATGTTTATTATAGGATTTAAAGGTTATAGCAACGTAAATTATGTCTTCTTCTGAACAATTTGAAATAGATTCTCTTCAGATGGAGAGTTAGTTCGATTAAACTAAATTATATCAAATCCAAAAATGTAAAGAAAACGAGATAATCAATTATTATGTAGACTTTCTAAATAGTCAAGGAAATAGACTCATAATAGGAGGTGACTTTAACGCAAAGCATACACATTGGGGATCTAGATTAACTACAACTAAAGATAAAGCACTTTTAGCAGCATCTAATCAGCTTAAATGTGAAGTAATATCAACTGGGAAGCCAACGTATTGGCCTTCTGACCCTCACAAAATTCCTGATGTCATAGACTTCTTTATAATCAGGAATATCTCATCAAACTATGTCCAAATTGAAGAAGCATGGGATATGGACTCAGATCATTCACCAATACTTCTTACATTAAGTGATAATGTAATTCAAAAATAAAACCCACCGAGTCTAACTAATAAGCGAACAGATTGAGAAAGCTTCAAAATTCAACTCGAAGGACAAATCAACCTTTCCGTTCCACTAAGAACAGAAGAACAGCCAGATAATGATAATATTCAACAAGCAGCATGGAACAATACACCCTAGCTTGTGCGTAGAACAAAAGAAAATAACTACTCCAAAGAGATTAGGAACCTTATCTCAGAAAAAAGGAAACTTAGACGAAAATAGCAGCAGACTAAAGCACTAACTGATAAAATAGCCTTGAACAATGCAACACAGCTCGAAATGAAATAATTGGAGATTATCTGAGTGAGTTAACTAATGATAACAAAACAAATTACTCATTTTGGAAGGCTACCAAGCGGCTAAAAAGACCTGTCGGATGGTAGTTGGGCCCGAAACAATACCCAAAAAGCCAGTAGGTTTGCAGAACATCTTGAAAGCATTTTCCAACCAAATGACGGAGAAGAACCAGACTGGATTGAACCAGAACAGGAAGAAATTATCATTAGATCCACTTCACCAAAGGAAGTATTAGATGAAATTAATACGAACGTTAACCCGAAAAAAGCCCCTGGTTTTGACCTAATCATTGGTGAAGTTTTGAAGCAACTTCCGAGAAAAGCCATAGTTAAACTTGCCAATATTATTAACGCATCTTTCAGACTAAAGTACGTTCCTAAGACGTGGAAAGCTGCAGAAGTCATCGTGATTTCGAAACCAGGTAAACCTCCTAATGACGTAGCATCGCTGTTACCAGTCATTTCAAAATTATATGAAAAAATAATTCTCAAGAGACTAAGACCCATAGTAGAGGAAAATAACCTGTTACCTTCCCATCAGTTTGGTTTCAGAGAAAGTCATTCGACGATTGATCAAGTTCATAGGATCACAAACGTCATTGAAAAATCGCTAGAAGAAAGAAAAGTCTGTTCCACCGTTTTTCTCGACGTTGCTCAGGCTTTTTGACAAAGTCTGGCATGAAGATTTGTTTCACAAGCTGAACTCGCTTCTATAAAAACAATATGCACAACTCTTAGAGTCTTACTTATCAGAAAGATACTTTAGAATCAAGCAAGAAGAACTGAACTAAAATCCCACAAGGTAGTGTACTAGGTCCAGTACTCTATCTATTATACACCAGTGACATTCCTGATCTTGAGCATAAAACAATAGCAACATTTGCTGATGACACTGCAGTTATTGTTGTAGGAAGAGATCATGAAGAGGTTGCAGAAAAACTACAAACCTCCATCGATAAAATTAACACCTGGACTAAAACTTGGCGCATCAAGTTAAATGAAAACAAGTCTGTACATGTAGACTTTACTAATGAACAGAAACAACACCTACCAATCAGAATCAACGATACCCAGACACCTTACCCAGACTCAGCTAAGTATTTGGGAATGACTCTAGACGTTAGACTCATGTCAAAAAGAAACGCCAAAAACTAGACATTAAACTGAAACAAATGTATTGGCTGCTTGGAAGAAACACCGGGTTGTCTACATACAACAAACTGCTTCTGTATAAGCAAATATTGAAACCCGTTTGGAGATGTTGACGATAAACGAATATAATTTAAATCAGTGAAATTAGTTCACGTTCTCTTTTCTTCATTTTCAAGCTATTTAACTCATGCAAAAATTACGTATATAAGACAAGCTTCTAGTTGAATTATAAGTAAGCAACTGTCGAACTGACACAAAAGGACTGGATAAGAACCAATCATAACTCGTAACGTCATCTATTCTAATGACGTTTCAAATCAACTAATTCGATTTAAAAATTCATCGTCTGTTTTTACTTGAATTAAATATTAATCACAGAATAATTAATATGAATTAACGTATTTAATTTCAGATATCGATGCAACTCACCATAAGATTTTAATATTAGTGACTATATAAACCAAACATTCATGTTTTACTATTAGTTGCATAAAACAAAGTTTTTAATTAAAGTATACTTTTGTCCGATGAACATTTGTATAACAATTGAAACTATCAATTGATAGTGAGCGGTTATACGATTCGAACTGTCTGTGAAAATATGAAAAAGAAATTGCTACTCTAAGTTCACTATTTAAAGTAGTTTTTAAACCACTGATTCAAAAGAAGAATTTCTCAACTAAGGTGATTTTTGTTTATTTTAAAATATATTTTAACTTAAATACCTCCGTTTAATTTTTACTTACAAAAGTATATCTATTTCGACAGAATCTTTTCGAATCATTAACCGAATATGGTTACACATATCAAAACATTTTATACGATAATATATCAGTGTTAACCCAGTTTTTGAAATGTAGAATGCATTCTGCAATACATAAATTTTAGAAAGAATGAAATAATTGCAAATAGTGACAAATAGATCCAAACTATGAATTTATGGCGTACCTTAATATACTTGCTTATCTACATCTTTATTATTCACGTAATACTGATTAATATCGGGTGTTGGAAATAAATATTTGAACGTGAACATTTAAATAAGCGCGGCGGTCGATTTACCTTATAAGGTCGCAGCTTCTAATAAAACGAATCGCAGCAAACGCGCACTTATAAAAATCACACGGAGAGAAATAATAATAATTTGTCTGCGGGTAATCTTTATTTATTACCGTTAAACGCGGGATAGTTTTCTACATAAGGCCATTTATTCCGAAGGTATTTCAAATTACTTTATTCCTTCCTACAATACGCGAAGCTCTGTCCGCCATCTATTTCGCTGATGCAGTAAGACCGCGAGTATGTGGCGAATATATCTAAAAATGACAGCGTTGGAAATTTTATACGGGTCTGGGAAAATCGTAGGCGAGCAAGTTGACTGTGATGTCACGCATCCGACACAAATAATATGATCTTGACATTTGCGCATCTCTGCAGAGCTATAAAAATATTGGAATTGTACTTCTTACTGATATATGCAGAAATAGATACTTCTCCGCATATGTGGTTTTATTTTATATTTTTATTACCTGGATCGTGAGCAATTCTGAAACGCACTTCTCCTACATAAACGTAAATTTTGTTTGTTCAGAAAGACATAAACATTTCTGCATATTCTCGAATAAATTTCCACAATATTAACGATATACATGATTTTTTTATTATATGCCGATTGATAATTTTAAGATCTTTTATATGCACAGCTATTTCCTTTTAGCTTTGCTGCTTGCAAACTATCAAACTATCAGAATAAATTTGAGACGATAGAATATAAAATTGACTCCTCTCCTGAACCAGATTTCGTTCTTGTTTTTCAGAAAAAAATCGACGCAGGATTACAAGCCATATTGGTGCGAGTTGAATGAACATGTGCATACGCATAAACTACCTTATTTGTGTATTTTGTACTGATGCTTCTTATTTTTTTTTAATATTTTGGCAATTTATTAGTGATGCACAATGACTTTTGGTTGCAACGTGCAGTTTTCGTTTGGTTTTTACGCCAATCTTTGTACTGCATTCTAGTTCGTGGGCTGTGGGTTGAGACCTTATCATCGTAGCCGGACTTTTTCCTGAACATTTATCGGATTGGTTGTTGCTGAGGTATACCCGTTATGTGTTGAAACTTAAATTAATATTGATTTACAAGTCAGTTTAAATATCGCTAATATGTCGCCTTCTGAATGTGCTTAGATCTCAGCCTGTGCCAATTACTATCAATGCTTTGGACAACAGTTTTGAGGATATTATTCAAGAAATCAGCGAACGTGAGAGGCGTAAACGTAATGTAATTGTTTACGGCACTGATGAAATCCTGAATCCCAACATAGAAGCCCTGAAAAACAGAAGTTTTCCAAACCATATCCTTTGAGTTAGATAAAGTGAATGTTAAACCTGTTCGCCTGGGTAAATTCAACCAAGATCGCCAAAATCCTCGTCCAATTAGAATCTCTTTTGATGATGTGAACTCTTTTCTTAAGATTATACAAAATGCTAAAAAGTTAAATAACAACAATCTCAAGCATATTAATATTACTTTAAATAAAACCCCTCGCCAGATTGAGCAATATCGCTTACTAAAACTTGAAATCGTTGAACGTAATGCCAAAGGCGATAATAACTTGCGAATGAAACATATTCGTGGAACTCCATTATGTATTTCCATCAAAATGTTTGTGGACTCAGGATTAAAATTTTATTCGGCCGTGACTACGATTACGATGTTATAGCTCTTACAGAAACTTAGTTATTAAGTGATATGTCAATGAGTGAATATTTTCCACAGCCATACTAAGTATTCAGGAAAGATCGTAATTTTGATCAATTGAACTGTCTGTGAGGTGGAGGTGTCCTTGTGTTTAGTAATGATGTAGGTGTGTAAGACTGAATTTGAATTATTTATCCGCTGCATTACCAGCCATTAATGTCATTGGCCGTAAATGTAAACTAAATTTTGGTTATTTACTGACTTTTGGTAGATACATACCTCCGGATGTACCTGTTTCTGATTTTGAAAAATTTTTTGATTTGATTGATGATCCATGATTAATACAGAGTATGAGAAGTATGTATACAGACTTGAAAAAATCGTTTTTCATTTGCGAAATGGAGTATAAGCTAGATTTGCGAAAGTCCATCTGCAACCTGGTTGGACAGCTGCCTAGATGAGATATAGTAAACTTGTTTCGTGGACAAAATATTTCAAACAGCACCATATATCGGACAATTCGGAAATGCGAAGAGGGAACTTCATGTGAAAACCTACTAAAAACAGGCCGTCCACGTGCGTTAACTAAAGTTCAAGTCAACAGGCTAGTCAACCGTTTCAGAAACACCATTGGAGTGTCTACCCGCAAGCTTTCCCGTCGTTTCCGCGTTTCAAATGCTACAGTTTGTCGTTACATAGCAAGAACAGGCCTAAAATACAGAAAATGTAAGAAATGCCCCAAGTGTACTCCCGTACAATTGGCCAGAATCCCTGGCTGTTGCCGAGCTTTAAGACGTCGTGATTTCGCACCACAACCGGATTATAATCATGGACGACGAGAAATATTTTACCTTTGACCTTGCAGAACTTCCTGGAAATGCAGGTTTCTATATGGATAATATTGAAGACAGTCCCATTAACGTAAGATATAAAAAGAAAGCAAAATTTGCTGACAAAATTTTGGTGTGGTGCGTCATTTCTGAGGCTTGCTATCTAGGCCCTATGTAGGCCATGTAAGAGGCCAGGCAGTGAATGCTGAAGTATACATCCGAAATTGCTTATCAAAATTGATTACTTTTATTAATTAGCATAACGCTAATGATGATTACATGTTTTGACCTGACCTTGCAACATCGCATTATGCCAGACATACGCTAATCTGGTTAGAAGTCCACCATGTGCCATATGGACCCAGAAATGTCCCTCAGGCAAGGCCAATTGAAAATTTCTGGGCCCTATTGGTAAGAAAGGTATATGATAATGGTTGGAAACCCCAAAGTGAACAACAATTGCGGCAAAGAATTCTTCAAAAAATTAGAGAAATAGACTTAGAAAGCATCCAAATCGTGATGCGACATGTAAGACAAAAATTATGTCTTATTGAAGACAGAGGCCTCCTAGCAGCAACCAGGTGTTAAAGTCTAACTTTTATTGGTGATTGTTATGTTATGTTTACTTAATAAACTTCTCTTAAATTTAAAATAATACCCTTCCATATGTTTCCCAAAACTTATGTAACAGGTATTATTTCAAATAATTCACAGTGTTTTTGGTCTTTGGTACGGTCAAAGAAAGGAGCTACTCGCATTCCAAAGAGGATTCGCTCTAATGTCGTAACGTGTGAGGATCCGCAGTCAATAGTTACGGCTTTGTTGAATACTTCAATAGCGTACACTTGCCACCATTTCAGCCAATTCTTCATGAGGAGATTAATATATTATCTCTCAAAATTAAGGATCTATCTCGGGATGAAATTGAGAAAGATACCAAGACTCAATATTGTAATGACTTCAGGCTCCGATCACATACCCAGCTTTTTCGTCAGGGACAGTGCTTCTATTTTTTCATTGCCATTACAAATTTTATTTAACTTAGCTTTAAAAACATGCGTGTTTCCTATATTATGGCAAGTATCTAAAGTTTGTCCTGTATTAAAAGGAGGGGATTGTACTATTGTATCCAATTACAGACTTATTTCCGTTTTATCAAATTTTGCAAAGATTTTTCAGAAGGTATTCTATTCCCACATATTTCTCGTATTCGTCATTTGTTGCTACTTCTGGTGTGCCCCAAGATTTTAACTTGGGTCCACTGTTGTTTAATTTATTTGTGAATGATTTAGCTGGTAAACTAGAATGCGAAAAAATTTTCTTCGCTGACAACCTAAAGTTGTGGTGTACTATTGACTCTCTTCTTGATTGTGGTAAACTACAAGCCAATTTAAATGTTATATACGAACGGTGTGTAGACAATTCTATCACTTTGAATATATCTAAATGTAAAATTATTCGCATATATGTAAAGGTAGTTCTATTAATTACAACTACATATTGAATGTTATTCCCATAAATCGTTCAACTAATGTTAATGATTTAGGTATTTTTTTTGATACATCACTATCATTCTCAGCTCATGTTCATCACATTATTTCAAATTCTTTTAAATCCCTAGGGTACATTATTTGGAACTGTAGTTTCTTTAATAACATTGCTGCTTTAAAGTCTCTTCATTTTGCCTTTGTTCGCTCACGACTTGAATATGGTTCGCCTGTTTGTTCTCCTATATATCAATACTAGATTGACGATATTGAAGCGGTACAACGTAGATTCTTAAAATACCTGTACTCTAAAGTTTATGGTAGTTACTCTGAACGAGGAATTGATCAAAATTATCTGTTTGAGAAGTTTGAGATTTAGTTTCTCCACATTAGACGGCTCCAAGCGGATCTGCGTTTCTTGTATAAACTTACTTAGTATTATGTTCCAGAAACAATTTCACTTTTTTTATTGCCTGCTATAAATAACGTGTTAGTCAAATCACTGCTCTTTATTATGTGTCGAACATTTAACACCATTTCAAAATCATGTGATATTAATAAGTCCACCATGATAGCTATTAAAGGAATTTTGTCCTTAGATTTGTTCGCCTTGAATCACTTGTTATTTTGTATAATGTTTTGTTTATTAGTTTACAATTTTCATATATTTTCTATTCTTAGGGGTACGTCTAGTTAGTGCAATGTAATATTAGTTACAAAGCACACACGTGTATAGAATTATTTTGTATTTTTTGTCCTGTTAATGGGTGTATGTATCTGTAGGGCATTTAATGAAATAAATTTAAAAAAAAATTGTTCGGATCACGCCGTGAATTTCACTTTTTGAATGACTTAATCTTAAGATAATCCGTCTTAAGATAATCCGTAGTTATTCGTCCATTTTTCTCTTATGGTCATAAGAAAAAAGCCATATTTAGTGATTATTAAAGTTGCTTACTTTGATTCGCTTCTTATTAATGTTTTTTTTAAATAAATTACATAAATTAATTAATGCATTAGAATAATTTGAAATGTCAACGTCTTATGTTGCTATGACCTTAGATCCCTGCCCACCGAATTGAACTGAATAAACAAAAATCTTTGACGAGAGAATGTTGCCCTTGATAATGTTTCATTTTACAGCTATTTACATTCATTTTAATTCATTTATGCATTCCTATATAGCAGTATTTTCTGTTATGCTATGTTCATTTTACAGCTATTTACATTCATTTTAATTCATTTATGCATTCCTATATAGCAGTATTTTCTGTTATGCTAGAGCGATATTCCAAGTATGAAACGTAATCTTCTTATTGTTAGTGATGTGTCTTAATGCGAGGTAGGTAATCTTTTGCTTCGCAACTGAGAAGTGGCAGTACATATATATTTGAAGGCTTCTCTTTTTTAAATTAGAGGAATGGAGCTATTCTTTTTGCAATTTGAGCACTTCTGCTAATTCTAACTTCATGCTTTGTTCGTCAAATGTTTCTATTTCGTTTTTTTTCCATTTTTGGATTGGAGACTATACTTGTTTTCCTTTTGATAATATCTATCAGTTGCGTTAAGACTTAAAACTAAATTAAACCGTTAACTTTAAATTGAATTTCCTTTTGACGATTTTAATTTATATTTAGGTCCCACTTTTTCCAGTGATCTATTTCTTCATTCAATCTTCGGCTATCATTTCGCCCGGTTCCTTTATTGATTTTTCTTTTTTCTCTTTCTATTTCGTTGCCTCCCTGCGATAATTTTAATTGCCTTACTGCTATCCATCCATTTCAAATGATCGAGCAGCAACCTACTCATTTTAATTACTTCGCCGTAGCTCTTTTTCCTTCAAATATTCTTCTTAGCATTTTCTTCACCCAGGTCCTTCATTTCAGTGGGTTCTTTTTGCTCATAACTAAATATTTCTTACAATTTTCGTTGTGCTTGGCATCTTTTCATCTCCGTATTTTATGAATTGCTTCAGCACATTTGTCACATATTCTTAGGTAAATTTAACTTCTTGTTCACCCTTGTTGTGTCACCGTTTGCTCTTTTAATTGTGATGTTTTTATTTTCAGTGATATTCTTATTTTCAGTACATATTCTTAATTCCCATAAATTTGTTTTTGCGTTTATGAACTTATATTGATATACTTGTCTCAGTTATGCTTTCAAGTTCCTTCTTTCTGCTAGCTAATAAATAATAATCCGCGTAGGCAACACACTGATAGCTTCTGTTGAAAACAATTCCTTGTCTTTTCATTTTGCAGTTTCTTGTTACCCTTGATCTTATTATATTAAATAAAACGGTCAACAAGAAGTCACCCCGTCGTTGAATGTAAAAAATTGAAAAGTTCAGAAGGAAGTCAGAAAATGGAACGGAGGATAATTACGGTATTGTAATAAACGCATAAAAATGTGGATATAATTCTAATACTTTTTCACCTCCTCTTTTAATGTTGTCTTCAAAAGTGGCATTTTAATCCTTGTGATAGTTACTTTTATGTTTCAAGGAGTTGTCACGATAGAATAATTAGATAATAATTAATTCATTAATCTCGAAAATGAATATTTCAAGTTTATTTGGAATTGAACGGAGAATTGCGTAGGCAAATAAGAAGTATCATTCGGGCTGGATGTGAACTGATAATCTAGTATAATTTTTAATCAGAATCAAGTTCATAAAACAATTTAAAACTGCATTCTCATTTCGAAACCACGAATTCAGCATTAGGGCCAACTCATTGGATCACCAGGACAGAAGTGTATTTCCATCGCGTAAGCATTGTGGTAGTATGTTACGATGTATATCCCCAATTGTGAAATCATCATGTAGACAATTTACTTTAAACTTTTATGCAAGCAAAATATTGATATAAATAATCCGGGCTGGATGTTGGAAATCCTGCATCGTCACCGGACGACCGACGTCGTTACGCCGCTAACCCCGACCGTCATCTACACTCCAGTGGACATCCTTTGCTGCCGACCCATCTAAAGGAGCCAACCGGATCGCTACCAGTGTCGCTGCTCCCTGGACGACTATTTACCCCGAAGCTAAAGACATCCCGTTACTGTAGCTGTTGATATCTCCTGAGTCAGCAAGGATCTACGAGCCACCACCGAGTAACTCCAAACCCATGCATCAATCCCATGGAACTGCCCTGCCTGCACAGCGCCGTTCTACAGCCGACGTCTCAACGCCACTAGCATTTCCCCACATCAATATTAAATTAATTTAGAAAACTAATAAAGAGGTATATTTTGTATCAAATTGTTTTCAAGCTCTACCTACGCCCCTAAACGGATAACGAGGCTCGATCCGTGACCAAGTTGAGACCCCCGATACCGTGACATGGTGGAGGCGCCAGGCAGGGTTGTTCCTTGGGGTTGACGCGTGAGTTTGGAATTACTCGGTGGTGGCTCGTAGATCCTTGCTGACTCGGGAGATAAGGAAAAGAGAAAGACTTAGCTTCTGTGGTAGTAGTTTGTATCCTTAACCCTTGGGTGGCCGGCATTAAACATTTCCGTCATTTACAAGCTACCCCAAATTAAATTCATTTTCTTTCACTTTTTATTATTTTTTTTTTCATTTTCATTTCACATACACCTATGAATAACAATAAAACTACTTTAATAAGAAGAATGGCTTTATTAAGCAATCATGAATAATACAATACATAAAAACATAAATTTAATTTTGTGTAGGTGACAATCTGGACAGAAATGTGTCTGTTCTGTGGTTCCATGAAGCTGACAGATGTATTTTGCACACCCGGAGCTCGTATGTTTCTGTCTCTTTTTCTTGGACAAATGGCACCGGCCCGAGGAGGAATGAGGACGTGCAATAGGGTTTTGGTTTTCACTTTGTGGTCCTAGAAAGAGTTGTATTACGTCTCTTTAGCGTTTTACCAACTCCATTAAAAGCTGACGGCGAAACATTTTCCTGCGGTGTTTATCATTCGGTAAATAACCTGGATTTTTTGTGCTCCAAATAACATAAGCATTTAGGGCGGCAAATGTCGATTATTTCCATGAATAATCTAAAAGGCCATCTTCTTGTGGCACCTGCAGGGGAATATTGCCTTGTTATTTGATCTCCTATGTCAACAGGCCCCTTAGTTTTATTGTAGTGCGTTATAATATAAGGCTTATTTTTGTCATTTGACTCGTTTACTTTATTTCCTACAATTTCGGTAGAAAGCAATATAACACATCTATTCTTTTTGGGTATATAGGAAACGAGAGCCATGTCTTTGGTAAATCCGAAAATTGAGGAACACTCTTGATGTTGACGATTCGAAAGAAACTCTTTCGGTATTTCTTCTTTGTTGGCCCTCAGCGTATCAGCTAGTATTATAGTCTTTTGCAGAAGCTCAGTTGTCAAATCAACAGATGTAAACAAATTATCTACCGTTAACTCTCTACCACTTCCAAAATGGGGTTCCATGAGATCCATAACAACTCGTTTGCCTTGTCGGATTTCTCGTTGCCCATTTATCATTCCGGTATAAACTTGTAAATTTTGAGTATCAGGACATACCCAGATGTTTATACCGTAGCGACCTGACTTACATTTTATGAAAATCCTGAATGGGCACCTTTCTCGAAAAATAGGAAGTCTCTCATCAATAGTTACTTTAGAACCTGGCCAAAAGTTTTTCTCGCAGGCGGATCGAAAATGTTCAAAAATGAAACTAATAGCTTGGAGTTTATTGTGATTCTGAAGTATCCTTTCAGTCCTTGTTTCTTTATTGTGAAATCTGATATGTCAAGAAATACCTTTGAATCGATTACGAGACATTGCTGTCGTAAAGAAGGGTATCGAAAATAACTTTTCACTAGACCACATTTCTTTGAGGTGTAGTTTTCTTCCATGGTTGCGATCTGCTGCAATTGAGATTCCGACGAATGCATATGTCTCGTTAGGAATCACATTTCTCCACTCATTGGGATTTTCTAAGCTTGTTCTGGCTTTCCTATATGTTTCTAAACAAATTTCGTTGAATGTCATCTGTGATAAAAAGGCGAAACGCGTCATTTATTGTAGGGACATCACGTTAATTTTCTGTGAGGCCGAGAGGACCTAAAACTGTTACGTGCTCTTCTTCTAATAGCAGCTGGGCGAGTGACGCCCACACAAAATTAGCCTTAGAAGTAAAATTTTTCACGTTTTCTGGAGGTTCACTTTCTTCAGCATTATCTAAAAGTTCAATTTCGTCACCTACCTCGTCGGCGACTTCAGCTTCGGTATCTACAATGTCTTCTTTAAGGTATGAATCCACGATGAGATATTTACATGAGAATTTTGTTTCATGGTTGCAAAATTTCAGCAAAACTTAAATTTTGTGCGCGTTTCCATTCAAAATTTAAAGGGAAACGGTCGCGAAACACACAAAATTTAAGTTTTACTGTGATTTTGTAATCATGAAACAAAATTCTCATCTAAATATCTCATCGTGGATTCGTACCTTTAGTATCCGTTTCATTTTGAGTTAGTGTGAACTCGTCATCACTATCACTTTGCAGCGCGAGGATTCTAAAGTCTTCCTCTATAACATATTTTCGAGCTATTTTCTTTTTCTCGAAAGAAAAGTGAACTCGGTTACAGTCAATTCTGTATTGTCACTCTCTGCAATACGCATGCGTTTGTAAGGATAAGCAAAATATGTTTATTCTATTACAGCAATGGTACCGCGACAGGCCAGTCGGACTATATCTGTTACCCCAAACGTGTATTTATTTTTATTGAAAATTATGCGTAAATGTATTTATAAAAGACATTTGGCAAATAATCTTGCAATATCTTAATAACGCATAAACAATATTTAAATAATAAAACGTGGAAACAGAAAAGTTATTAAGCGAAAATTATAATGGGGTATTTGAAATACTCTTGCCGGTCACTCGAGGGTTAAAAAAAATAATTGTTCTTGTTTAATGTATTTCAGAAGAAGTTAGTATAAATATATAATATAAAATAGGTTGTCATGGTAACGTGCGAGATGGTTCAGTACTGGCGGCTTATTGTTAATAAGGTGGTAACAAAAAAAATGTGGCACTAGTCTGCAGACTGTAACATAAATGGAAGCAAAATCATTAAATATTTTTGATTTTTATTATGTTACTCTGCACCACCGTCTTTGTTCTCTAAACAAGGAAATCCTGAAAAAGGCCTTCAAGGATCGCGCAAATTCCTGCAATGTCATTTACATAACCAATTAATGCCTACCACAAATGGTAGTTTCTAATCCAACTTCTTTTATAACTATCATAAAAGAAGCTTTGTTTTGTCTATTAATTTCCCACTTTATTGCCTATAAATTTGCCCACGAAATATTTTACGAGCGATTATGGTTGCAGGCAAAAGGTAGCCGACATTGTTTGTCGATTCTGTTCCTTGCATCTTCTAATTTACTCCGAGTGCTACCGCGCTCAACATCGAAGAGACGATCTAGCAATTACTGAGATAATATTTATTTTAATAGAAACTCATTACTTTAAGATCGGAGTGTGCTTAACGAACATTAACTTTCAGCATACTTATTATGTATAATTAATCACACGAGCATTTGCCAGACAATCACATACATAATTATAAATTGCCGCATTAAATTCTGCCTGAGTTGCAATATATTCCAATTTAGTTTTTAGAGCTATATTAGTCATAGCATTAACTAAATTACAGCGAACCAAAATATCACTTTTCTATTGATTTTAAAATACAATAGAAAATAATAGTTAGTCATTAAGTCATTAGTAAACTTGTTAGTGAACCCTTAGATTAATTAATATTTATTGTTTTGCCATTTTACGTGCTTTGGCTTTGATAAAAGGCTAAAAGAGTAAAAAATGAATGAAATTAACAAATCCATTTCGTGTTTGTGGAATTCTAAAACGACGTGGCGAGGAAAGTGCCGCCGACGGCGGCGCCGCGGCGGAGCGGAGTGCAACGTAGGAAATAAGTGCACCACACTTGAGTACAATGGATGCTGCGTAATTAAGTATGCAAATTTTATTTTGGCCTCTGCATGTGAATCTGAAGAACAAAGAAGCGTTCAATTGTGGAAACACGAGGGGCTGGATTGTTGAAGACTGGCACTGAAAGCGAATTAAATAAATGTCTACTTCCTGAATGTGGTTGGATGTTGTTTAGATTTTGTAATGGACTAGAGAGTTTGCAATAAAAGTTAGATTACTCGGTTCGTTTCGAATATATGCAATTAACGCAGCCGGTAAATTCATTTATTTTCGTCCAAAGAGAACGAAATAATTGCTTTTTTGTTCCGGCTTAATTTAGTAGAAGATTATTGAAAAGAAGAACTCGGCGGTTGCATTTTAATTAGTGCTCCTAGAACTGATGATGCACTTTATATTTTAATAATTTAGTAACCCACTGCAATATTCATTATATAAATTAACCGTAATTCCAGTTTAAATTCGTAGTTTTGATTAAAAACTAAAACGGCCGGATTTAATTTTAAATGTAAATTTAAAAAATTATATTTATTAATAAAATCTTTTACGTTATTACCGCAGTTAAACCTGCTTTTACGATAGTAGAGCAACATTCTAAAGCCGTTAGTAACTTATAATATAATAACTTTTACATTGTAACATAAAAATAATTTTATGATAAAGTGGTTTAATTATGTCAGACAAATTGCCCATAGACTAGTCGTCACTAGTCTATGGATAAAATAAATTTAGAATAAATAATTGGAAAATTGCACAAACAATTTTCTACTTCGTATATAAATTAATTGCTCAACGAACGATTGCATTAATAATTCATTAATTTAAATTCGTTTCGAATTTATCACCGGCCGGTGCCATTCATTGCAATAATTATTAGTATCAGATATGGAACATGGTGTGTGTACAAGTGTAGGTTTCTAACAGTAAATATATTAATTTGGCGGTTATCGGTGAGCTCGTATTTTCGAACAATTAATTTATAAACTGGTTTTAACTGACGTTCGGCTTAAAATTATCGACGTCTGGTGGTATTTTAATTAATTAGCATTTTTTCGACTACGTTATTTATAGACCACTACATAATAAAGCTGTTCAATTTATTTACCTGCTTGTTAAGTATGCTTTTAATGACATTTTATAATAAACAATTTACGAAATAGTTTTCACCACTCTATAATTAAGTAACTGATCTGCGTGTAGATGATTTTTCTTCAGTTTCTTATCAGCATTACGTTTATTATTTCTAATTGCATAATATTCTCAATTTATTTAATTTCACTTTTGTTAGTCATATAAACTCTCCTGGTATTAAGGATTTAATCGTTTATTGAATGTGAAGACACAAATTACGAAGAAGTGATCCAAATACTCGTAGCCGAAATAGATTTTTTTTTATAATTAATTAACTCTTTTAAAGTAATAATTAGAAACATTATTAAGATTAAAATATTCTGTCATTAAGTATAAAAAATGGTTTAATAAATTTTTAAATCCCTAATCATTTTTAAGCCTTTATGACTGCAACATTTTCGGCATAAAATATTAAGCGGATATTTAGTAATGCAGGGGAAATTCACCTCATCAGTCAATTTACGTTTGTTTCAACACGTTTTTCGTTAAAAGCTTTAAGGGAGGTGTCGCACAAGTTTAACTTCATTTCATTTTTCGACCGTTTTCCCACGTTCAGTCCGCCTCAGCTGAAACTTTTCGATGTTTTAAGGTGATTATTATGTTTACGCAAAATCTAAACTTTGTAAACGTTCGTTATAAGAACGGACACTTTTCTTACAACACGTCTAGTTTGTTAAGGGGTAACTTGAAAAATTATTTCATACTGAATAAAATATTACCGTTCCAATGACACATTAGTTTAAAGTAAAATCAATATGGCAATATTAATATAAACTGACATATTTATTTACTGAAAGTATTACATTCACATTCTAATTGCTCCAAAATGAGGAAAGCTCTTCCATAAGTATTTTTTATGAATTCTGTATGTTTGAAAATTTCAAGAAAATAATCTGTGTATCTTTCAACTATACATACAAAGAACGTGCAAGGGAAAATTGACTGAAAGAATAAAAAGAATCTGTCACGATATGAAAATAAATAAAAAAAAAAACCTCTCCGATGAAAATGTGTCTGAGGTATTTGAAATTGACAAAGCAAATAATTTTTCCGTTTTATTGAATTAGGAGTTATGATATTTGTTCCAATAAGCGAGACGTATTTATTGAAGCAGTTAACAAGATTTCCAGATTATAAAATTCGTTTCCATAAATTGCGCCAGTTGCTAATGCCGGGGAGTGTTTGTATTCGTTCAAAAAGTAAACAAGCCGAGGAAAAGGGGGAAAATTACCACCCTTTGCAACTTCAAACTGCACGATACCATTAGAGACGCCATCGTTTTATATATTTTATGAGGTTGGAAACGCGTGTCGACGAATTCACAGACATTAAATATCACTTAATAAAACATTCGTCGGCGACGTTAACGGGTGCGTATTGAAAATAATACGGCGTTTGCATATTTAATTTACATGGATAAGTAACATTCGTTACGAACGGTTATGACGCCAACTTACAATAGTTTCATTAGGCTCGCTCTTTATTTCATGGGGTGTTTTCTCCGACGCGAATTTAATTACGCGCTATGGATGTAATATTTTATTTTATTATAGTAATTGTTGCAGTCTGGCACTTCAAATTTAAGACAAAGAAAGATTCTTTCTTTATCCAATTCGAGAATAGTAATGTAATTTTACAATACTACATTGCGTTTTAATTTTGTTTATAAGAACATTCATATTTTTTAATAATGATTCAGTTTAGCTTAAAATTCTAGACTGTAACGTGGATATGATATCCCAATCCCGACAACTCGATTCGTCCATCAAAGAATTAATTTAGTTCAGTTGTTAAATAGTTTGTTGATATAAAAAATACACTTTTCTGACATTCATCGTGTTATACAATTACCCCGTTATAAGTGGCTGCCCAACGCGAGGCTCGAACAAACTAAAAAAGTAGTAATACCTAAGTCGTTCCTGCACGGATAGTGATCTGTCTCGATCGAAAAGGTGTACATATAACGCGGTGTGTAGGAAACAGAAAGGAAACAGCTAGAGGCAAGTAGGAAATTGGTGAACAGACTTGTGGTGTGCGCATCGTTGGAAGTGCCGTCACATTGGTGAATAGACTTGTCTTTTGATTTTCGAGAAAAAAAAAAAAACGTCAACTGTCAAGTGTATCAAATTTTAAATGAATGGTCAGGTAACAAAACAGCACGACCATCAATATAATTTACGCAGTGAACCGAAAAGTACAATGCCGGACAACGTGATAATGTCGCAGGAACAGTTCCTGACTCTGCTGGCGAATCTAAAGAACGTACCGGGAGGCTCTTCATTACCGACGAACAGTGAGTCAGGCAATTTCGCCCAATGTAAATCACGTTTCTCAGGGGACAAGAAGGAATCAGTCGAGGGATTTATCGACGGGATCACAATTTACAAGAACTGCGTAAGCGTGTCTGATGAGAACGCACTGAAAGGCCTCCCAATGTTGCTAGATGGTGCAGCTGCTCTGTGGTGGCAAGGTGTCAAGGGAACAGCGAAGAGTTGGGATGATGCTATAAAGGCCCTTCGCCATAGTTTTGGAGACTACAAGCCCGCCCACAAGATATTTAGAGAACTGTTTGCCCGAGAGCAGTCGCCTGATGAGCCCACCGATGTTTTCGTAAGCCATGCTCGTGCATTGCTGTCGAAATTGCCTGAGGATCCAGTTATGCCGGAGGAATATAAGATAGATATGGTGTACGGCTTATTGCACGTAAACCTTCGTAAATACATACCCAGAGATGACGTGCCAGACTTCGATGAACTTATATCCAAGGCTAGGATTGTCGAAGAAACTCGTCGTGAGACAGAGTATGATGATAAACCAGATAGTCGAACAAGACCCCGATGTAAGTTTTGTAAAAATTATGGACATTTACAACACGAATGTCGTAAGCTAGCAAGTGTTAAGAAGCCCAGTACAGAGCAAAAACCAACGAAGCAGAATGGTAGTCCAGGAGCAACCAGGACTCAGCTGATTTGTTATGGCTGTCATCAACAAGGTCACATTCGGTCCCAGTGTCCCAGCAATGGTCGCCAGTCGCAGAATGTGGTACCAGTTTCGTCCTTAGAAGTTTTAGCTGCCGAGTTTAAACTTCCAAGTTACAAAGGGAGGGCCCTGATGGAAGTCACCATAGCAGGGTTGAACGGTCTTGCTTTTGTCGATACAGGAGCTGAACAGTCGATAGCAGGTCATAAATTATGCCAACATTTTAAAGAATTGGAGATCCTTTCGTCCGAGGCTCGACAGAACATCATCATGGCCGATGGTGTTCCGAAGGAGGTGATCACCGAGTTGTATAAAGTTAATGTTGTACTGCAGGGACAGGAAATAGAGATGACGTTTCTTGCCATACCAGAGTATACCGACAACAAGACGCTTCTTGGAGTCGATTTTCTGCATAAAGCCGATGTGATCCTGGACTTACCGAGAATGCAGTGGATCCGTGGTAGCGATCCCATTCAGAGGTATCCTCTTGTTGCCGCTCCAACGTCAACGAATACCATTATTGAATCTGTGAAGACACAACGCCTTCGTGAGGAAGTAGGCATAATTCTCTCGCAAGATGAACGAGCACAATTAACTAAGGTGCTGAACGAGCATGCTGATGTGTTCGAGAAGAAGGCACTTTGGACGTGGAACGAGGCGCAAGAAGAAGTATTTGAAACCTTAAAACAGAAACTAGTGACAGCACCTATACTTCGCCAAGCGGATGCTTCACTCCCCTACGTGATAAAAACTGATGCGAGCTCTTATGCTCTAGGAGCATGCCTGCTCCAGGGGGAGGGCGCTGACGAACGCCCAGTTGAGTATACAACTATCGATAAGCCTGATGAGTCCCTGGGAAAATACCATGTGTCTGCACTCCGTCCATTTATTGCTGGCCAAGAGACGCCGCAGCCGGTGTTGCCCAAGCGCAAGCGAGGACGCCCTAAAAAGATTCCTATTCAAATCGTAGCAGAAGTCGAGTTGCCTGAGGAAAATAAAGAAGATGAGGTGCGTTTAGGCGAACCGTCCACTAGTGGGAGACGTCAACGCCCCAGACAGCTTCGCTCGGCTGCCTGTTGTAGCTAATTGTATTGGATTCCTCCTGTGGACAGTTTGCGGAATCCAAAGGGGGAGTGTAACGTGGATATGATATCCCAATCCCGACAACTCGATTCGTCCATCAAAGAATTAATTTAGTTCAGTTGTTAAATAGTTTGTTGATATAAAAAATACACTTTTCTGACATTCATCGTGTTATACAATTACCCCGTTATAAGACTTTTTTTCAGTCAAAACTGAATTAAATATAATTGAAGATTAATTCAATCGATACAAAACAAATTCAAAATACATAATTTTATGAAGACAAGAAATTGCATTCTGTATATAAAGTAAAGCAATTCTTTGTTTTCAATAAAATAATTAATTGGCAAATAAATTAATTTTGGTGCTGGATACAAAGAGGGAGGCGGAATTGTCGCAACTTTATCACACACTATGACATTATTCTAATGCCAATTCTACGTGCGGACAGTGACTACGCTTCGGACTCCTAAATCCCGATGACAATCGTCTTTTAAATACTTAAAAACCGAAAATCTCCGATTAACTACTAACAAAAATCTGCATGTTGGATCAAGTTGTACACGTGTTCCATCGCGACGCTTCTCAAATCGACCACTTTCGTCATGTTTTGTCTATAATTGCATTCTATTTAAAATAAACGAACTGATTTACAGAAGACCTGCTTCTTAGGCCAAATGCGGTGTTTATGAGTCTGAATGTTTGATGATCCAATGTGCAGATGTACTTGTCGGTATTCTTTGACGCAACATTGTTGCAAGTTTAATCTCAGCACCATGTTGGCGTAGCTGTCTTTGAACATGCATTGTTTATATTAACTCTAGGCAGGTATGATATCTGAGGTCGCGCGCTATCGACGTTCTGCCGAGTATTTGTTTATCTTAGCTTGCGAAATGTAATTTGTAATTCTTTTTAAAACTGTCAACTACTTGTATTTTTTTCAACCAGAATCATCTAAAATTATTCCCTTTTTTCGCAGATTTTGAAAAATTACTTTAATATAGATAAATTAAAAACAATGAGAAAGAACAAAGATGTTAGGGTTATGAGCTAGAACAAGGATTGCAGGTGAAAGGCAAGTGCAATGGCATTGAATAACTTGGAGATATATTATAAGCAATCACACGAACAGGATTTCCAATTCTTGACAAAAACAGAGAATTTGTTTTCGGGAAATGGAGTACTTTATTTTCAAGGTTATGACAATTAAGTTAAAGGAGAGTAATTAGATAAGACATTTTATTCACATTCAACATCAGATATATCAATTTAAAAAAAAATTAATTTCCGCCTTACTGCTTAAATGAAGAGTATTTGCTTGTTTTAGATGGACAAACTGCTAGTTTTTTCAAAAGCTAAATGACACTGTATATAAGTTTTCTATTTATACATATATTCGTCGTCGTGTGCGGTGATGCACACACTTCCCTCTGCTGATAATAACGTTATTATTTATACAGTCGTTATGTTCGTTGATGCAATGTGAACCGCTCTGCTGGTGTTGACGTCAACATTTTGAATGGTAAGGAATAACTGCAACGAAAGATAACGCATCATCGAACATATATTTATGTAAATAACACCATTTCTTGCTAAATAAAAATAAAATTAAAAAAAGATGTGCATGTTTCATTGATGTGAAAAAATAATTTAAATGCGTGTTTTGAATAACGCCATACTAATACTGATTGTCAATCAATTGTAACATAAATAGCTGCATTCTTTTGCTGAGAACATTAAATCATGATTCGAATGGTTGCCTTCTCTGGTTCTGGATTATTGCAACAGGACACCTCAGATTTGAATGAATTTGTATCCAAACGAATCAAAAAATAGGAAGATTCAAAGGGGAAAGAAGATTACTGATCAGGATTGAAATTTCATAAAGAGTGGAGATTAATTCATTTGCAAGAAAACATCCATCTTGAATCTAAATGCTTAATACTGCGTTTGGATCACGATTTTATTAACGAAAGAAACCAGCTAATAACGCGTCGGAAAAGTTGTTTAGCGTTAGTCACGCAGTTGTTCGTAATTTAAAAGTATCTTGATGTAGGCGGTGGTCATTTTACACCTGCTTTAACTTTTAAAAAATGAAATGCTTTTTTTGCTTTGGAATTTCGAATTGAGTTTCGCTAGAATAGAAACGTCAAAAGTGACTAAAGGAACGATTCATGAACTAAAAGCACTCATGCGTTTTTGGTTTCACCGCCAATTCTAATTCATTTTTCATTTGATTACTTCTTAGTAATAGACGCAAACAATAACTATGGCTGTTCATATCAAACATTTTTATTCAGTTGATTATCCAAAATAAAAAAATCAATGTGAAAACTTGCAAACGGTTTTAAATCGACAACACTGCAATAAGGTAATCATTCGGTTCCTGAATATAGTGAAATAAGTACGAGGATAGATCGGAAAGTATCTAGAACGAGACGGAAGAAAATAACTTTTTGAGGAAAATCATACTTATTTTTCTAGATAGTCTCCTTTCAGTCCTACACATTTAGTCCAACGCTTTTCAAGACCTTTCAACCCTTCAAGAAAATAGGAACCATCTAAGCCTTCGAAATATCCATTTACAGCTTCAATGAGTTCAGTATTCGATGAGAATTACTTTCCAACCAACTATTTCTTAATATTTGGAAACAGGAAGAAATCCGACGGAGCCAAATCTGGTAAGTACGGAGGATGATCAATTAACTGGTGCAATTTTACCATCGTAATTGCCAACTTGTAGCTCGGGGCATTATCCTGGTGATACAAAACTTTTATCTTTGCGAAATGAGGCCTTTTAAATTTGATTTCTTCGTTCAATCTGTCTAATAACGACGCATAGTATTCGCTTGTTATTTAGCTTTGAAGCCGCAGCCAGATAGTGACATTTTGTAGACGTTGTATGATTATTTTTATATACAACATGTTGTACAGATGTTTTAACTGACGATAGTACTCTTTAAATAGATGCTAAATATCTAAACTTCCTTTATACTAAAGTTACTGGTTTCAGAGAAACACAGTTTATTGTTTTTGTTTGAGAGCCACTGTATATTTTTAAATTTGGCGCTCGAACTTGATGGCGCGTAGGCGTCAACCAATCAGATGCAACAGCAAAATCGAATAAAAAGGTTAGCGTCATTGTCATAACTGTCAAAACATTTCAGTGTCATTATGGCTCTTGACTGTTTTGTAATTTTATCTTTCCGAAAGTAAACTATTACTTATTAAAAAAAAAAACGAACATTTTATTTGGACAATTTATAAACTAGAGAAATTGCTCAAAGTGGCGACCGTCGTTTAAAATACACGCGCTTGTATCCAATCCAATTGTCTTTAATGCTGTTCATGACTTGGTGATTTTGACGAATCTGCAAAGCAGCATTATGGACTCGCCGCTCCAAATCTTCAACAGTGTTAACTGGGGTGGCATATACCAGTTGCTTCAAGTGACCCCACAAGAAAAAATCGCAAGGATTTAGGTCAGGCGAACGCGGAGGCCATAAGATAGGTCCGTTACGGCCTATCCAACAATTTGGAAATTTTTCATTCATCCAGGTAGTGACTTGGCGTGCGTAATGAATAGGAGCCCCATCATGCAAGTACCACATTTCCTGTCGTACATCTAGCGGAATGTTTTTAAGAAGTCCAGGCAATTCATTTTCCAAGAAATCTAGATTTGTTGGTTTTGGAAAAATATGAGGACCAACAAGATGACTTCCAACAATGCCTATCCACGCATTAATTGAAAATGCGTGTTGGAAATTATTTTCGCGGATAGCATGTGGGTTTTCATCACTGCAGATGTGAGTGTTTCGGCTATTAAAAACGCCATTTCTGGTAAAAGTAGCATCATCAGTGGCCAAGAAGCGAGTAATGAAATCAGGATTTTGAAAGTGTTGATTAACAATCCATTCACAAAACTGCACTCGACGAGGAAAATCGGTTGATAAGAGGGCTTGAACTTTTTGGACATGAAAGGGATGCAACCTTGTTCTTTCAACGTTCGCCACACCAAAAAATGGGATACTCCGACCTCTGCGGCAAGGCATCGTGTGCTTATCTCCGACCGATTTTCAATTTCCTGAAATATCACTTCTGCTTCTAACGTTTCATTTTCCCGTTGACGACCAATATCAGTGGTGTTCATTTTAAATGAGCCAGATTCTCTCAAATGACGAACCGTATTCTCAAAAGTACGTTCATTGGGCAGTCTTCGATGAGGCCAACGTTCACGAAATAACCTTCGTGCCAGGGCAGCGTTTCCGCGAGCTTCAACGTAGACCAACACCATATCCGTTTTTTCTGCGTTTATAAAATTCATTACGATAAAGAATTTTACGAAAAATTCAAATGAAGTTTCATAAAAATATTTGACATATTCAATAAAAAAAGGCATACCATTGTATTACTTGATTTTACTTACAATTAAATTTTTTGAAAAGTCTCAATGGCTCTCAAACTTTTTTGTT
Source organism: Serrognathus titanus (assembly GCA_039766575.1). Classification (NCBI taxonomy): domain Eukaryota; kingdom Metazoa; phylum Arthropoda; class Insecta; order Coleoptera; family Lucanidae; genus Serrognathus; species Serrognathus titanus. Next base: position 46,223,459 of record CM077914.1, on the reverse strand, counting down.
AATAATTCCAACAGCTTTTTCTCAAAAACCATAAACTATTGTATAAGGCAAGTGTGGATATTTAGTATTTATTTGACAAGCACTAACGCCGGTTAAAATATCTGTACAACTTTCAATAAAACGTTGTATTTCTATTTACTTTGTTCTCCTGTGTTGCAGATAATTGATAAAAATTATTCCTCGGGAATTCCAGAAGACAGTAGCCATGGCTTTTCCACCAGATGGAATCGTCTTGGCCTTCTTTCGAGTTGATTCACCACGTACTGTTCAGTACTTTGACTGCTCTTTTGGCTCCGGTATGTAGTGTTGTATCCACGTTTCACCGACAGTTATAAAATGTCCCAAAAAACCTTTCAACATGTCTAGAAATTGCTGAGAAAAACGTCATTCGAACTCGCTTTTGATCGATTGTAAGCAGTAAGCTTTCTAATGCCCAAATATTGACGCAATGTATGTACGCGGTTGCATGAAATGCCTAATGCCTCTGCTATCTCTCTCAACTTTACTCGCCGATCATTCATCACGTCTTCTTGGACTTTTCCAATCATTTGTTCTTCGGTAGCCGTTTTTGGCCTGCCGGAGCGCGGTGCATCCTCTATGCTTGTTCGATCGCGTTTAAATTCAGCAATCCAGTTTGAAACCCTTGCATATGAAGGAGAAGAGTCATCATGAACATCGTTTAATTCGTTTTTATTTCTTTAGCATTTAGGCCTTTCAAAAAGAAATGCTTCATCACTGCACGGAACTCGTTCTTATTCATGGTTTAGATAATACATGAATTGTTTACTTTGATCGACAATAAAGACTTTAGTTTATGCACAATCTCTCTGAAAATTTGACAGTAGTTGTACGAACAATGGCGCTTTCAAAATCAGTGAGCAGGATACGCACATAATGCTATCTTCTGATTCGTTCTATAACTTTCTGGTCTATTCTCGTATAGCGAAAAAGTAAGAGACTAAGAACACTAAGATTGCCGTCTTAAACTTTTGCTTCTAGAAGACCGTTTTTCCTCCGCCAGAGTTACGGTAAGTCAATGATTTGCAGAACATAGAAGAGCCATGAAAATACAAACTGTTTCTTGTCGCATTAGAGGTTTCGGAAATTGTTTTCATACCGTTTTCATTTAGTGTTCCCTCTCATTTTTGAATATCTGACCACAATGGCGCAAAAAAAATTACTATGGAACGAAGAATGGAAGACAATAGTTTTTAGCGATGAATTGCGATTTGTTTAAAAATATATGATGCCAGGGAGAAGGCAAGAGGAATACGAACTACTTTGACCAAACCCAAATAACAAATTCGAATCTGTCCTATAATAATAATAATAATCTGCTGTGTTATTTACCTGGACTGGGGTAAAAAAAAATCAAAAGGATACAAATTCTTCAAATTTTTGTTTACTTTTTTAAAAAACAAGAAAAATTTCCCAATTTCTGAATTTTATTTTCAAAAATCATACATCTCGTTCTAGAATGCCGGAACCTAAAAAGAAATTTAATTTATTTGATTATCTAAAGATGCTTTGTTTATGTATTAGAGTTGCCATAACCTTGTTCCGGAGGAGTTTCTCGACATCGAGGGCACTGCAACGAAAAACTGGTCAAGTCCAAGTTCAGGGAACTTTTCGGGGATGACTCTGACACGGAGACAATGCCGGACAAGTTATTCCGCCCCAAAACTCCTGACATCGAGACCCCAATGGAGGTCGAGGGGAACGTCAGCTCTTGTCAAGGGATTTCATCATCTCCACCTTTGCCCAAGGACCCTGTTGACTTGGAGGAGGCCATTCAAAAGTTGCCCAGGAGCTTCTTAAGGAACAAGAGGGACAACATGCGGCGATTTGAGCTGAAGCTGCCTGATGGGGGCAAGATAAAAATGACTAAGCTTAATGCGCTCCGGCTTGGGCTAATTTCTTTACCTGGGAAGAAATAAAAATTCAGCATCATTTTTCTTTTGTTAGAGTTAGGATTTATTTAGTCAATTTTGAGAAATTTTAATTTTAATTTTGTATTTTGAGGTTATGTTTTACTTTTTGACAAGTTTTTATGAAGGATTTTGGGTATAAAAATGCGACGCAAACGCGTTCAATTTAGTCTTCCTTGGTCCAGTTAAGTGTTCAGTTCAGCTTCAAGTATGGTAATTATAAGTGTATTTATTAATATTTTGGAATTTGTTTGAACTTTGTAAAAATTTTGGTGTTCAAATCATCACACAATTAATTTGTTAGAAGGCAATAGCAACGAGCATAATTATCGTGACTTTGTCTTAAAACAGATTCAAAATTATTAAAAGGACAGACAAGAACGTTTTTCCTGTGTTTTTAAAACTACAATAAACAATTACACATTTCATCTGTTGGAGGGCATTAGCAACGAGGATAATTATCGTGCCTTTTGACTGAAAACAGATTGAAATTTATTAAAAGGACACCGAAGAACAAGTTTTATTGTTTTTCTGCGTTTTTAATAATTTTTGCATTTTCAAAACACTTACACATTTGTCTTGACACTATTAAAACGTGAATAACTTACGTATTCGTTGATTTCAATTTGTATATTATTAAAAATTTTCCATTAAATCGTTAGAATCTGTTAATGCGTCGTATTGAGGTTATTTTTGACATTTCATGTATGGTGTGAAGTTGCTACGTTCAGAAATAAACAATTGTAACGTTGACTGAGTTTTACTTACCTGTTCATGAGTCAGAAAATCATTGTTTAAGATACATTTTCACATTCACAAATATTTTCACATTCATAAGAATTTTCACTTATATTTTCACCATTTACATAAATCCAATTCAATTCAAGCCGGTATCATTTCATAGGGAATGTGTTATATGAACCCCGTACCACATTGCCAACCTTACAAAAATCAAAGTTTTCAGACCCTGAGAAAATTTTTAGTAAATAAATAAATTTCATCGGCATTTAAGCCCATACACAGCAATATGTGAGACGCATCGGTGGCAGATTGTCAATATTATTGGGATGAGATATTCCAAGAGATCAGATAGGTTTGAGTTTCTAATCAAATACTTAGTACTACTACTAGTCCTTGAATTATTCATTACTGAATGTTCAGTTTTCTATGTTAGTTAGTGTATCTAATTTGGGGAATTATAAACATACTGAATAAATTTCATTGATAATTTGTTGAAGTGTAAATCTTTTTTAAATTTGTTTGCTGTTACACAAACAAATTTACGCAAATAAATTCGCCATGAGGTAATATTATGCTGGGTGACAAAAATTATTCTGAATGTACAAAATAAATAGCCGCGATAAAAGACATAGAGTTAGTTTATGCAGTAATGATTAGCATATGACGGTCGTTAATTTGTACATTATTTATTTTCACCTCGTAAATTTACGTTTCGTGTAATTTAAATCATCGAAAGCAGTGTTTGCAGTAAATTTAAACGAAATTGCTCTCGCACTTGTGTATTGAGCTACAAAACTTGTTCTCTATTAGAAACTGTCAACAAAAAATCAACCCCAAATATCTGTTAAATGGCAACACAATGAAGAATACCGTTTTAATTACGCGCGCATAATAGAAAATGAATTTCCACGTGTAAGTAACGACCCGGAGGAAGCCGGTAATGCCTCGTTTAAAATAGCTGGAAACAATAAATCATTATACGGCTTTTGTCGGTGTGTTTCTGTTACATAATTAATATCCAACTTGAATGTCTTGCCGGTGTATTCGTAAACATCTTTCTGGCGAGCGCACTTAACAAAACTGTAATTAACCGGAGCGAGGTTGGCACGGTGAAAGCAAAAACAGTAAATGAAACGCCTGTTTGTAGGCAACTTATTTAACTCCGGGCATCCGGACGTCGCTCGGCGTCGGCGGCGCACAGTGGAACGGCCTTATGGAACGACCCGGACATCGAACAATATCACAAAAAATTGCAAATTGTAATTATATTTATGCAGTAATATATGTTTAATCAGTTGTAATACCTACCAGGAAAGTGAATAAATATATTTTTGATAATGGCTTGAAAAAAAAGTTTGTTTCTTTTACAAATTAATAGTAAATAACAATGAATTTTCAGTTCACATATAAAGGTATTTTTATTTATTTAGTTTATACATACATATTCTATAGTCTAGATTAAGGCGCTTATCGTAACAGTGCTTTTGCTTCTTCAGACATATCAGAAATTATGTATTCTCGATTTGAACCACATATTGTCGAAATGACTGAATCAGATGTTAATAACAATGAGTGTAAAATGTTCTCATTATTGGAAACTCTACTCATTTTCCTACTGTTATTTTCACAATATTTGCGGAAAATTTTATGGTTTGTTTCTAAAGTATCTTCACTTAATTGTCCAATTGATACAATAGCGTTTTAAATAATATCTGCACCATGAATTAAAACTTTGTGAACTGAAGCGGGCATATAATACAAATTGTATAGGACTAGATAATGTTCTGTTGTTCGTAAAGTATATGTTCGAAATTTGTCGATATTGATTGGTTGTCCTGAAGCTATTACTTGTAAGATATTTGCAAAACGATAAATAAGTTCTTGATCAATACCAGTTATTTCTGAGAACTTTTGTTTGTAGGAGCTTAGACTAGACGTACTATCACAACCCCATTTACTTATGAGAATTAAATCTGATGACTTATCTGTTGAAAATTGCACCGCTTCTAATAATCTACTTGCGGTAATATCCGTTAATGATTGCAGCTGAACTTGGACACCTGTTTCTGATATTCGGATAGATTCTTTGACCGGATAGCACTTTCGTTTTTCACACTGAATTTGGTAATAAGAAGGATATATTTCATAACCAGATTCTTCTGCTACGTTTTCAGTGATACGTATTGATGTTTTGTCATCTTCGCCAGTACATATAAAACGAGTGCTTTCTCTGCGGGTATTTTATTTGTGGGTTGTTCTAAATTTTTACAAAATTCTTTTATTTTTTTGATATGTTGTGGATATTCTTGTATAAAATCAAGAATAAATTGTGAATCTATTGATTTTAGCAACTTTTTAGGTGCAAACATTATATACTCTTTGGGAGACTCTCGAACAAATTCTGTTTTTCGTCGTTTCAGTCGCTCACTAAAGATTTTGAAATTTGTTGATGTTGAAGGTACTGGTTCAAATAATAAATGTTCATCATTAATTTCATTTATAATTTGTTGTGATAATTCAAACTTACTGTGCAGCCACATTTGATTTTGATTACGGAACTTGTCTTCATTGCGGAAAGCTCCGTTCCATTTATCTTTATGTTTAGCGCAAAATTTTCTAATTTTTCCAAAAATAATAATACTTGATAACAATTGATCTTAGAAAAATGTTAAACTTAAAAAGTATTAGCTCATATAGAAACATTTTTAAGCAAAATTTCAGATTAATCACTGACGTAATTGTGTTGACGCATAATTAATGTGGATTATCTCCAAAGGTCGCAAAAAGTCGCAAAATATTATTGCATGAAAAGAACGTGCAAGTATCATAATTTCATACTGTGATTGCAAAACAGCGGGCATATGTGGGCGTTTTACTCTTTTTACGGTCAAAGTTGAAAATGAAAAAATTCAAAGTGATTGACTTTAAAAATTCATAACAAATACAGTTTTTGTGAAATGCTGTTTATTTTTGCATCAACAGGACGAGAAAATATGTAAAAATATAATAATTTAAGATGCAACCGATTTATTTTTTGTATCCGTCTAAAAAACTCTATTTAAACCGTGCGTTAAAAGTACAATTATTTTCGAGAGCGAACATGGTCTACTTGGAACTGCTATAATATGAAATACAGCAGTCCTATAGACCTGAAATTTTACTGTAATATGCAGAATATAGTCAAAATTATGAAAATAATATTCAATATTGTTAATTCAAAATTTCAAATTTTGATCGTATGTCCGCCTGATTACATTGGCTCGTTCCACTGTGCGGCGGTGAGAAATGAAAACGGCTCGCGGCGCGCTAAATTAAGTTCGCTATTCATTTACTTTTTGCGCGCAAAACATCAAAGATACGACTCATTAAGTTGCCTGCGCTCTCTATGTATCGATGAGTAATTAATGCCGGCCGGCACTTAAATTGATTGCTTTCTGTGTTTTGTAATGTTTTATAATGATTCTGTATATTTAGAAATATTTAGCAGGTGTTTTATTTCACGTCATTTACTTTCTCAAGTCTTGCGTTTGCGTTTAAATTAATCGAATTCTAAAAGAATTTTACTTTCCGTTCAAAACTTAAAACAGAATTTTTAAACATCATGATTTCCCCTTTTCTTTTTCTATAGATTTGATTTATTTTCTTGTATTTATTTCAAAATAATCGAATTCTAAAATAATCCAAATTCAACATATTCGTATCACATTCATCAAATCATAGAAGTAAGAAAGAAAAGAAAATTAAATATAATATACAAGCTAAATCTCTACAAAATGGTGTAATATCTAATAACGTATAAGGTCACTTTCTTGTAATAATTATTGCAAATGTAATAAACGCAAAAAATGAAAAAAGAAATAAATTAATTTTAAATATTTTAAAATTAATGCTATAATTTCAAATGAAGATATAATTTAAAAATTCTTTCTTGAAATTTGCTTTAAGCTTTAAGGTTTGTAGTAACTTAATTGTTTAAATTAAATTTATAATAATATTGCCATTTTATTGCGTGAGTAACAGAGTTCATTAGATGCAAGAGCATTCGCACTACCTGCGAGAAGACATAATCTTGGTGAGGAAGCGACATGAAACTTGATTAAGTGCATGCCGGAGTTTGAAGAAGACAACGAAAAGAGAGAAGGTTAAATGAGACCACATATGAAGTTCAAGGGAAATCTGGGAAATTGGTCGCTCCACTCTAATAGCGGCTTCATTCGACGGAAAGCGCAGATCCGTAATCCATTTATCAGAGTTCCTGCTCTTTTACTACGCAAAATAAATTTCATACGCCGCGGCGTCTCTATTGAAACTATCTGCGTTAAATATCGTATTAAAGTAAGTATAATAACCGTAAAATAAATGCATGTTTTTTGCTAAGATGTTATTTAGTTTTGCTGGCAATATTAAAACAATTTCTCATTTTCTTATTATTCTGATATTATAATACAATATAAATTAAAATTTAAAAATATTTGACGTAGTTCTGCAGACTCGATGTCTTGATTAAAACAATTGTCTGGAGAGTATGATTTCGAGGTTCAAAGAAATTACTGTTTATTATTATTATTATTATTATTATTTATATATTATTGCTGTGTAAAAACTGTTTAAATTTTGTGCTTGCTTAGAGAATGTTATAGGACCAGTGAAAAAATTTCTAGTAAATTCGTGTCAGCCACTCCACTTTGTTGGTGTAATTAGGATGGAACATGTTTTAGTTTTTGACGATAATTTGCAAATCAATGGTAATTCAAAATACAAAAGTTTTCGTCGCATTGCTATTCAAAAATTATAGGATCTTTCAAGAGCTGAATCGATTATAGAACGTTTTAAATTTCTTTAACATTTTTCTTATACAAAATATAGATTTTTTATAACTCTCAATATGAGGTATTTGTTCTCGAAGAAAAGGAAATAATAAAATCAATTTATATTTAATGAAATACCAAGAACTACTACAAATAATTGAATTACCTCTACATAATTTGTAATTTGACTAGTTTTCTATTCTTCTCATAAAAGAGAGTATATACTCGTTCATAGTTATGCGCCGAAACGTGTTTCATGATATGTTCCTATAGAGGGAACGCAGCATCCGTCAATACTACATAAGGCAATAACTTATTGCTACCAGGAAATGATTGTGGGCGAGGTAATTGTATGTCTCCTTTGGCCAGTTTCTTATAAAAGACGTTTCTCGAAAAACACCCCCGTCAGAAATTCTGCCTTGACAGCCAATATTAGTTTATATGAAATTATAGTTTGCGTCAGCAATGGCTATCAAAACAATGCTGAAAGTTCCTTTATAGTTGAAAAATATACTGCCACTGTTTTTTGGGTTTTGCATGACTATGTGTTTCCCAAGCTCACAAGCTCCAACACAATGTGGGTAATTCCAGGGAACTTCAAAATCTTTTGCTATCTTTCTCCACCCGTCTTCAGTGCCTGGCATCTGGAAAAATTCAAAACAAATTTAGTTCTGTAGTAACTACATTTTTGTATTTGCAGGAAGAAGAAGAACAAGGAGGCATCCGACATACTCAAGATACTCAAGCAGAAGTCAATGAGTCTCGAAATCAGCATGAAATGTCCAATAAACGCGAAACAAATAAATGTGAAGAGAAAAGTAAAAAATGCATTGCTCCTAGAAAGACACGAAAGCGTTCATCTCCTTCGGATCGTGAAGAGGAGGCATATAGTTCTAAAAAATGTGTGCTTAACATATGGAGATCATGTGGCCAATGAGCTGCGAAATTTAAACTCTAGTGCTCGAATAATCGTTAAACACGCAATAAATAATACATTATTTGAAGCAGTTATGGGCAAATATGATGGTGAAAATGTGCCTAGTCGTGCTAGTACTCCTCTAAACAACAACTATGAAAATAGTAGTTACTTTCTGAATTCCTAACTAGTAACTCTCTGCCCAATTAACTTGAAACCTTGTACTAATATATATTTCCGATATATTTTTGTAATAATAAATGAATAAAATGTTTACTTATTTCACAAAAATCATGTAGAACGTCAATGAAAGCTCTGCATACCTCTGGAATAATTCGAGAAATGCTTGGCTCAGATATCCGAAACAGATACATAAGTGATGGATAGCTATCAGCCGTAGCCAAATATCTCAATGTTACTAACATCCTCATACGGAGTGATATTGTCTCGCGAAAGTTGGTATCAGATTTGTTTATAATAGATAAGAGATAACATTTTCTCAAGCAAGTACTCGAAATCTTCTCTGCTCATTCGTGTGAAATTTCGAAATAAAGTTTCATCGTCTCCAATCAATTTATTGTAAAAATCATTCTGAGCTTCTTGACCACCTATATATAATTCTCTTTTTCACCACCGTGGCCTTCTTTTTTTTCTAGATTCAAAGCTATTACCAAATATGCAGCCGCCGTGATAGTTTGTAAAGACAAGATGCACCAAACTGAGTTACCTCAACGGAATCGTACAGGCGCAAGTATAGTCGCCAATATGTATGTGATGCGGGGAGTCAAATACCGCATGCGACATTGTTAAAATTTATGGTACATAGTCGCACACCTAGAAAGAGGCAACACTAGGAAACATGTAGCATGCCTCTTGCCGTTCAGTGTTGCCTCAGTGGAATTGCGCCTTAAGAGTGTAAGAAAAATGAAATGTGGTTAATTTGTATATTTTTTATCAACGCACTTTTACGAGCCCCAAGTACAGTGATTCGCATTTGTAAACGCAGATCGTTTTTGATTAGCCCCACTAGTGCGCCCTCATAGTGCCTTCATCTCGTGTCGTTTCATGAGGTTAAAAGAAGATGCAAATCTACTAAGGGCAACCGGTGCAGGTGAATCGAAAACGCTATCAGAGGAGTAAGAGCACTAGAACTTACCTTTGACTGGTGGGAAGTTTAATTTAAAATTAACCACATTATTTAGTTTCCCTTTAATTTACTTCAGAAAGGAACTAGTTTATACCATTAAAACATAGGATAGAATCTTGAGAAACTTTAAAATTGATACCCCTTAGATATTACATATTAAGATAAGATGATGGAAATGTGGTTGTGATTAAGTCAGTTTACCCAACGAAAACATGTTCTGCTGTAGGAGTATTGCAGAACATGTTCTACAATAGGTGTATTGCAGAACATATTTTATTCATTAACTTTAGAGGAGTGCTTATTCGTATTATCCGATGTGTTTGTAGTCGACTTACTACACTCCTTCGATGTTCGCGCTTCAAACTGGAAAATTGTGGAAAATTCAGAACTTGACTCGGAGCACAATGAACTCTACTGTGCAATAATATGCATCTTAATCCCATTCCTTGGGCAAGATTAGGCGAAGCTATATTAACTCAATCCAAATTAACTATTTTTCTTAAGTAAAATAATACCTTAAATCAATTTAAGTTCCGTTCAGCCTTTATTTGGAATCTTGAAAGTATTCAAGAGATAAACAGAAGCAGATAAATATCTTCAAAGGTACTCATATTCACCAGTTGTCATCAATTATGATATTCAAATCGCTCACCATTATAATGCAAACACTAATTGATTTCTTAAAGTTTTGGAAGTGTACGTAAACGATTGTCAGATTAAATACTCTGCTTTTGATATTTTGATACCTTTCTAAAAGTCAATGTTAATGTTTCAATATTTGCTTATACAAAAATAATAAATTTCATCTAATCGTTTACGCAAATAAAAATTTGTTATATTTTTTTGGTTTGAGGTATGAAAATGTTTTCATTTTAAAATCGGAATCAAGATATATGTAAATGTGAACAAAACACATATCTATATTTCATATTAAAGTATTGAATAAATAATGCGAAACCGTTTGAAATGTGTTTTCGCGTTCTCGAGTGCAGAAACAAAAACATTTAAATCGCACGAAATCCAAAGATGAAAGGCACATATGTGGAAGTGCATCAAGAACAGTAAAATACGGTACTGTCTTGACCCAGGCGATCAAATTGCCTTGTTTGTGTACTCCATGTCGCGGTGTCCCTCACAATATCAGCGCGGCTTGTTTCTTTGTTCAATCGATTGTGTGACATCTTGTCTTTATGGACCCAGATACGTATACTTGGCCCGAATTTCTTGCGATATTGCAGATGTTCTTCTGCCCTGCTGATCGCTCTTCCCTTTCATGTCGTCTACGTCTTCTTCGAGCGGGGATGGTGTTACGGAATCTCATTTATATTACGGATAAATTTAATTAGTTCGTTCCCTTTGGTTAATGTAATAAGAAATGCCGGAAATTGCTCCGAAAGAGTTACTACTTAAATGTGAATTTTATTGAGGACGAAATTGCTTCTGTCTCGAAGTAATGATGTCAACATTATTTATTGGTGTAGCCGCACTTTGTTAAAATATTAATTTCATAATTTTCCTTTATTTATAACACCATTACTATTTAAGAAAAAACACGTTTCGTCATAAATGTTTGAAAGGTCGTGCCGAATTAAAGTTTCCCTTCAAAGATGAGTAAGTCTATTGATGTTATCATTTAATGACTACACTAGTAAAACAAACATGATTAAATTGTAGTGCGGAGGCAGAAAAACGAAATGTGTACTTAAGGAATTGCGTGCAAATCCAGATAGCAAGCAGAGCAATATATGCGTGCCCTTAAATGAATAGCAGTAATTATTTTAGCAGCACGCAAGACAACATAAATGATTAAGCAGATAAGTAATCAATACGCAATTAATGCCGAGAACACTTTCCGCACCGTAATATCATCCGCTAGTTTTACATCTTGAGTGTTGTCGAACACACGCCGGGGACTTAACCGTCGTTATCGTGTTCGATTTCGCTGGTAATGATTGTCTTTCACGAGACACTCGAATTTGTATCTTGATATTGATTGATTCCCAATTTCTATCGTAATAACGCTGTGATAGTCGGACGGCAGTTTACTTGATGGTCCAATCAGAAAGTTATGGCCGCCGTCCAATTGCAATGGCTGGATAGTTGAGATTTTAGCAGTTTTGGTAATGAAATCTTTGCTGTTTCTAAATCGCTACTTACTTCTGTTATTGCGTTCATTTATAGCTCGAATGCGCCAGTAAAGTTCCAAATGCTTCGGATTTCCCGGCGACGTAACAAACTAGACACTAACCGCCATTGTTACACTAATGCACTTTTCACATTCTTTCTAAATTGACATTTTTCTAAAGCTTTTGCTCGCCTTTATATCTTAATTAATTATATATATTAAATATTATAATTAATTTCCTTCCCTGTTGAAGAGTCATCGCAATAAACCAAATATTTAGAGGTTTTCAAATCAATTAAATTTGCTGTCTACGTATTATTATTATGTTATCTACTTGGCCATGAAACGAACCACGTCTCACATTAACAACCCTTTATTTTTTTACGGCTTTTAGCCTTTAACACTTCTAAACTCATTCCATCTTTTTTCCAATTATCCCATACCATAAAAAAAAGAAAACCTTCGGCAACTCTGCAAAATATTGTTCAACAGGTTTTTTTAAATACTTCATCAATGCAAGACGCTTTCCTCTGAAATACTTTAAAAGTTTTTGAATAAAAAGAAGTCTGCCTGAGTTAGATTAGGACCTTAACTGTATGAACCTTAAGTCATTGATTATCTGCTGGACTTTGTTTGCTCTATGAACCTGAGAGTTGTTCTGCAGCAACAAGTTTTTTTATTCTTGCGAATAAGTATGTGGGTGTTTTCCTCCAGAACAGTTTTTAAATTTTATAAAGTGTTTCCATAGGCCTCCTCATTTATGTTATACCCTTCGACATATACCTACTCAATTAACAAGACTCCTAAGCATCTCAGAAAATTGTCGCCACTAGTTTTCTTCCAGAAAATTTTGTTTTGGCTTTCTTGGTGGTAGAAAGTCTTTATGAACCCACTCTATGGATTCCTGTTTAGTGGGAGGATCTCAGTGACATACCCAAACCTCATACCTGACCAAAATTTAACTTGAAAACAATATGGTGCATCTTTTCCATACACAGCAACCATTCTTTCATAAATAGTTTTTGGGATATTGCCTTCTTTTGTCAGGAACTTGGTGGCACGGCGAAGTTTCACCTTAATTTCACTCATATTATTGAAAAATAACCGTCCCAAATATCTATAAACTACACAAACATGCATACCTTCGCCTGGGTGAATGAAAATGCATAATAAGCAATGTTAAAAAAATGAGAAACCAAAAGAAGAAGATAATGATGTAAATTCTAAGAAATTTGCAAATCATGAAGGCAAGATATTCATATTTTGAATCATAAAATGAAACAAGATTACATTTTTGGGGAGAAATAAAGATGAGAAGGAGAATTTAAGCATCAGATAGTTGATGTTACATAAAGAAATCAAATAATGAAAGGAACTTTCCAACGAGTGCAAACCACATCAAGATCTTTTTACTGATAATATGTTTTATTTTTTAAAACGTACGTTTAGTTCGTCTAATCAGTTTTCAAGATTTTGCTTTTAATATATATTGGGTTTCAAAAAAAAATTAACTACCCTGAAGGAGTAATGCAGAACTTTGAAATTGGGTGAAAATGACAAGGGCATGCAAACAAACATATAATTAAATTGTCAATTAACTCTAATACTATTTATTCAACTAAAAATAAATAATGTGTTGCATCTTCTCGTCTCTTATACTTTCAGCAACTTTTCTGGGCATGCTGGAAATCAGATGGTCGATTGTCTCTTGAGGAAGCTCATTCCAGGCTACCTGCAGCTGTTGACGCAATTGATGGGAGCATGAGGTAACTGACGCAGTCTTCTGTCCATCATGTCCCAGACATGTTCGATTGGTTTAAGTCCGGTGATCTTGGCGGCCAAGGCAAAATGTTTACATTGTTTTCTGCTAGGAAGTCTAAAGTTACGTGGGCAATATGACGGCGCGCATTATCATGCTGAAAGACTCTGGAAGGTTTTGAAGAAATGGAAGAAAAACAGGCTCCAGAACAGTATCAATGTAATGCTTCGCATTTAGTGTGTCTGGAATGAATACTAAGAGAGACTTGCCTCCGTGGCATATTGCCCCCCAAACCGTTACCCCAGGAGTTAATGCTGTTTGGCGACGCTGAACATACTGTAAATTTTGCCTCTGGCCTCTCGGTCATTTAATGCGTACCCGCCCATCAGAATGCCACAAGCAAAATCTGGATTCATCATTTAAGATGATTTCTTTCCATTCTTGGTCCCATTGCTGCCTGTCTTGATTCCACTGCAGTCTGGTAGCTCTATGTTGTATTACCATGGGTAGACGAAAATAAGGTCGATATGAGCCCAGTTCCCATAAACGTATTCGGCGATAAATCATGCTCATAGAGACTCTTCGGCCCAATTGATTCCAACAGCTTGTGATGGTTCTGAAGAGTCCTGAATTGCACTTCGTCTTAAGAGGCGATCTTCCCGTTCTTATGTTGCTCGGTGACGTCCACTACCTTCACAACGAGCTTCTAGGTGTTCTTCCTGCCAATCTCTCCAAGTTCGTCTGACAGTAGCGTGCGGTCGACTCACACGTCTACCAATTTCCCGAAAGCTGAAGCCAGCTTCGTGCATCCCGATAATTCCCGCTCTTTCAAAGGGTGTAAGTTGGCGAAAATTTGGACGTCTTCGCACTCATGGTATTGTTAGAGGCACCAACTAATACGGCAAAATAATACCATAATAATAAGAAGGTAACTGAAACAAAAAGACATATCCGGTATAACTAAGACATAACATCTTTGAGAAGTTATAAATAGCTGTCATTATTTAATCATGTTTTTGTCTCCATGCACTTCCCATTTCCATGCAATTTTAAAGTTCTACGTTTACTCCCTCAGGGTGGTTCAAATTTTTTGAAACGCAGAATATTAAATGCCTTCAAACTTGTAAATACAATTTCTTTATCGTTGATTGTACTAAAAATTGCAGGTGGAGTAGTTCAAAAAATGTACTAATTTTTGTGTTTGACAAAATTCTTAAGACCCTATTTTCTAGGTTACGACATAATCCATTGTTTAGAAATGTCTTCAGTACTTCCATCTAGATTTTTCGATTGCAATCTTCTCATCCTTTAAAATAAGAGCGGTGATTGTTTTTTTTTAATAAATCTCTTCAATGATCTTCTAAGCGTTTCTATTTTCTCAACTAGCGCTGGAAGCACACTTAAGGTCATTACCACTTCTTTAAATCTATTTCTTGCCTCATTTCTCTGTAAGTTTTCCTTTGAAATAAAATATCGTATTTGCTTGAAGTTTCTCAGATAACTCGTTTTGGTTATCAAAGCTTTTACTGTTTTCAGCGTCCTGATCCACATTAGCTTAATCTAAGTTAAATTAAATATTTACAATAATTTGGTGGATGCGCCGATAATAATAAAATTTTAAATATCTATTTATTATTTATTAGTATACAAATTTGTGGTGTAATTATTATGTGATTATTAAAATAAAAAGCTTTTACTGAAAAATTCTGTAGTACATCTTTACCATCGAACAACTGCCGGTGAGAATTCGTTGAGAATATTTAAGTGAATGTTAAGACATGATTAAGATTAAATGTGATAATAAATACTTTTATTTCGAAGTCCACGCCCCTCAGTGCAGAATTCCATTAGTAGATTACTTGTAAATTTGAAAATTCTCTGAGTGCACAGCAGAAGTATTTAATTTTCCAGGGTCGGTCTTAATTGCTCTTAATAATTTCCCTCTCACGTACTTGCATAAGCTCATTTCCTCCAACGTTAAGCCAGACCGCACATATAAATAAAGTTATTTAATATGTGAACGTTTCTCTATTTGAGAAGGAACAAGAAGAATAATCGCGGTCAGATAACTGCGAGTGTTGGCGGCGTTGTAAATCAAGCGGGCCTGGGATCCACGTCGACGACGTACAACTAACAGATAGGCCACCTCGTTCATCATGGACCCTCGCCGATCTCTTCTGCGAAGGCCAGGTGTTCCAGCATCGATTTGAACTGTTAATCGAAGCGATCCTTCGATTAAATCTCACATTCTTCTGCAAAATTATAATTACGACTGCAAAACGGTTCGTTAAATGTCACCGATACCTATGCGGATTTTCTTAAAATTGCGGCCGAGTACTCGTATATGTTGACGTTAATTTATTTGCCGGTAATTTATTTTTAATTCAGCAACAAGAAAGTAATTAAAGATGTTACGATAAAGTAAAATGTCAGGACAAATACCAGACGTTCGCATCGAGTAAAGAAACCTTTATGTATGTATACAATTTTATAACTATCCAGGAATTCTATTTGCATTCATTTACTTTTCTAGAATACATTACTGTTTGCGGAAGGGGATTTGCTTATTTTTCTCTTAATTTTTGCACTAAATGTATCAAATAATCTACACTACAAAGAAAAACAGGTGTTCAATCATTTAGAGTGTTGTTGTGTTATATGTTAGCTAAACAATCCTTTAGATTAAGCGGTTTGGATCTCAGATGATAATAATGGCTTTAATATTACCTCTGGTATTACCGCAACGATAACATAATGAGACTTAATGCAAATGTCCTGCATGTGACTTCGACTGTAGAGTAGCGTTTTGCCTTGGATTTGGATATCGTGTAATTTGCACTTGATCGAAGTCGCTGATCCAGTTAATGTTAATCGCGTTTGACAGTCCACTGAATTAGTGCCATATGATCACTGCCAGCTTAGGCCAATCCCATTTCTGATTAGTAATCTATAAATTCATGAATGTAATCAGAATTTAGACAGGGCGGTCGTAAATTACTATTATGTTTGTCCCGGTGGTAAGGATGATGTAATGTTTTCGTTATAATAATGAGTGTCCACCTGGAACTCGCAAATATTCACCATCGCCTTCAATTTCTCAAGCTATTTATAAATCTGTAGCTGTAAGTATATTTACATTTATGAGTATATTAAGCGTTTCCTTTGTTTTATACTATTGTAGGTAAAAAGGGATATAAGTACTTACTTAATATAAAAAATATATACTTAAGGAACTTTTATGTATCATAAAACTTAAATAGTTTGCTGACTATGTTAGATCCTATTATTATCTCTCCGGCAATGAAAACTTCTTGACACAATCCTTATTTTCTGGAAAAGTGCCTGTGTCAGCGTCTTATTGATTACACTTAGGTCTGTGGTCTACATGTAGGTCTTTGTATACAATTCGTGTTTTTTGTCACCATCCTTTACTTTAGCTTGTCTTATTTTAATGGTGCCTATAAAAGACTGGAAATTTTCCTTATCAGCATTTAGGAGAATTGTGTTTTCGTTTGTTTGCCGTATCTCAAAACAGACTTTGGTTTAATTCTGAATTCAATTAGTTTTTTTTTGGAAACAAACAAAAATAAATTTTAAAAAGTTAGAAGCTCTATTATTTACGCACTGCATCAAAATAATTTGTGCTGTATAGATAATACAGTGTTTTGTACTAGACATGTTATTTTGTCGAATGTACGTACAGTTTATAAAATTCTTTTTAGGCCCCGTTGTTAATTTCTGTAGTTTACTAACTTGAGTTTTTTATCTGATTAAATTTCTAGAAAAATTCATTTCAATTTCTATTCTCTTTTAAAAATGGTATAATAATAGCAATTCGAAAAAGTTATTGCACTAATAAAGAAAGAAGTATTTTCGATATACAACGAATATAAGTAATTAATTTTTAAAACCTTAGTGGAAGACGATTTTTTTTATAGAAAGAAACACTTTTTGCCATAATAAAATGATCTCATAATGAATTAAATGGCTCGTGACACCTTCATTTCAATAAAAAATTGTCGTTTCTAAGAATTTTAAAATATGAAAACAAATTATCATTGGATGGTGCCGGATCACGTGAACATAGTTGATATGGTAGGACATCCTATCCGGCTCTGAAAGCTTCAGGCGAGCCAAAAAACATATTTGAGGTCTGGCATTGTCACCATGGAATACTATACTTTTCTGTTTACCAATTCCAGCCTCTCCTGCTTGATTGATTGAATGATTGATCATCATTCAATTCGACCATGACATTCGAATCATCATTTGGTCGTTTGATATCAACACAAGAAAAACATTCCTCTTTAACCCCACCAAAGAGAAAGCATCACCCTCTTTTGGTGGCTAACAGGTATCGAGAAGCTGTTCCATGACGGATTGGGTTTAACATAATTGTTTACAAGCCATTTGTTATCGCCAGTTATAACTTTGCGACGTCCTGCTCAAAGAAAAATAAATAAATAAACTAAACCTCCTTGTAACTAAAAGATCAGCACCAAGCATATCCCGTAGCCCAATTTCGGAGAGTGGGAGCGGGTCTTCAACAAGCAATATAAAATTTGGGCGCCACGTATTTTAAACGCTTCAGATATGGTGATCAAGACCTCAAAAGTAAAATACGAAATCACAAAGTACGTTACCGGGAAGTGAAAAGTAATATCCGTAGTTATCAATATCTTTGGGATTTTGGGTAACAAAATTATTATTTTTTTTTTCTAACGTATAATAATAATAATAATAATGACAAGGTCTCCGAATTCCGGAGAAAACTATATAAATCTTCAATTCTAAATTTAGGTATTTAGAAAAATTAAACTCCACAATAAAATTTACCACGGTACCAAGCTTGATATGCGGCTTACAAAATGTAAACATACATCGCAATTTGTAAATTTTCGAGTAATGAAAATAGATTAAACAATGTTAACTGTACAAAAAAAGAAATAATAAGAAAAATAATTCTGACGATTAAACTTCAATTGTGGTAATTAAAATTAATTAATATAATAATATAAATGAAAAATTAAGTAAATAATTTTCGTAATTAAGAAAAATAAATGTTCGCTGATAACAAATAATTTTGTTTAGTTCATAAACTCACTCAGAGTACCGCTTGCGCCTCCACCTTAGTGCAGCCTCCCCAGTCCAGAGTGTTTTCCTTCGACCAAATTTGTACGGGGAAACAAAATTCCGTCCCGCTCTACCTCTTTCAGAACCGGTCCACTCGAACTCAAACTGATAAGATGGCGGATGTTGCCTCAAATTTCCAACAGGAAATTAAAACCAGTTTCGAAATTTCAGAAACTGGTCTAGCAAAACGTAGAAAACGTAACGATAGTTGCAATGCGAAAACCACAAAGAAAACGTGGTCCGCGTGGTCGATTTCAATCCTCCAAACAGGAGTAAAAATTTCCTTCTTCCCTTACGCCTTGGGCTTACACGTCCACTAAGGAAATTTCTTAAATGCCAAAGAGGGTGAAAAATATTGAAAATTCCAATAGTTCAGCCAAGAAATGAACAATACCCTCGAGCAAACATCAATCGACTGCCGCAAGCTAACGTTATCTTATCACACCCAAGAACCTGTTTGTCTTCGTACTAATGAGCATGAATAATTTCGCGCAAGAATTCAAAATTATAATCGAAATTCTTAGGACAGAAAATCCTACTTACGAAAATAAACTACCCCGAATTTTAACCCGTAACAACTTGTTTAAAAATTAAATCGTTTGCCTCACATTTAATGCGACGAATCAAATTCTTTTTTTGAGATCGTGTGGAACTCAAAATTCTGAATCCAAACCAATTCCTTTCAGATTATTTAATTAATTACTTAAATCAAACTTGGAAAACACAAAATAATTAACATCCCACACATAATAAGTAACATGGCAATATAAAAGCAAAATATGTTGAAAATATTCTCTTTTGTGAATTTATCTGTTTCTTGACTATAACGGGTATTAAGGAGGAATGACTCTAAAAATAAAAGATATTGCAGTGTTAATTACCTTCTTGAAAAAAAATAATTAAACAATTACATTACGTGGGAAGAATTAAAAACATATACAACAGTGTCACGGTCCAGCAGACGTTCAACAACAGCTTTCGAAACAACTTGACATGGTAGGTGCAAGAGTG
Source organism: Serrognathus titanus (assembly GCA_039766575.1). NCBI lineage: Eukaryota > Metazoa > Arthropoda > Insecta > Coleoptera > Lucanidae > Serrognathus > Serrognathus titanus. Next base: position 46,203,891 of record CM077914.1, on the reverse strand, counting down.
ACGAGACGTTTCAGCAAAACGACATACATCTAAAACAAACAATCAAACAGACTAGAGGACAAATACAAAAGAGAAAAGGGACACTTACGAATGTAAAACGCAGCAATTATAGAAAGCGTAATTGCAGCTCGACGAATAAAATAAGCATTCCTGAGGGGAAGCTCAAAGGTGGTAGAACATTTTGAATGGTTGAGCAAACACTTGGATTTTGTTGAAAGGATGCAGCAGAGGTTTGGCTTGTTCTGGGGGCCACTCAGAGCCACACATTATCCAGTGGACGGAAAAAAAACAGAGCAAGAATAAGAGGAGGCTGGTAAATTTGGAAGACGGCCGACGAGTACGTCTTCGTTGGGATTAGGTTCCGGACTTCTTAATAGATTATGAAGCGTTGTGTAACGAACACTTGTACGGAAGTGCCAAAGCTAAGAAAAAGAAAAAGTGTAGGTAATAAGAGTGTAAGACGTTATTATAGGTTAAGTTTGATAATTAGTAGTGAATTATTTTTAGATAAGTAAGGCTTTAGAGGTTAGATAATTAGAAAATAATGTATTACCTGTTGTTTAGAGTTAAGTTTGTTCCATTTTTAGTTCGATTTTTAGTTTGATTTCCATAAAATGCAATCATATCTAAGGTAAACGCTAATTGTCAAAACGTGACGTTTAGTTACCAACTCAAATCTAGTATCTAACTAGATCAGAATGCAGATGTTCCGGTAACCATGACAACGGAAAAATAAACAGAACAAAAGCGCTATAAAAGGCGATTTACGGGACTCCTTCCTTGACCACTCCAGGTAACACTTCGATAAAACAAGAAGATAAGAAAATTTTATTAAAAAAGTTATTAACATATATTGAGGTATTTTCATTAAGAAAAAGAACATTTACTGGATCTTGAATACCCTGTTACTTTTTCCTTGACCACCAACATGGAGGACGATGCTTCCAAGTAGGACATACGTGACAAAACAAACAAAATTTTTAATTTTAAACACTGGACATTTAGGTGTTGTCGAAGGGCTCTTCTCTCTTGTCAATGAACTGAGGCACATGCGTGATCGGCAGTACAGAGCGTCCCCCTTTTGACAAGTATACATCGGGTAGGGCAAGAGGTCCACCGACCCTTGTGAAAGGCGAGGTGACATGGCCGACTTGTGATACCTGGTGTTCGCTTTGGAAGGACCTGTATCGTCGAAGGGCGTCTCTCTCTTGTGAAAGAATTGAGGCAGATGCATGATCGGCGGTAGAGAGTATTCCCTTTTTTTTACAAAATATACATCTGATAAGGCAAGAGGCCCACCGGACTTTGTGAAAGGCGAGGTGTTTTGGCCGACTTGTCTAACCGGTATACAGTTTGGACAGACAACAACCTTTTTGATAAATCCTTTCCTTCATTTCTTTTTCTAACACGCACTGACGCATATACATTTGACACTGACATCTCCCCCCCTCTCATTTTTCTGTGTTCGTCATTGTATGTGTCCGCCATGGGGCCATAAAACGAAAAGTCGGTAATTCCGAGCGACCCAAAGACAACACTGAGAGAAAGACAAAAAGAAAGTAGACACGTACCCACATACATGAAGACAATAATCTGACAACCCAAAAAGTGGCCACGAACATAACAATTTTGGCACCCCAACGAGGGGCATATAATATACGAACTCTACAATATGTTGGGTTCAATTGACTTATTTCAAGCCCAAGAATCTTGTGGTGAAGCCATTTAGTAACAGCCTATATATGAAAGAACAAAATTACAAATATTATATTATATTCTTTTGGCTCCGTAGAATAATTTAGAAAATTTTCTCTAACAATTTTAAATCTACGTCAGCAAGGAAACCTATGGTTTATTTTTTGTAGAGAGGTTAACCAAAAAAGTCTTAGAAGGTATGGCTTAAATGGGAAGTGTTATTTGAAACAATTTATTTAGTTGACATTAAAAAATCAAAATTCGCTCATATTACATGTTTTTGGAAATTCATAAACAAAATTTATTAAATGAAATCAAAAACAATGTTCCTAATATTCGCTTATTCTTATTTTTCTTATCAATGAATCACGTAAGCATCGGGCAAGTAATGTTTTCTGTTCATCTTAAAAATAAAATAATTTTTTAAATAAAATCGATAATTCTAGATAATATGAAGCCTTATGATCTACAGACTTATTTTTTGATATTTAGCACGTTAAAAGAATCCTACTGGGGAGTAGAATTTTCCTAGATTCACTAAATTATAGTAGCGTTGGAGTATACATTAATAAAAAAAAGGATTTTTTAATAATATAATAACAATTATTTTATTTAATCCCATTTACATTGACAGCTTAAAGAGGTATATCAAAGTACTATAAATATTTTGAATGCACTTATTGTATTAATTAATTAGAATCTATCTTTCTACATAAACTTTGAAAGCACAAATAAAAATCTATTTATCCATTTATTTGTCTGTGTTCAGTCATAAAACGTCCAGCTCCTCAAATGTTGCTAATTGTTAAAATCTAGTCTTCTTAGACCATGACCATGATTTCCAGCACTCTCACCTCTTGTATGAGCAGAAATTTTTGAGATTTTAGAGTTGCTTCAAGATTTCTTATTAAAATTTTAAAATATTGGAAAAATATGTATAAAGTATAAATGAAACATTGCTGTTGCTCTAAGTTAATGATTATTTCATTTGTGTTTTTCCTTGCCTTATAATAAAATAATATCAACAATCCTTGGTGGATGATCTACTGCCTTTGTGGCACCTCACAAGGATCTTAAATGCTACGGCGTAATTTCTTCTGCGCTCATCTACTAAAAGTATAGTCGCCGGCATTAAAAACTAAACGAAAAGCTAATAAACTTGTTCGCAAACAAATCTTATTTATCTACGACTGGTATAGCGTTTCGTTTTTAGTGCCGGCGACTATACATGATGGCATATTCTGCAAAGAAGAATTTCATATGAAATAAAATTAGCAATATCAATGATCAGTAACAATAAATAAATCAAATAGAAATTTGCAACTAACCAAAAAGATAAACGAGAGGCAGACAAATCCAACAAGAATAATTATTAATGACAATAAACGCGTAATACATCACTTTGTAGGAAAAAATTGGCAGCACTCAAAAATAAATCGTTTTTAAAGGAACGTTCTGAACCCTGAATTAAATTCAGCATCATTAAGGGCCAAATTTTAAAACATCACTCATACTCAACTTGACAGTTTGATGTTAATTTTCATAATTGAGGTAAATTCTTGCTTTAATTTTTATTTTAATTCTTTTTAATTTTTTTACTGTCTGTCGTGAATCAATATACCTACACTGATCATAAACTTGGTTATATGAATAAATAAAAGCACTTATAAATTTCAAATAACGTGAAATTTGAGTTCATGTTTCAGAATTTGGCCCTAAGGTTGGGTTACAAAAAAGCATTAAGTCAGGATCAAATTAAAACCTGGGAAAATAACATAATATACGTTCAAAATATCAAAAAAAACTATGTTGCATGCTTCTAAATTCTGGTAAACTTCAAACAAATTTTTATAGTCGGAGAATTTGCCCCGACAATTATTAGTTTGCAGAACTACTGCTAAGATACTGCAAGTTTAAAATTAACAAAGTACGGTACCACTGCAGTAAATTTCTAATTAACTGGGTAACACTCGCGACTGCATTCTAAATGATTCAAAACATCGATTATTTTGTTGTCGATATGTATTTTTGAATCGATTTCTAGTGTTGCGTTTCGGCTTTTGATTATAATCAAAGAAAATAGCAATTCTAAATAAAATGTTATTCCTGATAGGTTATAACATTTAGAAATGTCCTAAAATATTAAAATACTTAAGTAGAAAATAATAAAAAAAGTAATAGTGAGCATAAGAAGATATAAAAAGTTTACATTATATAAGTTGGCTATTATTGAAAACAGACAACTTATTTTTGTATTATCGACAAAATAATCCCGGTATAAATGTAAAAGGCCGTTTTAAAGCTATTTTTGGTACATATGTAAATGATACTGAAATCACGGAGTCATGCTAGACAGCAACAATGCGGACTGATCGACCCGTCATCAATGGAAATAGGCGCCGGCCGGGCTGGCGTCAAGACGCCCTACCTGCAAAACCCTGGCTGGCTTTGCATAGCGTTTCTCTTATTCAAATATGAATTTAATATCCCGCCACGCTCGTCAATGTCGAATGTATTACTCTGGTCAACCGGACAGCGTAAAATATCGCACTGGAGAGATATAAAAAAATTGCGTAGTTAAAGCATTCGTTTTAATCACGCTCTCTGGTTCTAAATGCGTCTGCGGAGTTTGCCACTGAACAGTGTCGTCGTCGATAATATATAGGAGCAATAAATTTCGGCGATACTGAAATATTATCTTATGCAACGATAAATTAGTGATCATTTTCTAATAAATCAGGGTATTTACGCTTTAAAATACAGTAGCGTCATAATTACACTATTTTATCAATTTGTGTTATGAAGCAGAATTTCGAAACGATTACAAGTTACGGAATAAAAGAAAATCTGCTTTTCTTATTTATAGTGTGTAAAGCCTTCTATTTTTCAGAAAATTACTTGTTCTAATTTCCTACGTTTATACTCTAAGCTCAAGGAAACACAGGAGACCCCTTTTAGCAATGGACATTGAATGTTAAAAGTGGTTAGATTAGGGTGAAGTAAGTAAACTATTCCATTAAATTTAAATAAAAGAGAGCAAGCTAAATTCAGTGTTAGAAAGTTTTTCAGAAAGAATTCAAAAAAAGTAAAAGAGTGAGTTAGACTAATTTACTTGGAGAGCTGCAATTAGCAGGATTTTAGAAAGTTTCACATAGAAAGGCCAAAGAATAGGTCTGCTTGAACAGTTCAACCTACTTTTTCTTATATGCAGAAGTTCTAAAGCTTGATAAACGTGTACAGTAAAATTTCTTCAATTAAATTTTGTAATGTTTTACGTGGCTTTCCGAGATAATTTTTAATAGATCATTAGTTCGCATTGGTCATCATTTATGCAAATTTCTCTCTTTTACTTTTCGTTCTGGCAAGAAAATAATTATTTTTCAGCACTTTGCAGCATTACTACATTAAGTAGATGTAGAGTAATAATACAGTAACTGATGTCAAATTGTGGCTAGGCATAGTCAATTAAGATCAAAAGAATAATAAACGAAGAAACAAAATGAGACGACTTAATATTAAACTGAGTAAATCTTATAGCGTTTGGACAATTTATTTAAGTATTTCGCTAGTATGATATGGATTGCCAAAATTACCAGAATGAATATGGATTGAACAGTAATGCTGTAATAACTTAAATAGATTCTATTGATTTTTACAATTTATTAAAGTTTCATCAACTTGTAATTGATACAAAATTTTTTTTCTTTCCAACAAATTATTCAATTGTCGATATTTTTATGATTACATATGGACTACTAAATGCCTTTAACTACATAAAAACACTGCACAATCACAATTTCTAATATGCCTCTCCCACTTTGAAAGAAGCCTTTCAATGGCATCCATTGGTAGAGAATAAATTTTGTTGAGTGCTCTATTGATTAGACCATCTGGAGTTTTGAGAGTGGCGATTCGTTCAACATTAACCTTTCCACAGTGAAGTTCTAATGTGTCCAAATTTCCATTTTATTAGCGGTAAGTTGTCTTCATTTATTACTACCAAATCACCACCATTACTAGCGAACCTGCTGGCTTTCTTCAGTAATTGAGGTGCAGTATTTGTATCCTCTTGTGTATACTCTGTTTTCTTTCTGTCAAACATTTCTAAGCTTGGTATCTTTACTTGAATGTTAGGAAATTTCAAAAATGTCTATCCTACATTTAGTGATAAAAGCAGAGTTCTAATGGAAACCCTAGAATTTTGACACTGACAGGTATTACAGAAAGAAAACAGAATATATAACATTTCAACCCTAATTTTACCAACCTAGGACAATATAATTTATTATAATATATTTTCTTGCCTCTGTGGTCACCGTTCATATTAGTCTCATGCAATAATATTATGCACTTTTTGTTAACATTTCAGGTATTACCAATTTCTCCGCCGATGTACACTACAATTTTGCCAAATTCTGTTTTATATCATCTCCACTAAAAAAAAAAAGTTTAAGGTTTATTTAAATAAAAGCACAAAAAAAATAGTATGGAACACCTGCCTCACACCACGATTGGCGTTTCAAAGATTCTAATTAGTTTCAAACATTCTTCATAATATTAAATATAGCGCACACCATTGCAATAAAGACATTGGTATTTTGTTGAATAAATGAGTTTTCTCAGTAAATTGCTTTCTTTTTTCGAGTGATTTATTTCTTGGGAATTTAAACCAATGGTTTCTAAAATATCCGCACGATTTTTCAAATATTGTTTTATACCTAACTCATCTAATGTTGGTAAATCAGTATTGAACCTAAGTGATTTGCATTCGTTCAATGTCACGTTATCTAATTTTGTAGTTATTAAATAAATTATTAGAGAATTCCAGGTTTTTGTACTTTGATTCAGTGCATTTAATGCTCTTAAGCGTTTTGATATATTATCAATAAGTTTTCTCAAATTCCCTAACGATTCCTTGCTAATTAAAAATTAATCTCCGCCCACAATAATTTTTATAACCGTAAATACGTATTTCGGCAGGTAAGCTGCCATCTTCAGTACAGATACCACCAAGTTAAAAAAAGCACTTCATAAAATCTAACAACCAATGGTTTCGTATGTTGCCTTTAACTGTACATAAAAAAGTACACAATCACAATTATCAACAAGGTGATGATTGATGATTAATCTTAGTCAAATTTCTATGAATTTTTCCAAGAAAGAAAAGGTCATAAAAGGTCATAAAGTATGAGGATGAGCTTAAAGCTCACAGAGTGACAGGTAGATGGCGCCGTATCAATAGATCAATCGGCTTCTCCATTATCTTCTTCTTCATTAAGTTGAAAGTTTAAGGAAAAGAGGCTTCGGATTATGGTTGGCCCAAATATGTCGAAATAGTAGGAGAATACCTATATGTTGAAAAATAAGTATAATTCCAAAGTGCTAAGTTTTTTTTTATTTTCATTCCACAGATGTATTCCAAAAAAAAAATCTTGTGGTTTACTAGATATCAAAAGTCAACAAGTATTTTCTAAAATGTTTAAGAATTTTTTTAATCTTCACCAATATTGTAAAATTTATAAACTTTTATGGTGGTATTTTGCATATCCAATTGAAAAATAAAAACCATGAACCACATAATTTTCAATTATTTAAAAGATCTATTAAAAAGATTCTTGTGTGTAAAGGCTATTACAGCACATCCAAATTCTTAAATGATGAAAGATTCTAATTAGAAATAGATAATAAAGTCGTGTAGGTATATAGTTCTTAAGATGTTCTATTTGACATGTACCCCATTTTGTTGTTAGAAAGGTCCAAATTACAAAAATCTGGTAAATGTCATGCTAGAGAATTTTGAAACCAACAGGGAGGACTGTTCTAACAAAATATAAAAGAGATGGAGAAAAGTAAAAGAGACCGAGAAAAGGTGGCAAGGAAAATGGAACTAGAATATGATATTAAAATTATTATATTATTCTATGTATTTATTAAAAGTAAATGATTATTTATAAATAAGTTTATCTTATGTAATTTTCAAAAATGGTTATCTACAAACTACAAAAGTTCTCGCCTTAATTTGCAATAAATTCACTTATCGGTCAACTTGCGGCAGGCCATCGTCGTCAACATTATCAATTATTAAAAGTCAAATACTGATATCCAATTACGGAATCACTGTAGCAAAATATCTCAACTCTCTTCGCCTCCGTTATTTGTCTGCCTCTTTCAATCAATTTAAATGCTTTCTTTGTTAAGGTCCAGCAATGATATTTAATTTAAATTTTATATGTCTGGTTTCAGTATACATAAGAATGTATTACTTTGGGTTAAACTATCGTATATTATATAACTCTTTCTTTTTAATATCAATTAATTTGTTCAGTTAGTTGGTTTAGTTTTATGTTAGTTACTTACAATTAGTTTAATTTAGGGATAAGTGGAAGATCGGTTGACAACACGACTTGTGTCAAGCGAAATTAATCCTTTTGACTTCATAATCTTCAAAATGTTTCTTAATGTTACGAATATGTCAACATGTGAAAACTTGACGGATGATTGATAAATCTAGTCGTTTTTGAAAAAGCTTTATTTTAACATTTACTGAACAAATCCGTGCTGATAGTTTGATATAAATTGAATTTAGTTACTAAATCTTTTTTTAAGTATTTTGAAACTGAGCAAATGAAAAATTATCAAACTACACAGACAGGTTCATCTTCAAGAGTACTTTAAAAAACCTAAATCGAATTTTGGTGTAAATAATTAAGCAAGCCAATATTTGAATACCTTTAAATTAACATGGGATTTCCTATGTTACGTTCACTCTGTATGTAGTATATGTATTCAGGTGTGGTAAGATAATTAAGGATTTTGTAAAAAGAACATTTTCTAAAAACTACAAAAAATATAATCAGACCCAAGCATAAGTATAGAAGCCGAGGAAGTTAAAGAAACGGTTAAACTAACAAAGAAAAAGCAGCTGGTCATCACCAGCATGGAAATAAGGTACTCATAGGCGTATTAGCGGAGACCATGGGGGGCCAAGTCCCCCTAAAAGAATTTACAAATTCTGATAAAAACGATGTTACCTATTTTACTGATTAAGATATTTTTACCATAATTTAAAACTAAAAAATGTACTTCATATGTTTCGTTTATGCAACTTAGCAGTGGCAACACTATGTTAAGTGTATCAAAGGAAATTATTCTATGCGCCTATGAGTTTGTGCATGACAGTCTTATGGATGATTTTCTCGCGTTAATCTACGTTTATAATCCTTGTCTGTTATATTTTTTATATTACAACAAATTTGGAAAATGTATTTACCTTAAGTCACTAAACGCTGTCGCAGCGTAAAATCTTTTTATTTTTCGCTCATCTCAAGGTCTATATAAAATATGGTGTGTTTCGGTAAGATTAATTCTTAAAATGATTATAGTTTTCGATAATGGTGGTTTAGCAAAACGTGTTGCATTTTATACCTGACCTTTAGATGAGCAAAAAATAAAAAGATTTTACACTTTTTACACGTTTTCCAAATTTATATCTTGATTGGTCACTGAATAATAGTATACTTTACTTTTGTGCATTACTTTGCTTGTCTGTTATCGTTTCAATTTGTGTTTGATTTTTGCGCCTATTTAGGTTTAAGTATAATTATTGTTAATCATAAATATAGTGAGAATTGCCATTTAAAAAAAACTCATTTGTACTTTTGTAAAGAACTAACTAACTATTATGCGAAAAATTTCTCACTGTACCACCAAAGCTTATGGAAGTTATTTCTTGTGCAATTATTTGTTGTTTACCAAATTTAAGCCCCCCCCCTGCTCCCAAACAAGTAAAGCTAGCTACGCCTATGTAGGGATTACATTAAAGCAATGGGAGTTGAGGATTATAATATCTTCACGATAGGAAATAAAGCCAACCCTGATAATTACAGAGGGATCAAATTACTGTCTACTACGAGTGCATCCAAAATTTAGAATCCTGCAGCAGAGACTAAGATAGTAAGTAGACCCAGGCGCAGAGTGGATTCAGAAAAGGCAGAAGTATCCATGACCATTTATTTAGAGTGTAAAACAAATTATAGAAAAAGCTAGAAAAGCATTTCTTGAAAGAAGGCGTTCGGACAAGGTGCCTAGAAAACTGATCAATGAATTTTTGGTAAAACTTAAACTAAATCCAAAACTACTAAGGACAATAATGAATTTACATAACTATACGGGAAAGTATGTTCGAGTCTAAAAGATGCCGTTACAAGAAATAACAGTCAAAGATGCCCCGAGACAAGGGGGAGTCCTGAGGCCTGTTCTGTTCAATGGATGATGTAACAAAGGAAACAACGTTAGACAGGATTTTTTTTATCTATATGGATTCAAGAATACACATTTGCTGACGATTTTGTAATACTTGCTCAGAGTTAGGAAGAATTAAAAATAAATCTAGATCTATAATAAGTGAAACTTAAAAATTAATTAAAGCAAGACAAAGGTAATAGAAAATATGAATGTCAGAAAATAAAAAAATGTGGGTTTTTAGGACTGTTCGCCCCATCTATGCTATTTGGATGTGAAAGCAGGACACTGACCTGACAGCCACAAAAGCAAAGTCCAGAGCTTGGAGATGAAATACCTAACGGAGATCCTAGTATTATCAAGTTTGACAAAATCAGAAACAGTGCACTAAGAACCAGTAACAAGGAAAATAGAAATATGCCACTGCGATGGTATAGGTACATCTTGAGGATGGACAAGAACAGATCGGTAAAGAAAGTTTGGGAGGTAAAGACCCATGAAAGCATGGGACGCTAGTATCCAGCAAATACTGCAAAAGAGGGATGACAACTTCTGGCGAAGAAGAAGAAGTTGTCTACGATCAATGTAGAAGTAAATGTAGAATAACTACATTTTACATCGAATATTACAAGGTTTAAACTAACTAATTATCAAATTACCTAATCGTATTAAAATGTTAAAATCTATTAAATGTTTCAACGGCGGAACGAACAAGTTGTATTCATGGTGCATTTATCTTTGAATTTTCTTTGTGGTGCAACTTAATATGTTGTATATCGACTTTAAGAAGGTGAAGATATATGTAGTTCTTAGAAAATTTAATAACAATGAGTCAGGGATTTTGATGAAACTTCACCCCAAGAAAACAAAATCCGCCGAAAGTAATAAAATTCCAATCAGTAAATAATAAGTAGAGGTAAGAACGTCGAAGTACAAGCCGGGTGGTATGAGGAGGGTGAATCAATTGCAGACATATACGGGGTATAGCACTCACGCAAGCACATAAAGCACACGTCCCGCGTCACATGGGAGGAATTAGAGGTCGCAGGGGCCGTAAGAAAGACCGAATTTACGAGCGGGTTCGCCGCCGTGTCTGTTTGAACGCTATGCTAACCGCGCTCCTTCTACCTTATCCTCCTACTTTGTTTATTACACGGCTCCGTCTACCTCTACGCTCGCTTCCTTTGTAAATAGATTACTTTACATCCGAGTATAATTTACCTATTTAAACCCTCAGCCCTCTCTGTTTACACCGATAAATTTGAAATAGTGATAACTTATTGAGCTTTAATTCCGTTCAATTTGCGCTATCAACTACTTATGCTTTTCTAATTAATCAAACTTGTGGGTTTGATGTTCGCTTAGGCTTTGTCTACTGAAATCATATTTTAATTAAGCGAGTATCATTTGCAGAAATTAATTACCGGAATTAATTTCCATTAGATATCTTATTTAAACAGCAAATCCTCTAACACATCAATAATTACCATATATTCAACAGTTTCAATTATTTCTCCTAATTATTTTCTAACAAGTAATTGATTGATCCTTGAATGTCCGAACTAGAAGATAAAATTTGTTTAGACACCAAATTCATCATCTTCCTGGGTGCCGAATCCAAATTATCAGCTAGAATGCTAGGCTAAGTCCATAACAAAAAGTTATTGCTCTTTCACAAAATACGTAAATAACCTTATGTATAGAAAGTAATTAATTGTGCTACCCGTCAGCTCAAAATTTAGCTGAAATAATTTGAGTTCGAGATAAGTTTCCACCTACAAAACTGGCGCAACAACAGATATATTTCGGCTTAATAGAATTTGCAACAACAGTAACTGTAAGTCTGCCGAAGTTGGCGAGCAGTTTTGCAAACATGGCACGAAATGCCTGAGCATGCGAAATACTCCAAATTGCAACGTAATACCTGAACTTCAAACCGGCGGCGGGAACTTAAAACTGCACTTTGTAATTATCGTGTTTCGTTATGATATGATTACTGCACAAGGTAAGCTCACTCATGGCTCTATTTTCGAGAAAATTCTGCATTTTCGATATGGAACTTACATTGTTAGGTACAGTCTTCGATAATTTAGACAATTAAACTGGAAGCAAGACTATAGTTAGCGTGAAACTAGAAGATTTACACAAGGATCAGTACATCAGAAGAAAAGAAAGAGGTTCTTCCACTAACACCTTTTCTTATTTTACGAAGTAGTTACTTTTCAGTTATTTATTTTTCTCCAGCACTCATTTTAGACGGTGTTATTATCTTTATCTCCTTTTGGCACTTTTTGTTTCCTTGCTAAGAACTTTATCTCTGTTATTTTTTTCTCTAATGATTGGGTATGGGTGTTACAGCTTTCTTAAATATTTATATTAAGCTTCCCTTTGAAATTTCTTTCTTGTCGGGGAATGCCTCTAAAATACGGTCTTCCTTCAGCTGTCTTTTTGTTTTCCTATCTCTTCTCTTACATTTTCTCATGTTCTTTCAATTTGAATTTGTTTCAGTGTTCCAGCACGTTTTTAAATTAAAAAGTATAATTTAAGGCAAATTAAAACTTTCACGAATGTATGAAGCATGGAGAAGGAAATGTTTTTAATAATTAAATACACCTGATAAAATATAATATACATATATAAGTTGTCACTTTTAAAACCGTTGAAATTTATGTATGAAATTTTTGTTCCTCATTGAATACACAGACGTGAAGTGTTTGTTGCAGGATCAGACTTGTATTTGTATAGCCGGAATTTATCATCCAACCGGAACGTATCGAATACCCAATCCTTGAGAGCATTTTCTCCGACACGTGGTGGATCTAGCGCAGGTAATCTGTAAACAGCAATATCTCAAGTATTCCAGGCACCTGTTGCTAATAACTAATAACGCTCTCCGAGCTGTATTTGTATGGATGAAAACCCACAATGCTGTTAATGGCCCAATATATTGCACTATATTTTTTATCCGGATTCTCACCGTAAACTAAAATCCTAATTAGTAACTACTTTCATAAATTTAAACAATTAATAATTAACACATAAAATATAGCTACAAAAGAATTAGAAATTTTTACGTTAATTACTCACTGGAGATGCATACAAATTTATAATACTTTTAATACAAACTTATTTGTTAAAAATGCACCCAAACTAATTTGAGGATCGAGAAAGAGTTTTAAGTTTTAGCAAAACTTGTTAAAAATACTAACAACTTAGGCAACAAGAGTCAATGCTCAATTCAATGTGATATGGATTAAAGTTTAAATTTTTTGTAACAAATACAAAATACAATGAAGGGTTAGGCTATGGTGTCATCATGTATCAGATATCGTTGAAAAATTGTAGTTTAAGAAATAGGAAGGAAATGTAGTTATTTGCCTTACCTTTTGGTGAATAGGCCACCTACATATCAGAGGCAGATGACCTTTTAAAATAAGCCACCCTTTACCGTAGAGTTAAAACGGTATACTAGTTAATGATTAATACGATTAGTAAAGTGAAATCTCTTAATTATAGTGCTTGGTGAAGTATTGTAACTTATTTATTGAGTTCATGGCCTGATTTCTTATAAACCCAACGTTATCCGTTAGTTTTGGATCTGGGTTACGTGATGGGCCAGTTTAATAATTTCTCATTTTCAACCTCATTCCTTGCCTCAGCTGCTTGAAGACGAGAAGATTTGTTTTAATCTTGCAATCTTGTAAGATATATTAAATCCATCAATTTCCATAAGTTCTCTACATCTCTCCCAACTTTAGTATCTGTAAGTAGCTTGCTGTGACACTTTCTTTCTCCAGTGAGTCTTTTCTCAATAGTAAAATTAGAGATTTTCAAAGAATTCAAATCTGTTTCTTTCGGCTCTCCTTATCTAACTAACATTAATAGCAACTGCTGTGTAATTTTTATTTTCTTCGATAGGTTTATCTTTTTATAATTCGCGGTTTTTCGATACTTTTAATTTTTTGTCTTTTTGAATTGTGATGATTGGATCCCAAAAAACTTGTAATATCTTCTCCTCTATGTTCTTCGTCGATGAGGTTTAAATTTACTTGCTTTCAATGAAAATAATATTACAATTAATTATAATTTTTATAATTTCGCTGTAAATATTTAAGTTTTTTAAGTTACTGAGAACTTGTGAAAGCTTGACTCTAACGAAAGGCAGAGATTTAAGAGGACGAACACAAAGATAAAATTTCTGAAATGATTTTGAGGGAAAGTAAGGAAGGATAAAGGTATGCAAAGAGGGAGACTGTGCAGATTAATAAAGAAAATGTATGGAGAAGAAAGTAAATGGAAAAAGGGAAAACCCGGACGCATGTGGAGAAAGGCGGGGAAGAAATTAAAGAATAAGATTTGTCTAAGATTAACGATAAGTAATTAATTAATTATGAGTGTATTATATTTTAGTTTTAATGTACGCTTCAGAACCTGAGTATTTTAAATAATTAGTTGAAAATACCTAATAAAGAAAATCAGTACCGGATTACTTATATTAGTGCATGTTCGTTGATTTGTAAAATTACCATTTATTCCGCCACTGCAGGGAAGTTTTATGTTATTGTCGAAGTTATAAGTGTAAAACAAGTAGACGGAAGTCCTCGAGTGAAGTGCACTAGGACAAAACTAGACAAATGTAGTACCGTAACTCTCGGCTGAGAAGTGTAGCGCTGCGAGCGCCAAGTGGATTTCAGTGGAGCCAAACGACTCGCACAAATTCTCGAACTTTCAGGAAACCGAGCAATTCAGAGATAATTTGCCAATTCTAAAATAATTCCCGGAGGTCGATATAATTCTGTTTGGCGGCTGTGGCGAACGTCCACCAGACGAAGTAATTACTATCTTTATCAAAATCATTCTATTAATACGTTCAAGTACATTTGTATTTTTTATATGTAAAAGGTTAATATGTACAGATTATTTATATTTATTTGAAGTATTATAAGGAAATAACTTCGTTTTAGTAGAAACAAGTCACAAACTTAAAGATTTCTTTTGTAAATTTTTTTAAAAGTATTTAAATTGCCCAAAATTGATTTTGTTATATCCTGGTGAATAGACCATCAGCAAAACAGACATGAATGGTCTATAATTAATTGCTGCTACATCTGTATGTACTCGTAGTTTGCCATTTGGAAAAATTCTAGATTAATGGAACTAGAAAATAAAAGCAGGAATGACTGCGAAGTTCAAACTATTTTATTCTAAAAAATTAAAACTAATGGACTAATATAGTGAATAGATTGTTGAAATATTTGAATTTTTAATGTAGTGTAGAGAGTAGTAAAATACGTATCTGATTTGTTGGTTACTTTAATGTACTCGGCTTTTAATTTCAACAAACCTGCGTTATATTTCAATATCTTCTAACAACCCTTTATTTATGTTGATCATTTTTAAAAAGCAGTTGTTCGTTTTCTGTTCCCGTTACACTTGAAACGTATATACCTAAATAGTCTTTTACGTTTTGTTTCAACAAGAATTCTATATTATCAACCTCCTGAATTAAAAGGAAAAGCTGTTCTAAAACTTTGACCTTCAGACAAAATTGCTGCATGCGGAACAATACAAATTGAGAATGAGAAGCACGTGATATTCAATTACAAGCAAGAATAAACTTCCGGTTACCGTCATTATCAACCAGAAAACAAGATCTAATTTCACAAGTAAGATACCGTTTGGTCCTTATCATCGTACAATTTCATTTCGTTATGCATGTTTCGCAAATTTCTCCCGTCATCGTGCGCTTGCGAAACAAATTTCTTATCGTCGACACTCGTACTTACCTGCTTCTGGAAAGTACGCGTTCAAGTGAATCATAAGGCGATACATAAAACATTACCTTCGTCCATAATTGCAACGATGCATGTATTTACGCGTGCAACCGGACGTGGGGGATCGCCTTTGTATTGACAAGTGATGTGATAACGACCCCCGGCATAAGGAAATATGCGTGCAAAAACAGACCCCTTTGCGTGATTAGCCTATGTTTCTGCAAATTGTCATGCACGTTGTGGCCGAGCTGGGGTGCATTCGAGAGGGGGTGAATTTGTAATTTTGACAATTGAGGGTTTAGGACTGCTGCAGTTGTGTTGCATTTAAATCGGTTTTTTCGCCATGTGTGCAAATTTAATTAGTCACGATATTATATTCACTTTTTTTGGATATCCATGACAACGCACCGTGAATAAATACAATATCAAAATTCTTTTTTCCAAGAAATTAAGAGCCTTAATTGAGTTCTATTTTACAATTCGCCGGAAGTGTTTAAACAATTGAATATCTTGATAATCCATTAAAAATAAAATGGTTCAGACATGTGTTTCAAATATCATTATATTTACAAATTTCACTGACGGAAGTAACATCTCAAAGTGTTAAATGAGTTCGGCGAATGAATAAAATTGTTATCAACTATTACATCTTGCGATAACACAATGAATTTCAAATTCAAAACAGGAAGTAACATGCATTTCCATATGATGGAAACAGATATTAAATCAAAATTATGTTTAAAGTAAAATTTGTCTTTGAACATTATAGAAAATTGTTAATGACAAAAAAAAAATAACAAAATCAGTTAAATGTACGTTAATGTTAGACTTATTTATTCTTGCAATTATAGCAAACTGAAACGAATTATATACGTTTATTTTGAATAATGTGAAGCAGATAATTGAAGATTGATATGTTTAGAGAAATGACCCTCTTAACCAAATTCAAACTAACACTCCCTCCATGAATTAGTATAATTACTTGATGTTTACGAGAAACAAATCACTCTGAAGTGGAACTAAAAAAAGATTCAAATCAAATTCAAAAATTTATAATTGAATTATATTTTCCGGGCAAATTTTATAGCGCCCGGAACGCGAAATTCACGGTGCATTAATAGTTTTTTTTTTAATGCACGGCAATTTCTATGAAAACTCTCCAGAAAGTTGGTTTGGAAGATTTTCCTGAATCTATTTTACTCTAGTAATCGAGGGAGTGATCATCAACCACTTTCAATGGATCACTGAAAAGAAAAATTACTGTTTAATATAAACTATAATCGTGGTTAATTGAAGTGTATGTAAACTTGATCTGTAAATCGTCATTAAATATTAAATATCTTACCTAATTATTTAATTAATTGTGTAAATTATAATTTCCCGGTATACTACGCTATAGTACTGGTACAGGGAAAGCTTGCTGTAATCAAAGACAATCAACTTTTATATTTTTTAAAAAACGTAACGAGTTGCCTCATGAAGGAGCATTTTTCTCAAACACACATCAAAAAGACTGCACGCACAGGTAAGTACCTGAGCCTACCTTCTAGTTGCTTTGATTTGGAGTTAAATAAAATATTTCATTGAATTCTTTCAAGCGGCAGGAAAAATGTCGTGTTAATACATGAGGGTAATGTATAAAACTTAAAAAATAGTGTGATTTGTACGAAAAATATTTTCAAACGTTTGAAAACAAAAAAAAAATTATAAAAAATAGAAAAAGCAAAAATTTTTGGAAAAGTTGGTAACGTTAAAATTTACAGGGTCCTTTTTACAAAGGCGGCTTTCACTCTTCATTATTTCATTTTATTAACCAATACAAAATATTAGAAAATCATTAAGTTGATTTCACTCTTGCTAGCAGTATTTTAGCGTTTTATATACAGCATGTTTCGAAACCTTTGTTTTTAATTGAAATCTCACTACTTACTTAAACTTTTATTATACAAATAGGGAAAAGTAAATAATAACTTCGGTAAAAATTGGTTTCCATTTTTATGAAAATTGTTTAAGCGACACTGGTCGGCAATTGAAATGGATTTAAATGTCTCAACTTGAGTCACAGGTTGTATGGAATTAATTTTCATTATGTAACCGAGGTTCACGTCTTTTATTACAAAATTCAAGTCCGGTCAAGAAGCTTTTAAATTATCATCATTATGTAACCATAAATAAATACGTCGAGATATGCATGTTGGACTTGGTCAATTTCGTCTGTCATAAGGAAGAAAGCATGTTTTGAGTCGACGTTATATCAATGGATCATATAGCTGTAAATGGCACTGGATACTTGGCCAGTCGACCAATTGAGGTTTACAGCGGGTTAACGCCAACAGTGAATAATATTAAACTGGACTAAACGGACCTTTTATTTAGAGACTTTACTTATTACGTAATAACTTCTACTACTATTTAGTAGTGTAATTTACGCTTACGTTTGTTTTATTCTAAGTAAACTTTGAAAGCAAACTCTTTGAATTCGTAGCACCATTATGCATTTCAGTTTTTATTTGTATTTATTAAACAATTATTAATGCCTTGATTGTATAATAAAATTATTAGTTTGTACGTCATGTGGTTTGATTACAAATAAGGCAGTAGTCGTTTGGTGCCGAGTCTTACGCGTTTCAAAATTTTTGTTCCGAAGAACATTGTTTAAAAATAACAAAACCAGAACTGTACACCCATTTCTTTAATAAGTTATCAAACAAATAGTTTAATAAGCGCGAAATAAATATCTTTATTATGTTAATAAAAGCCGACGAGAAATGCAATTCGCTGTATCAGTTGTGGATGTAACATGCACGGTTATTTGAAAATTGTACCGATGGCGTCATTCATATTCGTTTACAATGAGACCTGGACCGAGTTCTTCTGTACGTAAAAAAAAGCTTCACTGCGTTTTATTAGATACGATTACGAAAACAACTCATAAACTGAGCTCAAATTTCACAACAAAGTGACTCCGCCGGAATCCACTGTGTGTGAGGTAGGTCAATTTCTCATTTTTTTTATAAAACGTTGAAATTTGGAAAATCAATTTGTAATATAATGAGGAACTTACAATTTTAATTAAAGGCAGAGGTTTAGAAACGGCCTGTATACCGGATGAAAGAATTGATTTTTTAAATGAAATATCAAATAACTGGTAACAAATGTATTATATAATTGGTTTACTAGGTTTTCCGTTATTCGTCAAAACATAGAAATTTTAAGAAATTAAAAAATTTGTTACAAATCGGTTTTGATTGCAATGGAGGTCTCGAGCTAGTGTTCTGCTGATGAGGCTCTAAGTTTTGATTGTAGCAACCTCTGGATAGCTGCTTCGATCCGCAACTGCCCGGAAGGTTGCTCGAGGTATCAATTGCAATTAAAACCGATTTGCAATAAATTTTCAAATTACTAAGTAAGTTACGTGTACAGGTTTTTTGTTTATATTTTGAACAATACCTTTGTTATTAGCCATCCAAAGAAATGATAAATAGAAAAGTTTTAGTGATTTATCTGAACCGCCAGAATTTGCTAAAAAAAAATAAACAAACGACGATTGGACTAATAGCAAATGAGTATGTTATTTTAATGGTATATTTTCTTGAATTAAGAAAGATTCTCTCTTCCGAAGTCCAAAAGTATGTAGTGTTCTATATTTGGTTTCATACTTTTTGCAATAAGCAGGATTTTTAGCAATCTGTGACCGAAGTTTACGTTGTTGCTGGTGGTAAAACTGTAACCCTAGATACGATACAATCTGTATTGAAGCAAGACGCAATTTCTATAGTGCGCATTAATTAATTAACTTTAATAAGTAAGGCCACTCAAGATGTGAGATAAGTAAATATTTGCATTTAGAAATTCACGTCTTTCTTTATAATTACACGGAAATTGTTTCAAAATAATTATGTTTAACTTATGTGTACAAATACGTTTTAAAACGCATTTCATTGGTACGACCGCATTTCATTGGTACGACCATTACTGTTGTGATTATATGAATAAGTTTTATGATAATGCAGTAAGTTGTCATAATTAAGACAATGCCGCTTCAAACTTTATTCACGGACCATAATTTAGTAGAGTAGAAAAAAGAGATGTAATTAAAATATATCAACTTCTTTGAAACTTATTGAAGGAGAGAAATTATCATGTTCTCTTATAAAACTAAGAAGTATTTACCAATAAATAAAAATAAATAAAATAGAAGTTAAAACATAAACAATTCTGAACATAAAAGTGAGTTTGGTGCAGTTTTTGTTCGTAATTGGTTTTATATGAAAAAGAAACAGATTATTATTGAGTAAATAGTAAATTTAATTACCACTAACGTTTCGCAAAAAGCTTGTTTCCTTTTTCAAAGGGAATAACCTTATAACATTAGCCCACTAATTTTTCAAATTTTTGCGAAGAGAATGTTAACAAGTATACAATGCGACCAGGCCGGTCTTCTTAACAGAACTTCATTATTTACTGCCAGAATTAGAGAAATCCTAGTTAAACCTATTTAGAATGTGTAGTGTAATAGTTGTAATTATAATTTAAATAATTAATAGCAATTCTAAAAATAACCATTATAATAGCATAACAAAGAACAATAATAAACTAAATGTAAACTAATTATTTATAATATAAACAATTATGTTTCCGATTACTGTATTTCATTTAACGAGTTTAGAAAAAAAATTTCATTTAAATTTGCAAAGTCTGTTCGTTAATAATTACATTACTAGATATTGCTTTATTACACATTCTTATTTTACACTTGGCCGCATTGATAATTATATACTTGTTATTTTATTATTGTATTTTATTATTGCTGATATAATTTTTTTTAACATTCTTTTCACAAAAACTTAAAAAATTAGTAGACTAATGTTATAATGTTATTCACTTTGAAAAAGTTGCGAAACGTCAGTGGTAATGAATATACTATTTACTCGATAATAATCTATTTCTTTTTCATATAATAAAGGTGAGTGGTGAGTCACATTATTAATTTATAATTAATTATATCTTTGAAACAAAGAACAAGAAGATAATAGATTATGATAATAGAAGTTACTACTATCAATTATCAATCAAAATCTTATGTTACAAACTAGGGATTGAAAACTTTAAATTTATTTCTGCAGAATTAATGCAAATCATAAATCTTCTTAAAAGTTTCCTGGTAATAATAATAATATACCATTGTGGGAAACTGTAGAAATTTTAAAAATACTTCGTACCCAGGTTTCTACTTTTAAGAATAGGGATGAGAATGTTTTTCAGCTTTATTTAATTCATAAACGCAATCTTTTTCTTGAAGGCTTTAATGGATAAACAATGTCATATAATGATCCTTCATTTTGGTATCGTGTTTCGTTAAGAAATATTGAAGCTGCTCAAAATCTGAGGCACCTGTCCCACATGAAAGTAAATTTATTTTTATTTCTTTATTTATGTTCTTACCTTGTTGGACGAAGAATAGATTATAATTTAAAGAAATTGAAGAAAAAAAGTGTACTACTATATTTTAATGACGAAAATCAAAAGAGTAATCTTTTACATACATTAAAGAAATTAACAGAGAACTTACAGGCGAAGGCTAATCCCAAATGACAGTATCACTAAAAACTTAATCCTATTTTCATTCAGTCCTACTGTTTATCGAACAATTTTCTTGAGCACCTGCGACGCTTAGGTATAATTTTACGTCATACTACTATTTATAAAATTTAATAAATATACGCTGCACTCTACACGTAAAAACATTCAATTAAGATGCCAGATAAGTAATTGTTTTGATATTTCATTTATTAGAAACCGTCGTGTGTTGTAAATCTATGCACTTGTCGATATCTAATCGAGAATTTATTACTCTTGAGAAACGTCTTGCAATGACGATACTTGCTTCTTTATTAAGTAATAGGAATTCAACTTATAGAAAAAAGTGAAAAATTAATTTCGATTTTTTATTGTCAGAATTCAACTTAATTTGTTGAAAAATGAATATATTTCGAATGTCTGGAAACGACAACTACAATTACCATTATGTTTTTCTTGTTTTCTTGGAGTAGATAATGCTTCGTTCTCACGTGAAATGCAACATGCAGTAATTTCATTTTTGTGTAATTCGACGCGATAGCAATCACATTAAATTACAATGGAAGGGCCAGAAAAACAAAATTATCTCTTTCATTCGGCGACTGCTTTAAAACCTGAGCGCAGACGAAAATTAATGTATTCCGTTACAAGCAAACGAGAAAATAACTGGGCAGAGCATTGCGTGATAAAAATCACCGAAACGCATTAAATTTGCAAAAAGCGCCCCCGTGCAGCGTTACCCTTTTGCGTTCGCATGGGGTCACAATGATTCATGAATTCCTTGCGTTTTCATGAATCATCGAGATTTTAATGTTTGATGACAAATTAATTTTTCGACTAAATGCAACTTTTATTGCAAAGGGTTTAGACGTGAAGTTTAAAATTTATTACTATGAAGTTCATACACGTCAATAAATTTCACTTTTTTGTTTCAAAACTAGATTACTTTTGTTAAATTTTACAAGGTTATTTTACAAAATAACAATGTTCTATATGATATGCTACGTTGCCCACCCTCTATCTCACACCCACAAGCTGTGGTATAGGGCGGAGATTATGGATGAAAGGTAGATTTGAGTTCCTTTCCAGATAATTTTTGCTTTTTGCTTGTGCTTAAAAGTAGTGGACGTATTTCTTTCCCTGTTTGTTTCTATTTCTCTTTTTCTCTAATTTTTCTGCTTGATCTTTCTGGATTCATTCTTAGTGTTGTGTTAATATTATTTTGGTTCTCTTTTTAAATTTTTTTCATTGATATATAAGTTTCATTTCGCTTTGTCTTATTAGCGGTTTCGTTTCATTTTAAGTTTTCTCGTGATTTTCCGAATTATCGAATAGCGCTGATGATGACTGTTAACTGTTTCTATTCATGTTAATCTCATTAAATCTTTTTCCTGCTAGTTGTTGATAATCTTTTAAATTTGTTTAATCTTTTGTGTATGCTTCGGATTATATTTATTCCACAAAATGTACTTTCAATTCTATCACCAAACATTGCAAATACTCAGTTATTTTTAGTGTTCTGTATTATTCTTTCCCTAATTATTTTCTACCTTCTTCTCTGTATATGATATATTTCTTATTTTTATTCTAATTCTTTTTCTTCTTTGTTTTTCTCTCAACATAAAAATTGTTGATTTTATTGTATTAATTAAATCGAATTTTGAATACAGTGAAGAAATATTTTAAAAATTAGCAAATAAATGGAATATACAATTTTTTTTCTCTTTCCAACCCTAAGCAATTTCGTCCCAAATGTCTTACCGCATTTACGTTATCAGGAAAACTTCCTCCGTAATTGAATTGCATCGCTTAAAAAGCAACTTGTTATGCCCAGATAATAGTAATTATTCAAAAGGACGGTTCGCCATTAAGTTCCGGTCGTGAGAGCAGACGCAGCGTCATTTCTCGACATATTTGTGGCTTTACGGCGGGTTTGATGGTAGAAAGCGGCCGGTGACGCGCCATGACATGCTCATTTGCATCGAAATGTCCCCCAATTCATGCAGTCTGCTCTCGTATCCTGCAGCTTGCCTCAAACTTACGTTATATCCACAATGCTTACTCTTGTTTCTTGTAGTCTCCCAATTATCATAAGCAACATCTACCCTTTAGAACATAAAGCGATGACGTCGTTATGTTCTATTTCGTTTTATGTTTTCTATTTGAAATTGCTGAAGTAAAATTATAAAACTTCATTTTTCATGTAGTTAATATTCACATTTACCCATTTTTAAACTAGTATTTATGAAGTCTAAGTACGTCCTAAGATCTCCCATTTTTATTGTTCACTTCGATGATTCAAAATGAAAATATTAAATTTTTTCGTGTAGTCGACAGAAAAGTGACACATTGTTTAATCAAAAATCGTGAATCATTCATTTTATTTATTAGCGTAAATTGTAAATGAACAATTTGTTAAATTATTAAATATTACACCAGAAGATCAGGCAACGCAGACACTGACAAATTAGAATTTATTACTTCACCTGCTGCTACTGTTGATGTTGACGTTTCAGAGGTCGAAGATTGCTTTTCAGTCGAATAACAAAAAATTTTCTTTGAAATTTTTACTTTATTTTCTATACTAACTTCGACGTAGGCTTCTACAACAACACTACTACGCCAGTCGCCGTGTATCTTCAAAATTTGGATGTCAGCTCCACTGTCGGCCAAAAAAGTCGCTGATGTCCTTCGGAAACAATGGCCTCTGAAGTTGTTCGGCTCCGGTAGCCCTAAGTACGCAGCAATTTTCTTTGGTAAATTGTAGAAGATGTTTATATCAATTGATTGCCCTGTCTATAAAATATAAATAGTCTACGATGGCTCACATTTTTGGGTCTCAAATTCAAATATTTTTGTAAAGCTCAATTCCGTTTACTCCATCTTCCGATGTAACTGTAAAGACTCATTTTCTCTTTGTTTTCGTGTATGTAATGTTATGACCACTATATGGCCGCAATCTTCTACATCATCCACTTTTAGTAAACGTAATTCTTACGTCCGACATGCTCCATGCAAGCAATTCCCAACACTACCCTCATAAGCAGAAAACTGTCATCAGGAACTTTTTCTAAAAACTCCTTCACATTATCCATCGATAGAATTCTTGATTTTTTTGCCACATAACCGTCATTTTGACGTTTCAGGTAAACCAGCAATTTTTTATGTGCAGAAATATTCACATTTTCATTTATTTGTAAAGTACTTCTCAGCATCGAGCACACTGACCATAGTGTTGAAGCTTTAAAAGTTTTCACTTAAGAATATTTAAAAATCAGTACTAATAAATCTTATAAATAAAACAATCCTTTTCAAAAAAGTACGCAATTAGAATATCTTCATTTGCCCCTTGCACGTTGTTTTCATTTCTCCAGCCACAGAACTGTTGGTAAGTTTTCTCGTACTTTGCTTTGGATTTTTTAGATAATAAACTTGACTCTGCTTCTGATATCAATTGTAAAATTTCTTTATTATTCTCGTTTGATAGACTCACTTTAGATGAACGTTTTTTTCGCAAATTATTTACTTTCTCATATTTTTGTTACTAAGTAAGCAAATGCTTGACATACTTTGATAACATATTATTATTCTTCGACACGTTATTTTCGTCAACTACACGAAAAAATAGCATGATTTACACATGAGAAAAGTGAATTTCCATGTTCGTGTATATTTGATTTATTATTTACACTTACTGGAAAACTATCACTTTTATAAACTTATAAATTAATATACTATTAATTTATAGTTAATTCACATCCAGGAAAGTCATATTGAATGGAAGCTTGGTGCGTTTTTTTTTATTGATATCCCTCGATATATTACACAGTCTGGAAGATGAGATTGGACTATCAATAAATTGTCGGAGATGAACTCGTCCGTACGTTATAATTCATCAAAGACAGCACTAAAAGTTTACCGAGGTTATACGGTCGAATTAAAGGAACGTACAGCCCTTCTAATGCAACTTTATACCTCGCTGCACCTTTATGGACTTTTAAGGTCGTCTCAGTTTGGACTTGGACGAAGACGAGTGATAAACGTGGTTGTGGTCAATTTTGTAGTTGATATTGCTTCATAACAATTTACTTTGAAATAACAATTCAAAACTACCTACCCAGAAATTGATTGTTAAATTCAATCTTTGTCTTTTTAGATAATAATATAATTTTAATTAAATAAAACATTTTATACATTATAAGCTAAATCACATAAAGAGATTTCAAAAGTTTTACTTTCTGCATTATTTACAACGTATCTTCTTACCGATTGATTTTTTTGGAGGACATTAAAATATAAAAATTGAAATATAAAGACGGAAACTTACTGATTGTATATATTTCAGTTAATGCCCCCTACTTACCAATTAAAAAAAGAAAAAAGTTGAGTTATGTTGTAATATGAGTTGAAGAGTCACATTTTATTTGTGTTTTGTTTAATAATTAAATGACGTAACGTCATATAGCTCTACTGAAATATTTATTACTGATTTTTCGTAATTCTAATTTTCTTTCAAGATGTTAGAATTTGGTATATCTCCCTTATTTGAAATGGGAAACATTTTATCTTATTAGAATTTTCTCTTAAATTTAAAAAGAAGATCACTTTGCCTACACAAATTTATTTCTTCTTGAGTTAATTCCGCCACATTAAAGACCTATGACGTCAAATTTGGCACCAGTTCATTTCCAAGCAGACCTAAATTGCAAAGCGTGAAATCTGAATTCGAACATTTTTGCTCCACGTTAACTCAAAGTGGGAACAGTGTGTAAGTTACCTTATAGCCTATTCTAGATACAACCCAAATCGTAACACATACAAGAGCAATATGTAAATTGTCTAAAAAAACCAATATTCTGCGACTTACGGACACATAAAAGTACATTGGATGTTTACAAAACAGATAAATCTATCACGGGTATATCATTTGTTATGATAGACTCATATAGTATGTACTAGTTTTACTATTTATTATAGTGGTATAGTATATGATTAGATTAGAAATCGATTGTTATTAAAACAATGAAATCATATTAAAAATATTTATTGATGTCCATAATTAGGTTTGTATGAATAAACAACATTGTAATTATAATAATGGATGTACGTACTTCGTAATTTTAAAAGTGTTTATTAATTAACTAATAAATGAAATAAAACAAAATATTTAATCCATTTCGCATTGCTTACATGATTTACGATGACCACTTTGAAATAGTATGACCACGTGTTTAATTTAATTATTGTTGATAATGGACTCTGTCCGAAACTAACGATCGAAAATTTCCAGGTATTGAGAGATAAAAAGAGATTCACTTAATTAATTATTTTTTTTATAGCGGATGTTAAAGTATGCTTTATCCAACTCAAAACAGTCGGTAAAACGGAATTTTAACAGCAAGGGTAGATAAAGTACTTTAATTTTGTTATTTGAATTAATAAATATTACAACTTAACCATACCAACAACCCACACGAGTTACTGGGATCATGATCATACAACGCGATTTTGACACATGATTGCTTTTTTTATTTTTCTGCGAAATTGTTTAAATTTTGTCTTTAACATTCGCTATAAAAAAAAAGAATATTACACGCGACGGTAAAATTTAATTATCGACTCGTGAAAATTAATTCACGCGCTCCTTCGTCGCTTCTGAATAAAACGTTTTCACTCATTGATAAAAATTAATTTTACCGCCTGTATAACAAATAACTATTATTTATTACATGTTTGAGTGTGTCTTATTCTGAACAAGAATATATTTAAAATTTTCTAGTTATTGTCTGCCTATATATGATTTAGGAACAAATTGCTTTCAACAAGAGATATTACTTTTATTCAGAAACGTGCCAAATATATAATTTGCCTAAAAGATTGGCGTGTTGATAATGCGGTAAAATCAGGTTTAATCCTCAATATTATCAGCAGATTGTACCTTTAACTACGACATATAAATCAAATCAGAGTTTTATCTTTTAGATAGCCTGTCCAAACTTGCTCTAGTTATTGATGTATATCATTTAAATACCTCCGAAAATAGAACTATGAGAATTTTTTTAACGTTTTAATTATTTTATACAAAGGTATAATTGCGACTTCCGATTAATGAAATTGTCCGGAATTAACCCAATAGGACTTAAAGTTTCTGAAAATATAAATGAATTTTTTTTTTATCGAAACTGTTCTTACTAAAGGCAAGGCAAATTATCCAATTGAACTTTCTTTTTTCTATGAATAAAGCTATAATAGTGTGAAGGGATTCGACTTCCGCAAAGTTTGAGTAAAAACATACCTCATTATTATCATGCCATTATGTTTTTATCACTAATTTTTGCATAATCAAAGCTCCAGCAGTTCTTTTTTTCATCGATTTTGAATCCTCTAGGGAGATTCCTAGCAGTCGATTTTCCCTCATAGTTTCGGTTTGCATAAAATTTTTTTTCAGTCAATTCTTCGATCAAAGAATTTGACGTGAAAAAATTATCGAAGGAAAGGTAGAATTTTATGTTTGACTATTTATAGCGCAGGACTTGAGCATATTCCAAACCACCAACTCTAAAATCTGAATAAGCTTTACAGATGCTTGTTGGCAGCCTCTTGATACGACTCAAACCAGTTCAAATAACGTATCCTAGTATTTCCAACACACAGCTTGTACACATAGCAAATAGCTTTTCCATAAATATATTGTTTGCAGCTACAACGACCGTAATATGGAATCATAGTTTTGTCTACTGAGTGCATTTCTTCAAGAGGCGAATTTTTCATAAACATTTTATTCAAAAAATTGAAAAGAGGTCTTACTTTTGTGAATTTATCAATTATCCGTAGAATCGAATCCAAATATTCCACAACCACTATGATCCTTTTTCTTTTTCATAGATATTTTTGTTGTTCTATTTGGTGGTACTTTATTTCATAATTGCGATGATCAATAGTTCAAAATAAAAGCTCTGTCGGAACCTGGAGTTATAATGATGGTAGATTATCAATGGTAAGATCATCTTCGCCTCCAGAATCTTGATGTGTTATATCACCTGTTGCATTCTCGAAATAAATATTATTTCTTCTACTCTGTCAGCATTTTCATCACCTTCCTCCAACACACCAAGAGGTTCATGGAGTGAAAATTCTCTGTAATTGAATGAGTTTCATAGGTATTTCATATCCTAAAATACTATATGTAGTATACCTCTACTTCAGATCTTCAAACTAAAGACAATTTCTAAAATTATAGCAACATTTAAATGCCCATCGATAACGCTATCGTATATTGTTTTTGGTCGCCGAATGAAAATTTTATGCAAAACATAAATATTTTAAATCAGCTTACTTTGCGAAATGGAGATTGCAATCCTCCATTTCTATTTATTACCAAACTTTGCATTCACGAAAAACACAAAAAAGTATTGAAAACTCAATTGTATGTTGCCACGCGCAAAGCCTCATGTTTTTTTTTCTACATGACCAGAACCCGTCTGCAAAGAATGCACCGGAGGCACCGCAGCCATTTAGGCTTATTGTGTTCGTCCTGGTTCTCTTACCGCAACCAGTGAGGCATGTCCCCTACACCAGCTGGTACAAGTTTTTCACAGCATATCATATCTACACAAAAATTGCTGTCTCTGGTTCTCAATTGTAGAGTCTGTAATTTAGATCCCCATTGAATTTACCGATTCTCCACAGATGCTCCTTAACAGTCAGGTGTCCTGTTAGCAACCCTGTGGTGATCTTGAGTTGCACCCTGCTTAAAAGCAAAAGTTCTGCAGCTCTCTTTTTGCATGGACCTCTTACGAAAGTCTGCTGTGGCGATGTCCGGCGTGCTTAGGCAGATTCTGCTATGTTCCTCGCTTATCCAGTCACTAAAAAAAAACCCGAATAGCGTTCTTGGTTATACCTAGGACAGGTTCAGGGCCAAGGTATGCCATACCCGCAGCCTGCCTGGCTAGTTCATCAGCCCGTTCGTTGCCGATAATACCTCGATGACCTGGCACCCACACAAGCGTGACGCAGTTGTATTCCGCCAGGTCATTGAGCTCACTTAAGCATTCCCACACCAGTTTGGAAGAGATCTTTGGGCTTACCAAAGCCTTCAAAGCCGCTTGGCTATCGGTTAGGATAAAGATCTGTTTATTTGTTTAAGCCTTCCTTTTATTTTCCCGCGCATATTGTAATACAGAGCCAAATTGGTCCAACGGGAAGCATAATTTCTCCTTTGGTCTATGCCCATATATTCCAGATCCGGCACCAGTCTCAGTTCTAGAGCCGTCCGTATATCAGATCAAACATCCAGGAGGAAAGTTCTGTTCAGGTTCCCGATGCTCAACAGATTCATTGATTTCTATCTTAATGAGCAGGTTTATGTTACCTTTGGGGGCCATATAGTCCGTCCTCATATCGAGTAAAGGACCCCTTATGCTGCCAACGATACTTGTATGGCCCGTACTTATTTTAAGTGGGTGACATGAATGCTGAAATCTGTGGAGTACTCGTCTTGCCTCTCCCATTATCACAATTTGTAAGGGAGGGAGGTCTAGAACGGTTTCCATTGCGGCGGTGGGCGTTGTGCTCATCGCCCCCGTTATGCCTAGACAAGCAAGTCTTTGGACCCTGCTCAGTCTAAGTTTGGTGGTTTGCTGCTTGACCTTGGGCCACCACACCGAGGCCGCATAGGTTATTGTGGGTCTAACCATTCTGTTGAATAACCGATGCACCATATTTGGTTTTAAGCCCCACGTACTATAATAGGCTCGTCTGGCTACCGCGAAAGTAGTCATCGATCGCCTGACTATCTTGTCTAAGTGTTGGTTCCAGGTAAGTTTGGAATTAAAAATCACTCCAAGGTACTTTACCTCCCTCGAGAAAGCTATCTCATTTGCACGAAGACGCAGAGGACCTAAACCCTCTAGGTTTCGCCTTCGAGTGAATGGCACAATGGTGGTTTTTTGAGGATTGATCCTCAGATCTTCCTCTTCGGCCTACCTTGTTACATTCAAGGCCACCTGCATTCAGTCCCTGACAGTGTCATTGAATTTCTCTTGTACGGGTATGACTAGATCATCGGCATACCTAAGGGATCAAAGCCTTCACCGCTAAGACGTCTCAGAAGCCTGTCCATGACGAGGTTCCACAACAGGGAGACAGCCCCCTGCGGACAACCGCCCGCCACCCCAGCCATCAGAGTGTCGTCCAGTAGTGATGTGTAGACCACATGCATGCAGTCAAAACACCTGTAGCAAATTTCTTCCACCCCTCTGCCCCTTAGAGCAGTGGTGATGGAGTCGAAGGATGTATTGTCAAATGCCCCTTCGATGTCTAGAAAGGCAGCTAAGAGGACCTCTTTATTTTCCAGAGATTTCTCCACTCTTCAAGTGAGATGATGGAGTGCTGTCTCAGTAGATAGACCTGTTGAATAGGCAAACTGGTATTGGTTTAGGGGTCTAACGACCAGAACACCACCCCTTATATGCCCATCGAGTATTTTCTCCACTGTCTTTAGTATAAAGGACATAAGCCTAATGGGTCTAAAAGCTATTGCCTAAGTATAGTCCACCCGACCAGTTTGCATTCACTAAAAACACAAAAAAGTATTGATAACTCAATTGTATGTTGCCATACGCAAAGTCTCATGTACAATTGGCCAGAAGAAACATTTTATGCAACTTCTCGTACTATATAAATGTATACTGTTCTGTTAAACCCAAAGATGGTATCAGCATTTTTGACTTTTCACAGAATTTCAACTTTTAGGTTTAATTTAATGCCATTCTCATTAAAAAAAAACGAAAACTATAAATATATCTTATGTAATCTTATGCACTGTACATACGGGTAAACTAGCCTAGCATAAGGTAAAGAAAAAGCTGTAGGATTTCTAGACATTGAAATGTGTAAATGTGTAAATACCCCCTTTGCACTTAGTAGGGCAGTACATTAGGTAAAATGGATTAATTTCATTCTGGCCATACTGATACATATTCTTAAGTCTTTCAGTATTTCAGCATTCTGTTGAAGCGTAGATTATATAAGGGCCTCTCATTTTCTATGTATAATTAATTGTTTTGTAAAACAACTGCTTTTTAACCAGCTCAAGTTACGTTATAAAATCAACACTGTAATTGAATGTCAACACGGTATTAAGTTTCTAATTACTCCTCGTGTCATCTCGCTCAAATTTTGTGTAATAGTTATTGATCGGACATGCTCGCAATATTCATTTAATTTTAAGTAATTCGAAAAGTCTTTTACTTATTCATAAATTATAATTTAGCTTTAAATATAATGAAATGAAAAAAAAATTGTAAACCCCCAAACTTAGTTTACAATCGTCGAACAAGAAAGATAGCTCATCAGTCAATTAGTATTACCTAGTACATTAGATCAGATAAGCAATAACACAGATTTTTCATAAATGGACGTCGATATTATTTAAATGAGAGTGTATGGCATACAAGTGGGTCTTTACCGACTTGGATTACGTCATTCTTCCACTCAAAAAAAATCTACAGTGAATGTAAACCCTTATTATCAATCTCATTGATTTATTAGTTAATTAATTGATCGTTAAGGATCTAACACGTTAATTATCAGAAGATGTTTTATCAATATTTCCTGAATTCGAAACTGAGACAAAACAACATTTTTTTATAAACTATTTTTTCCTAGAATATTTAAATGTGCCAGATCTATTAAGAAAATAAGAATTTATTTTCAAAATATTTGCATGCTTGTATATTTTTGTGTTTCACAATACTACCACTTAAAAAAGAGACAATTGAACTGGAAAGATTACATGATCTTGAATAACACCGACGAGATTAAAGAGAAATGATTATATTTTAAAATTAAACGTAAACACCGGCGAATCTTAGGTCTTGGTACCAGAAATGCAGCTAACTACTTAAATGAGTTTACTCTACAAGTTGAGGCAAATGCTTTACTTAAAGTTACATTTAAATTCGTCCAGTACGATGTTGAATAGAACTTATTTGTTAGAGTTTCTGTTTCCTTTAACAAAAATAGCTAATCTAATTTTGGTACACAGAATTAAAAGGAACACAAACCAACTACCACAGACACATTAGTATTTTCTTGTACCCCAAACTCCGGTTTAAAACTACCAAATTCTTCAGTAGATAATGCTGGAAGCTAAATATTCATGCTAGAGGGTGAGAAGCTTCATATGATCTGCTGTAATATGTGCTGACAATGGCCACATAGCCGTTTTCAGTAAAGTCTGCATTTATTAGTTTCGTCATTTATTTTTCGATTAGATATACTAGATAATATGTACGTTGGTATAATCTTGCTTCAACGCGATATTAAGCGTTCTGTCCTATTCTGTCATGCAATAGTGATTTTTTGTTGATCATGGATGTTTGTTGAATCAGTTTTTAGAATCTTTAACAGTACAGTGCTGGATGAATGGTCACCTTACATCGGTTTTGTTAAACTTAATGTCAATCGTTCTCCATAAAAACTTTACTAAAATACTTTTTACGTTTATAAATACCTTAATGCGTTAGTATAATTTGATTAATATATTATCATATGGTGCTTTTATCTCTTAATCAACAATCTAAATAAATATTAATAAATTATATAAACACTTATAATATCCTAGAAAAAATAAGACCAAATTTGAGGTCCGAATTAATATATTAAAATAAGCAAGCAAATTTTTATATAAAAGAACTTGGTTTCTTAGTAAATTCTTTTCCTTAGAAGTAAAACTACTCATACTACTAATTCCCCAATTGCAACAAAATATACTCGGCAAGTAAAATGGTACATAAATTTAATTCTAATAAAAGAAAACAATTATTATTCAAAGAAATTTTAGGAAGGAGTTAAGGATTATATAACATGTAACATAACTTAATCGAAAAATTTAAAACCACTGGGAACATACAAGATGATAATTGAAAGAAAAGTGGAAAGTCAAGTAAATCAAAACACTGACTATTAGATGTGGAGGATTTGAACGATGAATGAAGTTTACATAAATATTAAAAAACCACTTTAAAACAGTGTAAATTGATTTCCATTTAACATATCACCTTCATGGCTTGTGAAAAACTTTCTACTTATGTCAGTATCTTTTGCCCCACGCTGTATGCCGTATTCAAACTTTGTACTTGCTTCAATGTGTAGTAAATACTCATATACAACTAAAATTGAAATAATTTCATTTTATAACAAATACTCGAAAATCGGGCAGACATTTGAAGTGTTTAAATTCATAATTATTTACAGATAAAAGGTTTCTTAAAAAAAACTTTAGCAAGTTGTATAAAAAGCAAACAATCGAGCATACTTGAACATTGATAAGTAAGAAACTATCACTAGTAATCATAATACTCGCTTGTGCTGTTACAGCTCATAGTAAAACAGCTGAACAATGTGTGACGGGCAAAAACTGCGTGTCTACTAAGGGTTCTCGTTGTGCTTCAACTAATTCCCCAATTGCAACAAAAGATACTCCGCGAGTAAGTAAAATGGTACATAAATTTAATTATTTAGCCCAGTTACAAATTGTTCCGTCCAGTTAAATCAATGACACTTTGCGCTAGACGAATGGTATCGATTTACTTGGACGCAGCTCTATATACATATTCATAATGTTTCGACAATTATTATCTTTGTGTGAAATAGTTAAGATATAAAGAAATAATTAAATTGAAGAAAACTTTGACTAGTCATAATAAAGGAAAAGTTTACCAATAGCATAATATAATTTAAAACATTTTCCTATATTTTGTGTGTCTGCATATTTACACTAAATCATTTTCAACCAACTTTCTTTTGCCTTATTTATGTTATTCTTTACAGTTCGTGGTACTAACATTCGATGATGATATACTTACATGATTACATCTACACAAATTATTACGAGAAAATTTTATTTGGCCAAAATCTTGTGGCAATAATATAAGCGCAACTTTTTCTATACCTCATGAATATTTGGATTATGAACGAGCAAATCAATTGTATAACGAAGGATTTGAAATCGCCACACATTCTATAAGGTCTAGTGATAAACAAGACTATATCATTTGATTTACGTTGCAGCAAGAATGTGCTCGACAGTTACTGGCAGGAAGCATCCTCCGAAACGTCACCAAAGAGTTCGGTGGATAACGTCAAATTATCAATAATTTTACCAACATTCCAGCTAAAGACATTCTAGCTGCTGGAACTCCAAATCTGAAATTAGCCGAAAATAGAACTTTTCCAGCCTACAGTCAATTCGAAATTGTACAGGAGAGTTATGGCCAACATTAAGTTCAACACCACTTTTTTCTTACACATTGAATTACTTATCTACACAAAACTGCCTTATAGACTCGTGCTCGAATGAACTCTCCTCGAAAATGGATAATCCCAATTATTAACTTGATTGGTAGAGAAGGAAAACAATTCAACGCTTTATGGTATACGGAATTGAGCAAGACGAATATAAATTTAAAAAGAGTGTATTGTAATGAGATATTTTCCAGTAGGGGGTCATCAGATGTTATAAACAGTTCGAAAACCACTGCAGTAAAAAGCGAACTCTGTTAACGTTACTTGCAAATTCTGCTTGGTTTCAACTCGTAAACACTACTGGTCTTAAGAAATTTTTGGATACGTTGGCCGAAACACCAGATGTCTTCCTTGTATCTCACTTGCGAATAGTCGAATGGATGAAAATTTTCCAGATATAAAACAGCATTACTAAATCAAGATGTTAAATGTGTGCCCTAGAAAAGAGGAAAGAAATGAGGTGTATGAGATCTTGTATGTCCTAACCCAAGAGGTATCCTTGGATTGGAAATCCATTGTTTCATATAAAAAGACTTGAAATTTTTTTATTCCCTATTAAGATTCAATTTCCGCAGTTTTATCAGTTATTTCCTTGGAAGATAATATTTTCGATGGCGCCAGTTCATCGTGATCACTATTCCAAACTCTCAAATACCTTGATTAATTAATAAAGATAGCAAATTTACTACGTAATATTTGTTCAAGTTAGTTGTTTACCATTTACTGTATAAGAGTATATATATGTAAGAGACCATGCGTAGAACACCAGTAATCAGTAAACATGAAACTAGCAATTGTAACGGTGTTTTTATGCGTGTCCTCCATTTTGGGTCATTCCATTCGTGCCCCTGGAGTTCCAGCGGCCGTTTGTAATGACCTAGTTTGTTTGCAAGCGGATGGATGTCGTTGCGCATCGCCAACATCTCCACTTCCATTAGAACAAACACCACAGGTTAGTTTAATTTTTGTTGTAACATTTCAGGGATAACAACAATAATTTGGTTTATTTTTTCAGTTGGTGTCCTTGATTTTTGATGACGCACTAACCGAATCCATTGCATACAATTATCACGTACCACTCCTCAGTGGACGCACGAATGCAGACGGATCTCCGATCGGTGCCACCTTCTTTGTACCACATGAATGGACTGATTATACAAGAGTCAACCAGTTCTACAATTATGGATATGAAATCGCTGTTCATTCTATTACCAAAAATCCTTTGAGCAGTTATTGGGCTTCTGCTACTGTAGAGGAGCTCGTTGATGAATTCGCAGGCCAGCGAACGATTATAAACACATTCGCAAACATTCCTGAAAATGATATAATAGGAGCTAGAACACCTAATTTGGAATTAGCCGGAAACATAACATTCCGTGCTTATCAACAGTCTGGAATTGTATACGATAGCTCTTGGCCAGCTTTGAGTATCGCACCTGTATTTCCATATTCTCTGGATTTCTTGTCAAGTCAAAATTGTCTTATTGGTGTTTGCCCGAATGAAGCCTTCCCAGGACTATGGGTTGCCCCAATTGTAGACTTGACTGGACCTAATGGAAATCAGTGCAACACCCTACAAGGGTGTAATATAGTGTAAGTTTATTACATACATTTTGCTCGATTTAAACTTATATACGCGCATGTTTTACAGAGGAGATAGAGATGATATATCCACATGGTTAAGACAAGAGTTCAATCGTGTGTATACCACAAATAAAACTCCGATTACGTTAGCAGTTAATTCTGCTTTCTATACTATCTCCGGAGGCGGTTTTGAAGGCTTGCAAGATTTCTTGGATTACCTGAGCACATTAAGTGACGTTTTCGTCGTTTCGCAGAAGCAAGTGGTTGATTGGACGAGAAACCCAATTCCACTTGGCAGTTTCTCACCTGTTTTCGTACCACGTTCTGCTGAATGTGCCCAAAAGACTTGCGTAGTACCTAAAGGGGATGAAATCAGGTATATGGCTGCTTGCAATGCTTGTCCTGAGGTCTTTCCATGGCTGGGAAATCCTCTTGGCTTATTGTAAGGCGTAATACGGAAAAGTTATCACGCTTTTATGATTTCTGTGAATTTATTTATTGTATGAAAATATTTAAGGAACTTCTAAAAATAATGCTCAATAAAAAAGAAAGATTATACAAATACTTTTCAATGAAAAGTCAGCAGTTTAATAAATAAATATATTAGCTCATTTTGTTTTATTTTGTTATCTTCTAATAGCTCTAAAACTAAGGAGAGAGCATATAGAATTTCATCCATTCTATTGCACTGTATGTACACTTGAACTGCAAATACAGCAGAATTTGAAATGGTGCCAGAAAGGCATAAAATTATAATTTTTTTAAATTAAAGACAGAATTAAAGCAAATCAAGAACAATTGAATTTCGTATTATTGATAACAGTGTCACAGCAACCTATTTTAAAATTTGAGAACGGATTTTCCCTATTTAACTATTCACCATTAATTACCAGGTGTTCTATTGGTTCGAAATTTTTTTTTACACATTATAGAGAGAAAAAGAGAAAAAGGGAACTTAATTTGGAAGTGTTATTTTAGATCCTTATCTACGTATTTTAAAAGGCACTGGATCGGGTCCCGGCGGCCGGCATGCATAAAACAATAATTATAATGCCGGCAACCGGGATTTCTATAATTCTAGCCAAAAGTCCCGGCAGTCTGGATGAAGAATATGGTAACTAAAATACCAGCAACCAGGATTATTGCAACAGTTTCACTGATGGGGAAGTGTAAATTGATAAGAAAACGACCAGATATTGGCAATCCGAATGGAATTGTTAGCAGTAATATCATTAGAGATTGAGAATAAATTGAAATAATTCCAGAGATTTTTGAAAATTTGTTGCTGGGCAATAGACACGAGAACCCGTAGAGATCCGGTCCCCAAGCTATTGCCAATTTTCGAAAATCTTTGGAATTATTTCGATTTATTATCAATCTCTTGTGATGTTACTACTATAGTTTATTTCGAAACTAGGAGAAGTAATTTGAATTTTGCCTGCCAAAAACTTGCAAAATTATTGCCCGTTTGATAGCCGGTTTTAGCCTTCAATTTAAACCTAAAAATTAGTACTCCTATCTTTCATAATTTATGTAACAATTTCAGTCAGTTTTAAACTTGTATGCAAACATGTTGCTAAAACTAGTTATTTGAAGAATTTGTAAACTTCCTAAGCAAGCCAAATTAATTTCTGATTTAGTATTAAAGTGTCAATCTATCTACAACAGGCCGACAACTGTTACTCCCCCTAATCTAAAAACAAACTAGGATTACCTGGATTTGATTATTTATCATTTACACTTGCCCATTAGTGGAACTTTTGCAATAATTTATATTTTAATTAACATGTTATACATCCTGGCTGCCGTGACTTTTGTCTAGAATTGCAGAAATTCACGCTGCCGGTATAATAATTGTCATTTTATACATCCCGGCTTCCGGTATTATAATTACCATTTTATGCATCCCGGCTGTCAGGACTTTATCCACTACCACTTTAAGATTATATCGAATTACATCGTGTGGTCCACATATTAAATAAGCAACGAAATTCTGACTTTACAGAAAAATAATTCTAGGTTTAATGGTGAGACATTTTTTCTTTGATTTGGTACCACAGAGACAAATATTTCATTCTCCTCACTTGCTGATTCTTGGAGAATCGCTCTGTATAAAGCTCAAAAGATTTGCTAATGCCTATTTAGTAGGTTCATTTACATGTAAGTGATGAAACCCTTCTATATACTGACAATAAATTTTAAACGGAGAACAACTATTCTATTGCCTTTTGGACGACTTCGCTTCACTTCTTGCAAAATCTTCAGGGCCCAATCAGAAATTTCTCATATCCTGTTGATTATGTAATCGTTTCATCTTCTTTTCTATCTTTCTTTATCTCTATTTTTCTTTATATCTTCCTCTTGCTTCCTGCAAGGTCTTCTTCTGTATCCAATCACGTCTTCCTTAGGTCTTTCTTTATTTCTCTTAGCCTGCTGCAAGATCGGATCTGTTTTTTTTTCCAAATCAGTTCCCCCGTTTATCTGGCGTCTATATTTCATACACCTCCTGCACGATCTCCTACATCCAATCACGTCTTCCTGGGTCTGTCTTTGATTCTAGTACCCTACTAACTAACTAACGTCTGGGATGTTGGATCTGGATTCTTCTTGACTCCTTCCAAACGACCAACATCCTTTCAGAACCCTTGAAAAGTCAGACGTGATGTGAAAAACGTAGAAAAGAAAGACTTTATGAACACGGTGATTTGATGAAGACAAGAAATACTTCTCAAAGAAACATAATTTGAGAGAGGTAAGAAAATGGCCTTATTGGTTTTGGTTTAAGTTATTGGATGAATAAATGGTGAATGGGGACCTCTTTTCGGAGGAGGACATATTAATGATTGACGTGAATAAGGTCACGACAGGTGGAGTAGATAATTTACCAAGACAACTCATCTGGTGTGGATTGGATTTGGATGGATTGATAAAGTTTATAGGCCAGCAAATTCTAGTAAATGAAATACTGGAATCTCGGATCATAGTCGACATAGATTTTAGATTAAAGGATACCTATTTGATTATTGGTTATTTAATTTTTTGACACATTGACTAAAACAGAAACACCAGTTACCGGCTAGTATCTCACTCGCAATATATTGACTGAACAAAGTCATCTACGATCTCGTTCGCAAAACGTTGATTGAACAAAGAACCTAACGTCTTTTTCATAACACGGAAAACAGTCTCATCTAAAAAGCAGAAGTAGTCACAGGTCACAAAGCTCATAAGTACCTCAAAAAGAGAAAAAAATGCAGACACGAGACCTTGCATGTCGTCACTTGTCGTATATCCGTGGGTTAAAAATTCGTATTTCTTTCGCTTACTTCATTATTTTATTGACGAAATTTTAGTCTCATTTTATTTAGTTTTAATTCAGAGATGTATACTCGATGGTCAAGAGACTCTTCAAGTTCGGCAGATAACACTATATTTAAAGAAGTGAATACTTCCGAGAAATTTCAATTCCGCCAGTTTATCAGCTAAGTCTTATTTCCGAAAAGGACGTGTTATGTATATAAGTGGACGCCGTGATCAATATTCCAAGCACTTAAGTACTTCTGATTAATTACTAGAGATAGACAACATCCTGTCGATTTCATTCCGTAATCTCTGTCCGAATCAAACGCTTATCACCAGCGATTGTCTATATAATACGAAAAAATCGAGCAAGGAACATCAGTTGTGAATGTACTCAGCCACCATGAAACTAGCAATTGTAACAGTGCTTCTGTGCGCCACTTCCATTTTGGGCTATTCTGTTCGCGCTCCTGGAGTGCCTGCCCCTGCATGTACTGGTGAAGTTTGTGTGGCAGCAGATGGATGTCGTTGTGCAACGCCGGCTTCTCCCTTACCATTGGATCAAACACCACAGGTCAGTTTTTGAAAAAGAAAAAAAGTTCAGTAAGAGTTGTAAAATTTTTTAACAATTTGTTTCATAATAGTGATGTAAACCCCAAAATCATTTAGCTAAAATATATTTAAAAAAATCTTCATTTCGTTAATATATTGCTTCATTATTTTAGTTATCTACAGATAACTCTTAAGTATAACTCATTGAGAACTAATGATTTTTTCATTGGAAGTGTCTTCAATTTACATTGTCGTTTCGATATTGACCTTATTACACTTTCCTAAAGTGCTTTTATCTTTTCAGTTAGTATCCTTGATCTTTGATGATGCCGTAACTGATGCCATTACGACGAATTATCATTTGCCACTCCTCAGTGGACGTACAAATTCAGATGGATCTCCAATCGGTGTCACCTTCTTTGTACCACACGAATGGAGTGACTACGTAAGAGTCAATGAACTCTACAATTTAGGTTATGAAATTGCCGTACATTCCATCACCAAAAATCCTTTGGTGAGTTATTGGGCTACTGCTTCCGTAGAGGAACTTGTGGACGAATTCGGAGGCCAGCGTATTATCATAAATAATTTTGCAAACATTCCCGAAGCTGATATCGTAGGAGCTAGGACGCCTAATCTGGAATTAGCTGGAAACATTACATTCCGTGCCTATCAACAATCTGGAATTGAATACGACAGCTCATGGTCAACTTTGAGCACACAACCTTTGTTCCCATACACCTTAGATTTCGCGTCTAGTCAAGACTGCCTTATTGGAGTTTGCCCCAATGAAGCCTTCCCCGGTCAATGGGTTGCTCCAGTCGTAAATCTGCTTGGAGCTAATGGAATCCAATGCAACACCTTACACGGTTGCGGTATAGTGTAAGTAATTGCATACATTTTGTTGATTTCGATTTAACGCATGTGCAAATTTTATAGAGGAGAAAGAGAAGACATCTCCGAATGGCTAATTGCACAGTTCCAACGCGTTTACGGCTCGACTAAAACTCCAATTACA
Source organism: Serrognathus titanus (assembly GCA_039766575.1). Taxonomy (NCBI): domain Eukaryota; kingdom Metazoa; phylum Arthropoda; class Insecta; order Coleoptera; family Lucanidae; genus Serrognathus; species Serrognathus titanus. The sequence goes on along the minus strand of CM077914.1, from coordinate 46,162,839 downwards.
TTGGCGATTAGTTCTGCTTTCTACACTATTTCCGGAGGTGGTTTCGAAGGACTGCAAGATTTCCTGGATTATCTGACTTCACTGAATGACGTCTTCCTTGTAACACAGAAGCAAGTGATTGATTGGACAAGTAACCCAGTTCCACTTGCCGATTTCTCTCCGAACATCGTTCAACGTGCTAATGAATGTGAAGCTCTGACCTGCCCAGTATTGAAAGAAGAGGAAACAAGATACTTGAGAGTCTGCAATGCCTGCCCTCAAGTCTACCCGTGGCTGGGAAATCCTCTTGGTCTGGCATAAGTGTAAATATGGCGAACTTGTCAGTCAATAAAGCTCTATGCTTTGCTACACTTATTTATTTTCTGAATGTTTTAGTTTTGAATTAAAATCGCATAACATACATTAAAGGTATCGCTTAATAATAAAAAATAATGAAATAATTATTTTCTAATTGATTAATAATCAGATGAATGACTACTTAAATAATTTGATAAATAAATTAAAGAGATCGTATTGTTTTATTTTATTGTTTTGCGATAACGTCTGAGATTAAATAAACACACATCTTTAAATCATTACAAATTTGTGGGCGAAACAAGGACCCCAAATGGTAAGGTAATGTTTGTGCTGTAATCAAAGTTTATCAAAAAATAATACGTCAAAATTACGTCAATATGAATTTGGAAGTTTTCTAATACTAGCTACAACCACAAACTCTAATCTTAAAATCATTAGTAATAAATTTTTTCAATTCAAACAAAGAGAAAGTTGTTGCATTTATTTATTGTACCGAGAAAGTTATATACAAGTCATCAACGAGAAGGACCTGCGCTTGAAATGTATGTTCTTTCATACATACAAGATCCATAACGGTTATGGCTTTGCAATAATTTTCAAGTGACCTCTGAGATACTACACGTGACTTCGCAAGAACATTTTTAACACAGTAATGGTCCACTGTAACAAATTCGTCGTCACGCATGCGCCCACGCATTCTTTCTTGAAGCTAATGAGCTCTCAAATTCTAAGTGTTTCGTACTTAAACATCTTGAGCTTTGACAGCATTTAGTTTTGCTTATTAAGTAACGCGTAGGACTTGATAAATGAGTTTCTCAATTATTTTACAATTAATCAATAAAATCAATGAAGTACTTCAGTGATTTGATCATAAATACTTCTTGTTGTTTCATTATGTTATCTTTTGATAACATAAAAACGTAATTAATACTAGCCGGGTGATTCAAAGTCATTTGCGATAACGATTCTGGTCGTGAATTGTATTTCAATTTTAGTTTTCATTCAAAGATCTTTCGTTTTTCGCAGTAAGTATGTAAAATGTTACAAATTAGGAACATGAAAAGACATTGAAAAACCACCGAATAGATATCCTAATTCTTAAACATCCCAAAATACCTATAGACCACCTAAAGGTCTAAAGATATTTTTAGGGTATCTAAAAATTGGAGGGTTTTAAAGAATTTTAGACCTTTTTGGTGATTTTTCATTGTTTCTTCATGTTCCCAATTTGCCCTGATCTAAAAGTAACATTTCAACATGTACGATGCGATCGAAAAATAAAATAATAAGACCATGAAAGTTAAAGTTGTTCAAATTCGAAAGTTGTTCCATAAATGCTGGAAAACTGAATCACGACCTTCTCTTATGAATCGTTTTGTTTCCGATTGCATAGTACTTCTTAAAACGTATTAAAAATATTCTAATTACTAATATACCTATACCTAGTTATCTCGTTTGCACATCAATCAGTCTGTACACGTAATGTATGTACCCAATCAATAAGGACATCAACTGGAATAGATAATTTCCAAATTAGAGACTGCATATACATACAAAACGGATTAAATTCGCAGTGGAGCTGGGAGGCGTTTTAACTTCCGAGCACGTTATAAAATAAGAAAATACACAGCAACTGGAGGCAATTTCGTTATATCTTTTCCGCGGAATACGTAAGTTCCGACGGCACCATCGAAAATGTGAAAAATGTTTAGCGGGCGACAAAAAAATGAAGAAAGTTCCCAATAAAGACGCGAAAGAGGCCGTTATGGGTAGGTGGCGACGTTGTGCGAGACGTGGTCGAACTACTGATTACTTCCGGCACTCAATAAACACGCGTTTTCGGTTGTCAAGTCATCTGTTTTACACTTCTCCCTCGAAAACCCTTCCGATTGTCGCGACTTTCATTGTGATTCCGAGGTTCTCAAGGTCGAGCGCAAGGGTAAAATTTAATTTCTCCTCTTGAATTCATGTTCCGGAGACAAATGATTCTATTAGGGAAATGATTGTGATAGTTTACTGCTCAAATTTTAGGACTAAGTTATTTAGCCGCTGGCAATAAACTCAAGAAAATTACGGAGGATTTTTCAACTATAGAGATTACTAATGAACGGGAGAATTATATTTTTCAAGGTTGAGTGAGAGATTAATATTATTTACTTGTAATTTAATATGCATTTCCATTTTGTGATATTTTAGAATTCGAAGGTGGTTATAAAAAAAAGTAAGGGCTAATAGAAGGAGGGAAGGATAAAGCTCTATATCAAAATCAAATGTAATTTTAAAGCAAATGTATGGGTGGTATCAGTGCAAAGATGGCGCAAGAATACCGAAAGAGCAGAAGCAGCAGGACAAGAAGCCGCGCACGTCCTTGTAGGATTTACTTTTATAGAACAACTAACAGGCTCCGCTACGAACCTCGCACTCTTCGCGAATACTGAACACTTTCCTTAATGAAAATATACATGAGCGTATAAAACCAACTTCTCGATTAGTTTTTCTATCTTCTTATTTTAATTAAAATCAGTCGATGTTCCGTTAGTTGCCGATGATATGCAAATTGAAGGCGGGCGCATTCTTTCGCCTTTATTTATCTCACAGACATTAACAAACTATGGGGCCTGGCAAAGTGAAAGATTCTCTCCACGTGGATAAGAGGTAAATGGTTCTGTCAAAGACATTCGCTCCTTTTGAAAATTCAATTGACATTTCAATTCGGTTTTAATCATGTGTGTGATGTGAATCAGGACGTCTATCGTTCCAGGAAATTTTCTTACGAATAAATAAATACCTACTCAACAATCTTAATAATAAAACACTAAAAAAATTTGCTTAAAGTTTATAATATTTTTATCTCATCAAATTTATTAATTTTATTTAACTTTTTGATTTGTAAGTAATAAATAAATTCTCATTTGATGTCATTTGAGTAAAAAAAGAGCAACAGGAATTTTGGTTTTGCTTTGAAAATTTTAATGCAAATTCTCTGATATCACATTAGCTTTCAGGATGTGTTCATCTCCTGTTAATTTCCGCCTCTTTTTACGAAATGCGAAATAATTTAATTAATAACGTATAGCAGAGAATAGCCGCAATGTTAGTAGTTTGACAACGTAATAAAACATTTGCGGCCGTGAATGAATGTGAGGTTACTCTAGCATAGACCGATTCAGCTGATTGCGCCAAACCGGAACATCCATTATCGCTGTCTGTTTCACATTCCGTTTTAAATGACAATGACATCGTATTTATATAATGCTTCTAATTATTACTTATCAGGAACGTAAATTACTCTGTTTTGTTGGTACGTCGACGATCTTCTGCTCGCTTGCCTGTCGCTTTAAATGCTAACATGTTTTGTGCCAGAAAATTGCTTGGATAAGTGGAAACAAAACCGAATATCAGTGGCCGAACTCCGGATTTAGTTTCATCTAATTTCGTTCAAGATTATAATTACCATCATTTTTTTTTCCTTTTTTTTTGAATATATTATAATACTAAAATATTTCTGATATCTCATCAATCAGTCAAATTTGTCTTTTATTTGTGGAAACGTTTAAGTCTTCGACGAGAAGCAGAGAAAAAAATATTTAAATTTATGCGTTACGGCGTAACCTTTGGCTAAATTAAATAAAAGTGCAGAATAAATTAAAGGGAAAAAGTTTAAGATGTTGCGTTAGTGAGCTGTCTTTTGTGAGCGCAGTTGCGCTATCTTTATCTCATTACTGTCTGCGTAAGGCCTGCCTTCAGTCAGCATCGGCTTTCTTTTGGGGCGTCCCTTTGAGTTTGGAAGTCGGGAGTCAAGTAGATTACTGCCTTTCGCCGTCAACACAGTTACTATCATCTACGTGATGTCATGTACAGCTGGAGCAAAGACAGTAGTTTCGTTTTAACGTTCCCTTTTTTCGTTGAAACGTCAGTGCAGGTTTATTTATTGCCATCACTTATTGTGTACATTATCACATATATAAAATAATAGGAAAATTAATTCTTTATTTCGTTTTCACAAACATTAATTTCTTAATAAAAAATCAGAAATATTTTTTTGAAAGATTACTTTCTGCTAAGAGTTCTGAAAAATTTTGGCATAACATACAATCTTATTTGTGCTTCAGCGTTCTTTGCCTCACCGTGACATTTCATTTTGCAGTTTTTCTAAATTATTAAAATGTTCGTTCTTTAAATAACCATAATCTGATGGCGTAAGAACAGAGGAATTATGAATTGAGTCTCAAATTTAAAATACGATTGCCATAAAGTTGATTCCAAAATTTCTTCCCTACATAGTTTCTGGAAAAAAACACAGATCCACAGATTCTTCTCCAAAAAACCACACTCCAACTTCTTGCGAAACAAAGTCTCAACAAAAACATGTGGATTTTTAGTGCTCCAAATTTTACAACCTTGGAATTAACATAATCAGAAAATGGAACCAAGCTTCATCGATACAGAATTGAATCCAATGTTCTATCGTGACTGAGCTTATTACAATATTCAAGATAACGTGAAAAATCCAGAAGTTAAAATTAAATTTTGTAACAAGTGCTCAAAGGTGCCCCAATTTGCAGGGTAAATTTGGTTGTGTTTTTGGGGTTGTTCCTCAAGCCGTTTTCTCAAATCATCAAGAATCTTAAACCAGAGGTCTCTCTGTTGATGTTCCCTTCTGTATATTGCCGGTCCTTAGAAATCTATTGAATACATTCTGAAGGTGAATTAATACAGAAACCTCTTGAATTTGGGAAATTCTGGGAAATTTACAAGATTGAATGCTCCATTGTGATAATACGACTTCACAACATATGTCTTATTCCAATATAAAGGCCATTAACCATTGCAATTGTTTAAAACAATTTACAACTTAATATAATTAAAGCGGAAAAGCACATTTTAGAAACTGAATAAGCGGAAACTAACGCACCGATGGGATCAAAACCCTTACAATTATTGAGACAGATAAACTGTAGGGGGATATAAGTTCGAAAAGTGTACAATCTCATTAATGAGAAAAAATTGGTGGCCTGTTTAAACTGCGATCTTTCTAAGGCATTCGACTTAGTTGATCATAAGATATTATTACATAAACTTTTTCATTATGGAATACGGGGTAAGGCTCTAGATTTGTTAGCATCGTATCTCGAGAATAGAAAACAGTTCGTAGCCGTGGTAAACAGTGAAGGTAGGACCGTCAGTTCAAACCTACTAGAAGTACATAAAGGAGTTCCACAGGGCTCAATTTTGGGTCCTTTGTTGTTTTTGATTTTTATAAACGACCTCCCTTCTAACATTAACGCCCATCTTACGTTATATGCGGACGACACTAGTGTATGTGTATATGGTGAGAGTCAAATTTTATTAAAAAATAATGTGGAGCGTTCACTTCGCCAGCTAATAAATTGGTTTTCTGCCAATAATTTAAAAATGAATGCAGAAAAAACGAATATCTCGATGTTCCACTCAAAAGGAATTGAATCTTCACTTTCTCTAAAATATAATAATTTGTTATTAAAATCCTTGCCTTCGTCTAAATTTCTAGGATTAGTCATCGATTGTCAGTTGCGCTGGTACGATCATTTCAATGAATTACGCACGAAGCTTAGCAGGGCAGTTTTCGATTTAAGACGGTTAAGGCCGATTTGTACTATGTCCTCGATGCTTTCTGCGTACCATGGCTATTTTGAATCCATTGCATGTTACGGCCTTTTATTTTGGGGTAACAGGGAAAATTTAGACAGTGTATTAAAATTGCAAAAACAATGTTTCCGCATTATATTAAAACTGGCTACACGTGAATCTTGTAAGAATCGTAATGAGATAAAGATCTCATTACGTATCTCTTCTATAGTCAACTTATTTATTTTAGACAATTCAATTTACGCATTTAAGAACCGACAAATGTCAAATGAATCACCTCTACATGACTATTTATTTAGAAAGAAAGAAAAGATCAAACTAACGATGCCGCAATCAGCCCTTTATGAAAAATCGTTTGTTTATCAGAGTTTTAAAATATTTAACAAGTTATCTTCTGAAATTAAAAGTTTGACCAATCTTAAACAGTTTGCCAAAGATTTGAAAGGATATCTCCGCAGCAATGCTTTTTACTCTATGAATGAATTTTTCGATACATAGAACTTGATTTTGTTCAAAATTTTGATTTAAATGTTTTTTAAATATGTAATGTAGTCTGATGTTTACTATGTGATATTTTAATATGTTGTATGTACACAACAGGGATAGTTTTAACATGTATTAATCAGTATAACTTAATCTAAATGTTTGTACTATTTTAATGTGTTTTCTACATCACTGATGATATTGAAATAAAAGTTAAACTAAAAATAAATGGCAATTTGTATTTCTTAGAGGTCATTTATGAAAGCTTAGAACAAATTATGCTGTTCCTTTTTTAAATGAAAAGATAGTTTATAGTCGATAAAAAACTATATGAATTTTTCACAAACAAAAAGTGACGTGCCTCAAATAACAAATGAGGGGCCTAGTTCCAAACTGTAGAATCTCCAGTATCATTTTTAATTTCTCAGGAAACATAAGACATGTATAATTTAAATAACTAATATTTTTTTCTTAATTGCGTTAATTTCAACATATTTGTGTTGTTTATTGAATTGGCTGCCGACGTTTCGTTCTCCATTGCAGAAGAACGTCCTCAGGGCTACTGCTGCTGCTGGCGGTGTTGCTGCTGTTGGTAGTGTTGCTGCTACTTCTCGTTAGTCAATGAGACTGAGTAGGTATGTCCGGTGTGGTGGTATTTATAGTAGTCGGTGGGGGCAGTGGATCTAAACGCTGAGTTGGGATTGGTTTGTTGGGGCGTGATCGCTAATGAGATATTTCCAGGTATTGTGAAGGTATTATTTGGAATAGTCTAGTTAATCTTCAGAAACACGAATGCTAACAGAACATTTTGTTTCACCGATGTATACACACCCACAGGAACGTGGAATCCGATCTATACCTTCGGATTGTAAGGGGATGTGATCTTTTGTGGAAGGCAGACGGTCTGAAAGTTTTGTCGTGTGTAAGTCAATGGATTTGATGTTCTGCTGTTTGAGAATTTTGCCAGTTCGATCCGTTATGTTGTGGATGTAAGGTAGGTAATCTGTAGCATTAGGTTTAGGGCGTAATGGAATTGGGGTGAGATGATGGCAAATGGATCTTTCGACGTCGTGTTTGTTGTAATTGTTGTTGAGCAGGACTTTTGTTATGTGGTTCAGTTCAGTTAAAAGAGAAGAAGGTTCTGATAGGGCAAAGGCGCGGCTAACTAGTGAATCAATAATTGATTGTTTTTGAGAAGGATGATGGTCCGACTGCGCGTTAAGATACCTATTAGTAAGGGTAGGTTTGCGATGCACAAAGTGTCTTAATCTACCGTTCGAGGAAAGTTAAGTGGCCGACAGCTTTGAATTCCAAAGCGAAACAACTGTCAGGATGTTGGTAATTTATGTATTCAAAGAAGTTGTTCACGGATTCCTTACCGTGTGGCCAAATTGCAAAAATATCCTCAACATATCTGAACCAACACTTGGGTTTAAGGGAAAAATAAGTAAGAGCTTGTTGTTGGAATGCCTCCATGAAAATGTTTGCCACTATTTGGGAGAGGGGAGAACCCATGGCTGTCCTTGATACCTGTTTGTAATATTAATCTCGAAACATGAAATAAGTTGAGGTTAAACAATATTCTATTAAGGGAATTAAGTCTTGGGGATGGTTATGGGCTCTGAACAGTTACTGAATGATTGTGATGATGTCGGAAATAGGGACTTTGGTGAAAAGAGATTCTACATCGAAGCTGACCAGAATGTCCTGGGGTTCTAAGGATATCTCGTGAATTTTTTTGGACGGGAATTAAGGATGAAAATTTCACTTTTTCCTGCAAAGGTTTGAGGGTATGTGCTAGATATTTGAAGACTTTGTAGGTTGGTGAGTTAATTGCGCTGACTATGGGACGTAAAGGTTGGTGGATTTTAGGGAGACCAGCCCTGAGGAAGTTCTTTTGCAATGGATAACGAAACGTCGGCAATAGAAGCAGTCGTGACGCTGTTCCAACCGGAAGCCTATTCAATTATGGACAACGGCCTCGGAAGCCTCCAAGTTAAATATTTGAGTTGTTAGATAATGTGTTAGTTTTTTTACTTAAAAAAATTGCGATTAAGAAAATAGTAAGTCTTGACTACTTTTTGAGTATCTTGATTCTGACCAGACTTTGTAACTTTTCACTCTATTTTCATTCGATTTTTATTTACGTAGAGATTCTAAGTAATTTTCTGTTTGAAATTTCCACTGTTTTCGTCTGCTTCACGTGAAACAACTATTTAAATACTGGATACTTTTGACGACTCATCTTTCTTTTCGGTGGCTTTTTCTCAATCTCTTGATTTGATCTAATTATTGCTAAATTATTAGTGACCGCTTTTTTGTCTTTCTTTACGTGGCCTCTACAGAATTGTTTCAGATCCTGTTGAACTTTTTTAATGAAACCTCTCTTCACAGTATTTTCTTCCTTGTATTCCTCTACCTCCCATTACTTTGTCTTTCTTTTTGCGATCAGCGAAGTCCATTTTCTCTTTGAGATATTTAACAAATACCAAAAGCCAACTGCCTACTACTTCTAATGAGTTTCCATTTCATCAATTCTTGGTTTCTTTTGAAGTCTCATTGGCTTAATTTTCGACTTCATTTTTCTTAGTGTGTTAGTGGCCATTTTCTTGTATACATTCTTTCCAATGCATTTTATGTCATTAAGATGATCTTCACAGCAGACTTTGTAATATACGGGGTGAGTCCAAAATAACATCTAATTGCATAGCGTCGGATTTGAAAAGTCAAAAATCAAATGAAATGGCAGAAGCAATACTACAATATACCTGTTCTTGAGTCTTTTATACATTTAAGACAGCAGCAGCATGAGAGCTGCTGCTTGTTTTTTAAATGTTATGGTACAATTATAGTCATAAATTTTTAAAGAAAAAAAAAACATTACAATAGTTATAAATAGTTACAAAAAAAAACAAAGTCGATAGCTGTCAATCCAACAATAAACACCGACGCTATTCGTTTTGTGGACTCAGCCAGTACATAGTCTGAATATTTGTGATGACTCTTCAAAATGGTTTTATTCCATCTTCATCTTTTTGGTTGTTGGAAGTCACTTGTTGGTATCCCTAACTATTTTTCATTTCTGTATGGAAGGGCTTTCTTGGACTTTTTATTTGAAACTCCCGCTATCTTCTTTATATTCTCAACAAGAAGCATGAACGAGAACTTGTTAAAACTATTTTTTTTTAATTTTCTGAATTATAATTCGTTTGAATCTTGGCTCTCACCATCACTTTTTTTTTGATGCAGAATATTCCTGTATTCCTGTGAGTTGTCTTTCGTTTTTACTCAAGTGTATATGTGCAAGCGTAAAAAAAACGACTTTAAAATCAGCTAGGACGTGAAATTTATGTTGTGGCAATTTCTCTAGTGCAGAGAAAGTAAAAATTTTGCGAAAAAGATTACTACAATATTAATATAACAAGGACCGTCACTAAGGACGTTATATTAATTGCATAATATTATATACTTTCAAATTTATTTGTGATAGTTTATTGTTTATTTATATTCTGGAAAAATACAAGAAGGAATCCTTTTTGCTTTCAATATATTTGTCACTTTGTAGGCATGGTACTCTTACAAGGACCTGACACAATAAATCAAGATTACGTCGTGGAGGCAAAAATTGATTCTTCTAGAATTCTATAGAAAGTGATTTCCATTAGTTTCCCGTTAATTTAGAAACCACATGATTTCAAAGTGTCCCAAGCTGTATAGTTAGCAAAGTAATGGTCGAACAATTTCATAGCTTTCGTTCGTATTGAAATGAGGATGCGTCACGAGCAAACGGAACTAAATAAAGTGAACCAACCCTCCAGAGGTCTGGAGCCGGCGGACTCTGCCGTAGACAGAGTAGATATTCATGGGTCGAAGCTAACGCGAAAATGCGTACCGTCGAGACACGTCTTGATTCGTCCGAATGCCCTCTGCTTAGGGTTGACTCAGCCTTGCCCCGGCCGAAATGTAAATGCTAATAACATCGACTTTCTTTTTGCTGATACACTAAATAGATTCTTTTTTTGGGGTGGAAAAATAGAAACTTTAAATTTAAATTAAATTCGTACTTTACATCGTGGATAAAGTTATATACACATGTGACGAAATAGAAAGATGAAATTTTAACTTACCTCACTACTTCCAGGAAGAAATGCACAATTAGGTAATCAAACATTGTTTACAATGTAAGTAATGCTTTTCTAATATTTGTTCCTAACGTTTTTCTTTAAAGTAATCTTATTCAGTTTGAATTTTGTACCGTTTATGCAAGTCTTTCTTTTTCGTTCCTTTCCCTTAGGAATTTATTAAAATGTAAATAGAAATAATGCATAGGAACTAGCAGAGCTAGTTCTAATGTACTTTAGACTCGCAATACTCAAACATATAGATACGTAAACATTTTACGCCCACAATAAAATTTTATTACACGGGCCTACATGAGCGAGGGAGTTTTGCAAACTGAAATGTCAATCTGCACCCCCGTATTACGCGCGCGTAATGGTAAAATATGGCGCAATAACCATTCGGGCATTAGGCGCGGGGCATGTCGAGATGTAAGCTATACCGATAAAGGTACAGGTATATTGAACATCGCTAATAACTTGGGCGTTATTAGCAATGAAGACTAATCCACGACACCCTCGGGACTTCGAGACACGGACTATTGACATGGAAATTCTGATGAAGCAACGATGTCAGTATATCGAACCCCTTGGCTTGAACGATAGTTTAAACATACTTAATGAGATCTCTCTAATTAGTTCTATTCAAAAGAAAGAAGAAAAAATAAATAACAAAAAATATAAGATATAACATTAATGAATAATTAAATTTGGCCAACTGTCCCGGTCCTTTCGCTTTCATATTACACGCTTTAAGTCTTTCCACTGCTATAAGTATTAGCATCTTATACTTTTTGCCCTACATTTGATTTACGCCCTGCATGTTCAGGTAAGTATTTACTTAATTATTTTCATTTCAAGTGGGTACGATTTATTTATTCGCAAAAAGAAAGCGATAAAGTAAAACAGACAAGATAAGAGTTTTATTTAAATTGTTCGATTCTTACAAGTGAGAAATATGTTTCACTGGCGTGTACTTTCGTATTTCAACGTTGAAAAATAAAATTTTACTGGTGCTGATACAAATGATACGGGAAACACGTTGAAGAAGGGAGCAAGTGTGCCGAAGTGTCACGTAACACTTCTGTTTCGCAGTTGCAGCAGCATCGGTGCCATCCTACGTGCACGTAGATCTTCATTTAAACGGATAAGACGATGCTTCAAGGGCTCTGATAAAATACTCTTAACTGCTTCCAATTTAATTTCTGCGTCTGCCGGCGTTCGCAGTTATTTACATTATTCGATTTCTAAAAACACGTTACTGCGAACTCTAAAAATTATGTTAATGGAATAGAACGCAAAAGAAAGGAAGCCAGGGGATCGAAATCTTTGTATCTTTGTGTTTGTCTCGTGGTATAAATTTACGACTACATGATGCGAGATGTAGTGATTGAAATCGGTGTGGCTCACGAGAAAGAAAAAAGAAGTAAACTTATTTCATTCTTACAGCAATATTATACTACAAAAGTTGGAATAGGTCATAAAATATGATATGCTTTTCTTGATAATATTAATAGATGTAGGAATATTAAACATTTCAAAGTCTTTTCAATCCTGATAGATGATTTAATCACTAAAAATTGACTGATCAGTGTGTAATATCAAGTTTTAAAATCTTTTAATCAATAAATTCAGTAATGTATGAACTTTCTTACGAAAAGGGTTCTATATTCTTAGACAACTTAGATTAGAACCAAAATAAGTTTCAAATTGCTGCACTTCAACATACAGAGCGTATTTAACAACAAAGTCACATTAATCTGAAAAGTATCTTCAACTTGTGCAGTCTGAAATTTGAACTCTGTCGTCTGAGCAGGGTTTCGTTGCTCTCAGACAAAGACTTATTAATTTCAGTCCAAGCAAAATCATAAATTATATAAAAACTTGTAATACACTGATACATACTAATAAAAGAATTCATTTCGTTTTGAAACTGTTTTGAAAGAAAGGAGTGCATTGAACTTTAATTTGTCTGCATCAGCAAATCGTCTGTAAACAATAATAATGGATCATTTCTATTTTGCAATACATCGCGTTCAGAAATTCAAGTTCAAGAACTGGACGCACGTTCCATGACGAATGCACGTTTGAGGAGGACTATATAATCTCCGTATTCTCTTAACATCATTAACCGTCGTCTCTTTACTGACTTGATCATCGTCTACGCAAAATGAGATTTATTTTCGTTGCATTTACTTTGCTAGCTTGCGTATCTCTTGGGGTAAGTATACTTTTTGTTTTAGTGAATTTATCGAAAATAAAAGAGATGCCTTACAGTTGTTAATATAGTATTTAACACAAAATTTGTGATTATAATTCGTTGGACAGTAATTGAATATAAAAGTCCACATTTGTTGTACGTTGTAGCTTCTGTTAACGGAGAACGAAATGTTTATTTTAAATTGAATTTACAACTATCTAATAAATTATATTTATTTGCAAATTTTGTGATAAATTTCGACGTGATTTAATTAAAATAATTAACACTAATGTGATTATTTAATAAGGTGGTTGCGAAAATTTAAAAAAGAACGATTTACGAACAACTTTTATTTTAGATGGCAACGCTTAGTATTTTTGGAACACCTTGCGGTGGAAAGTGTATTTGCCGACAGCCGTTATTTCCCTTATTTGGTCATTGCGGAGGATGTGGACACCATTGCTATCCACATCACCATGATCATCACTGTTATCCACACCATCACCATCATGAACACCATCATCATGGAAAACATCACCATTGTCACCATCGCCATTGCGACCACCACCATTGTGATTCAAGAAAGGACTGTCATTGGTGGTCTTAAAATCATAAATTTAGAAATATTACTAAAGTTTACAAACGTTTGAAAAAATTAATATATGCGATTTGAGGCGTGTTTACTTGTTTTAATTATTAATAAGGAGGATTCAAAATATCTAGTATTTTAATGGTCTCATAAAATGACATAATCGTTACCGTTTTAGTTATTTTGCAATCATTTGGCAATTTAAATGCGCAAATGTACCTACAACAAAATATTTAAACAATTTATATTTTTTGCTGGAAGTTACTGGAATAAGCTCCTAAATAAGTTTCTGAAAGGGCGATTTTCGAGTTCTTTTTCCTTTTTGTAAACAATAACCGAACACTTCGAATGTTCAGAATCTTACCCAAAAGCTTAGTGTTTATTTCTTCTTTTTTTTAGCAATAAACAAATGGTTACGATGCCACTGAAAGCCTTTTTACTAGCAAGTATAAGTTTGTCGTACATTTTATCCTTTTTATCAAAATTTTGTAAAAGATCTCTGTCAAAGATCTTTCACAGTGTGATACTGGCTTAAGAGAGATGCATAGGCCTGCGCGATGCTTTCAAGACTACCTACGACAGAAATTTCTACCATTCAAAAGCAAATGCAAAAGTTTGTTAGAACTTTTGATTATTACGGAGAAAATCAAAAGCATTCATCGATCAAAGTTTTATAGGTGACTGAGCCTTTAAAATAAATTAGGTTCTACTTCAATGGATAGCTGATTCTAATAGTACGGAACTAGTTAGGTACTGGTGTTTCAACAATCTTCCAGATATATGAATATGCTCAAGTAATAATAATAATAATAAAGAACTTTATTTTCTCTTCTAATTTACATATATAGAGCTAAGTACAAGAAATATTATAAGTAATATGATAAGGAGAAATTGGCGGAATCCAGATGTACATGTTACATAATAAGCACGTACCCTAATCTATTCAACCGTGAATTAAGTAGAGACGGTAAAAGACAAGAAGAATAAAAAAATAATAATAAGCAACTTAACAGCGAAATCCCAACAATACAAAAAATACAAAAATGTATGCAATATAAAAATTTATCTTAATGATAATTACCCAAGAGACGAGGTAAGAAAACGAGCTTTTGTATTGTTCCATTTCATGTAATGGAGGAGTTAGTCTGCCCTTGAACCGAATATTAATATTATGGACATCTGTTCGAAATGTTATTTTATTGTAGAGGTAAGTGGGTGCTTTATATTTAATAATTTTGTAGTAAAGACAAGTAGCCCATAGTAAACGTCTATTCTCCATATTCAGCCCATTTAATTCCTCAAGTTTGTGGAAAACTCCATATTCAGCCTATTTAATTCCTCAAGTTTGTGGGAAATTCTCTGTCTCCCACGGACGCCACAAATTAAACGAAGGCAACAATTTTATAGTACTTGAATTTTTCGACATGTTTCTTGGTTAATACATGAACCATAAACTACGCAGCAATGATTAAGACGGGAAAGAAGTAAGGATTCGCATAATGGAATTTTTATTTTCTTATTAAGGAAAATTTTTTGATTGTAAATACCTTTCAAGTTAGAATAAGCAAAATGGAAGCAGTTTGCAAGTTGAAACCTGAAACGAACCACAGTGACTAGATATAATCCTAAATTCTTAGCACAATTGGTACAGCTGACTTGTACTCCATTTTCTAATATTTTAATTTTTAGAAGGACTGCAATTCGAGCTTTTTTGGGTCCAAAGACCAACACTATCGTTTTGATTGATTGATTGATTCTAGTTGCTTCCTGTTCTACATCTTCGGCATGGAAAGTGTGATAAAGCTGCGTATCATTCGCATAGAAGTAGGAGATACACGTCTTGATATAAGAAGGAAATTTTGCAGTGTAGATGGTATATAGCAGGGGACCGAGAATGGAGCCCTGGGGTACCCCTGATGACACAAGTAACCACAAAGAAAAATCTTTGATACCCTAAGAAGCCAAAATATGAAGATATTTATGTTAACCTTGAACGCACATCTTCCTTTTCTCTTTATGTTCACGTGAGGCTTTCAAATAAAACAATTAAAAAAGATTGATAAGAAATAACGATAATCATGTGCAAATATTTATTCAGTTATGTTTTGTTTTATATTGTTATGTGTAGATTTAAGTTTAAAGTTTTAATGAGTTTTGGTTTGTTGGGAATCACCTTGTATATAGTATTCAAATATTTTTTTAGTTGTTTCTACATTCGGTATTAGGTTTTGTGTTAGACTTTTTTCCTGTTTCCCTGCCTAAATATGTTTCAAGAACGGTGTTTTAAAAATCGCATATTAATATTCTAATAGCCATGCTTTCCTTATTTATGCAAATATGAAATTGTTGAATGAACTTCCAATTTGCAATTATTATTTACTTATAAGTAAATCACTGCTTTAATAATGCAATCCGTAAGGTCTGTATTTATTTCTTTGTCTTTATCTTCTTTCCATTTCTAATAATCACACTTTTGTTATCAATTTCTGAATTGTTGCTTAGTACTCTAGCGATTCATATATTGGACACTTATCAATGATTATCTCCTGTAATGTTTGCTTTTTGCAAACTGCGCACATATTTTCGCTAAAATTGTATGCTAGAAATCTCTCCCTAAAATGTTGCTTAGTGTAGCGTTACATATTTCACACAAACATAATCACAGATAACATTGATAAAAAAATACTACTTTATTCCGCAGATTAATATGATCATACAAAATAGAAAATAAAAATAAATTCAAGCAAGGAACAACGCAAGAAACATTTTCAAAGTTTGTGTTGATTGAACGAGTAAATTTTTCACAATCCCTTTAAAAAATATAACGTGTCGTGAATAGAATAAAAAGCTAAATGGAGTATAATAGTGGAAAAAAATTAAAAGCTAAAATACCAAAAACGAAAACAATAAGTGTTTTATAATTCGAGTATGTTTTCTATAATTCGCTTACAGGCTGTTATAAATTCGAAGCTCACCTTTGGGATATCGAAAACGGTAAGAGATACGAAGTCGGTTAAACTAGGGCAAAGTTGGGTATTTTGGTTTTGGTGCTGAATAATAGTCCATTTTGAAAATCTTTCTACAATTTGTAGTTTTTGAATTGTTTCTAAAAAACCGAAAAACGGAATTTTCTTTTTTATTTTTTTCTGAAATTATTATTGTAGAGATCACAACAAAATGAATACTTTCTTGACCTTTTTGCAATGATATTGGATTTTGCTTAAAATATTTAGCCTCACTCTGACCATCATCAATTTAATTATTCTTATGACCTCCATATTGGATTTTAGTACCATTAAATAGATTTATTTTTTCTAATTCTTTTTCATATATCACATGTCCCTATTTAATAAAGTGAAATAGCTATAAATGCAAGAAATTGTTGAAAATGGCAAAAACAAAAAAGCTTGATATACCTTCCGAGTTTTATTTCATATATCACAAAAGTTGATTTTAATACAAATTTAAGTTATAAAAATGAATGTCATGAATGCAAGAATAACGTAAATATAAAAAAAATTGTGCTAACAACAAAATTCAGCAATAGCGAGAGAAATTTACTTTCAGCAATACTCATTACCTATTCTAATAAGTCTTCATTCTCATCATCATCATCCATACATACTTCGAGTTTTATGCAATATTTCTATCTAATTTACCAAAGACTAGTCTATTCTATGTGGTTCGCGACTTTCTAGATAACGTTGAAATTAAATTTCGTTCGCTATTAATGAACTGCTGTTATATTGGACTGTTGGATTCATAACTTTTTTATAATTAAACATTGTACTAAAATTAGCTTTTTGTGATATACGAAATGAAGCAGTTTTTCGTTTTTGTCTGCACTTAACACCACATTTTTCTTTACACTGCTCTTCTCAACAATGTTTTGCATTTATAACTATTTTACGGGATTTATTTAATGGTACTAAAATCCAATGAAAGGGGGCATAGGAAAAAATTAAGTTGATGGTGGTCAAGCGCGAGACGAAACATTTTAAGTAAAGTTTAATATCATGCTCAAGAAATAGTAATAATAATAATAATAATAATAATAATAGTTTATTTCCCAACAGTACAAAGACCAATTACAGGGAAATCAAAAACCCCAAAAAAAAATAATAGTTTAAGTTAAATTGAGTTGAATTAAATTAAATACAAAATATATAAAACGAAGTAATCTTAAATTACATAACTACTGTTACATGTTTTAATCTAGACAACACATTTATTCAACCTGTAAACAAATCTCACATAATTATTATCGAAGATATCAAAGTCATGATTTAAACTATTATAAAGCCTGCACATAGCATGTAATGGTGAATTGGAGTAATAATTTATATTAGTTGGAGATAATCTTGAGCTAAACCTAGGTACATTGAAAGTTTAATAGATATAACAAATCTGGATCATCAACTAAATAGTGAACAATTTTAAACAAAAAAGAAACAGCAGTAATCTTTATAGAAGCTGTTAACGTTTTGAACTTGAACAAAGACAATAAGGTATTGTAAGTCATATCAAACTGTGGGTAAGAACCATATTTAATAAAATACAAGTATTTTAAAAAACACTTCTGAGACATTTATATGAACATAATAATAAGGCATCCAAATTATAGAGCAATAATCTAACTTACTTTTAATATAGGCGTTATATAAAAGAATCAAAGGCTGAAGAGTACGGAAATCACGACAGGACCTAACTATAAAACCCAATAATTTATTACATTCTATATTTATTTTGACAACATGATTCACAAAAGTAAGCTTATCGTCAAATTACACTCCAAGATAATCATATCACATCTTTTCAGCAGTTGCTTTTCAATGTGGTAGTTCCAAATAATACTATTACATTTGCGAGTAAATGTAACTATTTTATAGTTAGAGATGTTTAAATATAATTTATTTGCCTTACACCAATTTGTTAATTGATGAATGTCATACAATACAATCAGCAGGTGTATCAACAGCTTTAAATAATTTCAGATCATCCGCATACAAGAGATTTTTACTTACTATAATCAAGCTAATATCATTAATAAATAGTAAAAATAACAGTGGGCCAAGATTAGAGCATTGAGCGACACCATTATTTACAACAAAAGCAGTAAAGAGCTAAAAGTACCTGTAGAATTTTGTTGTGAACTCTACAGTGATAACTTCAGAAAAAATAAAAAAAAATTCCGTTTCTCAGTTTTTTTTTGGAAAAACTACAAATCGTAGAAAAATTTTCAAAACGAATTATTGTTCCGCACCAAAATATGCAACTTTGTCCTAATTTAACCTTTGTCTTTGTATCTCTTATCGCTCTCGAGATCATAAAGGTTAGCTTCGAATTTGTAGCAGCTTGAACAGTGAACGGTCTAATAAGCTTATGGAAGCTGTCTGCTTATGAGGAATCTTAAGCGAAGTAATACCCAAAATTTAGTTCCAGAAAAATTGTCCGTTCATGAAGGACGTCCGCTTATGAGAGCTGTCCCTTTACTGTATATGTACATATTTAGAAATTTAGAAGTAACTTCTTTCTGCTATTAATAATGACGAATAGCATGAATGTTTAGAATCCGAGCTTTACTCATAAGTATTCAAGCAACAACACAAAAGCAATAAAAAATTTAAGATATCAGATAAATGTTTGACATTATCGTGTGAGAGAAAAGCATTAATTAGTGTCAGTTGTAAATGACACTATAAACAACATGCAATTACGAAGACGTGTGCGTGCGAACGATGATATTATTATCGGGATTAAAAAGTTACAATATTGCGAAAATAAAACAAAGCCGACGTATTTTTCTATTGCATGCGGTCGTGCTGCGCCGTTGTTACATGCGTGTCGAGCATTCATGAACAGAAGTTACATTTTATTACTTGTTAAAGAAATTTTTTATATAATTGCTAGAGATAACCCGGTAAGTGAATTACAAGTCGTAAAATTTCAGAAATTAGAATTAAGCATTGTAACAATATCAATAAAATTATTAGGAGAAATTATTTTAGTTGCGTTTGTCGCATACCAAGGATAAACTTCGTTAATACATGAGTAAAATAGGAAGTCCAAAAAAGGATCGAATAAATCACGTTGGCCAAGACAGCCCGGATAAAACCTTTATGGGGAAGAGGATTTGTATGTAAGCCAATAAAGAAAGAAAAAAAATTCATGGTCAGTGAGTTTCCTTTTGCTGCGACAACTTTTAATTATAAATCTATTTATTCGTATTTTTTAGAACAAAAAAGTATAATTCTGAAAGTATTCCATACGTTGTACGTAGTAAATACTGTTAAATTTAGAAAACGCTGGAAATATTTTATAGTGCGCGGTGTCATAAAATTTTATAGATACCTAAAGCAACAAATATAGAAGCAGTATGTTTCTATATACATTATAAATAGCGGATGTCGCAGCAAGATATAAATATTTTATACTTCGCATGTCAGGTATTTTATCATGCATTGGCACATTTTACGTCCGTCCTTGACATTCATTTTTTTTTTGTGGGTAAAGGCAATAAAGCATGCGGATAAATTTAAGGTTCTTCGTGCAAAAGTGTACTAATTTTCATTACACGGAGCCAGTCAACAGCAATATATTAGAATTAAAACAGTTGTTAGATATGGTAAAACAGCGGTCTGGAGACGCCCGACGTCGAGGCGCCTTGGCGGAGCCGACGCCGCGGTTGCGTGTGCTAATGTCACTCATTTGCAAGCTTTATTGCATGATTATTGCTGCAGGTATTGCGGGTTTACTGCAGTTTCATGGTTTAAAAAGCTATTACTTTTAAATATGCCAATCCACGAATTTATCACATATTAAACAAATATTTGTATAAAATTTTAAAATTCAATATATTTATGAGAATCTCATTCAAATTTCTTTTCACATCATTTTTAGTAATTATTTAAAATTGTTTACAAATATTTGAGCTTAACCTAAGCAGAAGCTAGTTATGGCGTAGATTAAAAAACGATTCTAATTTTGTCCTACTTTTATTATTTCACATTTCTTGCTATCTTACTTTTCTATTATAACTTACGACATAATCGACATTAAAAAAAAAATTTTAATTAATTTTTTTAAAGTTTCTCAATTTTAGGAAATAACCATTCTGGAAAAGTAATAAAAAGTTTGGTTTTTGTATATGTATACGCAGAATGTTATAGGTGTCTAATAAACGGGGCCGCTAAGTAAGTTTTTTCATTTTGTGCGAGGAAAGCAAACATTCTCGTTATTTCTTTTTTCCCGACGCACGAAAAGGCAAACAAAGATATGTAGCCACTAAAGCATGAGTACACGGAAAATCGTTTAGCGTTCTGTAAACGTAAATTCTCCCGAACGACATAAATACACGGATCGTATAAATCCTTTCGCTTTCCTTCATTAATTAAATAAAACGAGGAGCAATTCGGAATTTTTGTTATATCCGACGCTAGCCGTCCGCTGAGAGCATCTTGCGGTTATGGTCGCCGAATGTTGGTTATGTATTTTCAAAACGTGTTTACACGTTTCTCATCTCGCAAGACTTGCGATAATAAAACAAATTATCCCGGCAAGATATTGACTTGGGATGTAACTTAATTGCGTGGGGAGATGAGAGTGCCACTCGCTGATAAAATCATTATTTACGAAATTAGTCGAAGAAAGTGCAGTGGACTTGGAAATGATTGATGCTGAGAACGGATATAATGAATGGGCGATAATTAAAATGTAATTTAAATATGAATGATACGAGAAAAAATTCAGACACGCAATTATAAATCAATTAAGTTGAAGTGGTCTGGGCCCTTTTATAAGATTGTATCCGCATAATTGAATCGTTTTTCATTCTTACTTACAATTAAAAGCTCGACGACTGCAAGCTCGTATCAAAACAGGAAAAG
Organism: Serrognathus titanus; assembly: GCA_039766575.1. Classification (NCBI taxonomy): domain Eukaryota; kingdom Metazoa; phylum Arthropoda; class Insecta; order Coleoptera; family Lucanidae; genus Serrognathus; species Serrognathus titanus. The sequence continues at coordinate 46,141,638 of CM077914.1, read as the reverse complement.
CATAATAAATTACAATACAGTAAAAAGTACATGCTAGAAATTTCCAGCATAATCTTACAATCATGCTTACTTTTTTTTTTAGTAAAAATTTCAATAAGTTTTTCGTCAACTTGGATTGTAACATTGAGATGTGAAACGCACGTCGCCAATTTTGTAACAAATGTCGCCATTAACTTTCCGAAGAAGAAGTCCGTTCTATTAAAGCGACAAACAAGGTTTACCTTGCACGATTCAAATCCCAGTGGCGAGCACAGAATGAAAAAGTCAGACAAGGAACAGGGCAGGTCGTGTGTTGCGGCCAGTTTCATAATGGAACCGAATTCACCAGAGAATTGTCGCTCGCCTACGGCCTCCACGTTCTATCTGCCTAATGAAGATAAGATGATATTTTAATTCAAATAAAATCAGAAATAAAACGAGAATGATATACAGGGCAAAAATTTCAGAAACGCCATTATTTGACTAAGTAAAAATCATACGGTATATCATTTAGAAGCTAAATAAGTTTTTGGTAAACGTAAATTGTCGCCGTAAAAAGTTTTTTAAAAAATGAGAAAAGCAAAAATATTCACTTTTTGGCGATCACTATATACAGGACGTCCAGGAATACAAATAATATTAAATTATTATCTCTTTCCTTTTTTAACGATCAACTGAAGTATCTGTTAGTTGCATCAATTCAGGTAAAAATGTGTGCTTACGCGCGTGTTCTCTTTTCTTGTATTGTACGGTTACAAATATGTTACGGTGTCAAACAGCCCTTAATTTTAATAAAATTTCCACCCCTCTGTTCTCAGAAAAAAGTTTAGCGACTATTTTTCAAAAGAAAATTTAATAGAATAGAAACGTTAAGAAAAAGTATATTGAAATCGGTAATATATTAAAGGTGTCTGTTTTGTATCCATATGTTTTAGATTTATCTGCAAGGCATGTTCGTTTACGGGCGCTAAAAAAAGATAAACATATTAGAAACGAAAATTTTCGAATGCAACACGTACGACTCGGATATATTTACATATAAATTATTGTCACAAATGAGATTTGCAATATAACGTCTACAGTTCATTTTCAGTCTGGGCACGTTTTCTACAATATCTAGCAAGGATCCGCGTCGGGCGTCGTCGTCGTCGTCGGCGCTGCGCACCGGGACGTCTTTGTGACACGTGTTCCGCCCCGCTAACTTGCTCTAAAGTCAACTTTTTACTTAGACTGACGGTTCAGCTTCCATTGAATTACACTTACAATAAACTTGTTGATAGAATATGCATCACACATTCTCTCTACTCAAGCTTTCTCGCTTAGATTTTTATCTAAATGACGTGTATTGTAAAAATTTCTTGACAACTCATCTTCATTCATTTTTTTATATCATTATAAATTTTCACAGATATTTTGAACAACTTTAATTAATTTATTAATTATATAGTAATTTTTGCCTACTTTAAAAATGCCCAACAATTTTGCTGTCTTTAGTGAGTTCCACCCTTTGTAAGTGCAATGTAAACAGAAAGGCAAATAGTAGAAGCACCCTAAGTTACATATTTGATCGCGTAACCCTTGTGCTTTGCCTAATGTAATAGTTTAAGTTGCCAAGAAAAGCGCTCGGTCATCAGAAGAAAAGTTTAAGTGACGTCCAATGTTAACTAATTGGTCATCTGCTCGATTCCACCCCGGGCACTTGAATTGCGTACGTGCTTAGACCAAGCTGACCTGGCTCAACGCCCCCTCCCGGTCAAACCCTTACTACTTTTACCAGCCCATGCGTGCCAAGTACCTACACTGAAAGTATTAAGAAGAAAATTCGAGCATATGTGATCAACACTTATTGATATCGAGGGTTGTATAAATTTAAGGTGTCTTTATATTGCGTGAATTAATTTATAACTACCTTAATTCAATCAGCACGTCCGGAAAGCAATCCGCCCGTACACCTTTGCGTCCAAATGTATGATAAAAGTTACTCTGTTTGTTATTACGTAGGCGAGACGGGTTGGTATACGACGATAAGAAAGTAAGGTTTGCTAAGTGGATTTCATAAGGAATAAAAGAAGTTCCACGGTATTTTATAGGTGTCCGAAATAACCGAGCAAGAAATGAGCAACGGATGTGCTCGTAAAGCGGATAATAAGGCATGTTTACGACACCTGCACACCGTAAATGTGAAGCAGTCATCCACACAGAATCAGTTTTATTGAGTCCTCTAGGAACGTGCAACTCTCCGAGCTACTCCGGAGAAGACGGGCAATTAATATTGATATTACAAAGCTTCAACATTGAATTGAATTTTTATTTTACCTACTAGTAACAATGTTTTTGGACTTAAGGATTATTAGAAATTTTTATCCGTATACTTTCTAATCTGTACATTATATTACAAGTTTAAGGATAATGTAACAGTTTACAAAATTCAAGTAGTATTGTTTAGATTTCGTCGGTGTAAAGGTAAAATTCATTAAGTAGCGTTTTCTTAATACGGAGAAAAGCTCGACTTTATGAATAAATAAATAAATTATACATACATTAAACAGTAAATTAGCTTCAATGTACAGCAAACAGATTGGAACTATATTGCATCAGTTTTTTTTCTTCGCGATTTATTCATAAAGTCGAGCTTTTCTAAGTATTAAGAAAACGCTACTTAATAAATTTTACCTTTACACCGACGTTGTTTCGTGCAAGGAAAATATTAATAATTAATACTTTAGGTCGCAACATCCTTGAGGAATGTATTTCAATCAAAATCGACGCAAGAACATTTTTAAAACTTTCAAAATAGATATTCGTTTTTAATAATATGGAGGGAACAAAAATGATTTGTTAATTTTTAAAACAATACTTTAAATGGTACCTAAAAAGAAATACTGATAATTCTATGTCTAAATTTTGAAACGTTGAAACATATCCTGTGGAATCTTCTTAAAATCTTAGCTTATTCTTGAACATTCTTCTATTTAAATATCCTCAAATAAAAAAAAATGCAGATACAATTTCACTTAAATTGCCATCGATTAGTGGACCACAAAGCTAGATTTTAAGCATTTCGCTCTAAGACATGGCCTATTTTATACGCTGGCCACTGTATGTATACATATATCCATTCTAGTTTAACATTTTGCGCAGAAAAGCAAGACATTACGAAATATCAACACTATTTTATTATTTAATTATAGATTACCCTTAAAAGTGCGTTTGCCTGTATAAATTGCTTTTCTTAAAGGAGCCCTTTAGCCTTTTTGTCATTAAAAAGAAAACAAAAACAAAAAATGGTAAAATCGTCCCATCTGGTAACACTGGTAATGTGAAATTAAATTGTCAAAATAAGAACAGAGAACACTGCAAAATTGACGTTTTTATAAAATGCATGCACTGAAGAGTCCATATTTTTTCTTCTAAAGACAAAGTATACATAGGGTATAAAACACAAAAAGGGATAAATCCCTCAGATTGGCAACACTGATCATACGTACCTAATCAGGCTCGCCAATATTTTTAAAAGTAAGTCCACAATTACGGAATGAACAATTTCCACTTAAGTTAATAAGCATAACTTCCGGAAATTTAGCCATTACGATGAAGTTGTCGCGTGTGAATAGTAGTAATTAGAGTTTTTTAAATAATAGTGAGGCCATACGTGAAGACGATTTCTATTGGTCGGTAGCCAAGTCCGTACTAAATTTGAATTTGACGCGATATTTAAACAGATTATTCAAAATTAATGTCAATTGTGCGGTAAATATTTTAACACCTAACTTTTATACGTAGTTTAGTTTGATTAGATCAGGTAGGTATCAAAAGCAATCGTGGTAATCATCACAGGAAAATAGTAGCAAATTACGATAAACCGATTGCAGTCGATTTTAGATGATCATTATGACATATATCATTCAACTTGCCCCTAAGTTAGTACAAACATAGCGCTCTTATTTAAAGCACTTTTATAATAAGAATAATTTTTATTTTATTTTTTAATTTTCAAAGAAAGGTTACTCAACAAGAAAAGAATCCCAATAAGAGAGTAACACATAATTACAAAATAAACAGTAACAGCGTGAAACTAAACTAACTAAGTTTAAATATATGTACTTACATGGATTTAAATTATGTTACTTTTTTTATATTATAATTTAATTTATGAACTAAATTAACGTAATGTTTTTATAAAAATATAAAAATGAAGTAGAAATTACTGACATTTCTATAAAAAAATTTAAGAGAACACATTATTGTGATGTAAGGAATGAAAATAGAGAGAATAGGGAGAAATTGGATACGAAATAAAAAAAGAAAAAAAATTAACATAAACTAATTTGAAAAGTATTTTTTTAACTGATCAAATTTATACAAAAAAGGTCGACGTGAGAGCAGTAATTATTATAGTAATATTGCAGTCTAAGCAAAGGAGAATTGAGACAAGATCTTGTATTGGAATAATCAAGATAAAACAAGTATACGAGTAGTACATACGTGAACGTTAAAATCTAATTTGTTTATACAATATTCACTTTCAAAAGTATTGCTGAAGAGTTTGTACAGAAATAAAACAGGTTGAGAAGCCCTACGTCGGGAGAGAGTAGACATCGTGTAATGAGAAAGGTTAGCTTCGTAATTTTGCTACCATAAATACCGATTGCATCTGTAATTTATCTAATTGTGAATTTTTTTTGCACATTTTCAATTCTGGCAATATATTTAAGATAGGAGGGGCTCCAAATCACAGCTACATATTCCAGGTGACTTCTCATTTGATGAAAATAAAGGGTAATAAGAGATGCAGGGTTAGTGAAACTCCTAGTGATTCGAAATATAAAACCGAGATTTTGAAACGCTTCGTATACTATATGGTTTAAGTATATGAAGAGCAAAAGACATTTTACAGTCAAGCATTATTCCTAAATCCTTGACTCTGTCCATATTATTCAATGAAGAGCCACTCAAAATGAAATTATGGTGAAATTGTGTCCGGTTGCGTGTAAAAAATATGGAGACACATTTATTAGTATTTAACGACAGGTTTAGATCTTCGTATAGGAGGTCGCAGTCATTCTTGTCGGTAACTTTTTTATAAATTTCAAATTGTCAGCATACACACATATATACTTGCTGTGATGAAAACAGGCTTGAATATCGTTCATAAAAATAGAAAATAATAGAGGTCCAAGATGCGACCCCTGCGGAAGTCCTGAGGAAATATCAACAGTTCCTGATCTGTAATTATTTAGAGCTACAAATTGAGTTCCATTAGTTAAGTATGAATCTATCCAACGCAAGAGATTATCGTGTATACCAAATGACTTCAACTTTCTCATCAGGATGATTTATCTTATCAGAAACCTTGGAGAAATCAGTATACATAGCAACTACCGAGTCGTTGTCATCCATAATTTCCAGCACCTCCTGGAGATATGGCAGCAAATGCGTAGCAACATTCCTTTCACGAAAAAGAAACCATGCTGTTCACTACAGATTTTATCTTTTATTTTAAAAACTAATTCGTCGCCTCCAGAAACTTACCGAAAGTGGACAAGGGAGGCATGGGCCTATAATTGGAAACCTTAGATCTATCCCCAGATTTGAAAATCGGAGTCACCCGTCAGCATTTCCATTTTGACGGAAAAACACATTCGTTCACGTTCAACTAAAGGAGTGTCAATACTAGATTCATACACAGATACAAAATAGTCTTGAAATAAATTACAAACATCCTCATCATTACAGGCATAAGTATTACCATAAGACATGCGAGCTGGTAAGATTCTATAATTTTTTAAAACGGATACAAATGACCAAAAATGCTTGACATCGGTCTTAATAAACGATTCTGTTTTATGTATATAATTTAAATGATCTGGCTTAATCACATCCTTCACACGTTTTCTGAGCCTTGAAAAGATGCTGTAATCAAAATCGTTTCTAAAACATTTCAACTTTTTGTGAGCCTCACTTTTGTCTTTAATCATAGAGATAGTATAAATGAAAACCAACATGGATAATTATGCCGTTTAATAATCCGAATAAATTTATTAATGCAATTGTAAAAATATTCCACCGAAGAAATCAGTACTAAGTAATTTCAATTCTTTTGGCCAGTCAACAGACGATATAGCGGATTTAGAGCAGTGTAATCAGCTTTATTGAAATCATATTTGTAGAAGGTATTGCTATTACGAAATGTAACAAGAGATAAACGAAAAGAGACATCTAGTGATTTATGGAATATATCTTCAGGCACAAACGGATTCTCACAAGCTCGAGCGATAACGTTTACTTTACAATTACTTAAAATAAAATCTAAAATTTTATCATAATTATTTTTTATGCCATTATATTGACAAAAATCAAGCAAAGAAATCATGTCAAGGAACTGCATAATTATTAATAATGTGAGAAGGTAAAAAAGAATTAATATTGACTTACGCGACCAGAATAAAGTTGAAACATTATAATCACCGACAGCATAAAAAAGTCATCGGGATTATTATTAATAACATCTCAAACTCTATTTATATGCGCGAAAATTATATATTGAGGCGTGAGGGGGTATATAAACACAACATATATGAAGGTGTTTGTTTCCAGTTACTTACCCAAAAGTCCTCACATACAGCGACACAAGACCAGTTCCTTCGTACTTCATCGACACAAAAATAAAAACTCACCACTATCACACCTACTTACCAATACTAGAAACTTTGACCTTCCTGTACGTGATAAACGCTTCCCTGAATAATCCTTTACTTAAGATGTTACCATTTAACCAGGTTGCTGTCAAGCAAATTATATTAGCGGAAGATTGCAAACAAAATAAAGCAAAAGACATCTGTTTTTGTTCTTGAGCCTCTAGTATTTTGATAGTATAAGTGAAGAGCCATTAGAATAACAGAAATAAATTAATATTACCAGAAAAATTAGGAAAGTTTGGTTAAGACATCCTCCGAAGTCACCTGGACAACACGGGACCCATCAGTTTTACGGACAAAAAGCTTGCAATCTCTCGTCCAGAAATATTTATAACCGTTAGTTTTAGAGAATTCTCTGATTTTCTTAAACAAAATCTTATTCTTCAGCGTAAGATGCTCCAACATCACCAATTTCATTCGAAGACACCCCTGCCTCTCTTCTTCTGGATCGCAGCTAAGAGATTGTTTTTCGTTTCTCTGGATGTAAACTTAACAATAATATTTTTGGGATTCTGACCACTCGCAGAGCGAATGCGATGACAAGTATCTATTTGAGATGTATTTTAATCACGATTTCCGTAACATTTTCGTATTTAACCTCAGGTACACCACTGATTTCAATATTGTTGACTCTGGAATATTGTTGAAGTTCTTCCAGTTCCAGTTTAAGTGCACAATTTTGCTGGTTTAGTAAAATAATGTCGTTCTTAACATTCTCAAGAGATTTTATAGAGTTCTGAAATTCTGAAACACTCAAAATCGTTTAAGTGGTTAGATGAGGGATCTAGAATAATGTAGAGAACGATATACCTCGCGACCTAGACCCTCGGTTCCAACTACCCCGAATTCAAAATTTCAAATGGCACATCTATACTTGAGATACATCAATGGAAAGGTTTTGAAACAAGCTTTCCAAAGACACTAAGAAATAAGAAGTTAGTTGAATAGTTCTTGAATAATTGAAAAAGTACAAAAAAATTTTAATTCTTAATTTTTATTAAATCTTATATTAAATAGTGGAAATAGTTTCAGTTGTTTTCTTGGGGTGTGTTGTTCAATACATTATTCTAGTCCCTCCATTAAGCCATCTCACCGGTTTTGAGTGATTATTAATATTTTTTTGTTTTTAAGATATACTACGGTAACACTTTTGTGCCATTCTTTCATTTATTATGTTAATGTTTTAATAATTGTCTTACATTTTTCATTTACTGTTATTGTACTTACAATACATTTAATTACATTTATCTATTTAATGTAGAAACTTCTGATTTCTGACCTACAAGTAAAAAGTCATTCAGAAACTTTTTTCTCTAGACTTATGTCTAAAGTAGATACTTTAAGGGTTAATTTTAATAGAATGTCACGTAAAGTAAAATGTAAAATGGGTCTGATTAATGTTTTCGAAGCATTTTATAACCTAAACTTAGATTAAAATACAGTAAAAAGACAAAAAGAATAAACAAAGCAAAAACATATTTTTTATAATAGTATATTTAAATTACTTACTAACGTTTCGCTCTATCAACCTGAATAATAGTAACAAATAATTAGCCTACTAATTAAAAATTAATTAATTAAAAAAAATCTTTCCTTTTCCACATAACAAATAAAATTTGAAATATCTTCGGTTGTAGAAAACATAAGCAACATGAGTAAACGTGTTGTTTTTATCTCGTGCTACTGCTTGCAATTTTCGCACTCGATTAAAAGGACTTACTTTACATACTAGGTGCATAAATAACAATTTTTCTATTTGATCCTCTATTGTAGGTATATAAATAAGCAAAATGTTGCAACTATAAGATCTTCAGAACATCGAATATCTTTAAAGGACGCCTAAAATCAAATAAATAAAATCAGGTATTTCTTAAAAAATTTAATATTACTGAACGCAGATTTTTATTAAACTCTGTGAATTTGATCTGTTGGATTTTTCCTCTACAAATTTCTTTTAACGGAAAAATATATATATTTTAAAATAAATTTAAAAATCGATTATTCATATCATAAACAATTAAGTAATTCTAAAACTTAATAAATAATTGTATACATATATTTAATACATTTATTGCAATAACATAATTTTACATTAAAATAATTTTATTTATTTTTTAAAACATAGATTTCGTTAGTATTCACATCACGATTGCTGTGCACATAAATAAAATAATAAGATTCTTGTGGATTGTACTAAAAGATGTTTTACCATTTAAAATGCATTTTTTCGTCGTCGCGAACAAAATGAAAATTTCCGACATTCGCGTGTGTCTGAAAACGCGCGCCGTGAAATATTGAACGCGTGAAAAAATGTCGAAATAAAAAACAGAATAAGTCAGGGAATGAAATAACTGCATTATAAATACTCATAAATTATCCAGATCAGCGAACAGGGAGCGAATAAGGAAGAGTTATTTCGGCTTTTTTACTTTGGCGGCGGAGCGTAATGGAAAAGAGGCGCGAATGTAAGAGACATTTACGTTATGTATACTGATGATTGAGGCTGGCGCAACCATCGCATGCATACTAACCAGCCAAGGCGGAATGACTTTTCAAACCATGTCTTGTATTAGTTATATATCCCAGACAAGAGACATCCATCTTCGGTAGGTCTTTTCTTCGAAAACGTGATCAAACTCGCTTTACAGGAAAATATTTGTTCACATGGAACTGAGCTTTATCACCGTTAATTGCCTTTAAATATGAAAATTCTATTAATTAATCATTAAAGATGATGCCTGATAGTGGCACTCATTTAATATTATGAAAATGAACAGGAAAAATAAATAAGTACATACAAGCGCAGACTGTATCATTATATTATTTCCTCCCTTCATGAATTGTAAGGTTACAAGTGTAGATTTTTTGGAGAAAGATATGGCGTCATCCTAAAGAAATGCGAATTTGCTAGAAAAGTTGAAAATGTTCATCAAATCTTTGGCAGTATGGCTATGAGTTCTATAGTGACGACCGGTCCCTTACTTGCATTTACGCATCCATTCATCAATATATTCTACGTAATTAAATGCAACATCTACAAATCAATTTCAAAGCTCCTAGAACTCTAATTTTTCCCAAAAATGGCTTGCTGGTGAATATTTGAGAACCTTTGTCAGAATCAAAATATAGCAGTCAAATTTCAAGTTCAAATATAAATTGGGAGAATAACCAAATACTTTTCTGCTTAAAACTATTCACTGACCTTAAGTATTTTCATTCATACTTATTACAGTACGTCTACATGCCCTCGAATTGCGCTGAGACATACCGATCCATATGGTATGTGTGCTAACATGCACTTTCATTGATACTAGTCACGACAATATTTTAGAATCACTCTGTATTATATGATATTTAGTTCTACAAACTACGATTTGGCATGCAATGAAAGCAGGAACATTCATCATTGACGAATGTAAAATTGAAAGGCATATTTTTGGGATAGTCTAATGTCTAAAATTTTCAACGAGAAAATTAGTTATCATTATTTTATTATTTTTTTAATTTAATAATCTTGCAGATAGAACTCTAAGAAAAGATAATTTTGTAAAATTAAATAAAAGTATAATTTATTCAGTGCTATTGTTTTATTTATGAAATTTAGGGGAAACTTTTCCGAAACATAGTTGTGTTGATAAATTTTATCTACAACATACACTGCGGATCATAAACATTGATGTTGTGTATAATAAATTTGGCAAGGCTGAAGGTGGTGACAAAGTGCGGTTATTATGGTTTTATTACATGGCAGGACGCAAGATTAAGGAACTGTTTCCTCCAATAGAAACATGAAAGTCTAGGTAACAGGATTATAAGTTTACGATTGCGGATGTTTGTAAATCCTTCAGGAAATTATCTGATATAGTGAATTTTATGACACGGTCAAAAAACACGTAACATATTTTACGACGTAATATCCCCCGCTTAAAATATATAACCGCAGTTTTTCTTCGGCCACAGGTTAAATCGGGGCGGAAAATAACTTAATTGCAAAACGTTAACAAGTAAAAACTTTCAAATTAAGTTCGGGAAAATTAAGAAAGTTGTTTTTCTTTTCGTTTTCCTCTCCCGACCCGGCATCCATTTAACCAATGATAGTTCCCTTGTCCTTCTGAAATTTTAAACAGGCCTTGCGCTCGGCCGTAAAGCAGACGCGTGTTGGAGCATAAAGTGTTTTTATTTTTTCCAGACTCTTTTATTGCCTCCACAAGGGCGCCTTGTTGTAAAACAAAAATTCAAAACACAATTTATTTTTGCATTAAATATTGAACGTATTCTTGAACAACCAGAGATGCGAATTTGCAAATGTGCGATATTTTTATTTATAAACTGACCCCACCTTTCGTACTTAGACTTTTTAATAATTGAACGACCAGCGGAAGAGAAGTTACTGTAAATTGTATTCTGGTTTATTAACGAAGCTACGTGACAAATACGATCCCGTTTATATTTATTTATTACACACTTATTTCAAAAGCTACAGCTTAGTAGATTCTAAATCGATTCTAAAAGTATATTACTAAACGTAAAGTAAATTATTTTCAATATTATTTCACTTATTCGGGATATTTCTATTACAATAAATTTGTACAATGTTGAAATATTTTCAAAGTTATGTTCATTCTCTGCGAAACTTGCTTTACATATTTATTAAACTTGATTCTGCTTTGATGATCTGATTGTAACAATGTCATGCAACAAAAAGAATTTATTATGTATTGAAAATGAATTATAAAAAAATTAAACAGACAGTAATATTCAGGTCAAGTTCGAAATTCCATTAATCCATTATAAAAACTAGTCTATCAGAAATTAAAATGAGAAACGTTTTTAAAATTTTAATCAACGGAAGTTCAATGAATTTGCCACCCAGGGTAAGGTTATGAGTGCTTTTCCGAACGCACGTTACGGTCCTCGATTTCAGCTTCTTCCTTTCCTTCCATAAAGAAGATTTTAAATTAAGTGTGTTGCTCTGAATAAAATCAAGCATTGATGTGAAGTGAGATACGAATCACCACTGAAAATTGTATGCATACCACTTCTCCTCTCAAAAAAGCTGCTGAAGAGCAGACGGGCCATTACGGAATGCTAATTTCTAATCGATTCTCGCCTACTCGTTTTTCCATTTAGCACCGATGTGTCAATGCGCATTTATATTATGATTTGAATATATATTAAGTCTACCGACAAGCCATTTTACTTTCCCGACACCCTAATACCTCAATTTTATTCTAAGACATTTTTCTTTATTGTTTTTCTTTCTTTAATTTATCGTTGTTAAAAGGAAAAGTTCTTCCTTGCAATTTTCTTCTGGCTTAAAATTCAACACGTTCTGTATTTTTTATTTATCTTCAATTTATTTTTATTTAATTTTCTTATTTTTAATAAAAATGAAACCTGAGCTCTCTGAAATGTTAAAAGCTTACATGTTTAACTTAATCGCTCGAGAAGCACTAAGTGAAGAGGATGTCAGGAAGCATTTTCGTCCTTGATAATACTATTTGGATAAAACTTATGATTACATCAAGTCTTTCAAATCGAAGAACCCTTGACTAACACAAAACTTCAAAATTTAATAAATGTCAAACAGTTGGCATAGTCACTTTTAGAATTCCCAAGTACTCCCTTTTGTTGTTCGTATTTTGTAAGTTTATGTTTAATTCGAGACCTAGTCGGATTTGTCAAAATTTTGGCACGAGTATGTCCTCCATCCCGAATAGTCCGAAACCGGTAAACATTTTCTACATCTGGTACGCAGAGCTCTGTAGGCGCCTGAACATCCAACCCGTTCCTACGGTCAAACCGGCGAAACCAAAAAACGAAACGATTCTCGACTTCGTGGCCGACCGGATTAAGGTGGAAGAATGGGGACCAATTTTGAATGCGCTCAGGCAAGACACAAGTTTGCATGTTGTAGCCGTAAGAAGTCGAATGGTTTGTAAGTTTCTGGACGAGGTAGACACACAGCGTAAGGTGCGTGAATTGAAACGCAAGGTAGCTTCTTTATATACCGACTACATATTAAAAAGCCTCCTAGCTTGTTTATCGCTTTGTATAAAGCGATCGCAAGTCTTGACGTGCCTAGAACTGGATGGTATACCAATCGCAGGTGAATATCTCCAACCTATCTTAGAAGCCCTCTCAAAAAACAAGACACTTAAAATACTGTCGCTAAAACACTGTCCAATTAGGGATTACGGCTGTCAGAAACTGTGCCTGGCTATACGTTACATCACGAATATTGAAGTGCTCAATCTCACCGCTTGCGGTTTGGGTTCGTTAAGTGCTCAGTATATAGCTAAAGTAATACGTTATCAACAAATACATCGATACTGCGAAAGTTGGCATGCCTCCCTTAGATACGAGGATCCCGACTTGGGATTAATGACCGGTCTGAAACGAATAACGCTTAATAACAACCCGAATATAGGAGATGAGGGCTTGACTCACATCCTTAATGAATTGGACGATGACTTGTGGATAAAAGCTTTAGATATGCAAAAATGTAACATAACAGAAAACATTTCTGGCAGACTGATAGACGTTATTGATTACAGCAAATCATTAGAAGTGGCGGACTTTAGAAACAACGATCAGTTATGCATGTCGACCCTTGAAAAAATACTGAACATACTGAAAAACAAGCAGAGGTTCGGACACGAATGCGAATTCCAGTGGTGTTTAACATCAACGACGATACCATATTATGAGCACTCTGTTAATGATATAAATTCATTTACCTCCACGCACGGATTCAGAAGTTTGCAAAAATGCAAGTCAGTACCTTTGAGGCAAGCGTCAAAACGAAGCAGCGCTGGTTCGCTTCCTGTAAGGCGTATTAAGACATTTACTGCATTTCCAAAACCCAATAAACAGAAAAACTGTGATGAGAAGAAAGAAATTGTAAAGCAAACTCGTTTGCAACAAGAAACAACCAAGAAGGTTCAACTTGACCAAGAAAATAAGGAGTTGGAAGTAAATGCATCAACAAATAAAATTGAACCTAAAGAAAAATTTGTTAAATTTGACATGTCACCGAATAACAAGACTGAGTTGGTGCGAACTAAGGCAGTGCTTAATATAAAGCTGCCTCCAGATGCAAACTTAAAAAATCAAAACACGAAAACTGCATACGTTAATAAAGTAGTAAATAAATTAGAAGTTGACGAAGCTCCGAATTTGGGAAACGTTAGTCAAACTCCAAGTAACGTGGAATTTGTTTTTGCAATTCAGGATGACAAAGAAAAGACCCTTGCGCAAAGCCTGTTTGAAAATATTTTATATCGTAACGGAAGTGATGATTCGAATGAACCAGAAGAGAATATCTTCGACGAGTATTTTGGCGTTAAGCCTACAATGTCGAAGTCAGCATTTTATGCAGGCCAAGATGACGATGATGGAAGTATTTGCGACAGTAGTGCTTCACTCATGAGATTTGTGGAAGAAATTAAAAGTAATACTAATAATTTAGAGCGCGAGCTTCGGAATAACACAACGTCTCACTGCGGTCGAAATTCTAACAAACGTCATATAAGCAGTTTTCAAAAGCTTTTGACGAAGGTGCCACCTGTTAGTTAACTTTATGCGTATTTGTTATTCTGTTTTGTGAAATAAATTTCATGTTACTTAAAAAAACTAAATCGTTTTTTTCAAACAGTTGAATTTCCGCAAAAAAAGATTTTTCTTTTGAGTTATATCAGAAATATGTGCGTGATCAGTTCGTTATCTAAGGGTACGAAAGACAGTTCCTCTAAGGACTTCGATTCGTATCAATTTGTTTGGAATATCTATAAATCAGTTGAAATCAAAGCCCGGTGTATATGTTTGCGTAAGATTCGAAATCCAATAAGGAACTCTCTCGTGTCCGACAATCCATTTATATGCAGATCTTGCCATATTCTAGATCAGGACTTCTCAAAGTAAGAGGCAAGATTTATTAATTTGCATATTCGTCTGCGTTGTGGTTGCCTGTTTGAAGTCTGCTACGTTCCTTAAATTATTCATAACATTGTCACCCTAGATCTAAAATACGACCGCCCTCTCCTTAATCTGTCCCGCCTTGCGTTTCAAAGCTACTGGTACTCATATATTTCAATATTAATGCCGCATTTCGGACAACGAATATAATGTGAAAAGAATCCGCTAGATTGAAAGTAGCTTAATGCGAAGCTGCGTTTTGATTTATACATTCGCCGGAATTCCTAAGAATTCCTCAAACTTTTAAATTTATTGTCCTCGATGTTATATTATGCATTTTAACTCGAATAAAATCATTGCCAAAAACTTTTCGTCAATCGTAATTTGTTATAAAAAAAAATAAGTTTTTGAACCCATTGAAAATATTTTTCGGACAACTTACATTTTTTTTTATTTTTACACATACGAATTTGCCTAAAATTTTAATTTAAAATTCGATTATTTAAACATTTTTCCTGCCGCCTGAGAATTAAGTTAAAAACTTTGTTTATTTCAACATCAAAGCATGTTGTCTCAGAAGCTTACTGGTTCGCGCACTCTTTGTGATCGTAGAAAAATACAAAAGCTCTGGCATCATTTATCGGGCGACTTCTGTTTTAAGTGTTAATTATTGCGTTTCAAAGTAATTATATTTGTGCGATTAATTAAATAATTAGGTAAGAGTATTTAATATTTTGATAACGCATTACAGACACTTCTGAGTCAATCACAAAAGTCCTTATAAGATTATAGATTTTACTAAACAATAATTTTTCTTTTCAGCGATATATGTATCAAGGTGGTTGGATATTTCTCCCTCGATTACTATAGCAGAATGGATTTAAGAAATATATTTGTACATTGCAAAGATATAAATTTAAAAATAAAAATAAAGCCCCTCAAAATATTCCCAAATCCCCGGAAGATGCCCAGTTTCCCGAAAAATTTTCCCAATAAATAAAAACCTCGTGACGAGGTTCCAATTGGAAGCTAATTCAATTCAATTATGGATAACGGCCGCGGAAGGCTTCATATAAATATAGAAGTTGCCGTATATTTAAAATACCCAACCCAACACTATTAGTAACATTGTGTAGTACATCTGAGCGGAAGCGTATTTTATTGTACAAATAGGGCGGGGTTTTAAAAATCATGATAACGTTTGGAGTTCCCTACAATTTGACATATTAAGCCAATTGGCATCCCGTAATTTATAAGATATGTGCTGGTCAACTTATAATCTATGGTTGTGTGATACAGTGCGCAATATGTGAAATGCGAAAGAATTAGTGCCTCACACAAACGTTCAGAGTGGATATCAATGGATAAAGTTTTCTTAAATAGAAGAATGCATAACTAATGTATTTGGATATTTGATTTCTTTAGCGAAAACTATTATCTACATAGAGACCTTATTTTTCTGTCCTTCTCTACCAAAGGAATTCTAACATTATTGACGGTTATATTTAACATTCTCGATAAGTTTGAATAACATTTAGAATTACCAAAAGGAAGTATCTGGGATTTATCGGGGAAAGTGAATGAGCTGTGGAAATGTCAGATAGGGAATTTAGATCTTCGTTGATGCTATTAACTGCTTCCTGCCATCTGGAAGGATAAAAAGAAAAATATAATTGGGTGTCGTCGGCTTATACGTGTGCGTTGCAAAATTTCAGTGGAGATACAAAGTTAGAAGTATAGATGGAAAAGAGAAGTGGGCCTATTAATGACCCTTGGGGGACACCTTGTTTTAGTGATAATATCTTCGATCGATGGCAACAATTTGTTTCCTTTGATGTAGGTAATCCTTAATCTAGTCAGTTGCATGATTATTAAGTCCAATATACTTTAATATGGAATACAGCACATCATACTGCACCACATCAAAGGCCTTACTAAAATCCAGCAATGTTAGAACAGTAATTAATCCATTATTGGAAGCATGTAAAATATCGTCCGTTACTTTAAGCAATACAGTCGTGCAACTATGGTCTCGTCTAAACCCAGACTGCACATTGGGAAGAATATTCTCTGAATAAACATATTCGGAAAGTTGAGAAAAAATAATTTTTTTAAAGATCTCAGAAATGGCAGGAAGGACGAAGATCTTTTAACAACAAGGGTTCACTAACCTTCGGTAATGGTCGAACAAAAGCATGCTTCCAAATATCCGGCTGGCTTGGATAATACACGAGTTAATAATATGCGTAAGGTAGCGTATGTTGGTAGGACAACATAATAGTAACGCCTTAATATTAATGTCGTCAATGCCAGTAGCAGAAGAATTAATATCCTGGACAATCTTAAAAACAGTGTCATTATCAACTGGTTCAAATGAAAAATTTCGGTGTGCTTTTGATCGGATAAATAAGTATCCTTTAAAAGTTTGATTATTAGCAGCCGGTTTTGGAACGGAATTGATAAAAAATCATTTATTTTATCCACGTCAGCTAAATGTTCTGGAATGGTTTGTGACCGTTCTTTAGTAATCCCCAATTTTGCATTTCATGTTTCCCGAAAATATAATTAAATTAAAAATATTTTCAAGTTAAATTTGTATTTTTTTTTAGTTCCACTTCAGGGTTGCAGAAGGGATGCAGACCGGTGAATACTCATATTATTCCTCGCAAACATCAAGTAACGTTATTAAATTCATAGTGGAATGTTAGTTGGAATTTGGTTGACACATTACACATATCTATCTTCATATATATGTAGGTAACTTTTCACAATTCCTATAAAAGATATTTCTTTGAAATTTTAGTGATGTATTTTGCAATCGTAGAAGAATACTCTAAGACGGCCATTTTGTAATATAATGATTACAATCTTAAAAATAATTAGGATTTCAGGATATTTACTTCATCTTTCTCCTGCTTTATCAGAAATTGTCATGCAAAAATTAAAAAATTCTTTCATAAATTCTTTACTTTTTAACCTAACTTCATATTACAGATATGTTGACGATATTTTTTAAATTTTATCTTAAGATAAAGTTAATTATGTTTTAAATCAATTCAATTCATTTCATGATAGGCTACAATTTACCGTCGAGAGAGAGAATAATAATAGCATTAGTTTTTTAAATGTAAATATTATCAGACAAAATGGTAATTTAATAACAAATTGGTATCACAAACCCACATGGTCAGGTAAATACATTAACAATAATTCTTATCAAACAAAAAGTCATAAAATTTCGACTATTATTAGCTTGACTGATCATGCAGTATTACTTTCGGACAAATTATTTTTTGTCGAAAGTATAAATTTAATTAAAGAAATTGTTGCTCAAAATTCATATCCTGAATCTGTAATAAATAATCGTTTGAAACGTCTACAAAATATTAATATCAAACCCCAAAAAAATCATTGAACAAATATATATCTTTACCTTACATTGAAACTATGCTAGATACTTTTTACAAAAAATTTAATTTCAACCTAGCCAGTAAATCTTCTAATAACTTTAATATTCTTTTTACTAATTTAAAAACAAGAACGCCTAAATTTCAATTACCAAATGTAGTTTATGAGGTAAATTGTTAAAATTTATTTATTTAAGACAACGTGTGTTTGTGATACCAATTTGTTATTAAACTACCATTTTGTTTGATAATATTTGCATCTAAAACTTATAATAAAATTATAACCTATCATCAAATGAATTGAATTGATTTAAAATATAATTAGCTTTATCTTGAGGTAAAATTAAAAAAATATCAAATCAAGTTTTCTTGCCAGATGAAAATGATGAAAATTATCTAAAATTGTGTAACTGGCAATATAGAAAGTGTTAGGAAAGAGTTTATACATGTATTTCGGCCGTATTGGGCCTCATCAGAACTCTGTACCAAATTTTTTTAAGGTACAGAGTTCTGATGAGGCCCAATAAGGCCGAAATACATGTATAAACTCTTTCCTAACACTTTCTATATTGCCAGTTACACAATTTTAGTTAATTTTCATTAAAAAAAAATATCGTCAACATATCTGTAATATAAAATATAAAAAATTAACTCAAATATTTAGTTTAGTTCTATTCTGAATTTCGAAGGCAGTTAGTTCTGAAGCAGATATGAGTATATGAGTACCAAATATTTGTCATGTACTGTATATAATTTTAGAATTAATTAATGTGTAATATAAAGTTAGGTTTAAAGATAAAGAATTTATAACAGAATTTTCTAATTTTTGCATAACAATTTCTGCTAAAGCAGAAGAATCCATTGCTGTTCCAAATGTTAATATTCTTTTTCATATAATGCTTATCACTAGTAAGAACTCCAGCAAACTCATCTGTGGAAACGTAATTAACGTAACAAATAATTAATTTACATTTAGCTTATTAATAATTTCTTGTGATGTTGTTGCAAAGTTTATTGTTAGAATTGTTGTAATTGTTTAAATTATAATTACAACAATTACGCTACATACTCTAGTTAGGTTTTACCAGGATTTCCCTAACTCTTGCAATAAATACTGGAAGTTCTGTATAGACGGGCAAGGAAGCGTTTATTATTTGATTTGACAAGCTGCATCATTACTGATATTTTTTTTTAAACATTCTCTTCACAAAAACTTATAAAATAAAAAATTGCTATGCTAATGGTATAATGTTATTCACTTTCAAAAAGCAAACAAGCTGTCTGCGAAACGTCAGGGGTAATTAAATATACTATTGACTCGATAATTTTTTTTTTCAAATAGTAAATATTTGATTAGATATTTGCACAAAACAACTATAGCTTTAGTTTTGGTTTACAATTATTTTCTTTGCGATGGGCAAGTGAGAAGCCCGAAAAGAAAATAATTGAAAACAAGGGCGATAGATGTACTTTTTGAAAATTTTAATATTATTAATAATAGATAAAAGAGAGTTATTTTAATTTGGCAGCAAAGAAAGAGGATTAAAAGATGAAGAAGATTATTTATTTGAGCACCACAGTAGTAAATTTGTAGATGTGATACACCACGAAAAATTTAATTATTTTTTTTATTAGTCATTAAAATTGTGGATAATCTTTTACACTAATTATTATTGTTTATAATTCACTTGGCCATACCCAGTAAATATTATCGTTCTTTGTACTCAATACGTACAAAGTGTGTGAGGAAGAAGAGAAATATGTTGGGAATACGTTTATGGATTCAAAATAAGAAAAACAAACCAATATCTTTTAGTCCAATGATCTTTTTATGGGGAGTTTTTAAATTTTTAAGGATTACAGGGGAAAATTAATAATTAATTCAAAAATTATATACAGTACATGCCAAATATTTGGTACTCCTATCTGCTTAAAGAAAACTTTTAGAATTATCTTCGAAACTGCTAAGAATAGAACTAAACTAAATATTTGAATTAATTTTTTCTCTTTTTGAATACCGCTAAATTTGTATTATCTCCACTAATAGAGATGCCTTTTTCTTTTACGTTGTGAATTCGAGAGTATGCTGACAACTTCAATACCAGCTTTCCAATGAAGAACTTGAATAATTACGGTAAGTATTTTATCAGTCAGTCGATATTCAAATGTATTCACATTGTTAATTATTGCCTTCGTTTTTGTAGAGCGTCTTAAATTGACATTATCTGCGTTTGTTGACATCTAAAATTATAAACGTAATCTAGAATTTTACACTTATTTGAAATTATTTTAAGCGTCAACCAGTATCACCAACCGCTACATAACAAAATAGAATTTTCCTATATTTAAATTACAAAACGACGCAGATTCTTTTTTACATCTGCCCGCGAAGCAGCTCGTTTTCTAAAGCTGGACACGTGCACTAAAAACAGCGAAGAAATTTACGACTAGATTTTATTTTGTCCTTGACCGAAAGCTCGGTATATTCAACTTTGCCACTCATCGAATGCAGCAGCGATGTGAAATCGCATGGACATTTAAACTTATTTAATTTAATAATAAATTACAAATGTGGGGCTATGCAAAAACATGCATTTAGTATGTATGTTGTCGCACATTACAAATTGTTATTGGTTAAGAAGAAAGTGAGACAGTACTAAGAAAAGGAAATTAGTAAATTTTGCGTTCATAGAAAATCTAATACCATAAAATCCTTAATTGGGGTAGTACGACGAACGAAATGTTTTTGATAAAACTAGGTACTTGAATAATAAATTCTTAAATAAACTACTAAATGTTTGAACAATCCTAAAATTCTTCAACAGTTAGAAAATTCGTATTAAATGGAGAACAAAAAATAAACGACTAATTATTATTTTTATTGATTGCCAACAACATGATGTTTTAAATGTGTTTTGCCTAAGCGACTGGGGCGACATTCTAGAGGCAATTAACCAATAAACCGATTTCGTATGTGAATAAGTAACAATCCATTCATTCTCATTTAAAGTCCATCCTAAAAATATGCGACTTTGCTTTCCCTTCGATTTTCTCTAAATTTATTCATTACAGAGAAAATTTTACAAAAAAACTTTTCTTTCTTTTTCGACATCTACCCGCATACCAAGTTTGGTGCATCTTCAATGAAACACCCAGTATAACCATAAAGCAACTTCTTTCATGTTTATCAGTATTTTATGTTTGCTTTAAGAGAAAAAAGATTATTTATAACAATAACGATATTGAGTATAACTGTATACTATCAAGCAATATCTGCAATAACAATATTTCAAGTCAGGTACAGAAGGGGAGAGGGGAGGTATATTTGAAAAGCTTTAATATTACAGAGAAATTAAAGTTGTTCAAATGTACCCCCATGATTATATGTACCTACCTTTCCCCTACAACATATTATTTTTTTAGATAATGTTATAGAAAGAGGACCTCCAATTTATTTCTCCAGAAAATGGCAGTGAGACGTCGTGCGGCATACACATTGCAATAAATAAGCCGTATCATGTGTATTCCAGAGTAATTCGCATTGCAGTAGATTCCCATCGAAGGAGCCGTTGTGAGTCACGTCCCATTAATGTGATAAACCCACGCCAGGTCAGCAGCGTACCGAGACTCACAATGAAGACGCAATCATTAGTTTCAATCAACATATTAATCGGATTTGCCCGACCAATAATCGACGTTTCACGCTCCATTACTTTCTGATTGGTTTTCCAACGCCGTGTCATTTAAGAGATAGTCACTTAAACTTGTACTGAATTTCTCAAAAAATTAACAACCGTTAAAGTAAAAATGGTTTTCATGTTCTACGTAAATAGGTGTTTCAAACCACCCGTGTCAGCTGTATTTCAAAGCAATTGTTTTGTAAAAAATAAAAAGCATATTTTAGGGATAAATTACATATACATAAATTAACAATAAACTTGTATAACTATAATATAAACTCATATGTCTAAGTTAAATCATAGACAAAAACATGTAAATAATATTTTTGATAATCGATGCTCTTAGAAAAGAACCTACAATTGATGAAAGTATCGATGGAAACCACACTGATGATTACCTACCACAGTTTAACTTAGAAAATGAAAATGTATTTTTTTCCTCAACACGAGGGCACAGAAACTGGTATCTATCGAATTGACTATTAAGGCGCATTTAGACCAAGCGAGCGAATGCTCATTGTAACCCCAATTCGAGAAACTTTACTTGAATCGAACATTCTACTGGCGCTATTTGACGAATGGGGGCAGAATGAGTATTCGTTCGCTTGGTGTAAATGTACCTCTGCAAGAAACTAAACCTACATCTCTCATGGAGCAATCTGCTTTTTCTTTAATTTTACCTATCGGGAACTAAACCCTAATTAGTCAAGCGACATGGAGTTACTGCTGGTCCGAGTCCAAAATATAGAAGCTTTGACACAGCTTTTTTTCCTTTTCTTTTTATCCTTTCGAACTTTTTGTTGTTTTTGTAATTCCAACACGGAAGATTATCAAAAGAAAAGGCCCTAAAAAAGAAAAAAATTTTTATTGGTTGTACAAAGAAAAGGGAAAAAATATTTTGGACTCAGACAAGAGTAATTCCATGTTGCTTGACTAATTAGGGTTCAGTTCCCAATTTAGATAACATTCAAGAATAGCATGTTGCTCCATGAGAGATGTAGGTACCAGAAATACATCTTGTGTGTGGAGTCATTCAATTTGTCAGTAGTCTCCTTCTGCATTCAGTCTGATTTGCGAATCCTTTCGCACTCACTTAAATGTTATTCCAAAGTCTGTGACGTAATAGAATAAATTATTATATAAAATTTTTTAGTGTTCTTCTTGACAAATGGGAAAGCCTTTCACTTTCTCAACAACGCTGAAAGATTCTTAATTACAAACATAAAATCGGTAAATTTGGATGCGCTGGATGGAAACAAACACGTTGGAGAAGGTGTCATTTCCAAACCCTTAATAGAAATGAATCCTTTACCAATTGCTCAGAATATGATAAGCAAATATAAATTATATAAATTCTGATATTTCATTTCCTGTGAGAAACATGTCCAGTATTGGTATAAGATGCGAGAGATATTGATAAATGCACATTATTTACAAAACTCAGTCTATAGCTTAAATTTTTCACTAAACAGAAAAAAACTCAAATTCGATGAAGAAGGAATTGAACACTAATCAAATAAGTAGTTAATCTTTACTAAATACTTTTGGAGATAAAGAAGAAATTGGAAGATTCCAGGTGGAGTCAAATGAGGAAGATAAGATGCATAGGCGACTGAGATTGTGAAACTTAAAAGTACTGAAGTTCAAACTGCTTACATGGAAAGTTTCGAATTGGAATCTACTCCTGAAACTTTTCTGGAATTTGAAAGCGACTGATTTACTTGATATGCTAGAAAAAATTATGAAAGAAATGCCTGTTGATGAAGAATTAATTAAATGCTGGAGAGTGTTAATGTGGAGATGAGCAATCTACACTATACTATAAGTGAAGTAGTGGAAACACAAGCTGAAAACGTCTTTTTCAATTTTCTAATAGCTTTGCATGTACCTTGAGTTTTAGTTCGCGTAACGGGAGCAGCTGATTTAATATAGTAAATGAATAACAGGATATTAAAATGTATTTATTACATTGAAAAAACATTAAATTATTCATGATTACGAAAAATAAAATTTTATTGAAACATAAGAAAAACAAAACTGCTTCCTCCCTGAATATTTTCCCTGATATGTAAATTCCGGGGGCGTTTTTTCGAAGAGAAAACAAAACCAAAGTACGTCACGTATCCATAAAGTAAATAAATTTACGATCCTTCTGCACCATTCTTAAGGTCAAAATGAAATTTTGCTTTTCTTGAAGTATGCCAAACATAAAAACGGGAACGTGAGGCACGTCCGCGTGTGTAATAGCTTCGGTAGTTTGACGTCAGACACCGCTATTGCATTATTTTTATTTGCAGTATCTTACCTCTCTTCGGCTATAAACCCACATAAGTTATTTACTATTACTTTACACGACCTAAATCCTCCGAGAATAAATTCATTCTTGCACATCTTTTCTAATTAACCCCGAACTTAGTTACTCATCAATTTCAATTAAAGCTTCTCGTTCTTGCTAAATATATTTATCACAAAAATAATTTAAACAAATAACATGTTATAACGCAACAAAGTTTATGTAGTATCCTACCATCTAAAAGAAGCACTCGTGAACTAAGGACACGAAGTTGTAGATGAAATTTTAGTTTTCTGTACTTCAAATCCGGTGAATTTGAAAGCATTCGCTTTTCCGGGGGGAAATGTTTACCTGTTTAACCCCAGATGGCAGCCTTGTTCACATGTATTGAATTTTCATTTTACTTGAAAGATATAAAAGAAAAAATAAAGTAAAATCGAATATCACTGCGTGAAATTGCTCTTTAAGAATTTTGAATTCAAAATATAAAAAATAAAGGTTTTATTAATTTTACATAGTATCACTTTGTAAATCACTTACATTTTCAACACCTCAGTATTAATATTCCACATAAAATACACTCTGCCTTTCATTATTTGCAGATGGGGTTGAAGGTATTTCTTGTTGTTTCTTTTTTTTATAATGATTAGAAGAATTAGTACGTGAAGCAGCTGCAAAAAATTATTACCAAAATATGATTGGTTTGTCCAAAACTACATACTCACCTTTATTAAACTTTCGGTAAACTGTTTCGCCACTCTGAGCTTCTGCTACAAAACCAGAAAAATGTGAATTAAATTTAATTAATTGTAAAGTAAACTTTTAGAATAAACATTTATATTTACCTTTACATTTCTCAAGCTGTTCCCACAGCAAATTCTCTATTTCTTGAACCCACTTCCTCTTGACTTTCTCCGATGGGGCTTCCAATTCGAAACTGTGAGGACTTTCCTCATAATTGCAACTCTTGCTGAAACTTCTCAAGTTGAAAGTTAGCGGTTGTTCTTGATCGCTTCTGATAGCCAAATCTGACATTTCTATACTGTCTTTGTAGAAGTAACTTTCTAGTCGTTGCTACAAATTTTCCAGTGACTTAAACTTGTTTTGTATAAACTTTAAACAATGTACCTGATTTGGTACAGTAAAGACGACGATATCTTGAAAGAGAAATACGACAGACTTGTACTTTTTTTTAATATTGAAAGTTTCTTTCGCGACAAAGGAACCTTTCTTGGTTAAATCCACTTGAGAGTTACCGATCGAGACTGCCGCCACGAAAGTGTCCGCCCTTCTCATTTGGCGCTTCAAAAAGTCAGTGGCTTCATCGAGAACTCCACAAACCTTACCCATTGCTTTGGTCACTTTCTGCAAATTCTCCATGAAGAGGATGTACCTTCCCAATCTTTGAATCGGTGTCAGTAAATAACTTTCAAGGTCCAGGTTTTCTTTTTCTTGAAGTTGCGCGCGTCTCTCCTAAAAATTGGAAGCGCTTCTATTACACAATGCAAACGATAATAAAATTCACTTACTTTTAACGCGCTGTAATAGAAACCAAGCGAAAATAACTGCGAAGTCGGTTTATTCTTTATATATTCTACAAACTCTTCAAATAAATTTTTCTGAAAAACTAAGTACGTTTAGTGAAAATGTGGGAAACTCACTCAAAACCTTACGTGTTCCAAAAATGTGCCTGCAAGTTTTTCTATGTTAAAATCGCACGTGAGTAAGTCTGCGTAAAAGTCCTGAGCCTCGACGTACATCTCTTCGACGTTACCAAAAAGGGAGCATAAGTAGGAAGGATTGGAATATTTACTGTCGGGGTGTTCTTTGAAATACGCCAAGTATTCCTGAAAAAAAATGAAAATAGATGCAAAGCAAAATTAATTTCAAAATTACTTACTTCTATTATAATTCGTAGTCCTTCTATGAAAGTAACTTCAGTTTCTAACAGTTCCTTGATGATCAGGTTTTGTCTAAAATAAATTGAAAAGCTTTCATTTGAAAGTACAGGCGTCTATAAATACCTCTTATTTGGTAGAGTTGGAGAAGGGGGTGGTACCAAATTTTCATCATTCGCTACGTGCAATTTATTTTCGTCGATTACTTTCTCTATCCTGGGATTAGAATTGTAATCGTAATAAACTGTGGTGGTTATATTATTTTCTAGGAACTCATTATTCATTTCTTCTTCATCCACAGAAATTCTAATTGCCTCATTGGAAGTTTGTTTCGAGTTCTGCGGGGCGTTAATTAGGACATTCGTTATGCAAACCCGTTGCAGACTTATCTTATTCAAAATGACTCCACTATCTGCATTGATTACTTCCAAGAAGCAGTCATTGTCGCTAATCATACTTCCGAATATATCATCTTCATTATCACTTTGTTGCTCTACACTGGAATCAGAAGAATATTTTTGCTTCTTTAAGGAAAGTCTGTTAAATCGAGAAAGTCTAGGTTTTCTTTTAACATTATCAGTGATTGTCGCTTCTTCATGAGCGTCGAACGCAGTGGCACTCTTTTTCTCATCATTATCTAACGTTGATCTTCCATCTTTGCGTAATTTTTTGCTACTACATTCAACAATGTTTTTTCTTTCGTTGCTTGTACAATCGGAGGTACTATCAGAGTCGCTGGTAAAATAACTACTATCTCTTATATCCTTGCTGTCATCTTTTATTTTGAATTCGTTGGATAAACGAGGGGTTGAGTTCAATTGGTACTCTTTGCCTATCTTTTCAGGTGTATTATCTTGAGGTTTGTTTTGGATTCCTAGTAAACTCTGCATAAAATTAAGTGATAAACTCAGAGAATCCAAGCTTTTCCTGGTTTCGTCGCTCATCATCTTGTTTACATGATCTTCACAATTTTGTATCGTTGCAATATCCTCTTCAGTGTCGTCACACTTATCCACGCCTTTTCCATTAAAATCATCTATGATGTTTTTGATGACGTAGCTTCTATATCTTTCTACATTATCTTGTTCGATTTGGGCCTTATTGAGAATGATATTATTATTATGGTCATCGTTATTCTGGGGATGATCATCTAAGGCCTTCGACTGTCTTTCTTTATACGAAGTTCTTGAGCTTCTTCTTTGTGGGGTTACTAAGTGAATATCGTAGTTTACCTCGGTTTTCTTTGTTTGGGCGCTTTTCCGTTTAGCTTCTGTAATAAAATTTGGTTAAATTTTAATTTGTCGTTGTGAAAAAAGCGATCTCTCATTTCGTGTATTTTTAATAAACGTTATCGCATCTAATGTAAAGGGTTTATACAAAACAATCGTATTATCTTATCTTTATAATTATTGGAATTTTGCAGTTGTTTTTAAAACGGGAATATTTGGGTGGATGATTTTAAGAAGTACTTACCTGAATTACCGTTCTGGTTTTGGTAATAATTTTCGGAAAATTGTTCTGCATTTTCTTCAAATAACTGCCTCCT
This sequence comes from Serrognathus titanus, assembly GCA_039766575.1. Classification (NCBI taxonomy): domain Eukaryota; kingdom Metazoa; phylum Arthropoda; class Insecta; order Coleoptera; family Lucanidae; genus Serrognathus; species Serrognathus titanus. The sequence goes on along the minus strand of CM077914.1, from coordinate 46,114,220 downwards.
GCTGCTCACGAGGTGTACTTCTTTTAGTCGATCGAGATCCTTGGAGTCACACTTGCAGGTTGATTTATCGGGCGCTGTACTCTCTAATTGTTGGCTGATGTTCCTGACAAAAACGCCACTTGTTCTCTTCGTTTGTTGCATGCTGTTACTCCAGCAAATATTGTCTGTTGTAGAAGCAATGAGATCATGCGAGTTCTTATCAGGAGCGATTAAGACTGGCTTGATAAAACGTATGTCTGACAATAAATAAACTGCAAAATACTCGAGATTGTAGGGCAATTTGTTATTTTTGTTAAAAGTTTTATTGCTCTTCTATTGTCCTATTTTCAGTTATTGAGTCAATGAATCGAAAACAAAACTTTAAAAATATTTTTTTTATAAAATTGGAAGTTAAAACGCTAAATTAAATTAAGTATAAGTAGACAAAGCAAGCAGAACGGTAGGAAAATATGATATATTAAAATTTTAAAGAAATGTTACTATAATTTATGAAATGAATAAATAGAACCAAAATTATATGAGGCAAAGGCAAATTTGCTTATTGGAAAAAGAAAACACCGTGAGTTAAGTCAGAAGTAATCACTTCAAGGCGAATTATTGACACGAAAATGTATTATAGAGTCAGCTCCTTAATAAAAATACAAGGAAAAGAGAAGAAATAATAGGTTATATAGAGTGTTACGAAATGAAGGCTAAAATAAGTGCGAGTGACCTATTTATCCTTTCCGCTCGGGGAGCGTCGGAAAGTCTATCAACAAAACTTTATTATTTCTGTAAGCTGCAGGTCATTTATCACTTGACAAATTTACTTATGTTGTAGGTAGTAACGATTTTTCAGGAAGTGAATAAATTTTTATAATAATCAGGAAGAAGTTATTTTAAGTGATAAATAAATTAGAAATGACTTAAGTTTTGTTACATAAATTTTAAAGTTAATTTAATTTGTTGGGCGTATAAACATACAGGGTGATTGGCAATGGTTCGGCAAAGAAGAGTAACTGTTTGGATGTCACAGATAACGGAAAAATGTTTAAATACTCTAAATAATAGTTTATAATTAATTAAAAATTAAAATTAATTAAAAATTAAAAAAGTTTTTACCTCAAAAAAAAAAATAGCAATTCGTTGAACCATGCAATTAAAAATATCAATTTCATTCTCAATCAATTGATGATTACATAACGTGGAATGGTGAATTCTCAAACAGGTTTATTCTAGCAGTAGAAGTCAGCAGTAAAGAGTGGTAATGAGTGCAAAGACATGGTACACGAAAAGACAGATCACTTAGCAATTCAGGAAAATAGATGTCCTCTTTTACCAGTTTGACTAAAAACACCAACAAAGCAATCACACGACGTGTTTGAAAACTTTTCAATTGAAACATATTTAAGAGACACTCTTGAGGATTTCCTTGATTAATATAATTGCCCTTCTTTCTAAAACAAAGATATTTCAGGAATTTGGGCTGAATTCTCTCAATGTTATCAGAATGGATACCATAAGTAGGATTCCAAACTAAAGACCCATATTCAAGACGATATCTGACATAACTACAAAATAATTGTGTCGTTGTATCTGGATTGTTAAAATATTTTGATGTTCTAATTATCAAACCAAGAGTTTTAAAAGCAGCATTCGTAATATTGTCAATTTATAATCCAATGTTACTCCTAAATCTTTAATATTATCACAACGATTAATAGTTACATAGTTGTGATGATCAAGGCGTCAAATGCCTTGGTCAAGTCCATATAAATAACAACTACTTGTTTGGAGCGATCAACTTTCACAAAGAAACTGCGAAACGGAGATTAAGTTTGTCACAGTAGATTTACCGGGCATAAAACCCTGTTGAATGGGTGAGATAAATGACGAAAAATGATGGCGTAGAATGGGTTCAATGATATGCTCAAAGATCTTGGTAAAATTACATATAATAGCAATATGGCGATAATTATCAATTTGTGACTTGTCATCTTTTTTTGAATACAGGAACAATCCCAAATAATTTCCAGGCATTAGGAATAGTGTTGTGTTGCAATATTATATTATAGATTATAGTTAATGCTTTAATCAAAACATACGCACAATCATGGATTATAAATGCAGAAATTCGGTCAGGGCCTGTTGTTTTTGTGAATTTCAAAGTTTTGATAGTTTTCAGAACATCTTCCTCGCACTCTTGTTTAATAAATAATGTGTTTAAATTATATTTGTCATTTTTTATAGAAGAAACTTTCAAATTACTTGCGGAGTATTATGCAAACTCATTAGCAATTATTTGAACATTATCCAAAACATTACCATTTGATGTCATAGATGATGCTATGATGCAGTATGAATATGTGAGCAAAAATTCTTAGGCTCTTTGAGTATCGTTTCTTCTGTTTTATTCAAATAGGATTTCATTGCTCTATCAATATCAACCTTGATCTTACGTCAAAGTTGTTTATACTGAGGGTATGTAACAGCAGATTTGGTTATCTTATATTGCTCAAGGATTCTTGATTTTACCTTTATATCTTTTATATTGGAACCAGTGAACCATTTTGGAAACAACTTATTAGGAGTTTTCTTAAGTGGTAGAAATTGTTCAAATAAATTATTAATTTTTTTATAAAATTCATCTACAGCAGATACAGGGGAAGTATGATTAAGTAAGAAATCCCAGTTTGTATAAAAAATGCCCTCGTACAGCAAATTAAAATTAGCTCTCCTCAAGTTGAAGCCATTGCAGCACTTGAGAAATTTTTCCTTTGATTTGTGATTAAATTGATCCGGAATATGAATTTTGTGAGGATGATAGTAGTCTACTGATAATAACACATCAGAGGGCTCAAGAACTGAACAGAGTACATTAGAAAACAATAGGTCTATAAACCTATTATTAGAATTTTAAATATTATTGTACTGCTTGAGATCAAAGTATGACGAAAAAGTGCAAAACTCTTGATAAATATTATCATGGACCTCATTATTTAAACAAGTAGCAAAGTGCGGAATAATGAAGTCTCCCAATATTATTAATTTTTGATCATAGAGGTAATGAAGAGACTTAAGAAAATTAAATAAAGCTCTATAAGATGCCAAGTTGAGGAGGATGGTGTATATAGAAATATTAAAGTAAGTAGATAAAGTTTTTTTTTATTTTAAGAGCTAGAGAAGAATTTTAATTATAAGAATTGTAGGTTGTATGCATTTTCTCAAAAAAACATAACCGCTTTGCAATGTGAAGAAATAAACATAACTTTTTTTGAATGGAATACTTTTCAATATGTATAATGGTAGATCCTGATTTTAAAAACATGAACATGATCAGCCGTTTGTGACATACTTGACATTAAAAAATCAAGACGGCTTGAGAAAAAATGCTAAAAGAAATTCCAAATCACTTTTTAATTGACAAATGACAATATGAATTCGAATATTTGAAACGTTACAAAATGAATTAAAAATAAAGATTTTTCCAGGCCACCTTGATTTCTTTGCGGCAATATTGTCAGTAACCCTATATTTAGGATTTCACTACAATTAGCAATTTATTAGGTTGTCATCGTCCCGACTTTAAGCAAGTAATTTTTACTATAAAAGTACACCATACTGATCATCAGTCCATGAAAATATCAAAATTGAAAAGATTACTATCTAGTCTGCTTTAGTTTTGAAACTGCAGACTGTTAAAGCAAGCACCTGTTACTACAAAATATGGCGATTTTAAGTAACCATTCTGATCAAAAATTATTTTACAATTAATAATACCACTCTATTTTTTATAATACATGAAACCTTGAATTAATTAATTAAAATGAATTAAAAATAAAGATTTTTCCAGGCCACCTTGATTTCTTTGCGGCAATATTGTCAGTAACCCTATATTTAGGATTTCACTACAATTAGCAATTTATTAGGTTGTCATCGTCCCGACTTTAAGCAAGTAATTTTTACTATAAAAGTCTTTTTACTATAAAACACCATACTGATCATCAGTCCATGAAAATATCAAAATCGAAAAGATTACTATCTAGTCTGCTTTAGTTTTGAAACTGCAGACTGTTAAAGCAAGCACCTGTTACTACAAAATATGGCGATTTTAAGTAATCATTCTGATCAAAAATTATTTTACAATTAATAATACCACTCTATTTTTTATAATACATGAAACCGTCCTACATAGTTTTTTTAAGAATTAAAATCTTAGCTGTTTACCAGAATTTTCAAGCGGACAACACTTTTTTGATTGTTTTGTAAATATAAAACGTCATGGATTAACTGAAATTTAAAGAAATTGTAAACGAATTATTTTTGAGTGCTGTGAGGTTTTTCCTGCAAACTTTCATATTTTCATTAAAAATATTTACTTTTGATTATTTTAATTATTATTAATATTTTGATATTGTGAATTTTATTTGAAATCAAATTCTCCGGAATATGGCGAATATCGAGGAAATGTTTCTGTATTTAGAGCTACTAAATATTTTCATAATTAGTAATAAACTGATTAAATATGTTTAGTTTCTGATTAAAATTTGTTCTTTGTCGTTTTATATACATGATAAATCTATAAATTACGTACAAAATATTAACTAACATCGGCCAAGTTAAACTTTGTTTTCATAATACGATGTTACCTAAGTAACAATTAAAACTTGTGAGAAATCTGACGGGGTTGCCATATTTAAAATTCTGCTTTATTTTTTTTTAATAAAACTGTTTTCTTGCTTTGTAGAAAGTGATTAAAGGAACGTTCGAAGAATTAAATGCACACATGCGTGTTTAATTATATCGCCAACTCAAATTCATTTTTCTTTTGATTAATTGTTATATATTATATTTACGATGGAAAACTAAAAATTATTAACAAAAGTTAAAAGTTTGGTACCACACTGTATATGAGATAATTAAAAGTAATAACATTAACAAAGTTAAACAAAGAAAATAATGTTCATGGAAAGCATGTTCATGAGAAAGAAGGAATGTTGAAAAGTACAGAGTTTAATAATAATACTATCCAGAAGCAATAAAAAGAGATTTGATAATGAAAGAATATTTATAACATTTTCTTTGGCTGCGTACTTTTCTTGTACGAACCCTTTTGACATAAATCCAAATGACTGAAAACGGAATGTATACAGATATTAAAACAGGAAGCAAGTCTCTATAATTAACGAAACAATTAAAACACGCCTCACGATTGCTTTTTGGATTACTGTTCAAATCAGCAAAACTGAGTACAGCAAAATAAATATTTAATTAAGGCGTTGGCTCTTGCAACTAGTTATTCCAAATCTATTTAGTCTAAAGTCTATAAATAGAATTAACGGCATACAAAAGCAACGTTGCCAAGTGTAATAATTTCTTTTTGCCTTGCATTTTCTTCGTATGCTGAAACTATCAAACTTAATTATTAATTTTTGCTATATTGGGATACTTATATTCATTTCTGAGACACCTATATAATGAACAAAATTAACCGTAGAATCTTAAAATCAAAACAATATCGTCTCCTTTGCCTTGACAAAGTAAAAAAACCCTTGAGTGCATATTTAAAGTTTTATTACAATCAATTAGTAATAAATTATAATAAAACAATAATATTTTGCTAATTCGAACGATCTAGTATTTTGCAGTTTTTATAGTTAGTAAATATAAATCTGTATCTAAATTTTCGGTTAATTTTCACCTAATATTTATTAAAATTTTTTACTACAAAAAAGAGTTTCTATATACAATCTTTTACATTTCTATTTTTAGTTTCCTTATCAACTGTATTTATTTTTGTAACCTGAAGAAGCGTCAGTCGAAATGTAACATAGAAAATAACATTTGTAATAATTTATATATTTATTACGTAAACATTTAATCTTCTAAGAAAACCAAGCCCATACCTTTTATGGATTAATCACGAACTTTTACTTCTTCTAAGAATAAGTAGATTTAAGATAAGGTCGAAGAAAAATGAGCGATTCTAAAGCTATTCGGTAAATTTATAATGTTAAGATTTACGTGGAAAACTTAAGAGAAAAAAATGAAACTCATGTATACTTAAGTGGACTTTCTTCAAGAATATATTTAAGATAATTTTTTAGCATTTCATAAAGTATCATATTAATATCCTTAAAATCGTCCAATAATGGGTCACTTTACATCATAGCAACCATTACTGCATAGCAATGTATTAACTACTATTATATTTTTATTTTCAATACCAATCAATTGTGATAGTTATTAATGTAATAATGATTAATGTCATTTCTATTAACCTTTAATAAAATCAATTTTCCCATGAGATGCGAAAGAAATAGTATACTCAAACCCATTAGAAAAGTGTTCTCTAAACTCGTATGACTTTTAAAGTTACTCGCTTCGTTTAGTAAAACTTTTCTAAACTTGTTGCGTAATATACTATTACGTGTTATACATCTGTTTAGTAAATACTTGGATTTTGACAATATTGACATAATGTATTATAATTGTATATTACGCAACGAATTAAAAAAAAGTCGTTGTTAATTTAAAAGGTCTTACGAGTTTAGAGAACACTTTTCTAATGAGGTTGTGTATACTATTTTTTCGCATTTAATGCAAAATTTGATTTTATTAATGTTTAGTAGATGTGACATTAATCACCGTCATATTAATAACTGACACAATTGATGTTTACTGAAAAATAACAGTAGTTTATACGTTGCAATGGTGTAAAGTAGACCATTAGTGTACAATTTTAAGAATATTGATATGATAGATTACTGTATGAAATGCGAAAAAATCTCTTATTTCTTGTATTAGATAAAAATATATGTATTTCATTTGTGTGTATAACCTAATGTACTTACTCAGTTCCTTCCGTTCTTTATTCCGAGGCAAATTCTGGTCCTAAATCTATAGTATCCACTTAATTCGTTCCTGCCATGTAGGATATATATAATATTCATCAATACATCTTCAAAATAATTTCAATTATTAACCATATTATAACACACCAACTAATGCAGAAACTGCAAAACGGGAAACTTATCTCTAACAGATAAGGTATCGTGTTCGTCTGTCATATTGCGTGTTCAGAAACCGACGGTGGTAAATCATTTTCTGACCTATGACGAAGCCGGTTCCTTTAATTATTAGCATTATAAGTTAATATTTCAATGAGTTAGGATAAAAATATTTTTCAAAATTTAACATTTAATTTCGAGTCGTTTTCAATTTGAGACGAAAAATGTATTCGAAATCTTGCCTCGTCAAAATATTCGAGAGAACAAATTGCATTAATGCCGAAAGCTTGCCTTACTAAAAATATTTTAGCATTGAAAGTTGCTGTTGAAAAATAGAGCGTTATTTAAGTTATATAAAGGAAAGTTAGGGTTGACTTTTATAATATGCTTAAAATTATATTAAATGATGTTCTGTCTTCTTTCTTTCCGAATTTCTTTTTCTGTAAAGAATGGATTTTCAGAGACTTAATGATTAAAATTATCCATTTGATATTACCGTCTTTTTTTGTGAAAACCACATTGTTTCTCTGTATTCATATTTTGTTCCTACACGCAGTTACAAAAAGTCAAATAAATTTCAGTATACTACATTTAACTGCTGTTGAATTATAGTAAATTCGTTTGGTCTTTCGTGACCAAAAAGAATACGAATGCAGAGAAGCTTGTTTTAATAAAAAAAACAGTAAAATCAAATGGTTAATTTTAATCATTACGCCTCTGAAAATCCATTCGTTGCAGCAATAAGAATATTCGGAGAATCCCATTATGGTTCGTATTAAATACATTTTGCATAAACGATATTATTTTTAAAAAGCCCTGTAGTATGTAAATAATGGTTTTAGGTATAAAAGCATTGTCAATGAAAATTGAAAATAAATCTGAGTCTTCGATGTGAAAGAGAAACGTGAGATTTAATTCCTCACTCTGGGTACTTTAACAAAATATGAAAAATATATAAAAGATCGTTCTCCGTCAGCCGCCCCATCGAATCACGTTCTCGCTTCTTTGTCGGCGCCCGATGATCTTACCGATAACCGATAATACACACGGTGACTCTTCCAACGTTAATTATAATAATAATAAATAAATAGGAATAATATTTAGGGTACTGTGATGCATAATGTGAAATCTTCGAAATTTTCGTATTCTTTTTAATAATTTATAAAATTAAATGATTGGCATATATCGGTATAATGGTAATATATTATATTTATTTCGTGCAGGTAAATATTTACTATATGACCTATAAAAGAAAGGTCGAAAGATTGGCAGTTTTTCAACATACCCACGATAAGATAATCGATTACTTTAACTAAATGTTCTATAACACTTTCTTTTCATGAGAGCTTAAACAATATCAGAACTAAAAAGAGCTTTCGAAATACGTTCTTTTATCATCTATGGTTTCCTTTGTTATTACATCATAAATTTTTATCCACTTTTTATGATTGTTATATTTAATTCGCAAATAAAATATTGGCTCTATCCTAGATCGAACATTCACCGCAAATACTAATTATATGTTGTTGAAATAAGATCATCAACCCCTTCTCTCATAAATCACGATCAACCAAAACGCGAAAAGAAAATAAGTGTAAATTAGGATATTATTTTTACATTTTTGGATGAAATGTGGTGATGATTTCCACCAATTCAGAGAGAATACTTTACTATTCAGTGTAACTTAACTCCTTTTTATTCGATTAGTCCGTTTTCGATAATATATTAACTGTACGGGGTTAAACAGGAGTTAAGCTTATGCTTGTAGGAGTAAAATTATTATAATTTTTAGAAGCATTTTAATCGAAAAAAATACAATAATAACACAAATTAGATAAGGATTAACAACTTTTCAGATAAAACTTTATTCAAATTTTAACACCGATTAGAAAGATAACAATTTATCCCGAAAATTTTTATATTTGTAGATATGTCCGGCATATGGTAAATTAAATTAAATAAGAACAGTAGTGGCTCAAGGAATTAACCGTCTCACAGTGGGGCCAAGCACACTAATTCTTGGCAAAAAAGATTTTATTAATTTTTATAGTAAAAAATATGAAATTAATATAATTTTGATAATAGTTTATAAATATTAAAGTTGATTAGTTGTTAATGATGTCGAAATAAGGCGATTAAGAATTATTTGAAGAATTATCTGATTCATTGCTGTTATTTGATGTTGAACTATCGTATTCCAAAGGAAGTCTGATAATGGTGACTTCAATAAATTTAAAACATCTTTGTCAAAGGGCTTAGCTTTTTTCTTAGCTAATTTACGTAAAATAATACTAAAACGTAGCACTAGCTATTGGAATTTGATTTTATAATTATTTGATACATAAAAATGCTTCAGTTTCTGTAAAATTTCATAACTAGAGCTACTTTTTCGTATTAAAAAAATCTATTTTTACCGTTTATTTGAGTACTTGAGAATGTTAGAAGGAAATAAATAAAAGAATAAACTTTTAGTTTTAATTCTGCATAATTTTTATCTTAATTATTTTGCTGTAAAATTGTTAGGAGAGGAAATAATTAAGATTCCTTATTTTTAAAATCCTATGTCTGGGAAAACAATTCTACACCCGGTATATGTTACAATGTACGTTGTCATAATTATTTGTTTTAACAAAAATTTTGTCAACATTTCGCTATACTCTAGACATGAGAAAGCATTAGTAGACAGAAATAAAATAAAATGAATTTTCTTCGGTATACTGACTCATTTTCAAAAAAATTTTTTGTCGTATGGGGCAAAGTCGAGCAGTTTTTCTTTTATGCTTCTGCAAGGTCAATTCATTGATGACAGAACATTAGAATTACGTCCATGATATGCCCCGATATAAAGTAAATTCTATCGAATTAATTCGGTAAAACTGTAATTAAGATTTTTCACGCGTATTAAATTGAATTATATAATTTAGACTAAACTTAACAAAATAAATATAAGAGAAAATTGATCTACTAGGGTGTTTGTAAATGCTCCATACTCAAGCTGGTATGGTATTGCAATCAGCAACAAGTACTATACATTTAAAACTTGATATTTTTGAAGGCTTACGCATTCAAAGATGGACAAGTTTGACCAAAGATTTTAAAGTACATTACTATTTCCTGATTCTGTTTTTCACACTTTCGTGTACTAATAATCTCTAGCAATAAATTCAAGTAGTAATTGACATTTCTCGTCAATTTTTGTTTTCAAATTATGACCAACTATTTATATCATAGACTCCACTGTGCGTCGGGAACTCCAAGACAAATTCGTGATTCCTCCGAGAAATGTCCATGATGCTGATTTTCTGCCGTCGATCATTCAAGTGCGATTCCTGATATTTTAGAACTTTACCTTCTATGTCAAATCTTCGTGTACAGTTTGATTGGATACGTCTTGGTGTATCTGTTGGATTGCGGAGCATTTTGGAGAGTCTTCTTTGAATAATTTATGCGTTTGACTTGCTTGGGCATTCAATCTCAACTGCCTTATAAATAATAATTTTTTTTTCTAGTGTTAGTTTCATTTTTATTCTAATTAACCTGTATCAATCTTTTACAATTATTTTGAACAACTTGTAATCGATTTGCATCACGAGAAGTTAATGCTAGTCCATAAACCATGTCGCAATAACTGATTTTAGACAATATTAATGCATCAGTCAACAGCAACCTTAATTTCGTGTCTAAAACATCCTTATTCATAAACAATTTTTTAGAATACAGTAGGATCCTTGCAAAAGTGAGCTGACGTGTTTTCCAAATCTTAAATTCGTGTCAATTACTAGACCTAAGATTTTACATTCTGACACCAATTGCAAAACATCACCATTGATTCTAACTTTTATGTAATCCAACGTCAGCTGTTTTATTTTATCTGGACCAAATAGCATGACGAATGATTTTTTAGAATGCAAATGCAAATCATGAACCTGATAGACTTTTATTGATTGACGAATATCAGCAGTAATTTTTTCAATTTCATCAGCTGTTTCACTAAAATAAAATTATTTGTATAATTGAGTATCGTCAGCATACTGATGAATTTCGCAATGTTGAATGAAACTGTCAAAATCCGATGTATATAATAAAAACAGTAAGAAGCCTAAAATTGAGCCCTGCGGCACTTCTCTTATAATAGGTAGTAATTCTGAAGAAAAATTGTTTAGCACAACTCTTTGCTGTCGATCAGTCAAGACGCTACCTATGAAACTAACAACTATAGGATCAAACCCATAATATCTTTATTTCAAAAGCAAAATTTCATGATGTAAGATATCAAACGCTTTACTATAAACAAGTAACGTAAGGACCGTCAATTTACCCATATCTCTTGACTGTATTATGTCATCTGTAACTTTTAATAAAGCGGTAGCTGTACCATAACCAGATCTGAAACCCGATTGGCAAAGGGGGATTATATCATGTTGATTTAAAAAAGTCGTGACTTGCGAAGCTATAATTTTTTCTAAAATTTTTGACAACAATGGTAAAATGCTAATGGGCCTTAGTTGAGATGCGTTAATAGGTATAGATACTTTAGGTAAAGAATAAATGTCAGCATATATATATCTTTACAGAATAGTGTTTCTTTCCGTTAGAAATAGAGAATGGTCATAATTGCAGCTAAGATGAAACGGGCACAGAAAAGTGGAAAATAGGGCGCATTCGTTTATATTTTTCTCGCTTCTGTTTTTCTTTTATATATATACTTTATATATATTTATTGATAAATCATCAACGCCTGGTCACTGTTCATCATGTTTATCAGAACTCAATTAATTGATAATAAAAGATCTTGGATATTATACAATAACATTACAAATAGTATATCATTAATAGTTATATTTACAAATTAAACTATAAATAAATTAATTATAAACGATTAAACAACTGTATTAACTTTCGCTGAAGTTCGGTGATATTCAATCCTTGCGTGTCAAAAATATATTTATAAAGTAGAATAAAAATGCTTGTTTGTTCGTAATTTATAACTTACAATATTTTGTTTTGATAAATTTTAAACTTTAGTTGGTTCCCTTATTGCATAAGACTAAAAGTTTCCTGAAAAATAAAAAACGAATAAGGTCAATGATAAACAGAGCAACCATTTGTCAACTAGTTTTAGACAAGGTGTTTTTGATTCGAAAAGAATAAATATGCCAAGATTACTTTCCTTTGGACATGAAAAAAAAAATTGTAGTATATATAGCAACAGAAGCAAATTGTATGAGATATTTATACAGTTGTAGTAAGAATACAAACGTAGAATTGAAATTTTACACAAGAATAATGTCATGTCAAACAATTGTGTGAATATCTCATACAATTTGTATCTGTCACTATATTTACTACAACTGTGGTAATCTTTACTACAATTTTTTTTGTGTATGTACCTCCCGCTTTCTGACATATTTATTGGTCTGTTAATATTAATTATGAATTAATTTCAAATACCTACCTTGTTATGTCTAAATTAATTGTGTTTATTTAATTTTGCATCTTCATACATTTTCCTAATTATTTCCGAATTCTCTTTTCTCCTCTCTAAAACCATGTCTCTAGTGAGTCTTCTTTTCTCAATTACATCAATCGCCTCATCATCTAAAGCACACTTGTCAGGGATGTACTTTGAAACTAGTTTTGGCCTTTCAATGTTTGTGTCCATTTCATTACGTGAACTTCTTGGTGTTGGAACTGGCGGCTTACCAACTGCCGTGCTAGTTCCTGAAATCTTTTTAAACGAACGCTGTCTCGGAGCCACATATTCGTAATGATGCGACTTATCTTCTTCTATACCATCTCGCTGCATTTTTTCTTTTAATGGATTTTGTCTAATTTTGTTCTCCTGAAATTCCGACCTGTGATTCTCATACGCCATTTCACTATTTTCAAGAAACTTTAATCTAGATTTATTAAGTTTCCCAACTGTGTGAACCACTTTTGTAAAGTCGTCACTCATTTTCATAATTAATACACACTTCGTATTTAATTATTGTACGTAATGGAACTGATTAACTAATCTTTTATCTTATCTAAATTTTGATAAAATTTGGACTATTTTAAAAAACATTTCAGTAGAAAATTAGATAACCAACGAAATAACAAAATGCTTTGAGAATGATTAGCTTCCATGCGTGAGCATATTTCAGTAATATTTTATCTAAAATCAATAATACAGATTCATGTATTTTAATCTGTTGAAATTTTCTCGGAGAGATCGGTAATTGGTATTTTTATCTTATGAGGTTAGTTTCTTCTATTTTTAAGAAGAAAATGAATTTTAAATATTTTTATCATTCGTCATGTGCTCTGAACTTAATTAATACGGGTCAACCTAATCCTATTCTGTCTTTTATTTTCCTTTTCTTTGTTTTCTCTCTAATTAAGTATTAGAATTGTGAAGCATAAATTTAAAATGTAATAATGGTTTATATTATCTAGAAATTTACAATTTGCTTCTTAATAAAAAACACGAAAATATTTATTTCCATAAAATATTTACATAAATTTACAAGAATAAATAAAGTACTAAAGTCTAACGAACGCGTCTGCTTGATAAATTCCTTAGAGTGTATCGTAATTGCTTTGCTCTTCCAAATAAAATTTGCTTCTTCTTTTAAGTCGTTTCGATGGCTCTGAAATGCGATCGATATTCACAAACATTGCGATTATTGGAAAACTGTTGTTTACCACTTGTTTTCCTAGAAAGTTCTTCTTTTGTCTTTTTGTCGTCGGTCTTTTCTCTCCGAAACGTTTTGAAGATTCGTGTTTTATCTGAAATAAAATATGTCTATTGATGGCAATGATAACGAAAGAGAAAAACATTTTCGATATCACAATAACAACAGGTAGTACTTTTTTATAAAATAACAAATTAAATTTTCAAGATAAAAAGGTCTGACTTACCATTTTTATATTCCAACAATTGTTCCCACAGTCGCTTTTGTATTATCTCAGTCCAGTGCTTCTGAGATTTACAGTCTTTAGCTTCCAACACGTACGTGTAGAGATCAGCATTCCCCTTTTTGCATTCAGGAAAATTTTTCAATTGAAATAACAAGTCCTCACCTTCTGTGGTGACTAAACCTAAATCGCTCATTAGAATACTGTACTTGTAAATAAACTTTTCCACATTTTTCTACAAGAAAATAGAAGTTTAGTTCACCTTTTTTCACACTGATGAAACAACAAGTACTCACGTGATCTGCGCAAGTCAGGACGACAATATCCTGAAATAGAAACATAAACGTCTCCATACGTTTCGGTTTAATCATATTGAACTTCTCCCTTCCCAAGAATGTTCCTTTGTTAAGAAGATTGATCTTCTTTGGACAGTCTATTATTGAGTCTATTGCGACATAATCGTTGCCCCTTTGCATGTTTTTCTTTACGAGTTGTATAGCTTCGTCTAAAGCTGGACAACTCTCCTTTATACTCTTTTGCAAATTTTCTAACAGCAAAATGTATCTACCTAAACGTTGGATGGGGTTGAGTAGGTAGCTGGGTAAGCCTAGCCGATCATTTAATTCATTTTGTCTGTCCTGAAATACTTTATAATTTCAGACGTTTAAACTTATTATTAAAGTAACCAGTGATCAATATAAAAACGATTTAGAGTAGGTGTTGGAATTTAAATGCATGCCTTGGATAATGTCATATTAATACTAATTCTCAATCAATTGCGACATAAATATCACACCGGAAATGTTGTTTAACGCAGTTGTTCAAAAGTCTGCTTTAATTTTTTCAAAACAAAACGTTTTTCTTGCTCTGTCAAAACGTCTAAAGAGCATTCGAAGAACAAAATGCACACGTGTGTTTAGTTGCATCGTCAACTTTAATTCGTTTTTTATTTGGTCACTTAAATACCTTTAAAATTTGTCTACATTCTCCTAGCGTGTAAACATCGGATTTCGGTTTATTTTTCAGATACTTTGGATAGAGCTCAAATAAGTTTTTCTGAAATATAAGAGATTATTATTGAACAATGCTTGTGAAGTTAAATATAATGCTTACAAAACGTAAAAAAGTTTCTGCTATTTCTTTGTGGTCTATGTTGCATTTTGTTAATGCTTTGTAGAAATCCTTGCTTCCGTTGTATATGTCTTTAATATTTCCAAATATGTCCAGGCGCGTATTTCGTGAGACAATGTCACGGAAATAATCCATATAATTCTAAAAAAAATATTTTTAAAAATGTATAAAATTACTGTCTTCTATATGAAATAAGGAATATTGTAAATTGTCTGCTGCAAATTCCAAATATTAATTCCAATCATGTAAATATTATTATTATTTATTATTTAAACAGTTCTTAAAAAATTGCTAGAGCCTGACCTTTGATGTATAATACTTTACAATAATTCAAATCAGTGACAACAACTTCTGTGTTATTAATAGGAATCATTCTCAGTTTCAAATGATGACAATCAGGGAAACAAAATTTTACTGATATCTCTTGCAAATAAAAAAAAAGAATGTAAATGAAGTAAATACAAAGAGACATCAATTTTAGGAAAATTTATACCAAAGAACTTTAAGTACTAACAAGTTCCGAAACTTTTTGAGACCGTCCACTTTTACAAGATGGCCTCCATTAAAACAATTCTAAAGTATTTATTATTAATTTCGTTATTGATTCCTAGACCACCTCAATGCCCCCCAATTGCCTTTGAACCTCATGGCGTTCCCCTAGAAGGCTTCAGCATCCACTGGTGGGCACTACCGCCCACTTTGGGAACTTGTGAATAAACGAAAGCGAATTCGAAAACAACGAAGTCACATTTTTCTAAGACTAATTCCATCACGAGTTAAATTTATCTGTCGGTTTTTTCCGATAATTATTTTGAAAATAAACTGACAGATAAAGTTGGCTGGTAATGAAACAAGCAATAGAAAGGAATAGCTAACCACAAATGAAGCTTTTTAAACATTATGAGAGGTTTTAAATAATCTTCTAGACTGCACCAGAATTGCATATGAAACAACAAGAATTAAAGTAACAATAAATATAACTTGGTATTGTAACTAAGGGTATAAGGTGTTGCCTCTTATCTTATCGTATTTGACATTTATGTCGAAGAGCGTTAAAGGAATGAAATGCGATTGGACACTCACTGTAATAAATAGAAGAAGCTGAGAGACGATAATAGATAATGGTAACATCAAAACAAAATATATGTCTGTGAAAATCGGAAGAGATGGATTAATCTAGTCAGAAGGGAGATAATACTTATCCGACAAAAGGAGATAAATAATAGTAAGATAAAAAGAGAGTTGAAAACATGAACACAAGAACATAAACTTTACGGAGTAGAGATAAAGCAAAGTAAAAATAAAATAGCTGCTTTAAGAATGGATTAGAAGATTAACGAGGGTGCTATAGCTGGAAAGAATACAAAAATTAAAGAATGAATAAAATTATGAGAATAAAGAGTGATGAAGAGAATTAAAGAACAAAACGTCATTTAATAACGTTTTCACATTTGAATCAAATAAAATGGAAGTCAAAAACGAGAGAACAAATGAATATTGCCAGAAAGAAAGAAGAAGAACAAATCCAGAAAGCTCTAGTTTGAAGGATTCAAATATGTAGAACAGCTGATTGGGTTGATCGAAGCAAAGAAGAAATCTCTTGAAATCGGAAGACATGAACGAGACCTATAAAAACGAAGAGAAAAAAATAATCACATTTGAATTGCTTTGCATTCTTGCAATCAGGTAAATAGTTCTAATATATAATATTTTTCTAATCTGCTTCATTTTATATTTCTTTAAATGTTTGATAACATAATTTGTTTTTCTGTTTTACGCTGTCCTACAACATGATATACCTTTTTCTAATATTTCTTATGATCCATTAAAATACTTTTTGACCGATACTGCGAAAGCAATCCTCCTATTCATTTTCTTGCTTAAAAATTTCCCAAATATTGCGACAAAATTATTTAAATATTTATAAAAACTATCGAATGGATTGACTTGAATTTTGAGTAGAGAATCAAATTGTCTATAGACAACTTTTGTTACCACTTCATTTTTTTAATCGGCTTAATTAATTGACTTTGATTCTCTGAATCACGCTCAGAAACAAGATAAGCAGAAATAGATAACTATTGTAATCGCGTATTAATTTATCATTGTTCTTTGAAATATTAAAACGTGTCTAAATTTGGTCAGGTTTACACAACTATAAACTAAAAGTGGCCACAAATTGATAACTCCTTGAACAATCTAGTCGAAGGTCATGTACTTACAGCAATAACGTTTTCTAGATTAAGAATGTATATTCGTTCCGTTTCTAGTAATTCTTCGATTATCATTTCGGATCTGCAATTTCCAAAAATTATTTTGGAATTTTAATTTTATTTACTTACTTATTGCGTCGCCTGTTGTTGTTCTCGTCCTCCGACGTGATAACCGAAATCCTTTCAATCATGGGATTTGGGTGCGTGTTGCTATTCCCAAGTATTCTTTGGCTTACTTCGGAAAAGTTAGGCGATTCGACCTCTTCTTCGCACTGTGCTGATAGTTTCGAAACATAATCCAGCACGCTTTTATCACCTTTAGGGACTGTGTGTGTTATTAAATCTAAATTCTGGATAGTTGATCCTGGCGGTATATTTTGATAGTCTTCCAGGTGATCGCTTAGGATGTTTATGTGGTCTAAATTGATGGCATCTGGATTAATTACTTGGCGCTTCTTTACTAGTGTTATGCGCAATTCCTGACCGACTACGTTGCAAGCTTCAACGAAATATTGGGCTTCGTCGTCGTAGTCAAAAAAGCTCTGCCCATAGTCATCTCTGGTCCATGTGAATTTTTCCTTGTTATTCCACACACCATCGGTGTTCAGTGTGTCTTCAATATGTACAAAATATTCGATTTCGTTTTCACTTTTATCCCTTCCATGTTGCTGTCGATTTCTCGAAGGGGTTTCATACACAACTAGGTGTTCGGTGTTAACGTAAGTGTATAATAGTTCTTTTCCAGGTTCGTTGTAAGCTTCCACGAAGTAGTCATCCGATCGTCCAAATAATTTTTTGCCGAATTCTTCATCGTACCTATCACATAAATCTTCACCTGCTATTTCTAAAGCACTTTCAAAATCATTTTCTATCTGGTCATGACTTACTGGTAGATTTTTGAGTATTACAGAGTAATTGTCATCTATATATCCGTTGATTTTCCGACTTGCTTCATCGATGTCGGTAAC
This sequence comes from Serrognathus titanus, assembly GCA_039766575.1. Lineage (NCBI taxonomy): Eukaryota > Metazoa > Arthropoda > Insecta > Coleoptera > Lucanidae > Serrognathus > Serrognathus titanus. The sequence goes on along the minus strand of CM077914.1, from coordinate 46,096,019 downwards.
TTTGACATGAAGATGTTGCTCAATTTTTGAGTTCTTTAAATTTGGAGTGTATAGCAAATCTTTACAACTGTTATTTCGTAGTCTTTCAATTTTCTCACCGAGGAATGTATTCGATTCACTGGTAATAACTTTCGATTCATTTAAACACTTCGCCACTTTATCAATGCTTTTAATAATCGTTTCGTCGGATATTTGCTCCTTGTATTGCTTCGGAATATCTTGCGCAATTTGCTTACCATTAAATTTATTGTCGGGCCTTGAATCTTGCGTTACATTATCACTATAAAAATTACTTGCGCCAGCATTAAATTCACTATAGTAATTTTTATTATTTTCTAGGTTTGCGTAACTGTCATACCGCACTTGAATTTTGATAGACACGAGATCTTCCTGACTAGAGACTTTTGTTAATTTATTGTTGCTCTCACTAAGACTTTTGCTTTTATTTTTTATCTTGCTCTTTCCGGCCTTGTTCTGGACTTTAGGGACTTGCCTTTTCGCCTCCTTCATCCGCATCTGTCGCTTATCGTTCGTGGTGAGCTGTATTAATTTCTCCATTTTGGCTCGAAAATTATTATCACTAATGATGCACTGAAACTACCAACACATGAAAACTAACGACATTATGAAAATTATTTTTTTATAATTATTAAACTGTTTTGCAAGCAGACGATACGCACTCGTCTTCATGTCCCTTTTAATCCTTATCAGTAGATAAAATATGATAAGTTAGAATGCGCGATCTTTCTTCTCACTTGCACCTTTGCTTTTATGTTATGAATAACAGATAAAAGTATTTGTTTAATGCGGGCGAGGTTTCGAATTATCTGTATTATAAATTTGAATATTTGCCTGCCATTCAAAAGCGTCATCTATTGAATTGCTTAATCATTACGATTGAAAATAGCAGAGTGAAACTTTTAAAAATTTTCTTCGCTTTTTCCAAAAATATTACTCTTTTTTTAGGGAGCCAAAGTTGTTATAGATTTTAAATTAAAGTCACAATCAAATGTCAAACTTCAGTTTTAAAGTCTCTTTGAAATTCCATTAATAAACTGGCCGCTACTTTAGTCACTAGTTTACTTTAATCTTTGGTTTATTCCCCTAGAGACTATTGTCTTTACAATTGTAGTCATGAGAATAAACCAAGCGTTAAAGTTAATGGGTGTCTAAAAACTTGAAAGTAAAGAATTTAATAATGCAAGGAATAAAAATTTTGTATTTATTTTTAGATTTTTTTGTTCAAGAAAAAGAATAATACATTAACATAAAAAAAAATAAATGAAATTAGCATGCTCCAAATGAAGAATTAAAATACATTTCAATTTTAATACAAATAACGTAAATATAACAAAAATAGGTTCATTATTAAAGAGTTCTTTGCTTTTTCCTTGCTTCGGCGACTTGAGCCAACAATATTTCATGTATAGCATTCTTCATTTGCAGGAGGTTTTCCTCATTGTCAGACATCAAATTATACCTATACTTTCTGACTAATTTGTCTTGAAAATAAACTTGCAATATTTTCTGTTTTTCTTGGTACTGGTATCCCAACTTTGTACTAATAATGTGACCTTCATAAGAATTTACAGTTTGGGTGTTGAATAATTGCTGAAAAAACATAGGAACATAAGGAATTTTCAATATTTCATCAACTTAAGCAAATTAAGTGTGTACAGTGAATTGCATCTATGTATTCATTGTTCAAAAATGGAATGGTATTGTACACCAAATAATCTAATTTAATCGATCGAAAAGGACTTATGTACGAATCCTTTTTTTGATTTCTTGTAGTAAATGGCTTTCTGAGAATAAGAATCCAGTGACATACTTGAGTTACTCCTCTGGTAAGCACGAGCGCTTTCTCATATAAGTAAACTTTCCCTGTATATTCAGAAGTCAACTCAGGTTTTATTGTAAAGAAACCCGTTGTTTTGAGAGACCCTAAAGTTTCGATATAAATCTAAAAAAGAACAAATTGATTGAATAAAAGCAAGCAATTATCTTTTACTAAATACATTAGCTTCGACGATATCTTGGATACTATCTTCCGCTGCAGTTAAAATTTCCTCCAACATTTCCTGGACTTTCTCAATTTTGACTACTTCCTTCCCTTCACATTTCTTCTTGGCGTTTCCCAGAGAGTTTTTATAATACATTAGACGCATGTTGGTTACGGTGAGATCAATAGTTGTTGCTAAGTGCGCCTAAAAATAATTTATAACTAAATAGTTACTTGATGGAATTATTAGTACCAGGCTATCTTTTTTGAAACTGTTGATTAAATTACTGTTACTTTTCAAGGCTATGTCTTCACTGTAGAGAAGAAAATGTTCTTTCTGAAAATTCACATTTACTAGTAATTTAGCAATAGATGAATTGCTAAATTGTATACTCACGTGTTTCAAAAAGCAGTTCATTACATCGGTTACATCCAAATCATAAACACAGCCTAATAAATCTTCGTAAAATAGTTTTTGGTTCTCGTAGATTTGCTCACTATTACCAGTAATTTGTTTAATGTTCAAACGATATTTAGTATTATGTATAAGAGGATAGACGTCCTGTATTATCATTTGCTTTTACTTATATGTAATTCTAAAATAATTTAAAACCTTACTTACGTTTATTAACGTCTCCAATTCCTTAATGTAAGCTTCCTCTGATACTATTAATTCAGCTATAACAAACCTGTAAACAATTATTTCTATTAAAAAACAAAGAATTCTACTGTTTTCTTGGACGATTTTCTTGGCTTGTTTTAAGTTTTTAAGTATCATTGATTCTATTATACATACGTATAATGCGCCAAGTTAAATTAGACTAAAAACAATAATTTCGACAATGCTACCATTCTGCCATTCTTCGTAGCACTAAAAAAAGTTTTCAAATGAAAAACTCTGACGTTTTCAACGGGGCCAAAATAATTCGTTCAAGTGTATTTTGATTTTGGGGAATAAAAGTATCAAGCCTAACTACAGGCTGGGTGCTTAAAGTTGGGATGTTTTCTCATGCCAAAACAAATTTATTAAAGCCCAGGAGTGGCTGATCCATCATGAGACAATGTCAGGGCGTAATCTCCTTTCCCCTCAACACCGCAAGTAAAAAGTCTGACTGATTGGGGTTGTTCACAAAATGTTTGTACTAACGTCTGCTCCATTCTTCCCTCTGACGAAGGTGAAAAACAGTGCATTGTAACGTACGTTATTGAGGAGGGTGAGACAACAATCATTTTCATAATTTATCTAAAACACCTTGTTTAATTAGATGCCTTCTTCTGAATATCTCTATGTGATCGATATTGCACTATTTAATATGATCATTTTTTAGGATCAGTGACCAAATTTATCGTCAAATCTTAAAGCAATTGGCAGTATGGACGTTGAAACGTCGACAGTAGAATAACGGTCACAGGGCGATATTCGGAAGATAATTCTCTCGTCATCATCAATTTCTAATGAAACTTTTATTACGTGAGTGCTGACAATTATTGCAACCATGTAAACGCCACCGTTCTTTCTCCGCGATCAAACAATTTTGAAAAATTTGAATTTATTGTAAATTTAGAGTCGCGTTATTGTGCCTTCAAGACAAAAAATATTTTTTAATTTACATTGACTGTAATTATCCCATAGTTTTTCTGTTTTGTGAACCACTTTTTAAAATAATTGTAAAAATTAAAGATAATCATACCTAATGTTACTATGGGGGACATGCTTCTCAAGAGCGATTTTTACATTACCTACTGCCTCTTTTATTTGGTTGTTTGACGTCATCTTATTCAGAAAAGTAACGTAATTTTCCAAATGGCTGAACATTTTATTAAAACACGATGTAATACCTCCACAAGGTCTCTAACAAAATACAAAATAAAATAATATCAGAAGAAATATAGAAATGCCTTACTAAATATTTTGTTAAGTACGCAATCACATAAGGTTCGTATCTAAAGATATCCTGGTACAAGTAAAAAAGCTGATTCTGTAAGTAAAGTAGTTTAAGTTGAAAATATAATTGATGACGTAAAACATTTACGTGTTTGATGAAACAGTTAACGACGTCTTGATTTTCTTGACTCGCACACAAATCAGGCAACATTTGAACATCGTGGTAGGCATAGATCAGGTCAAAATAGTCACCTACTTCTTGAAGCACGTTCTTGTGGCATTCTTTTTTCTCTGATTTAAGTAGTGGCTCCACTGTTTCCTTCATGGACTTTAATTCATTCAAATATATTTGCTCCTCATCTTTTAATGACATTTTTCTAAAAATAACACTCTTCTCGGAGTTGAAGAAGAATAACTTTTATAAAAATATTACTTACGTATCCATAAAATTACCACCGGTTGTTGTTACGTTTGCCTTAGTTGTGAGCACTTGTGAGCGATAAAGGGTACACACAGCTTATTAAATCGGGCTTATCTCGTTTGCTCTACGAAGATTATTTTGCACCTGCGCTGTTACATTTCATAATACTGTTTGCGCCACTTATGATGGAATGTTTGAGCCACAACATTCACAGATATCAATAAAAAATAGCATTTCAAGTAAATTGTTATTCCACATTCAATATTGTTGTCATTGTTTAATTAAGAAATTTAGAATTTAAGAAAGCTTATATATTCTCAGTATATCCGTAATTCACGAGCAAGTTTGTTTACTTTGTCTATGTTTTGGTAATATGATACGGGGATGCATTTCAGGCAGAGGGATGTAAGAAAAAAAGAGGAGATAAGGCAGTCAGTCTCCGGGCAGGCTTTGAGTGGTAAACGTGTTGGAAACGTACGAAAAATACTCTCAAAAGCGAGTGTTGTTAATAAAATGTATTGGATGATTGATAAGAATTTTATGTGGAATATCGGCATTGACAAGGCGATAACTTACCAGAGATATTATCGGCCTTGAGAAGGCGCTAACTTGCCAGAGATAATATCGGCCTCGAGAAGGCGATATTTTGGTAAAGACATTTTCGCAATACTTCGACCTGACTTAGCGAAGTGAAGGGACCGTCAGGCGTGTTGGAGTCCTGAGCACTTGTTGAGGATGGTGTTATGTTGTCGCCAGCAGAACGACATCACCGGGGAACGGTCGCGGTGTGGCAACACTGTCAGGGGACCGGTGATGTCGGTTAGCAGCTAGCTGAATACCTGACCTGCATTATGCTTCCCAAGGACGGTCTTGACTTGGTGTTGACTCTGCTTAGACCAGTGTGGCAATCACTGAAGGAGGCGGTCAGCACCAATGATTCTGAAAACATGCGCTCAGAAGGCAAGGTATGCTAATATCCACCTGAAGTCCACTTTTATGCATGTAAAGTATGAAGATGGACATTCGAGGACACCTTCTCGTGAGTTTCTATATCTACAGAGAGCTGCTGGAGTAAGCGGGGCCGACAAAGGGCCCCGGTAAGTAAAATGTTCCACATCATTGAGTAGATGCTCGTAAATGGTTACTTGTAACTTTACATCCTTGTCAAATCGAAAAGCGGTGCCCGGATATTAAGACGTTTATTACCCAGGAACAACGATGTGGACTTGTAGGTTTCTGTTCTTGTTTTAAGTGAGTCCCCTCGCCTCTCACCATCGAGGTGTTTGTAATATTATTTCAGTAAGTACTCAAAAATGTGTCCATCCACTGCGATGCATTTATTTATGCATGTTGTGTCGATTAATCGCACCGTGGTTTATAAAAGTCGCCTCGTCAGAGAACAATACGCGAGCAAAGAAATGGGGGTGCGCCCAGTGACAGAATGTCACTCGGTTCTGGAAATCATCGCCATGAAGTACTTAATGCAGGGAAACATGAAACGGATGATATTTTCTATGCATCAATTTTGGGCAAACAATAGTCTGACTCAGTCCCGATTCACGACTTATGCGTCGAGTACTAACATGTGGGTTATGAGCCACTGCAGCTAATACGGCAATTTCATTATTTTCTCCAGCAATTGTTCTTCAGCGGGTCCTTTTTTTGTACGCTTCCATCGGGGAGAACTGTTGAACAACCCGGTGAAACGAAGCGCGTAACCGTACCTTGTCTGGAAAACGTTGAGCATACAGGGTAACAGCATTATCGATATCCCTGCCACTTTGTCCATGTAAATCATTCCAATTTTCTCTTGTACTGTTATAGCCTGCATTATAACTGATAATACAGTTACGTAATGACGGAACGTATTGAAACAATGCGACATGCAACGAAAGCAAGGCACGTACTGAGGTAACGCACAGCCGGTACGATATTTGTGGAGGCACATTTCCTAGAAGACCGCTAAGTCACTTTCTTGGAATCAACCATCGTATTTGAGACGAGTTCCAAATATATTGGCAGCGCAGCATTCAAAAAACGACAACTTAAATTTAATTTTAATAACTATGCTATTAATATTTTGATAAAATGTTTGTAAAACAAGTTACGTCTTGTTCCCCGTAGAATCCGAATTTGTAATAAGAAATGGTGCTTCCTATTGGCGATTTAAAAGTTGCCTTCAGCCGGGGTAGGGTTGGGGCGTCACGATTGCTATCATTAGATAAGCCCCTTCGGGTACAACAAATTGTATTCACTACGTTTTTTGACCCGTTGCGTAGTTTTCGAAATATGGTGTTGTCTCAAGATAAAAAGCTCACCCGGTATAGTGGATGGGGTTGACATCTCAACAAGCTCGTGGAAAGACAACAAAGCGATAACTTTTACCCCGTTAGTGTTACAGAACGATATGAGGGTACTTTTATCTGTAAAAAAATTGCGCTAATATAAATGAAAAAATATATAGGAAAAATGTTCAAAAACTCTATGTACTTTAGTTTTTAAGAAATAAATTAATCCAAAATTGTTTCCAAAACGACGTCCTTGGTTGGGAAAGAGGAGCAGATGAACGAAATAAATACAAAATTATGAAAATTAATTTTCATAACTTTCATCTGGCAAGGAAACTTGATTTTATAATTGTCAATTTGTTGCCTTAGTAACATCAAACAAATATTATAAATGTCACTTTTGTGATTTTACTAGAGAATCCAATCGCTTCCTTGTATATTTTGCAAAAGAATTTCATATTTTTATCATTAATTTTGGTTCTTGTTTTTTGGGATTTTAGAAATTCAAAAAAGGGGTAAGTTTTTCTAAATTTTTCGATAAACCAAAACTTTTAGGTACAGAGGTCTGATGAGGCCCAATAAGGCCGAAATACATGTATAAACTCTTTCCTAACATTTTCTATATTGCCAGTTACACAATTTTAATTAACTTTAGAAATAAATACAGTCATAAAATGTTTTATAGTTTTATGATTGTTGGACGTGAACTTGACTTTTAAGCAGTTCAAATACAAGCTCCGAAATCATCTGAAGTACATTATTCCGTACAAAATATAACAATGGCCCCTTTTTAAACACTTAATGAAATAAATCAATACAGCACTAATTCTATTCCCTATGCTAAGAATGTATAGTAAATAAGTTTATAAACAATTGACAACCGGAACTTAAAACATTGAAATCAGTAAACACATTGGTAATTTGTTTTGATTTTCTTTTTTACCGCTATATTCCCCAAGCTCCTAGAGCTTGTCGGGGAGGGGGTTGGCGACTGCGTCTTACAAACTGGGGAAACGCAGAAAGCCCAGTTCAAATTAGTCGATATGAATCCGAATACGGTCCGAGCCTTGAGAATTCTCTCTCTCAAATAGAACCCATACCCACTCAGAGAGGATTCGAACCTACACCTAATAATTGCCCCGCCAAGCATCTTTGCTACTAGTGCAACGACCAACCCACAATTTTTATTTAAGTTTCTTCAGACTATGTACTTAGCCAAGTTGTTCCCACCGGCGTCTCTTAGTTTTTAAAATGAGGTCACGTTTTAACGTATTGCACCGACTTTAAAATGACCAAATATTGTACACGTAGCATGTTTATATAGCGGGCCTTCTACAACGGTATCTAATAAAATTTTATTGTTCTTGTCTCTGCGACATCGATGCGAAAGCTTTGTTACTTTTAATTTTCATTTCTTAGAGTAATTCTAAATTCACTTATTGATTCACCAGTATATTCCGTTTTAATCGTTTCTTAAGTCGTTTACGCACTTGTTCAAATTCTTGTGGAAGCTTTGTCGTGGTGTGACTTATAGACTTGTAGTTCTTAAAAAAGGAATATAAATACAATTCATAAATTGCCGTAAATACTTACCTTAATTAATTAAAAATTTTGTTGCTAAGAAGTTTTGACTGTAATGGAATTCTCGAGCATCCTCTGTACAGCTGTTTCGGCCCTATTTGGGATTTCGTCAGCTGAAGCGTAGCTCGAGAATTTCACTGCAAAACAAACCGACCTGTCTTACTTAGGTTATTCCCAATTGCAATGTAATAGCGATTAATAAGTCATCGCAAGGCGAGCTACGCTTCTGCTCACGATACCCCAAATAGAACTGAAATAGCTCTACAGAGGAATCCACAGCAATTAAAACCGACTAGCACTAACATTTTTTCAAATCTTCTCAGCACACTTGGTCGCTTTTTATGGAATGACTTATTAAGTAGTAGAGTGGCTGCAATTTGTCAATCCTAATGCAATGTTAAGTCAGAAAGCGATCGTAGGAAGTCGCGACTTAAACTTTTCATTACATGCAATAACTTAGGACAGGTCGGTTTGGTTTGCAGTGGAATTCTCGAGCTTTGCTGCTGTTTATGAAATATTTTCAGGATTATCCATGATGTTAATGGGGGGTGGATGAATTGATAAACAAAATTTACAATGCCGCTGTTTTATTCCGAAACAGTCCACCTGTTTATGAACGAGAAAACTTGTTATGATAGACTATACGGTATATCGATAAAAATGATGTCCATTTTGAACACCTCTCTTGACAAGACAGCAGTAACTATAATTGGTTTCATTTCTTCGCTTTCCACAATTATTTACGAATTCGCTATTGTTTAGCCTTTATTTTTATTCTTATTTTAGAAATAAAAAGAAACGTCAGATTTCCCTTCCCAACTGTTAAATGTGTAATAAAACGAAATTGAGATGTATATCAAGATTGTACTCTATGTAGTCAAGTAGTTAATAAAATAATAGTCATAAAACTTTATATTTCAACTTACTGCTGCACTTATAAAACGTTGTAACACGCCCAGACGTGCCACCTTGTTTGTTGGCTTTACGGACAACTAAATAATCGAATAAACACGGTCCAAACCAAAACAAACTAAAATTTATTGACAAATTAATTTATTACACGGACCGAAGAATTTACCTAAATTCAATAAAGCAAACCCTCTTTACCGAGGGTTTGGCAGGATTCCGAGAAGTCCGACAGCGATTGTTAACGGCATGCGCTTTCTACAGAGGATTGCTACCTGTTACTGTTATGGTTTAGTGACGCTAAGGCTAATCTTTTACTGACCTACTTCTATTGTCGACTCTTTGGGACTCCTGCAATTAAACTTTAATTGCCGATTATTTGATCATCTGAATAAACAAAAGCGAGCCCTACATTGTTGTAATTGGATTCTAATTCTGGTGAGACGGTGTATGAGTTTTGAGAGACGAAAGGAACTAAATACGTATCAATAAAATGCCAGGTGTTAGATTAATTAATTATTTATTGTTAAAAAAAGAAAAAAAGGTAAAAAACTCCTGCTACGAGGGGTGAATCACCTCTCGGAGCTTGAGTGTAAAAACCTTGGATTGAAACAATTGATATCTTTTGCAATAAATATACGATTCCAAAGAAGTACAATAAACTTTGGTTAATGTATTTAACGCCGAATATCGTAGCGATCTAATTTATTTCGATTCTCACAGTTGGTGGCTTGTTGCACACGCAATTAGGCTGTGTCAACTTTGTAACTTAAATTGGATCAACAATTAATTTCTTTCTTTATTCAAATTAGCTTGGTCTTGGTACTTATGTTTGCCACTTAGCTAGTACTCGAAGACGCTATGAATAATCAACCAGCGCACTGTGTGACAGTGTATATACAGTGTACTTTGTTACTGGAACTTATTAATTGATCAATCCGATGTTCGGAGATGTATGTGATACAAAAGGCCGCTCCGGCGATCAATTTGCAAGATAATCAACAACAACAGCCGTTAGTTTTTCACGGGTTCTTTTCAGAGGTGATGGGAGAGCTAACCTAGCGGGTCACGGACGAGGATCTTTCGTCTACTACGTTCTCGTGTCCTTCGAGGTTCTGTACGCAGATCCCTCGACGTCGTTTTGTATTCGTCGACTAACCTAATTTGTTTGCGCAAGGACCCAAATGACTGTTTTCGACACTCCACTATGGGTGGTTATTGTCCGTTCAGTCGCTCGACAAATTGCTTTCAATTAACCTGCAAATCTTTCACCAAAACCAACACTTTAACACACACACGCAGGGTGTGAGAAAGTTCTGTGAAGAAGATGTCTATTGATAGGTGGTTCCAATTGTTGGCCTCGTAATTCTACGGAATTCGTAACGAGTATTAAATTTGCCTTGATTTCTGAGCTAGACTGTGCTGGTCGCACTGTGCGTTTTGGCGGATATAACTCGCCCGACCAGAGGTTTTACTTGCAGGTACCCTTGTACAAGTCGGAATAACCCTGATAGTATGTCTACGAATTGCCGAGGAAATCGCAAAAAGGTAGAACTAAATTGCAAAAAATACACTGTATTTGAAATCGAACAAAAGATTTTAGGTGTAGTTAATTTACTCTGGTTGATTAAATCACAGATCGCGCAAACTACTGAATTTATTGAGTTTTAACTTGATTCAAAAGCAACCGCAAGTACCAAAATAAACCAAAAGATTGCCTAAGTAATGCAAAGATGGAACTTTACAAAAATTCCAAGCCACTGATTGATAAGCCAATTAAAATAATTCTTACACAAATTTATGCCACCAAGTATGTGAAAAGAAATAGAAAAAATTCATGCACATCCACGACGCACACTTCACTAATTCACACGCACACGCTTTTTATTCGCGTCGCGATCGCGCTCGTCTCGCGGTTATTTATTTGATTGCCCTTTTGAATTCACTATAATTGCCCCGAAATAATGTGATTTAACTCTAATTATACAAGCTGGATGAAATCAATTGCAAAGCACTCAAAAATAAACTTCTCGAGTTAAATTAAAATGCAGCTTTCCGCTCGGACGATCAGAAGCTTTCTGTTCTAAGTTTTTGATTTTTGACTTTCCGCGAACGACAATTTTTGACTGCTCCCCCATCCCCCGAAGCCTTAAAAAAACGGTGGGCCAATAAACGCCTTGCGTTCAGAAAGAAGCACACGCTTTTCTCTCGTTCCTTTTACATAACTAATAAATTTCGACCTGTCTGCCAAACTTTGGCTCTCCGGTGGTGGCCTGCACATGTTTTTAACTTTCTAAATTCCTCAAACCCGCGACGCATTACAAGTGTCGGTTGACATATTTATTATTCCCCGAACTCGTTGATTTTTCCCAAAACAAAAGCCAAGTTCTTTTCTACTGGCGATACAACATGATACTTTCTAAATTTTACAAAATTCTTTCAAAGACTCTAAAGCGTACAATGACAACCCTTGACAGGCAGCTCTGATTTATAATATGCTGCAACTATGCTTCAAGTGCCTTTTACGAACTCGATGTTCTAAAAGACCATAAATCTGAAAACCGAGTCGTTTCCGGTGGCCTACGACTCGTAAATTTCTCTTTGTTAACAAGCAATCAAATAAACAAACGCAATTTGTTTTCAAATCAAATTCGCGACCGTTTCAACGTGGCGTTTTATTTCGTACGCAGTGCGGGAGCTAACTTTAAGGATAAATTATTAATTAATTACAAACTGTACCGTAGAACTTTTTAAACATTTTTCCCCTAATTTATGACGTTTACTTTCTTATTATTTTTTTTTTTTGGCGGAACAATTGCCAGTCGCCTTGTATTTATAGAGGTATAGAATTTATTTTTTTTAATAATCAATTACACTTATTTACGTTTCGCGTCTTTAATTAAATATTTGAAACATTAACCTTCTATCATTTTTGCATCTTTTAAGCACTTAACCAAGGAATTATTGAAACTTTTCACGATAATTCATACTACTATTATAGTTGTATTTTATGAGTTTTAAGTTTTGAAATATAACTTAATATATATTCGAAGTTTATTAATTTGGACTATCTAATGGTAAACAGTTATATCAAGGTTTGTAATTTCCCGAAATCAAAAAATTTGTTTCTCGAGATTACAGTTAAGTATTCTAGGTAACGAAACATTATTTTGGTTCTTATCTAATAACATTGACTAATTACTGTCTATTATCAAGACATTCTTCGAAATAATTAATTTCAAACAGGATTAGGTAAGGTTGATTTTAATATTGGATTTTTTCATTGCGGTTGCAGTCGCCTTATTTTTCGAATATTCAGTGGCATCCAAAATAAGGAAAATAGTGATTTTAGTTTCTAGTGTTTAAAAATTACCACACAACTTGCAAAAACTAAATACTTCGGAACGAACTACTTAATGTGACATTAATAAAATGCAGAAAATAAAAATGAAAAGCTAAGGAAAGCGAAATTTTAACAAAAATATTAAAAACTTTGAAAGAGAAAGGACGGTGAACGGAACTAACAACTTTTAAAAGAGATAACGCAGTTGCGAACTATCAATAACAATAAATACTAAATCTATCGCGCGCCAAAATCAAACATGCCACAATATTCCTCGCTCACCTTGTATTTCATGGTAACTTCACTTAAAGTTTGTCATATAAGTTTTACTTTCAATCTAAATTAACAACAAAATTGTAAGAAGTCTATATTATATTTCATAACTTACAAAGCATGTATTTTAACTTATTATAAATTATCCATTTTTTTAAACAATTTATAATTTCTTAACAGGGAGACCTGAAACGAAATAGAAAAAATTTAAATTCAATTCAGTTCAAACATTAATTTACGTTGAAAGCAATGCCAGAAAGTAATATCTTACCTAGGTTTTAATGAGTTTTTTATTTTTAGTTTTTCTTCCTCCACTTGCCTGTATAAAATGTCTTTTATTAAATTCGTCCAGGTATTTTTAACATTTGGTGTTTCTGATTTAAAAATAAAAACTTTGATTCCAGGTATTATTAATTCAAATAATAATTCATCGTCTTCCATTGAGTTGAGGGATATTTCTCTAGTGTTAATATCGAAATCGAAACGCATCTAAAAAGTCAGTGAAACTCAATAGCTCTTCTTGCCTTAGTTGTAATACTCACTGCTTCCGTTACAAAATACAAGTAGTTGAGGCAGAAATAAATTCTATAGGTTATAAACCGTGAATTGTCAATTTTAACTTGAAAGTTGTCTATAATGTTGACGAAACCACTGACTGAGGGCTGTACATACGCAAATGAGATTACAGTTTTCTTTTAATTATAATACATACAGGTAATAATTGCACCGATGCTAGATCTTCAGCGTATTTCAGTTGTAGAATTAAATTTCTCAAAGATTGAAACGATTTCGAAAATAGTTCCGAGTTTTTAATACGTTCGTAAGATTTCTTAAGGTGTTCGTGAAAAGTTATGTATTCAATTATTTTTCCCTCGGGAAGATTCATGTTGTTTACATCTTCCGGTTCCAGTTTCTAAAATATCTCATAATTAACAGATAAATATGTAAATACTTCTTACTTTCAAAAGAGCTTGCTTTCCGTTGAATTCGTGCCTGGATTTTGTCCACTGGTCGTAGATGTAAATTCTGAACAAGTGAATCTATGAAGGAAATAATATACAAGAACGGAAAATTTAAAGAACAAGTAACTAACCTGATTCGCAAAGATATCTAAAAGATCCTCAATATTTTTACAAAACTCCAGTCGAGTTGGAAGAATATATTCGTGAAGTTCTATGATATAATCCAACAATCCGAATAAACATTTCAAATCGCTGTCTGGGGCCCGATAATATACAATAATCTTTCTGGCGTCCTACAAATTTCACTGTCAAATCCTTAAAGGTTACTGCTTTTCTTTTACCTTAAGCCTTTTCAGTTTAGTCACATATATCTGTTCTTCGTCGATGAAATTCTTGATTTCCCTGAAAGCGAATCGTATTAATAACTTGCACTGGTTGATATGTTCTCATACTTGCCGAAAATCTTCGTCGTTGATGTGGTTGCGCCTTTTGTTTATACAAAGTTGAAGTTCGGTAATATTTTTTCTTTTGCTTTCACTCATTCTTTGTTAAAGTTTATTCCGATTCATCCATATTTCGAATCTCAGCAGGCGATTTGCAAAATTAATGTATTTGTTTTGACTGAATACTACTAAGTAGAAATTTATTTCGATTTTGATTCTAATTTAATTTTGATCACATGTACATGTATCAGTTGAGTGTGAATGAAGTGTTTTTACCGTTATGTAATCTTATCAACTTGTTACGATACAGCTAATCGTGATTGAAAGGCTTCTTTCTGCTTTTCTTCAGTGTCGATTTCTTTTTTTAAGATTGCAGCTGCATGGACTTCCCTTAGGATGACTTCCATGCCATCATCTCCAAACCGACTACCAGGTTGTCCTTGGAGGGTATCATTCTCAGTTATTTCTCCAATATTTTTTTCGAGAAATGGGAAACATGTGCAAGATTTGCACACATATTTTTTTTACTAATACATGGTTGATTATAAATTTTCATTTTATTTGTGCTGTATTTTAATATTTTATTGTATATCAAGTAAGGAGTCAGATGAGAGAATTTGGCAATTATTGACGTTTATCAGAGTTCATTAAATTATTGTAAAATAAAGAAGGTAAAAGAAAATATAACTGTTTCGTTCATAACCCCGGAATCAAAAGTGATGTCAGAAGTGGGATAAGAAGGCAACTATCTGCGCATAAGGGAAGTCCCTTAGGAACTGTTACAAGCAATCTTTGGAATGATTGCTTCAGCGATACAAACATCTGCAGCGGAAGCGAGCGCTGGTGTAACGCTACCAGAATCTCGGCCGTAATTCTCCATAAGTGAATATCGCTCATCTAAGGCAACAACGATCGCAGACTACTTCAAACGCTTTACTTGGGGACTCCAATTAAGTAAAATCCCGAAAGTACAGCATGCAGACTACGCCCGAGTATACATGGGATCAGAATTGAATGATGCATTAAAATTCTTGATTAGACCACGTGATCCGAAAACCCTGATGTTTGATAAAATTAGATCGATTTTGACTAGTCATTTCGATTCCATGCGTAATAAATACGCGGAGAGTATAAAATTTAGGCAAGTGAAGCAACAGAAGGGAGAAACTGTTGCCAATTTCACCTTAAGGTTACGCCAAGTAGCTGAACGTTGTGAGTACGACAGATTTCTCGATCGCACATTGATATAGCAATTTCTTTTCGGCTTAGAATCACAAGAAATGTGTGATGAAATAATGAACTCTGATAAACGTCAATAATTGTCAAATTCTCTCATCTGACTGCCTACTTGATATACAACATTTCTTCTCTCTTTTAAAATGGTTCGTTTAATTTGATGGGAAACCTCGTAGTACGTTCCGGATGCGTGTCGATCTACGCAGAGCGTTTGGTGTGAAGCATCTAGGTGGCGATAGTGTCCTCGAGTCTTCTGAGGGTATCGAAATCGCTGGAGATGACACTGGTGTTATTAGTGTGGGAGCTGATGACGTAGAGGCTGGTGTTATTAGTGTGGGAGCTGATGACGTAGAGGCTGGTGTTATTAGTGTGGAAGCTGGTATGGTTAGTTGCGGTACAATGGGGGTAGGTGTTATAGTTGCTGATGATTTGTAGAATCGCACTCGTCGGGATGTCAGTGTGTCTCTAACATGTTAAAGTTGTTGGCTTTTATTTCCAGAATTATTTGCATATCCTCGCATTTGGTTGATATGTCTTTTATAGCGTCTTCCCAGATATTCTATTTCATAGTGGATATCCCCTAGGCGGGTAACAATTTCTCCTAGGAGCCACTTATCCATCCTAATATTTCCTGAGAGGAAATAAACGCGTTGTTTCGGTTCAAATTCGCGGAAGCCAGGCTGCTTGTTGTCTCTGTGATATCCTAGATTCAACGCTTTGTGGCCTGACTAGGTCGAGACGTGTGCGGATATTTCGTCCCAGGAAAAGCTTGGCTGGTGGCTCCCCGATTGCAGTATGAGGCGCTTTCTGGTACTGACGAAGAAATTCATTGAGGTTCGGCTGTAGTGAGTTGGAGGTGGTGGACATTGCTTTCAACGCATCTTTCACCGTTTGGACGTACCTCTCCGCTTGAGCATTCGACGCAGGGTAATATGACGGGGTTCGTTTATGGTACCTCACTCCACTTTGTCGAAAAAATGTTTCAAACTCTTCGGCGATGAATTGTCTACCGTTGTCCGAAACAATAGTCGTTGGTACACCATACGCGGCGAACAAGTCGTCCAGGATTCTAATGGTCTCTTGAGTGGTCATGGTGTTTGTAGCTTTGACTTCTAGCCAATCCAGAGCATTGTACCCGCGATTGGGCCTGCGTAATCAGTATGGATTCTTTCCCAAGGAGCTTTTGAGTACCCTCAATGGTGCTCCCGAAACTGCGGCACAGTGTGCGCGTGGGTGGCACACTCCTTACACGATTTAGCGACACGTTCGATGTCTGTGTTGATTCCCGGCTAAAACACAAAGGAACGAGCTATTCTTTTCATCTTGACGATGCCTATATATGCTGCATGTTAGTCCTTGAGGATTGCTTCTCGCAGCACGGGTGGCACGACAACTCTGTGCTCAAACACTAAGCAGTTTACAGCAAGCCTGTACTTAACCTCTGGATCTTTAAAGTTGTGGTAGGTAAGATCTTGACGTGATTACAAAAGTTGGACGATTTGGCCCAGGTGGAGTTCCTACTGACTCTCCCCCGCAATATGCTCTGAGCGGATCGGGAGTTGTTTTATTTGACATACAATAAACCTGTCGAAATCGTCAAAGTCGTCATAAGCTCTTGCTTCTTCCACCTCATTTGCTGATAGCTGACGAACCAAGTTGACTGTGGATGGCAATGAGACTCACGAACAGTAGTCGGCATTGGCATTTTCTTTGGTTGTCTTGAAAATCACGTCGTAGTCGAAATGTGCTAGGTAGTCGGCATAGAGCTAACAACAGTTCATCAATTCCATTTGAAAAAACAATGATGTCGTCGAAGAAATTAACAACTTTTGTTAAATTTTTTAGAACGGTTTCCATTTTCCGTTGTCAGATGGCAAGTATTTTGGCTGCTCCATAAACAACGCGCGTTGGTCGGATCAATCCATGCGTTGGCGTATTAAGTGTCAAGGCATGACTGAAATCGTCGTCTACTTCTAAATGGGTATAGGCATCGACAATATCCAAGTGACAAAATAGGTTAGCGCCTCTCATCCGGTTGAAAAGATATTCGACCTTCGGGATGGGATGTTCATCGATGATAAGTCGAGGATTCAACGTCGGTTTATAATTACTTGTGATTCTCAGTTTTCCGTTTTTCTTTACCACTACATGCGTTGTCGATGCCCAATCTGAATAGTCTACTCTTTTATAAAATCCGGACATGATTTTAGCATCAATATCTCGCGCGTATGCCTCGCGTAAGGCCAGCGGTATCTCGCGTGTTCGGGCTGCCCTTGATTTCAGCTGCATTTTCGCTGGTGGTCCTTTTAGTTTTCCTGGTACGTCACTGAAAATGTCCTCATAGCATGTTAGTAGAAGTTTCAATTGGTTTTCTTGTTCTGCAGTTAAATCTTTTTTAATAAATACTTAGTGGACTGACACTTGGCTCGAGAAGAAGTTTATCTCGTTCACAAATTCTGAAATCCATTCTCGTCCGAGGAGCGTATCAAATTCGCCGTTGATCACGTTGAGATTGAGTATCTTGGATGTCCCTCCAATTGAGACGTTAACAGAGGTGCGACCTATGCAGCGTATATGATGACCCGTGTAGCTAGCGAATTGACGATCTGCTCTCTGCAAATGAAAGTTTGGTTTAATCATACCTAACTTTCTTTTTTATTGATTATTGAACATGGTGCTCCGGTATCTAGTTCTATTTGTATTAGTTTGCCCTCTATTTGTACATTCAGCATTTGCTTGCTCGGAGATAAAACTGTACCGATTGTTTCTATTTTACTAAGTCGCTGAACTTCGTCGATGTGCTCTTCTTCGATGCCATCGGCTGGCATGACTTTGCTTGTAACTTGATTCGTGCGTTGTCTTTTTCTTCGTGATCTACAGACTTTGGCTATATGCCCGTTTTTCTACATTTGTTACATTCCGTCTCCAGATATCTATCTACATTGTCTGCGAAAATGCAATTCTCCACATCCTCCACATGTTGGTGAAATGTTTCGTTGGCCTTGATTGCCATGATATCTACTGTTTCTTCGTGAATGAGGTTATTCAAATCCCAATTTATTTGTTTGTTCGATTTTGATAAAAAGTTCATTATATTATCGTAAAATAAAGAAGGTAAAAGAAAGTATAACTGTTTCGTATCGTGACCCCGGAATACAAAATATTTAATTAGTTTTAATACTATGTTTGTCTTTAACAGCTCCACATGTCTTTCTGCGGCTTTTTCAAAATCTGGTTAGGGACATGTACAAACTACGCATAAGTAATAATAGCCGGATCAGATAACAAGGAGTTTTAGTTTCACCTGAACAAAATCGTTCGTTTTTAAGCAATCAGACCTCATCAGTCAAGAGGATATGTTAATTGGTAGCAAATAAACTCTCTGGGTGAAATAATTTTTGTTACCTTATAGTTATATTGGCAAATTACTGTGGACTCAAATAACGTAAAGCATTATAGAGTCTTGTATAATATTGATTTTCAAATTCGATTCATTTATTTCGTTACGTTCGACTTTCCATTTTGTATCTTTTTTTAATAGGGGAAGAGCAAGAAGTAAACTGGAAGAGTTATACGAAAACATATTTGAAACATAAATGCATTGAAATCAACATGTAAATAACTATCCATAGGTAAGAGCAGCTGTTTATTTTATAACATACACATATTTTTATTATAGGTAAGGGATGATATCTACAACCCTAATAATTTCTTTATCCATATTATTATGTACAATAAAGATCTTTTTTGCGCATGAAAAGTTTAGCAAGCAAATCTAAAATAAAAAAAAAACCGTGAAGTATAATTCGCCAAATCTTAAAATATATGTAGGTCAGTAATCGATTTGTGTGAAGTAAAACTTTCTAATTATTTTGAACTCGTTTCACATTTCAAACAAACCGATTTTCAAATTGTACAAGTAGATATGCATTTACTTGACTTTTTCCGAGTTTCTTATTTTTAATTTTTCTTCTTCTACTTGCATGTATAAGATGTCCTTAAGTAATTTCGTCCATTCCTTCTTAATGCTCGGCGTCGCTGATTTAAAAATGCAAACTTTGTTCCCGGGCATTATAGTTAGTTCAAACAACAACTCGTCGTTTTCCACTGGATTTAGCGATATTTCTTTAAGGCTGATATCGAACTCGAAATGCATCTGGAAGAACTTGTTCGACAACAATTCTTTTAGGTACATTTATTTAGTGCTCACCTCTTCGGTTACTAAATATAAAGCATTAACGCAAAAGTAAATTCTGTATGGTAGAAACCTTAAATTGTCAATTTTAACTTGAAAGTTGTCAACAAAATGGACAAAACCATCAGCAGAAGGCTGAAAAAAGAAAAACTGAAACTACGCTTTTTTTAGTGATAACACTTACAGGCAAATATTTAACCGAGGCTAGATCTCTGGCATATTGCATTTGCAAGAACAAATGACTCAAAGATTTCATTGATTTTACAAATAAATCTGAATTTTTAATATTCCCGATAGAGTTCTTGAGGTGTTCATGAAAATTTAAATATTCTTTTATTCTTTGTTCTGGGAGGTTCATGTCGATTGCATTCTGGGAATTAAACATCTAAAACACTTTGATTTAAAAAAATTTCAAAATGAAAGTGCTGAATTTTTAAAACGACCTGCTCTCTGCTAAACTCATGTGTTGCTTTTATCCATTGATCTTCAATGTAAAGTTTGAACAGGGAAATCTGCAAAGATAATAATTTAAAGGTGCTTAAAGTATTAGCGCACGAAATACTTGATTAGCGAATAGACCCAAGATATCTTCAATATTCGTGCACATTGCCAATACAGCTGGAAGGGTATAATCATGCAATTCTATTAAAGAATCCAATGATCCGAATAAATAATTTAGATCGGTTTCTCTTGCTTGGTAACCTTCAATCTTGCTTCTGGTTTCCTGCGCATATCGCCATCAATTTTCCTGTCGTTATTGCTTTTGTCTTACCTTAATCACCTTTAGCTTGGTCACGTATCTTCGTTCTTCACCGATGAATTTTTTTACTTCACTGTAAGTAGTTTCAAAAATCATTTGCATTATTTAATGTTTCTTTATACGTACCGAAAATCTTCCTCTTTCATTCGGTCGCGCCTATTGTTTAGATGCAGTTCAAGTTCATCTACGTTCATCCTAGGTTGATACAACCCTACCATTGGTTTCCCTATTCTTCTTACCTTGTCCATTTGTACTTATAATTTAGATAATCCAAAAACAACTTGGGGGGAGTCTAAAGGATCTTCAATTTTTTCCCTTATAGCTAAATAATATTGAACGCTTTGAAAACGTTTTGGCTTTGGTTAAATTTCAGTTTAGTGATAAGACGTTATTACGATTTCTTAATCTTATCTTTTCATGCTACAATTAGACATTCTTACTAAAAAAAATTCCTATTCCTCGATTTCGAGAAGAAGCATTTAATTTTATATGCTTTGTGTTTTGGAAATTCAAATTTATTATTAAAGAGGAATTTTAGGTTTTCCAAAATAAATATTCTTATTAGAGTTGCCATTAGATAATAATTATAATAAGAATATTTAAAGAGCAATCGATATTCACAGAGAATAAGAACAATGTAACAGATAAATGAAGCGAGAATAAAATGCGTAGCTTACTTGGTTTTATTTAGATAATCTCGTGTAGTTGTTTCAAGCCATTGGCTCTCATCAGTGTAATGTACAATTCCAGGGTCAGTTAATTGCGTTATGTATTTTAACCACTTTGTTGCTGTGTCTAAAGTGTTTTTTTGATCTAATGTGTTGATCCGTGATTTGATATTCAACTTGGTTCTCTGGTCCACCGTCCACTTACTTGAGCGTACTCAAAATAATCTCAAGTGGCTATTTCAAGATACCAAATCTCATCAGGGAAATGCAATTCCAGGATCTCTTAATTGTGATATGTGACTTAACTCTTTGCTTGGCTGACTAGTTTGAATGGCTTAGACCGCCTGATGCAGACTTTAGACTTAATTGGGCATACTCGGAATAATGTTGAATAACTGTTTCAAGCTTGCGGTTTTCATCAAGGAGATGATCTCTTAATTGTGTCAGGTGTCTTGAATATCTTTTGTAGCTCGGCCTTGGGTTATTTATTTGCCTGCCTGATTAGTTTGAATGGCTAGGACTCAAGTCTTTATTAATCATATTTATCATAATAAATATTTACTAAATGTATGACTTTGTGTTCTGATTCAGATATCAATCCCTCGCTAATCGCAAACTCCACTATTGTTGGATCCATCTCCTATCAAGGTCGTCGAAGAATTTTTAATTATTTATTCGATCGAACTCATTAAACAAAAGTGATTGTAGCTTTCGATAAAAATGATTATTATTTGACGTACGTGAAACACAACCGAGACAGGAAGACTACCAACAAAGACAATCGGAGGATTACTTGATGTTTGTGTGTTGTAAGTAGCCGTGCTACTACTACTTTCTTCTTTGGCCTTTGTGTATTTTGTTAGAGGGCGTGTCGATCTCATTTAATAATAATAGCAGTTTATTGGTAAATACGTTACATAGAAATAGGAACAAAAATAAAAATAAATATAAAAAATGTAACATTGTGGATAACTAAATTAATATGAGATTGATTAATTATTCAAGCATTTACCAAGAGCTCAAAATCAACGAACTTGACAAGAAGCAGCTGCTCTACCTTTTGAGCTCTCAGACAAAAAAAAAGAAATAAACGAAATGGAAACAAAATATAATAATAAATTAGTAACAATAAACTTAGGAAACAAACATCTAAACTAAATATGATTCGAATTACCCGAAAATAATTAAGAAGGAAAAAATTAAAGAATAGTAAATGAAATGTAAAACAGAGCACAAGAAAAGAAAAGAAAAGAAAGTAGTGATCATTCTGTTAGAATGAAATATTTCCGTAACTGACGAGTAAAGGATGGCGGAGCTAAAGATCGCAGAGGCGCCGGAATGGCATTAAAGAAATAAACAACGTTATAGGAGAAAGACTTTTTAAAAATTTCAAGATGATATATTGGAGGAGTTAACAAGCCCTTATTTCTAATATTGATGTTGTGCGCATCTGTTCTAAATGTCAGCTTACGATATAAGTAACTTGGCTTTTTATAAAAAAATTATTTTGTAATAAAAATTCATGAAATACAACTCAGCTCTTCGTGACGTTTTCATCCAGCCCGCTCATGCAAGTGTATGTGATATTCTATCATATTTATGTATGCCATATATAAAACGTAAGCAAGCATTCTGTAGATGCTGTATTCTAATTCTATCCACGCTGTCTAGGCAAGGATAATAAACACTCAGACAAAAATTAAAATGCGAAAGCACAAGTGATTCACATAATTTTTTCTTAAATGGCTAGCTAAACAATCCTTACTTCCATAAAAATTTTTAAGATTACAATACCCTTGTCTAATCAAGCGAGATACATGTTCTTTAAAGCGCAATTTTGTATCTAAATACAACCCTAAATCACGAGCACAATCAGATATAGGAATAACGTCATTATTAATTTTCACTTTAATAGCATTAACAACAGAAGCTCTTGACTTGGTACGACCAAAAACTAAAACTGAAGTTTTTTTACTATTAATACGAAGGCCGTGCTTAGCAGAAAGTTCCGTAAGGGATTTTAGATCATCATTAACAACGGAAACAGCTGCACCAACATTTTCCTTATTGAATGAAAAATAAAGCTGCGTATCGTCAGCATAAAGGTGAAACTTACAACATTTAGTAAGATTTGAGGTATAAATAGCGTAAAGAAGGGGACCAAGTATACTGCCTTGGGGAACACCCGAGATAATAGGAAGAGGAACTGATAAGTCGCCATCATATGACACATGCTGAGTTCTATCGGCTAAGTAGAAAGAAAAGAATTTTATCGTGTTTTGATGAAAACCTATATACTTTAAAATAGTAAGTAAAAGAGAGTGATTAAAAGTATCAAAGGCTTTTGAATAGTCTAATAGAACTAAGATTGAAATTTTATTATCATCAATGCTACATAATAAGTCGTCTATAACATTAGCCAAAGCCGCTTGACAACTGTAACCAGGTCGAAATCCTGACTGTTGAACGGGTAAAATATTATGTATATCTAAAAAGCCACGAACTTGTTGGGAAATTGCCTTTTCTAACAATTTAGAGAGAACAGGAAGATTAGATATAGGTCTTAGATCATTAAAATCTGAAGGACTATTCACTTTTGGGAGTGGTTTGATAATACTATTTTTCCAGCAACTAGGAAACACCCCCTCAAGCAAACAAGTATTGAAAATATGTGTAATGGTAGGTAATAAATAAGGGCACCAAAATGATAACATTTTTAACGAAATGCCAAGACCGACTGATTGTGATTTAACAGAATTAAGTAAAATACCAGCCTCACTGACAGAGAGCAAAACAAAAGAAAAGGAAAAATTAGCACCAATAATTTCATTGTTACGATAAAAATTAATTAAATTAGCATCTGCATCTGTACTCGACATAAAACCAAAAAAATGAGAATTAATATTATTTACATCTGACAAATGATCCGGTAATTTTATGATATTACATTTTTTCTTATTATAAATATTTAAAGAAGTCAGACTATTCCACAAAAGTTTTGAATCTCTTCTGTTAGAAATATGCTGTAAATAAGCACGTTTTTCCCGACGAATTGCAGAAGTTGTAAAATTTCGTAGCTGTTTATAATAATTAAAAGAGGCAGCGGTTTTCTTTCTTTTGGCGTCTTTTAAGGCTTTATCCCTAACAGATATCATTAATTTATTATTATCAGTTATCCAAGGAGTTGGACGTTTCTTAAACGCAATAGTTTTTAATGGAGCGTGATTGTTAAATAAATTTAAAATGTATTCGTTGAAAATATTGACCTTTTCATTAATATCAGCCCCCCCCCCCATACACATAGTGCCAAGGAATAGTCTGTAAATCATTCAAAAAAGCAACATAATCAAAACATTAATAATCCCTGAAAGTATGCATACGAGGAGTAGACGGCAATATATAAAAATTCAATTGAACATAAATTAGGAAGTGATCAGATATAGCAAGATCTTGCATAATACCGGAGGAAATGAAAGAAGTGTCTTTTAAAAGTAAGATAAAATCAATAAGTGAAGATGAAGTACCAGTTACACGGGTTGGATCATTAATTATTTGTTTAAGGCCAAGAGAGTCACACATACTATTAAATAACGTACAAGTACGAGCATTGATATCTAAAAGATTAATGAAAATTAATTAAAATTGTGTAACTGGCAAGTGTTAGGAAAGAGTTTATACATGTATTTCGGCCTTATTGGGCAGAACTCTGTAAGGCCGAAATACATGTATAAACTCTTTCCTAACACTTTCTATACTGCCAGTTACACAATTTTAATTAATTTTCATAATTTTCATCTGGCAAGAAAACTTGATTTTATAAAAGATTAATATTGAAATCACCCAAAATAACCATTTCATGTGAATTAACCAACAACTCAGACAACATGTCTTCCAATGATTCCATAAATAAAGAAGCGTCAGCAGATGAAGGCTTGTAAATAACTCCCACAATTACACTAATATTTCTAATGAAAAACTTAATAAAAAGATATTCAAAATTTACGTTTAATGAAAAGTTCAAAACTGAAAATTTCAAATTATTCTTCAAATAATGGCCACTCCTCCATGTTTCTTCCAAACATTAAGACCGCTTTTGTTGAAAAAGTTGTCGATTAAAAGTTGAGATACATTTCTCTGATAAGGAACACCAAAAGGAAATTGCGATTTGAATTTACTCTTTCAATGCTTACCAGTGAAAGACTTCTGTGTGTTTGTACTCTGTGTTTGATAGCAGACTTGCTATTTTGGCCGTTCTTTGTAGCCGTTAAAAGTTTAGCACATTCTTCTTCAGGAAAATGAAGAATAGCAATTACGAATGAAATTAATAAAAAATAAAATAAAATCTTTATATAAATAACAAATACAGAATTGTATAAATGCAGAAACAGATTTTTTCCTATGTTCAAAGTAATGCGAATGGTATTTTTCAATAATGTCAATATTTTTAACCCGCTAGAAGTGAAATTAAAAATACATTCGATTTTAGTTAAATCCTTTATTATTAATATCGTGCGTGGACACGGACAGTTAAAGCAAATCTAGCTGATTAATTCTTCTTGCAAGGTTTCTACCCATTTGGTTTTAATTATGCTACTTTCTGCTCTGAAGAAGAAAATTCTCATCAAACTACCAGAACTAACTTCGCCCACTCGAAAAGTGTATTTATCATGATCCATTGTATTTAATGAAAATGTGCCATTTTGAATTTTGTGTGATACAACGTTGTAAACCTGAAATAATCCTGCCAGGTTGATAACACTAAAACAATTTAGTAGAACTTACTCTATTATCGGACTTCACACGTGAAACAAGAAGAATGTATTCAGGCAGGTAATATACAATGTATTTAACTGATTTACTATTAGTAGTCACTTCAAAAGTATCTACCAAAATTACAACGCCCTTCAATGTATTCTTGAACAAAAAACATGTTTAAAGTTACTTGAAAATGTAGCTTCAACTTACTGGTAAGTTAAAAACTGACGCTAGTTCTTGCGACTTTTCAATCTGTACCCATATTTTCTTCAGAGCAATTTGGATTTTATGTAGTAAATCGGAGCCTTTAATATATTTAGCGCACATTTCTAAATATGCTAGATATTGCTTTATTCGTCTGTCGAAATTAAACTTTAGGGTTCCATTTATGTTGTATTTCTAAAAACGTTGAGAGAAGGTAAAGTTCAATTTTACTTTTTCATCTTACTTCTAGAAGCGTTATTTTATCATTAATCATATTTTGACGTGATCTTTCCCATTGGTCCACAACGTACAACTGAAATTCGTCAATCTAAAACATGTCAAAAAATCGGTTGGTGGTCTTACAAAGTAAAATTGATGGCTCACATGATACAGAATCGTTATGAAGGTATCCAGAATATCACGATTATTGAGGAACTTTTTTATAAACTGTTTGTGGAGGTTACATAATTCTTCACATTTTCCGAACATGAATTTGAGTTCCCTCTGTGACATTCCTGACTTCGTTGCCTCAAATTTTTCTTTCTAAAATTTTACACGTGGTAAATATACTAACGCGTTATAAGGAGGAAGAGACATTAGCAATTGTTTGCCTCTGTAGATTTGGTTAGTTTGGCATTTTTATAATAATGTTTTCTAAATTTCGCCCAGGAATTTAATTTACTTTTGGAAAAATTATTTATTTTTGCCACTTTTAAATTCGTTACGGAATTGAAATCTACGATTGAAGAAGAAGTACAATAGCAATAAGCATTTATAAATACTATTGAAATGCAATTGTTTTTAATTATGATTTATAACACATACCACGACTTCCTCTAGTTCTTGCATGTATTGATATTCACCAAAGTTCAAGTACTGGATTAGCCTGAAAAATTTAATGCATACAAATTTCAGCAACATGCGGAAAAGTAAACTATGGTACGATTGCAATATTGAATGACTTCTGTATATTTACAGTTTCCAATTGATAAATCATTGAGTTTGTTTTGTTTACTTACTGGAGCTCTACGAATACTGGAATCCGTGTGTTTTTCTCTTCAGTATTATGTTTATCTTTTATTGCTTTAAGATATAACATTGTTTTTGTCAGTTTCTCCGCTAGTAACCGAAATTTCGGTGGTTTTCCTGCACTGACGTCAATATTGTTTGTTGTTGTCTTTAAGTCAGTAATTGCATTGCATTCATCAATTTCTGTATACAATTTTTCACAATTTTCATCATCTATTGATTGATCTTGCATTACCATCATAGATTTCTTTCTCTTTGATTGCAATGTTACATTCATTTCAATATACTTTTCCAAATCTTTCATTTCGTTCTCAATGCTTTGCGATAACCGTGGACACATATAGTAATCATCATCTGCGTTTTTGGTTATTTCTTCTCTTTCCATGTCACTTTCAATTCGAGATAAAGAAATTTTTCTAGGAGGTAATTGTGGCGAAGCAGAATTGATTAGATTATCATTGGGAGTTTCTAATATTGCCACTGGGTTTCCTGGATCCATACGTTGCGTACTTTCTGCAGATGATGCTACGCTGTCCGTACTGTCTTTTCCTTTTGTTTTTACAGAAATTAAAGTAGTAACTTTACTACATGACTTAATTTCATCGGCGTCTTGCTCCTTTTCCTCACTAATATCTATTGGAATGTTTCTGGGTGGTAACTCTGGTGGTGATTCAACCACTATTTTTAACAATGGTTTGTTATTGCCGTTCACTTCGACAGTCATTGGATTATCTTTATTTTCAATAGTTTGTAATGTGGGAATTTTTTCTTTAGTTTTTGCCTCTGCGATTTCATTTTCTTGTTTATTGATTTTCATTGATTCATCGAGCTTCTGCTTTAGTTCAACTACTACACGCTCATTTATTGAACGAGGATTTAGATCTGAACTAGTTCGATTTTGCTGCTGAACATTACTCACTTCTTCAGTAAGAAGCTCAAAATTGTTGTTGCTGCTCTCAGGTTCCGTCTCTGCGACTTCCGAAACTAGCGAGTCATCTAAGTTCTTCATTAAATTGTTTACAACTAAGAGAACGTTTTGAAGTTTGATTCGCATCAGGACATCCTTGTTTGGTTTTGGCAAAACTTTTGGCTTACCTTCGCCAGACATAATTACAACTTGAATGTAAAATCACTACTGAACAAACGAAAAGGGAAATTAGTTTCGTATCCTTATCAATTACGAAATAAATAGTGTTTCGTTTTATTAGAATGTTTTGTTAGTTGCGAATAATTGATAACTACTGTGGGTAACAAATTCCCGATAATACAGGAAGTAAACAAATTATTACACCACGTGTAATTTCGTACAAAAGGGAAATTCTTTTGAATGTAAAATTATTAATTCCATTGGAATGTTGATTTATATTCTTAGAAAATCGAATGAATTCCTTTACTTTTTTAACTTTTTAACTTACTATTCAAATTTCAAAGAATGAGGACACGTAGAGAGACTCCATACTGAAAATAAAATAAAACAGAAAACTAAGTGGAAGGCAGAAAAGAAGTTCATGAAGTTATGGATATTTTAAAGAAATTCAAGGATTGTAAGAAGAAGGTAAGGAAACAGGAAGCAGTGGAAAAACCAAAGGCTTCATAGAGTTCACTTTCTCTGCTCGATTTGATATGTGTTGAATCGCGGTTATTTTTTTTAGTCATTCTCTTAAATGTTTAAAATCCTGCAAAATTCTTTCTGGGTCTTCGTTGAGGTCAGCTACGGTTTTCGCCTGTACTACTTTTGAGAGGCACCTTATTGTCATTTTGTCGATAAATTCATCACTTGAAGAACCGAATAAAAAAATAATAATATAATATGTAGTAATATGATATTTAGTCAAAGTCTTAATTACGTTTCATTTAACGAATGGGTATTGGATTAACGACTAACTGTTGCTCTTTATTTTTAACAGGAAAATATTTATCTCATTTAGCAAGAATTCAAAGGAAGGATACCATAAAAGGAAAGGAAACAAAAATCCCATAAAAATATTCAAAAATATTGACTTATTTATCTGTTCCTTGAGACCACCAGTGATGCACATAGCTTACAATATACGTTGCATTGTCTGAAGGTCGTATAAATATTTATCACCGGTAGGTCACGCTCTGTTTTCATAAAAAAATTCTAAAACGTGTCACGTCTTGTTTATTTTGCAATCGATCGATAAGTCATTATGATAATCAACATGTGCGTTCAAATATTAACGGAAGCGATTAGATATTTGTAAATAAAAACAGAAGTCAATGAAAAATTTTAAATGTGTTTAAAACTGTATTTTTATTCTTTCAAAGAAAAGTTCGTCAATCTACATTCAATTTTCGGAAAGAACCTTCTATACCAAAAACATCGTTTACAGTCTTGGGCGAGCCAACTCTCTTGGATTCATTGGTGCGATATTTTGAGTCCTTCTTATACCAATCACTGTAGCTTTCCACCTTTTTCTTCCATTGTACTAAAATAATATGTACTCTAATCAACTCTACTTTAGATATCACTTGCAATCCTTACTCTTGAGTTCCTCGATAGTCGGACCATCACCGCCGTATTCTTTGGGCCAATAAGTTTGAGGAACTTTTTCGTAAATTTCGGAAAATCTATCGCTGGTGTAGGTTAGCATCTTTAATTAAAAATTGTACATTATTTTTGTTCCCTTTGCCGTGATAAATTATGGAGAACACTCACTCTTTTGAGAAATTTCTCTTTAAGGAATGGTTTCATCATATTGAAAAATGTTTCAAAAAACGATGGAAGGTTACACTGATGGAAAGCCTTAGGCCGAGTTGGGTAAGCCTCTTGAAATATTGTCATGGACGTCTTAGCAATTCCGGGTGTCATTTGAGTCATGTGCGCTAAAGTCATGCCTTTTAAATCTTGAATCATTTCCATGCCCGCAATAATAAATTGATCGTCTTCATTAAGCAATATGTCGCAAATCATTAGGTTGACTTTGAATACGTTGGTGATCTTAATTTTTGAAGGATCACCTTCTCCTATGCGAAGTAAAATTATTCTAGGAGAATCGGGGCTTTTTGATTTGGGCAAAGGCAAAAAGATTCTGAAAATATTAAATTATCGATAATTATTTCTGTTTCAGTGTAAGTTCAAGTTTTAGTTAGGCAATATTACTTAATCTTTATTATCTTATCAGTATTGAGGATTTTAGTAAATCATAATAGTTTAATAAGTAAAACTTGTATCTTCTGTTGCGAAAAATTATTAATTATATTCTTACCCAAGGTCCAAGATTTCTTGTACTTCCGGTAGAAAAGGGTCTCTGTTTCCAAAGAAATCGGTTGCTATTGTTCTAACTGTATGATACATATCCAACTTTTCTTTAGTACGTTCCAGACTGAACTTGCAACCCCGCAGGAACGTCAAAAGCCATTGGTCATCTAAAAATTGATTGAAACATAAAGAATTTGTTAGATCAATTCAAATAATTCTCACCAGTTCTTGATTTGATGTGAGGCTGCTTCGCCAGCCAATCTTTTATGTGCTTCAGGTCATCTTGAATCCGCTTCGGATCTTCATTTAACTCTGCTATAGCTTTCGCTTGGAGTTCTGATGATAAAGATCTTACAGACATTGCACAACCACGTTGAAGCAAATTGAGAAAGAAACCGGCTGAGTAAAACGATAATAATTACTGAAACCATAAATACATTTATCTGATAAGATTGAGACGAAAGTAAATTAAGAGGGATTCTTTTATCTTGGGATTATTTATAACTTGGATAAACTGTTATGGTTAAATAAAAAATTATTTTTATCGTGGTGATTTGCTTTTTTGCTTTATTATTTATTTCCAAGATAATATTGCTTTAGTATTTCTATAAACGTTTAATATCAAAAGAAATTAATTTTTTAATCCACGTTTAATTTTCGGAAGGATCCTTCAAGTCCAAAGACGTCGTCGCTTGTTCTCGGTTTACCTGGTCTCTTGGCTTCAACCGTAAAATATTTAGAGTCCTTCAAAAACCATTCACGATTGCTTTCCAATTTATTCTTCCAATAGTCTTCAAAATAAATTAATTTAAAATGAATTCTTAATGGAAAATTTACTTACCAGTCAACTCTTGAATCGTTCCAGCCTCTCCACCGTATTCTTTGGGCAAAATATATTTTGGTATGGTTTCATACATTTCGTCAAAGTTATCCCCGGTATGTATAATCATCTACAACACCAGAATAACAATATTCCATAATGATCACTAGGGAGAGACGTACTCTTTTTAACAACTTTTCTTTAAGGAACGGTTTAAACAAATTAAAAGCGCTCTCGAAAAACGAGGGTATATTGCAATAATGGAATTCCTTTGGTCTGGTTGGATAGGCCTCCATAAATATGGTTGTCATCTTCTTCGCAAGAGACGGCGTTACAGCGGTCATATGTGACATGGTCGCTCCTTTCATGTCTTGTATGCCTGCTATTCCGCAAATTATAAATTGGTCGTCCTCTTTCAGCATGATATCATTTATCATCGTGTTAACTTTAAAGATATCAAGGATGCTGATTTTGGCAGGATCGTAAGAGGCACTGCGCATTAAAACAATTCTTGGAGTATCCGGTCCTTTTGTTTTTGGAAGCGGCAAAAATATACTGAAAGTAAAATTATAATTTTGTTTTTCATATTTTTCTGAAGCATTAAGAAATCTAAATTTATCTCCATCCTTATTGTGTTTTCAAAATCGAGTTATAAAAGTACGGCGAAGTAATATGTGTAAATACCCCAATTTCATAATCTCTTGTACTCCAGGTAAAAGTGGATCCCGATTTTGAAATATTTCTGGTACAATTGTTCTTACGGTGTAATACATGTCCAGCTTCTCTTTGGTTCTTTCCAAACTGAACTTACACCCTCGTAGAAACGATAAAATCCATTGGTCCTCTATAATTGTAAATTATGACAAAGTGCCAAAAGAATTATGTTATGTGTCAGAAAAAAATGTGATTTACCTGTTCTGGCTTTTATGTGAGGTTGTTTCGTTAGCCATTGCTTTATATATTTTATGTCCTCCTCGATTCGCTCCGGAACTTCGTTAAGTTCCGCAATAGCTTTAACCTGAAGCTCTTTCGAAAGAGGCCTTACGGTCATTTTTCGTTAGAAATTCGAGTCTCACTTACAAAAAAACTTAATACGTTTACGTGAATAAACTGTGAATTTTGCGATTTGTATCGGAGATAAGATTAGCTGAGTTTGGTGATTCGTTTTTAAGCTTTGTGCGCATCTCGTCGGACTGGATTATTTATGTAACTTTCAATAACTAATGCAATAAACTTATAATTTGATGATGGTATGATTCAGCTCTTGCAAAACGATCTTTATCTTATAAATATTTTGTCTATTTCTATTCTCTTCCGGTTCTTTTTCATCCTAAATCATAATAGACTACTTTACGTTGATGATTCTTTCGTTCCCATTGCAAATGAAGGTATATTTTCTTGAGTAGCTATTTTTTGCAGTCAGGATAACTAATGGAAACACTGCTTTAAATAAGCAAGACAACATTAGAAGAAAATGAAAAGGAGGTGAAAGGAAATGAAGATGAAGAAACAGTTAATTTAATAACGAATAAAAACTAAATAAAAAATAAAATAAATCTCTTAAAAAGATTTAAGAATAGGCAACGATGACGGATATATAGAGATAAAAAATCCTTTCAGAAGAGAAGATCAATTAATTTTCATAACACTAAACCCAATAATTTCTTGAATAAATACGAACATAATGAGATTTAAAAATATTTTATTAATAGCAGTCTGTTTGTAGGAAATTCTTATTAATCACTATAACAGTCATCATAAAACTGTGCATGATCCTTTTGGTTCGCCCACTTTCTTGGTTTTGTTTTTTCCAAGACTCGGATCCTGCTCGAACCACTCACGATAACTTTCCACTTTAGTTTGCCAATGCCCTAAAATTTCATTTTATTTAAAACGAACAATCACGTAATTCAAAAATTCACTTCTGAGATCTTGGATAGTCTTAGCTTCTCCACCGTATTCGATTGGTAATATAGATTTGGGAGCTATTTTAAAGATTTCTTCTGATTTCTCCGAACGATGAATAACCATCTGTAAATAAGAACCCTTTCAAATAATAACTCACAGAAAACACAGTGTTCTTACGTTTTGAAGCAATTTCTTCTTGAAGTTTAGCTTGATCATGTCGAAGGTCGCCTTGAAATTTCGCGGAATATTTATGTAGTGGAAGGCTTTCGTTCTAATGGGATAGGCTTTTTGGAGAACCGAAATCCAACTGCTGGCATTGTTTGGATTCAAGGCATCCAGATGGTTCTGTGTCACACCTTTCATATCAAATAAAAACACAGCTCCGCAAATAACAAATTGGTCATCTTCATTAAGCAAAATCTCGCATATCATAAGACTGAGTTTGAGTATGTTCGAGATGTGTATCACTGAAGGATTAAATTCTCCCAATCGAATCAAAATTATTTTTGGAGAGACAGGGTCTTCTGCTTTTAGTAACGGCAAAAACAATCTGCAATGAATATAATTAACTTTATTGTACTAATTTTAATGCTTATGTAAAGAATCAGAGATTAACGACATGAAATGCAGAAATGATTTTGATTGACTATAAAAGAAGTGCCCAAAATATATCATTCTTACCCTAAGTTTAATATTGCTCTTATTTCCGAGGAAAACGGGTCTCTATTTAGAAACAGTTCCGGCTCATGTTTTCTCATATTGCAATATGCATCTAGCTTTTCCTTCATACGCTCATGATCAAACTTACAGCCCCTCAGGAACGACAAACGCCATTGGCTATCTACAAATACAAAATAAATACAAATTCAATGTTTTCCAATACATCAAACTCACCCGTTCTTATTTTTAATTTCTTTTTATTTTTTAACCAATCTTTTATATACTCTAAGTCGACATGAACTGTTACGGGGTCCTCGTATATTTCTGCTTGCGCCTTTGCTTGGAGTTGAGGTGGTAGAGATCTTAAAGCCATTAGAGAATATATGTATGTATTACTAAAATTATCAATGTAATGCAAAAGGAACTTTTGATTTTATATGAAAGGTGAATGCGTATTATTGGTGGTGATAAATATTTTATCAGTATTACACTGATTAATGTGGAACGCATCTGATATTTATCAAGTTCTTCAACAAGTTGATGAGTAAAATGTTTATAATGTTTTGTGCTATGAGTCATTCGTTGTTTTATGCAACCATGCACGTTCTGACGTACATGATCTGACGTATATGATCTTTACTTACTTAAGTAATCTTCTCTGTCAAATCAATTTTTGTTTTTCTTAAGTATTCCATTAAATGAATGTAATATTTCAATAGATTATTTGCCAGTTTGGCAATTAATTTTCCTTGCATATAGCGTAAGGTTAACGAGCTACTTTTCAAATGGAGTAAAACAAGCGCTCACTGAAATAGAAAAATGTCGAAGCAAATGCAGAAATAAAATTCTTCCGTTATATCTTGTCCTTAATTAAAAGTAAGTTAGAAGACTTGATGGAAGAATATCAGCGTGATTGATAACAGATGCTATCCAAACAAAAATCTAAATCAACCAGAAAGGAAAACTGATGGTAATATTGAGACAAACAATTGAGACAACTATGAGTAGAATAAGTGTTAACACATCGTCAGAAAAGGTAAAAAAGAATTGAGTAAGGCAAGACCTTCGATTTACTATTATTCAATATTGTATCAGAGGAAGGAATATATATAAAGGCAATTTTAAAACACAAGAAGTGCAACACTCAAAAGTTAGGACGAAGAAAGGCTGAGATAACATTAAAGATGATGGTAATTGGAAAAAGAATATAGAAAACTGAGGAAAAATTAAAAAAAATAGAAAGTAGAAGAATAGAAGTGGGAAATAAGGGTCTGAAGAAATGAAAAGATTTAAACTCGTAGGAGTTTTGATAACGAATAGCAGGAGTAAAATGACACCAACATTAATTTGCTCTGCAGCATAAATGGCAACGACAGAGGAAATAAAATAAAGGAAAATAACCAGATAGAACGAGGACAAAATCAGGAGAGCAATGCCGGTATCAGTTAAAATTACAGGTAGTAAATAATAAGAAAAATAAATAATAAAATAACTGAAGGCAGAGCCAATGAAATAAAAGAAAAACAAGTAAAATAATTATAATATAGAACATAGGACGATAATTAGATTAGATGGGACAGAAGAAGAGATCCGAAAACGAAATAAAAATTAAAACAAAAAGAAGGAAAGACATAAATAGGTTCAATTCGCTCTTGGAGCGTTAAGAGAAGAGGCAAAAGGAGTTGTTATTACCATTAGTGCCCATATGCTCTAATGATATCCAATCTGATGATGCTACAAATCCACAAATCCAAGATGGCATACCTATAAGTAAATATGAAGCGCCAGCGTCTTGAATTTCCAATGGTTTTCATGAAAATTGCTAGAAAACTTTAATTTAAACAAAAATTGGAAATTGGGTATTCAGCAAAATCTATGATGGTAGACAATTGGTGAAATGTTTCATGAACTGATCAGCTGGTGGCCATATTGGGTTTTCGAACTGTAATGTAATTACACGTTCTTATAAACGTGATCATTACATGGTTATTTTTCCCAAAATAATAGGAGTGTAGTCGTTCTTTTGTTATTCTTGGGGAACCGTCACTTTCCTTTTTATTGAGGACTTGATTAAAAATCTTTATGTAATTTCCATTGAGGTCAACACTTTTATTGAAAATTCTGTTTTTCTTAGTTTAATATGAATAAGAAAAACGCAATGCCAGAGTGTCAAAATCGTTAGGAAATATAATTTCTGTTTAAATTACCTGGTCATGCTTTCAAGGCCATAAGTACCAGATTATTTTATAGAAATATAGTCTACTGTGAATGCTTGTACAAATTTATTTCATCTCGTACAAAATAAATTAATTTTGTCGTTGCAAACAATATGCTCGTCAACATGTTTCATTCAATCCACATTCAATTTCCTAAAAGACCCTTCTATTCCAAACAGTTCTGCAGACGTCTTGGGTTTTCCAGGTCTCTTTGCCTCGTCAGTGCCAAACTTCTTGTCTTCCTTGAACCAAGAGTCATAGCTCTCAACCTTTTTCTTCCAATAATCTAAAAGCAGTCCCTATAGTTTTTTTTTCATGTAAGCTTTCGCTTATCTTACCTATGAGGTCTTGAATTGGTCCAGCGTCACCTCCATATTCCGATGGTAAAATAGATTTTGGTATAACTTTGTACATTTCTTCTAAATCAGTGGAGCTGTGGACTACAATCTAAAAAGAATACCAATTCGTTATTGTCGGTATTGAAATTTACGTTATATATATATTGCATCTTAAATTACACTTACCCTATTAAGTATTTTCTCCTTCAAGAACGGCTTGAACATGCTAAATATAAGATCAAAAAAGGTAGGGATGTTATAAAAGTGCATCTGCTTCGGTCTTATTGGATACGCATCTTGGAAACAGATCATTGCCTTCTTCACAATTGTAGGCGGCGAATGCAGCAAATGGTTCATGGTTAAGCCCTTGGTGTCCTGAAATCCAATTAATCCGGCGACTATGAAGTTATCATTTTCATTGACTAATATATCCACTATCATCATGGTCACTTTGAACAGAGTTTCGAGCTTAAATTTGGCGGGATCGTAGACGCCATTCCTGAGGAATAAAATTACAGGAGAATCAGGTCCTGGGGTAGATCTTAACGGCAGCGTTAGACTGAAAGCAAGTTTGTACATTAGGTGGAATTAAGATGGAAATTCAGATTTGGTTTTACCCGAGGCTCAACGCTTCTTGAATGTCGGAGTCAAACGGGTCGTAATTAGAAAAAAATTCTGGAATAATGGTTCTGACGGTGTAGAACATGTCGAGCTTCTCCTTCGTTCTTTCAAGGCTGAACTTGCAACCTCGTAGAAAAGTAAGCAGCCATTGATCATCTACGGAATTTAATAAATCAAAATTAAACATTTTTATGATACGTGCCGAAGAATTAAAAAAATAATATTGTTGCTTTTAATTTTAATTAATCTTGTCCAACTTTCAGAAAATTATTTTGAATAAAATACTTTTGGTATTCTGTCCTTTTCTCAAAGTTACTAGTTGAATCAGTGATAGACTGCTAAAACAATTTTATACAAAACAATTTTCTGAAATTTAGATACAGCATAGTTATTTTAAATGACGAAGAAAAAATAAATTTAGGACCCAAATACTATGTTATCATCTATAATTACCATATTTATTCCAACATACAAGTAAATTTTACACGTTTAATTCTCCTTCTTAATGCTTAGAGAATTGGGAAGCTTTTACAAGAGGTAGTCGGTTAAATATGCACCCTAATATAAAAATATAGCATATGAGAGGGACGAAGACTCCGTAAAGGCAATTGTCTCAAGAAAATTATATGTATATAACCTTAGCTCAATAGAAGCTACTAGAAATTTTATAGAAACGACGAACGTCTCGCAAAACAACGAGAAGCAGAACCAAACAAGCAGCAGTGAAGACCTGAAGATGGCAGACACAAACTGTTCTTTTGAGAACCATACGCGAAGGAAGACCCGGAAGAATATTAAAGTACTCTACAACATATATTGTTTTCAGGAGAATGGACCAATACTTTCCGGATTATTTGTATAGTTATAAAATATACTCATAATTAATATTGAAGATGTTGTACGCAATCAGGTGAAGGAATTCTGTTACCTAGGTAATATTATAGGTAGAGCAAATGGATAAAAGTCATTCAATTTATTAAATAGAATATGGAAAGTATCCTACTGCATAAAGTGGAAACAAGTGCGGCTGTATTTCAATTTTATTTCTGAAGGTTTTGCGGTTCCTTGGAGTTTCGTTTATTTTTAAGATCAATCCTCTTTTATTTCCAAAGTAAAACGTGCCACACGAGGATTAGCGAAACAGCGCAGGTTTATATCTTAAATCCTTTATTTCATATTATAGTCGTTACAATCTTTCAAATTTTTCTTTTAAATAATCGTATACTTAAATAAACAAGTACAGGGTGGGCCAAATTCGACACTTTTAATAGACAACACCTATTTTTGAAGAGCTAGACAAAAACTGATCTCGGCTCCTGGAGCTCGATTTTTAAAATAAAATTAATGGTAAAGACCGCATTTCGATATCTTGTACCGCTTAGGAGGGTGTTTTTCAAAATTCTGCGATTTCTATAAACCTTCATAAGTTTTTGTTTTTGAAAATTTTTGATTTCTATAAAAACTTCTTTAAGGTATTTTTTCATGCAGAATTCATTACTCCAAATAATTTATTTCTAGAGTGCTCAATATTTGAGATATAAGCAAGAATTTTGATTTTTTATATGGAACACCCTAAGTTTTTGAAAAGAGCATAAAATTCCATTCATATAAATATAAATCACTTGATATTATTCAAACAGTTTTTGAGATATAAAGCCTCAACGTTTTAATCAAGAATTTAATTGATTTTGCAGCATTTAAGTAGGCTATGGATGACTCAACAATTTAAGTTTTTGTAACTTTCTGGTAAGCCGCTGTCAAAGTTTAATACAATCTCTTATAGTACACACCCCACAAAAATTATCGCACCACCCTGAAAAATAGGTGTTTTTCCAAAATGAATATGCATGAAGGCAACAGACTTGATCTATATCATGTAGAAATAGATTTATTTACTTATCTGCAAGCACGAACATCGATAAGATTTTTTTTGGCAACTTTTCTTTTAATGCAAGAAAAAGCTGCTTATATCCATTTGTTTCAGTTTATTTTTAATCGCGTGTGTTATTGGATGTTTCACTTGTTCAATATAGATTTGATATAATGAATGTTCCTTAACGTGTTAGCTACCACCTGACCCACGAGGAAGCTGTCCACGCATTTGCTTTGCTACAGGATGGTCGTAGCCAACGTTATGTGGCGAGAGTCGTCGGTGTTAACCATTTTACCTTTGTTAGGCTGGCACAAAAACACCAAGAAACTGGCGGTATTAACAGAAGGCTAGGACAAGGCCGTGGAAGGGTGACATCGGTCAGAGATGATCGCTTTCTGCGTCTAACAGCGCTCCACACTAGGCATTGCATTACATTGCTTCAAAGGGAGATGTTAGCTGCCAGAGATGTGAAAATTTCGCTGCAAACGGTAAGAAACCGTCTTCGTGAAGACAATATTCGGGCTCCTGTCCCTGCAAGTGCACCACTACTCACTAGACGACATCGGGTAGCTCGCAGAGCTTTTGCTAGGGAACATGTGAATTGGGTTGTTGGAGATTGGCAGAATGTGATGTTCTCTGACGAATCAAGATTCTGTCTTTATGCGAATGACGGTGTATAGAAGAATTTTGGTGGAGGTTCTGTAATGGTTT
The DNA here is from genome assembly GCA_039766575.1 of Serrognathus titanus. Classification (NCBI taxonomy): domain Eukaryota; kingdom Metazoa; phylum Arthropoda; class Insecta; order Coleoptera; family Lucanidae; genus Serrognathus; species Serrognathus titanus. Next base: position 46,056,698 of record CM077914.1, on the reverse strand, counting down.
GGGGTGCAATCTCTTTGGAAGGTTGTACAAAATTAGTGCCTTTGCATGGGGCTCGTATGATGGCTGTACGTTACATTACTGACATTCTAGAGCCACATGTTATACCGTACGGCCCATTTATTGGTCAAGATTTTGTGTATATGCACGATAACATTCGACCACGCTCGGGTAGTTCAAGAACACCTTAGAGAAACTGAAAAACCTGGTATGGAGTGGCCAGCTCGAAGCCCTGATTTGAATCCAATAGAGCATGTATGGGCCACCCTTCAACGGTGTGTTTCAGGGCACAGAATGGTTTTTAGAACTCTCCAACAGTTGGAAGCAGTTCTTGTGGAAGAATGGCATAACATACCACAAGAATATATTATAAACCTTTACGAAAGCATGCGGCGTAGAAAGGAAGCTGTCATTCAAGCCAGGGGTGGAACAACCCCTTATTAATTTAGTTATAGTGCATAATCAATTTATTACATTGTTTTAAATCCGTTTAAGAATGTCGTTTTTTTATTAAACTTGCTCTTTCAGATTATCTCACTCCCTTTTATCACAACATAACACAACAAAACGCTACGCAGCTTTGTTTGCCACAATTCTAGGTGGTATGATAATTTTTTTGCGGAGTGTAATTGCATTTCTCTTAAATTTTAGTATTTCCAAAGTAGGCTTAGGGAGGTAATTAAACATATACGAAAACTACGAGAAATACGACATGTTAATATTTATACCAACCCAAGATTTCATGACGTACCTTTAAATTGTAAGTGTGTGTGCGTACTGAAGATGGCAGCGTGGCAGCCGAAATGTGTATCTATGGATATAATCTATTTTAATTTATATTTACGGATACAAACTTTTTTGATTTATTATTTCTATACCACTGCCTCCTTTACTAATAATAAATGTTAAAGCGTTTTATAGAAATTGGCGAAGATTCAGAAGCAACGATTAATCTTTACCATGAATGGTATCCTGAAAGAAGGCTATCCTTCAGAGATATATTCTTCAGATTTAAAAACAAAACAAAACAAAAACAATAAACAAATAAGATATGAAGGTTTATAGAAATCACATAATCACCTTGTAGCTCCTAAGCGGTACAAGATATCAAAATGCGGTCTTCATCATTAATTTTGTCTTAAAAATCAAGCTGCAGAAGCCGAGGTCATTTTTTGTCTGACTCTTCTAAAAATAGGTATTTCCTATTAAAAGTGTCGAATTTGGCCCACCCTATACAGTCTCATTGTTAATTCCTGTTACGTGTGACAGTGCGGGATTAACCAGGAATGCAGCATTGATTACATGCTGCTCTTTTTCTTCTTGTGGTATAAATAAAATTGCGTATTACATACATATATGCACAAGTCTGTTGAGCCAATGGAATACTACAGCAAACTAACAAAACATATGAAGTTTCAAATATTCATTATTAAGTTTCCGAGAATTATTGAAATGTTTACCAGAGGAAACATCAAAACAAGCTATCAAAAGAAAAGAAATGGAAGTGATGATTAGCAGGAAAAAATGCAAGTAGTCAAAACAATAACATAACATCGCCAGACGAACGTTCGAATTTAAACTAGCAAGGAAAAGAAAAATGAAAAATCATGTGACAAATGGAAAAAACCGCGACCAGGGAATCTATAAAAAAGTTAATGTCCTAGGAGACGAACAAAATAGATACTCTAAATTATAGAATCGGAAAGATCTCTTGCATAAAATTGGTTCAAAACATTATACAAAGTGCCTTTTGCTTTTTCACGGAGATAAGGTCGAAGAAGAATTTTTTCAATGTCAGTTTAATTGATATGCACAGAAATGTTATCAATGAATTGACCCCTGCAAATATGTCAGATATTTCTCGTAGTAAATAGTAAATACGTTGTAAATATTTATTTATTTCTCATGCTACTTTTTTGGAGTACCTATACTTTGGAAAATTTGGCAACTGCCAAACGATATCATTGAGATTTTTACTATTTGTAAGCTGTCCGTTTTATCCCATATAGTTCCTTGCGACATTTTCTCATCTTCACCCCTGCGACGTTAACTTTTGCGATTTAAATACCGCCACTGATCATTTATACGTAGGACGTCAAATAAGTTATAACTTTTGAAGATTTCTGAAGCAAATATTCTTCACGACATTTTTTGAAATAAAAATCGAGCTTCGAAGGTTGATGAACTTAGTCCGAAAGGAACAAGTTTGAATATGATAATATATTTTAATATTTTATATTTTAATTATGTTTTAATCTCATCAGAGAGCATTTAATATTTCATCACATAATCTTATTTAGGACTAAAATATGACACCTTCAATTATCTCTCATTTATTAATAATAATAATTTTAAACTTGTTTGGAGATTGAAAAATAAAAGAAAGACTATAGGTTCCTAAGTGCAATTGAGAATCTTTTGATTCAAAACTTGATTATTTTAAGCGCGGTGTTTGAGTTACAGTTTAATTTTATCTTCAGTTTGTCTCAACAATTGCTTTTATAATTGTAACTATGGGAATAAACTTAAGATTAAAGTGTGACTGAACTATCAGGTCTAGAAGTAGTACACGTTTATTACTTCAAGTTTTACAAGGTGCGTATTCTCCACGACATAACCATTGAAAGTTTGAAACTTTTTGATTCAAATTTAGAGATGCACATCTTTTCAATCGGTCTAACGATTCGATAAGAAACCATTACATTTTATTGTTATTTCTCTCTTGTAATTCTGATTCAGTTTGAAAGAGCATTTAACAAAATTCACTTAGGACTATTGTACTGTATTGCATAAAAACCTTGAATTACTAAATGTTTAATAATTATTTAAACTTGATTGTCAGGAAACGGTGGAAGATAAGATAAAAGTACAGTGGATTCTTAAGTGCAATACTTCTATGTTTTAATTAAGTTCCATAATGAAATGATGATAGACAATGTAACAAAACCAACAAATATTTAATTTTTTTTTATTAAAGACGGCCACTACAATATTTAAATATTTAATTTTACCATCCTGTAGCTTCTAGACATTTTATAAATCGAAAATTAACTAAAGTATATTTTTCGAATTTTTCTTCGCTGCTATATGACAAGTTTATATATTAAATTATATAATCATAATCTTTACGTATTGAAAGTACCTTATCGCCGTACTCCAAAGTGACTTTATCAGGTAATTAAATCGAGTAATTTAGCAACTTCGTTTCTAGCTGAATCACCAACAAGAAGACTCACCTTAAAAAATCAATGTCAAACAGTATCTGGCTGAGACTAGAAATACGTAGAACTTTGTAAGTTATTTAGTACAACAGTAATTAGTCGTAACGAACAAGACCACGATAAACGAAAGATAATCTAAATACCCCCACAGTTACTTTATGAAACGTGTACTTCGTACTAAAATCAACCAATGAAATAACTGAATTGGTAATCGATATAAATCATATACATTATTTAGCTTGCGTGGATTTATTATCGATTTAGAGACTTACGAGATTTAATTCTCTGTAGGATGTGCATTGTATCTAAATTTAAAAAAATGGTATGATTTCGTCAATAACTAAATTTAGCTAAATTTGCAATTTGGGTTAGAGCTTAATAATTTCGTAGTCAGAACTTACCTGTTCTTGCTTTAATATGTGGCTGTTTTTTAAGCCATTCCTTCATGTATTTTATATCTTCTTGTATTCTTTTCGGGTCTTCATTTAATTCATCTATGGCTTTCTGTTGAAGTTCTTTCGACAAAGGTCGTATAGACATTTTTTTCCTTTCACACCAACACACATACACTCCAGGCAATATGTTTAGGTGAAGTGCCGATTAAAACTAATATGATAGCCTCAAAGCAATGAACATGGTTTAATATCAGAGATTAGATTGGAGCAAACGAAATAAACTTTCCCAGTTTGTCAATTTTGGTGGATGTGGGGCGCACCTAACGTTATTTATCGAACGCAACATTCGATGTCAGATTGCAAAAGTTGCATTTAGAATTCACTTGGTAGATTATTAGGTGTAGAAAACTACATGTAGGTTCGCGCGAATATTGTCTGCTAGATTCGCAAAATGGCAAAAATTGAGTGTTAGTACGCTTCTTATCTTGGTTTTACAAGCCATGTAATTTATCAAGATCAAGAGACTCTCCTTGTTTGCTCAACACTCGACTTATGATTATCACATGTGCCCCGCCATTTTCATGAACCTGCTACTTGAAATAGAATTAATTTAATCACCTGTACTAACAACGAGATTAAAAATAGATGTTAAAATAAAACATTTCCCTAGTATTAAGTTAGTCAACAAGTTTCGCAGATTTGGGATATCACTTGTTTTCTTTTTGATAATTTTCACCAAATAGTTGCTGTTAAAGAATGAAAAAGCATAGATAAACAATTAAGAGCGAGAACCCTGAATTCAAAGTAGTTTCTGAAAATGCTGTAGAATTGAAGAGAAAGATAAAATTGGACAATACGATGCCGGTTAAAATTCTATTTCCATTTTTTCTTAAAAAAAACTCGTAATCATTATCTTATTGTCAATTACATCACAATGAAACACATCGATATCAGTACGTTCAAGAATTTGTTAAAACCTCTGTTGCAATTAATTCTTCAACATTTACTTAGAAAATAAAAAACTTAATCAATTATCGCGTCAAATTCTGCTCCCTTAGTAACATGATGTAAGGATTTCAGATCAATTTCTTTTCAGTTTCATTTCACTCCTGGTTTCAATAATTATTGTAAAAAGTATGTAAAAGGCACATTCCTATTTTCTGCTTCTATACACCGTATGTTTTATTTCTACTTGAAAACGTCCCGTAAATTTTTCTCTTAAATTCTTTGATTTTTATATAAACAGTAATATTTAAAAAAATTTGTTGCAAATCGGTTTTGATTACAGTGGATCCCTATACAAGGTTGTGTCAAAAAGTGATCGCAGGATGTCGCGACTCAAACTATTTAAAATTTTAACGTCTAAATTATTAAATCAAAATAAGAATCGAATTTCCTTTAGCTGTATTCACAAGTGAATTTCACACATTAATTTTAACGTAAGCATTTCCCAGACAATAACAGCCGCGAGGAGTAGTCTAAATGGAATACTAATTCTCCTTCAGAAAAGTGACCATTAAGATACGGTAAAGTAAATAATCAAATGGAGAAAAAATCTGGAGCGCGTAGGCAACTGAATTGACTTTCAAGAGTTATTTTGACAAGCTCACCAGGGGAAAACGTTAAAGATGGCAGCATGTCTCGAGATAGACGTGTGGCTTCTTGCTTTATAATTGTAAACAATAAGTCGTCGCTATATCAGGAGGGATTACTGAACCATTTTCGCGAATGGTTGCTTTTCTCCTCTTCGTTTATAAATTCTATTGAAATGTTCGCCGAACTCTTTTCTTGATCAATCATGTCCCCCTTTCTTTTATTTTTGATAAATTTTCAAAATTTCATTTACTAAATCGCCGACACCCTTTGTGAACCGGAGTTCAAATTCTAAAATTCTTGATGTGAGTAAAATGACGGTGTAAGGAAGAAAATCCTTTGCCTAGAACCCAGAGGGCGATCTACAAGTCCAAAGAAATGCTGGAAAAAGCTGCTGCTAAGTTTCATCCTCCCTTACATAGGAATAATTTATATTTCCATTGTATAGAGTTTTCAAATTAATATACTCCATGTTGGTTCGTTATTTTAATTTTGGTTATATTTTTGCTTTTTAATTCACTTTCTGCAGCTTTTGAGATCAATAACTACGCCCTTCGACAATGAAGATTAATAAATAATTAAATAAATGATTCGCTTTAGTAAACATACAAAGGTCTGGTGTCCCTGAAAACTCAGGTGGTGGCTGCGTAATAATTTAAATTTATTCTTCATTTCTGTTTCTATCAATCATTGGAGTGTTTCATTTTAGAAACGGGCTGCTACATTAAATGGTGACAGCGTATTTATTTTGTTTTCTTTTATTTTCTTTGATACATTTCTCTAATTTTATTATTCTCTAACATGATTATTTAAATTTTATAGTAAATTCGCGGCTGTAGTATGTAAGGTTAATTATGAGGAAACCCTTTATCTATCACCCCTAATATAGTTTTATGCTGCTCTTATATACTAACATTTGTTTTCTAGAGACACTCAAAAGTTTCTTCCCATTATCCAGAATATTTGTTGTATTTACATTAGAACAAATTACAAGTCCGAGATATTTTTGTCGGGCATAGTATACTGGGTGTTTCATTGAAAATGCATCAAATTTGGTATGCGGGTAGATGTCCGGAAAAGAAAGAAAAGTTTCTTTGTAAAATTTTCTGTTATGAATAAACTTAGAGAAAAACGAAGGGAAAGCAAAGTCGCATATTTTTAGGATGGACTTTAATTAAGAATGAATGGATTATTATCATTCTCATACTAAATCGATTTATTGGTTGATTGCCTCTAGAATGTCGCCCCAGTCGATTCGGCAAAACACATTTAAAACATCATGGTTGTTGGCAATCAATAAAAATAATAATTAGTCGCTTATTTCCTGTTCTCCATTTAATACGAATTTTCTAATTGTTAGTTGAAGAATTTTAGGATTGTTCAAACATTTAGTAATTTGCGCTTATTTAAGAATTTATTATTCACATTCACCGTTTCATGAAATTGTTCGTAGAAATTTAGCACCCAAGTACCTGGTTTTACCCAAAACATATCGTTCGTCGTACTACCCCAATTAAGGACTTTATGGTATTAGATTTAATACTTTAATAATTTATTATTAAATTAAATAAGTTTAAATATCCACGCGATTTCACATTCTTCATGCTTCATTCGACTTGTAGCAAAGTTGAATATACCGAGCTTTCGGTCAAGGGCAAAATAAAATCTAGTCATAAATTTCTTCGCTGTTTATGGATTAATTATCCCCTGTAGTTGTGTGCCATTCATAAATGCAATTTAGATCGCTGGTTTTGTTTTACGATTCTGCGCGCTACAGTATTTCAAAAAACATCGACTCCAAATTATGCAAATTTCAACTTGCTCCGATTAAATTTTTTTATTATATTATATTTTGTTTGAAATAATGTCAGAAACGTGTCCCTCAAGTCTGATGCATCTTCAACGAAACAGGCTGTTTATGAGTACACAAACTTAAATCACAGTGGCAATAGAAAAGCATAACAAAAAAATACAAGAAAATATAAAATGCCTAAAACACAAATAAATGTCTTTATACAAGCACAGTGGTGTTATAAATATTATAGAAAAGGCAAGATAACTTTATAATTAATGGAAAGTGATTAAGAAATTAAGAAATTGCAACCAAAAAATGGAAAACCGTTGCATAATAATAGAACTTACAATGTTTGTATTTGTTTTTCGATAGTACATTTGGAACACATCACACTATTAACTATTATAATCCATTTGACTTCTTTCTTTTGCAATATACTATTTTTTACATTTAAATGTAAATATTTCTAAACTATTACGATATACGTTCATAACAAGACTTTTTACTGAAAATGTTATAATTTATCTACTCGTATCTCTTGATATTTGTAAAAGAATAATAAATACACCCTGCATAAGTGCAATAACTTTTTTGCATTAATCAAATACGAAATGGATTCGCAACTCTGATATTTATTTTTGTGTGGATGAAACAAGAGATCAAGTTATAAATGATTGAACGAATGAAGCTATTATATTCATCGTACAAGTTAAAGATATAGTTTGAGAATCAAATCAAATCACAATTTCCTGATGCTGATATAATTAGATTTATTAAATGTTGCAACCATTTTTCCTTGGGCGAGGAACGAACCGAGTAATATCTGCAATGAGAGAGAAATTTTATCATGAAGAAATTGTAGATGCATCTCCACCGTCTTAACCAGTTCTAACGAGATAGAGGACATGGTTAAATGCAGCAATATTTATGATGTGGTATGAGGAAAGGGACCTTATCTTGCCAGAGGTCAAAAATTTAAATTATATATTTTGAATTTTGAAGTTGAAAGAGGGTAATTAAGTTAAGGTCACTTTTGTTCATTGGGTAGAGATTCAGAAAAATTGAATATTAAGCTATATAGCGGTTAAAATTCAAATAAATCTCATTTGTTGCTGTTCTTAAGACGTCTAGGTAGCATCTAGTGCGAAAAACATGAAATTTTAATCTAAAGTCTGTACTGAAAATTTTACTATGGCAAGATAAGGTTCCTTTTGTCAGACAGTGTCATATTTTAGTATGCAGATTTTAGTGCAATTCAAGAAGTTGTGGGGGCTCACACGTTGCTTAGCGGTCACCAAATCATGTCACGATAACAGATGACAACAAATGTCAAAGTAACAGACGTCTGAATGACAAATGTCAAAATGTCACGAAACGATAACTGACGACAACCTTGGACAGATTGGTTTGGATTAAAGTGGAATTCTCGAACTGCGCTTCTGCTGATGAGGTCCTAAATATGGCCGATGAATCCACTGCAACCTAAACCGACTTGCAACAAAATGGCTGCTCTTCGGTTCTCTGTCGTGTAGAAAGTTTGTAAAATTTCTCTTGTCGTGATCTTCTTCAGTCACGGCAGAGAATTCGAGAACCAATGGCCGTGAAAGCTTGAACAAAAAAAGCTTCAACAAAATTTAAAAAAAAGTTATTATTTACATTTATATTTATATTTTATAAATCTGTTGTATTTAAATAAAGTTCATTTTGTGTTAAATACTATCTACGAACATGCTACAAAGTTATTCTACAAATAAGTTCGGAGAATCGCGAATACATTTGATTTGATGAAACTTGCTTCAGAAAGGAAACAACTGAAATTCAATGAAAAAAATAAAAGGTCGAGGAAATTTGTTAGCAAATCCCTTTACTTTGATTTCTGAACTGCAAGAACCAAATAAGTAATGCTGATGGAAATACTGATAATGTAATTTATGAGAAATTGAAGACTTGAACAAATAGAAATTTTGTCTTTTTATATATTTTTGATTGATTTAAAATATTTACTAACAAAGATTTAGATAGCAGTATAGTGCAATTCAGATTTGCTTTAATAACATCCTATGACGTAGAGCGGAGCTTTCCAACACATAAGATTATGCGTAAAAGTTAGAAAAAATATGATTTGATTTGATACCCACAGGTGAAATCAAATGAATTTTGATTTAGTTCTTTTTTAGACTGCGTTCGTAAAGTTTGGAATAAATTCATTTTGATTACAAAATAACACTCCTTCGAGTGATAGATGACCCTTTAAAATTTTTAAATGGAATGATATTTCATGTGAAAGGCATTTGAATTCTCAATTTAGTAGTATAAGAATTTTTTATAATTCCTATTTTTTTTATTCTTTTTGAAAACGAGTAGGAACTGTATTTAATCAAAGTAAACGTAATAACACCAATATCAAAGTAAATGCTAAAACTGTCTTCCACCTCCCTCTGTACAATAACCAAGACGAAGTTCAAACTCATACCAAACATTTCCGGACATGTCAAAAAATCCGTCTGTTTTTTAAATACAATAAACATCAGTTTCCATGGATTATGTTATGTTCGTACTATTGTCAAGATTCAAAAGGTTCCCAGTTCGAGCATTTGATTTAAACTATTAAATATTAAAATTTGTTTGTTGATATTAAAACATATTATTATTATAAAAATAGGAATTATAAAAGAAATTATGAAAGAAGATGAATATTTTCTGAGAGAATGGTACAAAAGCACAATTTAAAAATATGAAAAGGAGAGAAGAAAAGGAAGAAAAGTAGTCAAAGTGCTGCAGCCACTTATACTAAATAACGAAACCTGTAAAAATATAAACGAAAACAAAAAAAAATTGTAATATGGTTCACATATGATGCATGTCTCGATACCAAATAAAAATTCAAGGGCAACAGAAGCGCAGGTTTGAGAAAAGAGAAGGAAACGAGAACTTCAAATGAAATATAGTAGAGAAAAAGTTGGATGAAAACAGACGTTAACATTTCAAGCAGTGGAAAATGAAACTTTATTTTTCAGTGAGCCTGTTACTCTTGAATTTTCATATGCGTACTCAAGCTTTAAAGTCATGAACCGTTGCAACTCTCTGATCCTTACTGTAAATATCCTTTTCAAGCAAAGTTTAGGTTCAAGGTTAAAGTAGGTGGTTTTTGTGCCGCCCCTTTCAAGCAACATTTAAGGATATTATTGTTGCTCACATTTAAATTAAAGTTCAAACTCGGAAAGGAAAATCAGTTTATTAGCTGCAGTTGTGCTTTGCTAAAAACTAACAAACTGATTCACTTTGTAGGGGCTGACACTGACAGAATCATGTAATCATTTTTTTTTTCATTTTCAACCTTTGTTATTTATAGAGTCCTTTATAGAGAGTGTAGACATGCAATAGCAACTTCATGTTTTTACTGTATGTGTGTAAAAAGATTTGTTAGAAAACGCATGCACAATTCTTGCCTGTTCTAGTTATAGTTAGTTAGTTAGTTATAGCCACTGTGGATTACACCATTTCGTAGTAATCAAGCATCTTGCGTTCCACTCCAATCAAACTTTTGAATACGATCCTAGGTCTGTCTGTCTGTTAATCTCTAGTTAATCGGGTATTTTTTCTTTTTTACCAGTGACCAGGTAAACCAATGTACAGGACAGGCTTATTCTGTTTCACCCTCCCAATTAGAAAAGTATTCTTAGAAAAGCCCAAGCCCATTAGCTCTGTCTGGGTTTTGTCTGCAAGCCTGCTTAATAATTTTGTGTTTGACATCACACTAATTTCATGTTAATAAATTTATTAACAAGAAATTAGTGCAATTGCCCAAATACAGTCAGATATAATTAGTTCTTTTTTTTAAGAGTTGAATCGAAGCATATGTGTAGTATACATATGCTTTGAGTTGTTCGATTTTCAAACTAAAATTTAAAAAACAAAACTTTTATTTACACGAGTCAGTAATACTCTAATTGTACTATGTATACACATTATCTTATTCCTAGTAGCAACATACACACGACTAAATCTAAAATAGTGTTACTTAAAAAACGCTATTAAGTAGTACCTAATAATAAAAACAATACGCCGTAAATGTATCTTGTATCACATAAAAATAGTAACAATAATAATTATAAAAATTCATATAGCATCGCGATTCTAACTAAAAAAAATATACGTTTCTACGAGACTATCAAAAATCTTCAAACAGTTTCAGTTCTGATTCTTCTAGTGCTCGTGCCGTCCTGAAATCTACTTCTGGGTATTCATCGAAGTTACTAGAGTCTCCCTCGAACATGACTTTCGGAACAATGGGCGCCTGAAATAAAAGTTATTTTAGACAAGAAAAAGAAAGCTAATTAAAGTCCAACCTTTAATTTTTTTAAGAAAACGTCCTGCCAGTCCACTCCTTTGAACCACCTGTGCCTCTTAATATCGTCTGCGCCACTCTGGAAAACTTGTAAATTAGCAATAATTTTTAGGGCAGGACATAGTTACATACTACCTTCATGTTGCCTAATCGCTTGGTCCTATCCTGTACGAGGAGTTTCTTGATTAGGTCTTTTGCTATTGGATCTAGATGTCGCACCCATTCTATTTTGCCGCTGAGAATTTTCTCATATATGCCGAAGGGATTATCGTCGTAAAAAGGAGGATAACCGGCCAGCATTTCATATATTAAAATACCTGAAATTACAGTTTCATAAAAATTTAATTTAATAAAATAGGGCATTAAACAACTTGATATGCACAAAAAATTGGTTCAAAGTGACTGGGTTGTCTTCAACAAAACTATTATCTAATTAGACTTCAAAGAGGAAACCATTTTCATATTGCCAAAAATGTAACCATTCAAATAACTTTGTTTATCTGAGAGCCATGGCATTTTCTAAATGTTTTGAATAATTTTATGGATTAGTTTATCTTATCGTAATAAATCGAGACGCTTCTGTTTTCAAAATAATACTTTAGTACCTCAAAACATTTCTCGGGAAATCAATAACAAAGTTGAAACAAACTTGTGGTTACTACGTTTTCACAAACTGACTGTTTCCAAAAATAGATTTTATTGTCCAAAATTAAAGTCATTTGGCAGTGACGATACGCGCAAATGCATTCTGCTGCAGCAGGTATCATTTTTTCATTCTTTAACGTTGCTTAAAACGTTCAGATTTACAACTGTTGTAAATTGGAAGATTTTCATCAACAACTTTCTCCTGCGAATATTATTCTTTTATTCGCTTATGTGCCGAAAAAAAAATTTACTCAGATTGTGTAACAGAAAATTCACCGCCAATTACTAAATTTAAGTATGTATTTTCGTAAGCTAATGACGTGAGACTTTCTCTACTGGGAGATCGTTTTTTGAAATCGTTTTTCAATCAGTGCCAAAAAAATGATAGTGCGTAGCACGCAACAAACAGATTTCTGTGATGCGGAACGCATCGTTTATTTCCCCAGACAAGTATTTGTGTGGTGAATAATAAATCATAATGTACATATTTTAAAACGCGTCAAAGCAGTCTCGTGGCTGAAATATGTCGTACTAAATATACTGGGGATTTTTTTAAAACTCGACCAACCCAAGAATCTTTGTTAAGAAGTCTGTCATTGTGATGTGTAGTATTAATCCTCGACATTCCGCAAATTCAGTATATTTTCACAATAGTTTAATACACTACTCAAAATAATTAACGCATATTTCGTAAAAGACAATATTTTCGAAGATTTAAACGATGGATATGAAGTAATACACTTTGATATTAATCTATTATTGACCAAACTTTAATTTAACGTGAAATAAACAATAAATTCATGAAACAATGAAAATTAAACATTGAAAAACAAAATTGAATTAATGAAGATTTTTTAGAAGAAAGAAAGACTTTATCAATTTGTATTGCCTCTCAAAATTGAATTAATGAAGACTTTTTAGAAGAAAGAAAGACTTTATCAATTTGTATTGCCTCTCCTTGCTCATATGACAGCTCTACACCGATTTGGCATACTCAAAATTAAATTTTGAACAAATTCCTGGAGTATATTCTGCCATTCCTCAACAAGTGCTTCAGAAAGCTCCTGAAGTGTCTGTGGTGGATTTTCCCTCATTCTGACTCTTTGTCCTAACATGTTCCTGTTGTGGATAGTTGTGCAAATTAATAAACACTTTTGAATTTGAATTGCTGAGATTTATTGACATATACTACACTACGATTAAGAACAATGACAATCGCCTGCTTGTAGCAACAGAGGCTAGAATACGACTAACTATGAAAGAAAACGAGTAATAGGAAGGGTTGAGGGACGGTTTCCCAGAAGGCGGAGGATGTTTGAAATTGGATTCCCAACACTCCCCCTCAATTGAGGCATTCCTCACTGGTCCAGTCCCATTCCTCGAAGGCACGAGTGATGTTTGGGACCTGGCAAGGCCTTGGTCAGGACGTCTGCAATCATGCTCTCTGTGGGTAAATAATCAAGATTAATGAGATGAGATGATACAGCTTGCCGTATAAAGTGGTGTTTGATGTCGATGTGTTTGGATCGACTGTGGAACACGGGATTTCGAGCCAATTTTCCAGCACTTTGATTGTCGTTATACAGGGTGACATCGGCAAAATTTGGAAAACCCAGTTCCTTCAGGAATTCTCTTAGGTAGATGGCTTCCTTGGTTGCATCTGTCAAGCCTATGTATTCAGCTTCGGTAGATGACAGTGCGACGGTGCGTTGTTTTCTGCTCTCCCAGGAAATCGCTGCCCCCGCCAAGATGAAGGTGAATCCGGTGTAGGAACGCCTGTCTATGGGACAACTTCCCCAGTCGGCGTCCACGAATCCAGTCAACGGCGCTTCGGTTTTTCGAAAGATAAGAGCGAGATCTATCGTTCCACGAAGGTATCTCAATACCCTCTTCGCTGCAGCCCAGTGACACTTTTTAAAGTTGTTGAAATGCTGACTCAAGGAGCTTACTGCATGGGAAATGTCTGGACGTGTACCGACAGAGAGATACATTAGTGCCCCAATAAGTTCTCGATATGGAAATTGGTTGGTTCCATCATTCACTTCTTCGTTGGGCTTATCGGGTACACTGTGCCCAATGGCTAGAGGTGTGGCGACCGGTTTGCACTCTCGCATTCCAAATCTGGTTAATATCTCTTGAATATATCCGCGTTGCGTCAGGTGAATCTCATTGATGCCTTGAGATATCTCTATCCCTAAGCAATATTTGGCTTCTCCCAGATCCTTGATGATGAAGCAATCGCTCAGCGCGTTTTTTATCTTGTCGATCGATTTATCGTCCGATGAAGCTATGAGAATGTCGTCGACGTAGATTAGGACGTAGACCTTCTTTTGTTCATCTAGATATACGCACGGGTCAGCGTTTGTTGGTTGTAGGCCGATCGTTCGGAGAGTATTATCCAATTTTGTGTGCCATTGCCTTCCGGCCTGCTTCAATCCATAAATGGCCTTTTTGAGTCGGCATACCTGGTCTCCACGTTTCAGCTTTTCCAGCATACGTTGAGCTTTTCGCCCTAATTCGTTGCCGCTTTCGACATGGGTCATTTTTCGGAGCATTTCCTCTAGGAGCTCCGGTTTCTCCATGTGTATATTTGTGTCTATGGGGCCATTTAGATAAGCAGTAGTCACGTCGATTTGCTGGATCTTCATCCCGCCTTCAACAGATAAGGCGATGAGTGTTCGTAGGGAATTCAATCTCGCTACGGGAGCATAGGTATCCTGGAAGTCGACTCCGGGACGTTGAGAAAAACCTCTGGCCACGATTCTAGCCTTTTTCCTGTCCAGAGTCCCATCGGCCTTGTACTTGTTACGCAGGACCGTACGACATCCTATGACCTTACTGTTTGATCGTGGTGTAAGTTCCCATGTGTCGTTGTCTATATGACTCTTCATCTCTAGGTAGATAGCGTGTTTCCATTCTTCAGCCTCGGATCCCTCAATCGCTTGGGCGAGCGGAACTTCGGAAGCTATCAGTGAAGACTGGATGACTGGACATTCGTCGTCTTCGTCTTTAGAGATTGCCCCTTCCTTAATTAACAATTCGTCTTCGTCCACATCTGTGTACTCTTCTGGCTCGTCGGTAATTTCTCGACTCGATTCGGGTTCGCTACGATGTTTTGACTGGTATTTCTTGGCTGGACGGCCGCGTTTTCCGGTCAAGATCTTCGATGGACGACCAGGACCTCTTTTGGATGCAATTTGAATCGGTGAATCTCGGATATTCGCCTCTTCCTCGCCATGAGGAGTTATGTCGGTCTTCGCTCGGCGGTGATCGTCGCCCTGTTCTATTTCGGATACGATGCTGGGGCCGATTTCGGTCTCGGATATCCTCTGTGACTGGTCATAGTCACTGGTGCATTCTGGAAAGAATTTTGCGTCTCTAGCAACGTGTATTTTCTTGTCGTTCGGAATCCAGAAGCGGTATCCTTTGGAGGTGGTGGAATATCCTACAAAGATTCCATCCAGCGTCCTTGCGTCGAACTTTCCCTTATCCGGAGATTTGTCCAGGATTAGAGCTTTGCATCCAAATGTTCTGAGGTGACCAATGTAGGGTTTCTGTCCGGTCCATTCCTCAAATGGTGTCTTCATTCCCAAAGATCTTGTTATACAGCGATTACGGATATAATTCGCGGTAGCGACAGCTTCTGCCCAGAATGTCGGTGATAATCCTGATTGCAGTAGCATACATCTTGCAGCTTCTACGAGTGTCCGATTTTTCCGCTCGGCTATTCCATTTTGTTCGGGGGTATGAGCGATGGTCAGGCGTCGCCGGATGCCCTCGTCGTTCAGCAGTTCGTCCATTCTGGAGTTGCAAAATTCGCCACCATTATCCGTTTGGATGGCTTTGATTTTCCGGCCGGTCTGTTTTTCTGCCATTTTCTTATATTCTAGAAATTTTTCGGGAGCTTCGGCTTTGTTCCTCATGAAAAAGACTTCACAGTATCTACTTTTGTCGTCGGTTATAGTCAAAAAGTATCGCGCTCCGCCTATGGATTGTTTGCGCATTGGTCCGCATACATCCATATGGACTATATCTAGAATCTCGGGAGATCGCCATTCTCGTGCTCGAAATGGAGAACTGGTTAGTTTTCCCATTGCGCATGTTTTACACGGTGATAAATTCTGTTCCGGTCCGAGTTTTAGGCCGATTACTGTCCCGTTCTTGGCCATGGATACCAGGTCTTTTTGATTGAGATGTCCCAACCTTTCGTGCCAAATGTCGATCGACGGCCGCTGCTTCTTGACTGCAGTGAACGCCGTCTGAGATTTCTCCCGCAGGTAGAACAAATCGCCTACACGATCTGCGATCATTTTGATTCTTCCTTTGTCATCTTGTATGACGGCACGACCTTTGCTGAAAATTACCTGGTGATTTCTGTTGACAATTTTGGCCACGGAAAGAAGGTTTGTTTTCAGATCTGGAACGTACAGAACCTCTTCTAATCGAATGTTCTTCATACCATTTTCCACAGGTGCCTTGATTCTTATGTCTCCCTTGGCCTTGATTTGAGTGGTGTTGCCGTCTGCGAGTTTTAATTCGTTGTCGATGCTCCTGGAATTGATGAATAATTGTTTGTCGTTGCACAAGTGGGATGTGCAACCGCTGTCCAGGCACCATCGACTCCTGTCACCATCTGTGAGATAGCTCGCTTCGATGTCAACGTGTTCGCTCACGAAGAACGCGTCTTCAGCTTTATTCGCTTGATGCTGCGCTTCCCGTTTTCTTTTGGAAAAGCACTCTGAAGCTTTGTGCCCGGGTTTCTTGCAGTAATTGCATTTATAATTTTTGCGTTGAGTCGGTTTTGATGAGTCAGGTCTCGGACCGCGTTGTTTAATGAACAATGCATCTTGGTGATTGGTACTTGACGATTGATTGTGAGTTTCACCGGCTTCAATTATTTTTAATTTTAATTGCTCCAGTTCCGGTAAGTTGTCGCGAGATTCAATAGCGCATTTGAATACCTGAAAACTACCGGGAAGGCTTTCAAGAAGCATGAGCGTTAGCAGTTTCTCGTTAATATCTACGGTCATCGCTGCAAGCTTGTCCACGGTTTCGAAGAATTGAGCCATGTGCTCTTGCGCGTCGCCACCTTCTGGCATCTTCTTCTGCAATAATTGTTTTAAAAGCGTTGCCATGCGAGCGGGTCCCTTCGGAGAATAGACGGCTTCTAATTTTTCCCACAGCTCTTTAGAAGTTGTACAACCGTGTGTATGCTTCAATTCGGATGCACTTATTGATAACAGTATGTCCGACTTTGCTTTTCTGTCTTCTTTTAACCACTTTTGTAATGCATCTTCGGTGGTAGGTTTCGGAATTTCTCCGGAAACGTATCCCCACATGTCATTCTTGACCAGTAGCGCTTCGGCGTGTATTTTCCACGTGTCGTAATTTGTTTTTGTTAATGTTTCTAGTCTAGTTGAATTAATTGTGTTAATTTGAGCCATTTTTCTTTGTTCGATATGGTTTACGAGGGAATCGCGTGGAATAATTTGTTTTCGATATTATTTCTTCGAAAACGGCCGAGAAAACTTTGTCCGCACCTCTTTCACTGTCCGTAAAATTTCTTGGAAGTGTACGTACCTTTTTCAACTGTTCGTGCGTAAGCGCGTCGGTTAGGACTGATTCACTTGCACTGAGTTTTTATCTTTTCACAATTATTAATTCGTGTTAATCGCGTCGTCTGGGCTCATAACCTGTTGTGGATAGTTGTGCAAATTAATAAACACTTTTGAATTTGAATTGCTGAGATTTATTGACATATACTACACTACGATTAAGAACAATGACAATCGCCTGCTTGTAGCAACAGAGGCTAGAATACGACTAACTATGAAAGAAAACGAGTAATAGGAAGGGTTGAGGGACGGTTTCCCAGAAGGCGGAGGATGTTTGAAATTGGATTCCCAACAGTTCCAAATGTGTTCTGTACAATTTAGATCCAGAGACCTCGCTGGCCAGCCGATTTGGTTGATGCCAACATTCTTTAGGTACTCGTGTACTATTCTCGGAGTGTGGGAACGTCCATTATCCTGCACTAACTGGAATGCATCATCAATAAATGGGGCAAAAGGCACAACATACTCTTGTAGGATGTCCTTTATGTACCGATCTGCAGTTAGAGTCCCGTTAGGTAACACATACAAATCGTACAACCATGAAAATTATGCCACCCCATACCAATACACCATCTCCGCCGAATGCATCCAATTGCCGGATATTGTACTCTGCAAAACGCGTACGTGGGATTCTCCATACTCTTGCCCTGCGATCATTAATGCTAGGATAAAACAACACTCATCCGTAAAGAGAACAACGCTCCAATCTTCAGGGGTTCAGGCAATGTGTTCCCTTGCGAATGCAAAACGTCTTCTACGATGTTCCCTGGTCACGAGGGCCTGTAGCAGGACGCCTTGCCGTCCTGTTGATGTTCGTGGAGGCGATTTCTAATGGTCTGATCTGATCCTAATGTTATGGACTCGCTGAAAGTCATTTTGCAATCCTCTCGCAGTAACAGTACGACACCGTAGCGCTGAAATTCTAATAAAATGGTCCTGTACTGCTGTTGTAATTCTTGATCGACCTTGTCCTCGACGTCTAGTAAATCGGTCTTCCTCTAGATATCGGTGATAACATCTTCTAACTGTTGATTGCTTCACACCTAGGATTTCAGCAACCCAACTTTGTGTATGGCTTTCTTGTATGAATCGAACAACTAATCGCGCTTCAGCTTCTTCCAAATTTCGTGAAGCACGCCTGTCATTATTTGCCATTATTAAATTCAACAAAAACGAAATTTTAACTGCTTTGAGATAA
Organism: Serrognathus titanus; assembly: GCA_039766575.1. Lineage (NCBI taxonomy): Eukaryota > Metazoa > Arthropoda > Insecta > Coleoptera > Lucanidae > Serrognathus > Serrognathus titanus. Next base: position 46,037,891 of record CM077914.1, on the reverse strand, counting down.
AATGAAGTTTCTTCATAACAAGGAAAATACTACAAGAAATGGTTTTATCACTCGAATGAATCAAAATAAGAAGAAGTAATAAAACTTTTCAAATTTAAATGTCTAATTTAGATTGATTATCCGTATCTGTGGCCGTATTCAAAAATGCGTTAATTATTTTGAGTAGTGTATATACCGCTTGTAAACCGGTTTGTGTTACGTAGCGGTTTGTATAATGGTCAAGAAAATGTATCACCATTCTGTCAGAGCGAAGACATGTTCCCTAATTGTCACATTCTTTGTGTTAGTCATATTTACTTCAATTTATATATCCCTCTATGTCTTGACCATGACTATTACACAAAGTTACAGCAAAATTTTTTCCAATCTGTATATACGTGAATAGTTCGAAATAATAAGTTAAATGAATACTTTATGTCAATAAAGTTAACTGAATACTTTCTGTCAATATATTTTAAGATATAACTTAAACGTTGCGATAGACATTAACAATTTATAAAATAACAATGGATTAGCCATGATGATAGTGACTAGTAATAAAATTTTGAACAAATTTCTGTTATATTTAGCTCATCAATACAATTTATGTTAGGAAACGTTGTTAATAAACGATAACCGATACGTATTTGTGTCAAAAAAACTAATTCAGCTATGTATGGCATATATTAAATGTAATATAAATAAGTATTGTAATCAATTCGGAATGTTGTTAGCCCGAGGTAATTTATTTAGAGATACCTGCTATTGCAAATTTAAAAATAAACGCAAAACCGTAACATTTCTCCGAACGACATTTGTGATTTAAATGTTGTAAATTATCATTCACATTTGCATACAGTATATAATATTAGTGCTCTGGCACGCAGTCGTTTATAATCTTACGTGAAAGTAGCTTCGCGTATCTAGAATAAAATTTTCTAGGTCGATGACCAACAAATTGACACAAATTTGATTCCTCGGTAAAAGTTGTGAGGATTTCCTTATCTTACCTAGTGCCCACCAATCCACAGCCTTATTGTGTCCTTTGCTCTGAATAATTTCCGGTGCGAGGTATTCCGGAGTTCCGCAGAGTGTCCACGTTCTGTCCGTGAGTTTCTTGGCGAAGCCGAAGTCGGTGATTTTCAGATGACCGTCCTTGTCCAGGAGAAGGTTTTCAGGTTTTAAGTCTCTGTACACTATGTTTTTCGAGTGCAGGTATTCTATGGCAGATATGATTTCGCATGCGTAGAAATTGGCCGTTGAGGAGCTAAATCGTCCAGCGTTTCGTAAATAGGAAAAAAGCTCACCTCCGCAGACGAATTCAAACAGCATGTATATGCTAGTATCATCTTTATGGCACCAGTATCTAAAAAAAACAGCATTACAAATATTATATTTTTTTCGTTAAAAACAAGTTAACGGGAAGAATAATAATGCAATTAATTATACTCTGACAATGGCTTCAATTAATCAATTTTTTTCGAGCAGTTTATCATGCGAATGGATTAATTTTGATTTGTTCTTTGAAGATGGGCAAACATGACAGCTCTTTCGTATGACTTTGTCAAATTGGTTCCTTCTTATCCTTAGTAAATTGTGTATTAAGAATACAATAAGCCGTATTATTTCTTTAATAGTCTACAGAGGAAACCAATCGTTGCTATAATATGTCTCAAGCTATGACCGATTCAATTTTATAACCAGATCAAAAATATGGTAATTTGCTGCAGATACGAATGAATTTACATGTTACAAGTTCACCATTCTTCCAATATAAATAATAAAAAGTATAATTGGAAATTCTCGAAAATGACTTTCCAATAATACAAGAGACTTTTAACTTTGATTCCTTCATTAGATTTACTTCTGATTCTGCATTGTATCTTTTGTCTATTAGCAACCCCAGATGCGTATTATTTTTAATCCCCCCAAGTCTCACTTCCCCTTTGCACCTTCAAATACCTTTAATATTGATTTTGTGTTACTTCTTTTTAACATTGGATTTTTGTATTCTCTTAATTTGTGGACCAATCTTGATCGCAGACTCCAACAATTTTCTTGTAATTTTTTTATAATTTTTCTGTTCCCCTTATTGGCAACTATTGCTATACATCGTTTGATGGCCTCGGTGGAAGCTTTGTTAAGTCACTGCCTTAGTTTAGCTATATGTCAACTTTGGAACCGTTACACGTTTTTCCGTGTATGGATTATTTGAGAATGAGGAACAAAACGGTGATGAAATATCTAGAGGAGATTTGCAGGTGTCGCAGCCAATATTATTTTTAAATAAAGAAACGAATTAGCCTGTAGCTTAAAATGCCTCATAAATATCTGTATATCAGAGGGTGTTTGTTTATATTTTGACGATAAGCTAGTCGAAGGAATCTAAAATATTAGGACGAAAGGAGGGCAGTCTCGCGTGAAAGCTGAGTGAGAAACGTCTCTGTATAGAGCGTAACGAATTGGCCTAGTGTTATGCGTGGAGACGGCGGGATGTGTTATCGGGTGTGATTTCGAGGGTGGTTGCAGAAAATTGTCTTGAGAAGACGATGTGCTGGCAGAGGTAGTATCACGGTACACCCTCTTTATTGGCAATGCGGGATGGGGATCATGCAATGGTGTGGAGTTATTCGGGTAGGCGAAGGACGTCCTGATGGCGGATCCGGGGGGTTGGCAGGGGGTGGTACCGTGCATCAGTATACGATATCGTGTGACTTGTCGCAGTGGTCAGCAATGCTGATGAAGTGCACGATATCGGCAAGACGATCAGCTGGTATTCTGTATTCATTGTGAATGGGAATTCTGCTGGTTGTGTTCCTGACCTGGTGGTAGCATTGTGCTCCAGAGAGGTCTAACATGACATGATGTTCACTGGATCGGGAAACGGAGTCTGTTGACACTTATGCGGTCGGTGGCATTAATTGATCCCAAAAACGTAAGCACAGGAGGCAAGGTATGCTAATATCCATCGGGAGGGTGGGTTTTTATATTCATGGGTGGGTGTGGGGTTAATGCATGCGAAGATAAGAAGACTACGTCCGAGGATAACTACCGTAGTGTCAATTATCAATATGAGGGACCTACTGCTACTAGATTCGCCGTTGGATACCGTGGGGGCGCGCAATGCCCCCCAGTGAGTAGTATTTCATGTATTTTCGGACATCCGATGTAAATCGCATTGTTTGTTGTATGTGTGACGTTTCTCACGACACATCATATGCACGCTAAGCGAGACGAGGAGAGATAGAGATGACTAGAAGGGACTAACCAGCGAACGAGTGTTTGTCAGAGCTAGGGTATCTTGGTTTTTATAATCGAAACAATTCGATCTGGCCTAAACATCCACAAAACTCAGAAAGAATTATCTAATACTTTTATCTGGACCATTACTAACGTATTCCTATGACCATAAAAAATAAATAATTCCTTCCCATTATATATTTGTTCTTCTGCAAGCTCATCTTTGACTTTCTATCCCAAATTTTAGACATTATATGCTTCACTCTTTTGAAGAAGAACATAATTTCTTGAATAGTTTGTTGTCTTCAGACCTCGATAGGAACACATTTCCTACAATAATAAATGAATTTCCTTTATTTTAGTGATAATAAATAAGTCGTGTGATTATGGTCGACCTCAAAGAACAGAAAAGAAAATCTAGGCGTATGTCCACTTTATAGTTCATAGGTTACGTTTCGATAATGAGCCTTCGGGTATTAAAGACGTCAATATCACCTTGTATAATTTTTGAATTTTGCCTTTATGTTTTGCGAATGACATGTATATGGCCAACATCAACATCAACATCTTCAACATAATAGTAATTTCTGATATTTGTCAGTCTTTTCTGCATTACATTTTAAATGACCCCTAAATTGTAGAAATGCACGCAATTGCAGTTGTAGTTATTATCTTCGTCATATTTAAAACAATTTCAAAATTCAATGTTTCAATTTCACAAAACAAGCTTTCCAAAGCAATATTGTCGAGCTGCTGCAAGAAAAATTGTGTTTCATTAAGATAATTTATTTTGCAACAAAGTTGCACATCCACGGTGTTAATTACAACGTTTATTATTGCACAGTGTGGAAATATAAACCACTAACAATTGAATAAAGATATAAACAGCAGGAGCTCCAAAGTTCAGACCGTGCATACGTAAGCAGTTTGTATTTCAACACGTCTGAGGAAACATACGCACAACAAAAGGTGCTTTACTGCACGAAGGCTCCAATTTCATGACCTGTATTTAGAGAAATAATACTCAAGAGCTTAACGGTTTACAATACTGAAAGCCTTGACTTAAATACCGTAATAACTTTATTGTATTAATTACTGAGCTGAAAGAACGCGTACTGCAAATGTGTCAAACAAATTCGATAATTTAAATAAACATGAGTAAGTTGTGTACTTATTTCTTTATGTATATTTTCTCATCATATATGTAGGTATATTTGGAATCAGGAAACAAAATTATTTAATTTTGTTTATTTTATGGTATTGGAAAATTACGCTGTTTAGCTGTGAACATTAAGGAAATTCACTAGATAAACATCAGATGTCCTAACTTAACTGACATCACATAAGGTCATATTTCATATTTAAAATTTTGTAATACAGCAGAATACAAATTTTCAATTTTACATATAAATAAGGTAGCCTACTCTAATACAATGAATCGATGACCATGATTTACGTTGACATTAATTTTTGTTGTAAAATAATAAAAGTAATAGTACTTAATGAATCAGATGCAGAATTATTTTTAGTAGTTTCGCTATATCTTTTGTTTACTTTGTTTATTGTTTACTTTGTCATGTACCTAATGATTAATGTTGCGTGTCATGGTTGCACTGACGTCAATGAGCTACTGAACATTCTTAGATACGCCAAAGATAAGTTAGGTGGCATTGATCTATGGCATTTTTTTTATATTTTTTATTTTATATATACATAGATACTGCCAAGAAATTAAGCTTTTAAGTTGTTTACTGTATAACTACAGATGATCGGTATAATGAAGTTGGTGAAAAGAAAACGTGATGAGCACTAAAAAAAGCACCCCAAGTGCGTAACAGTTGAATTTAGGATACAAATAAACAAGCGACTTTTAAACAGTTGACGTCGTCCCCAGAAAAGTAGATGAAATGGAGACAGTGCAACCAAGATATTTTATATGCAAGTCGAACGTTTCTTAAGACAAACAACACCAGGGCTCTTCTTCAATGATTAACGTTTGTTTACCAGTTATAATTACACGAACCACTTTAGCTGTTCCGATAGTTTTGTAAACGATTTCTTTTAACCATTATACAACCAGATTCTATACGTTTAATGGTCGACTTCTTGCTTCTTCACCTATAATGCCTAAAAGTATATTTTTCATTTTGATAGGCGATATCGAAAGCTTGTTGAGCTAATACCCAATTGAATCGTTTAATTCTGTCTTACCACCTGCCCAATAATCCTCAGAGCGTTATCCATGATTATGTCTCCCTTCTATAGGGTGGCTGTAGTTAAAATCTTTCCCCCAATGTTATCTTTAATAAAATATCAGATGGGTCGAAATTAGAAGAGGAAGCTGAGGTGAAAAGGTGTAACGGATTGATTAGTCTCACAACCACATAATTTTGTTTAGTTTCTCTGAAGAATCGATAGTTTGATTAGGAAAAAATTTTAAATGCATAACTGATAGGTGTCAAAGTCGAAGGTCTTCTTTAGAATGGGCACACATATAAAATTACGTTTTCACATTATCCTGTAACCCAAACTCAAACTTTACTCTGGAATTGTCACTGATAAAATTCATGTCACATTAAATGAGATTTGGTTAAGACGAAGTAAAAGCTATATCATATTGATGGGTATTACAATTCAAGATGGAGGGCTTAAAATTTAAAACTTGGATATCCTTTTGTAATCTTCTGTCCCCTTCTAGTTTGCTACGCACTAAATTTCGCTCGTGTTTTCTTTTTTAATTATCTGAAAAAACTGTAAGAGTTTTCGATGCAGCCAATAAATGTAACAGGTGTAAATTCTATTATGAGAACCAAACGCGCTAAATTTTGGCAAACACCACCGCCAAATTTCTCCGACGATTCTTTTCTCTTGCAAAAAGCAAACTGAACGAATCAAAACATTAAGCGAAATTAAATTCGCGACTTAAATAATTTGACACCAGCTCTTACAATTCCTTCACTACAAAACCTGTTTTTTTTTAATGCTTTACACTTTCTCCTCTACACCGAACCAAACGAAATAAAAGGTATTTATCGGAGAAAGTAGTGACGATACGAATCAAACAACTAATAATAACGTCGACCTTAAACATTCGTACGCACAAATTTACTGCCGCAGTAAACGACACGTTTTTCACCTGGTGTGATTTATGTGCTTTTATTTTTCGCCACGTTGAATTTAAAGATCCGAATTTTAAAATGCGTTTGTTTTCATTGCGGTCCATAAATAATTCTTTAAATAGTCGATACTAGACAACACGTGCTAAAAGAAGGTTCAAAGTGTAGACTTTATTTTCACGTTGAAATATAGATAATTTCTGGGAATTACACGTACAATTTATATGAAGTTGAATAACATTTAACACGGATACTAGAATTGATTCTATTTTGTAGATACAGTTGTTTTGTATTAATTTTAAAAATATTTGGGTCAATATTTTGAAATCGATGAATAATTAACGTTAAAGTATCACACGTGGCGTCCTCATAAGTTTATAGAAAAGAAGAAACATGGCAATTTGTTAAACGTCAGAAAGTGTCTGCGACTTACAAATTCACTATGAAGGGGTGTCGAATTTCCAGAAGGATATTTTTCTCGTTCTTAACATGTTCCACCTGTTTCAGTCTGATGACGTCCGCCAAGTTTAATATCTTCATTGCACAATATGCGTCTGTTGATTTATTGCGACACAACAGGACTCTGCCAAATGTCCCCGTGCCTGGAAACAAGAAAAACAATATGTTCAAATTGAATTTATTTACAAGCGAAGTAAATAAGAACAATAGTAAAACTGCTTAGAAGTTAATTTGGCTTTCTTTAACATTAAATGTGTTTGTATAACAACTACTATTTGTTTTTGCAGCTTTATGATTTTATTTATATTTAATTTACATATTTGAAATGCTTTTATCTTATAACATGCCTTCTTTTACAACGACAACACAAGCTTCAACACATAAAATTTTTTATCGTACATATTTATGTAGGGTAAGTAGGTTTTTATTTTCCTGCGTGTCACAATATAATATATAATGCTTCAGCTATTAAATAGGAGTATATTTTTATTATTCATTCATAAATATAAAAATTGCTTTAAAAAATGAACAATTCTCTTTGTTATTAATTCATTGCACAAGTTTTTAGATTACTACTTATCTATAAGACTTTCACATTTTCCCGAGTCCACGAGTAGACATTGTAATCATGATGTAATAAGAAAAATGTAATAAGAAAAGGAGAAAATAATTCTTTCATTTGTATCTTGAGCTATTAATTTAGAGTCATTTTTATTATTCTCATCTACAAAATGGAAAACCCGGAAAAGAACCACCTGCAAATAATTAGAAAGTAGTATTTTTGAAAAGCACTATTGCCCAGTCACTTTTATATGTTCATGCGAAAAATAAATAAAACGCATGACTCAGAATATACTCAAGACAAGTGTTCCACTGGAATGAATTTTGCATTGTGACTATTTGTACGGTTATGTTAACCTCTATAAAACAGAGCTTCAATCTTGACAAAGAACATTAATATAACTCTTAAATAGTCTCGTTAGTGAATTATAAGAAAATTTTCATCTGACAATTAAGACGTTGTTATATCAGCGCTCACAATTGATGAACCATCCTGTACTTACTGTTTATTTAACATTGTACATTTGAAATTGCTTTGTGCGTCACAAGATTAATTGATAACTAATTAATTCATCGAGGTATAGATCTGATAGACTTTGATCGAACGTTTTCGACGGAATTTTCAAACAATGATCTCCCCTAATTTAGATCTATCGAATAAATCACATCGATTTCAGGATGGCCGCCGTGATAAAGATAAAAGTTGCCGGAGCTTGATATGTATATTAATCTGATGACTATTATTAGAAACTGACTGTCTCTGTACATATCAAGTCACAGTTTATGTCTTGACTAATATCCTCGTATTTTTTCAATGTTTAATTGTGCCAGAATCCTTTTAACTTAGTACTAAGTATTCGAGGAATCATTTTATAAGAAACAAAATTTAAGTGAATCGTTTACATAGACGTGAAATATTTGTAAGTGCGAAAGAAATGAGAATCTAGGTCATAAACATAGAAACGTATTCTAAACGTTCATTTTTCAACGTAGATACAAAACAATAATTAAAAAAAAATTAATCACCTAATTATGGTACTTATCAGGTTTTTATACGTATAATTAAAACAGAGGAAGGATTATTTTATTATGAATTAGATTAAAATATTTTCCCCTTAAGAATATTTCTGCGCATGAAAGGATATTATTAAAAACAAGCGGCTTTTTTATTCTAAAATTATATTATTACCGAAAAAAAACTGATTATATAATAAATGGTTATTTTAACGGTTTCAGCTCTGAAATAATATGTCATTAACTCGGGGTTCATTTTGGCTGTCGCGCCGGCGTTTCCCATTGAAAAATAACCAAGCGTGAAAATGAGCATTGTGTCCCTGAGAGCCTAAGTAAATACGAAGCTATAGCCAGGCGTTGAGGGTGATGACAGAAATTTATTTTCAAACGTTATTAAGATGAATTTACGTACGTGTGATTTCTAATTTTATCGCACGTACGAATAGAAACACATACAATCACTCTAATTATCAACACAATTTATGGCTCAAGTTCAATAATCATTCCATTTTCGCGTTATAAATTTGTGAATTTAGTTTTAATTGTGGTATTTATATTTTGAGTTATAATACGGTCGTCGCTTTTAGACTTGTACTTAATCCAAGTGATATAATTGTAGCTCCGGTTCAATGTTCTCTAAACATGATTGCGCCGACAAAGTGTACCATATCAAAGTGTATTGTTTGTTCTTGTTTACTTTCGGCATTTAAAAATGAAGAACTCACAAATGATTTAAGTAATCAAAGTAAGAAAAGTACAGTTTTCTATTCGAACCTAATCTGCAATTTTTTGCAGGTTGAATATTAATAATTTTTAAAAGTAAATTTTGTTAGAAAGACCCCTTAGCGTGCTTAGCTATTGGTATGTTTAATATTTGGCATGTTCAGCAATCAGCGCGTCAGAAAATGCCAAGATGAAACTGCACAAATGAACAGAGACAAATTATAAATTAATTCAATACAAAGATCAAGAGCTTAATACACTTGTTTGTTATGATTATAGAGCTGCAATACCTTGCAATTGATAAAAATGAACTTGCTACTAACCAAGATTACAATGATATTGTGAAAGAAAGAACAGGTAAATAATGGAAGTTCAAGAAATTATTGCCTTTCGTTTTAAAATTAATAAAGGAGGTATTGCAACATTTATATTTAATATTATTTTATATTTAATATTTATTAGCTGATGTCGTCGGTTTTTATCGAAACCTCCACCTTTTAAATCACTCTTTGATAGACGTGATCGTAATTTACAATTACTTTCAAATTTTTACTTAAATTTTTTGTTCATACACATTATTTTCAAATTCGTTTATAATTATTTTTTATTCTTTCAAAGTATATTTATATATTTATCTGATTGCGTTACAACTGGTTTCACTTCCGAAATCGCCAAATTGTTCCAACGAGAATTGAACGCGTATAGAAAACTTTTCTTACTATATCAAAATACAGTATGACCTCTTTAATTCTAAGATGCCCTAATCTGAGCCTCCAGTAATCCGAACAACGGAAATTCGATGATGTAATTCAGACAACGCCTCTTTAACCCGAACAGCAAAGGATTCCCGCTCCTTAAATGGGGTAATTCCTTGGTTTCATGTTTTCTAGGAATTGCTCTATTTACTGTTCATTGTTCATTAGAACGTTGATTGTTACTGAGTTTAGTGTTCATTACAATTTAGAGCAGAGATAACTTCTAAAAGGAAACACGTTACTTTATCGGTAAATGAAAAGATTGAACTTTTTAAGAGTTTAGAGGAGGGTTCTACAGTGACCGGTCATCCCAAAAGTACAACGTAGGAAAATTAACGATTTGCGACATTAAAAAGAACAGAAAGGGGATTCTATCTTATGGTACCACAGTCAGTTCTATAATCAATATACGAAAAACGTTGAAAGTAAATGAATATCATGAAATAGATAAGCGGAAGGATCTAGAGGTAAAAATATGATTGACCAAGTTCATGATTCTAGGTGTGCCAGTAACAGGTGAAATTTTGCGTGAAAAAACACAATTTTTTTGCCAGACTCACAACGATGATAATTTCAAAGCCAGTTCCAAATGGTTCGACAAGTTTAAAAATAGATACTGCATTCGATATCTGTCAATTACAGGAGAAAAATTGTGATGAGGCACCTGTTGAGCCACTTAAAAACGTGCTTCGAAATAAAATGCCGAAAATGTAGTTGTGTCTTCATCGAATATACAATGCCTATGAAAGTGAACTTTTCTGGAAATTACTTCTCAATGAACACTTGCTCATCAAGCTGAAGCATCAGCTCCTGGTAGAAAAATGAGCAAGGAATGATTTACATTTATGCCGTACTGTGAGTGAGCCGCTGTCGGTGAGGCACCAAGGACAGTGAAAAGCTGGGATTACCAAATAAATATTTAAGGACTGAATTTGAAGGCCAAAGCACTTTTAATGTTATACAATTCCCTCTGAAGATGATAAGAAAATTGTTGTAATGTTTTTATATCTCCGTTAGTTCAATCCGTGGACCAAAATATGATTCAAGCAGTCAAGTTTCGTTACCGAAAAGATCTCTTAAAACGAATAGTTGCTCCTGAAGATGCAGATATTTCTGCAGAACTGAAGAAATTATTTCATTAATTTATTTTATTTATTTATTTATTATATTCAGGAAACTAACAGGACAAATCCCAACAATCGTTTCCATTAAACTAACTTAACAAAGGAAAGTAAATAATATGCTGAAATGCGCATATGGTGCATAAAAAGTAGAAAAAAAGAAAAAGAAAAAGAAAAGACAAACCAAAAAACTAAACAGTGAAAGCAATCAATGTGGTTGCTAATTACTTTAAAAACGAAAATAATATCAACAGTTTCAGGTCTCTTTTCCAACGAAAGAAAATTATACCTAATTAAAGCAGCTTCGTAAGAAAGGCACTGATTACCGTAATGAAATTTATAGTCTAAAAATTTTAAGAATTTCTTTTCAATACTTTCTATTTTATTTTTATAAACATTGTATTGTGGAGTCCAAATTACAGAGCAATACTGTAGATTACTAAGAACAAGTGTTTTATAGAGATGAATAATAGAGTTTAAGTCGCTAAAGGTTTCGAAATTCTGCAAATGATACCAAACATTTTAAAAGCTTTTCTTGTTATTACCTAAATCGATGTGATACTGGAAAGTGAGTTTTGAATCAAAAAAGATCCCAAGATCTTCAACCTGGCTAACTTTAGATAGAGGTGGTAGACACGGTCAATAAACTATTCTTTTTCTGGTAACAGTGAAGTGCTTACACTTTAATGTTTAGAAAAAGTCTGTTTAATTTGCAATATTCGACAAGATTATTAACCCTCCGTTGCTAGAATTCCGAGGTGCGATTTTAATAATAACAACCAGGTAAGCAGATTTTGCTTATACAATGTACCAGAAAATCATTTAGGCAAAAATTATTAAAATTTCAATTGAATAACACATCATATATATACATGTACCTAAGAGGTACAGCGCGACCAACCGCGTTATAGAAAATCGCGCGCCTAACGGAGGGTTAATACAGTTTTGCAAGGATTGGCAGTCACTTATTGTTTTCACTTCCATATAAATTTTAAGGTCATCAGCATACAATAAAAAATGACAAGAACTCAGCGCCTTTCCTATATCGTTAACAAAAAGTGTAGATAGAGTTGGTCCCAGATGGGAACCCTGAGACACTCCGAATGAGATTTTTACTGGGTTAGATTTGCATCTGTTGATGACTACAGCTTACGTCCGTGAATAAAGATAGAACTTAATCCAGCGAAGCAAGTTTCCATGAAAACTTATTTGTCCAAGCTTTTGTAGTAGAATTAGGTGATTTATTTTATCAAATGCCTTCTGGAAATCCGTATAAATGACGTCTACTTGTCCGGAGGTGTCTAGGACGGAATGTAAGTTCTCATTATACAGTATTAAGTTGGTGGATGTAGATTTCTTTTTGCAGAAACCGTGCTGCTGGGGAATCAGTAAATGTTTAATAGATTCTGAAATTATATCATTTACAATCGTTTCAAAAATCTTTGCAAATATTGACAATTTAGAAATTGGTCTGTAATTACCAACGTTTGTAACAGATCCTTCCTTGTGTATGGGAGTAATGTAAGCATTCTTCCACACTAGGAAACGTAAGTTCTAGAAGTGATTTATTAAATAAAATTAACAATGGAGGCGATAAAGTGTCAACACAAGATATAATGAAATAAGGCGGAATATTGTCGGGCCAGCCCCTTTGTATACATTAAGTTTGGAAATCTTATTTATAACGGAGGATAAGCTTAATTCGCTGATCACAACTGCATCGCGGTAAACATAGCTGTGATCTAATTTATTACAGTGATTTGAAGGAGGTGTATTATCATCTTCAAAAACGGAAGAAAAGTAGGTATTAAATAAATTGGCAATTGAGAATTCATCTGTTGAAGTTACATCTTCGTAGAACATCTGAGAAGGCAGTGAAGATTGTAATCGTTTAGAAGCAACATAGGACCAAAAGTATTTAACATCATTTTTTTTTAATTTCTTTGCACAGAGTTTATCCAAACGGCATAGCCAGTTTTAATTGCGCTTTGTAATCTAAGAGATGTAATAGGATGCGAGGCTGGTACTTATCAAAAATCTTGGAGTAAACTTGTAACACAACCGTTAAGCAAGAAGATTCATGGGATCCGTAAACTATATGGATATTTTGGAACATGTTGCAAATAAATCAAGTTCCGACGAAGAAGTAGAAGTGATACCATGACGTGTAAAGCACACAGATGCAGTCAGAAGTTTCTAAAGGTGCTTGAAGTGGACTCAGGAAAATGCTGAATCGGAACACCACATTCTAATTCTATCTATAAAAACGAGCTCAAAGAAGAAGCAAACAGAGCAAAATCACTCAATATTTTACAGCTTTTTAGATTTATGGATCAATTCTGTTCATATCTGTAGCAACCGTAAGCCAGTAACTCAAAGATTAAATAGTGGAATTTCTAAGTACGATACGATTTCTTGCAAGTCTCTAAAATAATACCACAGAGACTTACGAGTAATCCTAGAGACCAAGAAGTAATCAAATCTTCCACAGAACTTTAAAATTTCATATTTTAATAATTGAGTTACAAGTTTGGAGAACTCACGGTTGTCACAGACACGAGTAAAATCGCCACATTACATTTTTAGATTTATGTACACAAGTACTTTATTTTATAAGTCATTAAGTATTATGTTGTATCTAACAAAATACGATATGTAGTAGTTGTTAATTTTTGATTTGAAAATAAAGAACTTTTAATTGTGAGATTGTTGAAATTCGTAGATAATTAAAAAAATGGTTATTTTATGTATTTTTTCGATGATCTGAACATTTCGAAAATCCGGATCAATTATTAGTTCGGTTTAAAGAGGTCATACTGTATACTGTTGACATAAAAAATTGACAGAGGTAACTTCGGATTACAACAGGTTTACAAATGTTTTATTAAAGTTCAAATAAATTTTACAATGTGTCCAACAATGGTCACCATCTACCAGAATAAATAGAGCTGCATCGTTAAAATCGCTGCGTATTATTCAGAATGATTCAATGTGCTTTAACGGAAAAATTCCGTATTTATCTTTTTTAGCATTAATTTTTAATTTACTTACAACGAGCCAAATAAAATTGAGCTCCTATAATTTAAGCTCCACGTTTAATTTTTAAGCTTGAATTTCTTTAGATAAGATACACATGCAAAAACTAAAAAGATTCTAAAACAGATCCTTGCGGAGAACCCCGTTCGTTCAATGGATTATTTTACGCATGTCATTATCAAACCACATTACTAAATACAATTTATGTATGCAGCACTCGTTAAGATTAACAAGGCAATGTCTTTATAGATAGAAAGATTTGCGATTTATTAATATATCAGATAAGGAAAGATTATAAATTACTGCAGTATTCAAGTTCTGTCAAATTAAATCTGATATTGGTTTCATTTTAATCATGGTTCGTTTAAAAACATTTGGAATACCAATCATTGTCAAATTTTGTTTGGGAAAAACTCCGGAGAACGTTAAAAATCACAAGTAAAACAAATTGTTTTAGATTCTTTTGAGAAAGAAAAAAGAAACGGACATCCTTTAATGTCTGCAAGTATTTCACAGAGAGTAGCTAACACCATTCAAATTTTTCGCCAATTTTCTATAACACCATGAATTCAAAATTCGAGCTTGTCCAGAAAAAAAAAAGACCTCATCCTAAATAAAAAAAAAAAAAAACACATAAACACGATTTAAGAGAGTTTACCAAAATGAGGATGCAAATTTTATTATGTGATCCGAATATTATCATGTAACATAGCTGAATTTGACACTTAACATAACAATTTCATAACTTTTTTTACAGTTACTATTCAAACAGAGGCTATGGTAAACTGAACGGCCAGATTGATCAATTTTCCCTGGTTTAGTCTGACCGTCAATTTTGTACGGTGTGACCGTTGAGTATTTGATTTGGGTAGATTTGGGTATTGATAAACCAAAAGTACGTTCGTTCAACGTTCCATTGAACAAACTGTACCTTCTCTTGATTTATTATTTCAATGAAAAGATGCCTTTTTGAAGGTACGGTTCAAACAAATCTAACGCATTGCTTCTACCGTAGAAAGAGAGTTTATGTGGTAATATTTTATGATCACTAAAATGAAGTGTTTTGAAGAGGCTACAGTTCAAATCAGTTACAATCATTCAGTCACCCAAAACTGTATCGGTGAAATTCCTGAATCCAAAACCATCAATTCTGTGGCAATGTACTTTTTAGTGATTGAACAATATATTTAATTTTGTGATTGATTATTCACGGGAATCAAGAATAATAATTCCTTGCAACACATTTACGTATAGAATGTACAAAATCAAGTTTTCTTGCCAGATGAAAATTATGAAAATTAACCAAAATTGTGTAACTGGCAATATAGAAAGTGTTAGGAAAGAGTTTATATATGTATTTCGGCCTTATTGGGCCTCATCAGAACTCTGTACCTTAAAAAATTTTTGTTTATTGAAAAATTACACAATTTTAGTTAATTTTTATAAAATGTACAATCAAAATTAAAAATAATGTCAACACATTTACGATTAATTTACCGTTGTTCATTTTTTAGCGATTATATTAAGTAATGCATTATTTTATAAAGAGTTAAGAGTAGCACATCGGTTCTCGCGAACGTATACAATAAATTTTTACGAGGTTTCAAACACTATCGTTGACTGCTGTCACTCAGTACCTATTAATTGATTTGTCAAAATAAATATTCTATTTCAGTTCGGGTTTAAGTTTAGTTCACACACACGTGGAAGCAATTCCAGGTGATATGGGATCATATATCCGCGGTGCCAGTGGTGTACAATAATAAACTTATTTTATAACACAATATGAATATATTTTAGTATGCTTGAAGAAAAAGTAAATACTTTTACCTATATACTATTTTTCAGAAGTACTTTTCTGCCGCAACTCTTAAATAAAAATCGTGATGAAACTACTTAAAAGCTTTATCGAGCCAAGTTTGTATAGCCTAAATTAAAAGCGTCATGTAGATGATGAAAACTTTTACGGCTATTACTTCAATTTTAAGGTCAGTTAGTTCCACGTGTTTTCTTTTTAACAGAAGAAAGAGCTGGTTCGCCTGCCACAGCTGCAACAATCAGCCTGAGGTTTTACGTTTCGCGAGACCTACTTATCTTAAATTTAGCTCTAGGAAAGCGAACTCGTCGCGTGAAATTACCACTCGGTGTAATTATTATTTCCCAGAATTTTGACGTTTGGCGCAGCATTGTCGCTGCCAATTCGCCGCGCGTTTCCACAAATACTCCAACTTTTGAACTGAAAGTATTAATAATTTTAATATGCCCGCAAAGTGCAGTGCAAAAAACATAGTTAATCACCGACTTTAAGTTGATTAATGTGGACATAATTCCTAGCTTGTCGTTTGGTACAAACATGTGTTATTTTTATTTGATTTTATCACTTCCACAACAAACATTTTAAAGAAAAGTTTATACAAATTAAATATTATATAGTGGAATTTGTAAAAGTTTGGAACGTCGTTAGTAATTTGAAGATACAATTATTAATACGAAATTACAGATAAAATTTACATGTAAAAAATAATAATAACAATAATAATTTTATTGTTCAATAGATCGCAACAGGAAAGCGATATAGAACTGGTCATTTATACAACATGGAATATAAAGCAATTACAGATATAATTTCACACAATAAGAAATATTTCATGACTAAATGATATACGTTGTCAATGATGGCACTCCTGTAGGTATTCCACCAAATTTTAAATTTGGAAATTTTCGTAAGTTTTGTTACAGCAAATGGAAGGTGATTATATATTTTTATGCATCTGTATAGGGGACCTTTTTTAAACAAAGAAAAATTATGAATGGGAAGATTTAAGCTTTCACAGAACCTGGTTTGATAACATTGCTGTATATCTTTATTTTTTCTAACGTACATGGAACATTCGTGGATAAAGAGATCAAATACAGTTAAGATTGAAAGTTTTTTGAAAATTGGTTTGCAGTAAGCGAAGAAATCTGCATTTGTGATGTTACGTAAAATTCTCTTTTGAATTTGAAATACACGAAGTGCATTTGAGGATACTCCTCAAAACATTATTCCATATCTTAACAGTTTTTAATTTTAGGACTCAGATAATTTAGAGAACATAATTTATTAGAAAGTTCATCTATGTCCTTGCCCCACTTAGGTATTCATCAACATATAGACCCAAAAATTTTATCACTTCAACTTGTTCAATAGAGTTTTCGTTCATGCGGACCAGTAGGCAGACTTTAGATGCTTTAAAGTAAACAGTGTGAGTTTTATTCTTATTTAAAATAAGTGAATTTTGTCTACAATATTCTGCCATCTTGTCAGCAGCATAGCCAGGGATGTGTCATCAGCAAATTGACAAGTAGTGGCGTTTTCAAATGACGAATTTAACAAATAGAATAAACAAAAGGGGCTCAAGGATGGAACCCTGAGGCACCCCGGCGGTATCAGTAAGTGGTGTCGACATAACATTATTCACCTGGACCACCTGAGTTCGATCATCAAGGTACGATCGAAGCCAATCTCTTACTGGGCCTCTCAACCCATAATTATACAATTTATTGAGAAGAATATTGTGGTTTACGGTATCAAACGCGCTGCTATTGTCGAAAAACACGCCTAACGTAGATTTATTTTTATCTAAACTTTCATTTATGAAGTTTAAAAAATGATGAAGTGTTAGGCAAGAACCAAATGGTGTAGAAGACAAAATATTATATTTAATTAAATAATTAATTAACCTATTTGACATGCGTTTTTCAAATATTTTTGATACTGCCGAAAGAATGGATATTGGCCTATAGTTGGAAATACAATGTTTATCACCTTTTTTAAATACTGGCACTATTTTAGCTATCTTAAGAGTGGAGGGAAAATGACCTTATTTGAAAGATTCGTTGATTATATGGTTTACTAATAATATCTGATACAAATTTTAAGAGAGAACATGGCACATTATCTACTCCGGCTGATTTTTTGTGTCCAACTGAGTGAATTATATTGAAAACTTCATTTTCAGTTACAGGTTTTAAATCCATTGATTGACCAGTTTCACAAGATTCAGGTAAGGAAATTACTTCAAATAAATTATTATGTCTAGTAAAATGATTATTAAAAAGATAAGCAGCCTTGTCATTTGATCAAATTTCATTTTCATGTTTAATGACAATTTTTTCGCGGTTTATTAACTTGCTATTGTCATTAATAATCTGCCATGCAGATATTTTAACATATTCTTGGAATTTAGAAGGATGTTTGAGTAGTATGCTTTTTTAGTACGATTTATGAGTTTCCGATGATATTTTTTAAAGCTGTTGTAATCATCTGTCATGGCTTGCATGTTGCTTGTTCTAAATGTAATAAACAAGTCAGAAAGTTTTTTAGAATTCATTTTAATTTCATCTGTAACCCAGTTTTTTTTCCCTTGCTGTTTTCCGATTTTGAATTTACTAAAGGAAAGCAGTTTCAAAATGCTTCATAAATATAGCGGTGAAGCACTGAGATTTTTTCTGTACATCTGAAGCCTGGTAAACAGTATCCCAAATCTGGATTAATTGTTCTCTGAAATTTTGCTTATTTGCGAAGTTTCTAAAAAGTTTGGGACTCTTGTTGTATAATTTAGGACTTTGTAATTTAAGAGTCATTTGTACTGCAAAATGGTCTGAGAAACCGGGACAGATAATCCATCGCAGAGAGTCATTAACAAATATATTATCTATTATGGTTTTGTTAGTTGAACTTATGCGTGTATACTGTTTTATTACTGGCGAAAAGCCACAAGAATGCATCTTGTCCAAGATGTCGGTGGTATCAGAAGATGTAAAGTTAGAAAAATCGACATTAAAATCGGCGCAGATGATACTACTCTGAAGATGGAAGGCAACAAAAGTAATAAAGTATTTGCATACGTAAGAACAACTCAAGAAGCATAAACGTTTAAAAATAGAAAAGAAGTGAAACAGGATTCTAGCCTAAGTTTTATACCTTCCATTCTATTATTTAATAAAACAAGAAATAAAAAGAAGCAAGAAAAGTGAACCTGTCATTTGCAGATAAGGAATTATGCTATGTGCAACTTAAATTATTTAATTAATCAATTTAAAAAAGAGACACAACTCAATATACAAATAAATTGCAGAGTTGCAATAATTGAAAAATTTAAAGAACAATACAGACCGAGAAATCAGACGATAAAATCCTTGAAAGAAAAATGGCAAGTTTTTTGATCATATAAATAATAATTTCTTCAATAATAAGCAAGCAACTGAAAATAAAAGACCATTTTCATAAAAATATAGCCATCGGAGTTGTGGATAAAATCGGCAAAGCAAAATTGTAACTATACATAAAAAATGTCCATGGAAAAGCAATTACAAATAACATAAGATATGAAACCATTGGGGCCGGGTTAATACAAAGTCAACCAAGTAAAAGAAGAAAGACAAATCAAAAGGATGAGGAACTAAGGATAACCAGAAAAAGTAAAATCAATAAAAAAAAATTGAAGACAATTAAAGGACAATGTGAAATGTGATAAGAGGTAAAAAAGAAATGTGATAACAGAACCATAAGAGGGAAACAAGAAAAAGCAGCTGAGCAGGTGTAGAGCGAGAGTTTTAAGTATACACGTAAAGGTGTTTCAAATAAAAAATTAGTAACGTACATCTTGCATTGTAGTTTTAAATTACGGCCAATCTCGTTCATTGAATGGTTTAAATTCCAAGAAAAAAAATCAATGAAACTCATGTTGACGTAATTTTTTTTTCAGTTTGGATGTACGTTTCAAAACTCAACTTCATATTGACGATGTGTTTGATTTCATAGACATTTGTTGTTGAAATAATATTTAACTAACGAATTAATTTTTTGGCAGATGTTTGACTGCTCTAATACAAATTTTATTCTTAGATTGTTGGAATTCAAGTTCAAAGTAGTTGCTAGCAGCAGAATTTTGATTGTAAACTCTAAACTTTGCACATTGCTCCAAATTACAGAATTTGCGTGATTTCTCCTAATTATGTTTGGACACATCCTCGCAATTTACTTGCAACATCATGTGACCTAAAAATAACGCACTCACTCGACGTAATCACTTCATAGTGCAATTAATTGATTACTTTTTTATGATACATGCAATTTTCATATGGCATTAATTACAAAACTTACTTTAATTGCCTTTGGCAAAAAATGCTTTTCATCTGGCCGGCTTTTTAAATGACTTTTAAGTCATTAATTGTGCTAATGAATGAGATTGAAATGAGTCTTTTATATTTAAATGAAATTCGGAAACGTTTGTTAAATTTGCAAGTCATTATGTTGTTCATAACTTTTGAAATAACAAACACGCACAAATTTGGCTGAATATCAAGTGCAGTATCGTCAACTTGTTCCATTATCTGATCTTTAAACTTGTACAACACCAATAAAGATTATATCGGAAGTGATCAATTTATATAGTTTTTTATCTTTTCGTTTAATAAAATTGCGGGTTTATAACTTTTTCAAAATTTTAAATTGCTCGTTTTTTGAGGTCATAGACATAAAGTATTACAAGTACTGAGTTCCTTATTACTTGTATTATTTGGAGTAAGATCGGAATGAAATTTTAAACATTTAAAGTAATAACAATTATACAGAGTGCACCAAAAAACTCACTAGGTAATGAATGTCAAAAGTTACTTTAGACTGGTAAATGATAAATATTCTTGTAGTCTCATAAATTAAGCAGGAGAATAATGTACTTGTTTAAACAACTTCTCTGAATCATCAAAAATAAGCCAGGACAAGTTGTACCAAAGATTCCAGGCAATGAAGAAGATATTGTAATCTTGTCAACAAAATCTGTCCTTCGATGCTATTTGTATTTAGTTCACAAAGTGTAGAGGTTTAGAAGAATACTTTGATAAACTGCAATATACTTTTATAAAAATGAATATTAGTCTCTAAATAATTTTAAAATGGCCCTCCTATATAAGAGTAAACAATCGAAGCAATTTTAGAATTTGTTTTATATAATTGTGGTTTTCCAAACTTTATTATATAAAGCATAGAGTTAATAAAGAGGTCATATAAAATTCGAGATTTTATTTTCGTCTTCTTCCCACTCAGAAAAAATAATACAATTTTAATTTGAATTTTCTCCATTTTCCTCTGTACTAATTTCGGAATTGACTTTTGAGAACATTTAAATTCGCATAATGATATTTCCAGGACAAAATGTGATGGAAACCCATCAATACCCCTCGCCGAAATCCGCAAATAATGCAAAGAGTAGAATAAAAACGCCCGCAGCGTGCCCCAATACTGTAGGATATAAACTGTCAACAAAAGTATTATTGGAAGAGACAGTGTAAACGGATTTATTTTATAACAGTGACTCCTACGTGCAACAGGTCTGAGATTTCAGCCAAGACGTTGTTACAGCAGACACAATCCGCTACTTGTCGGTGATGTAATATTTTTTGATAAAATATTTTTTGTTTATGTTCAAGTGAAAGGTTTGATCCTTTTTATGTTATTTACAAATTTAAAAAATGTCGTCGATGAAAACATAACTTTGCCAACTGCCACTATCATCATTTGAGCGGAAGCATATAAAATTTTGAGATAAATGTTTTTTTTATCAATATACGTAAGATGATCAAAATAGATATCACCACCACTCCAGCACTCTCGGCAGTACTATTGTTTCAGTATTAGTTTGACAGATGACTAGTAGCGTAAACACCAGTCATGCGCGAACTCATCGCCATCTCTAATGGTTCGAAGTTTTAAGAGGGAACTTATTTTACAAACGTGCCTCGTATATTCGATTTCCGAACAAATACTTAAAATGTATTTCTATTTACGAATGTGAATAAAATAATAATCTTATAAATATGTGAAATTTCTTAAACAATAACAATGATTCCGAATATTATAAACAAATATCTTGTATATCTTACATGGATTTAGTTAAACGTAATTTTCTAATTTTTAAATAGAATTAAATTCTAATTCAATATTCCTTTGATAATAAGCTTTCACATAACGCATTTTCATAACACGTGTACAATATTCATTATCTAGGTCAGCACGTGAACTACGTAAATGCTGTTGTGACTAGAGTGCATTATAATTTAATTACAAGCAGTTTAGATAATTATCCATCCATCGATTTTGATCTGAATGAATGTATCCTCATTTATTAACAGGCAAACGAATTCGCTTTTAATGTAAATGTTATTCAAAACACATTCACCGGAAATGTCGTACCGAGAAATTGATATGATTTAATAGTTATGCACGCCAGCAATTACAAGAACGGTTTAAGAAATACAAAACAAAAACATTTATAAGAGCAGGTGTGCTGAAGGTCAAGGTATTTTAAAATTTTATCACATATTTACATAGTTAAACAAAAAAATTAAATCTTCGGTGTACTTGCTCGCGTAAGCTTATAATTTTAACCGAGGAAAAGTAAATTTAACTTAAGTAAATACAATAATACTTTATAATTTACAAAGTTGGAGGAAACAAAAATTAGATACTTCAAGTGAATCGGTAACGTTTTGAATTATCGCCGGCGTAAATTAATGAAACCGAAAATTAGATTTGTGGGCTTTGAAATTTTGACGTAAACAGAGAATGATTCACGAGGCCGATTTTGAATGTTAATGCTGCGATAAAATTTTCAATTAATTCCTAATTGCTATTACGCGATCCATCAGTGTTTCAGATGTTCCGAAGTAATGCGATTTATGAAGCAATTATGAACGTTTGAAAAGCTCTAATTGGCAACTTCTGCCGTAAATTCTGCGCGAGAAAAACAGCTTTTCCTCAAAACAACTTTTTATTACTTCTACATTGACATATTTCTTTATGCAAATATTGGCAGAAAATGAATGGCCCGGATTTTTATTTTTTTAGGTCTTTCTTTACGTAACTAAGAACGCGAGACGTTTATGAAAACATTAGAAAGGATTTCTGTCGTAAATATTTTGACGTGTGATTTGGTGTTGCTTCTAGCTCATTATCAAAATAATTATATAGGTGCGCTGATGAAAAATGCGTAAAAGATGTTGGCGAGAACGTCTTTCAAGTTGATTTACATTGCAATTAAAAATATCGAGGTGTATTTGAAAAGTTATAAAACCGATGGTGTTTATTTGAAATTTGTTTTATGTTTAACGTACACGTATTAAATTTCTGACAGCAAATATAAAAATATTTAGCCGATGGACGCGTAAGTCGGTAACGAGCAAAAGCTTACTGTAAATAAAATTACATGAATGTATCTACCTGTACTCAATCTGTTACTGCACCGCATCGAAATGAAGTAAACAGAAGGATATGTTAGAAAAATTAAACTAAATATTTCGGTAACTGAATAACTTGTATAACTTTATCAACTAAAATTCAATGTTAAAGTTTAAAAAGGATTGATTTCAAACTTAATAAATTTTACTACGGTAAATTTTCAATATTTTTTATAAAAGTTGCATAGAAAAGGGTACTCTTGCATTCCCACCAAAGCGCCCCGTATATCATTCCATGTGATATTTAGGTGATTTATGATTTTTTTACTCCGAATCTAAACCACAAAATATTATTCTTCTTAGCACAGCAAAATATTTATTAACGAATTAATCAATTTAATTTCGCAACTCAAGTAATAATAAATAATTAATGATCTAATAAAATAAACTGTTCTATAGCTGCTCTCGTAAAAACAAATGACTACAGGAAGAAACACATTAACATAACATTATATCGCTTACAGGTTTTTGGGAATGTCACATTATAGTTGAGGTCAGTAACTTGCTATGTACATTAGAAACTCGAAGCATCAAATGGATTACTACGAAAAGAAATCGGAATATAAAACTTGTTTTAGAACACATAATTCTTGTTATTAACATAAATGAGTGTATCAGTTTCATTTAACATCATATTTTTGTGTGTATCATAAGTTAACTACCTAATAGTTCATGGTTCAATTTTATTATGTTTTATGTATAAGCTTGTTGCAATTGTTATTCGAAATTATGATTCATTTTCCATATTTTACACAAACTCGACTAAATATAGGTTCTAAAAATATCTTCCGCGATGTAAAAATATTATAAAAACAAATATCGAAATTCGTAAACAATTTTATTTGGATTGGATATATGGCGAAATTTATGTAAATATACGCCAATTTTTGTCATATTTATGTCACTTTGCAATCGAAAATACTTTTACAAATATGCCACATTTTCAATGTTTCGTTCTATTTCAAGCAGGATTTCTGCTTCGGGTAATTACAAATATATATTTTCTTTTAAATTTCATTTACATTCATACATACACTCACCGGCACAAAAAGCGTCTCACTTTGAGGTTTGTCTAATTCGTTGCGACAATAATATTTTTATATAATTTTCGTTTGATAATTGTTATAATTATAATTCTTGGTTGATGTATATGAAATAAGGCCAAAAATAAATAAAACAAACAAGATTTTAATAAAAGTAATAAAAACTGCAAACTTGATGAAATTGTAACTTAAAGAAAAATGCAAAATTTCAATCTTCCTAATTAATTAATATCGAGTATTGCCTCCGCGAATCTGTATTACAGCCTACATACGTTGTGGCATCGACTTCACCAAGTGTCTAATCGCTAAATTGTCAAGTTGATCCCGTTCTTGGTGAAGCGCCATTGATAATTCTTCTAGTGTAGCCGGGGCGGGGACATGAGCTCTAATATTCCTTCCTAACATGTCCCAGACATGTTTGATGGGAATCATGTCGGGACTTCTCGGGGGTCACTGCATTCGGTTAACACTAACAGCGTCAAGAAATTCATTAACAACTCTGGCGACATGTGGCCGTGCATTATCGTGCACCAACATAAAATTGTCGCCAATAAAAGGGGCAAAGGGTATCACCTGATCTTGACGAACATTTTCAATCTGAGCGTTAATAACTCCCCTATTTATTACAACAAGGTCTGTACATGCGTTCGCAGAAATACAGCCCCACACTATAATCGACCCTCCGTTGAAAGATAGTCTGGAAACAATATTACATTGAGAATATCGTTCACCAGTCCTTCTTCACACTCTTCCACGACCATCTGGCACTCGTAGGCAGAAGCGGGACTCATCAGTGAAGAGTACTTGACTCCACTGCTCCATATTCCAATGAACATGTTCACGAGTAAATGCTTACTCTATGCTGTGTGTTAAGCTCTGAGCCATGTACAGGTCTCCTTGCCATTAAATTAGCTTCATTAAAGCGTCTTCTGATCGTTCTGTCACTTATATGCACATCTCGAACCTCCGTAAGGCGATTTCTGACTTAAACAGCAGTCAAATTCCTGTTGCGAAGAATCGTTAGGGTAAGAAAATGGTCATCTCTAGCGCTTATATATCTTTGACGACCTGATCCAGGACGTCGATTCTAAGATTCAGTTTCCAAGAATCGCCTCCACGTTCTGGAGACCCATGATTGAGAAGTTCCAAGAACTTGTGTAACGTAACTTTGAGACCGACCATCCTGAATCAAAGCAATTACTCTTGCTACATCCACTGCATTAATAGCCTTGAAAACATCTTATTAATGACTAAATGTAAACAAATTATTAAATTAAGCCTTTAGAAAATGTTTGGAAAACAAAAAATCAACTGCAACATAATATTGACAATGGCGTAGATACTTTCAATTATTTATTTAAACAAGATTATTATGGCTCTTCCGATTATTGAAAATGTCCTCTTCACCGATGAGCAGAAAAAAAATGGACAAAAGTGTCCTCAGATAATTTATTTAAAAAAATAATAGTGAGTCGCTTTTTGTGCCAGTGAGTGTACATACATAAATAATAATAATCACAATAATCCTTCATTTCTGATTTGATCATTAGATGTTAGCAGTAAAACACGTAATGAGTACAAACAAGAATTATTCCTAATTGAAAATTGTCAAATAAAAAATTTTAATGTAAAATAAAAAGACAAAAACAATTAGTAGAAAGTTCACCTAATATCACAGTCAATTAAAGCTACTGAAGCTTAAAATTTGGAAGTTTAGATGTGTTGTAGGTGTTACTAAGAAAAAACGATGAGTTTCGCTAAATGTTTAATGCCAACATGTTTCGACATCAGAGAAGGCCATCAAAAATATTTTTGCACAATAATTTAATTAATTTTTTGTGATAACTACATTATTTAGTCGTTCCGAAGATGAGTTGCTCTGAGGTCGAAACATGTCGGTATTAAACTTTAATGAAACGTTTTTTTTTAGTAACCCCAACGACACATGTTACTAATATTAATTATGGATCAACTTACCATTTTTGTTGTTCAATGTAAGTAAAAATTAAGTTTATCATGAGACCGGGTATTAGAAATTCGAATGTCTGACTCTTTTGTAAACAATAGTTATGTGTGCTCCTTTATCCTTTATTATGCGTTTTTGAATTGGACGAGGATGAATTTCCTCAACAAAGAATTCCATAATTTAATTTAGATTGCTGAAATAAAACATTTTCAAGACGTCAAGAGACACGCTGCCATACAGTTTCCTCAATGATTAAATTTATTTTAAGATGGAAAATCGTTTAATGCAAATTATAATTCCCATGCAGAATTTAATGATTTTGCCAATTTGAAACAATGACCGCTCCAAGTTAGACATGAATCAAAAATTACACCCAAAAAATTTACTGTTGTATCAACAGGAATATCAATAGAAAGATCTTCAAATTTAAATTGTACAGGACCTAATGAATAGGGAACTAAAAATGTTTTGTTGACATTTAAAGACAGGTTGTTGCAATAACACCAATCCGTCATTTTCGTAAGTAGTACACTAAGCTTATATGTTAACTATTAATGAGAAGTGTAATAAGTATTAATGAGGGAGGTATCATCCGCATAATATATGATGTCTCCTAGTTCAATAAATTTGCTTAGGTCAGTCATATAGGTAAGTAATGTAAAGAAATGGTTCAAGGACACTGCAGAACACCGTTATGAATTCAGCTAACAATTTGAGAATGGTGGCTTAGAAAACTAGCGATCTAGTCTCAGCAGGACCGCGTATACCGTACTGGTTTAATTTGTATAGAAATGTATAGTGATAGCTTTGTTAAGTCAAAATATAAACTAACCAATTTTTTTTACATTCACTGTTCCGCAAGATGGTATTATACGACAGACATAAAGCATCATTAGTTGATAATCCTCTTCTAAAACCAAATTGGTTTTTGCTAATATTGATTATGAAAAAAATTAATTAACATCCCTAATTTTTTAAAAAAAATTATAGAACACAGAAAGGACAGATATAGGTCTATAATTTCGTATATCGGTTTTTGTACCCTTCTTCAGAACAGGAACAACTAGAAATTTTGAGAATAGATGGAAAAATATCTTCCTTATAAGACTGATTAATAAGTTTGCATAATGGAACAGTTAGAAATTCAGCAATATACTTAATAATTGAATAAGGTATACCAGCAGCATTTTTCTTTGAGACAGACAAAATTATATTATGAGTTTCTGCTTCGTCAATGGGATATAAAAATATACTACAACTATTGTAATCAATATTAATTGAATCTTCAAAAGAGTTACCAACCAATTCATTTACTAAATTTACAAAATAACTGCAGAAAGCGTTACTGATGTCCTGATCATTATTATGATTGAAATTATCTAAATCAGTGATATATTCTGGAAGAACATAGGTAGAAATCTCATTTTTTAGTAATTTCCATTTGGCTTTGGTTTTATTGGAAGAAGTATTTATAAAATTATCGTTGAATTTTTTTTTTTTGTAGAAATAATATTTTCGTATTGATTCTTTTTTAGTTCAATATAAGGACGCCCTTCAGTAATTAGCGCTTGAAAAATCCACTCTTTACGTTGTTGTTTCTTGTACTTTTCCTGTTCAAGGGGGAAATATGTGCTAAAGTAAAATAAAAAAGTACTTAAAAAATTGTCAAATTTAAAACCTAAAACCTCAAAATAATAGATTAAGTACTGGGTAGTATAAACAAAGTCACAAAAATCGAAACCTGAAGACTATGAATAAAAAGAAATTTAACTTTTTATTAAGCAAAAAAGTTTTTAAAAATAAACCTGAATGATACATAATAAGTTACACTATTAAAAGGCATATAGTGAAATAGCAATGTCGGGAAATGTAGGGTCTTATTTGTATAACAGATTCAGCACAATAAAACAAAAATGAAATCGTATATATTTCATGAAATCCAAAAGCAACATCAGTAGCTACTATGTGTGATATCAACTGTATTGCGAACTGTATTCCGATGATTGGTACCTTTCCATGCTACAGTGTCCTAAAAAATTCGTAAATCACTGGAAAATTTCTTACCTATCGTATCTAAACGGGATCTATAAGCGAAAGAACAAGCATCTACTTTGCTGATTGTTGAATTGAATAGAGCCATAGGGCTTTGAGTTTAATTTTAGAATTACTGCTACTTTCATGATATATAACATTCTAGTAAGCCCTAAAATATTGAATTTTCCAAACTTCAGGTCTCTCTCTACCTCTACTACCGGACTTATCTCCGTCCATCGTATAATTGGGGATCCCTCCCTAAACTCGCCCGATTTCTTGCTCCTTTCGTTCTTACCTTGAACACATCTAATTATGTACCTTGTTGTATACGTCGTTGAACCTCAAAAACGGCCAGTGAGTGGAAGAATGAAGAAGTCAGTTCTTTCAGAGACAAACCTAAGTTTTCAACTATCTTAAAATCTCAATAAAAACTAAAGTTAACTATTTGTATGGGACGAATATTTTTTTCGGATTACATTAGGTTTGTTACGGCAGTAGTTTCTGACCGTTACCTTTAACGACGCTGTTACCACTACTACGGTGAGAAACTTAATTTGACGATCCCAAACTAGTCAGAAATTATTTTGGAACAAACCTGTTAAAATGGAGCCATTTCTTATTTTTATTCTCTCACCAATTGTATCTTTTTGAATAGTAGAATTTTGCAAAAGACAATCAACTTTTCAAAATTTGGATATCAGACTTTTGAGCTCAATGCGATGCTAATATTCGCTCGTGTTTTGGCCTTTGAGGTAAATAGTAAGAGAAGTTGTGGCCTTAAGTACTTACTGCAAGTTAGAGTCCTTACAAAAACGGAAGGATTACGTATTGAAATTTTGGATATAGTGATATAGGTGAACGTCTTTATTTGGAAATCCGTTTCTTTTCTCAACCTTATAAAGTACCGAATTTATATTCTGCTTATTCCTCGAGGATTCATTTTCTTCGTCATTTTCTATTGCTCCATGTTACTTTTTGGTTTTTCTCTTTTGACGTGGTCTAATTTTGGATTCCTTAGTATTTTCCTGGGCTATATAACTTTAAGCGCATTTGCTTTCACGTTTTTTTTGAATTATTCCTATACACTTATCCATCAGTATCTTTCATCTCCACTCATACCGTTTTATTTAAAGTGTAATAAATTAAATGAGCTTGATTTAAAGCATCAGTTTTCGTCACTTTTTAACAGAATAACTCTCTTGCTGCTCGCATTTATTGCTCTTTATATTTTATTAATTCGTTATTATCATTAAGACTTAAATGCATGAATAATGTGAATTAATTTTGGAAACAGCTGCGCCAGTAGATAGATAGCTAGATGCGTCAAATTCGTTTTATTATGGAACTAATAAATTTAGATTTATCGAAATGGAAATCTGCACGATGTATATTTATAGCAAACGATATCTACCCTTATATGCGTTTTATAAATAGCCTCACATATGCTCAGCTAATGTAACTCACCGAAGGTGAAGTCAATAACGCCTACTTCTGCGTTATTTATATTTTACGTTATTATTATACCCTGTTTTAGTTGTTTTAAAAAATACGCCAAGCTGATTTGGTATATTTTAGATTATCGAAGTTTCAGATCGGTTACGTAATCTAAAACAGAAATCTGAAAGAAAGCCAATTTGCAGTTAAAAATAACTACCCCCGCGTATCATGTGTTTTATCTACTATAAATGGAACTATGAAACGCAAAGTGGATGATGATGGTTTTCATCGAAAATAAGGACAACCACGCCTACTTATCGGTGCGACCTCCATTGCAAAACCGTAATTACGAAATCCTGATTATAACTTACTGATACTATCCTTATCCTTACAAAGCATGTTTTAAGTTTAAAAATATTACATCAGCATGATTTGAAATTTACTTTCGGTTTTATTACAGGTATATCTTCCTGGCTTTATAAATTAGTGAAAATACGCGATGAGCTGAACACATCATAGCTGGTACGTGAAAAACAACAAAATTTAGAAGTAGTTTCCATTCGAAAGCTTAAGTGTTTTAATTATGTACGAAAAACATCAAAACACCAGATGTAACAAATCAGCTTTATTTCTAGATATTATTGGCTTGTCTTATAATAAAACCTTATTTTTACACTGCTCTCTGACATATTTTGTTATTTGAGGTCGCTTTACATGCAAGATAACAAAACCTGTGCAAAAGAAAATTAACAAAAACTTTCAAGATTTGGAATTTTAGATTTTTGTTGCAAGGTATCTTGTGTATTTTCCGGCCAATTGCATTTGGAATTACGTCGAGGAATTTTAAATATGCCAGTCCTGAGATGGCTTCCAGATGTGATGGCGCATAAACTACTCTTGCGCACAAATGTTGTCGGATAAGGTCTTTGGCAAGCGTTTAGTGCGATCAGGAAATGACTTTTAATTACGTGTTTTAAACAGTTACGCAAATCTAAATTTCTATATTTACTCGTCGCAATTAACCTGTCGTATAGTGCTCGTTTTGTCTGGTATAAATCTGAGCGAGTGTCCTTCGCTGAAGATTTATGAGGATGGAGAGCAGATAAAAGCTTTCTATTAGTCACTGAGGTCTCGCTATGTTTTATTTAAAGCTGCCCAAAATTACAACTTTAAAACTCATTGAGATTGGAAAAACAAATATTATCTAATTTTCTTAGTTTAAATATCTTTTATTGAATCTTTTAGGGATTTTGGTTAAGGCCGTTTTAGAGTACCCTATTTTTTTGATTTAATTTGCACCTTAAAAAAAAAGACTATAAAGTTTTGGGTTGTGCAGATATGGTATGGAAATAAAGCATGTTCTATTTTTCTAGATCGTTTTTAATTCAATTTAAATTTTCACACAATTTGCTACACAAATTAAATTAATTAAGGGAAGGAAGAAAATCTTACAAAAAATAGGGTAGTGCAAAGCGGCCTTTAAATATGAAGAGGATATTTATAAAAGGGGTAAAATTGGTCTACAAAATATGTTTTTGTAACTTAGCACAACGATCTCAACGTTTTCGTTTTGTCTCAAGTGTTGTTTGAAAGCCGCGTTTCGGTCTATAATTTAAACTTGATCATCGTGGCCTTAGAACGCCATCGCCTGTTCGAATTATATCTGATTTTTGGAAACAAAGAGAAGCCATAAATGGGTGAAAAGACCAATATTTTCTTTTTGGTCGCCTTTTATCTTCCTAAACGTTTACTTTGTCTCTTTGTATTGTCTTTCTTTCACAAAGTCCATGGCGGCTGGTACAAAAAAGAACTAGAATCAACCTGTGTGGAATAACAGAATTTGTTCCAAAAACTAAATTCTAAAAAATTCGTGTAACCACATTGATGAAAATAAGCTGAAATTGTCACCTGAACATCGGACATGAAATTGGTAAAGAAATTTATGGGCTCTCCTCTATTTCGTATCTTTAGATTTGACAGAAGTTCTGGAAGCCGTTCATTATTTTATTCTCACCGACTCAAAATTCATCCCACTACGTCTGGTACTGCATATTTGTTGTGTATATTGATTTCTAAAGTGAATCTAATCATTTTGAAGAGTTGAATATTACTTAAGATAGTTAACCCCTTGATACATCGTCGCCAAGAGCCTTGTGAAGGATCTCGTGATTTAGGATACCAGCTTTTTATACATAACGTGATACACATCCCTTGAGAGTCACAAACCAAAACTAGAATATATTGTCAAAAAATACATAAGGAGGTTGGCGCTACTTAATATACAGACTTAGAAAGTTTGCAGACAGTAATCTCTTAGGGCTGATAATGTTTCTACCAGTTAAATTAAACAAATAAAAAAAGAAATTATATCCGGTAATTCATCAAAAATGACAGTTTTGTTATTTTATTAAGATATATATATGTGCCTAATTTAGATAAAATTTTCGCTGGATAAGATAAGACAACGTTAACTCATAGTCTTCTCCACAGTCCCTATTGTTTCAAAATAATGTCGTGCCAAAAATAAACGGGACTGTTTTATTTTACACAAACCGAAACAAATGATCCCGGAAGTTGCGTAAATTCTGCTCCAGATCCTCCGGCCCAAAATCGCATCTCCCTTTCTCTCCAATCTTCCAATTAATGCAGCGCTTCATTGCACAATTATTGTAGTCATCTAATGAGAAAGACAGGTTAATTGCCGCCTTGTCTTGCGAAGCGTGTAATATTTTCTAAAAAATAATGTTGTAATTTAAATGAATAAGAAATTTGCATACAATGCAGATAATTTACAAGGCCTTACTAAATTATGAATACGGCAGAAAAATCTTAAATCTATTTTTACACAGAATCTGCACAGGAATAAAAATAAAGCAGCATAAATGTTTGGCATAGACTTGAAATGTATGTAATAATGTTGGCATAGAACGGTAGGTCAGTACAGCTTTTCGTTTATTATTCTACAACTATAGTTTATTATTAGAATAATATGCTTCATTAATACTGACGACACGGATGGATATAAAACGTCGATTATATGGATCGTTTCGAGCAGATGTGTATCATTAACTAATATTTCGTTCAGTACTTTTAAAATTAATCTTGTGCACTAATTGGTAAAAGTTGACTTTCAAGGGCAGCACTGAAGAAGAACGATTGTTGACCGAGCAAAACCGGCTCTAGTGTAATTATTGCCTCAGATTCATTACGCACGAAATAAATAGATATATAAAGATAAAACAAGTACTTCTAAGTAAACATAAAGTGTACGTACTGACGTGAATGTTAGGTCAGGATTGCAGCAAAACGATTTAGATAAATGTGGTTCGCAGAAGGAACGTGTCTTGTTGAATGCAATACGTTTTGAAATTACGAGTTCTGCTTTTTTAGCAAGAGCCAAATCGATAAATTTGTTCGAGAAATCAATTTAGCAGGGTTCGCAGTGAAAATTTATAAGCAAAAGTAAAAAAAAAAAACAAATTCGTTTTTCTTCAGCTCGTATGTTAATATAATTTAATTTAGAGTAGAATTCTATTATGATTCTAAACAGTAAATGCATCAAACAACCTTTCTCCCCTTCTTTATTAACAAATTGTTCAAAATCCAAGTACTTTTTATTTTAATATTATATCATTATTTCGAATCGTTTATAATTAATATCCTAGTAACATTACAGGGTGGTCTTATGACGGCGAAAACTTCTTTTACTTACGACTATTTTAAAAGTACGGATTTTATTCTAGTTTTATTTTAGTATTTGTCCTTCATCGTCCAAATTACATGTGCTCTAAATTTGCTTGGAATTACCTTTCGTGTTAGAATATATTTACTATGTTAGTTTGAATTGTTCATAAAATAAGTAGCTACATACCACTATTAAGTTCGAGGCTGTATCAGAAAGAATATGTTTATTAAGAATTAACGGAAGGTTCCGAAAAATAACAATGATAAATGTGCATGCACCTACGGAGGACAAAGAAGAAGAAGAAAAGCAAGAATTTTATGAATCATTAGTCGATATAATGAAAACAGTTGCAGGGTATGATAAGAAAATTATAATGGGCGATTTCAACGCAAAAGTGGGTAAGGAAGATTTTTATCAACCGGTAATAGGTAAATATAGTAAACATACGGTAAGTAATAACAATGGAGAAAAGTTAATTGAATTTGCCACGGAGAGCTCGTTAAGAATTATGAGTACATATTTCCCCCACAAAAACATCCATAAAGGAACGTGGACCTCGCCGGACAGTAAGACAGTGAATCAAATAGACCATGTTTTAGTAAATAGGAGTCAGATATCTTCGGTGTTAGATGTAAAGACGTGCAGGGGAGTAGACGTAGACTCGGACCATTTCTTAGTGAGAGTTTGTATAAAACAGCAACTGCCCAACAGAAGAAATGAAACCCAGAAGCAAAAAGTGGTAAATATAAAAATTAACTGGAATAAAGAAGTGAAACTGAGATATAGAGAAGAAATTGGGAGAGCATTGCAAAGTATAGAAGAAAAAGAGGAGATTGATGCAAGATGGGAAAGCGTGGAAAAGGTAATATTGCAAACCGCATCAAAATTTACAGAACAGATAAGTAAGAAAAAAGGTTGGTTTGATGAAAAATGCGAACAAGCGATCAAAGAAAGTAGAAAGGCAAGAGAAGTAATGTTATGTAAAAGAACAGAAAATACAGTACAGGAATCTAGAGAAAAACGGAGAAAAATTAAACAGATTTGTAGGAGAAGAAGAGAGCTTTCATGCAAAATAAATTAGACCAATTAGAAGAGAAATATCGAAGTAAAGAAGCTAGTCGTTTCTATCAGGATATAAAAAGTGAACGAACGGGTTATAAGAGAAGAACGTTATTTTTTGAAGATGAAGAAGGTAATTTGCTGGGAGATCAAGAAAAAATAAAAGAAAGATGGGTAGAATATTTTCAGAAGGTGTTAAGTAAGGTGACAGAGCTACCAGCGGTAACAGAAGAAGTGAATATCACAGAGAAGACGAGTGAAAGTGAAGTAAACGAACCAAATCTAACGGAAGTGAAGGAAATAATAAGGAAAATGAAGGATAATAAAAGTCCCGGGGAAAATGGAATAGCAGCAGAATTAATAAAGTGTGGAGGAGATGGGTTAATTAGAATTATATACGATGTGATAAAAAACATCTGGGAGAGAGAAGAAATGCCGCAAAGATGGAAGGAAGCAATACTGTTCCCACTACACAAAAAAGGAAACAAAGCACAATGTTCAAATTATAGAGGAATAGCCTTACTAGACGTAGCGTATAAAGTATTGGCTGCATGTATAAAGGAAAGAATTTAAAAATATATGGAAAATACAGTATGAGACTATCAGGCAGGATTCCGAAAAAACAGGTCGGTAGTAGACCAGTTGCATACCTTGAAGCAAGTCCAAGCCCACTGCCACGAGTATAATATAGCGTTGCGTGCCATATTTATAGATTTTAAACAGGCGTATGACACTGTAGAAAGAACCCAATTATATCAGATCTTAAGACTGCTTAATATCCCTGGTAAATTAATAGACCTAGTAAAGATGACGTTGCGTGACACAGTAGCAGCCGTGAAGATAATGGGGGCAACAACAAGGAAATTCAGAATTGAGAAAGGGCTTAGGCAAGGTGACCCGTTGTCATCAGTACTCTTTAATCTGGTGTTGGAATACGTGGTAAGGGAAAGTGGAATAAACACTAGGGGAACCATATATTACAAGAGCAACCAATGTCTAGCCTATGCGGACGACGTAGTACTAATAACAAGAACATGGCGCGAATTAGAGCATACAGTAATGAGGTTAGAGAAAGTTGCACAAAAAGTAGGACTGAGGATTAATACAGAGAAGACGAAAGCCATGACATTGGTAGGAAAAACAGGAGAAGAAGGAAGGTACTTTACAGTACGAACAGAAGAAAGAGGAATGTACAATTTCGAAAAAGTGGACAGTTTTAATTACCTAGGAGTAGTGGTAAAGAGTGATGGAGGAGATACAGAAGAAATAAAAGCGAGGATAAGCAAAGCAAACCGAAGCGTGGCATCTGTAATGCACATAGTTAAATCACGTAAAGTCTCGCGGTCCGTAAAATTGAGGATTTATAAAACGATAATCAGACCGGTAGTACTTTATGGGAGTGAAACGTGGGTGTTAAACAAGGCAGAACAAGAAAAATTAGGAGCATGGGAAAGGCGTTTAATGAGGAGAATTTTTGGCGGTAAGAAGACGGAAGACAGATGGTTAAGAAGGACGAACGCAGAGCTGTACACCGTATACGCGGACGCACCCATCGTAAATCTCGTTAAGGCCAGCAGGATACGTTGGATGGGTCATGTGGAGCGTATGGGAGATGAAAGGATAGCAAAGCAAATACTAGGAAGAAGAAAGCTAACTAGTAAAAGAAGAGGAAGACCGAGATCGAAATGGGAAGACCAAGTAGAAGCAGACTTACGAAAACTAGGAGTAAAAGAGTGGAAACGAAAAGCGAAGGACAGACAGGAATG
This sequence comes from Serrognathus titanus, assembly GCA_039766575.1. Lineage (NCBI taxonomy): Eukaryota > Metazoa > Arthropoda > Insecta > Coleoptera > Lucanidae > Serrognathus > Serrognathus titanus. The sequence continues at coordinate 46,001,618 of CM077914.1, read as the reverse complement.
GAGAGGAATTGTCATTCAAGCCATGGGCCACAAAGGCCTGTAGAGCTATTAATAATATATATATATATATATACATACCACTATTAAGAATTATGTATACGTAACTGCAAGGATAATAATTTTTTTTAAACAAATCATGTTGTTTGTTGTAAATACAAAGATGATTTAAAACACACACATAAAAACTTCTGCAACTAAATCACTTTTACATAAATCACCGTGAATGTTTATGCAAATTAAAATATATGTATAAATCCAAATTTAAATTCAAGAAATTTAAATAAATAGAACTGAGGTAGAGAAAAATACGCTATTCAAGAAATAAATTAGTCATTAATAAAAACACTAATAAAACATTACATAAATACTTTTATCCTTTCAGTAGTGTATATAATATTTTGTAGTTTCCCTTTTGTAGTCCTTTTCCTTTCAAGTAAGTAAGTTCGAATTCAAAAACGAAGCTAATAATAATTTGAATTTTTGGGACCGTATATCTGACGCAAGGATTTGATTTATACACGTAAATAAATCTTTACATAAAATTTATTTCGTTTTTCTAAATCCAGCGTAGACATGTAGGAATCACACCCACCTTGCCTTTGGGCGAGGAACTTGAAGAAAAAAAAAGATTCACGTAGCTTACCATGACATTCGAAAAATTGAATATTAAGCAGGCCACCGATCTACAATATTTACATGGAGTTTTATTTTTTGAGACAGCACAATTTGCGATGATGGTAACCTTTCACGCCTGGCTAGACGCAAGTAAATTGCGTTTGGTCGTAAATTTGAAGAACTACTTCGGAACGTAATGGACTCTCCCTGAATTAGATCACGTCCGTCGATTGAATCCTGCAGGAAAAAAAAATCTGACTGCGTGACGTAAAAATCTCGAATTTCCACACGAATAAATCAAATTAATCGGAAATTAAACTTCCGATCAGATATTTTAAATTGACCGGGCCTTATTGTATCGTAGGCGAACTCAAAGGTTGACGTAATAAAAACGGGAGCGTCAGAAAATTTAAAGGTTTATAAATAAGTCATTAAGTTAATGCTTATTTAAAAATAATCGCGTACATCAAGCCCGAATCTTTTTTATACATGTTATTATGGGTAACAAGTGTTTCCCTTAGCCTACGATGTGTTATTTATTTAATATATTTTATTTCTGTATTTCGCAGAACGCGATGATTCAATCCTGAAAACCGTCTGAAAGTTACGTTTACACTCAGGTTTTCAATTCAAAACTTTTCTATCATGCAGGAATCACTCATGCCCCCAACTAAGCGAGCTTATTAACTAGTTGTTATGATTATTTCATCTCGTATGACATATATATACAGGGTGATTCTTGAAAACTGTAATTTGTATTATTCAGTTTGTCCTTAATTAAACGGCGACGTCGACTTGAAATAAACGAAACTTTTCAGAATTCTTTGGGTGTACCTATTGGCCTGCATCTTGCACCAATGTAACTGCGCCCATCCTAAAGTACTCCAATATATGTAGTACGTGGCACAATCTAAAATAGATCATGTGACGTAACTCCGATGGGAAAGTTATTAAAAGATCAAATCCAGTCTACGTTGATGCCCTGTGACTAACACAGTTTGATATTTATCTCCTTTCGATTATTCCAGTGAACGGACACGTTAATTAAGCGTAACGAATTTAATTGACAGTGAATAAAGGAAATATGTCAGTAAAATCTAGACGAACCTAATTGCAGTTAATAAAATATAATTAACCAAAGAGGATATATTATCAAGTGAATGTCGGTTTGATTTTGCAATAACTATTATTATATTCTATACTTTTACTCCGTGTAGGTGACTTAAAAATTGCAAGAGATATATAAAAACATAAATAAAAATGTTATTTTTTTACTTCGAAACCGATGGTATTTTTGACTAGTTTTGTGATAAGTTAACTTTGCGAGAGTTTCTCAACCTAGACAAATATTCCATCTGGTCTGGTTAGAAAGAAAACTACTGACCTACAAACATCACGCACATGCAGGTTATTGATTCTTCGTGATACATCTACTTTCACTGGACGATGTTCTTTGTAAAGACAATTAATCGATGTAAAACAGAAATGAAAATTTGTTACTTAAACGGATAAAAGTAATGCAAGTAGTTATTGATGTTTTAAACAAACGTACTTGGACGAAGCAAGATGCTACTCACTTTTTTCTTGAAAAGACTCTGTACTTTAGCTGTATAAGAGGTAAACGTCTTAATTCTGCAGTCTTTATTACTCCTGAGGGATAAATTCTACGGAAATATTACCATTTTATCTTAAAAGCTTTTCCAAAGACTAATTAAGAGAGAGTTGATGGAGATGATCTGCCCCCCAAACATTTATTTCTTAATTTTAGAGGAAAAAGGCATTGTTAAGTCTCTCCCCAATCTGGATTCACTCCTAAACTTACATCAGAAATTTTTAAATAATAATAATACAGAGGAAATGAAGAAGAAGAATCCTAAGGCACGAGGTTCTCCAAAACATTGTGTCTTTGACTTCTTTTCTCCATCCATCTTCTTCTTCATGTTTTCTATTACATAACATATTCAAAGTAACTTCTCTTCTATTTAGAATTTCGTATATACGGGATGATTCTTAAGTCAGCGTATTCTTTTGAGAACACATTAGACAGTTGACTAATTTTACATAAATAGTAATAGGGAGTGCATTTCTAAGAAAAACAAAAACTAAAATATCTCAGAAACTATTGAATTTTGTATAATGGATATTATTAATTGCAAATGATTATCCTTAAAAGTATACGTTGACGTATCAGCCGTCCTGTGTAAGACCAACTTCAGTTCAGAGCTACAAAGCCTTCTAAGACTAAGTAGATAAAAGCAGAATCTCAAGCAGAATTTATAAAGACCTATTTGAATGTGTTATCGTTTTCAAAATGGCTTGATAAATTACCCTTACATCAGTTTTATTTATAAATCCATTTGATAGTTGTTTACCTGTTCGTTAAACACCGCTCTGCAAACAACACGCCTTTAATTCCCTGTTACGTTTCACGAGCTTATAATTTATTTAACGACAGCCAAGTGGGTAAGATATTCCAAAGTAACCGAAATTAATAAATCCGCTTTCGTTAAATATTATTTATACACCGCACACCTAAACATTTGCGTAATAATTGGCGATTTGAAATTCCGTATTTTTAAGCTTTACGTGAATCGACTGAGTCGCTCCCACTACAGCTTTGTGCAAACGTGGGTTCCTTCGTCATTTATATCGCCTGAATAAATAATAATGGAGAAATGAAAGTCATGATTATAACAATTTTATAATATCAAAACAAATATATTATTAGTGTTATTTGGCAAGAAATTATTGTACATATGCTAATTAGGTTCTTGAATGCTTGCTTCTAGTTACAAACAAGTAATTAACAAAGTTAGTAACCATGAAACAAACAGAAAATTAAAATCAGCGTACAATTGAAGTTCGTTGATAAGTGGAAAATTAGGAAGTTCACAAACATGTGGAATTGCGATTTTAGATAGAGTCAATATGTTATTCTGAAGAGTGAAAATAAGACTAAATATTATTGTGTAATTTGTGATGTATTTATCACTTGAAACCAAATTGAAGTACCAAAACAAATACCTTAGATCGACGTCTGTTATTTGGCAAGAAATTGTTACACGCATGTTTACACGAATAAGTGCAATGTGCATATTTTCATTTAAATGCATGCAATTACAGGCGAATTAATCATCTCAAAAACAGCTCAAAATAAAATTTAAAACCAACATGCACAGTTGATAAACAAAAAACTAGTACTAAGGCAAAAAATTAATATATTTTTACATTACAATTTTAAATTAGTTTTATAGAAAGTTTTATCATTAACAGCATTAAAATTCTAGGAATTACAGATTCAGGTAAGAAGCAATCTAAACAGGAAATAGAAGAAGTAAAAGACCATATTAGAATTTGATAAAACTTGATCAAACGAATGCCTTGGTGTGCAGATCACCTCCCACTTTCCGACAACTTTTCTATTGCTAAATGGAGATTAAATAATATTATTAAAAATTTTTAAACGGATGTATTGTATGAAGAATATGATGCCATTTTTAAAGAGTGGGAGCGGATTGGGATAATTGAAGATGTGACAGAGTAAACGTGTCTGGACCAGTAGATTATTTACCACATTGTCCGGTTATCAAGACTTCTGCTCATGAAAAAGGTAAACCCTGTCTCAATTATTGTTTGGAACAGGACATAACATTATAGAATTGATACCGCCATTATTAATACGATTTCGAATGCAGATAGTTGGTGTAATTTCAGATATTTTCTGCAGATTGGCCTTCAGAAGAGTAACAGGCATTTTCAATGTTTTTTTGACAGTCTCAGAATGAAAACACAAAAGTCTAGCGGTACGAGAGAGTTATTTTTGGGATGTCCCTTTTTGCCAGGAATAACCTTTTCGTTCCATTTACAAAGAATGTTAGCACACCATAATGCAGAAATTAATATATATTCTAGTGACACAATTAATAAATTAATGCAGTCTTTTTATGTTGACAATTGTATTACAAGAATAACCTTAGAGGGTGGGAATATGCAAAAGACGAATTAACGATAAAAAACAATTACTTCAGTGCTAGGCTTATTCTGGAACAGACAGTTGGACGTAATCTCATTAAGTGAATCCTGCTGTCAACCGACAATAGATGTCAAAATTACAAGAAGATACATCCTTTCAGTCACTTAATGAATTTTTGATCCTAGAGGGTTTACTTGTCCAGTCACTTTAAGACCAAAATTAATGTTACAGAAGATTTGGAACAAGTTGCCTTGGGACAAAAAAGTTGATGAGGAAATATCTAGTAAGTTTCGTAAATGGCAGCTGAATTAATGAAGCTCTCTGAAATGCAGATACTTAGACGGATAAATTATATCAGTAATCAAAATTGTGATATCAGTCTTCATACGTTTTGCGATGCAAGTTAAGGTGCAAGTTAAGGTGCAGTCTATTTCTACGATTCAAGCTTGAAATAAGAGTTAATGTATACTTAATGCAAGCACGATTAAGAGCGACCCCTCTGAAAAAGATGTTGATTTTCAGATTGGGACTTCTAGCAGCTCTTATTGAGACTAGGCTAGATATTATAGTTAAAAAAGCTTTGAAGAACTTTTCTATACAGAGTTATTTCTGGACATATTCTACTACTGTGATAGCTTGGATTCGCAGAGAAAATGAATGGTCAATATTAATCTGGAATTGAATACAAAAGATTCTATTAATGCCTGGAATCATATTTCTGGAGAACTTGAACCTCCTGATTTACAACTGACTGGGCCTCGATGGTGGTAAGGGCTAATTTGGTTGTACAAACTTTCGGATGAATGGCCTGTGAGTAACTAGTTAATGAATAAGCAGTGATTTTTGAGAAAAGGAATAATGCAGTAATCTCCATGCTGTATAACAAAGTCCAAGTGGTACTGTCGATATTTCTCGAGATATAAGCAAAACATACGACTTATGGCATGGATATAACTGTCACCATGCTGAAAAACTCCCAAAGAAGATTTGCCAATGAAAGAATTTCAAAATGTTGAAAGAGTCTTACTTTGACTGGTACTTGATTAATTTTATGCAGATAAACGCAAAGAAATGTCCTCGCTCCGTACATTTACTGACGAAAAAGGTATGATTCGTCTAATAACAAAAATTTCTAGTCGTTAAGACAAAAGAGATTTCTGGTACCCAATACTGCTTCCTTCGAAATACCTTCTCATTGAACGTTTTATTGAGAGGTGCATGTGGAATCATGTTAACAACACCTTATAAACATTCTGTATTCTAGAAGGGCGAAAAGAAATAAGAAAAGTTATTACAAAGTGTGTGTGCATTGTAGACGTTAAAATGAATCAAGTTTTGTGTTCACCATTGCTGTAGATCTATGCAGTTGTTTTCTAAATAGTAGATGTTGATTTAGCTGAACCAGTCTATCTGAAGGGCAACTAGAAAGCCTGAATCTGCTTATTTATATGCGCTATGTATTGAGCAATTCATCTAGAACTTGTGACATCTCTCTCCACAAATTGCTTTCTTTAAGAATTCCGACGGTTTGTTGCACGTCGAGGGTGTCCACATACAGTATATAGTGACTGCGGAACTAATTTTGTTGGGGCTGAAAATGCGTTTTGCAAAATCGATTGGACTGTCGTTGAAAATGAAACTACTGTGCAAAAAATTACGTGGAAATATAATCCACCTACAGTTACGTGGTGGGATCGTTACGATGAAGGTATTAAAGCAGTCTTGAGATTCCAGTCGGAGTGATTAGACATGTTTTTAGAGTGCTCTTAGAAATTTAGTAGTTATTGGTGGATTTTTTCTTTTTTTATGATGTTTTCTTCTTTTCGTTTAACATCAGCGTAAGATACTGGATTAAAGCCAGTTTATTTTGTCTCCTTCACCGGACAGAGACAGATACAAATAATATGATCATACTTCCGATAGCATGTCTATGGAGGTACTTAAAACTAGTCTCGTCACTAAAAATACACAAATTAAATTATTTGATACAAGTAAATCTTATTATTTAAATGATTCTTTCTATGTATATGTAGAAAAGTTGAATGAGCAATAATTAGGGAGGGCGCACCCTCAGCACGTGGGCCACTTATGTTATTAAAGTATTCACAATTAAAAAAAAATCTTATGATCGACCAGTGTTCTTAACTCAGAGTAATAAAAAGAGGAAAGCTGATACTCAAATTTCATCTATATTTCTACGTATCTTTGGGCCTAGAACTCCAACTTCTAGTGAGGGAGTGTGAATTGAATGATCCAACTTCGGATAAAACTATTCTCATGAAAACTTTAACTTTAGTTCTATATTAAATAACATTAATTCCGTGGATGATTTAAAAAAAAATAGTGATAATTAGATTGAAGAATAAGTTAATTTTGTCTTGGAGGAAGCCAATTTTACATTATAAAATTCGATACTCTTATGAACAATTTAAGAAGCATGCAGTGGAACGCTCTATTTGCTTTCCCCAATAAAAAAAGTTTAGAATCCTTTTTATTTGAATTTAACATAAATATGGCAATTATTTGTGAAACCTGGTTTAATACTAAATAACAATATTAATTTCACAGTTACAATATAATTAGGAAGGACAGAAATAATGGCAAACCTGGAATGGCTATTTTGGCTTCTAAAAATATAACTTTTAAGGAAATGAATATGTCAAATAATTTTAGTGAGAATTGTTTGGTTCACGATATACAAGTACAAATCAATGATTATCTGTTATGTTTCTTTCTCAGTTTATGGACTCCCAAACATCGATACTAGTTATACGGACTAGAGAAACTTATTCCAGAATTTTAACTCCCCTGCTTTTATCGCCGGTGACTTCAATGCTCACCGTGGGGTGTGAAGTTCTGCACATAATCAACATGGTACTCAAATTGAGCTGGAAGAGTGTATTCTTAAATTATGGTTTTCCTACCAGACTCTCATCTCCCGACATTAGTTTGGCTCATTTAATATTGCAGTTAAATGTTGGAATATTTATAATGATACTCTAGAATCAGATCATTTCCTAATCTTATTAAAAGTTGATTGTCAAGAATTTATAATTCCATCCAACAAAATAGATATTGCCAAGGCTCATTGGAGTTTATATAAATGCATAATTGTCTCAAACTTAGAAGAAGTACTTGTCTTTCATCAGAAAAGTACGAATTTTTAATGAAAACGATTAACAACGAAGACCTCTCTCCTCGTGGTGGGATGCTGAATGTGACGAAGCCATAACGCGTAGAAATATTATGGCAAGCCCTAAACTCAAAATCAAGAGAGAATTGGGAAAACTGGTGCTCTAATTTAAATACAGAAATATCATCTTTCAGGTTATGGAAACAGGCAAAAAGAATTCAGAGGAAAGTAGTTGAATATACAAAACATTTAACATATTGTTGGGGATCATTCTTCTCTAGAGTTGTCCCTTCCTTTATTCCCCAAGATCAAAGTAAAACTATTCATCAGAATGTAGATAATTTTTTTATCTATGCCTTTTAGAATAGAGGAATTAAATCGTTCTATAAAATCCTCTAAAAATATATCTCCGGAATTTTTAATGATTAATGGTATAATAGTGCACATCTTAATCAATTTAATAGTGTTATAGTAGTTCCCATTTTAAAACCTGAGGAAAATCTAAAACTTCTACGAGCTCTAACAACTTAATGTTTGGACGGCCAGAATTGTTTCGTTATTGAATTATCAAATTATCCATGCATTTGTTAGATTTATTTTTGTAACAAATTAAGAAAGCACATGTATTTTCAAACGTTTATTACATATTTTGAACAAATTTTCGCCTTAACTTCCGCTAGAACAAGACATAAATATCATATTTGACTATTGACAACTAAATGTTTGGACTATTACTATCTAATAACATGTCACATCTCCTTTTGCTTTTATTACGGCCTCAATTCTATCTGGCATTGAAGCCACCAATTTTTGGAAACATTCTACTGGAATATTCGCCCAGATTTGCAAGATTTTCTCCTTCAGAGCAAGCAAAGTTCTTTGAGTATTATTCCTCAATTTTTCATTTCATGCCACACGTTTTCGATTATTAAATCTGGACTATTGGAGGGCCACGAAAGCACGAAGATGTCATGTACCCCAAACCAATTCTTAGTCGTTTTCACCGTATGACAAGATGCCCCGTCCTGCTGAAAGATAAAATTTGTGTTCGGATTCGCATTTTTCAACTCATCCATAGCTGGTATCAAGTTATTTTGCAGTATCTCTTGGTATTTCGCAGCATTTATAATCCCATCTACGAACTGCATTTTACCCACACCCTTTACCGACACCAACCCCACACCATTACTCCTTTTGGGAACTTGACAGTTCGTTTTAGGCAACCTTTGTGAAATACCTCCGATTTTGTACTGATTATTCTTTTCCTTAGGTCTCCCACGCAAACATCAAACCTTGCTTCATCACTAAATACAATTTTAAACCAGTCGGCGACAGTCTAGGATTGTTTAGATTTGGCCCAGATCAGTCGTTGGCATTTTTGGGTTGCAGTTAACAGAAGTTTCTCCTTTGCGTACATAAATTGTTAAGTTTAGAAGCGATTCAGATCCAAGACAACTCTTTTAAATAAGTATTTACCTTGTAAAATTTCAAGCCAGACTTGTGTATCCACTGCCGACAACACACTCTGCGTACCGTTCTGTCGCTCGTCTCTGCGCTTTGCAAATCTTAACAAGACTTCTCCTTGTCCTGTCTGACATAACTTTTGGACGCCCATTGCTCTTTCCGCAATTTTTGGTACTTCCCGTCTCTCGAAATGTTTTTATGATATATGCCACACTAGATTTGGGTATATTCATTAAGTGACTTATTTGTTGAAATCTTGGCTTCCGGTTGGAACCGCGTGTCTTGGATTTCTTCACTGCCGACGTTTCGTTCTCCGTTGCAGAAGAACTTCTTCAGGGCTGCTGTTGGTGGTGATGCTGCTACTGCTGCTGCTATTGGTTGCATATAGTTTTTTAATTTATTACAAAAAAAATCTAACAAATCCATGAATATTTTGATAATTACATAACGAAAGTGTTCTGGCCGTCCAAACATTAAGTTGTTAGGGCTCGTAGAATCATTCAGACCAATATCACTTTTATCATGTTTATGTAAGACGTATGAAAGAATAATTAAAGATAAACTATGACACTTATAAGTGGAATTAAAGTAAAATTCAGTGATAAAGAAAGCCTAAATAGATTTTAACTAAATACGTGAGAATTGAATAATAAATGAACTTCAATTGCTAGTCATTTAAAATGCGGCATAATATTTTGACAGCGTTTAATATCGGCATTAAGATAACAACAAAATAATAGATTAAATTAAAACACGGAGATTTTGACTTACTTTTGGCTTGACATTACTCAGCAAATACGTTTATAGGACACGGGAAAATTATAGAGATCAGAGTGGCGAAGGATTAATGGATGATGATGTGTTTCACAATAACATTAATTATTTAGCGCAGCTAAATTTACGCATCGCATAAATTTTAAATGCGAAAATATACGAAAATTTGCAATATGTATTACTGGCTCGAAGAAAATTGAAAAATATCCAGAATATGGATGGACTTAGCTTTAATGGCCATCTGTTTAAAAACAAATGCACTTACGTAATTCTCTTTTATTAAAACTTTATGCTTCGCTGGCTAAATATAAAGATATTAAGGCCAGGGTGTGTACAATATACTAACAATAACATAATCATCTTTTCACGTGTCCGTGCAAAGGTCTGTCCCGAAAAATATTTTACGCCTTGTTTTATTGCACTTTTATATTCCAGGACGTAAATTAGCAGATAATAATAGTGTTAGGGTTTTCTGAAAATTCGATTATTATCATCTAACAAACACTAGTATTGCTTGGACTAAAAATAAAACTGATTTTTGGAGAATGAGACTTTGACGCAAATGCTTTTTTTTTGTCGAATGATATTGATGACATAACGCACCAGACATGTCTGCCAATGACAAAATAATAAATTTTAGCGCTGTATATTTAGACAAGAAAGTGCCACATGTTTGTGGTCGTTGCGGAGCATAAATTTTTACCGAAATTTAATGATTCGCATGAATTTTAATAATTTTAAACAAGTTGATAGAGAATAACGACAAAACTTATTACTAGAAGTGATTTCTAAAAATATTTTAATCTTACTTAATTTTTTTCTATTGATTTTGATTGAACACCTGTGATTATTAACATCAGGAAGTTTATGTGACCTAAAATCTCTATATCTATATCTATATCTCTACAGAGACTAGGAACCAGGACAATTGTCAACAAATTTTCGAACAGTAAAAAAAGTCATTATTATGGAATAAAGAAATGCCAAAGAATATAAAAATATTGTAGTTAAAAAGGTGAGAAATAGAAGGCAAGTAAAGAACGAACAAAATCAGGAGCAATGTATTCAGAGACAATCTCATAAAAACAAAAATTCAGTCAATAAAACATGGATAAAATAAGAATAACAAGAACAAAAAGAACAATAAAAAAGAGAAGAAGAAATCTGGGAACATGTGAAGAGGAAATTAATGCAAAAAATGTGACAGAAGTTTGAGGTAATGACAGTGAGAAATTGGAGGGTTTTTTGAAACAGATTCGAAAAACTACTCAACCCCACCTCACACTTTGTGTGATGCCTACAAAACTATTATTAAAAACAGTAGTTAAAAAATTCAGGGAAAAATATTGATCTTTAGATAATCGGTCTTCGAAATACTACACGGAGTTTACATGCCTATGTCATCAACTTCCAAGTTTTGAATATTCTTTCCTTCAAGTCCTTAACCAAAGACCGCCTCCTTTTATTATTTGGTATGGGTCTCTCTTTATTTCAAATAACTACCAATCATTGTTTTTAATAATCCCATAATCTCTCTACATGACTTGTGTTATATGCGGTTCACTGAATAATTAATAAATATTCGAATATCCTTCCCAATATAATTATTAAAATAATTATAAGTGGTTTTCACTTATAAGTTCTTTCGCGAAATTGCATTAAATCCGACAAAAAAGAAATAATGATTGTGAAAGCCTTATCATACAAGTACTAAATAATAACATTAATTACACATTCCTTTGAAAATGTCTGCAATTTATTTAATATGAATTTCACATCTACACAGAAAGCAGATTGTCCAATAGTTCCACGTTTATTTACAGGTTGAATAATTTCATCTTCAGATGTGAAAACATTTTCACTCTTCAAAGAAACTCAAACACTTTTATATTTTACGCTCATCGTTTAACACGGCATCTGAAAAGTTATGATTCCCGTAAATTGCCGACATTAATCAGCAAACAAAGCAACACATTCGGCTTCTCTCGTGTTTAAAAATAATCGGGGAAATGGGAACGTATTAAAAGAGATCAGCATTAATTTATTCGTTTTTTTTAATTAATTGTCGGCAAAGTGCCACGTAGATTTATTTTTTTAGTTAAAAACAATCCATATTTTTGTAAACAGTCAGCTTTGTTCCATTTGACAAGTATGGTACTTACCATCTGGAATCATCTTGAACGTTTAGACAAAAAAGTCGTGGGCAGCGATCAAAGTAAATTAAGGTAGAAGAAAGAAAATTAATAGTAAAACAAAAAATAAAATGAAAGTTTTGGATGATCTAAAGAAGCGTAGTCATAGTTTAATTTAGTTAAAATGATTGGACACATGGAAAGGATGGATGAACAGAGAATAGCAAGGAGTATAAAAGAGGTACCGGGAAATGAAACAAAGGAGAGGAGATAGTGAGAGACAACGGGAAAAGACTACAGTGGACAGAACAAAATGAAGAGGAAATACAAGAGAGAATTCAACTCCACCAACAGCCTTACACTCACACGATCAGCAAAGATACATGAGATGAAGTTAGTTAGATGCGTGAAACCGATAGAGGAGAAAAGCTTGACGAAAATTTGTCGTTTCGTCCGCCGAAGCTTGAATAAAAGTGTTTTTATGCGCAGCATTCCACAAATTCCTGACCGATATATCTTTAAAACAAATAAAAACTACTTAAGCTCTTTATTTTAACTTACTTTATTGCGTATAGAAATAGAAAAGAAATGTATTTCCTCTCATGGAATATTCGCTGAAAATTTCTAGAACATGGTGAACTTTGATTTCGACAAAATATTTTTGTGATGTATATACCTCGAAAACTGTTTATGAATATTTTTATTTGATGACCTCTTGAAACTCTCAACTCTCAGTTCCGAGTATGATTAAACATAAAACAAAACATTAACTTTTTACACTGCAAAGGATTCGAGCATTCCTACGGTCTGAAATAGGTTCGAAAGTCTATAATTCCGTGTGAAGTTCCTGGTTAAAGACGATAAAACTCTGACGTCGGCGACTTTATCGTGTTGGTATCATGTTCAAGATGATATCACAGCATTTTTCTAGCCCGAGAGCGTCACTGGCTTGTGCGTCTCTGATTTAGTAGGCGAAAGTCGGCAAATATAAATTATTTGGAACACGGTTAAAAACGAACAGGTGCAACAATGAAAGTGTTTTATTCACTGATCGTGAGTGGGCGCTATTTTTTTACTCTACAACAGGGGTGTCCAAAACAAAGCTCGCGATCCGCCTGGCCTTGAGACAAGTCCTTTCTTTTAATGCAATCGTTGGATTCTAAATTAGGACAGTGTTTCTCTAGAAGAATACCTATATTCAAAATAACTAAAAGCTATTAAAATTAACTTGTTCATAAATATGCATACCTACATTTCTGGTCATAACCAACAAAATCTAATTTGAAATATAACGTGGAATCATTTCTGCCAATTAAAGCTACTTTGCCCTAATACACCTATTAAAATCAAGAAATATTTTCAAGATTACTGAACGGAAATTATACACAAACACTTAAGACAAGTATTGAGAGGTGTATACTCCTACAAAACCAAAACTCTTAGAAAAGTAGTGATGAGAATGGAGTGTAGAAGTAAAACTTTTAACATCACAGTCTCGCTCGAAGCCTAATCGTAATAGAAATGATCAAAGCCAGTCCACTTAGATGGGTAGACATGTCATAAAAATAAAAAAAACCAAAATACGTTTCTTAGATAAAGCTTTCTAAATTCATCGAAGAGTTTGGGGTTCCCAATGAGAATGGGTGTTATTAAAAGCAAAGAATTTCAACTTTGAATTTCACAGACAGACCTATAGCCGAACAAAGCAATGAAAGCCAATCCACTTAGATGGGAAGGATTGCCATAAAGAGGACAACTTAACAACGAAGGCCCAAATTACTTTTTTGAAGGCATCGAAAAATTTAGAGCTACTGATGAGAATCAAGTTAGAAGTGAAAGCACAAAGTTGAATTTATAGCCCCTATTGATCGAAGAACATAGTGAAAAATATTAAAACCAGTTGACATGACACATATTGCTTTCCCATAAGTTTGACTGGGAGAGCCATTCGACAACACAAATGAAATATATTGTTTGAATAATGATAAAGAAGACCTGAATTTTTAAAATAAGGGAATTGGAGTGAAACCATTAATGCCCATACTCATAGTACATTGTGAGGCTTCCTTGAATAAGGGACCCCTTAGAAAGGGTATTGTGGTAAAGCAGGTGCCACACATAATACCTATTCTAAGCGAAGATTGTGGATTACATTATAGTCCACTATGGTACTGCTTGAAATTTACTGAAGAACGAAAATTGAAAAGAAAATCTAAAACTGTTAGTACTGTAGTGGAAATCTAGAATTTAGCCAAAGATATACAAGAAGCTGCTAAAATTTTAATACCAACTTATTTAGAACAAGGACAATTTAGATTACATTGTCCTGTATCTCAAAAGTAAATTACATTATCCCTGTTCTGAATAAGTTTCTATTCAATTTTCAACTGCTTTTTACATATCTTTGGCTAAATTCTAGATTTCTCCTACTGTAGTTGCAATATATACTTTACTGCACTTTACACTTTCAATTCCCCTTTTACTGGTCATCGTTTAATCATATGAAGACGAGTAATAAAAGAATATCCAGGAGTTGAAATAATATATTTTTATTTTATTTATTTAATCCACATCATCATCCCTCTTTGTTATTATTTTTTCATAGTTACTATCATTTTTCTCTTTATGTTTCAGTTACTCTGTTCATATTAAATTTATTCCTATCCATTTCGAAACTGATAGAATCAAAGAGAAATCAAAGTCCTGCACTTGGGAGAGCTGTCAAAATCAACCATTGACAACTAATTTGAATGATTTTTTATTTGTCAAAAATTGCTGTTAGAAGATACCTCTTGTGTAATTTGCTTGTTTAGCATGAAGCAAGTTTTTTTCTTGTCACTGACTGTATTCTGACATTTAATTGGCGACATTTTCTGAACATTTAAAATTTCATAACTTCGTTTTCTAGTCCTCCATACTTTTGTCCTTTTTATTAAATATTGTTTTTTATGTTGCCATGAAAGTTTATGATTGTAATTATTTGCACTGCAGTTTTCAGAATTTCTTTCGTTGCTTCACTGATTCATCCAATAGTTATTTATAAAAATTAGAAATACTGTCATAGTTGTGTAATTATAAATTTGTTAATGTTTAACATTGTTTTATTTACCTATTATATTTCAGATTTTACCAATTTGTATTTCTTATTGACAATGATAATGATAGACAACAGTAATAAAAGCTTGAATAAAGTTATCGAAAAAATAAAAATTGAGAAGTATTCTCTTCTCTGTTAAAAATCATTGTAAAATTTGTAATAAAAATTAGTTTTATAATTATTTAACTTCATCCCTTCATCTTTTAACCCTCATTGATGTAATAATTACGAATAATTCCGCTCAATTTATTACTAATTCAGTCATTGACCTGCATTTTACTGATCACAGATAAATAAATATTTGCAAAGTTGAGTTCACTCAATGCTAAGACTATTCCTAAAGAAATATCTTTCAAAGATTTTAAATATTTTTCCTACCCCTCATTTCGTGAAGCTTTATTACCTATTCCATGGGAAAACATTTACGAGCTAACAGACATTGATGATATGCATTTGTTTATAACAAATAATATCTTAACCCTCTTTAACATCTATGCCCCGTTACGTACTGTCCGTATCACAAAAAACCTGCCCCTTGGCTAACTGACACTCTAAAAATCTAAATGAAATTGCGGGATTAGGCATTAGTTCATTTTAGAAGATCTCAAGTGTTGATGATTTAAACAAATATCGAAGTCTTAGAAATCTTACAAATAAAGCTATTGCTAGTGAAAGGCGTTCATATCTGAATTCACGAATTAATACTAAACAAACATGGACAGCACTTGCTAATTTAGGTAATTACTTCCAGAACTTATCCCATTACTCTTCCATTTTTTTACGCCTTCCTAACGAAATTAATGACTACTTTTAAGTTCTTCTACAAATAATCTCAGTCCAAGTGATAATCTGATAAGATTTTATGAAAACAATCCATTTGATGCACATTTGAAATTTAACTTTCACGAAGTATCTTCGGAATGTGTGGAGCGCGTTATTCTTTCTTTAAAATGAAATGCTACCGGAATTGATCAAATCTCAAGAAAAATGCTACTTTTATGTATTCCGCATATTATTGAGTATATTAAAATTTTTATCAATAAATTCCTTCGAGCTGGTAATTTTCCTTCACTTTGGAAAGAAGCTTTTTGGTTGAATGTTTAACTCCCAGGTTTCTTATACATGACCGTGACTTCCGTAATACTGTAAACTTAACTATTCCCCAGACACCACGACTCTGTTTAAATAATATTGTTTAAATGATATTTTATATGATTTATTTCATGAGGGTAGGTGGAAGAGCGCCTCGGCGAATCTCGCCTCATCTGTACCAATTCTTAATTTTGCATTGTGTGTTATTTTTGAAAAATAAAAGTCATTATTATTATTATTATTAATATTATTATTATTATTATCTTATACATAATCTCCTCCTCGGATATAGTGGTACGATTTTACAACCCCTTTCTTGTCGACCTCGTCCACTGTAGCTTCACATGAAAGCATTTCTTCACTGAGAGGTCTATCTACTCTTGTTAGACAAGTTTCTCATCTACTTCCTTCAATAGTGTTTGCAATAACTACCCAAGTCTTCTCGTAGCTGGTCACTACTTTTACTAGTACTTACTGGTACTTCTTTATTTTACAGACCCTTACCCAGACTAGTGTTGCGTACAGCGCGACCGACTCCGCTACGCTTACCAACAACCTTGGCTTTCCTTTCTTGGTATCACGGGTTTTTGGCAGTATTTTTTTTTTCTAGTTCAGAACATGTAGTTTTCACATAATAATATAAATAAATATCATTGTGAATGATATGAGAATAAATAACTTTGAAACAATGGAATTTACGTGTCATATTTTATTAACTAAATAATTTCTCCAACTTAAAGAACATTTATTCGACATTGTACATTGTCATAAAACAAAGGATCCAAGCAAATAGAGAATTTGACTTGTCAGAAGAAGAAATAGACGTGAGTCTATTTCTAGGAAAATTATATTTAGTTTAATGGTAATTATCTTCGAAACACTTCTCCTCTAATGTACGAATTGCTTTATTATGTAACACACAGTATTAATCTTTTAATGCCTCTGAATCAAGAATCCGAATATAGAATCTTATCTCAGAAATAACTAGTGTCGTTCTTTTAACCTTAAATTATACACAAAATTAATTAATTAAAAATAAATCTTTTTATCTAAGGCAAAATACTTGTACATGTTCAGGTGTGGTTAAAAATAGGCCATTAGATTCTAGAAATTCGAATCGATTTCTTTAGGAAATCATATACCTACACTTGATATAGGAGAAGATAAGAAAAAGTTTCTACCGCTCATAATCTGTCGTTCTTAAAACATTCTAAATAGATCGCGACAATTTCATAAAAGTTCAATTCTAAGAATTTAAATATATGTATGTACTCTTTCTAAACATTTTGTTTCGTTTGGCACATGAAAAATTATTCTTTATTTATTTTGAATCTAATATTCGGCAATTACCTACATAATTTAAAACTCGTTCAAAAGCAACATTCCCAATAAACTATAAAATCATTGCAAAATATTATAGTTTATGTTTATGTTAAACGCCGGCTTATTAATTTCCTGAAATGCAATAAACGTAATCCTGTCAACATATATTTGATCTGAAATACTCTATAAACAAAAACTAATATTTTCGTAAAAATAAATTCTTGTCGCAGTAATCAAATGCGCTCGTATATTTTTAAATTATTATTTATATTTTTCCACATAAAAGAAAACACATCTGCCGTTGAAATCCAAGTCGATTTGCAACATAACATGATCGATGTTTTTCTAGTCATAATTTGGTGATTCTCGATTTTGCGAGATGCGTTCTGAAATAAACGCTTACAAAGGCGGAACTTTCCCGAATATCATCGATTGCCTTTCTATTTCGGAAGAAAGCTAACCTTCCGCAGAAAATATCACTTGTAAATAATACTTTTATTTTAATTTCGTGAGAGGTTTTAACATCGCACACTCATGTGTTTGTGTTATAAATTCCGGTGTGAGTATATTTGGAATTTGCCTATAAATAGACTTAGTAATTTTTTTATACTAAATTTATTACAGGATTATTTTATTAATAGTACTTGACATTAAGATTTTTTGTACTCTTTATAAGATGGAAATTTGTATCAACTTTTTCGTTATTAATATCACTTCTAAAAATTCGTTATTTTCACGTAGAAACAAGACTAATAAATTTTGTATAAACGTACATTAAACAATAATAATCATGACTGAACAAAAATTAAATAAAAAATATTTACTTTCATGCTTATACACGTAACTTGACACATATAGCCATAAATAAAATAGAGCAAACAAGCGCGAACTTACGTAATTGTATAATATAATATCTAAGTAATCATAATAGAGGAAAAATTATAAGTAATTTAAAGATATCTGTTTTATAATATACCTGGAAACACAATTATAAAATATTTAAAAATGCCATATTGACACGGCATAATCACTTTACAAATGATCAATGCTGCCTTAATTATTGCAGTAAGGGCCGGTTTATTCACTTTCAATTAACTTTATCATCTGATTTATTGTCATAGTAACAATTGTACAAATAATTGTTACCATAGGAATAAACTGAAGGTTAAAGTTATTTGAAAGTGAATAAACAAGGCCTAAATATGGAGGATTACAAACAATAGTAATGGGTAAAATAAAAAAGATTAGAGAGCTTAATTTTTTTACCAAAGCTATTGTGAAAATTATTTCAATATAACTATTACGTTAAACAAAAAAAAATATTAGGGATTGAGGAGTAAATTTATGAAGAAAATTATTTGGTTCCAACATTTTATATATCAGAAAATTTTTGTTTTTAAACTGGCTAAAACCCTGTTAACAACTAAAGGCGGTATTCCACTGAGGTAATATGCGGCATGCAAAAGTAATGAGTCAATAAGTTTGCATAGCGCATGTGGAAAGCTAAGCTTGCCTTCATAAACTCAAACCTCAGTACAATGGATTGGGATTGGGATTGAGTTTATGTTGAATGGAACATGAAATAAAGAAGCAATTAATTTTATTGAAGAACATTAAAAACGTTATAGCTATTTTCTTTGACAGTGAATATATTCAATTTTAAAATTCGCACAGTCCCTCAACTATCGGTTGAAAAATCCTTGGGGTAATTTTACAATAAAGTTAATACATACTGCCCAAATTTAACTTCGCCAGCTGTGAAAGTCAATAACCGATAACGTTGTAAATTCATATAGTCATGTTCAGTTTTAGATGAAAATCCATTTGTTGATTCATTCAATGTGTTTTGATAAACTGAACATGACTTGCACGCGATTAATTTATCCTAACATCACTTTTGCATCATTTTGATGAATCACGTGAAAGGCTTTATGACATTTCTATATCGTATGATATTTTTAGTATTCGCAATTTAAATGGCTCAGGAAAATGTCTCCCAGTGATATGTGTTATGTTTCATACTACATACCTCATGAATAATTTTATTGCCTTCTATTTTCCAAACTTTTAAAATTTTCTACACGTAGTCTTATTGAATTTATGAATTGCGTTTTCTGATTTTCTGAAATTTTTATAGTTTTGTGGATCCACAGGTATTTTCTTTTTACCGAAGAGAAATCAAAAGTCTTTCATTTTTATTACTTGTTCCTTGCTTTTTCTTCAATACCTACACAAAATTGGTTTTTATTCTTTTATTCTTTGGTTTCATATGGAACTTCAAATGTCTTAATGCCTATTCTACAACAAAATTTCGATTTCTTATTGTCACTTTTTACACGTCTGCACGTTCTATTTCAGTTCCTATGGTGATTTCTCTGAGTGTACATTTCTTTGAATATTCATATCCAATTTTTTTTAAGTAATTCTCTATGTAATTTAGATTTGATTTCTCAGTCAAGACGTAGATTATTTGCAACTTCTTTAATACTTTCTAAATATAGCGTTTGTTCCCGTTATCTGATCCAAGTTTTCTTGAATATTTCGTATTTTTGCAGTTTCAGAATCTCACAGGTGATTTGGAAAATCCCGAAATTTTTTGCTTTTCATTTGAATAAATGTACCTGCTCTCATTGAGTTTTGTTGGTATACAATTAACATGACTAATGAGTAGAGAAATTTCGTAAACTAATGAAAGTTGATTTAATTATTGCAAAAACAGCTAAAGAAAGTGTCAATGAAACTTCGATCTTGTTTGTGAAATCAATTTCATTTGAGAAAGATGAATACCCTAGGGTTTTCAGATTATATAAATTGCATATTTTGAACAAACATTAACTGTATCTGCTCAAATTACATTGGCCAAATGATTTATGATTTGTTGGGCTACGTATGAAGTTGGCCTATAATAGGTATTTGTCATAAATATCATATAACAGCACATCGTAAAATTTTTGCTTACGTCTTTCATAAAAACTGACGTATTTGTGAGGAAACATTACTAATACTAAACATTTTTGTATAAAGCATGGTCGTTTTTAGGAGCGTAGTTAATTCACATAAAATCTCATTCATGTAGCTTAATTTATAGAAGCGAAACCTGACGCACGCGTGACAATATAAACAGCACAATAAAAATGTGGTCCTGAGCTTCTAAATATGTCCTCCGTGGCGAAAACACACCTGCTACTGTGCTGAAGCAAGGACAGAATCGCCACGGATATAAAAATTTCGTCTATGTCGCGTATCACTCGTCAGCGTATTTTTAGTAAGCTAACGCTTTCGCCTGGCTATTTTCAGATAGGAAAAAAAAAGGAAAGAGTACATCGGGAGTTGTATAAACTCATCTCGGTCCTTATAATTCTTATTACATTGCAGATTTTCCAGAAATAGAGTGAGAAGTGAGAGGTCGTTTCTAAAATAAGCCGGGCCACTCTAGACAACCAAGCGTCTGTATAATGAAATCCAAGAAACTTTAAATAGTCAGCCGTGTCCTATATATCAGTTCCGGTTACGTTATATAAATATTATTATGCAGCGAGAGCGCAACGTAAACGATCAACATTATTATAAGGTCATTTTTGTTATTAAATAAACGTATTACACTTCGAGAGCTGTTTATTTTCGAACAGGCATTTTATTATTGCAAAAGCGATTCTATTTGTGTTTATTTTTTATTTTGTTGAATAATCTCAAAGAATTTCTATGGGCCGAATTTATTTTTTAAAACGTAATAAACCGTTAGAAATTATTTGTTTTGTTTTGTTTGGCAACAGTTCACCGATGTAACTGATCGTTTGTTTTGGACTACAATAAAATTTCTTCGTCGATAACGTGAGAATGGGAACCACGTGCCTCGTAAAATTTTGTATGCGGAGGCGGGAAAAAATGTAAATTGAGAATTTAGAAACTTATAGACTGTTTGCAGGATGGCGATGGCGCAAGACCAACAGCTTTCCTCAATATGCAAACACTGCTGAGAAAAGACATTAAAATTTTTATATCTTCGGACGTAGTAGTAAACTTAACCAGAAAATTATTTTATTTTTGTGTTTCCAAATAATTTTCCAATGAAGCAAGATCAACAATAGAATCTAAATTTAATGAAGGCCGTTTTAAATTTACATGTGTTCAATAATTTTAAAAAAGTCTCTAAGTTGGAATTTTTATTTTAAAAATAATTGTTTCTATACCTATTATAAACCTGATCGGTATAAAAGCAATTATTTTTAAAATAAAAAGTCCAACTTAGAGACTTTTTGAAATTCTATGTAGAATAAATTGGGCTCTACAATTTTCGGTTTTTTATTTTGAAAATAAAAACTAATGGCCAATAGACAGAAGAGGAAAGAAATTATCAAACTAAAATAAAACCTCAAAACAAGTGCAGTAGCAATTACAAACAAAAAACAAAGAAGGTACCGATGCAGGAAACATATATACGATCTAAAACATCTGAGAATAGTTAAGATCCTAATATTCAAGACGAGAAACATTAACTAAAAATGAAAAAGTCTTTGAGAAATAAGATCAAAAAGAACAAGACACGAACGATATGTGGAGGTAAAAGAAAAAATATAGAATAGGATCATGTTACGAAGTACTTCAAATGTTTGGACAAATTTAAGCAGCACAGAACTGAGGAATTAGACAAGAAATTAAAGAAAAATAGCAACAGCAGAAAGATATTTTTTTACCTGCGGAAGAAAATAATTTCCAAAGAAACAATTTCAGAAATATTGAAAATGGTATCAACTGAATGTTAATGCACGATTTGGAATCGTGGATTTGCAGGAAAAAGAAGTATAACCAATGAGAGCGACAACTGAGACGGTTTTTCCACGTTCAAAAGATGCAAAAAGTAAAAGTAACAATAAATGTATACACAGCACACCCACTAAAGCTGGCAGACCCAAAAGATCTAGGCAGAAGAAAGCAAGGAACAATGCAGAGTGTAGAAGGGAGATACAAATGGAAAAGAAGTAAAACCAATGAGAGCGACAGCTGAGATGGTTTTGCCACGTTCAAAAGATGCAAAAAGTAAAAGTAACAATAAGTGTATACACAGCACACTCACTAATGCTGGCAGACCAAAAAGATCTAGGCAAAAGAAAGCAATGAACAATGCAGAGTGTAGAAGAGAGACGCAAATGGAACTGAACTCCTTTAGATGCCTGTTTACGCAAGTGCTAGGTATTTCTTAGAAGAGAAACAATGAAAAAAGAGTTAGGAGTCAGATTTTGGAAACGAAATTAGGTGGAATTGAACTCCTTTCGGTGGTCGTATGTGTACCAAAAGCTTAAGGATTAAATATATAGTAGAACTTGACAGGAAGGCAAGCGAGAGAAACATAGATGGAACTCAATTCCTTTACCAGTTATAGTTACAGAGTTACATGCAATTTTCAATAAAAAACAAACAAATTCCGACACAAGTAAACATATACTTTGCCTAATTAAAGTAATTAACTTTGCAAAACATCTGTTTCGTATTTATATTTATGTGCAAACCTAATAACAACGACAAGAAAATGTAACGCTTAATAAACTGTTACGGTTCATTATTTTTTTTTATTGCAAATGAATAACATTTTTAGCGTGAAGGTGCTTTAGTTATTAGATTAAATTGAAAATTATAATTTCTAAATTCAATACAAATTGATTATTTAAATGTTAAATGAAATGGTATGGTTTTTATAAACGTGCCTGTTTAAGGAATAAATAAAATTCTTTACAAATCGATTATATCCATGTAATTTGGCGCTTTTTTCTTGTTTTGCGTTTTATTTAAATACGCTACAACATTAGTTAGTCTGCCTCATTTGCTATTTTCTTTCGCATAACAATGTGATTAAATTCTGAAAGGCAATAGTATTAAATACTTCTTAGAAAAACAATGTTTAAATTATCAGAATAAATTTTATAATATTTACAGTTATCTTAAGTACGCAAGCTTTGTATTTTCGCCGGGAAATGTCATTTGCAAGGATTTCAAACAATGCGTTGTTATTTTTACTGGAACGTATAACAAAATGAAAAATTTCTTCATCGACGTTAATTTGTTCGTACAAAAACTGTTTACGGGATAACAATCTATTATATTCCTCAGAATACTAAACGTTTTGCTTAATTTTTAAAAAATAAATCATAAATATCAAATAAGATTTGTCTTCGTGTTTCTTCTCACAATTCCGGTATTTTTAGACGTGGTGAAAGGTGTCCGTTCTATTTACTTAATGCATGTGTAGTTTGAGACATTGTTGCAG
Source organism: Serrognathus titanus (assembly GCA_039766575.1). Lineage (NCBI taxonomy): Eukaryota > Metazoa > Arthropoda > Insecta > Coleoptera > Lucanidae > Serrognathus > Serrognathus titanus. The sequence continues at coordinate 45,977,753 of CM077914.1, read as the reverse complement.
CAAGATAGAAATAGTTTCAACTTATTAGTAGCGCATTAAAAGAGCATCACATTTATTTCGAAAGTTGTCTTTTAATTTACTTACATAAACAGCTTCAAAACGGTTTTTTAATTTAGTGATTTTTGTTTGTTCATTAACATGATTTCATTTTGATTATTAATATATCTAAAAGTGATCTTTTATCACAATTAATTAATATCCGTAGATAAAGGACGATTTTAAACATAATACAAGCAAAATTGTGGACATCGAACTATATGGAGGAAAAATCAATTGCACAAAGAAGGTGACCAAATTGAAATGAAAATAATCTTAATGGGAAACCTGAGGTTAGTTCGTACTTTAATGAAGTTTAAATTCCATTATTATTATTATTAATATTATTATTTAAACACAAAATATAAGAAAAATGCAAATGTTCTATTCCAAATAGGATTAGAGATACGTACATTTAAATAAATATAAGAGACGCTATAATTCTCAATATTGACAAATTCCTAAAAGGTGCATACATAGATCTATAGGATTTTCATTTTTTAATAGATGAATGAACGGTATGAAATTATTTCAAATATGTTTCGTGTTAATCAGCTGACCCAATTGCTTTTATCTGTTTAATTGGATATAATATTTATTGCGTTCCAACGAATCAATTTTAAAAAGTAAAACTTCACGTTTTCCAGGGAAGCGATAAGTATTGTTTCAGAGAATTGATAAATATGATTTGTTGACATGTACAGTGCTTGTGTGAGAATTTTCACAACCTTTAACTATCTTATATTTCAAAAAGGAAAGAAATGTTTAAAAAATGACTTGAGTAGGCTAATTTTTTTCTACGTATTGACAGAAAAATATCTGAGCATTGCATAAGCCAAAATTAACTAAAGTTACGTTTATTTCTTGAATCTAAATTACATTTCATGAATGGTTTCTGCAACTTTATGGATTTCTTAAACTATAAAAGCGTTGATAAGACTTGATATTGTCACCTAAAAAAGTACAGAAATATATAAGATATTTTAAGAACTTTTGAAAGTAGTACAAATAAAAACACTGGTCAACAGGTTTTTTTTTTAACACTTTGATGCCTGTACCTTATGTACTTTTTCATTCTAATTCTGAAAATATTTTCAAAAATTGGCCATCACGTCAGGTTTTTGAGAAATGTATTTTTTTTAATATATAAAATTTTACTATGTCTAAAGATACTTTCTTTTGTTAGCAAGTTAACACAAAATTTCAATAGATTATCATGCTAACGGACATGTCCGAAAAGGTTTTACATGTCTGGCTTGATTTCTATGTCATAGCCCTTAAATCACCCTCCTTTTTTCTCTGGAACCAATCAAATCACGGACATAATAGATCTATGCGTGTGTGGGTATATAAGACCCCACAAACGGGTTATTTAACTCAAATTAAGTCAATTTATGATAGAAATACTAGTTATTCATTACCTTAAACAAAAATTTCCTGATATAAGTGACGGAAAATTTAAAGCAGGAATTTTTATAGGACCTTAGATTAAATTGTTACTACAACATTGCCAATTTGACGTAATCTTAAACGATTTAGAACGGGCTGCTTGGAATGTATTTAAGAATGTGACACAAAATTTCTTAGGAAATAAATCTGAAAATTACGAAGAAATTGTTGGTGGAGTTCTTAGAAGTTACCGATATCAGGGCAAATGGAATAGCGAGATGCTTGCTGACTACTGTTGGACGTTGATTTCGGAATGTTCTGAATCCCAATATAAAAGAAAAGTGAAGAGGAAAACTTTCTAAATACGTCCCACAATAGCATAATAGTTAGTTATTATTGTATCATCAATATGAATTTAATTTGTTATCACCTCTGTTCAGAAATAAGAGTCCCATTTTGATTCAAAATTCTGTAATATTTTTCCGCAACCAGACGTGATAGAGGAAATTTGTTTTTATAGTTATTATTAGCAGTATAAAATAAGATAAACTTACACATAGGGGAATGTTGCGTATATTGAACCGGCGCCTAAATTGGACCTCTGTTGTTTTTTTTTTTTAATTAATAGTACTATGAACATGTATCGGTTATAGTATGAAGTATAAATAAGGGTTGGCCGCACTGACGATAATTGTTATACGTGGCGCGCTTTATTGTGAAACTATCGTCAGTTGTGTTTCACACGTTTCTGATATAGTTTTGGTCTTACAGTCGTAAGTATTTTTTTTCATTTTTATCAACCCTCATCATGTTCCCAGAGTAATATAACATAAAATAACATTTAGAACAGCTGCTGAAGTAGTCTTCATATAGTTTAGACCTACATTTCGTATATTTTTTTAGATTAAAAGTTAAGAATGCTTAGTTGCCTTAAATGTACCATGTTACAGTTTCCTAAATTGGATCAGTTCAATTTAGGAGACTTAAGCCATATTTTTTGCATCAGGCGATTTTGAATAATATTTAGATGAATATAACGAATAAGACAAAAGATCCGTATTACAAATGGACAGAAGAAAATCTTCAAAATGCCATTACTACACACAAATCCGGTGGAATTGGATTGAACGAATGCTCACGGCAACTCAAAATTCAAAAAGCTACTCTTAAACGACACCTTTCAAACTCATATAAATTGGCAAAAGGCATAAAGAAGGCTAAAGGTAGACCAGAAATACTTCTAGTATGGAAGAAGATTTAAAAAATCATATTCTTCATTTAGAAGAACATATGTTTGGATTAACTGTTACCGAAATAAGAAAACTGGCGTATCAAGTGGCGGAAAAGAATGGAATTACATCTGGATTTAGTCAGACTAAAAAGCTTGCTGAAAAAAATGGTATTATCGTTTTATGAAAGATCATCCAGAGTTATCGCTGCGTCAACCTGAGGCTACTTCTATGGCGAGAGCGAAGGGATTTAACAGAGAAAATGTTTATGATTTTCTTGATAATAAGAAAGAATAGTTCAAGACAATTTAGATGAAACACGTATATTTTACGCAGATGAGTTTGTATTTTCTACCGTTCATAAAAGAACCCAGAAGATCGTAGGTACTTAAGGCAAGAAACAAATTGGGGCAATTTCTAGTGGAGAAAGAGGAATGAATATCACGATTGTCTGCAGTGTGAGCGCATCAGGTTTTTTGTTCCGCCAATGATTATTTTTAAGAGGAAAATGATGCATGAGGGCTTAAAAAAGAGAGCTTCTCCGGGCAGCATTGTGGAAATATCTGAAACTGGCTATATAAATTCAAATCTCTTTGTAAAATTTATATTAAAAATTGTAGACTTTCTTTTATAATGTTTTCAAATAAACTATTTTGGTTAAGTTTATTTTTGAGTTTAAAAAATTAGGATATTTTTCCATGTTAAATGTTATTGTTTTATTTCACACTGTAAAGGTCCATTTTTGGAAACCGGGGGTTCAATTTAAGTTACTGGTCTCCTAAATTGTACCATTTGCAATCCTTTTTATATTATTTTTTTAAGCTGACAATGATAATCTAAAGATTATAAAAAAAATCGTAAATGCACAAAATAATACAATTTTATATAGTGAAATTCTACGTCGAATTAATTTCAGTATTTAAAAGCTATGATAAAAAACTACAAACGGGTCCCCTAATTCATAAAGAAAAATGAAAAAATGGAAAATTTCTTGTTCCGTGAAATTAAAGTAAATTTTCAGTGTCTTACGTTCAATCCTCACTTATTTATTGATATAGAGGTATCTCCAAAATAACGCCTGTGAGGTTCGATTCAAATGAATTACTACATATATCTAATTTTTGCAAGAAATGTTCAAATATCTTTCCTCTTGCGTCAGGCAAACTAAAGTACGACGCAATATGGAACACTCCTAGCATGTCTTTGTTTTTGTTTTATGATGGTATCGTGAAGCATCACTTGGTTTACGCATAACAATTTTTTTTAGTGAAAACTTTCCTGGAAGAGATGACCCATGATTTCCTAGAGCATCCTATATCTAAATCTTTTAATTTCTTTTTTGGGGTTTTATTAAGGAAAAGTTTACTTACGAAGACGTCGAAGTTCCTATTTACTTAGCTATAGAATTAATCAACGAGGACATGCTAGAGGGCATTCATACTTAAATGTTGCACCGTGTTAATTTGCATTGAAGTAGAAGGAAACCAATTAGAATGTCTGCTATAAAAAGTAGATATGGATATTATTATTATAATTCATAATTTAGGTATTGTTTCGTTTCTCTTGAATAACCGTTAACGAGGGCAATACGGAACTTTTATGATTCTTACATTTCCATTTGTCTTATTGAGTTTATCATCTTAGTTAAAACGAATATATTGTTTGTTGTTTTTTCCTACCAAATTCGCAAAATCTTACATGTCTTCATCAGTTGATAGATTTTTCAATTAAATGTCAATTCTGAAAAGCTGTACGCGGACCATAATATTTTCATAACAATTATACAACAAAGAATATTTTTCCTTTATACTAATGGGCGCGTTTTATTTGTGTATTCATAATATTTCTAAAAACATTATTAAACTTTCTCATCGCGTCATATTTTTGAGAAAATTTTAATAAACCTTATCATCAATTGACTTGATTTATAAATATCTTTTATTACCTAGCCAATTATTGCACAATACTAGTAAAAAAGTGTTAATTCCAACATGTTCTTAGAAGTCGAGACCTGTCTGTGAACCACAGCTCGCAGGCTACGCCCCTTTTTATTTCAAAATCAATCAGATTTAATAAATCATCAAGGGGCTCTCAGTGCATATATATAAAAAGGCTAATGAAATAAAATAAATTAAAATATAACAGAATAAGTTATTGATCTTATCGAAATGTCTCAAGCCTGTGTAAATAATGAGATATATATTTACATGAGAATTTTGTTTCATGATTACAAAATCTCAGCAAAACTTAAATTTTGAGCGTGTTTCCATTTAAAATTTAAGTGGAAACAGTCGCGAGACACAAAATTTAAGTTTTGCTGAGATTTTGTAATCGCGAAACAAAATTCTCATGTAAACATCTCATCGTGTATTGGAACCTTTATGTGCGTGGTGAATTTACAATTCGTCAACACAGGAAGAAAATTACACTATTTATAGAAAAAAAACCTATGCAGCTTATTTTAGTTTCGAAATTGGATATCAAGACAAATTTTGGGCCCCGCATTTATATTGTGCACGTTTTTAATGTCTTTTATATTCAAATTTAATTTTAATATTTAATAAAAACCTTGATTGTAAGAGGGGAACCAAAGCATATTACTTATGTTGTCAAGGTTATTTGAAGATAAATCTAAATTTTTTTTAATGAAAATTTGTTGTATATTATTCTTATTCTCGTACTAAAATAAACAACTTTTGTTTAAACCATTTTGCATCGTTCTCATACGTTATTGTTTCGCACAAACTGTCGTATGAAAGTTTATTCTAAATCAAGAAAATTATTATCGCAAACAAATTTTGCATTGCCTATAACATGATAGTTCTATTAGAAATTTTTACATTCAAATTATTCGTCAAATTTTCAAAAGAAGTCCTAGGACAAAAAGGTGTCTCCCTCATGTGGATAGCACTATGCCGAGCGTGCGGACAATCGAGTAGAAGGAGCTTAACATTTTATGGGGAGACATATTTTTATTACCCGACTGTACATAGATCCCTACAAACTTTCTGTTTTAGGTGATCTCATAAGGAACATACATAAAGGTGATACAAACGTTTTTGTTTATCATATATTAAATGTGCATAGTCCTGAACAACAAAGACACCTGTGAGTGCTATTATCAATTTGTAAGTTTCAAAATGGTTTATACAAAAGGAATAAAATACAAAAAAAGGTTTCCATTTAGAAAACTTGGATTGACTTTTAAATGACATTGACAGCGTCCTCGAAGTTAAACATAAGTAATCCACTTTGCTATCCTCCTTATATTCAAATAACTCTTACTTCAAACATTTCTTCCACAAACGCTTCTTTCATGAGATGTTTTGCAGTGTCAATATGAATGTTCCACCCTGTACATTGAGAGCGTTGCCATGACTTTAGTTTAAATTTAGCTTATATTTTTATAGTGTTAAAAATTTTAATAATTTTACGTGTTTGTATGTTTTAATTATAAATAAATTAGTCGTTTAGTAAGTGTAGCGAAAGAAGTGAAAATTTTGGTGGAGTATCCATCACACTGTTCTCCTCTACTATAAGAATTATTTAACTTCTAACTTTAGCAGTTACTATAAACTTTTTCAAGTCTATAAGTCAATTAATACAAAAATTAAAGTTGTGAAATTACACATTAAACTCACCAACAGTTTTGATAATAGTTAAGTCGTCCAGTTCATTATCTTTATCGTCTTCGGAGTAATCTTCGGTTGTTTGTACGGAACTAACACTGTCGGTGCTTTCCTGCCTGTTCATTAATTTGGTGTCTGCCATTGTTTATAATAATTTCACTCAAATTACGACGGCACGTGAATAAATGCGCGCGCGGAGAAAGTTCTGTTCAGTTGCCGGCAAAGAGGAGTTTGTACTGAGTTGTGATCATTTGAAAGCCGCGGGAGAGTTCCCTCCACAACACAAGTTACCCACGCGCTTAACACGAATCATGTGGATTTTACGCATGCGAAATCGCCGTCCACGCAACTTCTAAAACCGAATTCTGTCTCACAATCAGAAAAGAAAAAGAACAGCTTGCCGGAGTTACATTAAATTAAAACGCAGATAAATGAACAGATACGTGTGAATTATGGCATTTAGATAAAATTCCGCTCACACTTGACTGGTATGAACTTATTCGAACGTTATCGATTTAATTTAATTATGTTCGCTATTTTAAATTTGTTGTTATCAGTCTTTTTGACATTGAAAATTCTTGCATAGATCATTCAAACAGATGTTGTGATAATCGCAAGTTCAAATTTGAGAATAGGTTGAAGTTTTGTCAATAGGAAATATTTACTTTTTATGTTAGATAATACTATGCATTCGTATATTTCATACTTTTCACTCAAGAATTTTTTTTAGTTCAATAGTTTAACATGCTTGTAAGGAACCTCTTTCTTGCACAAAATTTGGTTCCACTTCTTAAACAATTTAATTTGTGCAGTAAATTGGAGTAAGAATCTGGAAAAATAGAACACCTCCAAACCTATAGTCCAAATATTTCTTGTTCTACATTTTTATTTCAGAAATTTAAATCACCTCTTGTTGTACAGTCAGAATTAAAAATAGTGTCTCCCTAATAAAAAGCGAAACTGTGGCCTTCTATACTTCTGACCGATATAAAAATAAAATTAAAATAAAAAATTCTTTGTTTTTTTATCTGGGAAAAATTTTTGACACCTAGATGATCTCGATCTTCTATTATGATTAGAGGAGTTCCTTTTCAACATCCAGCGATAGCGACAATCATATTATCTTGGTATCTTGCCCCTATCTTTTATATCTTGATTAAACATCTTGAATCTTATTCTCTTTTATTGAGCTTTTAAGATAATACTCTTGTATGAGAGCATAAGAGATGAAGTTAACCCTGATATTGCATCCTAAATATACTTTTAAATATCACCAACAAGTATTTACTAGATCTGTATAATTTGTGTTCCATAAAATTGCTGAAAACGTTATTCAACTCCAAAATTCCACCCCCAACGTAAAATTCCTTATTTATGGTCCAACAAAGATCTCAGCTTTAATTTATTATGTCAAAGATAGAAAATATTTAAAATAAAACCCTTCTTTACTTAATGCTCGGCCAAACTGTTGCGTTAAACGAATTCACCTCCACCCGAAAATTTTAAATCCCAACCAACTTTCTGGGATGCCATTGGACCATTTATGCCCATTTCTTTGAAGATACAAGTACAATTATTACCGTTTATTACAGTACAGTTTATTACAGCAAAAGTCAGACTAACCATACGAAAAAAAAGACGCGTTCTCATAAGCAAAGGCGTCACGATAACGCTCGTCTACATTCAAGTTAACTAACAATTGGGCTGGAAAGTAATGCCTCACCTTCCATGCCGTCCAGATTTGACCCCAAGTGACTATCTTTGAATCACTCAACGAGTTCTCTTCTCTCCTCTAATGAGGAATTTAATATTGCGGTGCAAAATTGGTTATAACGTCAACCGAGATAGAAGATTGTAGGGGGTTGTTATTTAGAAAAATGATATATTTTGAAAAAATAAAGCGCAGGTCAAATTTGAACAACTCTCGTATTATTGGTGGTTTCAATAAATGACAGTGCTCCCGTAACACACTGCATTTTCAATACCAATCAAAAGTGGATAGTACTTTCTGTTACAGAATTCAGCAAATTCACACTTTAGACGTTGCATTTGTTTTTGTTTTCCCTTTTAGTTTTCTTATAACAAGCGTTCCAACTCAAATGCGTATCTGAGTGGATGCAAGTAATCGGTTTGTTCAGGACCTACAATTAAATTGTCACAACTAGATTACTTGAAAGTCACCATAAAAGATGCGATAAGATGCGTGAAAAAACAAGAAATTAAGAAATCTTGTCATTATTCAAAGTATTCTTCAGTGTCAAAATTAGGCCAAAAAACTCCATTAACATTTCTTTGAAATTGCTGCTGAAAGAACAAATTCCAAAACTACCATGGCTGAACTATAACTAAATGTTTATTCACCATGACGTACAGATTTGCAAAATTTAGGTATTACATTTATCCTAAGTTTTAAAATAGTAGTCAAGCGTCCAGACCATCAGTAACTAATATTTATGGATTTAAATGTTTAAAACAATTTTTCAAGAGACATACGATGGAAAGTACACTCACCGACACAAAAAGCGTCTCACCATTATTTTTTTAAATAAATTATCTGAGGACACTTTTTGTCCATTTTTTTTTTCTGCTCATCAGTCAATAAAACACTTTCAATAATCGGGAGAGGCATGATCATCATGGTAACTAAATTCTCTTGTTTAAATAAATTATTGAAAGTATCTACGGAATTGTCAATATTGTGCTGCAGTTGATTTTTTGTTTTCTAAACGTTTCCTAAAGGTATATCGAAGTAAACCTCATTGCTCGTAATGGACTTGATTGTAATTGTAAAGGTTGGAAATGATTAAAAGAAAACTCAGATCTTCTCCATTTGTAGTAAATGTAATAAAATAGCACTACATATATATATATGTTTCGGTCTAATCAAATAAATAAATAAAAGACCATCTTCAGGCTGAAAAAGGTTTTGGAAATAATGATTCAAAATGATTTGAGAAAAAAGGTTGAGAAAGACTTACCAAAGTTACTAACAGGTTAAATATTTACATTACATTAAATATTACATGTCACTGACAGCTTTAAAGATTCTGAAATACTTGAACAATTCGAAATTCTAAAAGCACTTACAATTCCAATTTAAACATCTTTTTTCATAACACACAAAATGTTAAACAATTTAAATTTATCTTTCGCCGATGTTCTCAGCTGAACCCCTCACCATTGTTTCAAAAGCCCTCTATTTTAACGACCGGCATTAACTATTTACCTTTTCCTGAAAATTTTGTGACAAACACGTGCTCCGCATTCAATTTTTAAAAACGAAGTGTGATGTAACTTAAAAATGTTTTTCAAAAACCTAAAATGTGTTTTTGTAAATTTTAACTTGTAATTTTAAGCTGTTAGTAACTTTGGTAAGTCTTTTTCAACAAATTTTGTATCATTATTTCCAAAACCTTTTTCAGCCTGAAGATGGTCTTTAATATTTTATTTATTTCATTTGACCGAAACATATATATATGTAGCGCTATTTTATTACATTTACTACAAATGGAGAAGATCTGAGTTTTCTTTTAATCATTTCAAACTTTTACGTTTCCTAAAGACTTAATTTCATAATTTGTATATATTTTGTCATTAATAAGTTGTTTTCATGGCTATTAATGCAGTGGATGCAGCAAGAGTAATTGCTTTGATTCAGGATGGTCGGTCTCAACGTTACGTAGCACAAGTTCTTGGAACTTCTCAATCATGTGTCTCCAGATCGTGGAGGCGATTCTTGGAAACTGAATCTTACAATCGACGCCCTGGAGCAGGTCATCAAAGATGTACATGCGCTAGAGATGACCATTTTCTTACCCTAACGATTCTTCGCAACAGGAATTTGACTAAGTCAGAAATCGCCTTGCAGAGGTTCGAGATGTGCATGCAAGTGAGAGAACGATGACAGCTTTAATGAAAGTAATTTAATGGCAAGAAGACCAGCACATGACCCAGAGCTTAACACCAGCAGAGAGTAAGCAGACTTGCATTTACTCGTGAACATGTTCATTGGAATATGAGGCAGTGGAGTCAAGTATTCTTCATTAATGAGTCCCGCTCCTGCTACGAGCGCCAGATAGTCCTGGAAGAGTGTGAAGAAGGACCGGCGAACGGTATTCTCGATGTAATATTGTTTCCATACTATCTTTCAACGGAGGTTCGATTATGGTGTGGGGCGGTATTTCTGCGAACGCACGTACAGACGTTGTTGTAATAAATAGGGGAGTTATTAACGCTTAGAGGTACACTGAAAATGTTCTTCAAGATCATGTGATACCCTTTGGCCCTTTTATTGGCGACAATTTTATGTTGATGCACGATAATGCACGGCCACATGTCGCCAGAGTTGTTAATGAATTTCTTGACGCTGTTGGTGTTAACCGAATGCAGTGGCCCCCGAGAAGTCCCGACATGAATCCCATCGAACATGTTTGGGACATGTTAGGAAGGATTATTAGAGCTCGCGTCCCCGCCCAAGCTACCCTAGAAGAATTATCAATGGCGCTTCAGCAAGAATGGGATGAACTTGACAATTTAGCGATTAGACACTTGGTGGAGTCGATGCCACAACGTATGCAAGCTGTAATACAGGCTCGCGGAGACAATACTTGAAATTGTATTTTTCTTTAAGTTACAATTTCATCAATTTTGCAATTTTTATTACTTTTATTAAAATCTTGTTTGTTTTATTTATTTTTGACCTTATTTGATGTACATCAACCAAGAAAACTATAAATAACAATTATCAGTCGAAAATTATATAAAAAATGTATTGTCGCAATGAATTACACAAACCTCAAAGTGAGTCACTTTTTATGCCGGTGAGTGTATATTGCAAGAAGAATTGAATTTCTACTGAAATTGTTGTAAAAGTTTTACAATATTAGAATAAGCAATTAAAAGCCGTTATATAAACTAATGGATTACAAATTAAGCAAAGAGAATTCATCGATCTAATTATGACCGCGTAATTTAAATAATTAGTGATACGACATGTGCGATAAAGTCATGAAGGAAGAACTGCGCGACATTTTAATATTAGTGTTTATGAAGTATTTGTTTATTGTTATTTTGTGCTTGGCGTGGGTAAACAATTAAGTTTTTCTAATTTAATTGAATACAATTATTTTGTAGATCGAGACTCGTAGCAATAATAATATGTGTATAAGGATGAAAAATAGTTTCTGTTCGTCGACTTCTAAAGTTTTTCAATATGTTTAGTGTGCCAAATTTTCTAATTTTAAATTAGAGTACATTTTGAAAATAACTTTTGTCTAATGTTTTGTAGTTCCTTGCTATTATGTTAATATTTTTACTACACATTGAAATTCTTTTTCATAATATTCCCTTTAAATGCTGAACGCATTTTAACCTATTCGTTTTGCAACATGATAATAATTTCAAACACTAGTTTGTGTGTGTTTTACTTGTATACTGAAATCAAGTTTTGATATTTCTGCAACAAATGACCTAACAGCTTACCAGCTTGTAAATAGAAATCCGCTCCTTGAGTGTTAATAGTTAAGTTTATGGTATCTATAAATGTCGAAAACAATAAAGTGTTCAATAAATTTAATTTATTTAATTATTCGCTTTCTTAGAAACAGCGGAATTGTTGCTCTGATTATAAATAAAACATTTTCACAATGTTCTCTTCTCACAAAATAAAATTTTAATAATACCTAATGTTTATTTTTAACTTGTTTATAGTGTATAATTTCCATGCAAATACACTTTATTTAATGCGTGTTTTTTATGTGCTGTTTAACGTCGTGTTACATCTTCATTTTTTATAGGGTAATTACCGATATTATATCTAAATATACAGATCTAAACTCATTTTATATTAAAGGTGCTATGAAAACAAAATTTAGCTTTCCTAGTCATTTTTTAAACTATCACAATTAATTGTTTTTGTCCATATAAAGCAGTTAATAGTAAAATAAATATACTCTAGTTATCAAGTGGTAAATGGCAACACTCCTGATTAGTGCATTTTTCATTTACTTAAAGGTTATTAGGGCAAATTACATATTACTAACTTTCAAAACAAAAATAACTTGAGTCTCAATAAGTTTACATATCTAATTAAACTAGCTTTACACATAATACATAAATCTAGATAAATATATGAATTTTTAATTACTTAAAAATAATTTTAATTTATTAAGCTGAGCTTTCTTGGAACGCAATTCTAGTTGCAATATTATTATATTTCTGGAAATTTCATAACAAGTTTACAAATAATTTTAACAAAATACCTGAAGTTTATCAAAAGTAAGCATTAAGAGCTCAAATTTTCCAGACATGCAAAACAAACTCGCTAACATGTGTTGAGTGCATTAGTATTTAAGTTAATATTGATAAGAAAATATGTGTTAATCTTATATTAATGTCAACAGAATCAAGCACGTATTTCCCCAGAATTTCGCTAATGTTGCAATCTTTTGAAATTAAAATATAACAAATAGCTATTCAGTTTTTACTACGACTTTGTTAAGTAGGTACGAATATAATATATGCAATTATTAAGAATCACTAATAGAAAAAAGACTTTAAATACTGGTTCATTTTTATTTATGTTTTATTTAATAATTTAATTCACTTTCTTAAATATAACCCTATTATTATAAACTTCCTATTTTTTTTATGTCTAAAAGTATTCTGTAGTTACACATGAGGAAGCACGTAGGCAAACCACTCAACAGATCTGTTAATAGTTGGATACTTACTAACTATATAATAATTAGACAATTATTATGAAGTCTAAATACACTCCGCAAAAAAATTATCGCACCACCTAGAATTGTGGTAAACAAAGCTACGTAGCGTTATGTTGTGATAAAAGGATGTAAGATAATCTGAAAGAGCTAGTTTAATAAAAAAAAGAATAACGATTTGACATTCTTGAACGGATTTAAAACAATGTAATAAATATAAATATAACTAAATTAATAACGGGTTGTTCCACCCCTGGCTTGAATGACAGCTTCCATTCTACGCGGCATGCTTTCGTAAAGGTTTACAATGTATTCTTGTGGTATGTTATGCCATTCTTCCACAAGAACTGCTTCTAACTGTTGGAGAGTTCTAAAAACCATTCTGCGCCCTGAAATACGCCGTTGAAGGGTGGCCCATACATGCTCTATTGGATTCAAATCAGGGCTTCGAGCTGACCACTCCATACCAGGTATTTCAGTTTCTCTAAGGTATTCTTGAACTACCCGAGCTATGTGCGGTCGAGCGTTATCGTGCATATTACACAAAATCTGGACCAATAAATGGGCCGTACGGTATAACATGTGGCTCTAGAATGTCAGTAATGTAAAGCACAGCCGTTATACGAGCCCCATGCAAAGGCACTAATTCTGTACAACCTTTCAAAGAGATTGCACCCCAAACCATTACAGAACGTCCACCAAAATTTACTTTGGGGACAAAGTTATATTGAAGATATCGTTCCCCAGATCTTCTATACACCGGCATTCGTCTGTCATTTGCATAAAGACAGAATCTTGATTCGTCAAAGAACATCACATTCTGCCAATGTCCAATATCCCAATTCACATGTTCCCTAGCAAAAGCTAAACGAGCTACCCGATGTCGTCTGGTGAGTAGTAGTGCACTTGCAGGGACACGAGCTCGAATATTGCCTTCACGAAGACGGTTTCTTTCCGTTTGCAGCGAAATTTCTACATCTCTGGCAGCTAACATCTCCCTTTGAAGCAATCGATCAGTGCAATGCCTAGTGCGGAGCGCTGTTAGACGCAGAAAGCGATCATCTCGGACCGATGTCACCCTTCAACGGCCTTGTCCTAGCCTTCTGTTAACACTGTTCTTGGTGTTTTGTGCCAGCCTAACAATGGCAGAATGGTTAACACCATGGACTCTCGCCACCTAACGCTGGCTACAACCATCCTGTAGCAAAGCAAATGCGCGAACAGCTTCCTCGTGGGTCAGGTGGTAGCTAACACGTTGAGGAACATTCATTATGTCAAATTTATATTGAATAAGTGAAACATCCAATAAGAAATGCGATTCAAAATAAACTGAAACAAATGGGTATAAGCAGCTTTTTCTTGCATTAAAAGAAAAGTTGCCAAAAAAATCTTATCGATGTTCGTGCTTGCAGATAAGTAAATAAAATCTATTCGCATTTGCGAATAATCTTGGACAGGTCGGTTTGGTTTGCAGTCTCGAGCTACGCTTCTGCTGACGAGGCCCCAAATAGGACCGAAACAGCTGTACACGTGGATGCTCGAGGGATCCACTGCAATCGATTTGCAATAAAATTTTTAAAAACTTTCAATAAGCTTTAACAGCACACTTGGCCGCCTTGTGTGGGATGACTTATTAAGTAGCAAACTAGCTGCAATTTTTCATTTCTTGTATAATGTTATGTCAAAAAGTGAAAGTAGGATGTCGCAATTCAAATTATTCGCTTTTAATATCGATGATAAGAAGATGAGAACTGTTTTTATATAAATCAACTAACAACGATTTCAATCTTGATTAAATCTAGAACACAACAAGAATTTATTATTTTATAAATTCTTATTTGAATTAAAATCATATTTACAGAACACGAGATATTTAGATTGTCTTCATAAAAATGATTCTTAAGATAAAACTGAAAACATGATAGGAAACTTGAACAGGCGTCAATAATTAAAAAAAGAAAAAAACTGGATGAAACAAATAAAAATAAATAAAGATGGATAAATACAAATAAAAAGACTCATACACATGCGTCACTGTTAATGCTCTATGAGGAGATCGTCAATATCCTCTTGTTTTGTTTATTTTATTATTTGTATTTCGAAGTAGTTGCCTTTTTTTTAACGAATTAATTTTTCATTGCACGACCGTTGTCCATCTTTTTATGATTTCTTGTTGATTCGCGTCTAAACCTTCTTCAGCCAACGTTTCATCCTGTGTCTCAACAGGACATCCTCAGAATTGCGACGATAGCAACAAGAAGAACAGCAACAGCAACCCTTAGGAATTCCCGCTGTAAAGCGGACGAAGAATAATTTTTCACTGGAAAAATGATCGCTCTTCTTCTGTTTCATGTTCTTTTAATTTCATTTGCTTTCTGTTAAAGCTTTGATTTTCGAACAGTTTATCATCGATCTTCTTTTTTTTTCTTTTTTATATATATATTTATTAATTTTTGCACTCCCCGAAATAAAACTTTTTCCTTTTATTTTAACCTTATTCTTCACATGCTTTCTTGACATTCCTTTTGTATATTCGTAATTACTAAATTATAAGCAGTTGTATTTTAAATTTATTGAGACACTCCATTTATTAAAATAGAGAAAATAAACAAATAAATAAATAATTGTAAAGTAATATCAAAAGTTTTAACTTGTATACCATTTATTTATTAATGTAAAAAAATGATTTAAATAACGTTGTACGACATCTATATCAAAGAAGCGATAACATCGGTCAATGGCGTTTCAATACAACTAAAGCGTTCTATTTTCATTTTAACTTTCTACTTCAAAGCAACATCTTTCAATAACAGCCTATACTCAAACGTTTTCTCTTTTATTTATTATTTACAGTTTTGAGAGAAAACTGTTAATAAAATATTTGCATTACTTTGATACTGAGAGAATTTTAATTAAACTTTTTTAAGAATGCTTTTAATTTAATTTGTTAAATGTTATAGAATCGTATCAGAAAGGATGGAACAAAAATTGTCAATATACCACTTTACACGCTACTAGTTTTAACATTCATTTGCTTGGTATGTTTTTAATTAAAAATTAACCAAAACTTTTGATTTATTATTTAAGCATTACATGAAATATTTATTTAAAATCTGTTAATACTTTCAAATAAAAAGATATTAAATTATGCCGAATATTTTTTTTACTAAATCTAATTGCAAATTTAATGGATACTTTTGAAATGTTTTAATTTGTTATCCAGAATATTTATTTAGGGAACAAAGTGCAACAGCCATCGTAGTAAGTTCAACTGCCAAGAGGAATTCCGCAAGGAAGCATCTATGGCCGTTTGCTTTATATTTTGTATACCTGCTGCTTTAATACTATCACAACGAATTGCAAACACTCAGCTGAACTTTTCTTTTCCCTCGGTTAACCCTGATGAAGCTGTAATTAGCGTTAATCGTATTTTATTATCTAATTAGGGCCTCAAAATCAATACTTCCAAATCCGCTGTTTTAATTTTGACTCTAAAATACTTATTCCTCGCAAATACATTTATGAACCATATAAATATAAAACATAAGAACAGAAATATCAACTACAAATGATATATATCAAGTAATATAAAAATAGAGAACCTGGGGATATACGTGTAACATCCAAGCGGAAACTTGCCTCAATTATCGAAAGTTGAAGCTAATTGAAGACAAGCTTCACGCGCGTTTTACTAACACTAAATTGCCTCACCATTCTCATTAATGGGAATACTATAAAGCACTTGGAAATTTGGCTACCAATTCTATTAAGCAAGAGAAAAAAACTTATTTAAATTTCTCTCTTACTCAAGCAATAATAGCATCATTAGGCAAGTAATGGGGAATAGATTTGTATTTACGAACATTGATAATTAATTCATTTAACTTATTCCATAGAGACTTTGTATTAGCATGAGTAAGAGAGAAATTTAGATAAGCTTTTTTTTTCTCTTGTTTAATAGAATTGGTAGCTAAATTTCTAAGTGTTGTGTATTCCAAATGATGAGGCAGTTTAGTTTTAGTAAACCGTGCGTGAGCCTTGTCTCGCAGAGACATAATTAGCTTCATCTTATCGGTAATCCAAGGAAGTTTCCGCTTAGTTATTTTTGATATTACGAGTGAAGCTTCTATATCAAATAAAAATATTAATATATGTATCAAGTAACATAAATGTAGAGAACTTGGGGATATAAGTGTCGGCTACATGTATTCCTAATTGAAATGCATTCTCTACATCAAAATGTAATATATCATACATATACTAGTATTTTTATTTAATATACATGCTCCTCTCGTAACATACAAAATAACTAAGCGGAAACTTCCTTGGATTACAGATATGATGAAGCTAATTATGTCTCTACGAGACAGGGCTCACGCACGGTTTACTAAAATTAAACTGCCTCATCATTGGGAATACCATAAAACACTCAGAACTTTGGCTACCAATTCTATTAAACAAGAGAAAAAAGCTTATCTAAATTTCTCTCTGACTAATGCTAATACAATGTCTATGGAATAAGTTAAATGAATTAAATATCAATGTCCGCAAACACAAATCTATTCCTGATTACTTGTCTGTCTAATGTTGATGCTATTAATCAGTACTTTGTTAATTCTATTACTCTCAACAAAGCTAATGGTGAATTTTAATTTTTATTTTAGTCAATACCAAACTGATTTCAGTTCTCTGCGTACATTTGAATGTATTTTAGAAGTTGAATTTTCTATTGCTTTATCAACTATTAAATCCACAAGTATTGGGGTTTATGGTATTAATATTAAGATGATTGATATTTGCTGTCCTTTTGATTGATCCCTTATATTACATTCATTATGAACCAGGCTATACGTAATTCTGTATTCCTCGTATTGTGAAAAATTGCAGTTGGTCACCCTTTACCCAAAATTAGTAATCCACAAAACATGCAGGACTTTCGCGCCATTAGTATTCTTCCTTACTTGTCAAGAGTTTTTGAGAAAATTTTATCCAAACAAATCAGATCTCATTTAGAGTAGTATAATATTTTACCACGTAAACAATCTGGTTTCCGGGCGGGGTTCCGTTGTGCGTGGGCTCTTTGCGCCATTACCGACTAAATATTCAGAAACATTAATGGAGGTAACCTTACGGCTTTGGTTTCGACTACTCTCGAGCTTTTGACATTGTCAATCAATAACTTTTACTTGCTTTTCTAAAGTGTATTGGCTTTGGGGAAGATGTTAACCAGCTAAATGAGGATTTTCTTCTGAACCATTCTCAACGTGTCATTATGGGGAATTCAGTTTCCAACTGCCTGAATGTGTACCTCAAGGCGTAAACTTGAGACCCATACTTTTTAACATATATCTAATCTAACGAGAGTTCCAGAATACTACCAAATACATCGTTGTGCGGACTGATATATACAACTAAATTGCGTTTAATCTTATACGGCGGAGTTAAAGTTCGAGAGCATATCGGAAAAGACTTTACTGTAAATATTGATGGCATAAAATTAACCCCTGCTAAAAATTTAGTAATGAAAAGTTTAGATTACGTCAGCCTGCGATCGGTTTTTGACTTAATATTGCATTAAGATAGACAAATTTCAGTCAGTTTGCTATTTAAGAAGCCATCCCATACAAGGTGGCGATATGTGCTGTTAATGCATAAAGTTTGAAAAATTTTGGTTCAAGTTGGTTTTGATTATAGTGAATTCCTCGACCATCCTCTGTATAGCTGTTTCAGTCCTATTTGGGGCCTCGTTAGTAGAAACTCGAGAATTGCACTGCAAATCAAACCGACCTGTTCTAGCTATTCGCAAATGCGATGTAATAGTAATGAAAAGTTTAGATACTCGAGGAATCCACTGCAATCAAAACCGACTTGCAAGAAAATTGTTAAAACTTTCATTATGCTTTGACAGCTGCATGGCCACCTTGTAAGTGATGACTTACTAAGTAGCAAACTGGCGGCAATTTATCATTTCTAATGCAATGTTGTGTCAAAAAGTGATCGCAGGATGTCGCGATTCAAAGCTATTCATTACCATTACATTGCGTTTGCGAATAACTAGGACAGGTCGGTTTGGTTTGCAGTGGAATTCTCGAGCTACGCTTCTGCTAATGAGGCCCCAAATAGAACCGAAACAGCTTTACAGAGGGTGCTCGACGAATCCACCGCAAAATCAAAACCGACTTGCCACAGAATTTCTAAGAATTTAGGTTTATATGTTGACTCAAATGTACGCTTCTCTAAACACATTTTTATTTGCATTCAAAAAGCATTCGCGAATCTGAAGTCAAATTATTGTAATTTGGAGTTTTTAAACAGACGTATGGAATGTATCCTTCTGGAGGATCTGGTACTCTCGCACTTTAATTTTTCAGATGTAGTCTACGGTCCATGCTTAAATTTATGTGGATTCAGTGAGAATTCAAAAAGTCCAAAACTCATGCATTAGAAATCAAGTAACACATAAATTTAAAAAAACTGTCTTGGTTGAATATGAAAGCGAGACGACTCTTACATACTGCATGTTTCTTTCATGAAATGTTCAGACTAACACGCCACCGTATGTATAATATAAAATAACTTATCGGATCATAATATTAATCTTCTTTTGAAAGGGTTACTAAGACCTCCTTATCATAAAACTGAGAGATCCTTTTCATATAAAATAAGCAAAGTCTATAATACTGTGATGAATCGCGTGACAGACCGGCAAGAGGAAGTGACGTCACCACTTCCTCGGCGCTTGGCCAAATCACCGGCACTTTCGAAGACGCTCCAGAACATCTGAGCCTCAACCCGAGGATTCTAGAAAGACTACGACGATATATAAAGCTCGCCGTTGAACCACTCACAGCAAACGAAGCTTAATGCCGCGCGCCGAACATAAATTTAAGAACATCAATTAGTTGTACGTAGTTTTAACTATTGGTGTTTGTTTATTAGTTTAAGTGTTTAATGTTTTATATTTAACACAACTTATTATTAAATATTCTTTTATTTAAAACCGACCGTTTTTAATTTATACTGTTATTAAAGACATTACAATACCGTCCGAATTTAAATCATGTATGGCCCCAAGTTTCAGGAAACGCCTCCGGAATTTTCTTCTAAGCTTGAAATATACTTATGTAAGTCTTTGAGAGAGGGTAATGCCAACTTAAATGGGTTTTGTTGGATACTGAATTCGATTGTTTGCGTCAAAAATCTTGGTTTTTTAATAGATAGAAAATTCCGTTTCCAAAATGATATAAATTCATTTATTCAGAATTATATTTTCCAAGAGGTCCCCCCTAAATCAGAAATTAAGATTATTATTTTGTGATTTTCTTATATTATCACATTCCAACTATTGCAATTGTGTTTACGATCCTTGGATTGACGCAGCGGATAAGGTTCGCATGCAGAAAGTCCAAAATTCTTATTTGCGATTTACTTACGACATTAAAAAATAGGTTTTCTATATGCTGAGAATGGCTGGATAGTTTAACATGGTAAGTAGGAGATATATCCACTGTGCCTGTACATTTCATGATATCTTACATTTCAGAACCCCTGCCTATCTTTATAACAAAATATCTTGCTATACTGATGTCCACAATATCAACATTCGCCATTAAGAATGTTATTTGTCATTACCATACCTCAAGTAACATTTAAACGTCATTTAGTAGCACTGAGGAAGGTTGAGCATTTATAAGCATTATTGCTGTATCTATACATTCTTTCCCATGGAATTACTTACTTATAGATGGTTTATTTTATTATTTTTCTCTTACACCTATTTGTAAATTATTAGATAAAATGTTTTCTTAGGCCGTGCAGATTGAGAGTGGGGGCGTACCTCTAATGAATTTGCGCTTCTTAACACCGCATTTCTGGCGCTATATTGTTCGATATTTGATATCGAATTGCATGTGTTCGTACTGGGCAGAATATATCTGCACTTGACCTAAATTAGTTTTCTCTTTGATAATTAATTGGCGTAAGAAGATCAGCAATTCGGCGCGCCGAGTGTCTAAATCTACACCTATTAATCTACACTAAGTATACTGGTAGGTACAATTTTGGTTTGTTTTGATGAGTCATTGTAGTAGATTAATAAACAATTATTATTATTAGTGTTATTTTTAAATAAACAAAATAGAAAAAAGAATGATTAATTTGAACTTACTGTGAGACTTTTTCTAACAATAACAGCAACAACAACAAAATTTCGAAAAATGTCAGGAATATTAGAGGACGATTTCAAATTCGACAATCGATAAAGAAATGACAATGACTAAAAAATCAAAAAGGAAAGGAAATAATTGAGCGCTAATTTCAAAACTTAAAGCAGTCCTTGAATAAAATAATTTTTATTTATTATTATTAAATATTAAATTGGGATAATTCGATTTTTAACAACAAAGTTTGAAAAATAGTAGGTTGGCAATATAGTCTTAAATGTGTAAAATCTAGGTATTCATTTTAATTTACTTTACACTAAGTAAAGGTGAAATAAACCTGCTTAATTTTTTTTATTATGTTCAGAGAATAGTATTTTATTCTGCTACCAACATTATTTCGCTTATTCTTAATTTTCTAATTTTCATAAATAAATAAAATGTAGATTAGCCGCCTATTTTAACTGTCATATTTTGACCAATAACTACTTAGATACAACGCATTTCTACGTACTGATATGTCAAAATATGTCACTTAACGAATGGCGATATTTAACGACGTCGTTATGAGTCACAGAATAGGGGATACGTTTATTTGTGACTCGCTTTTTTCGTCTGTCTTCCGCTTATCAGTTTTCAGTTTCCCGTAAATTAGATTTTTTAAATTGGCAATCTAGATGTAAGTGAAGTAACCGCAGACCTGCGTAAATATCAAAATCTTGTGTGTTCTTTCTAACTAAAATGTTGAGAATTTAATTTGATCAATTGGCCTGAGCATTCTGTTTGGAAACATAGGATACGTTTTTAATCAAAAACAAATATCATATCTGGAAGTCAATTATTAAATTAACAGTAATGAATTATTAAAGTTAGTAGTGTTAAAATTTAAAAATTGTTAGATAGCAACAGAGTAAATTGTCCAGCAATTAAAAAACACCGACTAGTCTTAGAATATTTAAAAAGAAAACTATTGTAGTTAATGGTTATACTACCATGTTGAATTTCAAGAATTACTCAAAATATATAAAATTGCGCCAACTTCTCAAGTGTTATCAAATAGAAAAATTCTTCAAGGAAAATAATTTTTATCTTTATAATACCTAATAATCAAATTTTTAATAGTATTATTTTACAGGCCGTAGGGTAATTGATGATTATTGATTTGCGACTATCATGCAATTCTCCATGCAATTAGCATGACATTCTCCTTCACCTTGCGATTAGCACGCCATTCTCCAGAGAGCGTGATAGCATTGTGAAAAAATAATAATCTCTTCATAAAAAACTTTTTTTAACAATAAATTTAATTAAATTCCAATTAAATTGTATGTATTGTTTAAATTTATTGTATTTTTATCTTTATTCGCGATTTTGCGGCCTATTTTTATCTGTTACATCGAGGAACCTACGTCCCACAGTGGAATGACTTAATGTCGGAACTACATTGTTTACATTTTTCAAAACCCAGAAACTCCGCCATTGTTGTAATTTACTGCGGTGAGGTGGCTACTTCTGTGCGAGTCCCCCTTTTGGCTTTGCTCATTTAGGACACTAATTTAAGTAAGTAAGGGCCAGTTTCATAATCGAATTTAAAGGAGACTTTAAATTAAAGTTACTTTCTGATGTAAAAACAAATATGAAAACACATTTGCTTACACATCAGAATGTGACTTTAATTTTAAACTCTCCTATAATTTCCATTATGAAACTGGTCCTAAGTAACTTAAGTAGTCCACTACACATATGATTGCGAGATATTTTAGAACAACTATACTCACTTGCGTGAGAGAGACTTTCTGCTTCAGCCCTTATTGCTTGAGAAATGTTTACGTTTAGAAATTAAAGTGTGAAAGACTTTTATGGATACAGCTAAAGGATGCAATAACAATTTTTATTGGGAAAGCATGATTTTGAAATCTCACTGTACAATAACAGTAGTACTTTACATAATAAATAAGCATGGGCTGAAATATAAACTATAATTGATGAAATCTAGCGGAGTAAAGTCTACGTAGTACGATATTTATTGTATTAATCAAATTAATACTTTTGAACACACTCAATCTGCAACAACTCACAAAGTTTGATACCCCAAAAATGATCACTTTTTTACAGATTTTTTATTTCAAACGCTTTTTCGTTTTTTAAATTCAACATATTTGATTAACTTATCGATTTAGGTTTGTTGGAACATGAAGAATGAGAATCTACATCCAAATATTACGTGATGATGGAGTAATTATTTTAGTTATACGATGTGAAAGCAAGTTTTCAATAAATGCGCCCTGACATCTTGTATCCTTCGCGACATTATAAGCTAGTAAAGGATATTAAATGATTCTAAATTATGAAAGCTTTAGAATTCTAGGAAGCCGCTCACTCGTGTAACGTGACAGAAAATCATTTTATTATACATGAGCTAGGGTCCATGTAGTACGATATTTATTATATTAATGAAATTAATACTTCGGGACACAATCAGTTTGCAACAGCTCACAGAATTTGAATCCCAAAAACGATGAATTTCACAAAGTTTATTTCCATTCATTTTTATTCTTCGTGATACAGTTCACTTTTCCAATACATAAATGCCGATCTATCGACCGTTAAATCCAAGAATTTATATTTAGCTATCTCCTTTTATCTTTTCTGAAACCTTGCGGCTATTGTCATGTGTTATTTCGTCGTATATTTTCTTAACTCAGATCTATACGGTCGGCATATATTGGAAAAATGAACTATACACATTAACTTTGATTTGTTGGAGCAGGAAGAATGAGATCCAAATAGTATGTAACGATGGAAGAATCATCCCTCTCATTATAGTGACATTATGAGCTAGTAAAGGACATTAAAGGATTCTAGACTGTGAAAGGTTTATAATTTATTCTTAAGGAAGCCGTTCACTCGTGCAACGCGAACGTGGACTAAAAACTATTTTATTTATAAAAATTTTAGAAACATTCTGAAACGGTCACGAATTTGATTTTGAAAACAAATCGCGTTTGTTTGTTTGATTGCTTGATAACAAAGAAGAGAAAGTTTACAAGTCGGAGAATGCCACAGGAAACGACTCGGTTTCCAAATTTATGGTCTTTTAGAACACCGAGTTCGTAAAGGGCACTTGAAGCATTGTTGCTGTCATATTATAAATCAGGACCGCTTTCAAGTGTTGTCTTGGTACGCTTTAGAGTCTTTGAAAGAATTTGTCACGCAAGCACTCGAGTTATTGTAAAATTTAGAAATCGAATCATGTTACGTCGCGTAGAAAAGAACTGCCATTTAGTCTTTTGTTTTAAAATTGTTCAACGAAGCTCGGGAAGTAATAAATATGTGAATGGACACTTAGATAGCATCCGCTATTTTGAAAAATTTAGAAAGTTAGAACATGTGCAAGACCACCGGAGAACCAAGGGTTTGCCAGACAGTTCGAAATTTATTAATTATGTATAATGAACGAGAGAGAAGCGTGATTGTTTCTGAACTAAAAGAGCGATTATTGGTCAAGGGTTTTTTTTAAGTTTGCTTCGGGGGATAGGGAGGAGTTCAATTTGTTACTCGCGAAGGAAAAATCAAAAAACGGAGGGCAGTAAGATTCGAATCGTTCGAACGGACGGCTGATTTTTAATTTAATTCGAGCAATTTTTCTTCTGAGTGCTTGCAGTTGGTTTCATATCTTTCTCATAATTATATTTAAATCATATTCTTTCGGGACGTTAAAAACATAGTGGATTCAGAAAAGGGCAATCAAATAAACAAACGCGAACCGCACTACGAATTTAATGCTGGGAAAAGAATTATATAAAGCCAAGTGCGCGAGAGTTTGTGAGGTGCGCATAGCGGACCGCGAATTGGTAAAATTGCATGAATGTTTATATTTCTTTTCACATACTTGGTGGTATAAATTTGTTTAAGAATTATTTTAATTGGCTCTTCAATATGTGACTCGAAAAATCTGTAAAGTTCAATCTTTGCATTGCTTAGGCAATTTTTTTGTTTATTTTTGGTACAGGTGTTTGCTTGGAATCAAAGTTAAAACTCAATAAATTCAGTAGTTTGCGCGTTCTGTAATTTAATCAACCAGAGTAGATTAACTAAACCTAAAATCTATTGTTGGATTTCAAAAGTGTATTTTTTTTGTAATTTAGTTTTTCCTTTTGCGATATTCTCTAGCAATTCGGAGACACGCTATCGGTGTTATTTCGATTTGTTCAGGGAAATCTGCAGCTCAACCCACTGGCTAGGCAAAGTTATA
Organism: Serrognathus titanus; assembly: GCA_039766575.1. Taxonomy (NCBI): domain Eukaryota; kingdom Metazoa; phylum Arthropoda; class Insecta; order Coleoptera; family Lucanidae; genus Serrognathus; species Serrognathus titanus. Next base: position 45,952,337 of record CM077914.1, on the reverse strand, counting down.
TCTACCGACGAACATAGTGCGGCCAGCACAGTCTAACTCAGAAAGCAAGGCAAATTCCGTTACGAATTCGTAGAATTACGAGGCCAAACAATTTGAAGTACGTATAAATAGACATCTTTTTAAGAGAATTTCTCTCACACCCTGTATGTGTGGACTGGAGTGCGGTCTTTGCCGAAAGATTTGCAGGTTAAGTGAAAGCAATTTGTCGAGAGACTGAAAGTGCCATAACCGCAAAAGCGGAGTGGCGAAAAACAGTCAGTTGGGTTCTTGCTAAAACAAATTAGTTCGATAATGGGTTTAACCGACGAAAAAACGACGCAGAGGGATCTGAAAAAAGGCGTACATTGTACCACCCTCTGGACCCTGGAGAAGTTGATACGATCCTACTCACAGGAGTCTAATTAATTAGGTTAGCTTAGAGATAAGGTTGTCCAACACCTCTGAAAAGAGTCCTTGAAAAACTACTGGCAGTTGCTGTTTTTTTTTCTACATGACCAGAACCCGTCCGCAAAGAATGCACCGGAAGCACCGCAGCCGTTTAGGCTTATTGTGCTCGTCCTGGTTCTCTTACCGCAACCATTCAGTGAGGCATGTCCCCTGCACCAACTGGTACAGGATTTTCATTGATTGAGTGTTGAAATCTTCGAGAACTATCATGAGATGTCCGAATATACACTGTCTGCGGTTTGCCAGTGCATCACATCTACACAAAATGTGCATTGCTATTTCAGGTTGGCAGTTGCTGTTAATTATCTTGCAGAATGATCGCCGAGGGCGGCCTTTTGTGTCACATACATCTCCGAACATCGGATTGATCAATTAATAACTCCCATTAATAAAGTACACTGTAGACACATTATCACACTGTGCGCTGGTTGATTATTCATAACGTCTTCGAGTATTATCTCAGGTGACAAACACAAGTACCAAGACAACGCTATTTTGAATAGAAAATAAACTAATTGTAAAGGTTTTACGCTCAATTTCCCGGGTCCTGCAGTGGCTGGTAGAAGGAGTTTTACCTTTTTTTTACAATAAATAATCAATTAAATTTCAAGTCTCGCATTTTTATTGATACATATTTAGTTCCTTTAATCTCTCCATTTTATTCACCGTCTCACCAGAATTAGAATCCAGTTACAACAACGCAGGGTTCAGTTTAATTAGACGGTCACGAACAATAGGATAAGGTACGAAAATTGCCGAAAAGGGTCGAACGGTAGTTTGTAGGTCAGTAAGGTATATGGCTTAGCACCAGTCATAAAAGTAGGTAGCGTGGTCAGCGTCTAGACGTTTAGGAATTGCATGGGGTGCTTAACAATACCATTGTCGACCTTTTCGGAATCTTACCAAGGTAAAGAGGCGTTTATTTCCCATTGAGTTCAGTCAACTTCTTCGGTCCAGTAAATTAATTTGTCAATAAGTTTAATTTGTTTTATTTGGACCGTGTTTATTAGTTATTTAGTTGTACGTAAAGTCAACAAACAAGGTGGCACGTCAAGGCGCGTCACAGTTCGTTAGTAAAAATTTTGAAAAACACGTTTCATTAAAATCTTACTTTCTTGCCCATATTGATTTAGTAATGCTGTGTATAATTAAAATTCGCTTTTCAATTGCTTAACTCTCATGCACAATTATTCTCAAATATCTTGATATAATACATTGTAAGTACAATAACATAATAATCCCATTTCTCGGCAGAACCCACGTAAATTGACTGCTATATAAAGATGAAGTTAAATAATAATCTACAGTCATTCAATTATTGTTAACCAATGACAACATGATGTTGAGGTTGGTGAGTAACATCAGTTCAGTAGTTGCAGGAGTCTACTTTGATTCGATCGTGCGGTACAAGTATCAGATCAATTTTCGGAAATTAGTATGATGTTTAAAATAGCTTTGAAAAATTGGATTAAATAAATTAATGATTAAGAATTGAAAAAATGCAAAGGATATAAATTAGGAGTCACTTGTTTATTACTAATTTGAACAAGAATCTTTACTAACTTTATGAACTCTAAAGCATTTATGAAATAACGCGTAAGAAATTAATTAATGTATTACTATTTTTTTCGCAAATCTTGTTTCACTTAGATTGAAATTGTTTGAAGTTTTGAGTAAGAAATGATACAAGAAACAATAGGACGAGGAACAATTTATTAAATAATAATTGTGAAATTTATTTCAACAGTACTTTTGAACTTCATAATTTAAGTTTTCCAAAATATTTTTATGAAGCAATAATTTGATAAAAAAGAAACGGAGATATTTTTTCTTTAAAACCTCTCACTCAAAATGGAGAATAAGTCCAAAGTGAAAGTAAATCCATTTCTTTTTCTTTTAGAAATTTACCCTTTGTTGTGGTTTAAAATATATAACACATATACAGAACAGAGAAAATTGAGACCTGTGTCAATTCTAAAGAAACAAATTATAAATAACCGAATGGACGCTTCTTTATTAATTAAATTAAATATGTTTTAAGATCGCCCTTAGACTGTCCTATTTCTTGTATAAGATTTGGTTTTATTTTTAATAATAATAATTGGGCTAACGTATAATTTCCAGATAGAATGCCATCTATGTTTTCAGATATTTTTAAACCAATTGAATTTTTGTTACAATTTATTGGACAATTTAAACTATGCAAGAAATTGAACCAAATCTTGTACAAAAAAAACTATTATATTATTACATAAAGCTTCTTGGAAAAGATCTGGGACAACAAAAGTCACGAGAGAAATTTCAATAATTCAATTAAATATGGGTTTATTCATACAAACCGTTCATTAAAAGTTTTCAAGGAAAAAACTTAGTTGGAAATTTGAAATTTAAAGATACTTCAAATAAAATAAAATTGTGTATCAACTCGTTTATTTTAAATGTTTTTGTTTTGTTTTGTTTTCCTACGTTTAATATTTAGCTACAAATCTTAATGTAAAATTACCTGTTGCAATATCCGCTGTAATCATGACAGATTAAGCTTGTGAACGACAGTATTTATACTATAAAGTTTGTTATGATGTATAGACAAATATGTAATTTGAAGTATTACTATTTTGAAGTATTACTATCACTTATCCACAGCATAAATAAATTTCTATTGCTATTAATTGCTAACTGAAGTCGTGAATTAACAAAAACACGATTATGTAAAATAAGGAAAATTGATTTGACACAAATAGCATAAATACATTTATCATCACATAAATTTTTGAGTTTTTCTGGAAGTAGCGTTTTATTTGATAAAAACTTTCGCTTATTATTCGTATTTTTTTCCTTAATTGCTATTAATGAAATTTGCTTTTTGCATTTTCAGCTATTCATTCTTGGTTGTCTACTGATATCATCAAGTGCTAGGCCCCTCTTTGATGAAGATGGTTACCCGCTGGATTACAAACCTTTGTCAGCGGGATACGTTGCTAGTGAATTAGGTATTCACCCTCAAGGGGAACTTTCAGGCTCCAACGAAAAACCAACGGATTCACGGGAAATTTGTACCGCACTCTTAGCATCATGCGCAGGATAAAGCACTTCGGATTAGCAATACGTCTAGGTCGAATTTCATGTATATAAAAACAGAAGTGAATGAATAAATAAATTAAAATAGTAAGTAATAGTTTAATGCTTTGCATGATTGGATTCATTTTTTACATTAGTTTTTTATAAAAGATAATACACTTTAATGTTCTTTGTTAGAAGTTATTTTAACGAATTGATGAACAAGTATTATCGATATAATATTTGATTAATCCGTTGTACCATGCGATTTTTTTGAAAGCAGATCTGAATTGACCTTGGAAGCTCCAAACGTATGTCTTAAATGAAAATATGAATATTGAATATTGTATATTGTATAATATTCATTAGGATGTAGTAAGTAGTAATTTATAAACAGAATGGACAGAAGGTTCTAAATAAAGTACAAAATTTGGAAAATTAATGTTAATATTTCACTCTGTTTATATGGCACACGTGTTGTCGCGTGGGCTAGCCCATCGAGAAAATGAAAGAGAGGGTAACGTAACAACCCACGTGTAGAGTTGCTTTCTCATCACATGGACTGAAGGGACTGCGTATGTCTCCACATGCAGTAATGCAACGGGCAGCCCCACCTTGGTCAAGATTGCAAGAAGTAGTTTATTACCGAGCATTTGGAAATATAGAAAAATTAAGAGCACTATATTCTGGATTTATAAATTAAAAAAATACAAATAGATATATAATAGATATATAAATATATTTGAAAAATTTTTGTATCAGAAAGAATTGAAAGCTACATCAAATACAGGCAATCAAATATATTCTTACTGGAAAACTATGCAGACAAGTTTCCTCGATCATAAGGACCACGTAGGATATGGCTTTAGATCAAAGTACATAATCATGATAGCCTAAAGATATGCAATTATGCACCACCAACACTCAACATTTATACAGTTCAAGAAACGTAATGGAGCATGGTTAATTACAAAACAATATTCTGACATTCAATTTTTTAAAATCTATTTTGAATGTTTTCTTCTCTGTTCCGAAACTGGTTACTTACTTGCACCATAAGACTTCCTTCGTTTATCTTGTTATTTTGTTAAAATGTCACATTGATTAGTTAAGCCTAAAGTGGAGGCGTAGCAATCGGCCGTGCAGGGGATGCAACTGTACCAACTTATAGGACTCCAAAGCACAAATCAAGTTTAGCGACTTATTGAGCATCTGTAGTGTATACAAAAAATTAATGGAGGCGCCACACTTTAACAACAAAGACCGAGTTATATCCTTGCTGATAAATACAAAACTAATCGAACTGAAATGCTTTTACAATATGTTATCTTTTCATTTAGAAACTTGTTTTATTCGTGTCCATGAATAACGTATCTACGGAAAGTATTTTATGTTTAAACATGAACCTGAGCCTAGGACCATGTAAGTTGGACGTCATGCTTAGTCTTCGCAGATTCTAGAATAAAGCGAAATGAGCGTCACACTCCAGCGACAAAGACCGAGCCTCAATTTTCTGGAACTGTTAATGTACCTAGGAGAAGTAGTTGATTTTAAGTACCTGTGTTCAATGTATCAATTTTGAAGCTTTATCGCAATTTTGGCGATATAGTAGTCTACTTCATAAGGAGAGATTTCAGGATCTGAGGAGGATTAGTTAGGTTCATTTTCACTATGCGTGCTTGATTAGTAATAATTCAAGAATTAAGTGACCATGGCATTATTTTAACATGGGGTTTATGAAAACGTTTAAACAAGCATTTTCGATATGGGAACTGGTATTACCCTCCTGGAAATGGTATATCACGTGATAAGTGCGGTAACAATTCTTTTACAGATGAGTGCCGGTATTACACACGAGTGGGCGATAGCCCACGAGTGAAGAATTTCGGCATAAATTTGTGAATTTTGCTAACGCACGAATAACGAATTTGCACGCATTTTATAAAGAAAAAGTAATTTTATCCTTGCTTCTTGACGACACGCTTTACAGGAATGAAAATTTGTAACTAGAAGGCCATATAGATGCAATGTTCAAAGCACGCTCGTAGCTCTACCTACCTAAAAGTCACAAATGATATCCAAGATGTTTGTCATTTCGAATTTTCAATTACAAATTTTTATGGTTCTGGGGAAGTTTCTGCTATAATAATAATATAAAGTGATTTCTCGTAAATGAAATTATTTGCCTATGCAAATGCTTTTGTAGCAAGATGCTGTACTGACACAGTGTTTTTGCTATATTTTTGAAACACTTGTGCGTAATTCGAATGATACGGTAGTAACAACATATTATTTCATAAAATCTTTCGCTTAATATTCGTATTTTTTCCTTAATTGCTATCAATCCAATTTTCTTGCATTTTCAACTGCTCATGCTTGATTGCCTCCTGATATCATCATGTGCTAATCACTCTCATAAAGATGCTTAAATAATGGATTACAATCCTTTGTCGGCGGGATACGTTGCTGATGAATTTGATTCTCCCCCGGAAGGTGAACCACTAGCCGCCGAAGAAATTGAAATGCCCTCAGAAGATGAGCCTCCAGCAGTCCACGATAGAGCAACAAAACCACTGGGAATTTGTAGCGCACTCTTAGCATCTTGCGCAGGTTGAAGCATTTCGAATTTCTGCACACTGCAGAATAACTGATGTTATCTGCGGTTGACGCCGATTTTTCATATAACAGTTAACGGAATTTTCGTATGAATATGTGAATACTTTACATACAGAAACCATGTTACTTCTCACGATGGACCGCAAATAACAGTTTTCTCAACAATGTAAGAACAGTTATAACTCAAGGACAAACAATAAATCTGACATACAATATCGTTGACAATATTAGAGAGATACATAATTATAAATATTTACCTGGTTGCTTCAGTTCCTCTGAAATTTCCTTCCACCTATGATTTTTTTTAATATTGTCTGCATACTTAAATCATATAATAATAGTGAATATTCACACATACATTTTAGTAATTTTTCGTCTTCCATAATACAAAAGAAAAGCTGTTTTTCATCTAAAACCATACGTCCAGCATTGTGTTGGATCGTCCGAAATCTTCAGCAATGGTCCGCCAAATATATTTGCCTAGCAGTGGTCCAGCATTCAGCAAAAGATTCCTGTTCTATGGATATTGTTCGACATCTACCGATTTACAAAGATTCTGTTGAGGTATCAGCCCTATGATAATAATAATAATAATAATAAACGTCTACATCTTAAATTACAATGGCAAAAAACGACAATGTAATAAAGCAGGAGTATCTTGAGCGGAGTTCAGAATATACACCAAGGCGCAAAGCTATTTTTAGATAGATATATTAGCTTGAGATAGATATATTAGCTAGATCTATATATATTGATAGATATATTAGCTTGAGATAGATACATTAGCAGTTTCTGAAACATGGCTGTCTGCGGAAATTCCAGATGATGTTGTGCACATTGATGGTTTTATTTTTATTAGAAAAGATCGTATAGGTCGGGGTGATGGTGTCGGATTGTATATAAAAGAATCAATTAAGTTTACATTGTTGCCCTCCGATAATGCCATAGAGCAGATCTGGGTACAACTCCACTTGCATTCCAGAATTGTCATTGGCGTTGTGTACAAACAGCCGCAGCCAAATTACAGTTCTTTTCTAGATGAATTGGAAAACAGTATTGCATCTTCTATGCTAGTCACTGATAATTTTTTTTGCTGTGGGGATTTTAATATAGATATGATGAAAATAGATAATCCAGCCGCAATGCATCTGATGCAATTATTGAATTCACTGGATGCAAAACAAATTATTGATCGCCCAACCAGAGTATCAAACAAATGCGCTTCACTAATTGATCTAATCATCACCTCAGATAAAAGTTATATAGATCAAGGGGTTTCCAATTGTGACTTATCCGACCACGATTTAGTTTATTGCACTTTTTCAGACTTGGATCCTAGAGAGGAGCCAAACTATCGAATATATCGCTCATTCAGTAATATTAACAAAGACTTATTCTTGACAGAGTTGGAGCTAATTCTCTTCCATCTAATGTTTAAGATAATATTTGATAGGCATGCTCCTATTACTATGCAGCGTTTACCAAACCTCGTATGCCATGGTTGACTGATAATCTGAAATTATTAATGTCGTTACGGGATAAAGCTAAATCCAAATTTGGAAAAACTGGTCTACCACAACATTGGCAATATTATAAATCGTTGCGTAATCTAACAACTCGTACTCTCCATCTGGAAAGAAAAGCTTACTTCAATTTTATTCACAGAACAAGTAATGCTCAGACACTTTGGAAGCATTTTGTCTCTCTTGGTGTTGCCAAGCGTAAATCTGTATGTATTCCTGATAATTTATGTGATCCAGATAGCTGTAACGATTACATTATAAACAGTGTTCCCTCGCATAGTCTGTAGAACGCAACATCTGCTAGTGATTACGATGTTCCATTACTGCAAAATAACTTTGAATTTCGAACGGTTGAGCAATCGGATGTAATGAGGATTATACAAAACATCAAGTCCAATGCGGCAGGAAGTGATCAAATTTCTATAAAAATGGTTAAGTTATGTTGTCCATACCTTTTATTATTCATATAATAAATTCATGTCCAAAAGCTTGTACATTTCCAAACACGTGGAAATATGCAGTTGTAAAGCCATTGCCAAAAGTTACTAAACCCACGGAATATAAGGACCTTCGTCCTATTAGTCTCCTTCCTTCACTTTCTAAAATATGTGAGAAAGTGGTTAACACTCAGTTAGTAGAGTATGTAAATGACAATGATATTTTACCACCAAATCTGTCTGGGTTTAGAGCAGATTATAGTTGCACTTCCGCATTGTCAAATGTCACTGATGACATTCTGAAAGCCACTGATGATGGCGGACTTACTATTTTAGTCTTACTAGATTTTAGCAAAGCTTTTGATACAGTCAACCATGAGCTATTTTGTCCTTGTTAAGATATATAGGACTGGGACCAAATGCCTTATTACTTATTAAAAGCTATTTAGGTAATCGTCTACAAACAGTACAAATTAATAATTCTTTTTCCCGGCCCCTGATTGTTAGGAATGGAGTTCCACAAGGTTCAGTTCTCGGTCCATTGTTGTTTACGCTATATACGTCCCATATATTAAGTAACGTGAAATTTTGCAGAAAACATGCTTTTGCAGATGATACTCAACTGTATCCTTCTTTTAAAGCTCTAAATTGGCAAAGAGCTGTAGCGGAAATCAACTTGGATTTAGATCAAGTTTTCAAACAATCTCTTAAACATTTTCTAAAGATTAATCCCGAGAAGTCTAAAGTGTTATTGTTCGGTAAGAAAAAAGTGTGTGAGAATTTATGTAATTTAATAAGATTTAAAATTAATGGCGTTGATGTACCTATTGCCGGTAAAGCAAAAAATTTGGGGTTAATATTGGACAATACTTTTCGTTATAGAGATCAAATAGCCAAATGTATATTTTCCGCTTATGCTAACTTAAAAAAACTATACTCATTTAGATCTAGCCTCAGTTTTCCGCTTAAAAAGCTACTGTGCGAAGCATTTGTCTTATCGCAATTTAATTACTGCGTGCCAATATATCATCCCGCAATTGATAGTTTCTCTGCTAATCGCATCCAGAGAATTCAAAATTGTTGTTTGAGATTTATCTATGGAATACGGAAATACGAGCATATTTCTCATAAGTTGAAAGATGCAGGTTGGCTAAATATGGAAAATCGTAGAAAATTAACGTGTTATTCTTTTTATCAAAAAATTTTAAATACCCAGAAGCCATCGTACCTTTATAATAAAATTACTTACAGATCCGATATACACAACATTACAACCAGATTTAGAAGTCGTATTTCGCCCCCAATCCATAAAACAACCTTGTATGAACGGTCGTTTTCGTTTCAGATATATCTATTTTACAATAATGTATTCATTAATTCTAATTCTAAAAGCTTAAATCCATCTGGTTTTAAAAGAATATTGCGAAGTGATTTATTTCAGAAACAATGTGGTTGATTCACAAAACACAAGATCATTATTACTTTATCCATCTAGTATTATTATATTTTAAATTTACGGTAAATGGTGGCGTGCACATCGCAGAATCCAGAATTTAGATTTAGATTAAGTTAATTTAGTTTAGTAAAATATCTTTTTTTTCTTTTTCAATTTAGGCTAAGCAATTGTTATTTTTCCTTCTGTATTTGTACTCAAGGTTTAGATGGTAGAGCAGTAGCAAACTCTGTTTGTAACTGAATCTCGTCTGGTAGTTGTGCGCATCTCGATGAAATACTGAATCTTTCTTTTTTTTGTCTTATGTAATCTACATTTGTGAGGTATATATTGCTTAAGACAGATGTATCTAGTTTGTATTTCGATATGCAGCTCAATAAAGACATTTATATAACATATAACATAAAAGCATTACAGGTTTTGGCTATCTAAAATATTAAACATTAGCTTATAATTTGATACGCATGTTTTCCTTAAAGAAAAATTAGAGTAGTGCAACTTGCCATAACTTTTTCAAAAATTTCTGAATTTCAGAATAACAATTTTTTTTTGTACTTGTAATTAATTGAAGTCCCCATGTATTTTTTCTGGCTTGTGTAATTGCCGTAATTAGAAATTTCCCAATATGCACTGAACATCAAAAGGTGCCGCGGCGATGCAACGCAACGGGATGCAAGCGATGGCACTACCATGTCATTGTCAATTTTATTTTCGGTAGATTGAGTAGATTCTTCTACAATCGAAAGCTAAACACATTGGATGGTGAAATAGGAAAAAATAGAAATATATCAGAGTATTTATATTTAACAAATAAACAAAAATATTTTTCTCCTTAAATTCAGAGGAAAATGTTACTCTTAAGAAAGTAATGGAGGCATTGCATTTCTACATCTAATTTTTCTTCATAAATGCCAAGATGCTTTAAAACAGTTCGGTTGATTCTTTCAGTTTCCGGATGAAAATCCATAGCAACTTCTTTTGATTTCATCTAAAAACCGAAATGCAAATACAAATGCGAATACAAATTTAAGGAGATCCAAAAAAGGTGCTTCAAAGAACATAAAAGTTACGTGACGAACAAGAAGAGAGTTTCTTCCGAAGTTTTGGTTTGAGTCTCCACCAACTGTAAAAAGAAATCTAAAATTACTTTTCACAAAATGCAGATATAAAAATTCAATTTCTTCATAATGATTTCATTTACGACTACAGTCTTTCTCGTAAATACTGTTTTTATTGATAATACACGAATTATAATTATTTACTATCTAAATATCGAGTTATTTATTTATTGTTTAAATATCTTATAGGTAAATATGAAGAGCCAATTAAGACTATAAAATTATTTGAAATATTTTACTAAATGGCAAATAACAAAATATTTTTCAAGAATTAATTGGTAGAGAATTTCTAGAGAAGAATAATAAGAATCAGAAACTATGAATCGACTATGAACAACAGATACTATGACGGCAACCTGGTATACAAATATTAGTAAATCCTTAAATTACTTAATCTCTTCATCCTATTGCGGCATTGAATTCTCCTGTTAACGTATTCAAAAGAGATTTCTATGTATTTGGAACATTTTCAATTTGTGTTCAAAGAATATACAGGATGCTGCATTGATGAACGCAAGATAGGAAATCCCATTCCAATTTAATGGTGTAAAAATATTGGTTTTGCTAATTATTTTACAACAAATTTCCATTGAGGTGCTGTTAAAGTACTCTTCAAGACGAATCTGTCTTAGCGGTATTTCTCCTCCTCTCTCAGACGTTTTAACGCCCATATATGTACTCGCAGGTTTAATTATGCACTTTAACCACAATAAAAAAGACAAGAATATACAAAGACGATTAATCAAATTTCGCAATCTATGAAGGGTCCGACATTTGTTGAAAGCGAAAGTGTATTGCTATTTAAAAATTTATATAGTTGCTTGAACTCTGTAATTATATGTAATTAAGTCTCTAGGAAAGAAGCACGTCTAGTCGCCCAGACGTCGATTACGCACCGTCACACTAGCGGCGTATCGCAGATCTGAATTGATCGATTGCCCAGTCTTACAGAGACGCACAAGGTTAAGTAATTCACACATATTTGTATTAATTTAAAAATAATTTTAAAGTTTTTCAACCATTAATTATTAACGTTAATTATTAAATAATATTCTAAATTCTTTTCCGTGATATTCGCTCGTTTCGCCGTAAGAAAAACGGAAAAATGATCGCTCAGCATCGCAGCTTCTTGTAAATGGGTTTTTAACTTTTCAAATTCAGAAGAAAGAGAAAAATATAAGAAATGATTCTTAAATAAAAAATGAAAAGAATGTACTAATTTCGAGAATAACTAATTTATATGTACATACAAATTTACATTCTGCATATATCTATAAATTAAATAAAAGTATTTCTCACGTGGAAATAAACGAAAAAAAATGATAAGTAATGCTGTACAAACGAAACAATGAAAATATAGATATTATGTTTAGGGAAAAAAAAAATAAAGCTTCTCAGTCCGGGAAAATCAAATATCTCTACATACACTAATAAATGAAGTAACAGAAATTTTCACGAGAAGTTCAACAAAGTCTTCAATGATGTAGAGAACTTGTAGGGCTGTAATCCCAAGACTTTGGAACTGACTTCTGAGCCCCCTTATCTTGAAAAACAGTCACATCACTTCAACGAACCATTCCAGGCCGATGACACAACACTGGAAAGTTGTTCACATTCTTCAACTTCACTAGAAGATGCCATCAGGGACAAACTTCGAGATTATTTCTTCAAAAAAACGGTGGAAGACGCCGTGTTGTTGTAAAACTACAAAATCAAACTAAAATAAGACTTTTCAAAATAGAAGCCGTACGGCTAGGTTTATTTAAAATGTAATTATTTGAAACTTTAAAATTTGAATTTCATTCATTTAAAGGATTCACATTTTTTTTAATTTAAACTTACACAGTTTTTGCACATTTATTTTGCTATAAAAGGGAGAACGTATCAGTCCTTAACAAGTAGTGAGTTGTGAAAGAAGTAATAATTTTCCATTGTTTTATAACTTTGATTGAAACTGCATATTTATTTGTGATTATTTGTCATTTAAATCGAATTTTAAAGTAGAATTACTTTAAAACCCGTCGTGTATAACATTCTATTTTTTTGTAGCGAAAGTTAAAGACAAAATTTAAACAATTTCGCAGAAAAATAAAAAGAGCAATCACATCTCAAAATTGTATGATCATGACCTCAGTAACTAGTGTGGGTTGTTACTATGGTTAAGTTGTAATAATTAGGAACAAAAAGTTATGAATGTTAATTTAGATAGATTAATTAGTTATCTCTCTTTCCTTGCTTTCTTTCTCTCTTTCTCGACCACTGCAGAGCTGAGGGTAAACGTCTTAACATCGGGCGCCACTTTTCGATTTCATAAGGGCGATATGCTAAATTACAAATAACCATTTACGAACATCGACGTGGAACATTTTACTTACCGGGGCCCTTTCCCGGCTCCACCTATTCCAGCGGCGAATCTAGGCGAAGCAGTTCCCTCCAAATTTGGAAACTCGGATGTCCATCTGCATACTTTGCATGCACAAAGACGAGCTCCAGGTGGATGTTAACGTACCTTGCCTTCTGAGTGCACGTTCTTAGAATCACTGGTGCCACTATCTCCTACAGTGCTAGCCACACTGGCCTAAGCATAGTCAACACCAAGTCAAGACCGTTCTTGGGAAGCACAATGTAATCGACGAGATCAGGTATTCAGCTGGTTGTTTTCCGACATCACCGGTCTCCTAACAGTGATGTTACACTGTGACTGTTCCCCGGCGATGTCGTATTGCTGGTGACAACACAACATCATCCTTGACAAGTACCCAGGACTCCGCCACGCCTAACGGTCCTTACACTTAACCAGGTCTAGGTCGAAGTATTTCGAAACTATTTTTACCCAAATATAGCCGTCTCGAGGCCGATATAATACATTTTATTAACAATATTCTCGTGCGCGAGTATTTTCCGTACGTTTCCAACACGTTTACTACTCAAAGTCCGCCAGGAGACTGCCTGCTCTACCTTCTTTGTTTTATATACCTCTGCCTGAAACGTATTCCCGTATCATAACCAAAGACAAAGTAAATAAACGTGCTCATGATTTATTAAATTAAATAAATTATTAAATTAAATTCTAAACTTCTTAATTAAACAATGGCAACATGCATAATATTAAAAAAAAACAACTGAAGACAAGGTAGAACAAGGATGAATGTGTGATATATTTGTTAATTTTTACAAGTTATCTATAAGTTATTAAACTGACTGGAATTATTACTTAACGTGAATAACCCTTTACAGTTTATACTCTTTGATATGGAAAACTACGTACACTGAGAAAAAAGAATCTTTGTCATTAAGAAATTTGTATCTTTGACATTTTGTATTTCAGTGGAATAAACGTTATTTCACTAAAAGATATCTTATTTGTGTTAAAAAAAGCTACTTGTTCGCATTAAAATAATATTTTAAGCCCAAAGAAAATATTTTATTCCGAAAGAAATATATCTTTGCTACTATTGAAAGAAATAGTTTCTTTAAATTAAAGCATATTCATTAACTACAAAGAACTATTTTTCTCAGTGTACCCTAACGGCAATGTAGAACTAAGAAGCATTTCATATTTCCAAATGTACACAAACGTAATAAGTAAGCAAAAACACGTTTTGCACATCCAACCGTTATTTCTTTTACTGCACCTCAATTGTTTAGAAAAATAAAAGTTGTTTTCTGTTATGTTATGAATTTAAATGAAGTCGGTATGTGGGAGACAGATAACACTATAAATATACGGGAAACATCTTCTACAGTTAGTTTCAGACTGCTAACATGAATGTGGTAAGCGTGAATATGTAAATAAATGCATTTACTTTAAAAAGAAATGTAATGCGATCGAATAAAGAATAGTCTAAATTAGTCAGTATTAAGAAACCGTATGTCGTTCGTCAATTTTAACATTTACGTTTCATATAAAATTTATTTCAAAATATATAATGCATATTTAAATTTATAGGATTTCAAAATTATTAACAAAAACCAGAATAAAAGTAATTTGCAGTTAAATTATAAAGTCGCTATATAGATAACTGAAAAACACAACTTTTTCTGTTAGTTTACGATTAAGCTAATATGAAAGTGGACGGCACCTTTAATATAAATAAAAGTTTCTAAATCTTAGCTGCGTTTGTAAATATAGAAAATATGCTACACAAATTTAGCTTTCAGAAATAGGTAATACCTTAAAATAGCAAAGATAAAAAGATAATTTATATTTTGTTTTCTATGAAAGTTCATGTCTTAAACTAATTAAAAATGGTGACAATCAAATTCCTCGAGCGTTTCTTCGACACTTTCTAAAATATTACTTGATTCTCCTTCTGCCAAATTTTATTCAGTGGCTTATTCTACGTCAACCATTCTCCAAATTCCAAGTCATATAATTAACGCATTAAATTCAAATATGTGTTACTTTTATCGATTTCAAATGAAAACTTATTATAAATAAAATATTTACAATTTTATAGGTGTTGCTAATTTGTTGCTTACTAACAACAACTGCTGCTGCGCCCCAATTCATTGAAATACCCCAAATAATTAAATCAGGTTTTAATATTTTTGATGAAACCATAAAGGGAGCAACCCACGCGTACAGATCATTGTAAGTTTAAAATAAATGTTATTTCTAACATATCAACCAACTTTCTTATGTGCAGTTTCGAAAGCGATAATGGAATTACTCAAGAAGAAATTGGTGGTTTTATCGAAGGGAAAGAAAATGATGGTCTAGTGGTCAATGGTATATACTCCTACATTGGTGACGATGGGAACAATTATACTGTGCAGTACACGGCCGATAAGTATGGTTTTCATCCTCAAGGCGAACATCTTGTGCCTTCAGCGGGAGTAAAGAAGACAAAACCATTGGGCATTAGTGGTCCATTGTTAGGGAGTTTGAATACTTCTGGTTAAATATATTCGATAACAAATACCTACATATAAAAAAATTTATAATATATATATATAGATTTAAAAAGAGGAAACCTGAGATCATTTTACGTTAAAAGTTAGGCAACAAGAGAGAGATCCGAAATCGGATCTCACCACATTTAAAACCATCTTTATAGTTTATCTGCTTCACTGTTAGCAAACAATATTGTAAAAATTAATTATTTATTAAAATCCTATTTTCTTAAATACAGAACAGGTAATAATTCTTTTTGACACAATTTATAAATATTTATATAGAAACGTTTTGTTGAAAATAATTTTATTGACACTGTAAATACTTTTTCTTTATCATTAAAATTTGTACTGATAGTACATTTTAAGAATTATTAATTTATTAAATATGCGCTCCTCGCTACATAGTGCCTTGCATTGCTCACGGCCGTCTCGAATATACTCGAGTTACGCGCCCGCCAACCTACTTGACCGAATCAATCTGTATATAAAATTTTAACAAAAAGCAAGTCTCTGCGAGCAAAATCACGTCCTTATTAAATCATCTAATCGGTAAATTACCGAGTGCGTGCGGGGGACTTACCTAATGCTTTCGGTCAAGTTACATGGCAACACCGCAGGATCTCGTTTTATCTCACAAATATCATTTTATACACTAACGGATCTCGTTAGTGCATGTTTTTCTGAAGGATCGCATCTTAGTCAATTTTTATCACAAAAAATTATACTATGACTTTTTTTACCCCTCTGTAGCAGTAACGCTTTGACTCATCGTTTATAGCTTATTGATATAAAATATACTCTGAAAAATATACACCCTATGGTGGATCGCAGGTTGTCCAAGTTTTAACCGGATCTCGACTTGGTTTAAAAATACATATATATATATATATATATATATACATATAAGATATATTAAATTAAATTATTCGCCCTTTAAGCGTTGATTTGGACGTTCTGCCAGATATTGGAAACTCAATAACATCATCATCATCAGTCATTACATCGCAAATGGGAATAACCCAGGACAGGTCGGTTTGGTTTCAGTGGAATTCTCGAGCTATGCTGTTGCTTATAAAATATTTACAGGATATAATGGAATATTCATGATGTTAGTGACTAATTAAAGTGAGAAAATTTTGAAAAATATATTTGCCTTAAATGACTATGAACGCCGTCAATGTAAAAGTTATTTATCTGTTGCTCATCAATCAAGGATGTTACAAAAATGGTATGTTTCGGTGAACCTCCATTTTCAAAAACCGAAATACGGTGATCTTTATAACATCTTTGATTAATGAGCAGAAAACAAATATCTTGTGTATTACCTTCATAATGACTTAAGGTAGACGAATTTTTCCAAATTTTCTCATTTACAGGATTGGCAATTTTCTTTATTAAACTCCAACCGAAGAAGCCTGTTTAAACGTCCAAGTGTGGAACCTTAGAATATTCATTGGCGGTGATAAATTGTTCCCAATTTTTACAGATTGAGTACGATGCTATGGCATCTACAAGTATTCAACAATTAATTTCATAATTTATTCACTTAAACCAATATAATAATTTAATTTTCGGTTATTATTAATAAAAATGTGGAGAACAAAAAAAACATCAATTTACAATCAAAACTAGGAAAATGCCAATAATATTTTAAGAAAAAAAATATAGCCAAAAATATAAGCTTCAGACCTTATCAGCTGAGAAATGTTTACGTTTAAAATTAAAATTTGAAATTCTTTTGTGAATACAGCTAAAGACAATTCTATTAGTTTTCATAAGAAATATAGTAAACATACGCTGAAGTATAAACTGTAATTAATGAAATCTATCAGAGTCAAGTGCATGTAATACGATAATTATTATAATAATGAAATTAATACTTCTGGGCACACTAACTGAAACAGCTCTCAAAGTTTGATGGAATATCTAACCGAAAATATTATCACTTTCACAAAGTATAATTACTCTTCTTAATTATTAGTCACATTTGTTAGCTGTTTTCTGGTTTCAGATATTATATTTTTTATTTCAAACGCTTTTTTTCATATTCAACATATTTCAGGATTCAGTTTAACTTCATTTCAAGCTATTTGGTCAACTTATTGATTTAGTTTTTCAATAAAAATACGTTCCGACTTATAATGTGTTGTATTCTTATTATTCGCCACATTATGTGCCATTAGAGGAGATTAAGGAATTCTGAAGCAGGCCACTCACTAGACGACGTATTGGGCAACAAGTCGGCAACTTGGCTCGTGGCAACAAGTTGCCTGGCAGGCTCCTGGAGAAATATCCAAATTCCTGCACGAACACGTTTTCGAATATGTTGCTTAGATGTTCCCTAGAGAGTGACTTGGTGTTGACAAAATATTGTCGAGTATATTGCTCAACATATTGCCTAGTGAGTCACCTACTGTGAAAGGATATAATTTATTCGTAAGGAAGCCATGCAACGAAAAGTGAACTAAAAAGTATATTACTATTTTCTTTTTGATAAAAACTTTACATACATTCTTTAAAATTTTAAAAACATGTATCAATAAAATCTAATTTGATTTAGTAACACTGGGTATAATTGAAAGTCGCTTTTCAATTGCATAATTCTCACGCACGATTGTTCTCAAATATGTTGATATAATACATACTAAGTAGAATAACATTATAATCCCATTTCTCACTCACCATCATAATACTGGCCCGGCAGAACTCACGCAACGTGACGGCTATATAAAGATGAAATTAATTAATAATCTACAGTCGGTGAAGTATTATTAA
Source organism: Serrognathus titanus (assembly GCA_039766575.1). Lineage (NCBI taxonomy): Eukaryota > Metazoa > Arthropoda > Insecta > Coleoptera > Lucanidae > Serrognathus > Serrognathus titanus. Next base: position 45,934,012 of record CM077914.1, on the reverse strand, counting down.
CCAAAAGCAACATGAGATTGGTAAGTAACATCCAGTTCAATAATTGCAGGATTCTAATTTGATTCGATCGTGCAGTGAAAGTATACAATTCAATTTTCCCAAATTAGCATGAAGTTTAAAAAAGCTTTTAAAAATTGGATTAAATAAATGAATGCTTGTAAATTTAAGGAAGATGCAAAAGTCTAATTTGCACGAGAATGTTAACGAACTCTAAAGCTTTGACGCAATAACGTGCAAGAAACTGCAAACGATCTGCATGAATGTAATATTAACATTTGCTTACGTATTATTTTAAGCAATTACTAATTTTTTCGCAAATCTTGTTTCGCTTAGATTGAAAATGTTTGAAGTTCCCTGGTTAGTTTCGATTTTATAAAATAAAATAGCACAGGAATAACACCCTAGTTAATTAAATTAAATATTTTAAGATCGCTCTAGACTATTCTATTACTTGTAACATTTGGGATACAGATATAGTTTCTTTGTAGAACACATTCTGTTCTGTTCAGATAATTTTTGAACCAATTTAATTTTTGTTACAACTTACTGTACCTTTTAAATTATGCAAGGAATTGAACCAGACCTTGTACGAAGGAAATAGGATAGATTTTATTGATGTCAAAAAATTAAAGACTAGAGTAGTTTAACTTGGAGGCTTACGCGGCCATTGTCCACAATTGAATTGGCTTAGGTTGGAACCCCATCATGACAGTAGAAGCAGTCGTGACGCGGTTCCAACCAGAAGACAATTCGATTAGTAGAGTAGTTTCTTTAGTATTTGGTTTTAAAGGAGATGATGAATCTTTAACATTATAATGTTGCATTAGGCTTGTCTGAAAACATCTAGCACAACAAAAGTCACAAGAGAAATTTTAAGACTTCAATTAAATATGTATAATAAGAAAAAGGTTATCAATATTGGTAGGTAATGCAAGGAATCTTGTTTATCTGTTAATCATCGATATGGGGTCGCCGAGTGGCTAAGCAGTTAACATAGTCGACTATGGAAGTCGTGTCACTCGGACGACGTAAGTTCGAATCTCACTACTGACCATGGATGTTTGTGCTGTCGAAGAATTTAGACCCAGCTTCCAAAATACTTCATGATTGTCTGGAATGGTTAACACCGAAAGACAAGAATGCAGCAAAGCATTGTTGCGCAAAGCAAAGAAAGAAAGAAAGAATCATCGTTATGCGTGGAGCTTCAAATCCTAACATAAAATTACTTGTTGCAATATCCGTTGTAATCATGACAGATGGAAATTATGAACGACAGTATTTATACTATGAAGTTTGTCATGATTCATAACGTATGGGCAAGTGTGTAATTTTCATTCTGAAAGATTAATTTTTTTCTCCTTTAATGTTAAAATTACCGTTGACACAAATGACATAAATATATCATCACATAAATTTTTAAGTTACTCTGGAAGTAACATTTTTTCCTTAATTAATTAATGCATATTCTTTTCGCAATTTCAGTTATTCTTGTTTGGTTGCCTATTGATATCATCAAGTGCTAGGCCACAATCTGATAAAGTTGCAGACACAGTGGATTACAAATGTAATCCTTTAGAATTGTCAGGATACCAATTTTCGTAAATACAAGAAAGATTTCAACATACGGCTTAAATTTATTTAATTAATTTTTGACTTCGCTATAGTTTTGGAACAAGTAATGGTATTACGCGTGAAGAAGTAGGGGAAGTGGAGAATAAAGGTCAACCAGAAGAATCCTTATGAGTTAAAGGAATATATTCGTGCGTAGCAGATGGAATTACTTACACGGTGGGATATGTTGCTGGCAAATTTGGTTCTCGCCTAAAAAGTGAAAATGTACCTCCAGCCGCCAACATAAAAAGAACGAAACCACTGGGAATTTGTAGCGCAACTTTAGCATCTTGTGTAGGTTGAAGCAGTTCGGATTTGCAATTCATCTATGTCGAATTTTATGTATGTAAAAACAGGAGCGAATGAATAATTTTATAATAAAGAAATGAATGCTTTGCATGATTGGATTAATTTTTTACGTCAGTTAGTTATAAAAGATGATACACTTCTATTTACACTGTGTTTTCAGAAAGAATTGAAAGCCACGTGATGCCAAATACAGGCAACCAAAATATTCGTATGGGAAGACTGAATCGACAAATTTCCTCAACCATGGCTTTAGGTGAAAGTACAAAAATTAAAGTTGGAATTAATCTAAACTCAAAAAACAAATAAATTTAGAAAAGAGAAACCAAAAGGAAAAATAAAGTAGCCAAATATAAACCAGATAAGGTACGCAATTATACACCACTCACGACAAAAACTTTTGCTTTTCGAGGAAAGTAAAGGAATGGGGTTAATTACAAAAAAAATAGACATTCAATTTTTTTAAAATCTATTTTGAATGTCTCCCACTCTATTTCCAAATTGGTTACTTATTTGGATCATAAAACTTTTTTCGCTTATCTTTCTAAAATGTCGTAGTAGAGCGTAAAGCAGAAGCGTAACAATTCAAAGTATTATAAAACGACCTACTTAAGAAATTATTTATCAGCAATTGAAATCGTACCGGAGAATCGCTCTTTATTACCATTAATTGATGGCGGCCGTGCACTTTATTTGTCCATCTTTAAACTAAATCTTTTTCTCGAAAATAGTTGAAAAGGTCCTAAACGAAAGAATCGTGAAACATCTTGAAAACGATTTATTGCTAAATGACTATCCATATGGTTTTAGAAAACACGGGAATACAACTGAGTACAACTGACGCTATATTACCTACACTTTTATAAATTTTTGTGATCTTAGTAAAGCTTTCAATTGTGATCATAAGATACTGTTAGGTAAACAAGTAGATAATAATTTTCGCAGTATAAAATTAATTCAGTCTTATTTATTTGATCGTAAACAGGAAACTTTTTTCAATGGAAAAATGTCCATGGCAGACTCTTGACTACAGATGCTCCCTAGGGAACCACTGTTATTTCTGATATACTTTAACGATTTCACACGCTCTGTACCACAGGAAGACTGTTTATTTTTTGCTGATGATGCCAATGATAGGTCTTAATCGCCCACAATGTTAAAACTTATTCTTATTTTTATTATTACTATTGTTAAACCTAATTTCTTCTTTAGTCTCAATCCTGGCCTTCTGTACTCTGTGGTTTTATTTTGATCCAAATGAGAAACATTTCCGTAAACTAGCTCTTCGATCTACTTTTCCAAATTTTCGAACCACTATTGAAAGTAAGCTCGAAGGGGTATCAAATGTATCGTTGTTAACTTATAACTAGAGATAGACTTTTAGGTAAAATGCCTTTTTCTTTTAGTTTTTAAGATTTTAAAGATTTTTTGCATATCTTTTCGTTTCTTTAGAAATAGAGTTATTTGACCAAATTTTATTACACCCAAGTCACCTTTTTTCAACTATTGCAACTTTTTCCACTTAAATTTTCTTTTATTATAGCTAATTAATACCATAGAATAGAAATTTTTGTATCTAAACGGGATTTTTCACTATCGCTATTCCTGAACGTAAATTGTCATTTCCGTGAATGCGATTGATTACCGTTTACGTAACACATTCTATGATGTGTTCTATATTCGTGTAAAGGCACATTTAGACCAAGCGAGCGAGTGCTCATTTAAGAAAAATTTGACAAAGGCTCTCTTTTAAAAAAAAGTTCGATGACATCATAATATTTACATGTTCGCCATCTATATTTAAATTCAATGTCAAAAAATGTATAATTTAAAACGAAAGTTGTCCCACTTTTGTTAAAACTCAATAGTTCGTTACTTATCCAATTTGTTCCTTACTTTTTTCCATACTTATGTTCTTGGATGATCTGATATATGAAATAAATGATAGAAAGTTAACTTCTAATCCTATTCACCTACCCATTCAGGAGTAGGAGCACTGAGGGACATTGCCGGGCCTGAGGAAAATATTACTTAACCTAAACTCTACAATGTTGTCCGGACGCTTGTGAAATGATATGCTGTGCCCTGTGAATCTTGGGCCCTAGGAATCATATCCCAACTTCCCCCGCCGTCTCGTTAGCCCTGTTCAGAAGTAAAGGAAGTTGCGATGAAATCCTTGGAATGTATCTTCACGGTAAAGATCTTGTCAGCACTGGCATATCTATTATCAAGCTAATGTTTGTATATTGCTTTTAATTTTCAGATCAAATTTAATTATAATTCTTCTTGGATGGGAGTTGTTTAGCGTGATATGATGTACTCCAGTCACCATGACGAAATATATATCCACATACTTCAACTAAATAACAAAGACATTTAGCAGACAGAAAAACAATAGAACTAAAGAAAATTCCGCTTTATTAAATTCTGTAAATTCTTACGCTTATTGCTACTAATTCTAATGTAAATTCGCTTGTAATAAGTAATTGGCGTAGGTCAATAACGGTACAGCAACTTCGCCAAATTTTAAATTAAATTATTCTAGAAATAAATCGCATTTCCGTTATTTACTTGAAAAGAAGTGTCAGATAAATTTTATAGTGAGACGAAACTAACCAATATAAATTACTGTGTTATTAGACCAAAACTTCTCTCGCAAACGATTATCATTTTTATTATAATTTTAAGATGTCCACTCAGAGACTTATCAATAATAAATTATAATAAGTTGAATAAGTCATTTATAAGGTGTAGATTTGAAAGTGGGTAAGTAAATATAAAATATGCATATAAGATTTTATAAAAATAATTTTTATTCAGTGGTTATGGTTTGGATAACCTTAAAGGTCACCTGTTCTCTGCCTATATTTGAAATAGGTACTTGAAATTCAAATTTGATAAATTATTGTGCATATTAACGTAACCCAAAATCGTGAAGTCAACGATAGAAGAAATGAAAGCAGGCAGTCTGGAAATCTTTGATTAGCATAAGTAAGGAACACAACATTAATAGAATTTCGACCATTCAAATATTTATCAAGGTTCTGCTGAAAGTTGTTTTCGGGGGAAGCAGTCGAAGAGAAGAAAATATCCTTAGTAAAACTGGATTTCATAATCATATCTACAGGTATTTACACTATATCTACAACAAAATTTACACTAAGAAACTGTCCGAACTTATATTCTCCATACTTACGACGTTGTAACCATTTAATCTCAAACTCAAATAGCATGCGGGCCGAATACACAATTTGAAAGCTGACGGAGAGGAACTTGTATTTTTCTCCTTTTCTTTCTGGCTAAAATTATGAGACTCTTTCTTTCGGGTAAATTTTGCCCAATATTTATAATTGAAATGTATTTGCGGACCGTCTAAAATTGCTTCGAGGCCGCCAGTTTGATACTACTGCTCTACAGCACTGTCATAATATCTCCACTCTTTATTAGTACATGAGAGTAAAATAAGATGATATAATAATAATAATATACAGAAATTTCTACAATGCTCCATAGGGAATAAACATTATTTTTTACTTTAAAAGAGCGGGTGTTGTATGGCAGTCAATCGAAATTGCTATGAGAGAAAAAAACTGTCATCTATATAGATAAACATTACAGTGTGTATTCAATTATTACCTCAGAGAGGGCTTCCGCAACCATGCTTCTTAGTTTTCGTCTGCAATTGGTTGACTCTACTTTTTCCTGGTAACTCTGCTGTAGCGTTGTGGTATTCCCAATGTACGGTCCAAATCCAAAAATCAAGTACCATGTTATTATCTCAATTATGCGATTGTATATAAGTTTGACATATAAATTAGCAGAAAAGAATGGAAATATCAATTGAGTTCTTACCTTATTCTTGTTGACTGTAATTTAACGAGGTAGAATATTGTGATCATGATGATGTTATGTTGTTTAGCATTTCCAAAGGGATCTCGAAATTCTATGTGATCTACGCTGAAAAGATAGAATTTACTGGAAAATTCTTCACCAATTGTAGAACATTTCTTATGGCGGAGACCTCTATAACAGCAAAACCGGACGCAAGATTAACAACGAAATGAGGAACGATAAACTAATAGAACTGTTAGTCTGAGTAAAAAGTACTGAAAGTCGTTTCTTGTAATGTGTCAGGCAACTTTAGATGATATATTATTTTTAATTTAATTGTTTTTTTTTAAATCTGGAATTTAAACATCACACATTAGTTAAAAGTATAAAATATTACGTTAAATAAAAGACGCTATTTTGTGTCTCATTTTTCCCTTTGAAGTAATTCTGACAGTATTCACATATTGAGTTCTATGTCTTCAAATAAAATTTATCAATTTGCTTTTTGTTTTTTGGATTTTTAGTTAATCTTCAGAAGTGAAAAAGATTGTTTATCATTCATAAAATTTGCTATGTGAATTACACTGGTCAACAGATTTTTTTTCTTACACTTTGATACCTGTACCTTATGTATTTCTTTATTCTAATTCTGAAAATTGGCCATCACGTCAGGTTTTTGAGAAATGTTTTTTTTTTAATATATATGTATAAAATTTTACTATGTCTAAAGAAACTTTCTTTTATTAGCAACTTAACACAAAATTTCAATAGATTATCATGCTAACAGACATGTCTGAAAAGGTTTTAACATGTCTGGCTTGATTTCTACGTCATAGCCCTTAAATCACTCCCCTTTTTTCTCTGGAACCAATCAAATCACGAAATTAATAGATCTCTGCGTATGTGGGTATATAAGACCCTACAAACGGGTTATTTAACTCAAATTAAGTCAATTTATGATAGTAATACTAGTTATTCATTACCTTAAGCAAAAATTTCCTAATATAAGTGACGGAAAACTTAAAGAAGGAATTTTTATAGGATCCTAGATTAAATTGTTACTGCAAGATCGACAATTTGACGTAAACTTAAACGATTTAGAACGGGCTGCTTGGAATGCATTTAAGAACGTGACACAAAATTTCTTAGGAAATAAAAAAATCTGAAAATTACGAAGAAATTGTTGGTGGAGTTCTTAGAAGTTACCGTGCATTAGGCTGAAATATGAGCCTTAAAATACACTTCTTACATTCCCACTTGGACTTTTTTCCCCAGAATCTTGGCGATGTTAGTGATGAGCACGGGGAAAGATTTCATCAGGACATTTCCACCATTGAAAAACGCTATCAGGGCAAATAGAATAGTGAAATGCTTGCTGACTACTGGTGGACGTTGATTTCGGAATGTTCTGAATCCCACTATAAAAGAAAAGTGAAGAGGAAAACTTTCTAAATACGTCCCACAATGGCATATAGTTATTATTGTATCATCAATATGAATTTAATTGGTTACCACCTCTGTTCACAAATAAGTGTCCGATTTTGATTAAAAATTCTGTAATATTTTTTCGCTACCAGACGCGATAGAGGAAATTTGTTTTTATAATTATTATTGGCAGTACAAAATAAGATAAACTTATACATAATTCATAAAGAAAAATGAAAAAAATGGAAAATTTGTTGTTCTGTGTTATTAATAAGAAAAAATTGCTTCCGCATTCCCAATATTAAGAACGTTTTTATGTTAGAAGTTTTTGTTTATTTTTCAAAATTATATAGCTTACTTATCAATTTAAGTAAAGCAAATAGTAAAATGAAAATTTGTTGTCACTGCAACAATTAATTCTGAGATTTTTATAAATATCTCCGCTTACTTTTTATCTATAAAAGAATAAAATATTTCACATATTATCTATATTGTATTTACTTTAATCTCATTCGGCTGTTCATTTCATCTATAACCGATCTCTATAAAACAAAACATAAAATCACAAAGTGGAAATTTCATATTTAGGTTTTCATATCGATATAATTCATATCTGTTATGTTTTAAGAAGGACCAAGCGATCAATCTGTTCTTCTTACTAGCTTTATTTATATTAAACTGAATTACACATTGTAATTCGAAATAAGACTAATCGATACATTCATTTTTGTCATTGCTATGACTCTGTTATTTTTTTATTAAATACACCCCTCTCCACTAACTATGAAAAGTAAGGCAAAGTAATGCAGCAGTGTAAAAGTCGAAAAATTTAATAATTACAAATTCAATATTTCAATCTAATGACTGGTTTTCTAATTCTTTGATATCTTCTTAAGATTGGAACATTATCAGTTTTATCATCTGATTGAGTAAGAGAAGATTTAAACAAATCGGTTGATTGAGAAAATTGTTTTTGTTCTTCTCTAATATCTGTCTGAATTTTCTTTTCTTTAATCATTGGTATAGATGATACATCTGGTATAATCTCGGGCAAAAGTTGTGAAGTTGTTGAAAAATTTGTTTCAATAGAACAATAACAATTTTTAATAAAGTCTGTATGAACCAATTTTATTTCTCCCCTATCTTTGCAAAATAAGTACAAAAACTTACCATTCTAATTATCTTTCTTGGTCTCCAGATTTTATGTAATTTATTGTAGGTTAATACATTTTGTCCAACAGTAAAGAACTTTTCCTTTGATTTATTAAGTTGTTTCTTCACTCCTTCCTCCTTCCTAAAATTGAAGGTTGGTTTTATCATATTTAGTAAAGTTCTGGGATTTTGTTTTAGGATCATTTCTACAGGAGATTTACTGGTAACAGTAGTTGGAGTATTTCGATACCCAAAAACGAAATTCGATATTATTTGATCAAACAACCTGTGCTTTTTGATAATAAGACCTTCATGAAGTGATTTTTTTAAAGCATCTTTTATGGTTCGTACTCCTCATTAAGCTAAACCCTTCGATTCAGGGTGATAAGGCGGTGTATTAATGAGAGTAATACCATACTTATGCAGAATGTTTGTAAAGCAGTACTATCAAATGGTGGTGAATTATCAGCAATTAAATACTGCGGTAAACCGAATATGGCGAAAGAATGTCTAAGTTTGGTTATAGTTTGCTCTGCTGACTTTTTCTTCATAGAATACACATCAATCCATTTAGTCGTGCTATCAATTAAAAGTAAAAACTCAATGTTAGCCAATTTAAAAAAGTTTAGGCGAATACGGTTCCAATTTGTTTCAAATTTCGGCCAAGATTGTAATGAATAATTGGGATTTCTATTACTAAAATGTTGACAAGACTTACAATTTTTTACAGTTTCTTCTAAATCTTTATCTATTTTGGGCCACCAAAATTCCGCTCTCGCTAAAGATTTCATTCTAACTATCCCTGAATGAAAATTAATTAAAATTGTGTAACTGGCAAATATAATTTTTTTAAGGTACAGAGTTCTGATGAGGCCCAATAAGGCCGAAATACATGTATAAACTCTTTCCTAACACTTTCTATATTGCCAGTTACACAATTTTAATTAATTTTCATAATTTTCATCTGCCAAGGAAACTTGATTTTATCCCTGAATGAATAAAGTGCAACATTTCTAAAATCCTTGCTTTCAAATTATTTGGAATTATTAATCTGTTTTCCCAAGTTAAACAATTAAACTCGATACTTAATTCAAAGCGTCTTTTAAAATAGGGTTTCAATATTATTTCTTCACAACTTGGAAATCCAAATTTTACGATTTCAAAGATTTTACTTAAATTATGGTCTATATGTTATTTAAACCGATAAAATTAATGTCCAACGCTGTATACGTGAAGTGTTATTGTAGGTATTGCTTTATTATTACCAAAAATTGTTTCTAAAGGTTTATGATCAGTTCTTATAGAAAATTTTCTACCATAGAGAATCTTATGAAATTTTTTTACACCAAAAGTTATAGCTAAAGCTTCTTTTTGAATCTGAGCATAATTCTGTTCAGCTTTACTTAAAGTAGACGAAGCAAACATGACTGGTTTCTCTATCCCATTAACAGTTTGACTGAGTATAGCGCCAACCCCATATGCTGAAGCATCTGTTGTTAATATAATGTCATTCTTCGGATTATATAGTGTTAAAACAAAATTACTGCTAAGTTGATTTTTGCATACTCTAAAAGAATTAATATGTTTCTTTGTCCAATGAAAAGGTGCATTCTTTTCAATGGTTTCGCAATGCTTAAAGTTTAAAAGTCCTAAAAATGCTTTAAGTTGAGTTACATTGATTACTTGATGGCTTTTACTTTTGATTCTAATGGATAAATGCCTTCAGCATTTAGTTTGTACCCTAAAAACTCGACCTCACTCACAAAGAAATCTCGTCTGTTAACGGCAGTGGATATTGTTCAGGTTTAATTACTTTATTTATAGTTTTTTTTTAAATCTACACACAAGCGTAATCCACCTGTTTTCTTTTTAACTACTACTATTGGACTAGCCACTTCACAAGTTTTTACTGGCTCCAAAATTCCATTATCTACTAATTTTTCGATTTCTTTCTGAACTACATCGCATAAGGAAGAGAATAAGATTTCATCACACTTAAAACAGCATTATCTTTCAATGTAATTTGAGTTTTAAACTCTTTTATAGCCTCATTTGTTTTTCCATCAAAGATATTTGGAAAATCTTTAAATAATTGCTCTTTCAAATCTACTACATTATGCTTAACATGATGTGAAATACTTTTCTTTTCGAGGAATAAAGTCCTCCATTCGGTATTAATTTATCTAACCATGACCTACCTAATAAAAGTATTATACTATACTCTGATTTTACTACAACCAAGGATAAATTAAATTTTTTGTTCTTGTAACCGACGTGAACATGAACTTGACCTACGACAGGTAATTTTCCATTAGGAGTAGTTATAGATAAACAACAAGTTTATAATTTTAAATGGGAAAATTGGCAATTAAACATATTTTCAGTCATTATTGAAATACAAGCCCCTGTATCAATCTCCATATCTATTGACTTATTTTCGATATATACTTTTAACATTACTGCACCAGAAACTTTACATACAGATACCTCATTCGTTTGACCTGAACAACAATTCAAATTCAAGTTAACATTTTCTTGAATTGTGGGTATTATGGCTTATCTGACGGACTTAACTTGATTTACATAATAACTGTCTTCCTTCCATATGCTAGAATTCTCTTCGCTCGACGACTCTTCATTTTGTTCACAGTCTTCAAATTCTTCAACTGCTTTCACAAATCTGCGACGTATAGCCCGGCTATTGTCACCAATCTGTTGACCTTGCTTTACCACTGTTTTACCTCTTCACACCCTTGAAGTATGCCCTCTTTTTTTGACGTTTGAAGCAAATCCAATCAACAGCTGGACACGACCTTTCATTATGTTCTGTTCCACATCTAAAACATTTTTTTGATAATTTCCTTTTAACAAGTTCTATTTTTGACCAAGTTTCGACTTCATATAAGACACCTTATTCATACTATCTGATTGAATTTCTTCTAATTCCATGTTAGCCAACTCCATTACCTTAGCAGTTTGGATCGCTGTTTCCAAAGTCAAGTTCTGCATCGTTAATAATTCCTGTTGAATAGCTTCAGACTTTAATCCTCTGACAAATTTATCTCTGATAGCTTCATTCATAAAAGCACCGTACTCACATATTGATGCCAGTTTTTTTTAATACAACGATATAATCTGTAACACTTTCTTCTGCTACTTGATTTCGTTTGTATAATTTGAATCGTTCCGCAATTATAACTTTCTTCCGTACAAAATAATCAATTAGAACCTGCTTTATTTCTGCGAAAGTTTTATCAGTAGGTTGTGATGAAGTTACTAAATTGGAGAGAATATTATATGTTGGTACACCCATCAATGTTATGAACATTACTTTCCTTTTATTGTCTTGATATTAATCAAAAAAAAAATTGCTTCAGACGTTGCAAATACGATTTAAAGTCTTCTTTAATATCAAAAGATTTAATACTACCGATGCATTGCTGATTTTGAGCCATTTCCTTGATTAAATGACGAAGTTCCTCCACTAATTTTTTTTCTCCAGTGACCAATGACTTTGTTTAATTTTTCAATTATTTCTGACGTTGACGTCGTTCCTTATTTTTATTTGCCCTTTTTCTTACTTTATCCTCGTCGCCAAATGTTACGTTTTAAAAAGGACCGTTCTTCTTACTGGCTTTATTTTTATTAAACTGAATTACACATTGAAACTCGAAATAAGACTAAGCTGCGTTACAAATTGATACATTCATTTTTGTCGTTGCTATGACTCTGTTATATTTTTATTACATACTTTCAAATGACACTACAATAACAAATGACTATTGAGAGCAAAACAATTAATATTATCTCTAATTATTGTTTTAATTAAATTAAGAACTTAGATGTTTAAAAATTTGTTGCAAAAAAGATTAGAAATACCCGCCGATGTCGTGACATAACGTTTAACTAGTCTGCGCAAGTAAAATAGAACTTTAAAAAAACTTGAACCGGATTAAATAAAAAAAGTTTTTACTGCTGTATAGATGTATTCCTAGTGATTAAAGAGCATGACAGCTTTAGAAATTAAATCACCAAATATACTTACATAAAAATATAAAAGTCCTTCGAGATTCACAGTTTCACGAGCAAGAAAACATCGACTCATAATTTTCTTAAAAAAATCGGATTGTTTAATTTATCTGCGAAAACAAACCAATATTTCCTATTTACAAAAAAACTAGTTGAATGAACTATGACTAGATGAATTTATCTAATTTCGTGAATTTCAATTTTGTAAACTACTATCGCGTAGTACTTTTACCAAACTGGTTAATCTGCGAATAATTTCCAGTTTGAGGTCAGCTTCAATGTGAGAACGTATCTTCTTTCCCTCGGGCAAGATTATATTATTAAATTATTATTCGTAGTCCGTAATCTTAGTATTACAAATTCGATTACATAAGTACTCAATTACATGCTAAAATCAATATATCCCAAGAAAGTTTATTTAATTTATTAGTAAGTATTCACATACTTCGTATTCAGTGAAAATCGCTGCATTTGTGTTCATATGCAGAAACAAGGTTGGGGAATAATAAGATGTCCTTTAACAAAATATTTGTTGTCTTCTGATGGCAATTTCTGTGATCATGCCACTGACAGTCACCTTCTTAACTTTCCTTACAATATAAATTAATTTATTGTTTTTGCTCGTCCAATAATGCAAATTTATTTCTAAAATGTTTATTTATGACTTACCCATCGATCACACATCTATTAAAAATTAATATTACCAATAATATTGTTTGTGATTGTTACGAACTATTATAATAGTTTGTGAGTCCTGTGATACAGAAGTCAAATTTTGCTGATGTAAGTTTTTAAATAAATTATCTTGCACATGATTTTATTTTAATTTTTTGAATTTAACTTTATATTTTGTGTCTTTTTGTTTTCTTTACAGTTTCCATTAAATATTTCCAATATGAATTGGCCTTTTATTTGGATATTAAACTTGGTAAGCAAATTTTAAAATAAAATATTTGTATAAGAGAATAAATATATTCAAGAAAAGGAAAGAAGAAATTATTAAAAGAGTTGGAACGCTGTTGGTGATTGTTTTCACGCGAAGAAGCTTATACCTACACGATCTAATTTCTGCAGAAAGGCAAGATTCTTAATGTATCAAAAGAACGGTTTATCACAAATAATTTAATTAATTTAAAAATCATTTCACAAACTTTTATAGACTGGTCAATCTGCAGATAATTATTTATTATTTTTTGTATTTTTAATTTTTAAATCTGTAGTTATAAATGTTACATTTTGTTAAATTATGATTCTAAATTCTTACTTGCACAAATACGTAATTGACTTGAAACTTAGACAAGCACAAAACAAGAAACAATTTCTAATACGTTTTATTTGCCACACAATGATGCTAAAACAGTACAGGTAAAATACGAAAAAAGTCTCTTTGGATATTGTAGCGTTGTGGTTTCTTCTGAACTCTCTGAAGTCGAAGTATTTATCTGATTCCCTGATTGTGTTAGAAGTTTTGAGTTACTTTCCCCAATCTTGTCAACAGACGCCTTAAGAGGGGGAGGAGGAGGTGGCCTGCATAAAACAATATTATCCATATTTTACAAAGACATATGTTTCTTTCTACGCAAAAAAAATACTTACAGTAGTTCTATTGACACAGCCAACGTTCCTATAACAAGGCATAATCCAAAAAGCACCTGGAGTAAAAACGTAAATATAAGTTTCTTGAAGGAAATTCAACAATACCTATTGCAGAAAATGCTACACTTGAAGTAATTATAATTACTATTATTAAAAATGTTTTATCAAAAAAATACTTAATAAATAATCAAGAAAAATAAAATAATTACTTTTAAGGTATATTAAATTAATATAGGGACACTTACACATATTATGTTCATGGTGAAATGTTAAAGTGTAGTGCATGTAGATTGCAAAGTGATGAGTACTTTAACACCATCTTCATTTATAAGTTTTTTTTTAACAAAACATGACGTCCTTCACTTACTAGTTTTGCTGCTGGAAATTTTTCCGGTAACATTTTATTGCTCAAAACATTTCTTTTTTCAGTACATAAATTAAACAAAACCCTTAAACTTGAAATAATACAAATGTACGCCCAAATATTTGCTTTTTCTTGACCTGTATCGTCGACCTTAACACCAATGTCAAATGCATTTTTGAACGATAAAATTTAGTTCTTGATTAACAGCAATAATAATAATAATACATTTATTGTCATTGTTCTTGTAGGAGACATTTGACACTGCCAAAGGGTATATTGGATGTAGGTACATAAAAAAAACACAAATAAGTTATATTTGAATTGAACCACATCAGGAATTCAGATTTCATATAAATTCAGACTAGATGTTCACAGCGTTAACAAATTCATCGAAATTGTAAAAACTACTGGAAAGTAGATATGATTTTAATTCATTCAAATTTTTTTGTTATTTGTAATACTTTTAAGACGGGTGGATAGGGCATTATATACCAGAATAATTTTATAATTAGGACTTCGCTTTGCATTTCGGAATAGTTTTAATGGTGTGTTGTAATTGTCATATTTGCCGATACATCTCAATTTCTGCTGTACTCATAACAATGTTTGCGATAAAATAGTAAAAATTTATATGCAATTGAAAACAAGGCACAGTTATTATTTCTTTCAAATAGTCTTTACAATTTGTACGAGTTGGTAGTACAATTTTTTTGCATTATAGAGGCCTTGTGTGAGTCTAATGGTAATTAGAAGTGCCTAAAACAATAGTTGTTTGTACAGGTTGTCATAAACCTCCTAATTAGTTAAATTTATCCAAAAAAATTCTTAATAAAAGTTGTGTAGGTATCAATTCCGCATAAGGTAAAATTCTTTTCAATTGTACTGAGTGATTCATTTAAAAATTGCTGATCTATAATTTTATATTTACTCATTTTGAGCATTTACCGAGTTATTTTTAGTTTTATGCAAAAATTTGGCCATATTCTATCGGTTGCCATTGTCATTTCTAATGATGCGACGCTCAATTTTGTACCAAACTATCTCGACATACCTGCACTTTTAAAATACTGAACAATTTTGAAAATCAAGCGACTATCAATTATGTTACGATTCAGTTCGCATATTGCAAAATTAGTCTTTTTTCAAATAGAACACACTGTATATTGTAATTTGTGTGGATAGTCCTTTCTACGAGTGTCCATTGACACCACATTTTATGGGCTTATGACTGATAACTTGTGAGTTATTGTTATCGATTGCAAGCCCATAAAATAGGGTATCAGTGTCTTATTATTAAAAATGACTTTGGTAACCGATCGAATATGATCCAATATGGGTATAAGAATAAGATCTAAAGAAGTATCCTGCAACGGTGGACAAAATGACAGCAAGAAACCAACTCGACGCAGTTCCAACCCGGAATCAAATTTTGAGAAAGAAGCAAAGAGAAAGAGTAAAAATTTTAAAGCTCTAATCTTTGGACTGCATACAAAAAGAATCTGTACTTATAAACCTTATCTACTTAATCACTTAAAAATACTGATTGCATTCCATTTGCAATTATTCAAATGGTGATCAGTGATGTGAAAGTGATTGAGTTTCCCCTCCCGCGCACCATACTAACGTAAGCTGACTTTTATAACTAGTTATCAATTTAATGTGATTTCATATATACATTGAGGTTACCTATGTTAATATTAGTTACCAAACATCATTCCTTTTAGAATCTCTCTGTTCACTTTAAAATCAGTTAGTGCTGTTCAAAATAAAATTGATTTGAACTTTGAAAATAACCAAAAATATAAACGAGAGCCAAAAATATCCAATGTAAATAATAGCTTCCTGTCGAAGCTATCAAGCGATAGTGAAACGTTGAGCGTTAGTGCCACTTTCAGTGTCTGTTGAGATAATTCATTAGACAATATGTAGCTTTTTCAGGCCAATGTTCTGTACTTTTGGTGCACTTTTCATTTACACTCTAATTTAATTTCTACAGGAAAACAATTCTTAAGAAATATTTGTTAAAAATAATTCATTCAATTTAATTTGTAAACTAATAATACATATAATTATATAATTAATTAAATTTTAATTTTAAGTTCTTACTTGTATTAACACTTAATTCATTTGAAACCTAGAACATAAACACGAAAAACTTTTCATTTACCACTATTACACAGTGATGCTAAGACAGTACATGAAATAGGATACTGAGCAGTTTGTGGAGTTGTAGTTTCCTTTGAACTCTCTGAAGTCGACGTATTTATTTGGTTTCCCGTTTGTGTTGCAAATTTGGAATTATTTTCCCGAATCTTTGCAAGGAGCACCTCAAATGAAGGAGGAGGAGGAGGTGGCCTATATAGATCAATTTATTATATTTCTTTCTACGAAAATTAATAATGTACTTACGGTACTTCCACAGGCATGGCCAAAGTTCCCATTAGAAAGCATAAAACTAAAAGTATCTGAAAAAGAAACACGCGGATAGGGGTGTGCAAAATAATCTTCTTCTACTGTATTGTAATTAATATACTCTTGGAATGTAGTTTACTGCTATTAAAAAAACATAAAGAAAATTGAACCAAACTAAACTTCACTAAAATTAGAAAAATTTAACATAAATTAAATGTATTAAAGTAATGTACACTTACATGTTTCAAATTCATACTGAAATGTTAAAGGTGAGCGCACGCGGAACGTAAAATGGTGAGTAAATGGTAAGTGCTAACCAACTACGTATATTTATAACTTTTTATTTTAAACATAGATGGTGTCCTTCACTTACTTGTTTTTTTTTGCAATTTCTCCGATATTAACTTGATTGGTCAAGAACAAATTTTGTTGACACATAAATTAAGTACAAATCTTCAACTGAAATAATGCAAATCTACTTCTCAAACATTAATTTTTTTCCTGACCTCGATCGTTGATCTTAACACTAATGTCAGTACCTCTTCGAATAATCGTTTTGATTAATGATAATTGAAAGCGCCTAGAACAATAGTTGCGTATACATATAAACAATAAATGATAGCTAGTTGAAGAAGTTTATCCTTTTAAACCCCTGCTGTTTGTTTAGGAATTCATAGAGCATCTTTTAAGATGTATTTATTAAAAATAATTGAATTAATTTAGAAATAATTTCTGACTAGCAGGATATTATTTCTTATTATATTTTTTGATATAAATAATTTATAAATGTGTACCTTTAGATTTAGATTCTAAATTCACGCACGTTTCAATACATAATTGATTTGAAACTTAGAACAAACACAAAACACTTTTATATATCATTGTTGCACAGTGATACCAAAACAAAATAGGAATGTTATTATATTGTGAAATTGTAGTTTCGTGAGTTCTCTGAAGTCGATATTGTAATGGCGGCTGAGTAACACGTGCTTAGTTGTGGTGTGCAGTATTTTAAATTATTTCATAGCTGAAAGCCATCCATTTTAAAAATTTCTCGGTAAATAATAATCTAAGTATTAGTATCTTCAGCGTATAAGAAAATGGTTTTATCGCGATCACAGATATCTGAATATGAAGAAATAATAGTGCAAGCGTTTAAAAAAGAATCGTTCATTACAAGTATATCCACGTCTATTTGTGACATTATAAATAAACAAATGAGTACTATCGTTGAACATTATGAAACTCAAATATCGTCACTGAAAAAAGAAATCGTTGAGTTAAGGAATGAGAACGAAAAAACGAAGACAATGTGCGAAGAAAAAACGGACAAGCTAGAACAATATAGCAGACGAAATAATGTACGTATTTATGGTATCAAAGAAACCAATAACGAAAATGTGGAAGCTGTAGTAACTGAAATACTTTCTGAAAAGTTAGCATTGGAAATTCCACCTTCTTGTATCGAGCGATGCCACCGTGTAGGCATAAAAACTGCGGAGAAAAATCGAGCTATATTGGTTAAATTTGGTTCGTATAAATTCAAATCGCAAGTTTATAATAACAAGAGTAAGTTAAAAGGAACCAGGATTACCATAAAGGAGGATCTAACGCAACAGAGAGCCGCGAAAGTTAAGGAGCTGATGATGGAGCACGGCAGAGCAAGTGTATGGACCCGGGACGGTGTCATTTTTTGTAAAGCTGGAGGTACTGTAAACAAAGTGTTTGGTTCTCATTAGTAATGGATTAATCAATGTGCTTATACTTTGATATCACGGATTGTTTTGGTCAAGGGTAGTCATGGATTTTAAAATTATTTAGGTTTGTACATTGTATCAATCATTATTTGATTGTCAAAATTTGCCAAGCAGTTCTGAAAAAGTGTACTTGCTGTTATTTCTCAGTTTATTGGTTTCACCTGCTGTTAATAGCTTCTTGATTTATTTCATGACCGCCTTTGACCAGAATAATTTTTGTTGTCTCAGTACTTTTGTTAAATAACTCATCCTGCAACCGCAAAAGCTTGTTAATTGCAATTAAGTAATACTTCAATTGAATTTAAAAATTAAAAGTTAATTATTTAGTTCTTTTTGGTCATCTACAAACCATTTAAGTTGTTCTAAAAACATAAATCTGTAATTTTTATAATTTATGTAATTTGCAGATATTTAAACTATATTTAGTTAGAAATTTATGATTTACTTTGTGT
The DNA here is from genome assembly GCA_039766575.1 of Serrognathus titanus. Taxonomy (NCBI): domain Eukaryota; kingdom Metazoa; phylum Arthropoda; class Insecta; order Coleoptera; family Lucanidae; genus Serrognathus; species Serrognathus titanus. The sequence continues at coordinate 45,915,077 of CM077914.1, read as the reverse complement.
ATTTATTACCCCTGAGTAAAAACAAAATATAAACTTCAGTATTTTTGCAATTTATACATTTAATTCAGTCATTAAAATTTCATTAGAAATTTACATTTCATTTTTTTCTTTTTTTATTGTTCAATGTGTCTTAATAAGAATGCTATATAGATTTATAAATTATTATTATTATTATTATTTTTTTTTTTAATTTGTAAAATGCGCAACTCTTGTTTTGCTGTTCCGTAGCGAAACTATTTCATTAGAATGTCAAATAAATTTATTAAATTAGCACACTTAAATGTGCGTTCATTACAGGCTAATTTTGATTCTGTAAGGCAAGTGGTACTAGATAACAACTACGATATTTTGGGTATGTCTGAAACATGGCTTTCTAATATTCTACCAGATAAAAATTTTCACATAAATGGTTATAAGCTTTTACGGAGGGACAGAGGTTCTAGAGGAGGTGGTGTAGCATTTTATTTAAGGGATTTTTTCAAATATGAAATTATTCACTTCTCGTCACAAACTGAACAATTGTGGATTGTTGTTTCTTTGAACAGTGAGAGGTACACATTTTGTGTTTGCTACAAGCCGCCTGCTGTTAATTATAATGTATTTTTAAATGATTTTGAGGACAGCTTATATAACCTGTTACCTCGTTCTGATCACATATTTTGTGTGGGTGATTTTAACATTGATTTATTAAATAATCAGAGCTTAGCTACTACTATGTTGAATTCTTTGTTGGATGCTATTGGTCTTGTACAACTTGTAGACGTGCCAACTCGAGTCACTAGTAATAGTGAATCTCTTATAGATCTATTAATTACTTCTCATGAAGATATAGTTTCAGATGTAGTAGTTCAAAATTTTCATATTTCTGATCATGAATTGATCTCATGTTGTATTGCTACAAAGAAATTAATAAATCCAGTAAAAGTTTGTACACATAGACTCTTCAAATATATAGATTTCGACTTATTTTACAGTGATCTCTACCTTTTGCCATTGCACAGATTATTTTATATTCAAGATATAGACGATAAAATAAATTTTTTCAATCAACAATTGATTCACTTGTTCAATATTCATGCGCCCTATAAAACTAGTCGTTTATCGAAAAAACCTGCACCTTGGTTGACCGAGAATATTAAGTACATGATGAAGTTAAGAGATGATGCTTTAAAAAAATTTAAAAAATCAAAGAATATCGATCATTGGAACTATTATAAGTCTCTCAGAAACTTAACGACTAATTCAATTAGGCGCGAAAAGAAGGCATATTTTGAATATAAAATAAGAATTGGAAATACAAACAATTTATGGAAAGAACTTCGAAAACTTAATATCGGAAATAAACCAGATACTCCATTTCCCGAAACACTACAAGATCCAGATGCATTTAATGATTATTTCATAAATTGTGTGCCGATGATTAATGCCAGTAATACTGATATGATTGAATTTTACTCTAGAAACCGAAAAACTAAAGATAATGATTTATTTAGTCTGCAGTTAATTGACGCAAGTTTAGTGGCTGAAATATTATCAGATGTTAAAACAAATGCTACTGGTGTCGACGGTATTAATGCTTATATGTTGAAACTTTGTTGTCCTCATATAATTCCTTTTATTACACATATCATTAATTCTTGTTTATTAAATAACTATTTTCCAGTTTGTTGGCGGCGATCTATAATTTTGCCGGTAAATAAAATAAATAACCCTACTTCTTTATCACATTACCGTCCGATAAGTATATTACCAACGATATCAAAAATCTTAGAAAAAATAGTTTCTATGCAATTACGTAAATATATGGATACAGCAAACATTCTCCCTCAAAATCAATCTGGATTCAGACCATATCACAGTTGTGAAACTGCTATGCTTCAAGTAACGGATGAAATATTCAAAGCAGCTGACAGTGGTAAAGATAGCATTCTTGTTATGTTAGACTTTAGTAAAGCATTTGACACGCTTAATCATCAATTGCTATTATCAATTCTGCACTATATCGGATTATCGGAGAATGCTATAAACTTTTTTCGTTCATACTTACAAGGCCGTGTTCAAAAAGTGGTAATCAAAGGAAAAGAATCACAGCCGTCACAAATATCTCGAGGTGTCCCGCAAGGATCCGTATTAGGACCTCTTCTATATACTATTTATACATGTAACTTTTGTTCTTACATACATTCTTGCACGTGCCATATGTATGCTGATGATACGCAATTGCTGTACTCGTTTTATTCTGATAACCATAAAATGTCAAATGATCTAATTAATTTAGACTTGTCTTCCTTGGCAGCTGCTTCACTTAAACATTCTTTAGTTATTAATCCTGAGAAGTCATCAGCTATATTGTTCAGTAAGAAACTGGAGCATAATTCATTTGATTTAAAAATAAATAGTGTGTCTATCGAATTTGTCGCAGAGGCTAAAAATCTTGGTTTAACTTTAGATAAAGAATTACGTTTCAAATCGCACATATCTAAATGTATTCGTTCTGCATATGCAGCATTAAAAATCATATACAGCAATAGAAATTATTTATCGCGAGATATTATACAAATGTTATGTAATTCCCTAGTGCTTTCAAAATTTAATTTCTGCGATGTAGTTTACGGACCTTGTATCGATGTTCTAACGCAAAGAAGAATACAAATTTTACAAAATTCTTGTCTACGATTGATCCATGGAATTAGGAAATTTGATAGAATTTCTTATACACTAAAACTAAGTAACTGGATCAATATGAGTGACAGAAGATTTCTTCATGCTTGTTGCTTATTTCATAAAATCATCACATATAAAAGTCCCACGTATCTGTTTAAAAAAATAACATTTCGTTCTGATGTTCATCATCTGAACATAAGGAATAAGGGGTTACTAACACCACCTGCTCATAGAACGAGTTTTTTCGAAAGAAGTTTTTCTTATAATATTGTTAAAGTGTATAACCTTATGCCATCAGAATTTAAAAACTTGCCTGTTCATTTATTTAAACGCAAAATATTACAAAAATTAAAAAAAAAAACCTGATCTTCATGAACGCTAATTAAAAAACAAAAATTTTGATAACCGCTAGCACTGTTATGGAACTGTGAATTCTGTTTGTTGATTTATTATTTTATACTTTGTAATTTTCATAAATTTTATTTAATGGGAAAATTTGAACTTTTTGTCGCCTTTAATGTTTTAATGTTTTTTGAGATTTATGGGTTGAGTAAATAGCAGAGGTACTACGGTACCGTAATCTGTACTTCACCCATGGATTTTCCATAACATCGTATCATTTAATATAATATAATTTAATTTAATAATGTACCCGTTCTGTTGTGGAAAATAAAGTTTATTATTATTATTATTATTATTTATCCGGTTATGAAAACACTTTCAAGATAAGACCCAAACATTCTCATTTCGAAACTCAAGTGTTCAAGATTTTGTGCCCAGATTTATCTTACAGTTTTAAATATTTTATAACAAATTAAACAAGTATTATTCATTTAACAAATAGAAAAAATGCCTTATGTGTAGATAATCAACTTTTACTTGCGTTAAGATTCCGCGTAGCTAGATCTGTTCTATATGTTGCGGGTGATTAAGTTTTAAAGAAATTACGAATTTTATTAAAAACTTTTGAGGCTCACTGTATATTTTCTCTTTCCAGATAAATCCATCTATTAAGTTCGTAGTCGGGATTTGAAGCTCTTTTAAATTCATTAATACTCGCAGTACATGTTCTTACTTGTGCAGATTGTGGAGTTGTAGTTCCCTTTGAACTCGCTGAAGTCGATATATTTATTTGGTTTCCCGTTTGTGTTGCAAATTTGGAATTGTTTTCCCGAGTCTTTGCAAGGACCACCTCAAAAGACGGAGCAGGAGAAGGTGGCCTATATAGAACAATTGTATTTTTGATGTATCATATTTCTTTCTACGAAAATTAATAATGTGCTTACGGTGCTTCCAAAGCATGGCTAAAGTTCCCATTAGAAAGCATGAAACTAAAAGTATCTGATAGGGGTGTGCAAGATAATCTTCTTCTATTGTATTGTAATTAATATGCTCTTGGAATCTACTGCTAGTAGAAAATATAACGAAGGAAAAATAATGAAATCAAAGAAAAATGAAGCAAGCTAAACTTCACTAAAATCAGATAAATTTCACACAAATTAAATGTATTAAATTAATATACACTTACAAGTTTCAAATTCGTACTGAAAAGTTAAAGGTGAGCGCACACAAAACGTAAAATGGTGAGTAAATGGTACGTGCCTACCAACTACGTACATTTATAACTTTTTTTTAAACAATGATGGTGGTGTTTTTCTGTAGGCAATTTCTTCGATATTTATTTTATTGGTCAAGAACAACGAAAATTTTTTGACGCATAAATTAAATACAAAATCTTCTCAAACATGAATTTTTTTGCTGACCTCGACTGTTGACCTTAACACTAATGTCAGTACCTTTTCGAATAATCGTTTTGATTAATGATAATTGGAAGCGCCTAGAACAATAGTTGCAGATACATATAAAAAATAATTAAAAAATTAATATCCGCCCACAATAATTTTTATATCCGTAGATACATATTTCGGCAGGTAAGCTGCCATCTTCAGTAAACACACCACCAATTTAAAAACATTTCATAAAACCTAAAAGCAACATATTATATGAGGGTTCATATTTAGAACTATACGAATTTTTCTTTAATGTAAATTAAAATCGACCGCAATATATCGTTTTTGTTAGGTCGAAAATCAGCAAGATATCGCGACCTAACTTATATAAGGGGGTGCGAGAAACAATTAAGCGCATTTGCACTGGATATTTGATAAGGAGATAGATTTCCTGAAGTGCTCTTAACTTGTGATGAGTGGGTGTGATCTCCTCTAAGCTGTAGGGGGTTTTCGACATGATCTATTTGTAGATATACATATTATATATTTTATTATTTTTCAGGGATATTTTTTTAAATTTTTAAGGAAGTATCAAATAACAGGGAATCAGATATTTATGATAGAGCGGATAGTCAGGCAAATAGTCAGGCGTAGTGCCTGCATTTTTTGCCCTTTTTCAAAGTTTTAGCAATTTATGCGTTTTTTGAAAATAAATGCCTTTTGTTGCTGTTTTGCCTTTTTTTTGTGATTCGGTGATTTTTTTTAATGGAAACTTACTAGAAGTTACTAGAAGGGTATAATATTTTTTCTAGAAAGTGTGCTTTAACCGCAGCACCAATATACCAGAAACGATTTACTTGTTTAGAAAAAAATGGTCTAAATTTATACGACTCTTTGAAATTATTTCATGCGGTGGACACATTAATTAAAAAAGCTCCTGGTAGCATAGACCAAAAAGTAGCTAAACACAAAACAAAAAAATCCTGGCTACAAAATTATTGCAGAAGTAGCCGAACTCCAAGAGGGTGGCGTTGCGGAGGAAGTTAAATTAACAATCGATGAAATATCTACGTTAAAATATGCTCCAGTAACATTTTATGATAAAAGATAAAAGATAAAATTTGTTACCGGAGAATATTGAAAAATATTTAGTCACCTCCTGGTGGTCAAACAAAAATAGAATTTAATGCTATGCACTTTTTTAAATAAATTTAAATTTTAAAATTTCCTGCCTTTGTTATTTTCAGTGTCCTTTGTGTTAAAATTTGTTGCCTTTTTTGCAAAAATTTATTGCCTTTTTTCCCAAAATTCCGTTGCCTTTTCTCCTATTTTTTGTGCCTTTTTTGCGTTTTATTTTTGCCTGACTATCCGCTCAATTATGAAAGTTCTTTATTCGGTAGAATGAGAACTTTTTTCAGGAAAATGGACCAATACTTGATTTGCTCTTATTTGATTATGATTGGTTGCTTTTAGGTTTTATGAAGTGTTTTTAAATTCGTGGTGCGTGTACTGAATATGGCAGCTTAGCTGCCGAAATACGTATGTATCTACGGATATAAAAATTATTGTGGGCGGAGATTAATTTTTTTATTATTTCTTAAATCACAATCTCCTTTACTATATTTATTTAAATTTAAAAATAAATGATAGCTAGTTGAAGAAGTTTATTCTTTCAAACCCTGCTGTTTTGTTTGGGAATTCATAGAGCAACTTTTAAGATATATTTATTAAAAATAATTGAATTAATTTACAAATAATTTCTGACTAGTAGGATATTATTTTTTATTATATTTTTTGATATACATAATTTATAACTGTGTACCTTTAGATTTCGATTCTAAATTCACGCACGTTTCAATACATAATTGATTTGAAACTTAGAACAAACACAAAACACAGTGATACTAAAACGAAATAATAATAATAAACGAAATTGTAGTTTCCGTTGGGCTTTCTGAAGTCGATATATTTATCCGGTTATGAAAACATTTTGAAGATAAGACCCAAACCCACCGAAACATTTTCATTTCAAAACTTGGAGCGTTCGAGATTTTCTGCCCAGGTTTAAACAGTCTCTCCTCTTACAGTTTTAAACATTTTATAACAAATTAAAGAAGTATTATTAATATAGAAATAATGCCTTATGTGCAGATAATCAACTTTTATTCGCATTAAGATTCCACATAACTGGACCTGATCTGTATGTTGCGGGTGATTAAGTTTTAAAGGAATTACGAATTTTATTAAAAACTCTTTGAGGCTCACTGATATTTTCTTTTCCAGATAAATCCATCTATTAAGTTCGCAATCGGGATCAGAAGCTTTTTTTAAAATCCATTAATATTCACAGTACAATCTTACAAATATTTATTAATCGCAAAAGCTCACATAATTTACAAAATTATAAGAAAACATTTACATAAATTCTTAGTTCTGAAATCACCCTGAGGTTATTATAAGTGCGCAGTTTTATGTAAATACAGGTACTTATTAAAAAATTCTTATAAATTTTTAATCGCTACTTAATTGCAAACACCTCAAACTAATATGAAGTCGGCGAAAATATTCTATAAATTAATGAAATGAATATAAAGGTTTGCAATACACTGTGTTCTAATTTATATTGCTTCATTGTTCTGTGAGAAAATTATTGCTTAGTACACTTTTACTTTGTTTTGTAGTCTTCTATATTCGCAAATACATTAAATTATCGGTTTTTTATGTTAATAATTTATTGTAAGAAACGTTCAGATGGAAACATGTTTTTAATGCAAATATGAGGTAATTAATAAATATTTGGTGTAATCAATGATATTTATTAATCGAAATGCAAATGAACGTCATAATTGAAAGAAGTATGTTTGTCTAGTAACTGCGTTGTTCATTTTTGCACAATTATCAGTGGTTTAGAGTATCATTTACAACATCTAATTCTCAACGCTGGCATTATTACTTCTTATCTAATTTAGAAATTTATGAAGGAATGATCGAGCTTTTCTGTTTCGATTTCATCGAAATGAAAGAATGGTAAAAGTTCCGATACAAATTCATTAATGAGTTATTCAAGAAAATAGAAAACAACTAAATTAATATTTATATATAACAAAATTAATTATAATAGTAATACCCGTAATAAACTTTTACAGAATATTCCAATAGGGTTCCTCCTGATTCGATACAAATATTTGTATTTAGCTAGGCTACGTATGTTACTTCTATGTATTACCGAGAGATAGCATTCGTTAAGCAAATGTTCATCCCTGAATCCTAAGCTTAAATTAATGAAAATCATTAAAGACGAGGATTTTTTTTTATTTCCATATGCAGAATTTAAGACTGTCTTGATAGCGTCTTCCACTATAAAAAAATATAACTGAAATATAATTGTATTGTGTGGAAAACTATAACATGTAAATAAATTTCCAATATTCGTGGAATTTCCCGTTTGAATTGAATAAGTTTAGTTGTTTGAAGAACAAAATAACACTAAGTGCGTTTATTAGTATGTATAATTAAATTATGTTGATTTGATATTACAAGTAAAGTGGCAACTGAAGTTAACACATCATCAGCAGAAATACTATACTGAAGCTGTGTATGATCAGCATAACACTGAAAAATACAATTTTAAGAAAGTTTCTGAAATACGATATACAAATGATGTAAAGCAGATGCTCCAAAACTGATCCTTGTGGAACACTCAATTTTAGTGAAAGCGACAATGTGGATAAGCTGTTTATTGCTACTTTTTGAATGTCTGACTTTTTACCTTTATCTTATCTAATTATCCTTTATCCTATCAAACCAAATGTTGAAAGCACCATTTATTATTACAAACTTTTTCTTCTTTATCAACTATTCTAATAACTTGACACTAATAAAAACATTGAAATCATCTGTCGGGGAACGATACACAGTTACTAGTACTAAATTTAGGTAATCTACATTGAGAATGTATAACTTTCTCAAGAGTTTTAGATAAGATCGATAATATACTGATGGGTCTTAAATCAAAAATAGTTTATGGAGACTTGACTTTAGGTAATGGATGGACCATTGCTTCCTTTCACTGATCTGGGAAACTACCAGATGTTAAGCAATAATTTATAATGTGGGTTATATGATATGATAGATACAGTATACAATATTTCAACATTGTTAATGAAATTCCATCACAACCAGTGGCATTAGACTTAAATAATAATTCTGAAAATTACCTAAATTTTTTTAATAATAATTCTGTTAATTTCTTCAACTTCCACAGACGAAAAATTAAATCTCGCATAAGGATCAAATGTGTTATTTTCCTAGCTAGTTACTATATCATTATATCAACCATTCTACTGCTTTCAACCGTTTTAAATTATTCTATTGACTGTTGAAGTTTATGTTTGCTCTTTTTTCTCTACGGATGATAGACAACGTATAATATCTAATACTTTGTAGGCAGTGAAATCCGATATTTTCCGTGTCATTTTAAACTTTGACAAAGCTTTAATTTTATTAAATTTTTTATTATATCAGTAATCCAAGGTTTTCTCTGCTTACGAACGCGAACGGTAAAAATAGAGCAATGTTTATCAAAAAGAGTTAATATATTATTTATGTGATATTCGACTTTGTCATTAATGTTATTCATGTAATGTAATCAAATCATTGTGGAAAACATGGTCCGAAAAATATTTAAATTCTCTAAATGTATGTAGTTTAAGTGGCAATTTAATAGCATCGATAGATATTTTGCACATTATTATTACTGTTAGTCTCTAATGTACTTTTAGACGAAACCTGTAAATTGCTAATCAATATTTGATCTATTATATGCAATTTTAGAAATTCTAGTGGGTTTATTTATCACCTGCGACAGACCAAATTATCCCTTACATGATTTGATGGACAAAGAAAATCAATATTGAAATTTCCTAATCAGATAACTTCCTCTACTATAGTTATTATGTAGTACAATTGAGCGGCCTAGTCCCAAAGTGTACAATGTCCAGTATCATTTTTAATTTTTCAAGAAACTGAAAGTACATATAATTTAAATAACTATCATTTTTTCTTAATTACCTTAATGTTAACATATAAGTGTTGTTAAGAGATAATATGTCAGTTTTCTTAATTAAAGAACTATATATATATATATATAACTTCTGTATTATATTTTATATATATATATATATAGATGCTATGTTGTTCTTCCGGGTATTCCTCCGCGTAGGGTTCTCAAAAGAACCTTTGTTGTCTTGACGACGTTTCGGCAGAATCACATCTGCCATCTACAGGTCTTCTCGGCTGCTTTCTTCGTTCTGCTCCTCGTTGTTATGCGAGTGGAACTAACTTCTTGCGATGCCGGGGAGGGTTTATATACTGGGTTTCGGTTACGCGTCGTTGCGCTCGGTTGGTTTTTTGTCTGGCTTCTTGTTGTTAGTCGCGCCGGTACGCTGGCTCCTCCCCCCGATGATCTCGGCTTTGACTGTAATGCTGGTTTCCACGATGTTGGTAGTCGTTGAGTGTCGTCTCTTGTGTTTAGATTCTTCGGGTGTTTTTCTATTTCTATGGCTTCACGTATGATCCTTTTGGAAGTGTGTTGTATGCTGGCTATTGTTTTTGTATTGTCAAAATCTATCTTGTGTGATGTGGCCGTTACATGTTGTGCAAGCGAAGAAGTTTTTTCGTTTTTCTCGACGGCATTGCGGTGTTCTTCTCTTCTCACACTGACTCTTCTGTTCGTCTGTCCCACGTAAACTTTTTCGCAGTCTTGGCAAGGGATTTTATATACTCCCTGGCTTTCTAATTCTATTTTTGTTTTTGGAGTTGGCAGGATGTTGCTGATTTTCTTATCTGTGTTGAACGTTGTTTCGATCTTATGCCTTCTGAGGACTCTGCTTATTTTGTCTGTTGTGCCTTTTACGTATGGCAAGCAGGTTCTTCCAAGTGGTTTCTCTTCATCCTTTTCTTTTTTCTCCCGACGTGGTCTTTGCGTCCTCTTGATTTGGTTTTTTGAGAAACCGTTTTGAAGCAGCGCTTTCTCTAATTTCTCCATTTCCTGCTGCTTATTTTTCAAGTCTGTAAGCCTCTGCGATCTTGTTACGAGTGTCTTCACGACGGACTGTAGTTGCGCTGGATGATGATGCGACTGAGCGTTCAAGTAGCGATCTGTGTGTGTCGGTTTGCGGTACACTGAATATCCGAGGCTTCTATTCTGTTGCTTCGTTATCAGTACGTCTAGGAATGGGAGGCTGTTGTCATTTTCTATTTCCATCGTGAATTTAATCTTCGGGTGTATTCCGTTGAGATGTTCGTGGAATCTTCGTAATTCTTCTTCTCCGTGTGTCCATATAACGAAAGTATCGTCGACGTACCTCAGCCATAAGAGAGGTTTGTGGCTTGCTGCTTCTATAGCTCTTACTTCCAGGTCTTCCATAAAAAGGTTGGCTATTATCGGTGATAATGGTGATCCCATAGGTGCTCCTTCTACTTGTTTGTACCGTTGTTCTTTAAATATGAAGTACGTATTCTTCAGACAATGCCTCGTCAGGTTTATGGTATCTTCTGAGGTATGATACTTGCGTTGTATGATGTCCACTGCCTCTTCTGTTGGTATGTTAGTGAAGAGTGATACGATGTCGAAGCTTACTAGTAGATGTCCTGGTTCGACGGTGATGTTCCTTACACGATCGATGAAGTGGCTTGCGTTCTTCACGAAAGATTCCGCTTCTTCGGCGTAGGGTTGTAGTTGTTTCGCCAGGAATTTAGCTAGTTGCTGTAACGGTGATCCAATGGAACTGACGATTGGTCTGAGTGGAACTCCTTCCTTGTGTATCTTCGGCAGCCCGTACAGTTTTGGATACTTGGACGATTTCTCCCTCGGGATCAGCTGGCGTTGCTGTTCTTCATTGATGGAGCTTGCCTTAATTTTCGCTTTTGTTGTCTTCTCCAGGTACGTTGTTGGATCCGTAGCGATGGTTTTGTATGCTGGATCTTCTAAAAGCACTTTCATTTTCTCTTCGTAGTCTTTCATGTCCATTATAACGGTTGCGTTGCCTTTGTCTGCTGGTAGCACGATAATATCTTCGTTTCCCTTCAGCGAACGTAGAGCTCGGACTTCTTCTTGAGACAAGTTCTTTTTTGGTGGTTTTGCTGTGCGTAGTATCCTTGATATGTCTTGTCGTATGGTTTCTGCGGTATAGAAATAGATGCTTCCACGCTGCATATGATGTTCTCCACTGGTATGCGTGAAGGTGCCACGGCGTAGTTGAATCCCTTGGCTAATACGCTTTTCGTTGCTTCGTCTAGTGGAAATCTTGATAAGTTGTGGACCACCTTCTCCACTTCTATCGATGCTATGGTCTTCTTGGGTCTCTGTTCTGCTTGCAGTCGTTCAAACTTCTTCTTCTGCTTCTGTTTTGTTAGTTCCGTATCCGTTTCTGCTCGGAACTCCATAAGTTGGTCCAATGTTGCCCATAATGTTGGATGCAACGTGTTGCTCAATTCCAGATGTAATTTCAGGAGTTCGGTGTTTACTTTTACTTTACACACGGAGAAGAAGAATTACGAAGATTCCACGAACATCTCAACGGAATACACCCGAAGATTAAATTCACGATGGAAATAGAAAATGACAACAGCCTCCCATTCCTAGACGTACTGATAACGAAGCAACAGAATAGAAGCCTCGGATATTCAGTGTACCGCAAACCGACACACACAGATCGCTACTTGAACGCTCAGTCGCATCATCATCCAGCGCAACTACAGTCCGTCGTGAAGACACTCGTAACAAGATCGCAGAGGCTTACAGACTTGAAAAATAAGCAGCAGGAAATGGAGAAATTAGAGAAAGCGCTGCTTCAAAACGGTTTCTCAAAAAACCAAATCAAGAGGACGCAAAGACCACGTCGGGAGAAAAAAGAAAAGGATGAAGAGAAACCACTTGGAAGAACCTGCTTGCCATACGTAAAAGGCACAACAGACAAAATAAGCAGAGTCCTCAGAAGGCATAAGATCGAAACAACGTTCAACACAGATAAGAAAATCAGCAACATCCTGCCAACTCCAAAAACAAAAATAGAATTAGAAAGCCAGGGAGTATATAAAATCCCTTGCCAAGACTGCGAAAAAGTTTACGTGGGACAGACGAACAGAAGAGTCAGTGTGAGAAGAGAAGAACACCGCAATGCCGTCGAGAAAAACGAAAAAACTTCTTCGCTTGCACAACATGTAACGGCCACATCACACAAGATAGATTTTGACAATACAAAAACAATAGCCAGCATACAACACACTTCCAAATGGATCATACGTGAAGCCATAGAAATAGAAAAACACCCGAAGAATCTAAACACAAGAGACGACACTCAACGACTACCAACATCGTGGAAACCAGCATTACAGTCAAAGCCGAGATCATCGGAGGGGAGGAGCCAGCGTACCGGCGCGACCAACAACAAGAAGCCAGACAAAAAACCAACCGAGCGCAACGACGCGTAACCGAAACCCAGTATATAAACCCTCCCCGGCATCGCAAGAAGTTAGTTCCACTCGCATAACAACGAGGAGCAGAACGAAGAAAGCAGCCGAGAAGACCTGTAGATGGCAGATGTGATTCTGCCGAAACGTCGTCAAGACAACAAAGGTTCTTTTGAGAACCCTACGCGGAGAAATATCCGGAAGAACAACACAGCGCGGAAACCTACGTCGTAATATATATATATAACTTCTGTTTTAGAAAGTAAAGCGAAATTTATTTGCGAAATATTCAGATAAGAATCAATTTTCCTCTTTGAATTTATCCTGAACAAGAAGCAATGATACCATCATGATAGGGAAGTGTTGCTCCTGCACAGCGCTTTGTAATTTGACGGGATTATGTATATATATATATATATATATAAAAGTAAATAAATAAATTTAAAAAATATTTATTTTTTATCTAATATCTAGGGTCGAATTCATCAACGGTATTTAAATTTAACCAGTCCTTAGAAACGATTGCTCCTATAGTTTTAATTAATATATCGACAGATTTAATCATTAAATAAAATAGGAGCACAAAAAAGTAAATACTTATATATATATTTCCATAGATGGTTGGCTGGTATTGTTAATAACGTAATTTTTTTCTAATCAGCAGCCACATTTTTATTATAATCTATAGTTTTATATCAACGTTTTCAACGCAAAATTTTTTTCCAGTATAACTTAAGAATCACGCACTTTGATATTGTGGAAAAATGGGGAACTGTTTAAGCATGTAATTTAAAAAAAATAATGAGAAAGTCGATTATTATTATTATTATTATTATTCACGTTTTGCGTGACATACTAGCTATGAAATTCAAATTTAGATTTTACTAATAACTCTTACATAATTGGAGATATTTTATAATCATACTTTTAATAAGACTTTATGTAATAAAGATAGCTTCCCAGAAAACGTGAGATGCAAAAATGAATGAATTATAACCAGTAAGCGGACCGGAACTATCTCAGGTTGCACATTAGGTTCATGCAATGATTACAAAGTTCTTTTAAGTTGCACTTTCATATATACTTATTTCCACTATTTCAATAAGCCACTGTCCTACACATCTAATATTACTGCACTTGTTTTATGTAATTTTTAATTTAATATACAATCTTAGTATTTTACAAAATGCATCCTTTAAATATTATGAGCTTTTCTGATTTAATCCAGGAGTTACTAATCAATTTATATCTTACGCTAATTACATTGTATTAATTACATTGTATTGAAATTTAACTTGCTATTTTGTTGGATGTTGATTTGTGAAGTGTTATCGATAACAAATTAAAACAACATATTCTTAAGAACATATCTGTTTATATTTGTAATTTATTTGTAATTGTATATTTGTACTTGTTCTCAAAAAATATGAAATTAATATATGGACCTTAATTAATTGAATTAAATTAAATTAAATTAATATATGATTAATTTGACCTATTTAAATAGTTATTTTGAATTTATTTCTAAATTTGCAATCTTATCTTATTGGAATTTATTATTTTAATAGTAATTAGATGCTGTTTTTTTCCGATATTTTTAATGATAATATTTTTTAGGAATAATGCACGTGAAATAGGAATAGCAAAAGCAAACTATGAAAATTTTGCTGAGAGTCAATATCGAAGGGAACGTAACGCGTCACCTCCACGGAGTCCTCTAACTCTCTCAGGCTGCACATTAGCTTCATGCATCGGTGGTAAAAACATGTTTTAATTTACTTTTTGATTTGTACTTATTACAACTATTTTAATAAGTATTGAACATCAAATAAATACAAGACCACTTGTTTTTTGTTTTTCTGTAATTCCTAATTTTTATATTTTAAATAGTACCATAACTGTTTTATGAAATAGTTATTCTTTGATATGAACTTTTCTGAGATTTAATTTCACGATTTACAAATTAAATTCTTTGTTACGCTGATATCATTGTATTAATGCAAAATTTTAAATTGACTTGTTTGATTGCCGAATTAACTTGTGAAGTTTTATAGACAATAAAATTAAAACTACGTATTCTTAATAACATATCGCCCTGTATATGGAGCTTGTTTGGTACTATATCTCTGTGCTAATTCTCAAGATACTAATATTTAATTGAAATTTAGGCATGATTAAGTTGACCTTTTCAAATATAAAGTTATTTTGAGTTTAGCTCTAAATTTGGCAAGGATTTAACTTATCGAGGCAGAAAAAATTTTCAACATAAATGCCAAAATTTTTTTTACTTTCAAAATATGAGTGTTAATACTATAGAATACAAAATACTCTCTTTTCAAGAACCCCCACCTGTTTATTCACTGAAGATAAATTGATACTCTGCTATTGTCATCGCAGATATAGAAGAGAAAATTCAAAAAAGTAACATTTCTAACGTCGATTATGTAAATAACAATTCAAGTATGTCGATTCATAAAATGTTGAGGTCCTTCATTAATTTCTATATCACTGTTTTCTAACATTAGTAATATTAATAAAGTGCTCCAAGATATTTGTAGCCGTAATTTAAGTAAGACAAAGGATATGTCCTGCTACAATGTTTTATTATCGTACTGCGATCGGTTTCGTCACATTGACATCTTCAGGCAGGCAATAGGAAACATGCAAAAACTGAATTAACTAAAACGCAGCAACGTATTTCAACGTGGTTAACGCCATTCTTTTCTTGGTTAACGCTTCTTTTTATATATACCTTCGATCAATCAAGTTTTGCGTATATTTAAACCAGTTTTTGCTTCGTCGTTAAAGGTACGTCTCATTCAGAGAAACTTTTCGAAATTACAACAGTAAGTAAACTCATTTTTCCAAATAAAGTATTTGTTTGTATTTAATGTATTTTAGATATTTTTAGTGATACTTCTCTTAACGGAATCGAAAATATTTCGCCCAAAAGTAAGTGTTTTGAATATTTTATAAATGCATGAACAGATATAAGGTGAAGTGGGGTAAATGTAATATAGTTTCTTAATAGTTCACGAAGAAAAGGCTGAAACTGATATGTGTTTTTTGAAAATCTTGTGAATTTCACTGTCCAACCTTCGTCACATGCTTCGGTCACCATTATTTAACTAACACCCAAGAATTAAGAGTTTTCAGTTTCGTCAATATCTTTATTTTCATCTATAGTATAATTTTTCTGCTCGTCCCAAAACTCTTCAGGGTTATCACAATCTATATAAGGCGGAGACTCTGTTTCAATGTCTTCACTGCTTGACGAAAGTATTCGCTTTTTCGTAATTTTTGGCTGGTTTTGATTGCTTGTTTTCTTTTCGTTCTTGCGGTTGTTTTGTTTTTTTAATTTGTTTTTTTAGTCGATTCACTGCTTCTTCTGACGTTAATAATTCTGAACCAGGACATATTCTTGTTTTTTTTGTTGGTCTGGTTTAGATGCTTGGCGAATTAAGGCCAATAATAAGTTTTCGAATGATATATTACCACAGGATTCTATTATCGATGTTTCTGTTGATGTAGTAGCCATTACATTGTCATCTGGTATCGAATGTCCATTAACAGTAATTGTGTTTGTTGCCACTGTGGCTTCTATACATATTTCTTTAGATGTACTAGCCACTGCAGTTGTCATCTGGTTTCGAACTTTCATTAACAGTTATAGTGTTTGTCGCCACCATGGCTTTTGTGTTGTGCCCATTAGTCTTATGATCATTCCATCTTTTGAGAGCTTCTGGTGGAAAAACTTCCTTTGGAATAGTATTTATATTTAGTGGCGAAATTCCGGCTTTTCGGAATCCACTTTTGAAATATCTTTCCAGGTGGAACAGAGGAATTGTGAAAAATTTTTTTCGGTAATTTCTGGCCCACATGTCATTTCCAACAAATTAGTTTTTCATCCCATTTTAATTTGAATGGCCGAAAAACAGAAAGATCTAAAGGCTGCAGTTAATGGCTGGTGTGAGGCGGCAGCTTTAATATTCCGATATTATTCTGAACTGCTATTTCAAATATTTCTAAACTTATATGGGTTGAATGACCATCATAAATAATTAAAAACAGGAGGTTTTGGACCAATCGCTGGAATGAAAGTCTTCAGGAAGTAACTTGTAAAAATATCACTCTCCATCCACCCTTTCTTGCTGGCCGCATAAACGGTGGCTGGAAAATTTGTTGTGGAAGGAGCAAGCCACTGGTCCCACCAATGTTTGCCCTTATATATTATTAATGGTGGCGCTTTATCGCCACTTGCATTACACATCAACAAGATTGTGGTGTTCTCTTTACCTGGAGAACTTATAGTTCTTACCAATGGTTTGTTAATTGCACCGGCCACTTTAGATTTTCTAGTGTCTATGCTTAGGCTGCTCTCGCCCAGGTTCCATATTCTGTCTAGCTTGTCACGAAGTTGAAGGTCTATAATAGTTTTTTCCAATAAGTCAAAATATGCATAAATTATGAATGGGTCCAACGTTTTTACGCGCATATTCCACATTTTGTGGGATCTTGAGGCTCATATTATGGCGTTTTTTAAAGTTCACAAAGCAGTGCTCACCATTTTTAAAACTCGTCTTAATTTTGTTTTCCGTTACAGACTTCCCAACCATTTCAAACACATCGGTCCTCGACAACCCGGGGATTCGAGTTGTCTCTAGGTTTTTCAAGCGAATGATTAATTTCAATTCTTCTGTGATGGGAATATCTGTTGGACGTCCTTTATTTTCTTTTTTCTTTCCTCGGGTACCTTTAACACGACTGTAAAGTGTTACATAAGGTATTTTATATTCTTTAAAAGTGATGACGTTTTTTTTTGGTTTTAAAATATAAATAGGACGCCCACGATGAATTATTAACAGTTGTCACTGTTTACATACAATGTGCAATTTATTAAAATCACATAATATGAGGAGCTCCAAATCAAAGTTTTCGACCAAACTGAAAAATTGGTGGATGATATCATAACTTTTGCAGGTATCGCCCTCCAAATTTAATTTCTATTTCATGTTTTGCTTATAATTATATAGTCTCTGACTGCAAGAACTCTTAAAATTGAATAATTAGATTACAGCATAAAATATAATTTTTTTGACGAAACTAGTTGTCAAAAACTACGTTTTGATTTGGAGCTTCTAATAAACTTCGTTGGTTGACAAATGCCTTTTGTACACTTGAAGAAATAACATCGGCCTTCCATGATTTCTCTTTTCTTGTGTTGCCATTTTGTCACTTGTGCTTAATAAGAAAAGACTGCGTTCTACTCTTTACATAAGATTGTGATGGTGTTAACTGTAATTAATTGTAGTGTTCTGGTTAAGATGTATCCTTCTCTAATCGTAAATGACAAAATCATTGAACCGAAAATTAAAGGACGTGGTTTCATGTGGAAATGATATTATTCTTCGATTCCAGATGTTTCAGAACAACAACAACATATCCTCCTCCTCTTTCTCCGAATTATATTTATTTCCTGCAAAACTTTAGCTTCATTATGTAACAGCGGGAAATAAGTACATTATGCACTATTAAAGTTTAATGATTATATCGGTTTTAAGGATATTTTACTACTAATAGTCGAATATGGACGAAAGGAACAATACCTATGTATTAAGGCTCTTGACTTGATGCTCAACATGCGTCGTAAATACGCTTCAGAAGAATATATTTTACGTTACATTAAAATATTCGAAATTCGTTCAAATATTTTACGTCCTTTTAATATTACAAGTCACTGTGTACGCATAACTATTAAATTCATCCAGTATGATAGTAAAGAAACAAACACTTGAATTAAGTTTAGTTCTTGGTTATTGTGCGATGTGGGTCTTTATTAAAAACCCACAAGTTAAAAATGTGTCTGATACTATCTGATTCTTTAGAAAAGAAGAAAATTCAAATACAAAGTACTGTTTGTTTGTGGAGCTGGTGCCTCGTTTTCCATTAATTGCTGAATTATTTTTATGTAGTGTTCCACGTTTTATTATCTCTTAAAGCATATGTACCAATTTAGCTTCCACAGTGGTACTCATCTCGATTTCTAGAGTAAATTTGTTAATTTGTTTCATTTTTTATTTTTACAATAATTATTTGTTACATTATTATACTAGTTCTCCTTCTGTTGGTTAGTTAGTTAGTTTAGTTGTTAGCAGTAATGTAACTGCAAAAAAGGGGCCTTGGTACCCTTCGCATAGAATTTTCGTTTTTAGAGAGTTGCAACATTTTAAAATCGAAACAGACTAAGATAATGGAGTTGCAAATTGATAGACCTCTAGACCTCATTTACGTAGATATATTTTTGTAAAATACATTTGAGGAATTTATTAAAAAATATTGAGTGAATCATTAAAAAATGTTAAATTACTCGAAGGACCTTCTTTGATTTATTTAATTTGTTTTAAAATTATAATAACAAATATAAAATGTATAAAATTGAGTCTGCTTTATTTGGATGTTGAATCAGAACTGATTTACAAAGTGGTACAAAGTATATTATAGTGTTTATTTTCTCCTAATAAAGTTTCCGATAACGTTATTTGGCAAATAACTTGACTTTTGTAAATGGTTTCCATGGTCATTCCTAAAAATATTCCTCAGAGAAATTTATCAGGACGTGGAAAGGGCCTAAATGCTAAAAATTTGCCCAATCTAACAATTCTCTCTATTAACTTTATTTCTTGTATATTTTCTTATTTTAAATAGTCGAAAGTGAGTGACATAAATGAATAAAATGATCGCAAACTTGGCGCGGTGTAATCGATACGGAATAAAGTTTCCCTAGTGGAAGTATTTTTAGAAAATAATCGACCTGATGTATTTCCGAGCACTAGTTCACAGCAAACGAGAATGTAATCTTAAGAAACTACAACCTAATAAGCTGCTTCAGCCGTATTGTGAAGAAGGGCAGTGGTGTATGTATTTTCGCAAGGCATGGAATAAAGGCTACTGAGGTTGCATGTTGTTCCTGTGAAGATCTCTGCGAAATGACTGCATGTATAATTACAATAAACCACATCAAGTATATGGTAGCCACCATATATCGACCATCACAATCTAATCTGGATTTTATTTTGAAAACCATGGATGCTACAAGGATCAACAAACAATCGGCATCACGTATCGACAATATTTTTACCGACTTCGATTGTGATATGTGCATTGGTGAGACACATCTTTCGGACCATACATATCAAGTTCTCAAGTTCACCATCTCAAAAAAAAACAACATATGCTCCAGTCTATCGACGCCTTTTTAATCAAGAAAATCTATAGACGCCTTGAGAAAATCTGGCACTGGAAGATTGGTCTCAAACCTATGAATCACATAGTTGTAATGAAAAGTATACCGTCTTGCTTAACACCTTCTTGTAACATTTTGACAACGCTTCTCCACTCTCAAAAATGAAATCCAACAACAAAACCGGCAAGAATCCATGGGTCACGAGCGAACTAAGAGGGATGTCCAAGATGCTAGACGAAACGAATCTCCTCGATAAACAACTAAACAGTGATTGGTACCACAAATGCTTCCTCCAATACAAAAAATATCTATACTCAAAAAGTAGACAGTTACAATTCACAACGAATCTCAGCAGCATCTAATGTGTCAAGCGAGTGTTGGAATATAATGAACGACAATCACGCGAAAAGAAACGTTTCCGAATTGCATTTGCTTGGCTCATACAACAACAAAATAAACATAACTGTTCCTTTATTACACATTTACGAATCCGTACTTTACACGCGTTTCATTGAAAATAGTGCGCCAAAGAACAGCGATTATGATATTTACACAACGCGTAACTGCTAAGACTTTCGGTTACCATATAACCATTTGGCCATTGGATAAAATGGTCTTGTATTTGACACGTCAAAACCCAACGTACGTTTAATTGTTACGGCACTAAGACAATTCAGTTCAATGATTGTAATAATGCTCGCATTTTTTTAGCAATCGTGTTCTAAAAAATCAAGTTGTTTTTAGTATAAGCAAGTATACATTATTAGGTAATGTTTAGGCTAACTACTCGTTCAATTATAATCCCTAATGAATTAAAAAATTATTGTTTTTTCTCTTTATTGTTTTTTTGTCAATATCTCCAAGCATACATATATAAAACTACATAAAATTAGTCAACATGCATGATTTCTTGACATAAATAGTGCATTTGTCAGTGCAAAAAGATATACGTATAATTATTTCTTTGTGTTGCATTGTTGTATTTTAGAAGATATTCAGAATTAAGAATATTAAGAAAATTAGTTTTTTTATTAGGAAGGTAAGGCATAAACAAGCATTAATATACTCATCGGATGATTATATTCCGAGAACAAAATTAATCTTGAAAACATATACTTTTCTGTTATATAATACATAATAATAATAATAATTATCTCCATGAGTGTGGGAATAAGAAACATAAATGACAAGGTAAACAAAATATATTAACACGTAGACATATAAAAGCAAGTCTGCTTAGATTTACTCAGAACAAATTAATAAGTGCGTTGAGTTATATATTTCAGATTCTATCATGATGTACGTAAGCATTCTACATTAATTTAAAACTTTCGTAATGCGCAGCTTAAAATGTAAAATGAAAATGTGTTTACGGTAAATGAAAAATTATTTGTTTGTTTTAGTTTCTTATACTTAGTTGCGTAATAACAATAACTCTCTGTTCAAAGCCGTCAAATCTAATGTAAGTAAATAAACAAATTTAAAGTAGAGAATATATAAACATTCAACATTTATAAAATGAATTTCATTTTAGGGAATTCATAGCTGAAATAGTTAGAAAAAATGAAGAAACCAAGAACGTCACAAATAAAGGCAATGGAACAACCATTTCTGCAGAACCAGATAATTCCACGGACCTAGTTCCTTACATTGGTACTCGATGCTTGGCTCCCTGTTCTGGTTAACAAATTATTATTATTCAATTTATTTTATTTTAAATGACTTCGATAAACGTTTTTTGTTATCTGAGACGTAGTAATTTTAATAAATTCCTATAAAGAGAACCATCATTTCTTTACGAAATTTATTTATTTGAGTAATATGATCGGTGTTTTAAGAAGGATTCGCAGCAGCGCTCTTTTGATAATAATGTGTGAATTAAGTTTGAAGGACTACAAAAAATATTAACCACAATATTTTTCATAAAGTTTTAATTTTGTTCTAATTAATATTAAGGTCCCTAAAGTTACTGATGCATCTTCAATGAAACACGCTGTATAATTATAAATAATTTTATAGAGAAGAATCACTTCAAGTTGCCTAACTTTCCAGTATAAGAATACAGTAGTATACAATTAATTTACTGCAAATATGCCACTAAATTGCCTATAGTATTTAAATTTATTGATCGTCTAATACACTGCAATTTGTTAGACGTCCTCATTTGGATCACTTAACTCAGCTAAAAAACTACACTTCTCATTGTTTCTAGAGCAGCTTCCGAGGACCATTTCATTAGTCCAGAGAACATCCTATATAATTTTAGTATTAGAAATGGTGGCAAAAAACTTTAGCTTTGATGTAAACGCACTGTGAATCGATAAGTACTTAAATTCGGCGAAACACAGGGAATAAAAAATAAAAACTTGCAGTATTTCATTCTTTTGTTTAATTAAGAAAGAGATTTGGGAAAAAAATAGTACTTGCTACATTTCATTACTAAGTTTAAAACCGAAAATAATCTTTTTTTTCTTGGTACTTAAATTCCAAATCGGAAAATGTAATGTTGTTAATTTGCTGCTATACAAATTTGGTTGCATATCTTGTAGTGTTGAATTTATTAAATAAATGTAATTTTATAAATTTGTCTATATAAAGTCAAACGCGTCCTTTAAAATTATTTAATTTGACTTTAGATTAGAAATTTGTTCTTAATAAAGTTTTTTTTTTTTCAGTTTACTTAAATAAAGGTCATAAGCCATATTTTTTAACATTACTAAAAGACAAATAATGGTTCAATGACTTTTGTAGAAAGTGTTCTACCATTTACGCGGATATGAAAAAACTTCAGATAAAATATTGAGAAAACCTAAAATTGAGGATCGGTGGAAAGCAAACGAAAGGAAATTGATGAAAATACAGCAGGTGGAGTTCGTACCTGTATTGGCCGATCTGTTTTGATCAGTAGGACGAAATGAAAGGTCGGTATAGACGAACTGTAAGGACCCGGAAAAATGCGAGAGAGATAAGAGTTCCCGGTTATCTTTTGTTTGATCCGCGTTAAATCTCTCGTCGAAATTTTAATTTCTTTTTTCTAAGTTCGGATTTTGATTTTTTGTTATAAATTTTCCAAAAGTTTGTCATCGGTTTCGGTCTTGAAAAGCAGAAGCTTTTCCCGCGCAGTTTAGTGTTTTATCTAAATTAAATTCGTCGCAATCGAAATAAGTCTCGCAAAGCTAACTTTAGAGTGTATCCCCAAATTTTTGGATACGAGAAAAATCTTTTGATTCGTCGCTGGTAAGCTCAATGTAATTGTTGTCAGAAAGTTAATTAATTAAAAGCATTTTTCTGTGTGAATTATACCTCTCTCCTTCTTGTCGAATTATATATTTTTTTTTGTTGTCATAAATATTTTCAGATATTTTGTATTCTGTAATTTTCTTGATTTTTGTTCTTGTTGTAGTTTCATGTGTTTTAATGAAAAATTACGTTATGATTTGTTAATTTTAAATTTGTTGTAAATTCTTTGATCTTGTAAAACTTTATTTTAATATATATTTAATTTGTTAAAACTATCGAATTTTATTTAAAATCTTTAAGTAGTTTTTCTAGAGAATCTTTAATAATAATTCGAACAAGGAGTTGGAGGAGAAAGATCCAACAAACCCAAAATAAGTAAGTCTGAGGGTAAAAAGGGCGAAAATTCAAATCGAGTCCAAAGAGAGCGGGAAGAACGATTGCTGGCTAACTTTTGGCTAAAACTGGAAACGCTACTAACAAAGCAGTCGCTTCTTGCGTCTCGATTTGGTTTGGAAAAGTTTTGGTTAAAAGACTTCCAATTTCTTTTAATTTTCACTGTAAAGGATTTCTATTTTAGAAATCTCGTGTTCTGGTTAAGAACTGTTTTGTTTTGACTGAGCAAAATATAAACCACCCCTTTCTCCCCGTACTGATCAGGTTCTTACAGAACTTTTTTTATGGGGATTTTTGTGCGCAATGTGATGAAAATAGCCAATCTATTGCCAAAAGTTGAAATTTAACAGAAAATCGATGCAATCATTGATATATACACCTTTGACGGAATCTTGATTGAAATCTCAATTGGTATGTTGGATGTTCCAATTCGAAAAAACTTTTATTTCTGCGTTTTCTGGTTGACTGTGGTTATTTTTTTTTCTTGGTTATTTAATTGGCTCGTGGTCAAGGACATAGAGACAATTGCTTTAATTTAGAGGTCAGGTACTTGGAGATGCATGTCAAAATGCATTCACTCATACCTAAAAACTTGGTAACAATAGCGAGAAATCCAAATCACAATACAATTGCTAACTTTACATCAACAATTGCACAACACAAAGTTACCAAATAATGTAGCTGCTTTTCACTGCATTGTATATTTTTTGCTTTTTCTTTTCAACTGCACATTGAATTAGGTGTAAAAAGGGCAAAAAAGACACCAGATCCAGAGAGATCACTAACTAGACTTTTTGATAATCAAGAGACCGTAATCCTAATGGATTTTAAATGCGAAAGAAGCAGAGAAGAATTTATCGAATTCAGGAATAAAGTATGCAAATTTTGAGAGTATATTTAGATACCTTCTAAGTAGGAAGAAGAAAGAAATTGTGGTGTATTACACAGCGGACGCAGAAAACATACGCAACCGCTATTGTGTGAATAACAGTTGAGTTGAATCGTGAAATTTTTATTAGATTATTTGAAATGTGTAAACGCAAAATGTTCGAATACTGTTTGTTCATTGCGAGCGTAAGGCTGTTCAATCTGCAGGTTTTTCCAAACCTGTCGTCTGATTCCACAACAGGTATGTTTTGAGTCACATTGTGCAATGTTTAGTGTGTGATCCGTGCTTTCTTTTGTCTAGGTTTGTTCATTTGTGTAGTAGGCTACTTAAGTCACTCCAGTGATCTTAATGTGCGGCAGCAGAAGGAGGACTGGCATAGAAGTCGCCACCAAACCTTCGCAAATTACAAGGGCTAAAGTCCATGTAGTACTATATTTATTATATTAATGAAAATAATACTTCGGGACACGCTCAGTTTGCAACAGCTAACACAATTTGATACCCCAAAAATGATGACTTTCACAAAGTTTATATCCATCCTTTTTTATTTATCTTGATATAGTTCACTTTTCCAATACATAAATGCCGATTTATCGACCCTTAAGTCCAAGAAATTATATTTAGCTATCTCCTTTTATCTTTTGTGAAACCTTGCGGCTCTTGTCAAGTCGTGTTATTTCGTCGTATATTTTCTTAACTCAGATCTATATGGTCGGCATATATTGGAGAAATGAACTGTACATATTTCAGAATTAACTTTGATTTATTGGAGCAGGAAGAACGAAATCCAAATATTACGTAACGATGGAATAATCATCCCAGGCATGTAGTGGCATTATGATCTAGTAGAGGACATTAAGGGATTCTAAACTGTGAAATGTTTATAATTTATTCTTAAGGAAGCCGTTCACTCATGCAACGCGAACGTGGACTAAAAACTATTTTATTTATAAAAATTTCAGATACATTCGTTAGTCAAAATTTTGAAAAACACGTATCAATAAAATCTAGCTTTCTTGTCTATCTTAATTTAGTAACGCTGGGTATAATTAAAATTCACTTTTCAATTGCATAATTCTCACGCACGATTATTCTCATGTCTTGATATAATACATTGTAAATACACTAACATAATAGTCACATTTCTAAGCAGAGCCCACGTAAAGTAACAACTATATAAAGATTAAGTTAACTAATAATCTATATCGGCGAATTATTATGTACAAAAGACAACATGAGGTTGATGAGTAACGTCCAGTTCAGTAATTGCAGGATTCTAATTTAATTCGATCGTGGAGTGAAAGTATCAGGCTCAATTTTCTCAAATTAATCTGAAGTTTAGAAGAACTTTGAAAAACTGGCTTCAGTAAATTAATAATTATAAACTGAAAAAATGCGAAGGAGTCATTTGCTTAAATTAAAAATAAATTAATAATAAATTTGAACGAGAATGTTTATGAATTTTATTAACTCTAAAACATTTCCGAAATAATGTGCAAGAGACTTCAAGTGATCTGCGTAAATGTAATATTAACATTTATTTAGGTATGTATGTACGTTTTATTTTATTATTAATTATCTTTATGCATGATTAGCTACAAATTTGAACGTAAAATTACCTATTACAATATCCGCTGTAATTAAAGCAGGTGAAACTTGTGAATGACAGTATTTATACTACAAATGACGTTTGAACAAATATGTAATTGCCATTTTGAAGTATTACTGCCACTTATCCGGAGCATAAATAAATTTCTATGTATGTGTGTAAGATCAGTTATAACTCAAGTACAAACAATAAATTTGACATTATACAATATCGTTGACAACATTAGAGAGATATATAATTATAAATATTTACCTGGTTGCTTCAGTTCCTCTGAAATTTCCTTCCACCTACGATTTTTTTTATATTCTCTGCATACTTAAATGAATATTTACACATACATTCTAGTAATTTTTCATCTTCCATAATTCAAAAGAAAAGCTGTTTTTCACCCAAAACTAGAGTGACCATACGTCCAGCATTGTGCTGGATCGTCCGAAATTTTCAGCAATGGTACGCCAAACATATTTGTCTAGCAATGGTCCAGCATTCAGCAAAAAATTCGTGTTCTATGGATATTGTTCGACGTTTACAGAGTTACAAAAATTCTGTTAAGGTATCAGCCCTATGATAATAGTAATAATAAACGTCTGCACGTTAATTTACAATAGCAAAGAACGATAATGTAATAAAGCAGGAGTACCTTGAGCGGAGTTCAGAATATTATACACCAAGGCGCAAATCTATTCTTACACCCAGAAATTAGCAATTAACAATCGAGAGCTAAACACATTGGATGGTGAAATAGGAAGAAATAGAAATATATCAGAGTACACCATTTAACAAATAAACAAAAATATTTTTCTCCTTAAATTCAGAGAAAAATGTTACACTTAAGAAAGTAATGGAAGCATTGCATATCTACATTTAATTTTTCTTCATAAATGCCAAGATGCTTTAAAACAGTTCGATTGATTCTTTCAGTTTCTGGATGAAAGTCCATAGACACTTCTTTTCTTTTCTTCTAAAAACCGAAATGCAAATACAAATGCGAATACAAATTTAAGGAGATCCAGAAAAAAGTGCTTCAAATTATATTTATTTAAAAACAAACAAAACATTTCCTGTATATTTGTGTATGCCATTTACGTAACTGAAATTGCAATTTGACAACTTATTCTGCCAACAAAAAGCAATTTTGTTTTTGAATAAAATATTTATTTAATAAACATTTATATCAGTGGAATTGTTCTACTTATTAATTTTCACAAATTCTATTAAATTAAATGCTACACTGTAGCTTCGTCAGGTCGACATAACAAGTGTGTTTTCGTAAAAGTTACAACAAATTACTTATAGTGCTAGTATTAACCTATTTTCTACGAACTAAGAGGGCTGGACATTCACCCGAGTTGTTACATCTGGTCCGTCCTAAACATCGATATTAACTCGATATTAACGGGGAGGTATTGAAATCTCTTTGTTCATTAAGTTTCCTGTATTTTTAATTCTATTAATTTCGAGAATTTCTAACAGATCTAATTTGTTGCTTTTGTTTTCAAAATTGCTTTCAAATTGGTGCTCATTTTCTATTAGGTGCCTTGCGTACGTTGAATCGCTATTGATTTTTTCAAAGCATCTTTTGTGTTAATTGATCCTTTTATTGAAAGATCGTCCTGTTTGTAAACTTTTGAACAGGTCTCACATTTTAGTTTGTATACTCCGGACTTTTTTCTTTATCTCGTTTGCTTTTATTGTTTTTTATGCGTTTAGCTAACGTGTTTCTAGTTCTTTAAGCCAGCTTGAATTCATACTGTTTAAATTGTTTACTTATTTTCTCTGTTGCATTACCTAGATAAGTGAGGGTATGGAATAGTTGTGGTGATTTGTCGTCTCTCGGGTATACTTCTTTTATTGTTTTTTTTATAGGCTATTTTATGCAGTACATTGTCCACTATAGAGGATTTAAAGCCATTATTAATCGCTATTTGTTTGATTAAATTGATTTCTTTTTCAAAATTGTCTTTTGATAAGGGAACCTTTATTGCTCTGTGGATCAAACTGTTATACGCTGCCAATTTGTGTTGGTGTGGGTGTAATGAAATGTTATTTATAGTTATGTCTGTGGGGATTGGTTTGTGAAATATATTAAATTCAAGTTTCTGGTTCTTTTTTGAAATGTTAAAGTCTAAAAAATTTATGGATTCATTTATTTCTATTTCCATTGTATGTCATTATTATATGTCAGGATGGACTGTATTGATGAACTTGAAAAAATTGTTTAATTGTCTCTGAGCTCCTGTAAAACATGCTAAAATGTCGTCCACGTATCTAAACCAGTATATGAAATTCTTGTTGGAATGATTATTGTGAATGTTGCTCGTTTGTAGATGACCCATAAATATTTCAGCTAATAGTGGGCTTAAAGGATTGCCCATAATTAATCCTTTTTTGGAATTATACAGTGTACCTTGAAATTCTAAATAATTTTGTTGTAAACATATTTCTAGCATGTCTATTATATCTGATGTCATAACTGGATTAGTTCTATTTTTGAGTAGCTTATTTTTTATTAATATTATCGTTTATTAAATTAAATTATCAATTAAATTATTATATTGGTTTAAGTGATTAAATTACGAAATTAATTATTGAATTCTTGTGGCAGCGTACTCAATCTGTAAAAATTGGGAACAATTTATCACCACCAATGAATATTCCAAGGTTCCATACTTGGGCGTTTATTATTTTGTCGTCGATTAACTTGAATTGGTGATTGATGAATGTTACCCCATTTGAACAGGCTTCTTCGGTCGGAGTTCGATAAAGAGAATTGTCAATCCTGTAAATGAGAAAATTTGGAAAAATGCGTTTGCCTTAAGTCACTATGAACGCCGTCAATGTACAGAATCTTTATTTTCTGCTCACTAATCAAAGATGTTATAAAGATGACCGTATTTCGGTTTTTGAAAATGGTGGTTCGCCGAAACATATTTTTATAACATCCTTGTTTGTTGAGTAAAAAATAAATAGCTTTTACATTGACGGCGTTCGTAGTCATTTAAGTCAATTATATTTTTCAAAATTTTCTCATTTTAATTAGTCACTAACATCATGGATAATCCATTATATCCTGTAAATATTGCATAAGCAGCAGTATAGCTCGAAAATTCCACTGAAAACCGACCTGTCCGGGGTTATTCGCATTTGCGATGTAATGAATGATGATGATGTTATTGAATTTCCAATGTCTTACAGGACGTCCAAATCAACGCTTAAAGGGCGAATAATTTAATTTAATATGTCTTTTTTTATATATATGTATTATATATTTTTTTATATGTACGTATTTGTTATTGAACATATTTAACGAGCAGTCAAACTCGCTATCGTTTTGGAATCAATGGGCAGTGATTGTCTTGATGGAAACACAAAATTATCGCCTTGAGGATGAAAACCATACTTATCGGCTGTGTAAATCACAATATAATACTTTCTATCGTCACCAATGTAGGAGTATGTACCATTTACCACTAGACCATCATTTTCTTTCCCTTCGATAAAACCACCAATTTGTTCTTGAGTAATTCCATTGTCGGTTTCGAAACTGCACATAGGAAATTTTTATCGTAAGTTGGTTGACATGTTAGAAATAATATTTATTTTAAACTTACAATGATCTATACGCGTGGGTTAATCCCCTTATGGTTTCATCATTAATATTAAAACCTGATTTAATTATTTTCGGTATTTCAATGAATTGGGGCGCAGCAGTAATTGTTGCTAGTAAGCAACAAATTAGCAACACCTATAAAAGTTGAAAAGTTTATTTATAATAAGTTTTCATTGGAATCGATAAAAATAACACATATTTGAATTTAATGCGTTAATTATATGACTTGGAATTTGGAAAATGGTTGACGTAGAATAAGGCGTTGAATAAAATTTGGCAGAAGAAGAATCAAGTAATATTTTAGAAAGTGTCGTAGAAACGCTCGAGGAAATTTGATTGTCACCATTTTTAGTTAGTTTGGTTGCTATATTTAGTTCATAGAAAACAAAATATAAATTATCTTTTTATCTTTGCTATTTTAAGGTATTATTTCTCAAAGCTAAACTTGTGTATTTACAAACGAAGCCAAAATTTAGAAACTTTATCTATATAGCGACTTTATTTATAATTTAACTGCAAATTACTTTTATTTTGGTTTTAATTTGAACTCCTATAAATTTAAATATGCATTATATATTCTAAAATAAAATTTGGTATGAAATGTAAATGTTAAAATTGCATTAGTTAACATTTTATTATAAACATTTCTTGTGAAATTATTTAATTTAAACATTTTCTTTACTTAACATATACTTTGCTATTTAATTTTTATTATTTCGTTCTTTTATTCTAAAAATGTGTTTCAAGTACGACCTTATGTCAGAGTGGCTTTTCAAATTTAAGGAACTGACGAATGACATACGGTTTCTTGATACTGATTAATTTTGACTATTTTTATTCGATCGCGTTACATTACTTTTTAAAGTAAATCATTTATTTACATAAGCACACTTACCACATTCATGTTGGCAGTGAGGAACTAACTGTAGAAGATGTTTCCCGTATATTTATAGTGCTATCTGTCTCCCACATAGCGACTTCATTCATATTCATAAGAGAAAACAACTTTTTTTTTTCTAAGCAAAAGAAATAACGAATGAATGTGCAAAACGTGTTTTTGTTTTATTACGTTTATCATATTTTATTTATCGCTATTTTTGTATGTATTTGGAAATATGAAATGCTTCTTAGTTCTACATTGCCTTTAGGGTATACGTAGTTTTGCATACCAAAAAGTATAAATTATAAAGAGTTATTCACACAAAGTGATAATTCCAGTCAGTTTAATAACTTATAAAAATTAACAAATATGCCACACATTCATCTTTATTCTTCCTTTCTTCAATTGTTTTTTTTAATGTTCTGCATGTTACCATTTTTTAATTAAGAAGTTTAGAATTTAAGAAAGCTTATGCATTTTCAATATATCCGTAAATCACGAGCACGTTTATTTACTTTGTCTATGGTTTGGTAATGTGATACGGGAATACGTTTCAGGCAGAGAGATATAAAACAAAGAAGGTAGAGCAGGCAGTGTCCTGACGGAGTAGTAAACGTGTTAGAAACGTACGAAAAATACTCGTACCCGCGAATATTGTTAATAAAATGTATTATATCGGCCTCGAGATGGCTATATTTTGGTAAAAATAGTTTTGCAATACTTCAACCTAGACTAGGTAAAGTGTAAGGATCGTTGGCGGAGTCTTGTCAAGGATGATGTTGTATTATCACCAGCAATTTGACATCGTCGGGGAACAGTCACAGTGTAGCATTACTCTTAGGTGACCGGTGATGTCGGAAAACAGCCAGCTGAATACTGCTCTCGTCGATAACATTGTGCTTCCCAAGAACGGTCTTGACTTGGTGTTGACTTTACTTAGACCAGTGTGGCTAGCACTATAGGAGGTAGTAGCACCAGTGATTCTGAGTACGTGCGTTCAGAAGGCAAGGTAGGTTAACATCCACTTGGAGCTCGTCTTTGTGCATGCAAAGAATGCAGATGGACATCCGAGTTTCTAAATCTGCAGGGAACTGCTGCGCCTAGATTCGCTGCTGGAATAAGTGGGGCCGGGAAAGGGCCCTAGTAACTAAAATGTTCCACATCTTGGGTAAATGTTCGTAAATGGTTACTTTTAATTTTGCATAACATCCTTATCAAATTGAAAAGCGGCGCTCGGATGTTAAGACGTTTACCCTCAGCTCTGTAGCGGTCGAGAAAGAGAGAAAGAAAGCAAGGAAAGAGAGATTTAACCAATGGGCGAGGGAATGTTTATTGCTACTTCGTCCTCTGACAGCAATACTTGTCAATAATATTTTAAGAAAAAAAATATAGCTAACATGCAACATTGCACTCTTTCGCTTATCCTCAGTCGTGGTCTTTTCTTTTTTTACCAATCTGTTTTGTTTGTTTGTTTAGGTAGCGTTCTGGGATCTATTCTGTTTCCATAATCTAGACGAATGACTTTCCTTCATACATGATTTACGAAGTACAGACAATGCAGTTCTTTAACGATACGACATTTCTCTTCAGTAAAATTTATATACTATCAATAACTTTATTGTAAATGAAGAAAAAATTCAAAGTATAAATTTCTCAACAAAGAAATGCAACAGTGGAGTAGTGATGATAATGCAAAACTACTTGGAATTCAAATTGATGGCGCGGTGATTTGATCAGCTCATGTTGACAAGCTATCAAAGAAGCTTTCCTCCACATTTATTCCTTATCAAGAGAATAAGAGATATTATAAACGTTGCTACAACCCTCATGGTTTACCACTCATTATTTCATAACACAATGGAATCAACAACTGGAGAAAGTAGATTATTTATATTACAAGAAAGAGCAATAAGAATTATAGAAAAATTCATTATAGAAAGAATTCCAAAAATTACAAATATTAACTTTATCGTGCTATATGTACATTTCACAATTTGATAAATAAATTATAATAAAAAACTTACACGCTTACAATACAAGGCAAAAAGGACTGCATCCACCGTTGATAAAACTAAAAAAGGACAAAATGAGTACTGTGTCTATCGAATGTACAACAAATTATTCTGCAATGCATGGGATATTAAAAAAAAAAAAACTAGTAAGAAATTTCTGCTAGGACATTACTATTATACAGAAGACGAATACCTTGAGGAGAACCTTGAAGAGGCTTTTAATTATTTATTTATAGATTACACGCTCTTTACAAGTATTATTAATATTGTTTCCTAATTAATTATTTTAAAACGGATATTAAAATTGGCACTAACGCTCTACGTTTGTTGTCAAGTAAAACGATAAAACGGTTGTTATTTACTTTCACTCCTGACGAAGCTATAAAACGATAGTGAAACGTAGGGCGTTAGTGGCAATTTTAGTGTCCGTTTTAAAATAATTAATTACGAAATTTCATCAGACAAGAATCTACTTTAATTATTAATATTGTTTCCATTTAAATTAATGTTTGTTTACATACATTACCTACTAAGTATTTAATTAGTATATTTGATAAGGATATATTATTATGTAACCATCAGAGATAAATAAATAAATAAATAAAAATAAAATAAATAATTCATGCTATGCACGTGACCTTTGTGCCTTTCATTGAATTTATTGTTGAGTCTGTAAAATACCAGTATTACCAGATTTTTCACATTGTTCCCAGGTTCATTTTTTCTCTTTCTTCTCTTTTTTCTATTTTCTAGCAACGCCATTCCAATATTTCGGTACGAGTTTGTAATCTTTTATTATCCAAGCTTCCGCATCTTTCCTGGAATATAATATTTTAACAACGAACATAATGGCATAGTTCATCTTTTACTCTCAGTAGCAATTGATTTTGGATGTCTGCCTACCCTAGTGACACAATTTTGTGCAATGTATGTAGATACACACTTTACTGTTTTTAAACAAATTACCGTTTTGTATATATAGTATAAATATATAAATAAACCATTTTTAAGATTGACCGTTTCGGTGAACTTTACCCTTTCATTAACATTGCACAGTGGTCATTTTGATTGCGTAACGTGTTTTATTATTACTGTCCCATCCATATTCATTATAAAACGTACATTATCGTTATATTGAAACTATAAATGCACAATATTTAGAATGTAATACAGTTGTCTAATATAAAGTCGGAATTTAAAGAAATGTCACCCAATAAAATGTAAATGTGTGGTCTTATCTATTCTGCTTACCACAACAAATAGGTGGCCAAGAATTCCATATATATATATATAGGACGAGTTGTGGGGTGAAAGATAAATAGTTTCTTCATAATTAACTTTTCTTACTCCGACCACGGAATTTATAAAATAATTTAAAGAAACATATTAATGACAAAATAAAAAATATTAATTGCACTCGTAATAAAAATAAAATAAAAGAAAAAGAGATGGCCGGAACCTTTCGCGAAAAATATTCAGTGAAAAATTCAATTGAATTTGAATATGTACGCACTAAGGATCTTTATCGTGATTAATTTACTCTTACGTACTTTAATGGTCATTTTTCTGAAGAGGAGTCAGTATTTTGGCTAGCTTCAGTCCTTATCACCTGAGAAATGTTTACGTTAAAAATTAAAATGTCAAATTCTTTTGTGAATATAGCTAAACACAATTCTATTAGTTTTCATAAGAAATACAGTAAGCATGGGCTGAAATGTAAACTGTAATTAATAACATCTATCCGAGTCAAGTCCATGTAATACGATAATTATTATAATAATGAAATTAATACTTCTGGGCACACTAACTGGAACAACTCCCAAAGTTTGATGGAATATCTGACCGAAAATATTATGAATTTCACAAAATATATTTAATCTCATTTGCAATCTTCTTAATTATTCGTCACCTTTATTAGTTGTTTTCTCATTTCAGATAATCTCTTTTTAATTTGAAACCCTTTTTTTTCATATTCTATATATTTCAGGATTAAGTTTAACTTCATTTCAAACTATTTGGTCAAGTTATTGATTTATTTTTTCAATAAAAATACGTTCTGACTTGTAATGTGTTGTATTCTTCGCGACATTATGTGCTAGTATGTAGAGGAGATTAAGGAATTATAATGCAGGCCACTCACTAGGCGACATATTGGGCAACATGCTCGGCAATTTAGCTCGTGGCAACAAATTTGCTGGTTGGTAGGTTAATAAACATGTTTGCAAGTTTGCAGGCTTCTGGAGAAACATCCTGCACGAACTCGTTTTCGAATATATCGTTTAGTATGTTCCCTAGAGAATGACATGGTGAAGATATGTTGACGAAATATTGCCGAGTATGTTGTTCAACATATTGCCTAGTGAGTGGCTTGCTTATACTGTGAAAGGTTTATAATTTATTCGTAAGGAAGCCATGCAACGAAACGTGAACTAAAAAGTATTTTACTATTTTCTTTTTCATAAAAATTTTACATACGTGTATCAATAAAATCTAACTTGATTTAGTAACACTGGGTATAATTAAAAGTCGCTTTTCAATTGCATAATTCTCACGCACGATTATTCTCAAATATGTTGATATAATACATTGTAAGTACAATAACATTATATTCCCATTCCTCACTCATCATCATAATACTGCCCCGACAGAATTCACGTAACGTAACGGCTATATAAAGATAAAATTAACTAATAATTTACAGTCGGTGAAGTATTATTAACCAAAAGCAACATGAGATTGGTAAGTAACATCCAGTTCAATAATTGCAGGATTCTAATTTGATTCGATCGTGCAGTGAAAGTATCCAATTCAATTTTTCCAAATTAGTATGAAGTTTAAAAAAGCTTTTAAATTGGATTAAGTAAATGAATGCTTGTAAATTTAAAAAAGATGCAAATGACATGAATTAAAAAGTCACTAGTTTTTTACTAATTTGCACAAAAATGTTTACGAACTTTATGAACTCTAAAGCATTTACCAAATAACGTGCAAGAAACTGCAAACGATCTGCGCGAATGTAATATTAACATTTGCTTACATATGATTTTATGCAATTACTAATTTTTTCGCAAATCTTGTTTCGCTTAGATTGAAATTGTTTGAATTTCTCTGGTTAGTTTCATTTTATAAAATAAAATAGCACAAGAATGACGCACGCTAGTTAATTAAATTAAATGTTTTAAGATCGCTCTAGCCAACGGTGGGCAACCTTTTGTAAATAAGATTAACGGTTACTTAATAGCTACTGGTAGGAGCATGCACATTTTTTATTTAAAAATGACAGATTTAGGTCGTGCGGGATGAATAAAAATTAATTCGCCCACTGTTGCTCTAGACTATCCTATTTCTTGTACAAAAAGATTTGGTTCAATTTTCGCTATTGCATTTGGGATACAGATGTAGTTTCTTTGTAGAACACATTCTGTTTTCAGATAAATTTTGAACCAATTTAATTTTGTTACATCTTACTGTACCTTTTAAATTGTGCAAGGAATTGAACCAAAAAATTAAAGAGTAGTGTAGTTTAACTTCGAGGCTTCCGCGGCCGTTGTCCATAATTGGATTGGCTTCCCGTTGGAACCGTGTCACGACGGTGAGGTGGTTTCAACCAGAAGCTAATTCAATTAGTAGAGTAGTTTCTACAATGTTTGGTTTTAAAGGAGATGATGAATCTTTAACATTATAATGTTTGCATTAGGCTTGTTCGAAAAAATCTAGCACAACAAAAGTCACGAGAAAAATTTCAAGACTTCAATTAAATATGTATAATAAGAAAAAGGTTATAAATATTGATAGGTAAT
Source organism: Serrognathus titanus (assembly GCA_039766575.1). Classification (NCBI taxonomy): domain Eukaryota; kingdom Metazoa; phylum Arthropoda; class Insecta; order Coleoptera; family Lucanidae; genus Serrognathus; species Serrognathus titanus. The sequence continues at coordinate 45,878,535 of CM077914.1, read as the reverse complement.
GTAAGGAATCTTATTTATCTGTTAATCATCGTTATACGTGGTTAACTTCAAATCCTAACGTAAATATCCGTTGTAGTCATGACAGATGGAAATTGTGAACGACAGTGTTTATACTACGAAATTTGTCATGATTCACAATGTATGGGCAGGTGTGTAATTGTCATTTTGAAATATTACTACAACTTATCCACTCCACAAATTTCTATTGTTATTAATTACTACCAGAAGTCATGAATTATCTAAAGCATAATGTGTGTTGATTAGAGAAAAGTGAATGCCATTTTTCTCTCATTTAATGTTGACACAAATGACATAAATATATCATCACATAAATTTTTAAGTTACTTTCAAAGTAATATTTTTTCAGTTATTCTTGTTTGGTTGCCTATTGATATCCTCAAGAGCTAGGCCCCAATCTGATAAAGACGCAAACACAGTGGATTACAAATTTAATCCTTTAGGATTGTCTGGATACCAATTTTCGTAAGTACAAGAAAGATTTCAGCATACGGCTTAAATTTACTTAACTAATTTTCAACTTCGCTATAGTTTTGAAACAAGTAATGGTATCACACGTGAAGAAATAGGGGAAGTGGAGAATGAAGGTCAACCAGAAGAATCCTTATCAGTTAAAGGAATATATTCCTACGTAGCAGATGGAATAACTTACACGGTGGGATATGTTGCTGACAAATTTGGTTTTCGCCCAGAAGGTGAACATCTACCTCCAGCCGCCGACATAAAAAGAACGAAACCACTTGGAATTTGTAGCGCAGCTTTAGCATCTTGCGCAGGTTGAAGCAGTTCGGATTTGCAATACATCTATGTCGAATTTCATGTATGTAAAAACAGAAATGAATGAATAATTTTATAATAAAGAAATGAATGATTTGGATGATTAAATTAATTTTTTACATTAGTTATTTATAAAATATTCGTATGGGAAGACTGAATATTCTCAACCATAGGCGCCACATTGTCACGTATGGCATTAGATGAAACTATAAAATCATGATAGTCTAAAGGTACGCAATTATATACCACTTACACCAAAAACTTTTGCTTTTCGAGGAAAGTAAAGGAATATGGCTAATTAAAAAAAATAGACATTCAATTTTTCTAAGACTTTTGGGATTGTTTTTGCCGTCTGTTGTAGAAGCTGCAGCTGAATTTCTCTACTGAAGAACACCACGCGCATCTCACTTCGTAGGATTTATGAGTGAGTTTCATTTGCAGTTTTGTATTAATTGGGGGTCTTAGATTTAATATGCTAATAATTTTCCCAAAAGTCCTGGAGTATCGTTGGGCAAGAACAAGGTTGATTCTAAGACTTGTGGGATTGTTCTTGCTGTCCGTTGTAGAAGTTGTGGCTGAATTTCTTTATTAAAGAACGCTATATGCATCTCATTTCATAGAGTTTGTAGGTTTATGGGGGTCTTAGTTTTAGATTAGTGATTGTCCCAAAAATCCTGGAATATTGTTGGGCAAGGCTAAGACTTTTGGGATCGTGTTTGGGTTTATCAAGGAGAGGGCTTCGCATCCACAGGTGAAAATCTACGAAGCCAATTGCTTATTCAAGCCAAGTTCTTCTGAGTTGACGACGGCTTGGCACAGGATTTTACTGGTGGCCGATAGGGTGTCCTCCACTTCCATCATTATGGCAACGTAATCGTGCAAGTAGACGCATGTTGGTAGTATGGAGCCTTGTAGAACGTCGGTGGTGTTAATCGCTGGTGTTGTTGATTAGAAACGGAAGTCTCTGTGGATGTTAAGATTAACTCTGCAAAAAAAAAATCATGTTTAAAATTCTGTTAAGTTTGAAAGTATACTTATTATTATTATACTTATTTTCTGAAACTGTTAATATACCTACAAGAACCAATTGATGTTTGTAAGTGCCTGAGCTTACCTAATGTGTCAATTTGTCGCAATTTTGGCGATATAACGGTCTGCTTAATATGGAGTGACGGGAATATAATTATCAGTAAAATGCAGCGCTAAATATACATTTTTGAATTCATATGAAACCGAAATATGCCGCTACAGTTCGGTTCTCATTTTTAAAATAATAAAAAAGTGATAACTGATTAAATTTTCAAAGAAAAAGAACAAAGGATTTACTGATTTTTTTAATAAATAATGAACTTGTTCCCTCCTGTTATTTATACACTCTCTAACCCTCCATGGTTTGGATTCCAGTTGATGGTTTTGCTTTCTTAAGATATTGTGTTTTAACCAACTCGCAATTCATGCTGGAAAGGTTTCAGCAACTGTGGAGGATTAATTAGGTGGATGAATTTCAACTCCACTATGTTCTACATTTTTTCGATTTCTTATAGCCTTAAAGTTCGGTCTTTATTTATAACTCCAAAATTGACTTATGAATTTAATCAATTAGGAGTATTTCCTTTTAGTAGCTACGCCTACCTGCCAAGTTTAACTGGCAAATTTGAACTCCTTCATTGTGTTGCACACAGAAATTTAAAAGTGTAGTACAAAATTTTATTTACTTACTCCAGTGACGGTGGATTTAAGAACTTTTCATCTGTCATAAATAATGTAAAATTTCCTTATAACTTGCTAATTGGACAACTTATAAATATCACAAAACTCAACGTTTCACTGGCGTTTGACAAAGTTGTCAAACAATAGAGGTATTTTTATATTGTTCTTTGATGGATTATAAAGGAGTTATTATGTAAATATTTTTGCAGTAAATGTTGGTATTTAACGATTTTATTGAATGCGATATATATAAATGTTATGATGTTTTCGAAATCTTTTTTAAATGAGAATCCCGTACTTTTTGTTGTTACTTTAGTAGTTCATGTACCTGTCAAAATTGCCGTGTAAAAAATTTATTATAATTTTGATTTAACTACTTTGTTTTGAATTAGATATTACATATTTTTTTACATATAACCGATATCTTCCAACATTTCAGTTAAAAATAGAAAGTTAATATTTTGTGTTTCAATATAAACTTTCTGTAAAATTTTCTTGTGCAAGAAGTAAAAATTTTTACATGGCAATTTTGACATATACATGATCTAAAATAATAACAAAAATTTTAAAAAAATTCGATGACAACAACATTTACATGTATCGCCCTTTATATTTAAATTCAATGTCAAAAAATGTATAATTTAATAAGTTGACCCGTTTTTGGATTTTTCTTGAAATTCAATAGTTCGTTATTTATCAAATTTGTTCCTCACTTTTTTCCATCTGTATATTTTTGGATGATCTGATAAAGAAATAAAAGATAGAAGGTTAATTTCTAATCCCATTCATATACCTACTCAGGAGTAGGAGCGTCGGGTCTGAGAAAAATATTACTTAAGCCCTAAATTCTAGAATGATGTCCGGGCCGTGTGAAATGTGCAGCGCCCTGTGATTCCTGGGCCCTAGGAATTTTATCCCAACTTCCTCCACCGTCTCGTTAGCCCTGTTTAGAAGTAAAGGAAGTTGCAATAAAATCCTTGGAATGTACCTTCACGGGAAACATCTTGTCCGCACTGGTGTATCTATTACCAAGCTAATGTTTGTAATTAGCTTCTATATTGCTTTTAATTTTCAGACCAAATTTAATTAGAATTCTTCTTAGAAGGGTTTAGCGTGAAATGATGTGCTCCAGTCTTAAGGTTCACCATGACGAAGTATATATCCGCATACTCCAACAAAGACATTTAGCAGACAGAAAAACAATAGAAACTATAGAAAATTCCGCTCTATTAAATAAAATAGTATTGCGAAAATTCTGTAAATCGTACTAACGCATGTACAGTTGAAAAAAAACTCTAGCATGCTTTGAAATGACAATTAGTACTCTTATTTTATTTACAACTGTCAGAAAATAACCTCAATTTTATATCATTGGAAAAATGCAATATTACTAATTAAAATTTTATTTTTAATTTATAAAAAGGGTTGAAAATGCCCTCCACCCTGTTCAATACATTTTAAAACTCTACGTTTTAAACCATTCATGACGTTCTGTAACATGACTGGGTTTGCATTTATTTCATTACATTTATCTAACAATCAAGTTAAGACACACGTTAATTTTCCATGGATTGTTGCGGGTTTTTTTTCAACTGTACATACGTTATTAATGTGACTAATAATTGGCGTAGGTCAACAACGGTACAGCAACTTCGCCAAATTTTAAATTAAATTATTTTAGAAGTATATCGCATTTCTGTCATTTATTTGAAAAAGAAGTGTCAGATAAATTTTATAGTGAGACGAATCTAAAACTAATATAAATTACTGTGTTATTAGACCAAGACTGCTTTCGGAAACGATTATCATTTTTTTTATAATTTTAAGATGTCTACTCAGAGACTTACCAATAATAAAGTATAATAAGTTGAATAAGTCATTTATTAGATGTAGAATTGAATGTGGGTAAGTAAATATAAAATATGCGTACAAGATTTCATAAAAATAATTTTGATTCAATGGTTATAGTTTGGATAACCTTAGTTCTATTCTCTGCCTATATTTGAAATAGGTACTTGAAATTCAAATTTTATAAATTATTGTCCATTCATTTTACCGTAACCGAAAATCATGAAGTCAACGATAAAAGAAATGAAAGCAGCCAGTCTGGAAATCTTTGATTAGCATAAATAAGGAACACAACATCAACAGAATTTCGACCATTCAAACATTTATCAAGGTTCTGCTGAAAGTAGTCTTCGGGGGAAGCAGTTGAAGAGAAGCAACTATCCTTAGTAAAACTGGATTGCATAATCATATCTATAGGTATTTACATTATACCTACAAGGAAATTTACATTAAGAAATTGTTCGAACTTATATTCTATATACTTACGACCTTGTAACCATTTGGTCTCAAACTCAAGTTGCCGAATCCACAATTTGAAAGTAGCCGACCGACCGGAATTTATATTTTTCTCCTTCTCTTCCTAGCTAAAATTATGAGACTCCTTCGTTCGGATAAATTTTGCCCAATCCTTTTCTAAATATTTATATTTATATTTATTTGTGGACCGTCTAAAATAGCTTCGAGGCCGCCAATTTGATACTACTGCTCTACAGCACTGTCATAATATCTCCACTGTTTATTATTACATGAGAGGAAAATAAGATGATATAATAATAATAATATACAGAAATTTCTACAATGCTCCATGGGGAATAAGTAACTTTCAATTATTTTTTACTTTAAAAGAGCGGATTTTGTAGAGCAGTCATTCGAAAACGCTATAAACTGTCATCTATATAGATAAACATTACAGTATGTATTCAATTACTAAAGAGCTTCTGCAACCATGCTTCTTAGTTTTCGTCCGCAACTGGTTGACTCTGCTTTTTCCTGGTAGCATTGTGGGATTCCCAATGTACGGTCCAAATCTAAAAATCAAGTACCATGTTATTACCTCTATCATGCGATTGTATATGAGTTTGACATATAAATTAACAGAAAAGAATGGAAATATTAATTGAGTTCTTACCTTATTCTTGTTGATTGAAATTCAACAAGGTAGAATATTGTGATCATGATGATGTTACGTTGTTTAGCACTTCCAAAGGGATCTCGAAATTCTATGTGATCTACGTAGAAAAGATTAGAATTTACTAGAAAATTCTTCACCAATTGTAAAACATTTCTTATTGTGGAGACCTCTGTAAAAGCAAAACCAGACGCAAGATTAATAACGAAATGAGGAACGATAAACTAATAGAACTGTTAGATTGAGTAAAAAGTACTGAAACTCGTTAATTAAGTGTTTTAATATGTCAGGAAACTTTGTATGATAATATTATTTTTAATTTAATTTTTTTTTTAATCTTAATTTAAACATCACACCTTATTAGTTAAAAGTATAAAATATTACGTTAAATAAATACGCTATTTTGTGTCTCATTTTTTTCCCTTTGAAGTAATATAATTCTGATATTATTCACATATTGAGTTTTAAGTTTTCAAATAAAATTTATCAACTTGCTTTTTGTTTTTTAGATTTTTAGTTAATCTTCAGAAATGAAAAAGATTGTTTATCATTCATAAAATTTGCGATGTGAATTATTAAAAAGAGAAAATTGCTTCCTCATTCCCAATATTAAGTATGCTATTATGTTAGAAATTTTTCAAAATTATATAGCGTTACTTATCAATTTAAGTAAAGCCAATAGTAAAATAAAAATGTGTTGTCACTGCACATATAATTCTGAGATTTTTATAAATATCACCGCTATTTCACATATTATATACATTGTATTTACCTTAATCTCATTCGGCTGTTGACTTCATCCATAACCGATCTCTATAAAACAAAACATAAAATCTCAAAGGTGGTAATTTCATATTCAGATTTTCATATCGATATAATTCATAACAAATGACTATTGAGAGCAAAACAATTAATATTATCCCTAATTATTGTTTTAATTAAATTAAGAACTTAGATGTTTATAAATTTGTTTCAAAAAAGGGTTAGAAATAGCCGCGCGAGGTCTTGACCTAACTTGTTATAATTTAAAAACGTTTAACTAGTCTGCGCAAGTAAAATAAAACTCTAGAAAAACTTGAACCGGTTAAAATAAAAAAATATGTTACTTCTGTTTAGATGTATTCCTAGTGATTAAAGAACACGACAGCTTTAGAAATGAAATCACTAAATATATACAAAATGTGATTTTAGGAGATGATCTTAATGAATTATTTTTTGAAGTGGCGTTCCACCAAGGGTATCCGCAGAAAACAATTTCAATATTAATACTTATAATAAAAGTATACATGAAAATATTACTTACATAAAAATATAAGTCCTTCGAGATTCACAGTTTCACGAGCAAGAAAACATCGACACATAATTTCCTTAAAAAAATCGGATTGTTTAATTTATCTGCGAAAACAAACCAACATCTCCCATTTACAAAAGAGCAAGTTTAATGAATTATGACTAGACGAATTTATTTAATTTCAAGAATTTCAATTTTTTAAACTACTACGCGTAGTACTTTTACTAGACTGGTTAATCTGCGAATAGTTTCCAGTTTGCGTATAACTATGAGGTCAGCTTCAACGTGAGAACGTATCTTCTTTCCTTCGGGCGAGGTTACATTATAAAATTATTGTTACACATTTGTAGTCCGTAATTCAAATTCGACTAAATAAGTACACAATTACATGCTAAAGTCAATCTATCCCAAGAAAGTTTAATTGATTAATAATACTCACTTCATATTCAGTGAAATTTAATAAATTTATCTTTACATATATGCAGAAACAAGGTTGGAGAATGATAAGATGTCCTTTAATAAAATAATTTGTTGTCTTCTGATGGCAATTTCTGTGATGATGTCATTGACGGTCACCTTCTTAATTTTCCCTACAATATAAATTAATTTATTATTTTTGCTTGTTCAATAATGCAAATTTATTCCTAAAATTTTTATTTATGACTTACCTATTGATCTTTTCACACATCTACTAATAACTAATATTACCAATAATATTGTTTGTGATTATTACGAACTATTACAATAGATTGTGAGTCCTGTAATACTTACAGAAGTCAAGTTTTCTTGATGTAAGTTTTTGAATAAATTATTTTGCAAATGATTTTATATTAATTTTTGTAATTTAGCTTTATATTTTGTGTCTATTTTTTGAAGTTCCCATTAAATGTTTGTAATATGAATTGGCCTTTAATTTGCATACTAAACTTAGTAACTAAATTTTAAAATAAAATATTTTTATAAGAGATTAAATATATTCAAGAAAAGGAAAGAAGAAACCATTAAAAGGATTGAAAAGCTTTTAGGGATTGTTTCAATGCGAAGAAACTTATATCTACACGATCTAATGTGTGCAGAAAGACAAGATTCATAATGTATCAAAAGAACTGTTTATTACAAATAACTTAAATAATTTAAAAATCATTTCACACACTTTTATAGACTTGTCAATCTACAGATAATTATTTATTATTTTGTATTTTTAATTTTTAAATCTGGAGTTATAAATTTTACATTATGTTAAATTATAATTCTAAATTTCTTGCACAAATACATTGACTTGAAACTTAGACAGGCACAAAACAAGAAACAATTTCTAATGCGTTTTATTTACCACTATTACATAATGATGCTAAAACATTACACGAAATAGGTCTTTGTGGATATTGTGGCGTTGTGGTTTCTTTTGAAGTCTCTGAAGTCGAAGTATTTATCTGGTTCCCTGATTGTGCTAGAAGTTTGGAGTTATTTTCCCCAATCTTGACAAAAGACGCATTGCAGAAAATGCTGCACTTTAAGTAATTATAATTATTATTATCAGGAATGTATTATCAGAAAAATACTTAATAAATAATCAAGAAAAATAAAATAATTACATTTAAAGTATATTAAATTAATATAGGGACACTTACACATATTATGTTCATGGCGAAACGTTAAAGTTGTAGTGCATGTAGAATGCAAAGTGATGAGTACTTGAACACCATCTTCATTTATGTTTTTTTTTTAACGAAAGATGACGTCCTTCACTTACTGGCTTTGCTGCTGGAAATTTCTTCGGTAACATTTTATTGCTCAAAAACATTCTTTTTCAGTACATAAATTAAACAAAACTCTAAAAACTTGAAATAATGCAAATGTACGCCCAAATATTTATTTTTCTTGACCTGTATCGACGACCTTACCGCCAATCTCAAATGTATTTTTGAAAGAACAAATTTAGTTTTTGTTTAACATCAATAATAATAATAATGCATTTATTGTCGTTGTTCCCGTAAGAGACATTTGACACTGCCAAAAAGTATATTGGATGTACATAAAAAAACACTTAAATTAATACTTTCACAAGTAAGTTATATTTGAATTGAATCACATCAGGAATTCAGATTACACATAAATTCCGACTAGATGTTTACAGCATTAACAAATTCATCGAAGTTGTAAAAACTATGGGAAAGTAGATATGATTTTTTTGTTATTTGTAATACTTTTAAGGCGGGTGGGTAGGATACCAGAATTATTTTACAGTTAGGACTTCGTTCATATCGTTTTGTGTTTCGGAATAGTTTTAATGGTGTGTTGTCATACTTGCCGATACATCTCAATTCCTTCGGTACTCATAACTGTGTTTGCGATAACTAACAATTTATATATAATTGAAAACAAGGCACAGTTATAATATTTCTTTGAAATAGTCTTTATAACTTGTACGAGTTGGTAGTATATCTTATTATTTTTTGCACTACAAAGGCCTTGTGAGAGTCTAATGGTAATCAGAAGTGCCTAAAACAATAATTGTTTGTGCAGGTTGCCCCAAACCTTCGAATTAGTTAAATTTATCCAAAAAAATTCTTAATAAAAGTTGTGTAGGTATCAATTCCGCATAATGTAAAATTCTTTCCAACTGTACAGAGTGGTTCATTTAAAAATTACAGATCTATAACATTATATTTACTCATTTTAAGCATTTACCGAGTTGTTTTTAGTTTTATGCAAAAATTTGGTCATATTTTATCGTTTGCCAAATTGTCATTTTTAATGATACGACGCTTAGTTTTGGACCAAACTATTTCTACATACCTGTACTTTTAAAATATTGAACAATTTTGAAAATCGAGCGACTATCACCGTGTTACGGTTCAGTTAACGTATTGCAAAATTAGTCCATTTTTTTCAAATGGAACATGCTGTATATTATAACTTGTGTGGATAGTCCTTTCTATTAGCTTTCCATTGACACTACATTTTATGGACTTATGACTGATAACTTGTAAGTTATTGTCATCGGTTGTAAGCCCATAAAATATGGTATTAATGGAGAACTAAGTGTCTTATCATTAAAAATGACTTTGGCAACTGATCAAATATGACCCAATAAGGGCATATGAATAAGCTCTAAAGAAGTCGCCTGCAACGGTGGACAAAATGTCGGCAAGAAACTAACTCGACGTAGTTCCAACCCGGAATCCAATTTTGAGAAAGAAGAAAATATTAAAAACGAATATAAAATAAAATAAACAAATGTATAGGGCGTATACAGGGCGTAAGTAAAATGTGGAGCAAAAATTTTAAGGCTCTAATCTTTAGGCTGCATACAAAGAGAATCTGCACGTATAAACCTTATCTACTTATTCACTTAAAAACACTGATTGCATTCCATTTGCAATTATTCAATTGGTGATCAGTGAGGTGAAAGTGATTGAGTTTCCCCCCCTCGCACATCGTACTAATCAAGCTGACTTTTACAAGTAGTTATCAATTTAATGTGATTTCACATATACATTGAGGTTACCGATGTTAATATTAATTACAAAATATCATTCCTTTTAGAATCTCTCTGTTCACTTTAAAATCAGTTAGTGCTGTTCAAAATAAAATTGATTTGAACTTAAAATATAAATGAGAGCCAAAAATATCCAATATAAATAATAGCTTCCTGACGAAGCTATCAAGCGATAGTGAAACATTGAGCGTTAGTGCCATTTTCAGTGTCCGTTTGAGATAATTCATTAGACAATATGTAGCTTTTCAGGCAAAATGTGGTGTACTTTTGGTGTACTTTTCATTTGCACTCTGTAATTTAATTTCTACAGGAAAACAATTCTTAAGAAATATTTATTAAAAATAATTCATTCAATTTAATTTGTAAACTAATAATATATATAATTATATAATTAATTAAATTTTAATTTTAAGTTCTTACTTGTTTTAACACTTAATTCATTTGAAACCTAGAACATAAACACGAAAAACTTTTCATTTACCACACAGTTTTGCTAAGACAGCACATGAATAAGTAAAAGGTATAAGTCGTACAGTTGTATATTCCTTTGAACTCTCTGTAGTCGACGTATTTATTTGGTTTCCCGTTTGTGTTGCAAATTTGGAATCATTTTCCCGAATCTTTGCAAGGAGCACCTCAAATGAAGGAGGAAGAGGAGGAGGTGGCCTATATAGAGCAATTTATCATATTTCTTTCTACGAAAATTAATAATGTACTTACGGTACTTCCACAGGCATGGCCAAAGTTCCCATTAGAAAGCATAAAACTAAAAGTATCTGAAAAAGAAACACGCGGATAGGGGTGTGCAAAATAATCTTCTTGTGTATTGTAATTAATATACTCTTGGAATGTAGTTTACTGCTATTAAAAAACATAAAGAAAATTGAAGCAAACTAAACTTCACTAAAATTAGATAAATTTGACACAAATTAAATGTATTAAATTAATTAATTAAAATTGTGTAACTGGCAATATAGAAAGTGTTAGGAAAGAGTTTATATATGTATTTCGGCCTTATTGGGCCTCATCAGAACTCTTAACTTAAACTTAAAAAAATTTGTTTTATTGAAAAATTTAGAAAAACTTACCCTTTTTTTGAATTTCTAAAATCCCAAAACACAAGAACAGGAATTAATGGTAAAAAATGAAATTCTTTTGAAAATTATACAAGGAAGCTATTGCATTCTCTAGTAAAATCACAAAAGTGACATTTTTAAAATATTTGTTTGATGTTACTAAGGCAACAAATTGACAATTATAAAATCAAGTTTTCTTGCCAGATGAAAATTATAATTTTGATTGATTTTATTAAATTAATATACACTTACATGTTTCAAATTCATACTGAAATGTTAAAGAGCGAACACGGAACGTAAAATGGTGAGTAAATGGTAAGTGCCTACCAACAACGTATATTTATAACTTTTTATTTTAAACATAGATGGTGTCCTTCACTTACTAGTTTTTCTATTGGCAATTTCTCCAATATTAACTTAATTGGTCAAGAACAAATTTTGTAGACACATAAATTAAGTAGAAATCTTCAAACATTAATTTTTTTCCTGACGTCGATCGTCGAACACTAATGTCAGTACCTCTTCGAATAATCGTATTGATTAATGATAATTGAAAGCGCCTAGAACAATGGTTGCATATACATATAAACAATAAATGATAGCTAGTAGAAGAAGTTTATTCTTTTAAACCCCTGCTGTTTTGTTTAGGAATTCATAGAGCATCTTTTAAGATGTATTTATTAAAAATAATTGAATCAATTTAGAAATAATTTCTGACTAGTAGGATATTATTTCTTATTATATTTTTTGATATTAATAATTTATAACTGTGTACCTTTAGATTTAAATTCTAAATTCACGCACGTTTCAATACATAATTGATTTGAAACTTAGAACAAACACAAAACACTTTTATATATCACTGTTGCAGTGATACAAAAACAGAATAGGAGTGCAGTTATATTGTGAAATTGTAGTTTCTTGAGTTCTCTGAAGTCGATACATTTATCCGGTTATGAAAACACTTTAAAATGAAGACCCAAATCCACCGAAACCTTCTCATTTCGAAAGTCAAGTGTTCAAGATTTTGTGGCCAGGTTTAGACAGTCTCTTCTCTTACAGTTTTAAATATTTTATAACAAATTAAACAATATAAGGGGGTAATTGTATAACACGATGAATGTCAGAAAAGTGTATTTTTTTATATCAACAAACTATTAAATAACTGAACTAAATTAATTCTTCGATGGACGAATCGAGTTGTCGGGATTGGGACATCATATCCACGTTACAACAAGTATTATTCATTTAACAAATAGAAATAATGCCTTATGTACAGATAATCAACTTTTACTTGCATTAAGATTCCGCGTAACTAGATCTGTTCTGTATGTTGGGTGTGATTAAGTTTTAAAAAAATTACGAATTTTATTAAAAACTTTTGAGACTCACTGTATATTTTCTTTTTCCAGATAAATCCATCTATTAAGTTTGTAGTCGGGATTTGAAGCTCTTTTAAATCTATTAATACTCACAGTACAATTTTGCAAATATTTATTAATCGCACAAGCTCAAAACATAATCAACAAAATAAAAAAAAACATTTACATAAATTCTTAGTTCTGAAATCACCCCGAGGTTATTATAAGTGCGCAGTTTTATATAAATACAGGTACTTATTAAAAAATTCTTCATAATTTTTAATCGCTACTTAATTGCAAACACCTGAAACTAATATGAAGTCGGCGAAAATATTCTATAAATTAATGAAATGAGTATAATATTTTGTAATACATTGTGTTCTAATTTATACTGCTTCATTGTTCTATGAGAAAATTACTGCTTAGTACATTTTTACTGTTTTGTAGTCTTCTATATTCAACAAATTACATTAAATTATCGGTTTTTTATGTTAATGATTTAAGAAACGTTTAGATGATAACATGTTTTTAATGGGAATATGAGGTAATTAATAAATATTTTTTGTAATCAATAGTATTTATTAATCGAAATGCTTCATAATTGAAACAAGGATGTTTGTTTAGTAACTGCGTTGTTTATTTTTGCACAACCATCAGTGATAAGGAGTATATTTACAACATGTAATTATGAACGCTGGCATAATTAGTTGATATCTAATCTAGAAATTAAAAAAAAATCTGTCAATATTAAGTGTCTGCATAATTTATCACTTTAGAACATTTTTTATTATATTAAGGAATGATCGAGCTTTTGTGTTTCGATTTCATCGAAATGAAAAATGGTAAAAGTTCCGATACAAATTCGTTAATGAGTTATTCAAGAAAAAAGAAAACAACTAAAGTAATTTTTATATGTAACAAAATGGATTGTAATATCTAATTTTTACAGGACATTCAAATAGGGTTCCTCCTGATTCGATACAAACATTAGTACTTAATTCGGCTACGTATTATAATGTTGAGTAAGAGCTCCAAGTTGCGGTGTCAAAATTATTTTGTTATGGGGCCCTTTCCTTGTTTTTGTCAATTATTGTCTTTCTGTATGTGGGTACGTGTCTACTTTCTTTTTGTCTTTCTCACAGGGTTTTTTTTGGGTCGCTCGGAACTACCCACGTTTCGTATTATGGCCTCACGGCGGACACATACAATGACGAACACAGAAAAATGAGGAGGGGCGGGATCAGTGTCAAATGTGTAGGCATCAGTGCGTGTAAGGAAAAGAAATGAAGAAAGGGGTTTATCAAAAAGGTTGTTGTCTGTCCAAACTGTACACCTGTTAGCACAAGTTGGCCAAATCACCTCGCCTTTCACAAGGTTCGGTAGGTCTCTTGCCCTATCAGATGTATACTTTGTAAAAGGGGGACGTTCTGTACCCCCGATCACGCATGTGCCTCAATTCTTTCACAAGAGAGAGGCGCCCTTCGACGATACATTACTGTCCGTCCAAAGCGAACACCAGGTATCATAAGTCGGCAATGTCACCTCGCCTTTCACAAGGGTCGGTGGACCTCTTGCCCTACCTGATGTATACTTGTCAAAAAGAGGGAGGCTCTGTACTGCCGATCACGCATGTGCCTCAACTCTTTCTATTGCCCTTCGACAATACCTAAACGTCTTCCGTTGTCCGGTGTTTATATAAAAATTTTGTTTGTGTTGTCACATATGCCCTACCTGGAAGCGTCTTCCATGTTGTTGGTCTAGGAATAAGGATACAGGGTATTCAGAATTCAGTAAATGTTCTTTTTCTTAATGAAAATACCTTGATATATTTTTATAACTTTTTTAATAAAATTTTCTTATCTTCTTATTTTATCGAAGTGTTACCTGCGGAGGTCGAGGAAGGAGTTCCGTAAATCGCGGAGCGCTCGCCTTGTATGGCGCTTTCCTTCTGTTTATTTTTCCGTTGTCATGGTTACCGGAACATCCGCGTTCTGATCTAGTTACTTACTAGATTTGAGTTGGTAAATAAACGTCACGTTTTGACAATTAGCGTTTACATTAGATATGAATACATTTTATGGAAATCAAACTAAAAATCGAACTAAAAATGGAACAAACTTAACTCTAAACAACAGGTAAGTATCTAAAATGTATTATTTTCTAATTATCTAACTTCTAAAGCCTTACTTAACTCTTACTTAACTCTAAACAACAGGTAAGTATTTAAAATATATTACTTTCTAATTATCCAACCTCTAAAGCCTTACTTATCTAAAATAATACACAACGTATTACTAATAAAATAAACTTAACCTATAATAACGTCCTACCCTCTTATTACCTACACTTTGTCTTCTTTAGTTTTGACACTTCCTTATAAGTGTTCGTCACACAATACTTGATAGTCTATTCAGAAGTCCGGAACCTGGTCCCAACGAAGGCGCATTCGTCGGTCGTCTTCCAAATAGACCAGTCTTCTCTTATTCTTGCTTTGCTTTCCTCCGTCCACTGGATAATGTATGGCTGTTAGTGGCCTCCGGAATAAGCCAAGCCTCCGCTGCATTCTTTCAATGAAATCAAAGTGTTTGCTCGCCCATTCAAACTGGTCTACCACCTTCGAGCTCACCACAGGAATGTTTATTTGACTCGTTGAGCTGCAATTATGCTTTCTATAACTGCTGCGTTATACATTCGTAAGTGTCCCTTCTCGTTTTGTATTTGTCATAGTCTGTTAGTCTGTTTGTTTGTTTTAGATGTATGTCGTTTTGCCGAAACGTATCGTCACTCTTGCGTCTTCCTCGTCAAGTTGTTTCGAAAGCTGTTTTGAACGTCTGCTGGACCGTGGCACTGTTGTATATGTTTTTAATTCTTCCCACGTAACGTAATCGTTTAATTAATTTTTTTAAAAAGGTAATTAACACTGCAGTGTGTTATTTCTGAAACGCTCTGTGTATTAGCGAACCAAGAGATAACAGCATTAATTAAGCAAATTAAACATGTTCATTCCTGAATCCTAAGCTTAAAATAATTAAAGTCATTAAAGATAAGGATTTTTTTACTTCCATATGTAGAAATTAGAGTGTCTTGACAGCGTTTTCCACTAGAAAAAATGTAACTGAAACATAACTTTATTGTGTGGAAAACTTTAACATGTAAATAAATTTCCTATATTCAACGTAAACTTTTTCATGGAAAGTATAAATCGCCACATCCTGCGATCACTTTTTGACCTAATATTGCATTAGAAATGACAAATTGCAACCTGTTTGCTACTTAATAAGTCATCTCATACAAGGTGGCCAAGCATGCTGTGAAAGCATAATTATTGAAAGTTTTAAAAATTTTGTTCTAAATCGGTTTTGATTGCAGAGGATTCCTCGAGCATTCTCTGTACGGCTCTTTCGGTCCTATTTTGGGTCCCGTTAACAGTAGCGTAGCTCGAGAATTACGCTGCAAACGAAACCGACCTGTCCTAGGTTATTCGCATTTGCGATTTAATAGTAAGTAAATCGCCGCCTTGAGTGGGATGACTTATTAAGTAGCAAACTGGCTGCTATTTGTCATTTCTACTGCAATGTTAGGTCAAAATGTGATCGCAGGATGTTGCGATTTAAACTTTTCATAACTATTACATCGCAAATTCGAATAACCTAGGATAAGTCTATTTAGTTTGCAGTAGCATTATCGAACAATGCTTCTGCTGACGAGGCCTCAAATAAGACCGAAACGGCTGTACAGAGGATGCTCGAAGAATACACTTCAATGAAAACCGATTTGCAACAAAATTTGTAAACTTTTTCCTTAAGTAAGTTTTAAATAATGAATGAAGGGTCTACTTAAATAATGATAATGATAATAATAATACTAATACTAATAATATTAATAATAATAATAATAATAAATAAACTTTATTAGGCGAAGTTTAGCACAATTGCTAGTCTTACAGTACATAAAAAAGCATGAATCTATCAGTAATTATTGTGGCTATACAAAAAAGAAATAATAATAAATAAATAGCAATTATTAAATGATTAAATCCAACTTTGAATTAAATTAATTTAATCAATTTGCTGTCCGTCTCTGTTAACTTAATAATATGTTTTTAAATGTATAATCAATTGTTTGACAGATAATAATCAATTGTTTGACAGTCCGAGGAAGACCATTATATAAAGAGACAGCGTTGTAAGTAAAAGATCTTAAAAAGAGGCATTTGAAAATTGAGGCAAATGAAAGGTATTAGGATTACGTATATTTATAGTATGTAATCGACTACGAAGAACTAATTTGTTAACCAAGAATGGTGGATTACCACTAAGTACTATTTTATGTACTGCAGTACTCATATGAAACAATCTTATATTAGACCTGTTCAGCCAGTTTAAACTAAGAAGTCCAGGTATAATATGAGACTTTCCAGGGAGATTAAGTATAAATCTAATGCTGCTGTTTTGAATTTTTTGAAACCGTAATTTGCCATGAACATCTAAACATAGACCATAAACTATATCACAGTAATTTAGATTATATAAAATTAAAGAATCTGATACATTATTTTCTAAATTAAAATTTTAAAAATTTCGGCAAAAATATAAAATTTTCAATTTACAAAAACTTTTCTGGATAAGACTAGTAACATGTTCAGAGAATCTTAGATTGGAGTCCATAATTAATTCCAAATTTCTACAATAATTATGAAATTGTAATATGTTCTTATCTAATTTAATACAAATATCATTGAATGAGCAAGTTTAGTTGTTTTGAAGAACAAAATAATAATAAGTGTGATTTATTGGTATTTAATAATTTAAGCCACAACATGTCTTGTTAATCCTTTGCTGACTAAAACGTATGTGAGATTTATGTATTCCTTGTGTCGTATTCGAGAGTAACTAATTGTAAGTCGAAAAATTTTGTTTAACATATAACAGACATTGTAAGATATAGACATGGTACAGTTAAAATTTTTAATTTTGCTTTATAATCATCGCGGTAATTGAGTCCAATTATAATGCTGGTAGTTCTTCTTTGAAGCGAAAAAATGCGTTGAGTAGAGGGTGCGTGGCCCCCAATTAAAAAATCCTGGATTGAATCAAATTATAATACACAGAGAGCAAAACCTTTTCCGTAACTACTCGGGCTAAATTACGCAATAGATATGTACTTGATGCTGTTTTTCTGGTTATATGATCGGAATATATATCCCACTGTAATTTAGGGTCTAAATAAACACCTAGAAATTTCACCTTTTCAGAGTTACCTACCTTGAAAACAAAAGTATAAAACAAGCTCAAGAATTCCAACAACTTACTTAATAGCCAGCTAGACCTTACCAACTCACCTTTGGTCTATTTATTTCAGTATTAAGTATAAAACCGAGCCTCATTATATTTTGTATCACTACCTGAAGAAGCTACAGTAATAGCGAAATATGTTGTAGCATTTAAGCAATTTTTTTTTTACAAAATACAATGGTAATTGTGAGTAAAAAAGATTTGTTTCTTTACGTCTACATCCACACATATATAATTTAAATAATTAACATTTTTTCTTATTTTCCTAATGTTAACATATAAGTGTTGTTAAGAGATAATATGTCAGTTTATTAATTATAAGAAATTAGCTATTAGAAGATATTACAAAAAAAGAATGGAGCTGCACGTGAAAATAACAAAGGGAGATTGTTCACTTTGGAACTAGACCCATCAATTAGTAGTTATGGAGAGCTTTTTTTAAATATAATCTATAGAAAATTAAAAATTGTGTAACTGGCAATATAGAAAGTGTTAGGAAAGAGTTTATACATGTATTTCGGCCTTATTGGGCCTCATCAGAACTCTGTTACTAAGTAACATCAAACAAATATTATAAAAATGTCACTTTTGTGGTTTTACTAGAGAATGCAATCGCTTCCTTGTTTAATTTGCAAAAGATTTTCATATTTTTATCATTAATTCCTGTTATTGTGTTTTGGGATTTTAGAAATTCAAAAAATGGGGTAAGTTTTTCTAAATTTTTCAATAAAACAAATTTTTTTAAGGTACAGAGTTCTGATGAGGCCCAATAAGGCCGAAATACATGTATAAACTCTTTCCTAACACTTTCTATATTGCCAGTTACACAATTTTATTTAAATTTCATAATTTTCATCTGGCAAGAAAACTTGATTTTATAATCTATAGAGACAGAAATACCTTTCGCGTTATAAGAAAGACAGTTAGATTTTTTAAAATTCACCACAAAACAAAGTTAAATATCATTTTAAATGTGTAAATAACATAAACATTAACGCTATAAAAATTAATTTACTACAAAAATTTCGTATTCAAATATTTAAGAAGTTGTCCTTCATTAATTCCATTTATGTATTTTCTCATATTAAAAGATGTTGTTTTGGTCACGTTTGCTTATATTAATTTGAAAGTTACTAAAACCAGTTGTTTTTCTATTATAAATTTAGAGGAGCTTGGAGCTTAAGGCAACAAATCAAAATGAAAACAGTAAGTAACAGAAACATTTTATATTGGTAAAATAAATGCATATTTATTTAAGTTTCAGATATTTTTGATGATATTATTCTTAATGGCATCAATAAGTTTTGCCTACAAGCCGAAGCGTGATATTTTGTAAGTATTTTTGTAATATTTTTTAAGAGTAATTTTTATGCGATTTTCAAAATTAATAATTTTAATAGTTTTATTGGCGACTTAAATTTAATAGAAATGACTATTAAATAATCCTAGGTAAAAAAGGAAGACATTAATAAACCATTCCTTTGATTTATTTATCGACGATTTTAACGTGTAACTCAATCCATCTAATATAAATGTAATTTTTGAAATATTTTAAGGAAACGCTTGATTAATTTATATTTTTTGATGCACAGATTAAACCTGAGTAAAAGGAAATTCCGTCGAATTACAAAGCGCAGTGCCAATGCATTACAACGATCAAGAATTCCGACATTTTCCTGTCATGCCATTGCTTCTTGTTTAGGATAAATTCAAAAAGGAAAATTGATTCGTATCCGAATATTTCGCAAATAAATATTTTCTAATACCGAAGTTATATATACATTTATATATGTAAATAAATAAATTTAACAAATATTTATTTTTTTGTAATATCTAAGGTCGAATTCATCAACGGTACTTAAATTTAACCAGTCCATAGAAACGATTGCTCCTATAGTTTTAACAAATATATCGACAGATTTAATCATTAAATAAAATAGGAGCACAAAAAAGTATATATGTAACTCCATGGATTGTTGGTTGGTATTGTTAATAACGTATTTTTTCTCTAATCAGCAGCCACATTTTTATTATAATTTATAGTTTTACGTCAACGTTTTCAACGCAACATTTTTTGCTGCTGTTTAGTAAATGGTGTAACACTTGGATTTGGAATTTAGGCCTTTGGTATACTTATTTGCGTAGTAATAAAGTTGGTATTGTCTTCGCGCATGATTATTAATTGATTATTGGGTCGAATACTAGTTCGTCCGATACCTCTCTGTCTCTGCTTCGGGACATCGATCGAAGTAGGTGGCCATTGTGTTACTCCATTTTTGTGAAATTGTGTTGGTGATTTGATTTTTTAAGAAAACCGTCCCTGTGGGCGGATTATAGGAGTTCATACATTCTATTTTGCTACATTTTGGTCACCGATGTTGGTGGATTAAGGCCTCTACGTTCAACCTCCTGCCGCCGCTTACTTTGTAAGATAATTTAACAACCCTTCAGTCGATTTGTTTCGCGTTTCTAATTTTTTCTTTTTTTTTCCTTTCTTAAGGGGCGGTTTCCATCCGGTTTTCACCCGGTTTTCATCCGGTTTTCACGAAGTTATTGTCGAATTTTGATGATTGTTTGGTTTTGGGTGCCCGAATTCTAAGTTCGATTCCTATTTACTCGCCGATCTGTTTGCTGTTGCCACACCGTAAACTGGGTAAACTATACATGCTGACAGCGGCGTCGCTGCAGCCGGAACGACGAACCTTGCACCTAGACCACCGAAGCCAGTGCACCCCGTTCGACAGGGTTCCAGGATAAGTCAAACAACTTTAAATATTGTATTCCTTTTAACGTCCGGTTTACGAATTTGCGTTATCTATATTAGTCAAATTGCGCTGTGTTGCACTTGAATTAGCCTTATTTTATTGCCAGTTAGGGTTGTTATTTGTTGATATGATAACCAAAGCCGGTTCATGTTTTAGTAACTTTGAATTTCGCTTCATTTACGCGAATGCATCGCTGGCCAGTCGAGGGATTCCCGGCCTTTAGCGAAATTGTTTACGCGTTATTGCAGATCGGCGGCGGTAATATATTAATTCAGTGTTTCATTATTGTTCAGTAGAGTTTGGCAATTTTCAGTAGTTCACCAAAATTCGCTCATTTTTTTTTGCGCCCCATCAATTTTCGCTTTTCGATATACCGGTTCATATGTTTTTTATATATATGTATATGTGTACAATATTTTCAATACTTATAATATACAGGGTATTTACAGTAAAGCCGACTTTCTTCTGCTCTTCTTGTGCGTCGTGATTTACTCTCCCTGTGGATTATTTAGTTCAGACGGAATAACCAATGTATGCACAGGGTGGCGCTTTGTTATTGTCGACCCGCCCAACTGAGTGAAGCTAGCCAGGGTCCGTGTAATTCCGTCTGGCGATTGTTGTTTTTCCTTTCTTTCTTTCTTCAGGAAAGAGGAAGAAAAGAAAAACAAAACAAAACGTTGAATCATGGTACGCGCGTGGGGTAACTTCGTTTTCTTTGTAAATGGTTCCACGTTGTTACTGGGGTTACCTGCGACCGTTATAATGCTTATATTTATTTGCAGTAAAACTTAAGAATCACGCACAGCTTGTCCAAATGCTTGAAATATTAACGTTTCTGTACGTTGACAATATTTTTAATGTGAATATTCTTGTAGGAATATTGCACGTGAAACAGGAATTGCAAAAGCAAATTATAAAATTACTGGGAACCAATACCATTAATTAATTAATTAATTAACCAATACCTTAAGGAAACGCGTCTCGTTTCCTTAAGGACGGACCGGAACTATCTTAGGTTGCACATTGACTTCATGCAATGGTTAAAAAGTTCTTTTAAGTTGCTCTTTCATATATACTTATTTTCACTATTTCAATAAGCCACTGTCCTACACATCTAATATTACTGCACTTGATTTATGTAATTTTTAATTTAATATACATTAGTACACAATTATTTTAGTATTTTACAAAATGCATCCTTTAAATGATATGAGCTTTTCTGATTTAATCCAGGAGTTACGAATCAATTTATATGTTACGCTAGTGACATTGTATTAGCATAAATTGAAATTTAACTTGCTATTTTGTTGGATATTTGACTTGTGAAGTGTTATCGACAACAAATTAAAACAAAAAAATCTGTTTATATTTGTCATTTATTTGTAATTGTATATTTGTACTTTTTCTCAAAAAATATGAAATTAATATATGATTAATTGAACCTTCTTAAATAGTTATTTTTAATTTATTTCTAAATTTGTAGTCTTATCTTATTGGAATTTATTATTTTAATAATAATTAGATGCTGTTTTTTCCGATATTTTTTAATGATAATAATTTTTTACGAATAATGCACGTGAAATAGGAATAGCAAAAGCAAACTATGAAAATTTTTCTGAGAGGTAATATCGAAGAGAAGGTAACGCGTCACCTCAACGGAGTCTCCCAACTCTCTCAGGCTGCACAGTAGCTTCATGTCTTTAAAAACAAGTTTAAATTTACTTTTTGATTTGTACTTATTACAACTATTTTTAATAAGTATTGAGCATCAAATAAATACAAAACAACTTGTTTTTTATTTTTCTGTAATTTCTAATTTTTATTTTTTAAATAGTAACACATATTTTAGTATCTATTTTATGAAGTGGTTATTATTTGATATGAACTTTTCTGATTTAATTCACGATTTACAAATCAAATTCTCTGTTACACTGGTATAATTTTATTAATACAAAATTTAAAATTGATTTGTTTGATTGCCGAATTAACTTGTGAAGTTTTATCGACAATAAAATTAAAACTACGTATTTTTAATAACATATCGCCCTGTATATGGAGCTTGTTTGGTACTATATCCCTATACTATTTGTCAAGATGCTAATATTTAATTGAAATTTAGGCAAAATTAAGTTGACCTTTTCAAATATAAAGTTATTTTGAGTTTAGCTCTAAATTTGGCAAAGATTTAACTTATTGGAACAGAAATAATTTTCAACATAAATGCCAATTTTTTTTTACTTTCAAAATATGAGTGTTAATACTATAGGATACAAAACGCTCTCTTTTCAACAACCACCACCAGTTTATTCACTGAAGATAAATTGATACTCTGCTATTGTCATCGTAGAAATAGAATAAAAAATTCAAAAAATTGACATTTCTAACTTCGATTATGTAAATAACAACTCTTCAAGTATGCTGATTCATAAAATGTTGAGGTCCTTCATTAATTTTTATTTCACTGTTTTCTGACATTAATAATAGCTTCTTTTTATGTATACCTTCGGTCAATCAGGTTTAGCGTATATTTGGATGTTGCAAAACATTAAACCAGTTTTTGCTTCGTCGTCAAAGGTGCGCCTTATTCACAGAAACTGTTGGAAATTAAAACAGTAAGTAAACTCATTTCTCCAAATAAAGTATTTGTTTGTATTTAATGTGTTGTAGATATTTTTAATGATACTTCTCTTAACAGAATCAAAAATATTTCGCCCAAAGCTAAGTATTTTGAATATTTTATAAATGCATAAACAGATGTAAGGTGAAGTAGAGTAAGTGTGATATAGTTTCTTAATAGTTCACGAACAAAAGGCTAAAACTGATAATTTTAATGAAACCAAATTAAGAAATTATCAATGATTTAAATATAGTTCCTAATTGATACCAGTATTGGCGCCTTTTCATTTCCTTTTTGAAAAATGTTACGTAATTTTTTTTTAAATGTCAAATATATCACATTTACCCCAAACGCTGTCTATCTACTTGTGAATAATTCTCTTGAAATGAAATAGAGCTAATATATAACAATTGGAGTTTATTAATTATATTGGTTTTTACAAAACCAAAATATCTCAATCAAGAAAATAGTTACAAACTTTCTTCAGTAAGTATAACCGACAAACTGTAAATTAAACTTTTCCTCTCGTCATAACAAATGTTACTAAGATTTTAAGAACAAACATAAATATCAATATTAGATTTAATATTCACATGAAAAACATCACTAATAGGCTAAATTACAGCCTTCAAATGACACTGCAAAAATAATTTTTAATTTTTATTAATAATAATTAATAATAATTAATTGAAACTTTTGATTTATTAATCCATCGTATTTTATTATCTTCAGAAAACGAAACAAAATCTAAAATACCATCCAATTAAAAAGAAATAAGCGGTATTTCTCCGTTCGTTATGTAGATAAGATAATTACATTACAATCTCTCTGACGTTTTAATGCCCATATATATATATATACTCGCACGTTTAATTATGGCACTTTAACCACAATAAAAAAGACAAGAATATATCAAAGACGATTAATCAATTTAATTTCGTAATCTATGAAGGGTCCGACATTTGTAAGTTGAAAGGGAAAGTGTATAGCTACCTAAAAAATTAAATAATTTGCTTGAACCTGCGTTTATATGTAATTATAGATTTCTATTTTGGATTTGATGTTTTTAAAAAAATGTAGTTTAGCTTGAATTTATACATACATGAAATTAATGTACACCCAAGACAAAATTAATATTGATTTTGTAATCTCTTACAAACTGCATGAATAAAGTAGAAGATTTATCCATTACTCATTCACATCAAAGATAGTTTTATGTATCGGATTCGTTAAGCCCTATACCTACATACTGCTATGTTATTTCGTTATTTTAGAGACACCTATACATTGTTAGGTTAGAATAATATTTAGTATTTATTTTATTATTATAATTTGTATAAAACTATGTACATTACCTTTATACTCTTCTAGAACTCTTATGAAACTTTAATTGCTTGCAAATATTTAATTCAAATTTCTGTTTTACTTAGAAAATGTCAGACGAAGTTACTAGAAGTCTCGCTTTCACCAATGATAGGTTTCATGAGAAGTTCAACGAAGTCTTCAATGGTGTGGAGAACTTCTGGGGCTGTAATCCCAAGACTCCGGAACTGACTTCTGAGTCCCTTTCTCTTTGAGAAACAGTCACATCACTTCAACGACCCATTCCAGCCCGATGACAACACTGGGAAGTTGTTCACGTTCTTCAACTTCATTAGAAGATGCCGTCAGGGACAAGCTTCGAGTTTACTTCTTCAAAAAGAACGGTGGAAGGCGCCCTGTTGTAGTAAAACTGAAAAATCACACTAAAATAAGACTTTTCAAAATAGAAGCCGTAAGGCTAGATTTATTTAAAATGTAATCACATAATTAGAATCAGAAAGAGAATGTTTAATTTATTTGAAACTTTAAAATTTGAATTTCATTCATTTAAAGGATTTATATTTTTTTAAATTTAAGGTTACACAGTCTTTGTCTATTTATTTTGCTATAAAAAGGAGAATCCTGAGTGATTTGAGAAGTTATGCTCAAGTCTTCAAAGCTGAACATATCAGTCTTTAACAAGTATTGAGTTGTGAAAGAAGTAAAAATTTTCCATTGCTTTATAACTTTGATTGAAAATGCATATTTATTTGTAATTATTTGTCTATGTCATTTAAATCGAATTTTAAATTAGATTTACTTTAAAATTTATGATTAAATTTATTTCATTGTTCACAGCTTGGCAAAATTTTGTATTGCGTGAGAACTAATAAGAATTACTTTAATTTTGGCCGCATACAAAATTTTTTTCTAACTTATTTAAAGGTGTTATAACCAATGGCTTTCTAAACGAATACCGTGTGAGTAGCCCGAAGGATTATTTATAATCTTGCCTGCATCGTAATTATTTGTTTAGTTAAAGCTTGAATTAATTAACTCCTATAAACAACAATACAAATTGTATCATTAGTTTAAATAAATGTTTATGTGCAATTCTGATGAATACATTTAATTAATGTTTGATGATTAATAAAATCAAAAACTTACCCATTGTAACAATTTTCATAACCATAGTTACTTCTGTTCTCAAGAAGGGCTATTATTGCATTTTTGGTTATAAGTCTATGTATGATTTCAATAAAACAATTATTATTAACATGTCATCAAATTCATAGTTAATTATAATTATTTAAAATCAAACAAAACATTTCCTATACATTTGTATATGCCATTTACGAATCTGACGAATTGCAATTTAATAACTTGTTCTGCCAACAAAAAGCAAAACGATGTGCAGCTTGCAATTTTGTTTTTGAATAAAATATTGATTTAATAAACATTTATATCAGTGGAATTGTACTACTTATTAATTTTCACAAATTTTATTAAATTAAATGCTACACTGTAGCTTCGTCAGGTCGACATAACAAGTGTGTTTTCGTAAAAGTTACAACAAATTACTTATAGTGCTAGTATTAACCTATTTTTTACGAACTAAGAAGGCTGGACATTCACCCGAGTTGTTACATCTGGTCCGTCCTAAATTTCGATATTAACTCGATATTAACGGGGAGGTATTGAAATCTGTTTGTCATTAAGTAAGTTTCTTGTATTTTTAATTCTTTTAATTTCGAGAATTTCTAACAGACCTAATTTGTTGCTTTGTTGTTTTCAACGTGGAGTATTTCAAAATAGCTTTCAAATTGGTACTCTTTTTCTATTAGGTGCCTTGCGTATGTTGAATCCTTATTGATTTTTTCAAAGCATCTTTTGTGTTCATTGATTCTTTTATTGAAAGATCGTCATGTTTGTAAACTTTTGAACAGGCCTCACATTTTAGTTTGTATACTCCGGACTTTTTTCTTTATCCTTTTTTTGCTTTTATTGTTTTTTTATGTGTTTAGCTAACGTGTTTCTAGTTCTGTAATCGAGCTTGAATTCATACTGCTTAAGTTGTTTACTTATTTTCTCTGTTGCATTACCTAGATAAGTGAGGGTATGGAATATTTGTGGTGATTTGTCGTCACTCGGGTATACTTCTTTTACAGTTTTTTATACAGTATATTGTCTACTATATATTATTAACCGCTATTTGTTTGATTAAATTGATTTCTTTTTCAAAATTGTCTTTTAATAAGAGAACCTTTATTGCTCTGTGGATCAAACTGTTATATGCTAGCAATTTGTGTTGGTGTGGGTGTAGTGAAATGTTATTTATAGTTATGTCTGTGTGGGTTGGTTTATGAAATATATTAAATTCATGTTTCTGTTTTTTTTTTTGAAATGTTTAAGTCTAAAAAATTTATAGATTAATTTATTTCTATTTCCATTGTAAATTATATGTGAGGATGGACCGTATTGGTGAACTCGAAAAAAATGTTTAATTGTCTCTGAGTTCCTCCTGTAAAACATGCTAAAATGTCGTCCACGTATCTAAATCAGTATATGAAATTCTTGTTTGAATGATTATTGTGAATTTTGCTCGTTTGTAGATGATCCATAAGTATTTCAACTAACAGTGAGCTTAAAGCATTGCCCATAATTAATCCTTTTTTGGAATTATACACCGTACCATGAAATTTGAAATAATTTTGTTGTAAACATATTTCTAGCATGTTTGTTATATCTCCTGTTATAACTGGATTAGTTCTATTCTTGAGTAGCTTATTTTTTATTAATATTATCGTTTATTAAATTAAATTATTAATTATATTAATAAATAATATAAATTAATATATATTGGTGATTAAGTGATTAAATTACGAAATTAATTGTTGAATACTTATGGCATCGTACTCAATCTGTAAAAATTGGGAACAATTTATCACCGCCAATGAATATTCCAAGGTTCCATACTTGGACGTTTATTACTTTGTCGTCGATTAACGTAAATGGTGATTGATGAATGTTACCCCATTTGAACAGGCTTCTTTGGTCGGAATTTGATAAAGAGAATTGTCAATCCTGTAAATGAGAAAATTTGGAAAAATGCGTTTGTCTTAAGTCACTATGAAAGCTGCCAATATTTTCTGCTCATTAATCAAAGATGTTATAAAGATGACCGTATTTCGATTTTTGAAAACATCATTTTTATAACATCCTTGATTGATGAGCAAGAAATAAATAGCATTTACATTGACGGCGTTCATAGTCATTTAAGGCAAATATATTTTTCAAAATTTTCTCTTTTTAATTAGTCACTAACGTCAAGGATAATCCATTATATCCTGTAAATATTTCATAACCAGCAGCATAGCTCGAAAATTCCACTGAAAACCAAACCGACCTGTCCTGTGTTATTCGCATTTGCGATGTAATAAATGATGATGTTATTGAGTTTCCAATGTATGGGAGAACGTCCAAATCAACGCTTAAAGAGCAAATAATTTAATTTAATATATCTTTTTTTTATATATACGTATTTGTTATCGAACATATTTAACCAGTGTTCAAACTCTCTAACAATTTGGAACTAATGCCCAATGGTTTTGTCCTGTTTACTCCCGCTGAAGGCACAAGATGTTCGCCTTGAGGATGAAAACCATACTTATCGGCCGTGTACTGTACAGTATAATTCTTTACATCGTCACCAATGTAGGAGTATATACCATTTACCACTAGACCATCATCTTCTTTCCCTTCGATAAAACCACCAATTTCTTCTTGAGTAATTCCATTATCGGTTTCGAAACTGCACATAGGAAATTTTTATCGTAAGTTGGTTGATATCTTAGAAACATTATTTATTTTAAACTTACAATGATCTGTACGCGTGGGTTGCCCCCTTTACGGTTTCATCAAGAATATTAAAACCTGATTTAATTATTTGGGCTGTTTCAATGAATTGGGGCACAGCAGCAGTTGTTGATAGTAAGCAACAAATTAGCGACACCTATAAAAGTGTAAATATTTTATTTATAATAAGTTTTCATTGGAATAACACATATTTGAATTTAATGCGTTAATTATATGACTTGGAATTTGTAAAATGGTTGAATGACGTTGAATAAAATTTGGCAGAAGAAGAATCAAGTAATATTTTAGAAAATGTCGAAGAAACGCTCGAGGAAATTTTTAGTTAGTTTAGTTAGTATATTTAATTCTGAAAATTAACTAAAATTGTGTAACTGGCAATATAGAAAGTGTTAGGAAAGAATTTATAGATGTATTTCTGCCTTACTGGGCCTCATCAGAACTGTTTACCTTAAAAAAATTTGTGTTTATTGTTTTATTATTTAAAAGTTTATTGAAAAATTTAGAGAAACTTACCCCTTTTTTGACTTTCTAAAATCCGAAAAAACAAGAACCAGAATTAATAATAAAAATATGAAATTTCTTTGCAAAATATACAACGAAAGCGATTTTATATTTACTTCATAGAAAACAAAATATAAATTATCTTTTTATCTTTGACAGTGTAAGGTATTATTTGTCAAAGCTAAATTTGTGTAGCATGTTTTCTATATTTACAAACGAAGACAAGATTTAGAAACTTTTATTTATACTAAAGGTACCGTCCACTTTCATATTAGCTTAATCGTAAATTAACTGAAAAAGTTGTATTTTTCAGTTATCTATATAGCGACTTTATTTATAATATAACTGCAAATTACTTTTATTTTGGTTTTTGTTAATAATTTTGATCTCCTATATATTTAAATATGCATTATATATTTTGAAGTAAAATTTGGTATGAAATGTAAATGTAAAAATTGCATTAGAAAGAGAACGACTCTAGTTAGCGCTTTATTATAAACATTTCTTGTGAAAGTATTTAATTTAAACACTTTCTTTACTTAACATATGCTTTGCTATTTAATTTTTATATGTTCTTTTATTCCAAAAATGTGTTTCACGTTCGACCTTATGTCAGAGTGGCTTTTCAAATTTAAGGAACTGACGAACGACCACGGTTTCTTGATACCGAGTAATTTTGACTATTTTTATTCCATCGCATTACATTATTTTTTAAAGTAAATACGTTTATTTACATAAGCACACTTACCACATTCATGTTAGCAATGACGAACTAACTGTAGAAGATGTTTTCCGTATATTTATAGTGTTATTTGTCTCCCACATAGCGACTTCATTCATATTCATAACATAACAGAAAATAACTTTTATTTTTCTAAGCAATTGAGATGCAGTAAAAGAAATAATGAATGTGCAAAACGTGTTTTTCTTTATTATGTATATCATAATACATTTATCGCTATTCTTGTGTACATTTGGAAATTTGAAATGCTTCTTATTTCTACATTGCCTTTAGGGTACCACAGTTTTCCATACCAAAAAGTATAAACTGTAAAGGGTTATTCACGTTAAGTGATAACTCCAGTCAATTTAATAACTTATAAATAACTTACTAAAATCAACAAATATGCCACACATGTTGCCATTGTTTAGAATTTAAGAAAGCTTATACATTCTCAATATTTCCGTAAATCACGAACACGTTTATTTACTTTGTCTATGGTTTGGTAGTATGATACGGGAATACGTTTCAGGCAGAGGGATATAAAACAAAGAAGGTAGAGCAGGCAGTCTCCTGGCGGACTTTGAGTACGAAAAGTACGAAAAATACTCGCGCCCGCGGATATTGTCAATAAAATGTATTATATCGGCCTCGATATGGCTATATTTTGGTGGCGGAATCCTGGGTACTTGTCTTGACAAGTACCCAGGTAATAATGTGACAAGTACAAGGATGATGTTGCATTGTCACCAGTAATACGACATCGCCGGGGAACAGTCACAGTGTAGCAACACTGTTAGGTGACCGATGATGTCGGAAAACAGCCAGTTGAAAACCTGATCTCGTCGATTACATTGTGCTTCCCAAGAACGGTCTTGACCTGGTGTTGACTATGCTTAGGCCAGTGTGGAGGTAGTGGTACTAGTGATTCTAAGAACGTGCACTCAGATGGCAAGGTACGTTAACATCCACCTGGAGCTCGTCTTTGTGCATGCAAAGTACGCAGATGGACATCCGAGTTTCTAAATCTGCAGGGAACTACTGCGCCTAGATTTGCAGCTGGAAGAGGTGGGGCCGGGAAAGGGCCCCGGTAAGTAAAATGTTCCACATCGTTGAGTAGATGTTCCTAAATGATTACTTTTAATTTTGCATAACACCCTTATCAAATCTCAGCTCTGCAGTGGTCGAGAAAGTGAGAAAGAAAGCAAGGAAAGAGAAAGAAGGCAAGTAAAAAGAGATCTAACCCAAGGGCGAGTGAATGTTTATTGCAACTTCGTTCTCTGAGAGCAATACTTACCAATAATATTTTAAGAAAAAAAAATATAGCCAACATGCAATACTGTACACTTTCGCTTGTCATCAGTCGTGCTCTTCTCTTTTTTACCAATCTATTTTGTTTGTTTGTTTAGGTAGCGTTCTGGGTTCTATTCTGTTTCTATAATCTAATTATTTATTTATAGATTACACACTCTTTACATGTTTTATTAATATTGTTTCCTAATTAATTATTTTAAAACGGACACTAAAATTGGCACTAATGCTCTACGTTTCGCTATCGTTTTATAGCTTCGTCAGGAGTGAAAGTAAATAAACAAAGTTGTCAAGTAAAACGGTTGTTATTTACCTTGACTCCTGACGAAGCTATAAAACGATAGCGAAACGTAGGACCTTAATGCCAATTTTAGTGTCCGTTTTAAAATAATTAATTACGAAATTTCATCGGACAAGAATCTACTTTAATTATTAATATTGTTTCCATTTAAATTAATGTTTGTTTACATACATTACCTACTAAGTATTTAATTAGTATATTTGATAAGGATATATTATTATGTAACCATCAGAGATAAATAAACAAATAAATAAAAATAAAATAAATAATTCATGCGATGCACGTGACCTTCGTGCCTTTCATTGCATTTATTGTTGAGTCCGTAAAATTCCAGTATTACCAGATTTTTCACATTGTTCCCAGGTTGATTTTTTCTCTTTCTTCTCTTTTTTCTATTTTCTAGCAATGCCATTCCAATATTTCGGCACGAGTTTGTATTCTTTTATTATCCAAGCTTCCGCATCTTTCCTGGAATATAATATTTTAACAACGAACATAATGGCATAGTACATCTTTTACTTTCAGTAGCAATTGATTTTGGATGCCTGCCTACAATGACACAATTTTTTGCAATGTATATAGATACACACTTTACTATTTTTAAACAAATTACCGTTTGACATATATCGTATAAATATATAAATAAACTATTTTTAAAATTGACTGTTTCGGTGAACTTTACACTTTCATTAACATTGCACAGTGGTCAGCTTGATTGCTAACGTGTTTCATTATTACTGTCTCATCCATATTCATTATAAAACGTACGTTATTGTTATGTTGAAACTATAAATACACAATATTTAGAATGTAATATAATTGTAACAATATAAAGTCGGAATTTAAGGAAATGTCACCCAATAAAATGTAAATGTGTTGTCTTATCAATTCTGCTCACCATATCAAGTAGGCAGCCAAGAATTCCATATATAGGACGGGTTTTCTTTTCTTACTGTGACCACGGAATTTATAAAGTAATTTAAATAAACATATTGATGATATAATAAAAAATATTAATTACACTCGTAATAAAAATAAAATAAAAGAAAAAGAGATGGCCGGAACCTTTCGCGAAAAATATTCAGTGAAAAATTCAATTGAATTTGAATATGTAAAGGGGAAACGCACCCGTTCAGAAAATGACTAGGTAAATATTAATTAATTTTTAATTTTTACTTCCAGAGGCCCCACCTTTTTTGTAATTCGCAACTGTTGCTTCTGTGTGAGTCCCCGCTCATTTAAATCACCGGAATGACTTAAGCTGCCTATCAGTGATTGCGAGGTGTTTTGAATCGATTACGCTTACTTGCATGGTGTTAATCTCACGCACTAAGGATCTTTATCGTGATTAATTTATTTTACATACTTTAATGGTCACTTTTCTGAAGAAGAGTCAGTATTTTGGCTAGCTTCAGTCCTTATCACCTGAGAAATGTTAAAAATTAAAATTTTGTGAATGCAGCTAAATACAATTCTATTAGTTTTCATAAGAAATACAGTAGGCATGGGCTGAAATATAAACTATAATTAATGAAATTTTCCGGGTCAAGTCCACGTAATACAATGATTATTATAATAATGAAATTAATACTTCTGGACACACTAACTGGGACAGCTCCAAAGTTTGATGAAAAGCCTGGCCGAAAATCTTATCACTTTCACAAAATATATTTACTCTCATTTTCAGTCTTCTTAATTATTCGTCACATTTGTTAGTTGTTTTGTCATTTCAGATAATGTATTTTAATTTCAAACGTTTCTTTTTCATATTCGACATATTTCAAGATTAAGTTTAACTTCATTTCAAACTATTTGTTCAACTTATTCATTTAGTTTTTCAATAAAACGGCTTGTAATGTGTTGTATTCTTCGCGACATTATATGCTAGTAGAGGAAATTAAGGAATTCTAAAGCAGGCCACTCGCTATGCGACATATTGGACAACATGCTCAGCAACTTGGCTCATGGCAACAAGTTTGCTGGTGCGTTAATCAACATGTTTGCAACTTGCAGGCTCCTGGGGAAATATCCAAATTCCTGCACGAACGCGTTTTTGAATAGGTTGCCGAACAAGTTCCCTAGTGAGTGATCTGCTGAAGATATGTTGACGAATATATTGCCGAGTATGTTGCTCAACATATTACCCAGTGAGTGGCGTGCTTATACTGTTAAAGGTTTATAATTTATTCGTAAAGATGCCATGAACGAAACGTGAACTAAAAACTGTTTCACTATTTTCTTTTTCATAAAAAATTTACATACTTTCTTTAAAGTTTTAAAAACGCGTATCAACTAAAGCTAAATTTAGTAAGGCTGGGTATAATTAAAATTTGCTTTTCAATTGCATAATTCTCACGTACGATTATTCTCAAATATGTTGATATAATGCATTGTAAGTACAATAACATTACAATCCCATTCTTCACTCATCATCATAATACTGCCCCGGCAGAATTCACGTAACGTGAAAGCTATATAAAGGTGAAATTAACTAATAATTTACAGTCGGTGAAGTATTGTTAACCAAATGCAACATGAGGTTGGTAAGTAACATCCAGTTCAATAATTGCAGGATTCTAATTTGATTCGATCGTGCAGTGAAAGTATCCAATTCAATTTTTCCAAATTAGTATGAAGTTTAAAAAAGCTTTTAAATTGGATTAAGTAAATGAATGCTTGTAAATTTAAAAAAGATGCAAATGACATGAATTAAAAGTCACAACTTTATTACTAATTTGCACGAGAATGTTTAGGAACTTTATGAACTCTTATGCATTTACGAAATAACGTGCAAGAAACTGCAAACGATCTGCGTGAATGTAATATTAACATTTGCTTACGTATTATTTTATGCAATTACTAATTTTTTCGCATATCTTGTTTCGCTTAGATTGAAATTGTTTGAATTTCTCTGATTAGTTTCGATTTTATAAAATAAAATAGCACAAGAGTGACGCACGCTGTTTAATTAAATTAAATCTTTTAAGATCGCTCTAGACTATCCTATTTCTTGTACAACAAGATTTGGTTCAATTTTCGCTATTGCATTTGGGATACAGATGTAGTTTCTTTGTAGAACACATTCTCTTTCAGATAAATTTTGAACCAATTTAATTTTGTTACATCTTACTGTACCTTTTAAATTGTGCAAGGAATTGAACCAAAAAACTAAAGAGTAGTGTAGTTTAACTTCGAGGCTTCCGCGGCCGTTGTCCATAATTGAATTGGCTTCCCGTTGGAACCGTGTCACGACGGTGAGGCGGTTTCAACCAGAAGCCAATTCAATTAGTAGAGTAGTTTCTACAATGTTTGGTTTTAAAGGAGAAGATGAATCTTTAACATCACTTAATTATATTGTGACATTAGGTTTGTTCGAAAAAATCTATCACAACCAAATCACGAGAGAAATTTCAAGACTTCAATTAAATATGTATAATAAGAAAAAGATTATAAATATTGGTAGGTAAGGCAAGGAATCTTGTTTATGTGTTAATCATCGTTATGCGTGTTTAGCTTTAAATTCTAACGTAAAATTACTTGTTGCAATATCCGTTGTAATCATGACAGATGGAAATTGTGAACGACAGTGTTTATACTACGAAGTTTGTCATAATTCATTATTATGGGCAAGTGTGTAGTTGTCATTTTGAAATATTACAACCACTTATCCACTCCACAAATTTCTATTGTTATTAATTACTACCAGAAGTCATGACTTGTCTAAAGCATAATGTGTGTTGATTAGAGATAAGTGAATGCAATTTTTCTCTCCTTTAATGTTAAAATTACCGTTGACACAAATGACATAAATATATTACCACATAAATTTTTAAGTTACTCTGGAAGTCACATTTTTTCCTTAATTAATTAATGCATATTCTTTTCGCAGTTTCAGTTATTCTTGTTTGGTTGCCTACTTATATCATCAAGTGCTAGGCCACAATCTGACAAAGATGCAGATACAGTGGATTACAAATTTAATCCTTTAGGATTGTCAGGATACCAATTTTCGTAAGTACAAGAAAGATTTCAGGCATACGGCTTAAATTTATTTAAGTAATTTTCGACTTCGCTATAGTTTTGTAACAAGTAATGGTATTACACGTGAAGAAATAGGGGAAGTGGAGAATGAAGGTCAACCAGAAGAATCCTTATCAGTTAAAGGAAAATATTCCTACGTAGCAGATGGAATAACTTACACGGTGGAATATATTGCTGACAAATTTGGTTTTCGCCCAGAAGGTGAACATCTACCTCCAGCCGCCGACATAAAAAGAACGGAACCACTGCTGCGAATTTGTAGCGCAGCTTTAGCATCTTGCGCAGGTTGAAGCAGTTCAGATTTGCAGTACATCTGTATCGAATTTCATGTATGTAAAAACAGAAGTGAATGAATAATGTTATAATAAAGAAATGAATGTTTTGCATGATTAGATTAATTTTTTACGTTAGTTATTTATAAAAAATGACACACTTCTATTTACGCTGTGTCTTCAGAAAGAATTGAAAGCCACGTGACTGCCAAATACAGGCAACCAAAATATTCGTATGGCTTTAGATGAAACTATAAAATCATGATAGCCTAAAGGTAGGCAATTATACACCACTCACCCCAAAAACTTTTGCTTTTCGAGAAAAGTAAAGGAAAGTGGTTAATTACAAAAAAAAAAAATAGACATTCTAATTTTTTAAATCTATTTTCAATGTTTCCTACTCTATTTCAAAATTAGTTATTATTTGGATCATAAGACTTTCTTCGCTTATCTTTCTAAAATGTCGTAGAGATTAGTAGAACGTAAAGCAGAGGCGTAAAAATTCAAAGTATTATAAGACGACCTACATTAAGAAATCATTTATCAACAGTTGAAATTGTACCGAAGAACCGCCCTTTAATGCCATTAATTGATGGCGGCCGTGCACTTTATTTGTCCATATTTAAGCAAAATATTTTTCTCGAAAATAGTTGAGAAGGTCATAAACGAAAGAACCCTAAAACAACTTGAAAACAATTTATTGTTGAATGACAATCAATATGGTTTTAGAAAACACAGGAATACAACTAACAACAAA
Organism: Serrognathus titanus; assembly: GCA_039766575.1. Taxonomy (NCBI): domain Eukaryota; kingdom Metazoa; phylum Arthropoda; class Insecta; order Coleoptera; family Lucanidae; genus Serrognathus; species Serrognathus titanus. The sequence continues at coordinate 45,842,065 of CM077914.1, read as the reverse complement.
GTTTTTGATTGTGATCATAAGATATTGCTAGGTAAACAAGTAGATTATAATTTTAGCGATCACAGTATAAATTTAATTCATTCTTATTTATTTGGTCGTAAACAGCAAACTTTTTCAATGGAAAAATGTCCATGGCGGACTCTGACTACAGATGTTCCCTAGGCTTCGGTATTGGGACCACTGTTATTTTAATACACTTTAACGATTTAACTTAAATTGTACCACAGGAAAACTACTTATATTTTGCTGATGATGCCGATTATACAATCTTAATCGCCCACAATGTTAAAAATTATTATTATTTTTATTATTACTATTGTTAAACCTAAGTTCTTCTTTAGTCTCAATCCTGGCCTTCTGTATTCTGTGGTTTTATTTTGATCCAAATGAGAAACCTTTCCGTAAATGAACTATTCGATCTCCTCTTTCCAAATTTTCGAACTACTATCGAAAGTAAGCTCGAAGGGTTATCAAATGTTGTTAGCTTATAACTAGAGATCGAATTTTAGGTAAAATGCTTTTTTTTAGATTTTAAGATTAAAAAAAATTTTTTGCATATCTTTTCGTTTCTTTGGAATAGACTTATTTGACCAAATTTTATTACACCTAAGTCACCTTTTTTCAATTTTTTTCACCTATTGCAACTTTTTCCACCGAGTTATTCACAGAAAACCGAAAATCGCAGAAATTTCGGTTGCGATAAAAGATTTACGCTATTATTGCTATTAATTCTATTGTAAATTCGCTTGTAATAAATAATTGGCGTAGGTCAATAACGGTACAGCAATTTCGCCAAATTTTAAATTAAATTATTCTAGAAGTATATAGCATTTCTGTCATTTATTTAAAAAAGAAGTGTCAGATAAATTTTATAGTGAGACGAAACTAAAACTAATATAAATTACTGTGTTATTAGACCAAGACTGCTTTCGCAAACGATTATCTTTTTTTTATAATTTTAAAATTTCCACTCAGAGACTTATCAATAATGAAGTATAAGTTGAGTAAGTCATTTATAAGTTGTAGAATTGAATGCGGGTAAGTAAATATAAAATATGCGTACAAGGTTTCATAAAAATAATTTTGATTCAATAGTTATGGTTTGGATAACCTTAGATAAGATCATCTGTTCTCTGCCCATATTTAAAAAAAGGTACTTGCAATTCAAATTTTATAAATTATTGTGTATATTACTGTCATTTTACCGTAACCCAAAATCATGAAGTCAACGATAAAAGAAATGAAATCAGCCAGTCTGGAAATCTTTGATTAGCATAAATAAGGAACACAACATCAATAGAATTTATCCAGGTTCTGCTGAAAGTTGTCTTCGGGGGAAGCAGTTGAAGAGAAGCAACTATCCTTAGTAAAACTGGATTGCATAACCATATCTACAGGTATTTATATTATACCTACAACAAAATTTACATTAAGAAACTGTTCGAACTTATATTCTCCATACTTACGACGTTGTAACCATTTGGTCTCAAACTCAAATTGCATGCGGGCCGAATGCACAATTTGAAAGCAGCTGACGGACCGGAACTTATATTTTACTCCTTCTCTTTCTGTCAAAAATTATGAGACGGATAAATTTTGCCAAATCCTTTTCTAAATATTTAGATGAAATGTATTTCTGGACTGTCTAAAATTGCTTCGAGGTCGCCAGTTTGATACTACTGCTGTCATAATATCTCCACTGCTTATTATTACATGAGAGTAAAATACGATGATATAATAATAATAATAATAATAATATACAGAAACTCATACAATGCTCCTTGAGGAATAAACAACTTTCAATTAATTTTACTTTAAAAGAGCGGGTATTTTAGAGCTGTAATCAAAAACGCTATAAGAGAAAAACACTGTCATCTATGCAGATAAACATTACACTATGTGTTCAATTATTGCCTCACTAGAGGGCTTAATTTTCATCTGCAACTGGTTGACTGCTTTTTCCTGGTAACTCTGCTGTACGTTGTGGCATTCACAATGTACGGTCCAAAGCCAAAAATCAAGTACCACTTTATTATCTCAATTATACGATTGTATATAAATTTGACATATAAATTAGCAGAAAAGTATGGAAATATTAATTGAGTTCTTACCTTATTCTTGTTGATTGAAATTCAACAAGGTAGAATGCTGTGATCATGATGATGTTACGTTATTTAGCACTTCCAAAGGGATCTCGAAATTCTATGTGATCTGCGCAGTAAAGATTAGAATTTACTAGAAAATTCTTCACCAATTGTAGAATATTTCTTACGGCGGAGACCTCTATAAAAGCAAAACCGGACACAAGATTAATAACGAAATGAGGAACTATACTCTAATAGAACTGTTAGTTTGAGTAAAAAGTACTGAAACTCGTTTATTAAGTGTTTTAATATGTCAGGAAACTTTGTATGATGATATTATTTTTAATTTATTTTTTTTTGAATCTTGAATTTAAACATCACACCTTATTAGTTAAAAGTATAAAATATTACGTTAAATAAAAGACGCTATTTTGTGTCTCATTTTTTTTCCTTTGAATATAATTCTGATATTATTCACATATTGAGTTTTATGTTTTCAAATAAAATTTATCAACTTGCTTTTTGTTTTTTAGATTTTTAGTTAATCTTCAGAAATGAAAAAGATTGTTTATCATTCATAAAATTTGCGATGTGAATTATTAAAAAGAAAAAATTGCTTCTTCGTTCCCAATATTAATACGTTTTTGTGTTAGAATTTTTCAAAATTATATAGCGTTACTTATCAATTTAAGTAAAATAAATATCTCCGCTTACTTTTTACTCTATAAAAGAATAAAACATTTCACATATTATCCATATTGTATTTACCTTAATCTCATTCGGCTGTTCACTTCATCCATAACCGATTTCTATAAAACAAAACGTAAAATCACAAAAGTGGAAATTTCAGATTTTCATATCGATATAATTCATAACAAACGACTATTGAGAGCAAAATAATTAATATTATCTCTAATTATTGTTTTAATTAAATTAAGAACTTAGATGTTTATAAATTTGTTTCAAAAAAGGGTTAGAAATAGCCGCGCGAGGTCTTGACCTAACTTGTTATAATTTAAAAACGTTTAACTAGTCTGCGCAAGTAAAATAGAACTCTAGAAAAACTTGAACCGGTTAAAATAAAAAAATATGTTACTTCTGTTTAGATGTATTCCTAGTGATTAAAGAACACGACAGCTTTAGAAATGAAATCACTAAATATATACAAAATGTGATTTTAGGAGATGATCTTAATGAATTATTTTTTGAAGTGGCGTTCCACCAAGAAAACAATTTCAATATTAATACTTGTAATAAAAGTATACATGAAAATATTACTTACATAAAAATATAAGTCCTTTGAGATTCACAGTTTCACGAGCAAGAAAACATCGACACATAATTTCCTTAAAAAAATCGGATTGTTTAATTTATCTGCGAAAACAAACCAACATCTCTCATTTACAAAAGAGCAAGTTTAATGAACTATGACTAGACGAATTTATTTAATTTCAAGAATTTCAATTTTTTAAACTACTACGCGTAGTACTTTTACTAGACTGGTTAATCTGCGAATAGTTTCCAGTTTGCGTATAACTATGAGGTCAGCTTCAACGTGAGAACGTATCTTCTTTCCTTCGGGCGAGGTTACATTATAAAATTATTGTTACACATTTGTAGTCCGTAATTCAAATTCGACTAAATAAGTACACAATTACATGCTAAAGTCAATCTATCCCAAGAAAGTTTAATTGATTAATAATACTCACTTCATATTCAGTGAAATTTAATAAATTTATCTTTACATATATGCAGAAACAAGGTTGGAGAATGATAAGATGTCCTTTAATAAAATAATTTGTTGTCTTCTGATGGCAATTTCTGTGATGATGTCATTGACGGTCACCTTCTTAATTTTCCCTACAATATAAATTAATTTATTATTTTTGCTTGTTCAATAATGCAAATTTATTCCTAAAATTTTTATTTATGACTTACCTATCGATCTTTTCACACATCTACTAATAATTAATGTTACCAATAATATTGATTGTGATTATTACGAACTATTACAATAGATTGTGAGTCCTGTGATACTTACAGAAGTCAAGTTTTCTTGATTAAGTTTTTGAATAAATTATTTTGCAAATGATTTTATATTAATTTTTTGAATTTAGATTTATATTTTGTGTCTATTCTTTAAAGTTCCCATTAAATGTTTGTAATATGAATTGGCCTTTAATTTGCATACTAAACTTAGTAAGTAAATTTTAAAATAAAATATTTTTATAAGAGATTAAATATATTCAAGAAAAGGAAAGAAGAAACCATTAAAAGGATTGAAAAGCTTTTAGGGATTGTTTCAATGCGAAGAAACTTATATCTACACGATCTAATGTCTGCAGAAAGACAAGATTCATAATGTATCAAAAGAACTGTTTATTGCAAATAACTTAAATAATTTAAAAATCATTTCATACACTTTTATAGACTTGTCAATTTGCAGATAATTATATATTTTTTTTTGTATTTTTAATTTTTAAATCTGTTGTGGATAGTTGTGCTAATTAATAAACACTTTTGAATTAAAATTGCTGAGATTTATTGATATATACTACACTACGATTAAGAACAATAACAATCGTCTGCTTGTAGCAACAGAGGCTAGATAACGACTAAGTATGAATGAAAACGAGTAACAGGAAGGGTTGAGGGACGGTTTCCCAGATGGCGGAGGATGTTTGAAATTGGATTCCCAACACTCCCCCTCAATTGAGGCATTCCTCACTGGTCCAGTCCCATTCCTCGAAGACACGAGTGATGTTTGGGACCTGGCAAGGCCTTGGTCAGGACGTCTGCGATCATGCTCTCTGTGGGTAAATAATCAAGATTAATGAGATGAGATGATACAGCTTGCCGTATAAAGTGGTGTTTGATGTCGATGTGTTTGGATCGGCTGTGGAACACGGGATTTCGAGCCAATTTTCCAGCACTTTGATTGTCGTTATACAGGGTGACATCGGCAAAATTTGGAAAACCCAGTTCCTTCAGGAATTCTCTCAGGTAGATGGCTTCCTTGGTTGCATCTGTCAAGCCTATGTATTCAGCTTCGGTAGATGACAGTGCGACGGTGCGTTGTTTTCTGCTCTCCCAGGAAATCGCTGCCCCCGCCAAGATGAAGGTGAATCCGGTGTAGGAACGCCTGTCTATGGGACAACTTCCCCAGTCGGCGTCCACGAATCCAGTCAACGGCGCTTCGGTTTTTCGAAAAACAAGAGCGAGATCTATCGTTCCACGAAGGTATCTCAATACCCTCTTCGCTGCAGCCCAGTGACACTTTTTAAAGTTGTTGAAATGCTGACTCAAGGAGCTTACTGCATGGGAAATGTCTGGACGTGTACCGACAGAGAGATACATTAGTGCCCCAATAAGTTCTCGATATGGAAATTGGTTGGTTCCATCATTCACTTCCTCGTTGGACTTATCGGGTACACTGTGCCCAATGGCTAGAGGTGTGTCAACCGGTTTGCACTCTCGCATTCCAAATCTGGACAATATCTCTTGAATATATCCGCGTTGCGTCAGGTGAATCTCATTGATGCCTTGAGATATCTCTATCCCTAAGCAATATTTGGCTTCTCCCAGATCCTTGATAATGAAGCAATCGCTCAGCGCGTTTTTTATCTTGTCGATCGATTTATCGTCCGATGAAGCTATGAGAATGTCGTCGACGTAGATTAGGACGTAGACCTTCTTTTGTTCATCTAAATATACGCACGGGTCAGCGTTTGTTGGTTGTAGGCCGATCGTTCGGAGAGTATTATCCAATTTTGTGTGCCATTGCCTTCCGGCGTGCTTCAATCCATAAATGGCCTTTTTGAGTCGGCATACCTGGTCTCCACATTTCAGCTTTTCCAGCATACGTTGAGCTTTTCGCCCTAATTCGTTTCCGCTTTCGACATGGGTCATTTTTCGGAGCATTTCCTCTAGGAGCTCCGGTTTCTCCATGTGTATATTTGTGTCTATGGGGCCATTTAGATAAGCAGTAGTCACGTCGATTTGCTGGATCTTCATCCCGCCTTCAACAGATAAGGCAACGAGTGTTCGTAGGGAATTCAGTCTCGCTACGGGAGCATAGGTGTCCTGGAAGTCGACTCCCGGACGTTGAGAAAAACCTCTGGCCACGATTCTAGCCTTTTTCCTGTCCAGAGTCCCATCGGCCTTGTACTTGTTACGCAGGACCGTACGACATCCTATGACCTCACTGTTTGATCGTGGTGTAAGTTCCCATGTGTCGTTGTCTATGTGACTCTTCATCTCTAGGTAGATAGCGTGTTTCCATTCTTCAGCCTCGGACTCCTCAATCGCTTGGGCGAGCGGAACTTCGGAAGCTATCAGTGAAGATTGGATAACTGGACATTCGTCGTCTTCGTCTTTAGAGATTGCCCCTTCCTTAATTAGCAATTCGTCTTCGTCCACATCTGTGTACTCTTCTGGCTCGTCGGTAATTTCTCGACTTGATTCGGGTTCGCTACGATGTTTTGACTGGTATTTCTTGGCTGGACGGCCGCGTTTTCCGGTCAAGATCTTCGATGGACGACCAGGACCTATTTTGGATGCCGTTTGAATCGGCGAATCTCGGATATTCGCCTCTTCCTCGCCATGAGGAGTTATGACAGTCTTCGCTCGGCGGTGATCGTCGCCCTGTTCTATTTCGGATACGATGCTGGGGCCGATTTCGGTCTCGGATATCCTCTGTGACTGGTCATAGTCACTGGTGCATTCTGGAAAGAATTTTGCGTCTCTAGCAACGTGTGTATTTTCTTGTCATTCGGAATTCAGAAGCGGTATCCTTTGGAGGTGGTGGAATATCCTACAAAGATTCCATCCAGCGTCCTTGTGTCGAACTTTCCCTTATCCGGAGATTTGTCCAGGATTAGAGCTTTGCATCCAAATGTTCTGAGGTGACCAATGTAAGGTTTCTGTCCAGTCCATTCCTCAAATGGTGTCTTCATTCCCAAAGATCTTGTTATACAGCGATTACGGATATAATTCGCGGTAGCGACAGCTTCTGCCCAGAATGTCGGTGATAACCCTGATTGCAGTAACATACATCTTGCAGCTTCTACCAGTGTCCGATTTTTCCGCTCGGCTATTCCATTTTGTTCGGGGGTATGAGCGATGGTCAGGCGTCGCCGGATGCCCTCGTCGTTCAGCAGTTCGTCCATTCTGGAGTTGCAAAATTCGCCACCATTATCCGTTTGGATGGCTTTGATTTTCCGGCCAGTCTGTTTTTCTGCCATTTTCTTATATTCCAGAAATTTTTCGGGAGCTTCGGCTTTGTTCCTCATGAAAAAGACTTCGCAGTATCTACTTTTGTCGTCGGTTATAGTCAAAAAATATCGCGCTCCGCCTATGGATTGTTTGCGCATTGGTCCGCATACATCCATATGGACTATATCTAGAATCTCGGGAGATCGCCATTCTCGTGCTCGAAATGGAGAACTGGTTAGTTTTCCCATTGCGCATGTTTTACACGGTGATAAAATCTGTTCCGATCCGAGTTTTAGGCCGATTACTGTCCCGTTCTTGGCCATGGATACCAGGTCTTTTTGATTGAGATGTCCCAACCTTTCGTGCCAAATGTCGATCGACGGCCGCTGCTTCTTGACTGCAGTGAATGCCGTCTGAGATTTCTCCCGCAGGTAGAACAAATCGCCTACACGATCTGCGATCATTTTGATTCTTCCTTTGTCATCTTGTATGACGGCACGATCTTTGCTGAAAATTACCTGGTGATTTCTGTTGACAATTTTGGCCACGGAAAGTAGGTTTGTTTTCAGATCTGGAACATACAGAACCTCTTCTAATCGAATGTTCTTCATACCATTTTCCACAGATGCCTTGATTCTTATGTCTCCCTTGGCCTTGATTCGAGTGGTGTTGCCGTCTGCGAGTTTTAATTCGTTGTCGATGCTCCTGGAATTGATGAGTAATTGTTTGTCGTTGCACAAGTGGGATGTGCAACCGCTGTCCAGGCACCATCGACTCCTGTCACCATCTGTGAGATAGCTCGCTTCGATGTCAACGTGTTCGCTCACGAAGAACGCGTCTTCAGCTTTATTCGCTTGATGCTGCGCTTCCCGTTTTCTTTTGGAAAAGCACTCTGAAGCTTTGTGCCCGGGCTTTTTGCAGTAATTGCATTTATAATTTTTGCGTTGAGTCGGTTTTGATGAGTCAGGTCTCGGACCGCGTTGTTTAATGAACAATGCATCTTGGTGATAAGTATTTGACGATTGATTGTGAGTTTTACTGGCTTCAATTATTTTTAATTTTAATTGTTCCAGTTCCGGTAAGTTGTCGCGAGATTCAATAGCGCATTTGAATACCTGAAAACTACCGGGAAGGCTTTCAAGAAGCATGAGCGTTAGCAGTTTCTCGTTAATATCTACGGTCATCGCTGCAAGCTTGTCCACGGTTTCGAAGAATTGAGCCATGTGCTCTCGCGCGTCGCCACCTTCTGGCATCTTCTTCTGCAATAATTGTTTTAAAAGCGTTGCCATGCGAGCGGGTCCCTTCGGAGAATAGACGGCCTCTAATTTTTCCCACAGCTCTTTAGAAGTCGTACAACCGTGTGTATGCTTCAATTCGGATGCACTTATTGATAACAGTATGTCCGACTTTGTTTTTCTGTCTTCTTTTAACCACTTTTGTAATGCATCTTCGGCGGTAGGTTTCGGAATTTCTCCGGAAACGTATCCCCACATGTCATTCTTGACCAGTAGCGCTTCGGCGTGTATTTTCCACGTGTCGTAATTTGTTTTTGTTAATGTTTCTAGTCTAGTTGAATTAATTGTGTTAATTTGAGCCATTTTTCTTTGTTCGATATGGTTTACGAGGAAATCGCGTGGAATGATTTGTTTTCGATATTATTTCTTCGAAAACGGCCGAGAAAACTTTGTCCGCACCTCTTTCACTGTCCGTAAAATTTCTTGGAAGTGTACGTACCTTTTTCAACTGTTCGTGCGTAAGCGCGTCGGTTAGGACTGATTCACTTGCACTGAGTTTTTATCTTTTCACAATTATTAATTCGTGTTAATCGCGTAGTCTGGGCTCATAACCTGTTGTGGATAGTTGTGCTAATTAATAAACACTTTTGAATTAAAATTGCTGAGATTTATTGATATATACTACACTACGATTAAGAACAATAACAATCGTCTGCTTGTAGCAACAGAGGCTAGATTACGACTAAGTATGAATGAAAACGAGTAAGAGGAAGGGTTGAGGGACGGTTTCCCAGATGGCGGAGGATGTTTGAAATTGGATTCCCAACAAAATCTGGAGATATAAATGTTATGTTAAATTATAATTCTAAATTTCTTGCACAAATACATAATTGACTTGAAACTTAGACAGGCACAAAACAAGAAACAATTTCTAATACGTTTTATTTACCACTATTACACAATGATGCTAAAACATTACACGAAATAGGTCTTTGTGGATATTGTGGTGTTGTGGTTTCTTTTGAAGTCTCTGAAGTCGAAGTATTTATCTGGTTCCCTGATTGTGCTAGAAGTTTGGAGTTATTTTCCCCAATCTTGACAAAAGACGCATTGCAGAAAATGCTGCACTTTAAGTAATTATAATTATTATTATCAGGAATGTATTATCAGAAAAATACTTAATAAATAATCAAGAAAAATAAAATAATTACATTTAAAGTATATTAAATTAATATAGGGACACTTACACATATTATGTTCATGGCGAAACGTTAAAGTTGTAGTGCATGTAGAATGCAAAGTGATGAGTACTTGAACACCATCTTCATTTATAAGTTTTTTTTTTAACGGAAGACGACGTCCTTCACTTACTGGCTTTGCTGCTGGAAATATCTCCGGTAACATTTTATTGCTCAAAAACATTATTTTTCAGTACATAAATTAAACAAAACTCTAAAAACTTGAAATAAGGCAAATGTACGCCCAAATATTTATTTTTTCTTGACCTGTATCGACGACCTTACCGCCAATCTCAAATGCATTTTTGAAAGAACAAATTTAGTTCTTGATTAACAGCAATAATGATAATAATAATAATGCATTTATTGTCATTGTTCTCTTAGGAGACATTTGGCACTGCCAAAGAGTGTATTGGATGTTGTACATAAAAAAAAGCACTTAAATTAATACTTTCACAAATAAGTTATATTTGAATTGATCACATCAGGAATTCAGATTATACATAAATTCAGACTAGATGTTTACAGCATTAACAAATTCATCGAAGTTGTAAAAACTATGGGAAAATAGATATGATTTTTTTGTTATTTGTAATACTTTTAAGGCGGGTGGGTAGGATACCAGAATTATTTTACAGTTAGGACTTCGTTCATATCGTTTTGTGTTTTGGAATAGTTTTAATGGTGTGTTGTCATACTTGCCGATACATCTCAATTCCTTCGGTACTCATAACTGTGTTTGCGATAACTAACAATTTATATATAATTGAAAACAAAGCACAGTTATAATATTTCTTTGAAATAGTCTTTACAACTTGTACGAGTTGGTAGTATATCTTATTATTTTTTGCACTACAAAGGCCTTGTGTGAGTCTAATGGTAATCAGAAGTGCCTAAAACAATAATTGTTTGTGCAGGTTGCCCCAAACCTTCGAATTAGTTAAATTTATCCAAAAAAATTCTTAATAAAAGTTGTGTATGTATCAATTCCGCATAATGTAAAATTCTTTCCAACTGTACAGAGTGGTTCATTTAAAAATTACAGATCTATAACATTATATTTACTCATTTTAAGTATTTACCGAGTTGTTTTTAGTTTTATGCAAAAATTTGGTCATATTTTATCGTTTGCCAAATTGTCATTTTTAATGATACGACGCTTAGTTTTGGACCAAACTATTTCTACATACCTGTACTTTTAAAATATTGAACAATTTTGAAAATCGAGCGACTATCACCGTGTTACGGTTCAGTTCGCGTATTGCAAAATTAGTCCATTTTTTTCAAATGGAACATACTGTATATTATAACTTGTGTGGATAGTCCTTTCTATTAGCTTTTCATTGACACCACATTTTATGGACTTATGACTGATAACTTGTAAGTTATTGTCATCGGTTGTAAGCCCATAAAATATGGTATTAATGGAGAACTAAGTGTCTTATCATTAAAAATGACTTTGGCAACTGATCAAATATGACCCAATATGGGCATAAGAATAAGCTCTAAAGAAGTCGCCTGCAACGGTGGACAAAATGTCGGCAAGAAACTAACTCGACGCAGTTCCAACCCGGAATCCAATTTTGAGAAAGAAGAAAATATTAAAAACGAATATAAAATAAAATAAACAAATGTATAGGGCGTATACAGGGCGTAAGTAAAATGTGGAGCAAAAATTTTAAGGCTCTAATCTTTAGGCTGCATACAAAGAGAATCTGTACGTATAAACCTTATCTACTTATTTACTTAAAAACTAATTGCATTCCATTTGCAATTATTCAATTGGTGATCAGTGAGGTGAAAGTGATTGAGTTTCCCCCCTCGCACATCGTACTAATCAAGCTGACTTTTACAAGTAGTTATCAATTTAATGTGATTTCACATATACATTGAGGTTACCGATGTTAATATTAATTACAAAATATCATTCCTTTTAGAATCTCTCTGTTAACTTTAAAATCAGTTAGTGCTGTTCAAAATAAAATTGATTTGAACTTAAAATATAAACGAGAGCCAAAAATATCCAATATAAATAATAGCTTCCTGACGAAGCTATCAAGCGATAGTGAAACATTGAGCGTTAGTGCCATTTTCAGTGTCCGTTTGAGATAATTCATTGGACAATATGTAGCTTTTCAGGCAAAATGTGGTGTACTTTTGGTGCACTTTTCATTTGCACTCTGTAATTTAATTTCTACAGGAAAACAATTCTTAAGAAATATTTATTAAAAATAATTCATTCAATTTAATTTGTAAACTAATAATATATATAATTATATAATTAATTAAATTTTAATTTTAAGTTCTTACTTGTTTTAACACTTAATTCATTTGAAACCTAGAACATAAACACGAAAAACTTTTCATTTACCACACAGTGATGCTAAGACAGCACATGAATAAGTATAAGGTGTAAATCGTACAGTTGTATATTCCTTTGAACTCTCTGTAGTCGACGTATTTATTTGGTTTCCCGTTTGTGTTGCAAATTTGGAATTATTTTCCCGAATCTTTGCAAGGAGCACCTCAAATGAAGGAGGAGGAGGAGGTGGCCTATATAGAGCAATTTATCATATTTCTTTCTACGAAAATTAATAATGTACTTACGGTACTTCCACAGGCATGGCCAAAGTTCCCATTAGAAAGCATAAAACTAAAAGTATCTGAAAAAGAAACACGCGGATAGGGGTGTGCAAAATAATCTTCTTCTACTGTATTGTAATTAATATACTCTTGGAATGTAGTTTACTGCTATTAAAAAACATAAAGAAAATTGAAGCAAACTAAACTTCCCTAAAATTAGATAAATTTGACACAAATTAAATGTATTAAATTAATTAATTAAAATTGTGTAACTGGCAATATAGAAAGTGTTAGGAAAGAGTTTATATATGTATTTCGGCCTTATTGGGCCTCATCAGAACTCTGTACCTTAAAAAAATTTGTTTTATTGAAAAATTTAGAAAAACTTACCCTTTTTTTGAATTTCTAAAATCCCAAAACACAAGAACAGGAATTAATGGTAAAAAATGAAATTCTTTTGCAAATTATACAAGGAAGCTATTGCATTCTCTAGTAAAATCACAAAAGTGACATTTTTAAAATATTTGTTTGATGTTACTAAGGCAACAAATTGACAATTATAAAATCAAGTTTTCTTGCCAGATGAAAATTATAATTTTGATTGATTTTATTAAATTAATATACACTTACATGTTTCAAATTCATACTGAAATGTTAAAGAGCGAACACGGAACGTAAAATGGTGAGTAAATGGTAAGTGCCTACCAACAACGTATATTTATAACTTTTTATTTTAAACATAGATGGTGTCCTTCACTTACTAGTTTTTCTATTGGCAATTTCTCCAATATTAACTTGATTGGTCAAGAACAAATTTTGTAGACACATAAATTAAGTACAAATCTTCAAACATTAATTTTTTTCCTGACGTCGATCGTCGAACACTAATGTCAGTACCTCTTCGAATAATCGTATTGATTAATGATAATTGAAAGCGCCTAGAACAATGGTTGCATATACATATAAACAATAAATGATAGCTAGTAGAAGAAGTTTATTCTTTTAAACCCCTGCTGTTTTGTTTAGGAATTCATAGAGCATCTTTTAAGATGTATTTATTAAAAATAATTGAATCAATTTAGAAATAATTTCTGATATTATTTTTTATTATATTTTTTGATATAGATAATTTATAACTGTGGACCTTTAGATTTAGATTCTAAATTCACGCACGTTTCAATACATAATCGATTTGAAACTTAGTACAAACACAAAACACTTTTATATATCACTGTTGCACAGTGATACCAAAACAAAATAGGAGTGTAGTTATATTATGAAATTGTAGTTTCTTGAGTTCTCTGAAGTCGATACATTTATCCGGTTACGAAAACACTTTCAAGATAAGACCCAAACCCACCGAAACATTCTCATTTCGAAACTCAAATGTTCAAGATTTTGTGCCCAGCTTTCTCTTACAGTTTTAAATATTTTATAACAAATTAAACAAGTATTATTCATTTAACAAATAGAAAAAATGCCTTATGTGAAGATAATCAACTTTTACTTGCTTTAAGATTCCGCGTTACCTAGATCTGTTCTGTATGTTGCGGGTGATTAAGTTTTAAAAAAATTACGAATTTTTTTAAAAACTTTTGAGGCTCACTGTATATTTTCTTTTCTCAGACAAATCCATCTATTAAGTTCGTAGTCGGGATTTGAAGCTCTTTTAAATTCATTAATACTCGCAGTACAATTTTGCAAATATTTATTAATCGCACAAGCTCAAAACATAATCTACAAAATTAAAAGAAAACATTTACAGTTTTATGTAAATATAGGTGCTTGTTAAAAAATTTCTCATAATTTTTAATTGCTACTTAATTGCAAACACCTCAAACTAATACGAAGTCGGCGAAAATATTCTATAAATTAATGAAATGTGTATAAAGTTTTGTAATACATTGTGTTCTAATTTATACTGCTTCATTGTTCTATGAGAAAATTACTGCTTAGTACATTTTGACTGTGTTTTGTAGTCTTCTATATTCAACAAATTATATTAAATTATCGGTTTTTTATGTTAATGATTTAAGATTTAAGAAACGTCATCAATGTCAAATGTGTATGCATCAGTGCGTGTAAGGAAAAGAAATGAAGAAAGGGGTTTATCAAAAAGGTTGTTGTCTGTCCAAACTGTACACCTGTTAGCACAAGTTGGCCAAATTACCTCGCCTTTTACAAGGTTTGGTGGGTCTCTTGCCCTATCAGATATATACTTTGTAAAAGGGGGACGTTCTGTACCCCCGATCACGCTTGTGTCTCAATTCTTTCACAGGAGAGAGGCGCCTTTCGACGATACATTACTGTCCGTCCAAAGCGAACACCAGGTATCATAAGTCGGCAATGTCACCTCGCCTTTCACAAGGGTCGGTGGACCTCTTGCCCTACCTGATGTATACTTGTCAAAAAGGGGGAGGCTCTGTACTGCCGATCACGCATGTGCCTCAACTCTTTCTATTGCCCTTTGAGAATACCTAAACGTCTTCCGTTGTCCGGTGTTTATATAAAAATTTTGTTTGTGTTGTCACATATGCCCTACCTGGAAGCGTCTTCCATGTTGTTGGTCTAGGAATAAGGATACAGGGTATTCAGAATCCAGTAAATGTTCTTTTTCTTAATGAAAATACCTTGATATATTTTTATAACTTTTTTAATAAAATTTTCTTATCTTCTTATTTTATCGAAGTGTTACCTGCGGAGGTCGAGGAAGGAGTTCCGTAAATCGCGGAGCGCTCGCCTTGTATGGCGCTTTCCTTCTGTTTATTTTTCCGTTGTCATGGTTACCGGAACATCCGCGTTCTGATCTAGTTACTTACTAGATTTGAGTTGGTAAATAAACGTCACGTTTTGACAATTAGCGTTTACATTAGATATGAATACATTTTATGGAAATCAAACTAAAAATCGAACTAAAAATGGAACAAACTTAACTCTAAACAACAGGTAAGTATCTAAAATGTATTATTTTCTAATTATCTAACTTCTAAAGCCTTACTTAACTCTTACTTAACTCTAAACAACAGGTAAGTATTTAAAATATATTACTTTCTAATTATCCAACCTCTAAAGCCTTACTTATCTAAAATAATACACAACGTATTACTAATAAAATAAACTTAACCTATAATAACGTCCTACCCTCTTATTACCTACACTTTGTCTTCTTTAGTTTTGACACTTCCTTATAAGTGTTCGTCACACAATACTTGATAGTCTATTCAGAAGTCCGGAACCTGGTCCCAACGAAGGCGCATTCGTCGGTCGTCTTCCAAATAGACCAGTCTTCTCTTATTCTTGCTTTGCTTTCCTCCGTCCACTGGATAATGTATGGCTGTTAGTGGCCTCCGGAATAAGCCAAGCCTCCGCTGCATTCTTTCAATGAAATCAAAGTGTTTGCTCGCCCATTCAAACTGGTCTACCACCTTCGAGCTCACCACAGGAATGTTTATTTGACTCGTTGAGCTGCAATTATGCTTTCTATAACTGCTGCGTTATACATTCGTAAGTGTCCCTTCTCGTTTTGTATTTGTCATAGTCTGTTAGTCTGTTTGTTTGTTTTAGATGTATGTCGTTTTGCCGAAACGTATCGTCACTCTTGCGTCTTCCTCGTCAAGTTGTTTCGAAAGCTGTTTTGAACGTCTGCTGGACCGTGGCACTGTTGTATATGTTTTTAATTCTTTCCACGTAACGTAATTGTTTAATTAATTTTTTCAAAAAGGTATGTTACTTCTAAAACGCTCTGTGTATTATCGAACCAAGAGCAACCAACAGCATTCATTAAGCAAATTAAACATGTTCATTCCTGAATCCTAAGCTTAAAATAATTAGTCATTAAAGATAAGGATTTTTTTACTTCCATATGTAGAAATTAAGACTGTTTGACGTCTTCCACTAGAATAAAATGTAATTGAAACATAACTTTATTGTGTGGAAAACTTTAACATGTAAATAAATTTCCTATATTCAACGTAAACTTTTTGACCTAACATTGGATTAGAAATTGCAACCTGTTTGCTACTTAATAAGTCATCCCATACAAGGCGGCCAAGCATGTTGTGAAAGGATATTGAAAGTTTTAAAAATTTTGTTGAAATCCTCGAGGATCCTCTGTACGGCTGTTTCGGTCCTATTTGGGGTCTCGTTAACGAAACCGACCTGTCCTAGGTTATTCGCATTTGTGATGTAATAGTATGTATATCGCAATCTTGTATAGGATGACTTATTAAGTAGAAAATTGGCTGCTATTTGTCATTTCTGCTGCAATGTTAGATCAAAATGTGATCGCAGGATGTTGCGATTTAAATTTCTCATGACTATTACATCGCAAATGCGAATAACCTAGGATAAATCTATTTAGTTTGCAGTAGCGTTCTTGAACAATGCTTCTGCTGACTGGGCTTCAAATAAGGTCAAAACCGCTGTGCAGAGGATGCTCGAGGAAGACACTTCAATGAAAACCGATTTGCAACAAAACTTGTAAGCTTTTTCTTTAAGTAAGTTTTAAATAATGAATGTAGGCTCTACTTAAATAATGATAATGATAATCATAATAATAATACTAATACTAATATTAATACTAGTACTAATACTAATAATAATAATAATAATAATAATAATAAATAAACATTATTAGGCGAAGTTTAGCACAATTGCTAGTCTTACAGTACATAAAAAAGTATAAATCTATCAGTAATTTTGTGGCTACACAAAAAAAGAAATAATAATAAATAAATAGCAATTATTAAATGATTAAATCCAACTTTGAATTAAATTAATTTAATCAATTTGCTATCCGTCTCTGTTAATTTAATAATATGTTTTTAAATGTATAATCAATTGTTTGACAGATAATTTCTTCAAGTCCGAGGAAGACCATTATATAAAGAGACAGCGTTGTAAGTAAAAGATCTTAAAAAGATTGCAGTTGAAAATTGAGGCAAATGAAAGGTATTAGGATTACGTATATTTACATTATGTAATCGACTACGAGGCACTAATTTGTTAACCAAAAATGGTGGATTACCACTAAGTACTATTTTATGTACTGCAGTACTCATATGAAACAATCTTCTATTAGACATGTTCAGCCAGTTTAAACTAAGAAATCCAGGTATAATATGAGACTTTCCAGGGAGATTAAGTATAAATCTAATGCTGCTGTTTTGAATTTTTTGAAACCGTAATTTGTCATGAACATCTAAACATAGACCATAAACTATATCACAGTAATTTAGATTATATAAAATTAAAGAATTTGATACATTATTTTCTAAATTAAAATTTTAAAAATTTCGGCAAAAATATAAAATTTTCAATTTACAAAAACTTTTCTGGATAAGACTAGTAACATGTTCAGAGAATCTTAGATTGGAGTCCATAATTAATTCCAAATTTCTACAATAATTATGAAATTGTAATATGTTCTTATCTAATTTAATACAAATATCACTGAATGAGCAAGTTTAGTTGTTTTGAAGAACAAGATAACAATAAGTGTGATTTATTGGTATTTAATAATTTAAGCCACAACATGTCTTGTTAATCCTTTGCTGACTAAAACGTATGTGAGATTTATGTATTCCTTGTGTCGTATTCGAGAGTAACTAATTGTAAGTCGAAAAATTTTGTTTAACATATAACAGACATTGTAAGATATAGACATGGTACAGTCAAAATTTTTAATTTTGCTTTATAATCATCGCGGTAATTGAGTCCAGTTATAATGCTGGTAGTTCTTCTTTGAAGCGAAAAAATGCGTTGAGTAGAGGGTGCGTGGCCCCCAATTAAAAAATCCTGGATTGAATCAAATTATAATACACAGAGAGCAAAACCTTTTCCGTAACTACTCGGGCTAAATTACGCAATAGATATGTACTTGATGCTGTTTTTCTAGTTATATGATCGGAATATATATCCCACTGTAATTTAGGGTCTAAATAAACACCTAGAAATTTCACCTTTTCAGAGTTACCTACCTTGAAAACAAAAGTATAAAACAAGCTCAAGAATTCCAACAACTTACTTAATAGCCAGCTAGACCTTAACAACTCACCATTGGTCTATTTATTTCAGTATTAAGTATAAAACCGAGCCTCATTATATTTTGTATCACTACCTGAAGAAGCTACAGTAATGGCGAAATATGTTGTAGCATTTAAGCAATTTTTTTCTTACAAAATACAATGGTAATTGTGAGTAAAAAAGATTTGTTTCTTTACGTCTACATACACACATATATAATTTAAATAATTAACATTTTTTCTTATTTTCTTAATGTTAACATATAAGTGTTGTTAAGAGATAATATGTCAGTTTTATTAATTATAAGAAATTAGCTATTAGAAGATATTACAAAAAAAGAATGGAGCTACACGTGAAAATAACAAAGGGAGATTGTTCACTTTGGAACTAGACCCATCAATTAGTAGTTATGGAGAGCTTGTTTTTAAATATAATCTATAGAAAATTAAAAATTGTGTAATTGGCAATATAGAAAGTGTTAGGAAAGAGTTTATACATGTATTTCAGCCTTATTGGGCCTCATCAGAACTCTGTTACTAAGTAACATCAAACAAATATTATAAAAATGTCACTTTTGTGGTTTTACTAGAGAATGCAATCGCTTCCTTGTATAATTTGCAAAAGATTTTCATATTTTTATCATTAATTCCTGTTATTGTGTTTTGGGATTTTAGAAATTCAAAAAATAGGGTGTTTTTCTAAATTTTTCTATAAAACAAATTTTTTTAAGGTACAGAGTTCTGATGAGGCCCAATAAGGCCGAAATACATGTATAAACTCTTTCCTAACACTTTCTATATTGCCAGTTACACAATTTTATTTAATTTTCATAATTTTCATCTGGCAAGAAAACTTGATTTTATAATCTATAGAGACAGAAATACCTTTCGCGTTATAAGAAAGACAGTTAGTTTTTTTAAAATTCACCACAAAACAAAGTAAAATGTCATTTTAAATGTGTAAATAACATAAACATTAACGCTATAAAAATTAATTTACTACAAAAATTTCGTATTCAAATATTTAAGAAGTTGTCCTTCATTAATTCCATTTATGTATTTTCTCATATTAAAAGATGTTGTTTTGGTCACGTTTGCTTATATTAATTTGAAAGTTACTAAAACCAGTTGTTTTTCTATTACAAATTTAGAGGAGCTTGGAGCTTAAGGCAACAAATCAAAATGAAAACAGTAAGTAACAGAAACATTTTATATTGGTAAAATAAATGCATATTTATTTAAGTTTCAGATATTTTTGATGATATTATTCTTAATGGCATCAATAAGTTTTGCCTACAAGCCGAAGCGTGATATTTTGTAAGTATTTTTGTAATATTTTTTAAGAGTAATTTTTATGCGATTTTCAAAATTAATAATTTTAATAGTTTTATTGGCGACTTAAATTTAATAGAAAGGACTATTAAATAATCCTAGGTAAAAAAGGAAGCCATTAATAAACCATTCCTTTGATTTATTTATCGACGATTTTAACGTGTAACTCAATCCATCTAATATAAATGTAATTTTTGAAATATTTTAAGGAAACGCTTGATTAATTTATATTTTTTGATGCACAGATTAAACCTGAGTAAAAGGAAATTCCGTCGAATTACAAAGCGCAGTGCCAATGCATTACAACGATCAAGAATTCCGACATTTTCCTGTCATGCCATTGCTTCTTGTTTAGGATAAATTCAAAGAGGAAAATTGATTCGTATCCGAATATTTCGCAAATAAATTTCGCTATACTTTCTAATACCGAAGTTATATATGTAAATAAATAAATTTAAAAAATATTTATTTTTTTGTAATATCTAAGGTCGAATTCATCAACGGTATTTAAATTTAACCAGTCCATAGAAACAATTGCTCCTATAGTTTTAACAAATATATCGACAGATTTAATCATTAAATAAAATAGGAGCACCAAAAAGTATATATGTAACTCCATAGATTGTTGACTGGTATTGTTAACAAGGTATTTTTTTTCTAAACAGCAGCCACATTTTTATTATAATTTATAGTTTTACATCAACGCTTTCAACGCAACATTTTTTTGCTGCTGTTTAGTAAATGGTGTAACGTGGGTGTAACGCTCGGATTTGGAATTTAGGCCTTTGGTATACTTATTTGCGTAGTAATAAAGTTGGTATTATCTTCGCGCATGATTATTAATTGATTATTGGGTCGAAAACTAGTTCGTCCGAAACCTCCCTCTCTCTGCTTCGAGACATCGATCGAAGTAGGTGGCCATTGTGTTACTCCATTTTTGTGAAATTGTGTTGGTGATTTGATTTTTTAAGAAAACCGTCCCTGTGGACGGATTATAGGAGTTCATACATTTTATTTTGCTACATTTTGGTCACCGATGTTGGTGGATTAAGGCGTTCAACCTCCTGCCGCCGCTTACTTTGTAAGATAATTTAACAACCCTTCAGTCGATTTGTTTCGCGTTTCTAATTTTTTCTTTTTTTTTCCTTTCTTAAGGGGCGGTTTCCATCCGGTTTTCACCCGGTTTTCATCCGGTTTTCACGAAGTTATTGTCGAATTTTGGTGATTGTTTGGTTTTGGGTGCCCGAATTCTAAGTTCGATTCCTATTTACTCGCCGATCTGTTTGCTGTTGCCACACCGTAAACTGGGTAAACTGTACATGCTGACAGCGGCGTCGCTGCAGCCGGAACGACGAACCTTGCACCTAGACCACCGAAGCCTGGAGTCCAGTGCACCCCGTTCGACAGGGGTCCAGGATAAGTCAAACAACTTTAAATATTGTATTCCTTTTAACGTCCGGTTTACGAATTTGCGTTATCTATATTAGTCAAATTGCGCTGTGTTGCACTTGAATTAGCCTTATTCTATTGCCAGTTAGGGTTGTTATTTGTTGATATGATAACCAAAGCCGGTTCATGTTTTAGTAACTTTGAATTTCGCTTCATTTACGCGAATGCATCGCTGGCCAGTCGAGGGATTCCCGGCCTTTAGCGAAATTGTTTACGCGTTATTGCAGATCGGCGGCGGTAATATATTAATTCAGTGTTTCATTATTGTTCAGTAGAGTTTGGCAATTTTCAGTAGTTCACCAAAATTCGCTCATTTTTTTTTTTTGCGCCCCATCAATTTTCGCTTTTCGATATACCGGTTCATATGTTTTTTTATATATATGTATATGTGTACAATATTTTCAATACTTATAATATACAGGGTATTTACAGTAAAGCCGACTTTCTTCTGCTTTTCTTGTGCGTCGTGATTTACTCTCCCTGTGGATTATTTAGTTCAGACGGAATAACCAGTGTATGCACAGGGTGGCGCTTTGTTATTGTCGACCCGCCCAACTGAGTGAAGCTAGCCAGGGTCCGTGTAATTCCGTCTGGCGATTGTTGTTGTTTTTCCTTTCTTTCTTTCTTCAGGAAAGAGGAAGAAAAGAAAAACAAAACAAAACGTTGCCACCCGAATCATGGTACGCGCGTGGGGTAACTTCGTTTTCTTTGTAAATGGTTCCACGTTGTTACTGGGGTTACCTGCGACCGTTATAATGCTTATATTTATTTGCAGTAAAACTTAAGAATCACGCACTTTGATATTGTGGAAAAATGGCAGAACTGTTTAAGTATGTGGGAATTTTATGATTGATTGTTTTTTTTTGATATAATTACTTTTCCTTTTTTTTAATAAGGCAAACAGCTTGTCCAAATGCTTGAAATATTAACGTTTCTGTACGTTGACAATATTTTTAATGTGAATATTCTTGTAGGAATATTGCACGTGAAACAGAAATTGCAAAAGTAAATTATAAAATTACTGGGAACCAATACCTAAGGAAACGAGACGCGTTTCCTTAAGGACGGACCGGAACTATCTTAGGTTGCACATTGACTTCATGCAATGGTTAAAAAGTTCTTTTAAGTTGCACTTTCATATATACTTATTTCCACTATATCAATAAGCCACTGTAGTACACATCTAATATTACTGCACTTGATTTCTGTCATTTTTAATTTAATATGCATTAGTATGATATGAGCTTTTCTGATTTAATTCAGGAGTTACGAATCAATTTATATGTTACGCTAGTGACATTGTATTGCATAAATTGAAATTTAACTTGCTATTTTGTTGGATATTTGACTTGTGAAGTGTTATCGACAACAAATTAAAACAAAAAAATCTGTTTATATTTGTCATTTATTTGTAATTGTATATTTGTACTTTTTCTCAAAAAATATGAAATTAATATATGATTAATTGGACCTTCTTAAATAGTTATTTTGAATTTATTTCTAAATTTGTAGTCTTATCTTATTGGAATTTATTATTTTAATAATAATTAGATGCTGTTTTTTCCGATATTTTTTAATGATAATAATTTTTTAGGAATAATGCACGTGAAATAGGAATAGCAAAAGCAAACTATAAAAATTTTTCTGAGAGTTAATATCGAAGAGAACGTAACGCGTCACCTCAACGGAGTCTCCCAACTCTCTCAGGCTGCACAGTAGCTTCATGTCTCAGTGGTTAAAAACAAGTTTAAATTTACTTTTTGATTTGTACTATTTTAATAAGTATTGAACATTAAATAAATACAAAACAACTTGTTTTTTATTTTTCTGTAATTTCTAATTTTTATTTTTTAAATAGTAACACATATTTTAGTATCTATTTTATGAAGTGGTTATTATTTGATATGAACTTTTCTGATTTAATTCACGATTTACAAATCAAATTCTCTGTTACACTGGTATCATTTTTTAACGCAAAATTTAAAATTGACTTGTTTGATTGCCGAATTAACTTGTGAAATTTTATCGTCAATAAAATTAAAACTACGTATTCTTAATAACATATCGCCCTGTTATGGAGCTTGTTTGGTACTATATCTCTGTACTACTTCTCAAGATGCTAATATTTAATTGAAATTTAGGCACGATTAAGTTGACCTTTTCAAATATAAAGTTATTTTGAGTTTAGCTCTAAATTTGGCAAAGATTTAACTTATTGGGACAGAAATAATTTTCAACATAAATGCCAATTTTTTTTTACTTTCAAAATATGAGTGTTAATACTATAGGATACAAAACGCTCTCTTTTCAACAACCACCACCAGTTTATTCACTGAAGATAAATTGATACTCTGCTATTGTCATCGTAGAAATAGAATAAAAAATTCAAAAAATTGACATTTCTAACTTCGATTATGTAAATAACAACTCATCAAGTATGCCGATTCATAAAATGTTGAGGTCCTTCATTAATTTTTATTTCACTGTTTTCTGACATTAATAATAGCTTCTTTTTATGTATACCTTCGGTCAATCAGGTTTAGCGTATATTTGGATGTTGCAAAACATTAAACCAGTTTTTGCTTCGTCGTTAAAGGTGCGCCTTATTCACAGAAACTTTTGGAAATTAAAACAGTAAGTAAACTCATTTCTCCAAATAAAGTATTTGTTTGTATTTAATGTATTTCAGATATTTTTAATGATACTTCTCTTAACAGAATCAAAAATGTTTCGCCCAAAGCTAAGTATTTTGAATATTTTATAAATGCATAAACAGATGTAAGGTGAAGTAGAGTAAATGTGAATAGTTTCTTAATAGTTCACGAACAAAGGGCTAAAACTGATAATTCTAATGAAACCAAATTAAGAAATTATCAATGATTTAAATATAGTTCCTAATTGATACCAGTATTGGCGCCTTTTCAGTTCCTTTTTGAAAAATGTTGCGAAATTTTTTTTTAAATGTCAAATATATCACATTTACTCCAAACGCTGTCTACCTACTTGTGAATAATTGTCTTGAAATGGAATAGAGCTAATTTATAACAATTGTAGTTTATTAATTAAATTGGTTTTTATAAAACTAAGATATCTCAATCAAGAAAACAGTTACTTTCTTCAGTAAGTATAATCGACAAACTGTAAAATAAACTTTTCCTCTCGTCATAACAAATGTTATTAATTTAAGAACAAACATAAATATCAATATTAGATTTAATATTCACTTGAAAAACATCACTAATAGGCTAAATTACAGCCTTCAAATGACACTGCAAAAATAAAAGAACCGCGTCTATTGACAGTTAGCTCTGGCAAAACCATAACAATATCACTTTGGTATATAATGTCCATGTCCGCCGCTTGTGGCCATGAATATGTGTTTTTTGAAAATCTTGTGAATTTTACTGTCCAACCATCGTCACATGCCTCGGTCACCATTATTTAACTAATACCCAAGAATTAAGAGTTACAGTTTGGTCAATATCTTTATTTTCATCTATAGTATAATTTTTCTGCTCGTCCCAAAACTCTTCAGGGTTATCCAATCCATATAAGGCGGAGACTCTGTTTCAATGTCTTCACTGCTTGACGAAAGTATTCGCTTTTTCGTAATTTTTGGCTAGTTTTGATTGCTTGTTTTCTCTTCGTTCTTGCGGTTGTTTTGTTTTTTTAATTTGTTCTTTCAGTAGATTCACCGCTTCTTCTGACATTAATAATTCTGAACCAGGACATATTCTTGTTTTTTTTTGTTGGAATCGAGGCCAACAATAAGTTTTCGAATGATATATTACCACAGGATTCTTTTATCGATGTTTCTGTTGATGTAGTAACCATTACATTGTCATCTGTTATCGAATGTACAGTTTCAGCGTAAAGTAATGAAAGTCTGGAAAGGGTAAGCGGGCACCCGACTTCGCCCGACCGAGAGATAAACGCCGTAGCTCCGCCCGTTGAAATTTCTTAGAAATATCTACCTACCCTCAACTGCAGGCATTGCTAATATTACGATACGTAATTATTAAATGTAATTGGCCGACATCAATGAACTTCTTATTAGCAAGAAGTATTATGCATTCTAAATATTATTAATGAAAATATTTATCTTATTCATAATTAATCTTTAGGAAATTATTTGATGCTCTTTCAAAAAATGAAATAAAGGTATAATAAAATAGTTCATAGTTCATAGTTCGTTTTATTATTTGCAATTAAGATTACAAATTCGTCAGATTACCCAGATTACATTAAATCTATAACATTTAAATAAACATATTACATTAAATACCTATTTGGTAAATAACATTTTTGGTAAAAATAAATACATATTTAACAAACAAGACAGTACGAAATATAATAGTTATTGCGGAACAAAATTATTAATCTAACTGATGCAGAAAGAAAAGACTTTTAATAAACAAATATTGTAATTACAAATTAAAACAGAAAACAATAATCCATATAATATTGAAGGCGTCGCAGTGTCCATCGTCTATTGTTGGAATAAAACTCAAACAGAAAATAAAAATGCTAAATGTTCTTTTAATACGAAATCGGAATAATTAAATCCGATTTATAATTAAACACAAAATTATTCTGAAGGATTTAGTCCAATTTCATTTGAATCCCATTAAAGAACACGTGTTTCTTTATATTCTTAGTATTCTGCTAATCTGAACTTCAGAGCTATATAAACTTCGATTGTTTAAACATTGATCATTTGCCTTTGTGCCTTACCAAGGAAAGTTGAACGAGCAGCATGTGAGTTTTAGTCAGTTTTATTTTTGATTTTCTGTTTGAGTTGTATTGCAATAGTTTTTATTATTATTATTGTTTTTATTTAAACTTTGCTTAAGTTTTTGTTTTAATATTGTTAATTAATTACTTTTCTTTCAGCAAATTATACTTTTCTGTTGTGATCTTTTTTGTGATTTTTTTTTTATTTTACCATTTATTTGTTTTTTGTTTTTAACAATTTGTTTTTCTTCTTTCAGCAAATAATCATTTATTTTTCAGAATTTAAATACTTCTTTCAGTATGTTTAATTTTCTGTTTGGATTTTATTGTAATAGTTTTTAATATTTTCATCTTTTATTTAAGCTTTGATTTAATTTTTGTTTTAATATTGTTTTGAGCAAATTAATTTTTTGTTGGGGTTTAATTTTCATATTTTTTTATATATTTTGTTTAATTTTTATCAACTAAATATAGTAATTTTTATGTTAGCATTTTAAATTTTTATATTAGCATTTGTTTCTTTTTTGTTTTAATATTTTTTTTTCAGTAATTAATTACTTTTCTTTCAGCAAATTATAATTTTTGTTAAGGTCTTATTTTCATATTTTTTATGTAATTTTTATTTTAGAATTTATTTAATTTTCTTCCGCCATTTATATTTTTTGTTCTGAATTTTTTAAAGGTCTTGTCGTCTGTGATTAGTTCTCCTTGTAGGAATCGCAACTTTTTTGTTAGCAAAATGGGAAGAAGAATGGGGCAACGAGAATCATCCGTAGCTACAAGAGGATATATTTGTGGTTTAGCAGAAGCAGGAATGTCCATAAGAAACATCTCTCAGCAAGTTGATATGTCAGAAAGTCAAATTCGAAGATGGATCAATAGAAGACAAGAAGACGCTTCCCTAAGAACAGCACCGAAATCAGGTCGTCCCAGAGTAACAACTAATAACGAAGACCAGGCAATAGTTGCCACTGTCGAAGCTAATCCGTTTACAACTTCAAGAAGGATCAGGGAACAACTAAATTTGCATTGCTCTTTTACGACAGTAAGGGAAAGGTTAAGGAGTGCAGGTATTCACAGCAGAAAACCAGCCAAGAAAATTTTGCTTTCACCCGAGAACGCTGCTGCAAGATTGCGTTTCTGTGAGGAAAATATGAATCGCAATTGGGAAAATGTGATATTTACAGACGAGAAAACATTTTCTACATCGCAGGATTCCCCAGTCGTGTTATGGAGAAGGAAAAATACACGGTATAATGTGGAAAACGTAAGACCAAATGCAACAAGTGGACGCATATCAGCTGGATATTGGGGTTGGATTTCGAGTGCAGGTCCCGGTGCATTAGTTCCCGTTTCACCCCCAAGGTTTACATCTGCAAGGTATATAGAAATTTTGGAAGAAGTGATGCTGCCATCAGTAAGATTAGTATATCCCGAGGACGAGGTGGAAATAATAACCATTGTGCAAGACAACAGCCCCATTCACAAAGCTGCCAATGTAACAGCCTGGTTTACAGATCGCAACGATATTGAGGTATTACCGTGGCCTGCAAGATCTCCAGACCTCAATCCAATAGAAAATATGTGGGGAGCGATGGTAAGGAATTGGGAGGATATCGCTGGATACGGTGTTCGTGAAAGAACCGTTGAACAACTAACGCAACATGTTTTCCGAGTTTGGGAAACATTTAGAGGCACAAATTTTTGTGAAAATTTGGTAAATTCAATGCCAAACAGGTGTTGAAAGTAACGGGTATTACACAAAGTATTAACATGTTATCTTCGCTTTTTTCGTTCTTTCAGCAACTAATCATTTATTTTTCAGAAATTAATTACTTTTTCTTTTGGCATTTTTATTTTCTGTTTGAATTTTATTCTAAGAGTTTTTAATAATTTTTCTTTTTCAGCAACTAATCATTTATTTTTCAGAAATTAATTACTTTTTCTTTTGGCATTTTTATTTTCTGTTTGAATTTTATTCTAAGAGTTTTTAATAATTTTTTCTTTTTCAGCAACTAATCATTTATTTCAGCTTTTTGTTTCGTATATTTTAGGTTTTCGGTTGACCACGTCGTTGTGTAATGGTTGATCCATCACGCGGTCAACCGAAGGCCAACAATATACGATGGACACGGGACGCCTTCAATATAATTGGATTATTGTTTTCTGTTTTAATTTGTAATTACAATATTTGTTTATTAAAAGTCTTTTCTTCCTGCGTCAGTTAGATTAATAATTTTGTTCCGCAATAACTATTATATTTCGTACTGTCTTGTTTGTTAAATATGTATTTATTTTTACCAAAAATGTTATTTACCAAATAGGTATTTAATGTAATATGTTTATTTAAATGTTATAGATTTAATGTAATCTGGGTAATCTGACGAATTTGTAATCTTAATTGCAAATAATAAAACGAACTATGAACTATGAACTATTTTATTATACCTTTATTTCATTTTTTGAAAGAGCATCAAATAATTTCCTAAAGATTAATTATGAATAAGATAAATATTTTCATTAATAATATTTAGAATGCATAATACTTCTTGCTAATAAGAAGTTCATTGATGTCGGCCAATTACATTTAATAATTACGTATCGTAATATTAGCAATGCCTGCAGTTGAGGGTAGGTAGATATTTCTAAGAAATTTCAACGGGCGGAGCTACGGCGTTTATCTCTCGGTCGGGCGAAGTCGGGTGCCCGCTTACCCTTTCCAGACTTTCATTACTTTACGCTGGAATAGTACATTAACAGTAATTGTCCTTATCAGTCAGACGTGAAGGAAATACCATCATGGATCCTCGAACTCAACGTACATCTCGTAGTTACCACATCTGAAAGCCTGTTTAAAACTTCATAGGAAAAGTTTGACTAAAATCAAAATTTTTTTAAATAAACTAAAAAGTTTTACAAATTTTCTGTTTGCAATTTCTCGACATTACTTTGATAAAAAGTAATTATAAATAAATAAATAACAAATTATAAACAGTTCTATTTCAAATTTATTAAGCCTAAATTATTTATCAAAATAGAGCCAATAATCAACAAATAAATAAATAATTGTAAAGTATTAATACGAAAAGGTTTTAAAATGTATTTGTATGCCATTTATTTTTATCAACTGGTATATTCATATTTTTTTTGCTAGTGTAAACAAATTATTAAATAACTTTGCACGACATCTACATCAAAGAAGCGATAATGGTGCTTCAATTCAACTAAAGCACTTTACTTTCATTTATAACTTTCTACTTCAAAGCAACATCATTCTATAACAACCAATACTCTTTTTCTTTTCTTTTTTACTTATTATTTACAGTTTTGAAAAAAAACTGTCAATAAAAAAGCATTTGCATTATTATTGTGATACTGAGAAAGTTTTAATTAATTAAACCCTTTTAAGAATGCTTTTAATTTTATTTATTAAAATTATAAAAAGAATCGAATCGCAAATTCGCAAACGGTGGAACAAAAATCGTCAATATATAACTTTACACGTTATTAGATTTCTCGTTCATATGTTTTGTATGTTGTTAATTTTTATTAATAATAATTAATAATAATTAATTGAAACTTTTGATTTATTATTAATCCATCGTATTTTATTCTCTTCAGAAAACGAAACAAAATCTAAAATACCATCCAATTAAAAAGAAATTAGCGGTATTTCTCCGTTCGTTATGTAGATAAGATAATTACATTACAATCTCTCTGACGTTTTAATGCCCATATATATATATACTCGCACGTTTAATTATGGCACTTTAACCACAATAAAAAAGACAAGAATATATCAAAGACGATTAATCAATTTAATTTCGTAATCTATGAAGGGTCCGACATTTGTAAGTTGAAAGGGAAAGTGTATAGCTACCTAAAAAATTAAATAATTTGCTTGAACTCTGCGTTTATATGTAATTATAGATTTCTATTTTGGATTTGATATTTTTAAAAAAATATAGTTTAGTTTGAATTTATACATACATGAAATTAATGTACACCCAAGACAAAATTAATATTGATTTTGTAATCTCTTACAAACTGCATGAATAAAGTAGAAGATTTATCCATTACTCAACGTCATCAAAGATAGTTTTGTGTATCGGATTCGATACCTATATACTGCTGTGTTATTTCGTTATTTTAGAGACACCTGTATATAATTGTTAGGTTAGAATAATATTTAGTATTTATTTTATTATTATAATTTGTATAAAACTATGTATATCTTTTTATACTCTTCTAGAACTCTTATGAAAGTTTAATTACTTGCAAATATTTAATTCAAATTTCTGTTTTACTTAGAAAATGTCAGACGAAGTTACTAGAAGTCTCGCTTTCACCAATGACAGAGACTTGGTTTCACAAGAAGTTTAACGAAGTCTTCAATGATGTGGAGAACTTCTGGGGCTGTAATCCCAAGACTTCGGACTTCTGAGCCCCTTTCTCTTTGAGTAATAGTCACATCACTTCAACGAACCATTCCAGGCCGATGACACAACACTGGGAAGTTGTTCACATTCTTCAACTTCATTAGAAGATGCCATCAAGGACAAGCCTCGAAATTACTTCTTCAAAAAAAAAAAAACGGTGGAAGGCGCCGTGTTGTAGTAAAACTGAAAAATCAAACTAAAATAAGACTTTTCAAAATAGAAGCCGTAAGGCTAGATTTATTTAAAATGTAATCACATAATTAGAATCAGAAAGAGAATGTTTAATTTATTTGAAACATTAAAATTTGAATTTCATTCATTTAAAGGATTTATATATTTTTTTAATTTACACAGTCTTTGTCCATTTATTTTGCTATAAAAAAGAGAATCCTGAGTGATTTGAGAAGTTATGCTCAACTCTTCAAAGCTGAACATATCAGTATTAAGTTGTGAAAGAAGTGAGAATTTTCCATTGCTTTATAACTTTGATTGAAAATGCATATTTATTTGTAATTATTTGTCTATGTCATTTAAATCGAATTTTAAATTAGATTTACTTTAAAATTTATGATTAAATTTATTTCATTGTTCACAGCTTGGCAAAATTTTGTATTGCGTGAGAACTAATAAGAATTACTTTAATTTTGGCCGCATACAAAATTTTTTTCTAACTTATTTAAAAGTGTTATAACCAATGGCTTTCTAAACGAATACCGTGTGAATAGTCTGAAGGATTATTTATAATCTTGCCTGCATCGTAGCTATTTGTTTAGTTAAAGCTTGAATTAATTAACTCCTATACAAATTGTATCATTAGTTTAAATAAATGTTAATGATGCAATTCTGATGAATACATTTAATTAATGTTTGATGATTAATAAAATCAAAAACTTATCCATTGTAACAATTTTCATAACCATAGTTACTTCTGTTCTCAAGAAGGGCTATTATTGCATTTTTGGTTATAAGTCCATGTATGATTTCAATAAAACAATTATTATTAATATGTCATCAAATTCATAGTTAATTCTAATTATTTAAAAACAAACAAAGCATTTCCTATACATTTATATATGCCTTTTACGAATCTGACGAATTGCAATTGAAAAACTTATTCTGCTAACAAAAAGCAAAATGATGTGCAGCTTGCAATTTTGTTTTTGAATAAAATATTTATTTAATAAACATTTATATCATCTATATAGTCTCAACGACTAACGCGAAGCAGCAACAAGACCAACAGCAGCAGCAGTAGCAGCATCACCACCAGCAGCAGCCCTGAGGAAGTTCTTCTGCAACGAAGAACGAAACGTCGGCAGTAAAGAAATCCGAGACACGCGGTTCCAACCGGAAGCCAAGAATTCAACAATGGACGACGGCCGCGGAAGCCTTCAAGTTAAATTATGCTAAAATGTCGTCCACGTATCCAAACCAGTATATGAAATTCTTGTTTGAATGATTATTGTGAATTTTGCTCGTTTGTAGATGATTCATAAGTATTTCAACTAATAGTGAGCTTAAAGTATTGCCCATAATTAATCCTTTTTTGGAATTATACAGTGTACCATGAAATTTGAAATAATTTTGTTGTAAACATATTTCTAGCATGTTTGATATATCTCCTGTTATAACTGGATTAGTTCTATTCTTGAGTAGCTTATTTTTTTATTAATATTATCGTTTATTAAATTAAATTATTAATTAAATTAATAAATAATATAAATTAATAAATATTGGTGATTAAGTGATTAAATTACGAAATTAATTGTTGAATACTTATGGCATCGTACTCAATCTGTAAAAATTGGGAACAATTTATCACCGCCAATGAATATTCCAAGGTTCTATACTTGGACGTTTATTACTTTGTCGTCGATTAACGTGAATGGTGATTGATGAATGTTACCCCATTTGAACAGGCTTCTTCGGTCGGAGTTTGATAAAGAGAATTGTCAATCCTGTAAATGAGAAAATTTGGAAAAATGCGTTTGTCTTAAGTCATTATGAAAGCTGCCAATATTTTCTGCTCATTAATCAAAGATGTTATAGAGAAGACCGTATTTCGATTTTTGAAAACATCATTTTTATAACATCCTTGATTGATGAGCAAAAAATAAATAGCCTTTACATTGACGGCGTTCATAGTCATTTAAGGCAAATATATTTTTCAAAATTTTCTCTTTTTAATTAGTCACTAACGTCAAGGATAATCCATTATATCCAGTAAATATTTCATAAGCAGCAGGATAGCTCGAGAATTCCACTGAAAACCAAACCGACCTGTCCTGGGTTATTCGCATTTGCGATGTAATAAATGATGATGTTATTGAGTTTCCAATGTCTAGGAGAACGTCCAAATCAACGCTTAAAGAGCAAATAATTTAATTTAATATATCTTTTTTTTATATAAACGTATTTGTTATCGAACATATTTAACCAGTGTTCAAACTCTCTAACAATTTGGAACTAATGCCCAATGGTTTTGTCCTGTTTACTCCCGCTGAAGGCACAAGATGTTCGCCTTGAGGATGAAAACCATACTTATCGGCCGTGTACTGTACAGTATAATTCTTTACATCGTCACTAATGTAGGAGTATATACCATTTACCACTAGACCATCATCTTCTTTCCCTTCGATAAAACCACCAATTTGTTCTTGAGTAATTCCATTATCGGTTTCGAAACTGCACATAGGAAATTTTTATCGTAAGTTGGTTGACATGTTAGAAATAATATTTATTTTAAACTTACAATGATCTGTACGCGTGGGTTGCCCCCTTTACGGTTTCATCAAGAATATTAAAACCTGATTTAATTATTTGGGCTGTTTCAATGAATTGGGGCACAGCAGCAGTTGTTGCTAGTAAGCAACAAATTAGCGACACCTATAAAAGTGTAAATATTTTATTTATAATAAGTTTTCATTGGAATAACACATATTTGAATTTAATGCGTTAATTATATGACTTGGAATTTGTAAAATGGTTGAATGGCGTTGAATAAAATTTGGCAGAAGAAGAATCAAGTAATATTTTAGAAAATGTCGAAGAAACGCTCGAGGAAATTTGATTGTCACCATTTTTAGTTAGTTTAGTTAGTATATTTAGTTCTGAAAATTAACTAAAATTGTGTAACTGGCAATATAGAAAATGTTAGGAAAGAGTTTATAGATGTATTTCTGTCTTACTGGGCCTCATCAGAACTTTTTTACCTTAAAAAAATTTTTGTTTATTGTTTTATTATTTAAAAGTTCATTGAAAAATTTAGAAAAACTTACCCCTTTTTTGACTTTCTAAAATCCGAAAAAACAAGAACCAGAATTAATAATAAAATATGAAATTTCTTTGCAAAATATACAACGAAAGCGATTTTATATTTACTTCATAGAAAACAAAATATAAATTATCTTTTTATCTTTGACAATGTAAGCTATTATTTGTCAAAGCTAAATTTGTGTAGCATATCTACAAACGAAGACAAGATTTAGAAACTTTTATTTATACTAAAGGTGCCGTCCACTTTCATATTAGCTTAACCGTAAACTAACTGTAAAAGTTGTGTTTTTCAGTTATCTATATGGCGACTTTATTTATAAGTTAATGCAAATTACTTTTATTTTGGTTTTTGTCAATAATTTTGACCTCCTATAAATTTAAATATGCATTATATATTTTGAAATAAAATTTGGTATGAAATATAAATGTTAAAATTGCATTAGACAGAGAACGACTCTAGTTAGCGCTTTATTATAAACATTTCTTGTGAAAGTATTTAATTTAAACACTTTCTTTACTTAACATACGCTCTGCTTTTTAATTTTTATATGTTCTTTTATTCCAAAAATTGTTTCACGTTCGACCTTATGTCAGAGTGGCTTTTCAAATTTAAGGAACTGACGAACGACCACGGTTTCTTGATACTGACTAATTTTGACTATTTTTATTCAATCGTATTACATTACTTTTTAAAGTAAATACGTTTATTTACATAAGCACACTTACCACATTCATGTTAGCAATGACGAACTAACAGTAGAAGATGTTTTCCGTATATTTATAGTGTTATTTGTCTCCCACATAGCGACTTCATTCATATTCATAACATAACAGAAAATAACTTTTATTTTTCTAAGCAATTGAGATGCAGTAAAAGAAATAATGAATGTGCAAAACGTGTTTTTCTTTATTATGTATATCATAATGTATTTATCGCTATTCTTGTGTACATTTGGAAATATGAAATGCTTCTTAGTTCTACATTGCCTTTAGGGTACCATAGTTTTCCATACCAAAAAGTATAAACTGTAAAGGGTTATTCATGTTAAGTGATAAATCCAGTCAGTTTAATAACTTATAAATAACTCACAAAAATCAACAAATATGCCACACATGTTGCCATTGTTTAATTAAAAAGTTTAGAATTTAAGAAAGCTTATGCATTCTCAATATATCCGTAAATCACGAGCACGTTTATTTACTTTGTCTATGGTTTGGTAGTATGATACGGGAATACGTTTCAGGCAGAGGGATATAAAACAAAGAAGGTAGAGCAGGCAATCTCCTGGCGGACTTTGAGTAGTAAACCTGTTGAAAAAATACGAAAAATACTCGCGCCCGCGAATATTTTTAATAAAATGTATCATATCGGCCTCGATATGGCTATATTTTGGTGGCGGAATCCTGGGTACTTGTCAAGGATGATGTTGCATTGTCACCAGTAATACGACATCGCCGGGGAACAGTCACAGTGTAGCAACACTGTTAGGTGACCGATGATGTCGGAAAACAGCCAGTTGAATACCTGATCTCGTCGATTACATTGTGCTTCCCAAGAACGGTCTTGACCTGGTGTTGACTATGCTTAGGCCAGTGTGGAGGTAGTGGCACTAGTGATTCTAAGAACGTGCACTCAGAAGGCAAAGTACGTTAACATCCACTTGGAGCTCGTCTTTGTGCATGCAAAGTACGCAGATGGACATCCGAGTTTCTAAATCTGCAGGGAACTGCAAGTAAAATGTTCCACATCGTTGAGTAGATGTTCGTAAATGGTTACTTGTAATTTTGCAAAACATCCTTATCAAATCGAAAAGCGGCGCCCGGATGTTAAGACGTTTACCCTTAGCTCTGCAGTGGTCGAGAAAGTGAGAAAGAAAGCAAGGAAAGAGAAAGAAGGCAAGTAAAGAGAGATCTAATCCAAGGGCGAGTGAATGTTTATTGCAACTTCGTCCTCTGAGAGCAATACTTACCAATAATATTTTAAGAAAAAAAATATAGCCAACATGCAATACTGTACACTTTCGCTTGTCATCAGTCGTGCTCTTCTCTTTTTTACCAATCTGTTTTGTCTGTTTGTTTAGGTAGCGTTCTGGGTTCTATTCTGTTTCTATAATCTAATTATTTATTTATAGATTAACACTCTTTACATGTTTTATTAATATTGTTTCCTAATTAATTATTTTAAAACGGACACTAAAATTGGCACTAATGCTCTACGTTTCGCTATCGTTTTATAGCTTCGTCAGGAGTGAAAGTAAATAAACAAAGTTGTCAAGTAAAACGGTTGTTATTTACCTTCACTCCTGACGAAGCTATAAAACGATAGCGAAACGTAGGGCCTTAATGCCAATTTTACTGTCCGTTTTAAAATAATTAATTACGAAATTTCATCGGACAAGAATCTACTTTAATTATTAATATTGTTTCCATTTAAATTAATGTTTGTTTACATACATTACCTACTAAATACTTAATTAGTATATTTGATGAGGATTTATTATTATGTAACCATCAGAGATAAATAAATAAATAAATAAAAATAAAATAAATAATTCATGCGATGCACGTGACCTTCGTGCCTTTCATTGCATTTATTGTTGAGTCTGTAAAATTCCAGTATTACCAGATTTTTCACATTGTTCCCAGGTTGATTTTTTCTCTTTCTTCTCTTTTTTCTATTTTCTAGCAACGCCATTCCAATATTTCGGTACGAGTTTGTATTCTTTTATTATCCAAGCTTCCGCATCTTTCCTGGAATATAATATTTTAACAACGAACATAATGGCATAGTACATCTTTTACTTTCAGTAGCAATTGATTTTGGATGCCTGCCTACCCTAGTGACACAATTTTTTGCAATGTATCTAGGATACACACTTTACTGTTTTTAAACAAATTACCGTTTGACATACATCGTATAAATATATAAATAAACCATTTTTAAGATTGACCGTTTCGGTGAACTTTACACTTTCATTAACATTGCACAGTGGTCAGCTTGATTGCTAACGTGTTTCATTATTACTGTCCCATCCATATTCATTATAAAACGTACGTTATTGTTATGTTGAAACTATAAATACACAATATTTAGAATGTAATATAATTGTAAGAATATAAAGTCGGAATTTAAGGAAATGTCACCCAATAAAATGTAAATGTGTTGTCTTATCTATTATGCTCACCATATCAAGTAGGCAGCCAAGAATTCCATATATAGGAGGGGTTGTGGGGGTGAAAGATCAATAGTTTCTTCATAATTAACTTTTCTTACTGTGACCACGGAATTTATAAAGTAATTTAAATAAACATATTGATGATAAAATAAAAAGTATTAATTACACTCGTAATAAAAATAAAATAAAAGAAAAAGAGATGGCCGGAACCTTTCGCGAAAAATATTCAGTGAAAAATTCAATTGAATTTGAATATGTAAAGGGGAAGCGCACCCGTTCAGAAAATGACTAGGTGAACATTAATTAATTTTTAATTTTTACTTCCAGAGGCCCCACCTTTTTTGTAATTCGCAGCTGTGGTCCCCGCTCATTTAAATCACCGGAATGACTTAAGCTGCCTACTGTACCAGTGATTGCGAGGTGTTTTGAATCGCTTACTTGCATGGTGTTAATCCCACGCACTAAGGATCTTTATCGTGATTAATTTATTTTACATATTTTAATGGTCACTTTTCTGAAGAAGAGTCAATATTTTGGCTAGCTTCAGTCCTTATCACCTGAGAAATGTTTATGTTAAAAATTAAAATTTTGTGAATGCAGCTAAATACAATTCTATTAGTTTTCATAAGAAATACAGTAGGCATGGGCTGAAATATAAACTGTAATTAATGAAATTTTCCGGGTCAAGTCCACGTAATACAATAATTATTATAATAATGAAATTAATACTTCTGGGTATACTAACTGGGCAGCTCCAAAGTTTGATGGAAACCCTGGCCGAAAATATTATCACTTTCACAATATATATTTACTCTCATTTTCAATCTTCGTAATTATTCGTCACATTTGTTAGTTGTTTTGTCATTTCAGATAATGTATTTTAATTTTAAAGGTTTTTTTTTCATATTCGACATATTTCGGGATTAAGTTTAACTTCATTTCAAACTATTTGGTCAACTTATTGATTTAGTTTTTCAATAAAAATACTTGTAATGTGTAGCATTCTTCGCGACATTATGTGCTAGTAGAGGAGATTAAGGAATTCTAAAGCAGGCCACTCACGAGGCGACATGTTGGGCAATTTGGCTCATGGCAACAAGTTTGCTGGTGCGTTAATCAATATGTTTGCAACTTGCAGGCTCCTGGAAAAATATCCAAATTCCTGCACGAACACGTTTTTGAATAGGTTGCCGAACAAGTTCCCTAGTGAGTGACCTGCTGAAGATATGTTGACGAATATATTGCCGAGTATGTTGCTCAACATATTACCCAGTGAGTAGCGTGCTTATACTGTTAAAGGTTTATAATTTATTCGTAAAGATGCCATGAACGAAACGTGAACTAAAAACTGTTTCACTATTTTCTTTTTCATAAAAAATTTACATACTTTCTTTAAAGTTTTAAAAACGCGTATCAACTAAAGCTAAATTTAGTAAGGCTGGGTATAATTAAAATTTGCTTTTCAATTGCATAATTCTCACGTACGATTATTCTCAAATATGTTGATATAATACATTGTAAGTACAATAACGTTATAATCCCATTCCTCACTCATCATCATAATACAGCCCCGGCAGAATTCACGTAACGTGAAAGCTATATAAAGGTGAAATTAACTAATAATTTACAGTCGGTGAAGTATTGTTAACCAAAAGCAACATGAGATTGGTAAGTAACATCCAGTTCAATAATTGCAGGATTCTAATTTGATTTGATCGTGCAGTGAAAGTATCAGATTCCAAATTAATATGAAGTTTAAAAAAGGTTTTAAAAATTAAATTAAATAAATGAATGCTTGTAAATTTAAAAAAGGTGCAAAGGACATGAATTAAAAGTCACAACTTTATTACTAATTTGCACGAGAATGTTTAGGAACTTTATGAACTCTTAAGCATTTACGAAATAACGTGCAAGAAACTGCAAACGATCTGCGTGAATGTAATATTAACATTTGCTTACGTATTATTTTATGCAATTACTAATTTTTTCGCAAATCTTGTTTCGCTTAGATTGAAATTGTTTGAATTTCTCTGATTAGTTTCGATTTTATAAAATAAAATAGCACAAGAGTGACGCACGCTGGTTAATTAAATTAAATCTTTTAAGATCGCTCTAGACTATCCTATTTCTTGTACAACAAGATTTGGTTCAATTTTCGCTATTGCATTTGGGATACAGATATAGTTTCCTTGTAGAACACATTCTGTTTTCAGATAATTTTTGAACCAATTTAATTTTTGTTACATCTTACTGTACCTTTTAAATTGTGCAAGGAATTGAACCAAAAAATTAAAGAGTAGAGTAGTTTAATTTGGAGGCTTCCGCGGCCGTTATCCATAATTGAATTGGTTTCCGGTTTGAACCGCGTCACTACAGTAGAAGCAGTCGTGAGGCGGTTTCAACCAGAAGCCAATTCAATTAGTAGAGTAGTTTCTACAATGTTTGGTTTTAAAGGAGAAGATGAATCTTTAACATCACTTAATTATATTGTGACATTAGGTTTGTCCGAAAAAATCTAGCACAACCAAATCACGAGAGAAATTTCAAGACTTCAATTAAATATGTATAATAAGAAAAAGATTATAAATATTGGTAGGTAAGGCAGTAGTAATCATCGTTATGCGTGTTTAGCTTTAAATTCTAACGTAAAATTACTTGTTGCAATATCCGTTGTAATCATGACAGATGGAAATTGTGAACGACAGTGTTTACACTACGAACTTTGTCATGATTCATTATTATGGGCAAGTGTGTAATTGTCATTTTGAAATATTACTACCACTTATCCACTCCACAAATTTCTATTGTTATTAATTACTACCCGAAGTCATTACTTATCTAAAGCATAATGTGTGTTGATTAGAGATAAGTGAATGCAATTTTTCTCTCCTTTAATGTTAAAATTACCGTTGACACAAATGACATAAATACATTACCACATAAATTTTTAAGTTACTCTGGAAGTCACATTTTTTCCTTAATTAATTAATGCATATTCTTTTCGCAGTTTCAGTTATTCTTGTTTGGTTGCCTACTTATATCATCAAGTGCTAGGCCACAATCTGACAAAGATGCAGATACAGTGGATTACAAATTTAATCCTTTAGGATTGTCAGGATACCAATTTTCGTAAGTACAAGAAAGATTTCAGGCATACGGCTTAAATTTATTTAAGTAATTTTCAACTTCGCTATAGTTTTGTAACAAGTAATGGTATTACACGTGAAGAAATAGGGGAAGTGGAGAATGAAGGTCAACCAGAAGAATCCTTATCAGTTAAAGGAAAATATTCCTACGTAGCAGATGGAATAACTTACACGGTGGAATATATTGCTGACAAATTTGGTTTTCGCCCAGAAGGTGAACATCTACCTTCAGCCGCCGACATAAAAAGAACGGAACCACTGCTGCGAATTTGTAGCGCAGCTTTAGCATCTTGCGCAGGTTGAAGCAGTTCAGATTTGAAGTACATCTGTATCGAATTTCATGCATGTAAAAACAGAAGTGAATGAATAATATTATAATAAAGAAATGAATGTTTTGCATGATTGGATTAATTTTTTACGTTAGTTATATATAAAAAATGACACACTTCTATTTACACTGTGTCTTCAGAAAAATTGAAAGTCACGTGACTGCCAAATACAGGGAAACAAAATATTCGTATGGGAAGACTGAGCAGACAAATTTCTTCAAACACAGGCGCCACATTTACACGTATGGCTTTAGACGAAACTATAAAATCATGATAGCCTAAAGGTAGGCAATTATACACCACTCACCCCAAAAACTTTTGCTTTTCGAGGAAAGTAAAGGAATGTGGTTAATTACAAAAAAAGATAGACATTCGATTTTTTTAAAATCTATTTTCAATGTTTCCTACTCTATTTCAAAATTAGTTACTTATTTGGATCATAAAACTTTCTTCGCTTATCTCTCTAAAATGTCGTAGAGATTAGTAAAATGTAAAGCAGAGGCGTAACAATTAAAAGTATTATAAGACGATCTACATTAAGAAATCATTTATCTACAGTTGAAATTGTACTGGAGAATCGTCCTTTAATGCCATTAATTGATGGCGGCCATGCACTTTATTTGTCCATCTTTAAACAAAATCTTTTTCTCGAAAATATTTGAGAAGGTCCTAAACGAAAGAACCCTAAAACAAATTGAAAACAATTTATTGTTGAATGACAGTCAATATGGTTTTAGAAAACACAGGAGTACAACTGACGCTATATTTGTAAACAATATTATAAAATGTTGTGAGAGAGGTTAATTTTTGTGATTTTGGTAAAGCTTTCGATTGTAATCATAAGATACTGTTAGTTATACAAGTAGATTATAATTTTAGCGATCACAGTATAAAATTAAATCAGAATTATTTTGATCGTAAACAGCAAACTTTTTTTGTCCATGGCAGACTTTTGACTACAGATGTTCCCTGGGGTTCGTTATTGGGACCACTGTTATTTTTAATATACTTTAACGATTTCACATACTCTATACCACAGGAAAACTGTTTATTTTTTGCTGATGATGCCGACAATACAGTCTTAATCGCCCACAATGTTAAAAATTATTATTATTTTTATTATTACTATTGTTAAATCTAAGTTCTTCTTTAGTCTCAATCCTGGCCTTCTGTATTCTGTGGTTTTATTTTGAACCAAATGAGAAACCTTTCTGTAAACCAACTATTCGATCTTCCCTTTCCAAATTTTCGAAACTATCCAAAGTAAGCTAGAAGGGGTATCAAATGTATCATTGTTAACTTATAACTAGAGATCGAATTTTAGGTAAAATGCCTTTTTTTAGTTTTTAAGATTTTAAAGATTTTTTTGCATATCTTTTCGTTTCTTTGGAAATTTGACCAAATTTTATTACACCTAAGTTACCTTTTTTCAATTTTTTTCACCTATTGTAACTTATTCCACTTAATTACACCTAATTAATACCATTTGTTGGAAAAATAGAAATTTTTGTATCTAAACGAGATTTTTCACTATCGCTATTCCTGAACGTAAATTGTCATTTCCGTGAAGGTGATTGAGTACAGTTTACGTAACACATTCTATGATGTGTTCTATATTCGTGTAAAGGTACATTTAAACTAAGCGAGCGAGTGCTCATTCTACCCCTACTCGTCAAATAGCGCTAATAGGATACTTCATTTAAGAAAAATTCGACAAAGGCTCTCATTTAAAAAAAAGTTCGATGACATCATAACATTTACATGTTCGTCCTCTATATTTAAATTCAGTGTCAAAAAGTTGCCCCATTTTTGGATTTTTGTTAAAACTCAATAGTTCGTTATTTATCGAATTTGTTCCTTACTTTTTTCCATACTTATATTTTTGGATGATCTGATATATGGAATAATTGTATGATAGAAAGTTAATTTCTAATCCTATTCATCTACCTATTCAGGAGCAGGAGCATTGAGGGACATTGCCGGCCCGAGGAAAATATTACTTAACCTAAACTCTAAAATGATGTCCGGGCGCCTGTGAAATGATGTGC
The DNA here is from genome assembly GCA_039766575.1 of Serrognathus titanus. Classification (NCBI taxonomy): domain Eukaryota; kingdom Metazoa; phylum Arthropoda; class Insecta; order Coleoptera; family Lucanidae; genus Serrognathus; species Serrognathus titanus. Next base: position 45,799,759 of record CM077914.1, on the reverse strand, counting down.
TGCGCCCTGTGAATCTTGGGCCCTACGAATCATATCCCAATTTCCCCCACCGTCTCGTCAGCCCTGTTCAGAAATAAAGTTGCAATAAAATACTTGGAACGTACCTTACGGGAAACATCTTTTCAGCACTGGTATATCTATTACCAAGCTAATGTTTGTAGGTTCTTTATTGCTTTTAATTTTCAGACTAAAGTTAATTAGAATTCTTCTTGGATGGGAGGTGTTTAACTTGAAATGGTGTGCTCCAGTCTTAATGTTCACAATGACGAAATATATATCCACATACTCCAACTAACAAGGGAACTATCCCAACCGAAAATTCAAAAAAAATTGAAACTTTGTGGGTCAATAATTCACATTAGGGCAAGTACGGAGCCATTTTTTATAGGCCCAAAAACGCTTTAAGCGGGGAAAAGCACCTTACGAAATTTCTGTGATTTTCGGTTTTCTGCGAATAACTCGGTAACTAGCAAAGATAAAAATTTAAATTATCACATATGTAAAAATTACCACCCCTTACAGTTTGAAAATGAAAACTTACACCCTACCACCCCAATCTGAGAAGTCAAAAAAATAATTCATTGCTCTGGGTGAGTAGTCCATTTCGGGTGTAGTGCAGCTAAATTTTTTTAACACTCGAAAAGAGTTACATTCAACTCGCACTTTAGCTCTCCAAGATTCTAAAACCGTTGAAGCAGTAGTGCAATCTGTACAATCAACCACTCACAATTATACAATTCTTCTATTGATTTCTGCCGCAGGTAAACTTATGTCTCTTATGATTTTGACCCCGCGTTTAAGAGTCTTTATTTCATTCAACAAATGTAGTGGCTAAAGCATTATCGTCTGGAAAGTTAACTAACGAATTATTCACAAGTGGTTTTTGGATGTATTTATACCAAACACAGGTCAGTGAAGTATTTTATTATTAGATTCGTGGACAGGTCATTGTCCTGCTACTTTACAGCAAAAAGTACCGCCAAATGAATATAAAGATATTCAAATATTTACAATACAAAAAAAAAACTAGAGGGATGATCCAACCTTTGGGTGTATATGGTTTTCGTGAAAGCATTTTCCGATCAAGTAGTTCTTGCACAATTTGACATAGATTTACATGCAAGAAATAACGTCCTAAAATTACAATTTCTGTGAATAACTCGGTAACCAGCAAAGATATACATTAAAATTATATGGCAAAATATTTGTCTTTCAATGCTCTATTACATGTGTAAAAATAGCCACCTCTTATAGTTTGAAAATCAAAACTTACGCCCTACCACCACAATCTGAGAACCGAGCTTAAAGCGTTTTTGGGCCGATAAAAAAATGGCTCCGTGCTTACCCTAAGGTGAACTATTAACCCACGAAGTTTAAATTTTTTTTTGAATTTTCGAGTTGGGATACATACCCTTGTAAATAATAGACATTTAGCAAACAATTAGACCAAGACTGCTTTCACAAACGATTATCTTTTTTTTATAATTTTAAAATTTCCACTCAGGGACTTATCAATAATAAAGTATAATAAGATGTAAAATCAAGTTTTCTTGCCAGATGAAAATTATGAAAATTAATTAAAATTGTGTAACTGGCAGTATAGAAAGTGTTAGGAAAGAGTTTATACATGTATTTCGGCCTTATTGGGCTTCATCAGAACTCTGTACCTTAAAAAATTTTTCAATAAATCAAAATTTTTTAAGGTACAGAGTTCTGATGAAGCCCAATAAGGCCGAAATACATGTATAAACTCTTTCCTAACACTTTCTATACTGCCAGTTACACAATTTTAATTAATTTTTATAATAAGTTGAATAAGTCATTTATAAGATGTACAATTGAATGTGGGTAAGTAAATATAAAATATGCGTACAAGATTTCATAAAAATAATTTTGATTCAATAGTTATGGTTTGGATAACCTTAGATAAGGTTCTCTGCCTATTCTTGGCTTCCGGTTGGAACCGCGTGTCTCGGATTTCTCTACTGCCGACGTTTCGTTCTTCGTTGCAGAAGAACTTCCTCAGGGCTGCTGCTGGTGGTGATGCTGCTGCGGTTGGTTTTGTTGCTGCTTCGCGTTAGTCGTTGAGACTAGTTAGTCAGTCTCAACGACTAACGCGAAGCAGCAACAAAACCAACAGCAGCAGCATCACCACCAGCAGCAGCCCTGAGGAAGTTCTTCTGCAACGAAGAACGAAACGTCGGCAGTAGAGAAATCCGAGACACGCGGTTCCAACCGGAAGCCAAGAACTCAACAATGGACGACGGCCGCGGAAGCCTTCAAGTTAAATTCTCTGCCTATATTTGAAATAGGTACTTGAAATTCAAATTTTATAAATTATTGTGTATATTACTGTCATTTTACCGTAACCCAAAATCATGAAGTCAACGATAAAAGAAATGAAAGCAACCAGTCTGGAAATCTTTGATTAGCATAAATAAGGAACACAACATCAATAGAATTTATCAAGGTTCGGCTGAAAGTTGTCTTCGGGGGAAGCAGTTGAAGAAAAGCAACTATCCTTAGTAAAACTGGATTGCATAACCATATCTATAGGTATTTACATTATACCTACAACAAAATTTACATTAAGAAACTGTTCGAACTTATATTTTCCATACTTACGACGTTGTAACCATTTGGTCTCAAACTCAAATTGCATGCGGGCCGAATGCACAATTTGAAGGCAGCTGACGGACCGGAACTTATATTTTTCTCCTTCTCTTCCTGGCTAAAATTATGAGACTCTTTCTTTCGGATAAAATTTGCCAAGTCCTTTTCTAAATATTTATAATTGAAATGTATTTGTGGACCGCCTAAAATTCCTTCGGGGTCGCCAACTTGATAATACTGCTCTACAGCACTGGTTATTATTACATGAGCGTAAAATAAGATGATATAATAATAATAATAATAATATACAGAAACTCATACAATGCTCCTTGGGGAATCAACAACATTCAATTATTTTTTACTTTAAAAGAGCGGGTGTTTTAGAGTAGTTAATCAAAAACGCTATAAGAGAAAAACATTGTCATCTATATAGATAAACATTATACTATGTATTTAATTATTGCCTCACTAGAGGACTTCTGCAACCGTGCTTCGTCTGTAACTGGTTAACTCTGCTTTTTCCTACTGTAGCGTTGTGGCATTCATAATGTACGGTCCAAAGACAAAAATCAAGTACCACTTTATTATCTCAATTATGCGATTGTATATAAGTTTGACATATAAATTAGCAGAAAAGAATGGAAATATTAATTGAGTTCTTTCTTACCTTATTCTTGTTGATTGAAATTCAACAAGGTAGAATACTGTGATCATGATGATGTTGCGTTATTTAGCACTTCCAAAGGGATCTCGAAATTCTCTGTGATCTGCGCAGAAAAGATTAGAATTTACTAGAAAATTCTTCACCAATTGTAGAACATTTCTTATGGCGGAGACCTCTATAAAAGCAAAACCGGACGCAAGATTAATAACGAAATGAGGAAAGATAAACTAATAGAACTGTTAGATTGAGTAAAAAGTACTGAAACTCGTTAATTAAGTGTTTTAATATGTCAGGAAACTTTGTATGATAATATTTTTAATTTAATTTTTGTTGAATCTTGAATTTAAACATCACACCTTATTAGTTAAAAGTATAAAATATTACATTAAATAAATACGCTATTTTGTGTCTCATTTTTTTTCCTTTGAAGTAATATAATTCTGATATTATTCACATATTGAGTTTTATGTTTTCAAATAAAATTTATCAACTTGCTTTTTGTTTATTAGATTTTTAGTTAATCTTCAGAAATGAAAAAGATTGTTTATCATTCATAAAATTTACGATGTGAATTATTAAAAAGAAAAAATTGCTTCCTCGTTCCCAAGATTAATACGTTTTTGTGTTAGAATTTTTCAAAATTATGTAGCGTTACTTATCAATTTAAGTAAAGCCAATAGTAAAATAAATATCTCCGCTTACTTTTTATTCTATAAAAGAATAAAACATTTCACATATTATCCATATTGTATTTACCTGAATCTCATTCGTCTGTTCACTTCATCCATAACCGATCTCTATAAAACAAAACATAAAATCACAAAAGTGGAAATTTCATATTGAGGTTTTCATATCGATATAATTCATAACAAATGACTATTGAGAGCAAAACAATTAATATTAACTCTAATTATTGTTTTAATTAAATTAAGAAGTTACATGTTTATAAATTTGTTGCAAAAAAGAGCTAGAAATAGCCGTGCGAGGTCTTGACCTAACTTGTTTAAACGTTAAACCAAGTAAAATAGAACTCTTGAAAAACTTGAACCGGTTTAAATATAAAAATATGTTACTTCTGTTTAGATGTATTCCTAGTAATTAAAGAGCATGACAGCTTTAGAAATGAAATCACTAAATATTACTTCCATAAAAATATAACAGTCCTTGGAGATTCACAGCAAGAAAACATCGACTCGTAATTTCCTTAAAGAAATCGGATTGTTTAATTTATCTGCGAAAACAAACCAACATTTCCTATTTACAAAAGAACAAGTTGAATGAACTATGACTAGATGAATTTATCTAATTTCGTGAATTTCACTTTTTTAAACTACTAACGCGTAGTACTTTTACCAAACTGGTTAATCTGCGAATAATTTCCAGTTTGTGTATAACTATGAGGTCAGCTTCAATGTGGGAACGTATCTTCTTTCCCTCGGGCAAGGTTACATTATTAAATTATTGTAATCTTAGTAGTACAAATTCGTTTATATAAGTACTCAATTAGATGCTAAAATCAATATATCCCAAGAAAGTTTATTTAATTTATTAATAAATATTCACATACTTCATATTCAGAGCAATTCGCTAAATTTGTCTTTATATGCAGAAACAAGGTTGGGGAATGATAAGATGTCCTTTAACAAAATACTTGTTGTCTTCTGATGGCAATTTCTGTGATCATGTCATTGACAGTCACCTTCTTTAATCACAAAGCAACGCTCAACCTTTGGCTGTAATCTAAATTAATCAATGAGATACACCCTTAACCACATAAATTTACTGATAGCGAATACGTATTTCAGTAACAACGTTATCATCTTCAGCGCTAAACTGATATTAAAACTGGGAAAAATTAAACTAAACTAAGCTAGAACTCTCCCACCCTATATTAAAATATGCAAGTGAATCCGGATTCCATAAAAACTTAAAGGTCGAACAGGCTGGAAGTGACCGGCCCTGCTTTCTCTGAATTCATCACTCTGTTTCTGTTTCTATGTATATCTAAAATTAGATTCAAAGAACACTTAGCCCATTTAAAATTCAAACGATTTGATAACCCAGTGTTGCCTTACATATGTTTGAAAACGATCATTCGATAAATAAAATAGAATTAATCAAACAAATTAATAATAAAGGAGATCTAGATTCTTATGAAAGCTTAGAGATACATAGAAACAGAAACAGATTGATAAGCAGGGCCGGTCACATCCAGCCTGTTCGATCTTTAAGTTTTCATGGAGTCCGGGTTCACTTGCATATTTTAACATAGGGTGAGAGAGTTCTAGTTTAGTTTAATTTTTCCTAGATTTAATATCAGTTTAGCGCTGAAGATGGTAACGTTGTTACTGAAATACGTATTCGCTATCAGTGAATTTGTGTGGTTAAGGGTGTATCTCATTGATTAATTTAGTTACCTTCTTAATTTTCCTTAGAATATAAATTAATTTATTGCTTTTGCTCGTCCAATAATGCAAATTTATTCCTAAAGTTTTTATTTATGACTTACCTATCGATCTTTTCACGCAACTACTAATAATTAATGTTACCAATAATATTGTTTGTGATTGTTACGAACTATTATAATAGATTGTGAGTCCTGTGATACTTACAGAAGTCAGGTTTTGCTGATGTAAGTTTTTGAATAAATTATCTTGCAAATGAATTTATTTTAATTTTTTGAATTTAACTTTATAAAGTTAAATTTATATATATTTTGTGTCTTTTTGTATTCTTTAAGGTTCCCATTAAATATTATCAATATGAATTGGCATTTTATTTGCATACTAAACTTAGTAAGTAAATTTTAAAATAAGTTATTTTTATAAGAGATTAAATGTATTCAAGAAAAGGAAAGAAGAAATTATTAAAAGGGTTGAAAAGCTTTTGGCAATTGTTTTAATGCGAAGAAACTTATACATACACGATCTAATATCTGCAGGAAGGCAAGATTCATAGTGTATCAAAATAACTGTTTGCTACAAATACCTTAATTAATTTAAAACTTTTATAGACTGGTCAATCTGCGGAAAAGTATCTATTATTATTTTGTATTTTTAATTTATAAATCTGGAGTTATAAATGTAACATTATGTTAAATTATAATTCTAAATTCTTACACAAATACGTGCTTGACTTGAAACTTAGACAAGCACAAAACAAGAAACAATTTCTAATACGTTTTATTTACCACTATTACACAATGATGCTAAAACATTACACGAAATAGGTCTGTATGAATATTGTGGCGTTGTGGTTTCTTTTGAACTCTCTGAAGTCGAAGTGTTTATCTGGTTCCCTGATTGTGCTAGAAGTTTGGAGTTATTTTTCCCAACCATGACAATAGGCGGGGGAGGGGACAATAGAGGGGACAATAGAGGGGGAGGAGGAGGTAGCCTGCATAAAACGATATTATCCATATTTTACAATACACATATTTCTTTCTACACAAAAAAATACTTACGGTTGTTCTATTGGCACAGCCAACGTTCCTACAACAAGGCATAAACCAAAAAGTGCCTGGAATGAAAACGTAAATATAAGTTTCTTGAAGGAAATTCAACAATACCTACTGCAAAAAATGCTGCACTCTAAGCAATTATAATTATTATTATCAGGAATGTATTATCAGAAAAATACTTAATAAATAATCCAAAAACATAAAATAATTACTTTTAAAGTATATTAAATTAATGTAGGGACACTTACACATATTATGTTCATGGTGAAACGTTAAAGTTGTAGTGCATGTAGAACGCAAAGTGATGAGTACTTGAACACCATCTTCATTTATAATTTTTTTTTTAACAAAAGATGATGTCCTTCACTTACTGGTTTTGCTGCTGGAAATTTCTCCGGTAACATTTTAATGAGCAAAAACATTTTTTTTCAGTACATAAGTTAAACAAAACTCTTAAATTTAATAATGCAAATAATGCCCAAATATTTGCTTTTTCTTGACCTGTATCGTCGACCTTAACGCCAATCTCAAATGCATTTTTGAAAGAATAAATTTAGTTCTTGATTAACAGCAATAATAATAATAATAATGCATTTATTGACAATATTCTTGTGGGAGACATTTGACACTGCCAAAGAGTATATTGGACGTAGGTACATAAAAAAAAACACAAATGAGTTATATTTGAATTGAACCACATCAGGAATTCAGATTACATATAAATTCAGATTAGATATTCACAGCATTAACAAATTCATCGAACTTGTAAAAACTATTGGAAAGTAGATATGATTTTTTTGTTATTTGTAATACTTTTAAGGCGGGTAGGTAGGGCATTATATGTATGTAAGTAAGTACATCAGTATTATTTTATAGTTAGGACTTCGTTCATTTCGTTTTGTGTTTCGGAATAGTTTTAATGGTGTGTTGTTATACTTGCCGATACATCTCAATTTTTCTGTACTCATAACTGTGTTTGCGATAACTAACAATTTATATGCAATTGAAAACAAGGCGCAGTCATATTTTAATGATGCGACGCTCGATTTTGGATCAGACTATTTCTACGTATCTGTACTTTTAAAATATTCAACAATTTTGAAAATAGAGCGACTATCAACTGTGTTACGGTTGGTACGTATTGCAAAATTAGTCAATTTTTTCAAATGGAATAAACTGTATATTATAATTTGTGTGGATAGTCATTTCTACGAGCTTCCATTGACACCACATTTATGGGCGTATGATTGATAACTTGAATTATTATCATCGGTCGTAAGCCCATAAAATATGGTATCAATGGAAAATTGAATGTCTTATCTTTAGAAATGACTTTGGCAACCGATCGAATATGACCCAGTATGGGTATAAGAATAATCTCTAAAGAAGCCCCTGCAACTCGACACAGTTCCAACCCGGAATCCAATTTTGAGAAATAAGAAAATATTAAAACGAATATAAAATTAAATAAACAAATGTATAGGGCGTATACAGGGCGTAAGTAAAATGTAGAGCAAAAATTTAAAGGCTCTAATCATTGGGCTGCATGCAAAGAGAATCTGTAGTTAGAAACTTTATCTACTTATTCACTTGGATTCTATTTGGAGTTATTTAATTGATGTGAATGAGATTGAGTGAAGTTTCCCTTCCCGATCATCGTACTAATCAAGCTGACTTTTACAATTAGTTATCAGTTGAATGTTATGAAATCACTGACAAAAATAAAAGAACACCAAGAATAAATTATTATTTTTCAACCAAATTTTGCATATGAGTTGTGGGTGATCAAAATAAAGATTGATTAAAGTTCTATCTCTATTTCTTCGGTAGTTCCAGCATTTTTTTTAATCTTTTATGCTGAAGAATAAGTTGGCGCAATATGGGGAGTCAGTTGATGATTTATGTCATTTTGACGTGTTTGGCGTATTGTTTAAAATGCCCAGAATTCGTCTGCGTCCCAATTTTAGGCAATTAAGTGATTTTGAGCGCGGTCGAGTAGTGAGCCTTCGCCAAATTGCAGCCCGTTTAAACAGAAAGGTGTCAGCTGTGGCGAACTGTTATCATGTTTGGTCTGAGGAAGGACGAGAACAACGAGTCAGTCGTTCAGAGCGCCCCGACAAACAACAGCATGTGAAGACCGTCGCCTAAGACTGTTGGCTATGAGGGACCGTTTTGCGACCACCCGTTCGATTGCAGACCAATGGTTTGGAGAGGAAGGCAGAAGGTAACCACTAGAACCATCTACAGGCGAATAAGATCTTTTGGGCTCATGTCTTACTGGCCGCACTTTGTGATACCACTCACCGCTGGTCACAAAAGGCAACGGTTAGTGTAGTGCCGAGAAAAGTTACAGTGGGATGAAGAATGGCATCAGGTGGTCTTTAGTGACGAATCCCGATTTTGCTTGGGTATGAGCGATGGTCGGATAAGGGTTAGGAGACGACGTGGAGAACGGAGACATCAACAGTTTTTCGTCGAACGCCATTGGAGTTATGGTGTGGGGGGCAAATAGATATGGTAGTATATCACCCTTGGTGTTCGTTAGTGGTACCATGAATGCTCAACGATACGTTGCGGATATTATAGAGCCTTATCTTCTTCCGTATCTTCACACCTTACCAAACCCTGTTATTCAGCAAGATAATGCCCGACCGCATATTGCCAGGGTTACTATGGTTTGTTTTGAAGAAGCAGAAGTCACCCTTCTTCCTTGGCCTCCAAAATTTCCTGACCTATCCCCTATAGCACACGTTTAGGATATTATCGGCAGACGACTAGGCCAGTTACTTCGTCCTCCACAGATTTTAGAAGAGCTCCGACACCAAATACAGGTGCATGGAATGAAATACCCCAGGAGGAAATTGATAACCTCATCAACTCAATGCCACGACGTGTTAGGGAATTCATAGAGCACCACGGCGGGGCGACGCATTATTAATGATAACTTCTATATTGTTCTTTTGTTTTGTTTCAAATGTTGATCGTTTACTTATTTTGACCACTTAAATATAATATATTAAAATCAGTTCAATTGAATGATTACTTCTTGGTGTTCTTTTACTTTTGTCAGTAGTATACGTTGAGGTTACCTATGACAATATTAATTACAAAACATTATATCTTTTAGAATCTCTCTGTTCAGTTTAAAATCAGTTAGTGCTATTCAAAATAAAATTGATTTGATTTTAGGTGAATGTGAATGGAGGACGGCTCTAGCTATAACTGAATTCAAAAAAATCAACTAACCACACAGAACTTTGAAAATAACCAAAAATATAAACGAGAGCCCTAAATATCCAATATAGATAATTATTAATGACAATATGTAACTTTTCGGGCAAAATCTGGTATGCCTTTGGTACACTTTTCATTTACACCCTCTAATTTAATTTCTACAGAAAAACAATTCTCAAGAAATATTTATTAAAAATAATTTATTTAATTTAATTTGTAAACTAATAATATATATTATTATATAATGAATTAAATTTTAATTTGAAGTTCTTACTTGTATTAATACTTATTTCATTTGAAATCTAGAACATAAACACGAAACACTTTTTATTTACCACTATTACATAGTGATGCTAAGTGAGTACATGAAATAGGACTCTCTGCAGATTGTGGAGTTGTAGTTTCCTTTGAACCCTCTGACGTCGATGTATTTATTTGGTTTCCCGTTTGTGTTGAAAATTTGGAATTATTTTCTCGAATCTTGGCAAGGAGCTCCTCAATAGAAGGAGGAGGAGGAGGAGGTGGCCTATATAGAGCAATTGTATTTTTGATGTATCATATTTCATTCTACGAAAATTAATGTACTTACGGTACTTCCACGGGCATGGCCAAAGTTCCCATTACAAAGCATAAAACTAAAAGTATCTGAAAAAGAAACACGCGGATAGAAGTGTGCAACATAGTCTACTTCTACTGTATTGTAAATAACATGCTCTTGGAATATAGTTAGTTTACTGCTATTAAAAAATATAGCGAAGGGAAAATAATGAAATCAAAGAAAAATGAAGCAAACTAAACTTCACTAAAATCAGATAAATTTGTCATAAATTAAATGTATTAAATTAATATACACTTACATGTTTCATATTCATACTGAAAAGTTGATGAGCGCACACAGAACGTAAAATGGTGAGTAAATGATACGTGCCTGCCAACTACGTACATTTATAGTTTTGTTTTTTTAAACAAAGATGGTGATGTCCTTCACTTATTTGTTTTTCTGTAGGCAATTTCTTCGATATTTATTTTATTGGTCAAGAACAATGAAAATTTTTTGACACATAAATTAATTACGAAATCTTCTACTGAAATAATGCAAATTTACTTCTCAAACATTTATTTTTTTGCTGACCTCGATCGTTGACCTTAACTCTAATGTCAATATCTCTTCGAATAATCGTTTTTATTAATGCTAATTGGAAGCGCTTAGATCAATAGTTGCATATACTTATAAAAATAAATGATAGCTAGTTGAAGAAGTTTATTCTTTTAAACCTCTGCTGTTTTGTTTAGGACTTTATACCAACTTTTAAGATGTATTTATTAAAACCAATTGAATTAATTTAGAAATCATTTCTGAATAATAGGATATTATTTCTTATTATATTTTTTCAATATAAATAATTTATAATTGTGTACCTTTAGATTTCGATACTAAATGCACGCATGTTTCAATACATAATTGATTTGAAACAAACATGAAACACTTTTGTACACTGTTGCACAGTGATATCAAAACGAAATAGGAGAGTAGTTATATTGTGACATTGTAGTTTCTTTTGAGCTCTTTGAAGTCGATATATACATCCGGTTATGAAAACAATGTAAAAATAAGACCCAAACCCACCGAGAGCTTCTCATTTCGAAACTTGAAGTATTCAAGATTTTGTGCCCAGGTTTATACAGTTTTAAACATTTTGTAACAAATTGAACAAGTATTATTCATTTAACAAATAGAAACAATGCCTTATGTGCAGATAATTAACTTTTACTTGCATTAAGACTCCGCATAACTAGATCTGTTCTGTATGTTGCGGGTGATTAGGTTTAAAGAACTTACGAATTTTGAGGATCACTGTATATTTTCTTTTCCCAGATAAATCCATCTATTAAGTTCGTAGTCGGGATTTGAAACTCTTTTAAAATCATTAATACTCGCAGTACAATTTTGCAAATATTTATTAAACGCACAAGCTCAAAACATAATCAACAAAATTAAAAGAAAACATTTACATAAAATCTTAGTTCTGAAATCACCCCGAGGTTATTATAGGTGCGGAGTTTTATGTAAATACAGGTACTTGTTAAAAAATTCCTCATCATTTTTAATCGCTACTTAGACAAATAGAATTGCAAACACCTCAAACTAATATGAAGTCGGCGAAAATATTCTATAAATTAATGAAGTGAGTATAAAGTTTTGCAATACATTATGTTCTAATTTATATTGCTTCATTGTTCTGTGAGAAAATTACTGCTAGTACACTTTTACTGTGTTTTGTAGTCTTCTATATTCAACAAATTACATTAAATTATCGGTTTTTTATGTTAATAATTTATTGTAAGAAACGTTTAGTTGAAAACATGTTTTTAATGCAAATATGAGGTAATTAATAAATATTTTGTGTAATCAATAATATTTTTTAATCGAAATGCAAATGAACGTCATAAGTGAAAGAAGTATGTTTGTCTAGTACATGCGTTGTTTATTTTTGCACAATTATTGGTTATCAAGAGTAACATGTAATTCTGAACGCTGGCATAATTACTTATCTAATTTAGAAATTTATGAAGGAATGATCGAGTTTTTGTGTTTCGATGTCATCAAAATGAAAGAATAGTAAAAGTTGAGATTTGAGATTTGGAAACAAAAAATTTCTACGAATCCATATTCAACAAGCGAAGCTTTTGAAAGTCTTTGACTTGTGGGATAGTACAAAGGGACACCTTCCGCCAGTTTTCTGCGCCTTTCACTATAATCCTGATAGCTCTTCTTTGAAGCGAAAAAATGCGTTCAGCAGAGGGCGCGTGACCCCCCAAGTTTAGGAAATCCTGGATTGAATAAAACCATAATACACAGAGAGTAAAATCATTTCCGTAATTACTCGGGCTAAATTACGCAATAGATGTATACTTGATGTTGTTTTTCTGGTTATATGATCGGAATGTATATCCCACCGTAATTTAGGATCTAAATAAACACCTAGAAATTTCACGTTTTTAGGATTACCTATTGCTTCATTATCGAATTTTTTCAAGGAAAGCAATATTATTTCCGTCTTATTTTCATTCAATTTGAACTTGGAAACGAACCACTCTTCAAGGTCTGACTTAGCGTATTCTATTTTACTCTTCGCCTCATCTATTTTATTGCTAAATTTTACTATAGTAGTGTCGTTAGTAAAAAGAATCACATCTGTTTCGGAAACTACGCGGGGAAGGTCGTTAATATAAAGTAGAAATAAGATCGGAGCTAGCACCGATACTTGTGGCACACCGTGGCAAATATCGTGAAGCTGAGATTTTGTATCATCTAAGGTTACCTTTTGTTTTCTGTCCCTTAAATATGGATCAACAAGTTTTCAGCCTTGCCTGAGAAACCATAAAATGATAACTTATCCATATGAGTTTCAAAAGAAACGCATTTCACATGCGCGCCCTAAATCGCAAAGTATAGCAGAAGCATAAGCACAATTGTTGAAGGCGTCATTCATGTTTGATACCAATTGATTAATTGCGTGGACAAGGTTTTTGAAAACCACATTGAGAAGTACTTACAATATTATGATTCTCTAAATAGGTGCAAATTTGCTTTTTATTGCCTTTTTGTGAATGGGGATGATTCGAAAGATTTTTAGTACTGAAGGAAAAACGTTGTCTCTTAAACAATAATTGTACCAACCGCATAGTCTACAAGCGTGGGCAATATTTTGGTATTTATACCATAAACAACTTTTATGTTATGTTAAGTTGAAAATTATATCCCTAGTTTCATTAATTGTGATCTCCCGAAATTCGAATTTCTCTACTGGATTCTCTTGATGTACGAGGGGTAGTTTTTTATATTCCCGAACTAAGCATGAAAAGAAGAGATTAGAACAGTAACAGAAATTTTATTTTTCAATATATGCCCCTTGTTTTTGAATACAAGTACTACATCGTTTCAATAACACTTTTAATCCATTATAAAAATATTCATTTGGTTTGTCCGCAAAATGCCTTTCAACAGCCGCTATAAGTTCGTCATCGTTCCTAAATTTTGCTCATCTTAGTGTTTTTTCTGAGATTTGGAAACAAAAAAATAGTAATAAGGACTATAAGGCGGATGATCAATTTCTACGAATTCACATTCAGCAACCGCAGCTTTTGAAAGTCTTTGACTTGTGGGGTGGTGGATTGTCGTGAAGCAACAGGACATCTTGCGCCAGTTTTCCGCGCCTTTTCACTTTAATAGAATATCTGAGCCGATGCATTAAGCTTGCATGATACTCTCCTGTTACCGTACTACCTTTATTCAGGTAATCAATAATTAAAATTCTATGGCAATCCAAAAAAATAGTTGCCATTATTTTTCCTGCAGAAGAGGTAACTTTAAACTTCTTGGGAGGGCTGGAGCCCCTAATATGCCACTGCATCGATTCTTGTTACGACTCAGGATCAAAATGATGAACCCACGTTTCATCTCCGGTGACAAGTCGATTGATAATTAAATCTGGTTTATCTCCACAAAGCGCCAAAAATTATTCACAAGAATAAATCTTGCTGAGCGATAGGGCTTTGGCTTCTCAGTATTTCATGCGAAAACAACGGCTAGGTGATAGAATAAAGAGGTATCAACTGTATATGCAGAATAATTACTAACAATATTTATTAAAACATTGTCAAGGTAAGGATTCGCCCTAGTATTTTCAGTAACAGTAAAATGTAGACCGTATGAGGTTAACAAAATCGAAAAAGTCTGACATTTTATCTCTATTTTATGTTGAAATCACCATTTATTATTACAGACTTTTCCTCCTTTGTCAACTATTGTAATAAACTTGTCATGACACTAATAAAAACATTGAAATCACCTGTCGGGGAACGATATACATTTACTAGTACTAAATTAGATAATCTACATTGAGAATGTATAACTTTCTCAAGGGTTTTAGATAGGATCGGTAATATAGTTCTTTATCTTAAATCAGAAAAAGTTTGGGGATACTTGTCTTTAGGTAATGTAAGTGTAAAATCTCCATAAAATTTCTCACATATAATTTAAATAACTAACATTTTTTCTTAATTTTTTTACATATAAGTGTTGTTAAGAGATAATATGTCAGTTTTTTTACTTGAAGAAATTAGCGATTAAAAAGATATTACAAAAACGAATAGAGATGCACTTGAAAATAACAAATTAAATGGAGATTATTCACTTTGGAATTAGAACCCTCAATTAGTAGTTATGTAGAGCTTGTTTTAAATATAACCTAGAGAAACAGAAATACCTTTCGTGTCATAAGAAATACAGTTAGATTTTTTAAAATTCACCACAAAACAAAGTTAGATATACTTTTTAAATATGTAAATATCATATACATTAACGCTATAAAAATAAATTTTCTACAAAGGCTTCGTATTCAAATACTTAAGAAGTTGTTGTCCTTCGTTAATTCTATTTATGTATTTTCTCATATTAATGCGATGTTGTTTTGGTCACGTTTGCTTATATATACGTGAAAGTTGCTAAAATCATTTGATTTCCTACTCAACTTTAGAGGAGCTTGGAGCTTAAGACACCCATTCAAAATGAAAGCAGTAAGTAATAAAAACATTTTATATTGGTAAAATAAATGCATATTTATTTAAGTTTCAGATATTTTTGATGATATTATTCTTAATGGCATCAATAAGTTTTGCCTACAAGCTGAAGCGTGATGTTTCGTAAGTATTTTTGTAATATTTTTTAAGAGTAACTTTTAAGCGTTTTTTGAAATTAATAATTTTTATAATTTTATTAGCGACTTAGATTTAATAGAAAGGACTATTAAATAACTCTAAATAAAAAAAGGAAGCCGTTAATAAACCATTTCTTTGATTAATTTATCGACTTGATTTAACATGTAACTCAATCCATCTAATATAAACTTAATAAATAGTAAATAAATTTATATTTTTTGATGTACAGATTAAACCTGAGTAAAGGGAAATCCTTTAAAATTACAAAGCGCAGTGCCAATGCATTTCAAGGAGGAAAATTTCCGACACTTTCCTGTCAAACCATTGCTTCTTGTTCAGGATAAATTCAAAGAGGAAAATTGAATCGTATTCGAATATTTTGCAAATAATTTTCACTGTTTAATATCGAAGATTTATATATATATATATGTAAATAAATAAATTTCAAAAATATTTAATTTTTTTTATAATTTAACCAGTTCTTAGAAATGATTGTTCCTATAGTTTTAACAAATATATCTACGGATTTAATCATTAAATAAAACAGGAGCACAAAAAGTAAATACTTATATATATATATACCGGGTGTCCTACAAAAGACGCCCTGAGCCATAATTCCTTTATTTGTAGAATCATTTTAAAAAACAAAAAGGCAAATGAAATGAGACTAAAAGCACTATAAAATGTGGTCAGTTAATTATTTTTTTTAGTTATCTTCATGTTCAAACGACTGTCAATTTTTATTTTATTTTTTTTATTATTGTATTATTGTAGAGCTACTTTTTCTAAATTCAATGATGTGCAACACTTTAAATTTTGACCAGCAAATATTGACCATGCAGGTAACTAAAAAATAATTAATTGACTACATTTTAACTCCGTAGATTGTTGGCTGGTGTTGTTAACAAAGTATTAAACACCAGCCACATTTTTATTATAATTCAGTTTTACATCAACGTTTTCAACGTTACTGCTGTTTCAAAAAAATTATGTTAGTATATAGTTATATTTATCTACAGTACAACTTAAAAATCACGCACTTTAATATTGCGGAAAGATAGCAGAACTGTTTAAGTATATAATTAAAAAATAATAATGAGAAAGTCGATATGGCACTGTAACGATTGTTTATTATTCACGTTTTGCGTGACATATTAGCTATGAAATCCAAATTTAGATTTTACTAATAACTTTTACATAATTCGAGAGATTTTACAATCATATTTTTAATAAATCTTTCCATAATAATGATAGCTTCCCAGAAAACGTGAGATGCATTTATGAATGAATTATTACCAGTGAGTGAAATTCTTATAGATATTGGGACTCTGGTTAACGTTGTGTGAAGATCACATCGTAGTGGCATTGTTTATATTGCAGCTGTAAATAAATGCATAGTACAAACGTGTTAAAAACTGTTATTGTTATATCAATTGATACGTTAATAAATAAGATTTACAAGCTATTTAACATGGAATGCCGATGCACGCATAGTCGGCCAGCTGAATCGACGAAGCACTATTGCCAGGTTCATTATATATACGAACATATAATGAACCTCGGGAGAGTACGTCGACGATTTAGCTGGACGGCTATATGTGCTTCGTAATCCCATAAGAATTTCGCTTTCTGATTATTGAGTATATATATAAAATAATAGCATAATCAGATATACAATGAATAGGATCCTTTACTTTTTCATCGTTCATTTTCTTTTACTTGAGGAGGTTACTTTACTCACACTGTGAATTGATAGATGTCGTATTAACACAGTGAGTATAAAAATAATTGATAAATCATAAATCCAAACGCTGTTTAAATTATTTATTACGTGCAAGCATACAGGTAATTAATGTTGTTGCAATTTATTATTGTAAGGAGTAAAAAATACATTTAAAGTAATATCTTATATAAACAATACTTTTAAGAAAATTTTCTCATGAAACAAACAAACAAACAAACACTTGTTCAAACAAGTGCTTCAGCTACATTTTGTAATTGAAAGAAAGTTTATTTTATCATAAAATTTTTATTTAATTGTTTTATATTTTATACATTTTGGAGATAATTTTTTTTTAATAAAAATTTTATGATTGATGTTTTTATTAGTTTTTTTTGATAAAATTAGTTTTACTTTTTTTTAATAAGTCAAATTATTTTTCAAACGGCTTGAAATATTAACGTTTCTGTACGTTGACAATATTTTTAATGAGAATATTTTTTTAGGAATATTACACGTGAAACAGGAATTGCAAAAGCAAATTATAAAATTACTGGGAATCAATACCTAAGGAAACGAGACGCGCTTCCTCCAGGAAAGATCGGAACTATCCTAGGTTGCACATTGGCTTCATGCAATGGTTAAAAAGGTCTTTTAAGTTGCGCTTTCATATACACTTATTTCCACTATTTTAATAAGCCACTGTCCTACACATCTAATATTACGGCACTTGTTTTATGTAATTTCTGATTTAATATACGATAGTACACAAAGATTTTAGTCTTTTACAAAAAAGACATCATTTAAATGATATGAGCCTTCCTGATTTAATTCAGGAGTATAAATTGAAAATTAAAATTTTGTTGGTTATTTGACTTGTGAAGTGTTATCGACAACAAAGTTAAAACAACATATTCTTAAGAACATATCTGTTTGTAATTTATTTGGAATTGTATATTTGTCCTTTTTTAAAAAAATATGAAATTAATACTTGATTAATTTGACCTAAATTAGTTATTTTGAAATTATTTCTAAATTTGCAGTCTTATCTAATTGGAATTTATTATTGTAATAATAATAATTTTTAGCATTAGATGCTGATTTTTTCGGACTTCCGGATTGTAGGCACTAACATCACAGGATTTAAATTAAAAAACCTCTCATAGGACTGTCGATTCATAAAATGTTGCTACCTATGTGTTTTCTAAAGGACAAACTAGACAGAGATTTAGAACGCAATACTTGATGCGTTCATATAAATTCGTACACGGAGTTCATTGAAAATTTTCATATTTCAATATCTAAGAAGTTGTGGTTCTTCATTAATTCTATTTAGCATTTTCTGAGATTAACAAAATGTAGTAGTTTTGGTCGCGTTTGCAAAATATTAAAATTATTTGATCTGTTTCATCTCTAGGGAAGTTTCGTAATTGAGGAATCGATTCAAAACGAAAGTAGTAAGTAATTAAAAATTGATATCCGCCCACAATAATTTTTATATCCGTAGATACGTATTTCGGCAGCTACGCTATGTCATCTTCACTACAGACACCACCAAGTTAAAAGCACTTGGTGGTGTCTATGCTAAATATGGCCGAAATA
Source organism: Serrognathus titanus (assembly GCA_039766575.1). Lineage (NCBI taxonomy): Eukaryota > Metazoa > Arthropoda > Insecta > Coleoptera > Lucanidae > Serrognathus > Serrognathus titanus. The sequence continues at coordinate 45,780,745 of CM077914.1, read as the reverse complement.
CGTATCTACGGATATAAACATTATTGCGGGTTTTGTAAATATTCTTGTAGCATGATTTTGTTTTAAAAATCGGCTTTAACAGACGCAATAATGAAATTAATTAAAATTGATTTTATAATTTTCAATTTGTTGCCTTAGTAACATCAAACAAATGATTTTATAAGATGCAATAATGTATTGAAAGAATGGTATGTTATTACATATGATTTTGAGTGACCTTTATAATAAATATGCAATTTTACCGAACATTCTCAACTTATTTTTTAATTTCTAATTCCCAATAGTCAACAATAAATTGTAAAATTTATAGTGCCATTATTTAAAATAAGTGATAAGAAGCTCATTTATACATATTATTAATTTAAAAATAAAAGAATAAGATGATTTTAATTGAATAATTGATGCCCAATATTTTCCACATTTAAAATTTTATCATTGATGTTTCATAGTCCATATCATAACTTTTACAATATGCAGGTTATAAAATCGCATTCAGTATTATCATTAAAAAATATTGTCGTTAATATTTTTTTTTAGGAATGAAGCACGTGAAGTAGCAATAGCAAAAGCAAACGATGAAAAATTTGCTAAGAATCAATATCAAAGGGAAGATAACGCGTCACCTCAACAGGCCCCCCCGAAGCTCTTAGGCTGCACAATAGCTTCCTGCCTCGGTGGTTAAAACATATTTTAATTTACTCTTTGATTTGTACTTATTTCAACTATTTTAATAAGTATTGAACATCAAATAAATACAAGACCACTTGTTTTTCTGTAATTTCTAATTTTTATTTTTTAAATAGTGCCATAACTATTTTATGAAATAGTTATTCTTTGATATGAAGTTTTCTGATTTAATTTCACGATTTACAAATCAAATTCTTTGTTTTAATGCAAAATTTCAAATTGACTTGTTTGATTGCCGAATTAACTTTGTCAAGTTTTATCGACAATAAAATTAAAACTACGTGTTTTTAATAACATATCGCCCTGTATATGGAGCTTGTTTGGTACTATATCTCTATATTATTTGTCAAGATGCTAATATTTAATTGAAATTTAGGTATGATTAAGTTGACCTTTTCAAATATAAAGTTATTTTGAGTTTAGCTCTAAATTTGGCAAAGATTTAACTTATTGAGGAAGAAATAATTTTCAACATAAATGTCAATTTTTTTTACTTTCAAAATATGAGTGTTATTATTATAGGATACAAAACGCTCTCTTTTCAACAACCACCACCAGTCTACTCACAGAAAATAAATTGATATTCTGCTATTATCATCGTAGAAATAGGACAAAAATTCAAAAAAATAACATTTCTAACGTTGGTTACGTAAATAACAAGTCATCAAGTATGCCGGTTCATAAAATGTTGAGGTCCTTCATTTTTCATTATGTTTTCTATCATAATATAATAATAGCTTCTTTTTATATACTATACCTTCGGTCAATCAAGTTTCGCGTATATTTGGATGTTGTAAAACATTAAATCAGTTTTTGCTTCGTCGTTAAAGGTGCGTCTTATTCATAGAAAATTTTCGAAATTAAAGTAGTAAGTAAATTCATTTTTCCAAATAAAGTATTTGTTTGTATTTAATGTATTTTAGATATTTTTCTTTCTTTCTTTCAAAAACTATGAATATCGAATGAATTCAAATGTTACTACTTAAAAGTATTATTTTTTTTTGCTTTTAAACCATGAATAAGAGGCTCAGGATGAATTTTTCTGTTAAGGTTATGTCATGGATTATGATTCCGACTATACATACAAATAATACACATGTAGCATCCACTGCGCACGTAAATTAAATTTACACCCGCATATTGAACATAGAACACTTAGCTCGATTTATCAATTTTGATGAATAAATAATAATTGTTATTAACAGTTATCACTATTTACATACAATGTGCAATTTATTAAAATCACATAATATGAGGAGCTCCAAATCAAAACGCAATTTTCGACCAAACTAAAAAATTGATGGATGACATCATAACACATTTAATTTCTATTTCATGTTTTGCTTTTAATTGTATAGTCTCTAATTGCAAGAACTGCAAGAAAATTGAATAATTAGATTACTGCATAAAATATAATTTTCTTGAGAAACTAGTTGTCAAAAACTACGTTTTGATTTGGAGCACCTAATAAACTTCGTTAGTTGACAAATGCTTTTCGTACACTTGAAGAAAAAACATCGGACTACATGATTTCTCTTTTCTTGTGTCGACATTTTATCACTTGTGCCTAACAAGAAAAGACTGCGTTCTATTCTTTACATAAGATTGTGGTGGTGTTAACTGTAATTAATTGTAGTGTTCTAGTTAAGATGTATCCTTCTCTAATCGTAAATGATAAAATCATTGAACCGAAAATTAAAGGACGTGGTTTCATGTGGAAATTATATTTTTCTTCAGTTCCAGATGTTTCAGAAAAGGCTGCGTTACCTACAACATATCCTCCTCCTCTTCCTCCGAATTATATTTCCTCCAAAACTTCAGCTTCATTATGTAACAGTGGGAAATAAGTACATTATGCAACTATTAAAGTTTAAGGATTATAACGGTTTTAAGGATCTTTTACTGCTAATAGTCGAATATGGACAAAATGAACAGTACCTACGTATTAAGGCTTTTGACTTGATCCTCAACATGCGTCGTAAATACGCTTCAGAAGAATACATTTTACGTATATTAAGAAACATTAAAATTAAATTAAATTCGTTCTAATATTTTACATCCTTTTTATTAAAAGGATGTAAAATATTTTATAATCTCACTTTGTACGCATAACTATTAAATTCATCCATTATGATAATAAAGAAACGAAATTGAAATAAGTTTGGTTATTGGTTGCTGTGCAATGTGGGTCTTTATTAAAAACTCACAACTTAAAAATGTATCGTTCTAGATTATTTATAATCTCGATGCTTTCTGATACTATCTGATTCTTTAGAAAAAAAAATTCAAAAACAAAGTACTGTTTGAGTTGTCTTTATTAGTATGGGAAATAACTAGCCCAACTTTATATCATCGCCAAATCGAATTTTCTTACTAGGAATTTCACTTAAAAGTATAGTATATTAAGGCCCGATCTTTGCAACTCCTAATAAAGTTCCCGATAACGTTATTTGGCAAATAACTTGACTTTTATAAATAGTTTCATGGTGATTCCTGAAGATATTCCTCAAATAAATTTATCAGGAAATGGAAAGATCGGGCCAAAAATTTGCCCAATGTAACAATTCTCTCTATTAACTTTATTTCTTGTGTCAAAAGTGAGTGAAATAAATGAATAAATTGATCGCAATCTTGACGCGTTGTAATCGATATGGAATAAAGTTTCGCTAGTGGAAGTACATATTTTTAGAAAATAATCGACCTGATGTTCTTTGTATTTCCGAGCACTGGCTCACAGCAAACGAGAATGTAATGTTAAGAAACTACAACCTAATAAGTTGCTTCAGCCGGATTGTAAGGAAGGGCGGTGGTGTATGTATTTTCGTAAGGCACGGAATAAAGGCTACTTAGGTTGTATGGTGTTCCCGTGCAAAATGACTGCGTGTGTAATTACAATAAACCACATCAAGTATATGGTAGCCACCATATATCGACCACCACAATCTAATCTGGATTTCCTCGAACATCTCAATTCGCAACTGCTCAAAGTGTTCCTTACATATTAACAGCGGGGATTCCAATATTAATATTTTACACGCTTCTACAGGAACACATAAACTTGTAAACCTAATGGCACAATATAATTTCACTTTTAAAACCACAGATGCTACAAGAATCAACAAACAATCGGTATCATGTATCGACAACATTTTTACCGAGTTCGATTGTGATACATACATTGCTGAGACACATCTATCGGACCATACATATCAAGTTCTCAAGTTCACCATCTCTAGAAAAACAACCTGTGCTCCAGTTTATCGACGCCTTTTTAATTAAGAAAATCTTTGCGAAAATCTGGCACTGGAAGATTGGTTTCAAACCTATCAATCACATAGTTGTAATGAAAAATATACCGTCTTCATTAACACCTTCTTGTATCATTTTGACAACGCTTTTCCACTCTCATGAAACCCAACAACAAAACCGGCTCACGACCGAACTAAGAGAGATGTCCAAGATGCTAAACGAAATGAATCTCCTCGATAAACAACTAAACAGTGATTGGTACCACAAATGCTTTTTTCAATACAAAAAAATCTATACTCAAAAAGTAGACATGACGAAACACACTTACAATTCAAACGAATCTTAGCATCTAATGTGTCAAGCGAGTGACAAAAAAGGCGTATCTGATATCTTTAATCAGCTCTAATTACAGATAGTATTACAAATAATAATTCAATTACAAATCGAAAATATGTTGAATCCATGTTCTTATTACCAACCGACCCTACAGAAATTCAGGAGATTATTAATCGCAAATGTACTAAAAAGAGTGCCGATATCGACTGCGTCCCAGGAAATATTCTAAAAGCTGTATCTCACTTAATCGCCGTAACTTTGTAACATAACAAATGAATCCTTTTCCTTACCCGTGTAAACTCAAGATATCTAAAGTTATTACAGTTTATAAAAAGAAAGGCAACCGACTCAAAGTAACTAATTATCGACCTATCGCTCTCCAAAGTCAATTCAGTAAGATATTTGAGGAAACTTTCAACAGAACATTGACGTCCTACTTGAATAAAAATAACGTACTCAGTAAATCACAAAATAGTTTTCGGAGGGGAAAATCTACGTCCACTGCGATAGTTTTAGTTTTTCTTAAGTGAAATGTATTATTATTAAGTTGATAGTTACATATATAATTAACCCTTAAATTAATGAACGTAACACAAATGTATTCGTACTACTAGTATCTTATGTATTAACCTTAACTAGTATCTTATGTATTAACCTTCACCATCACCTTTTGCTGCTATAACTGCTTTCATCCTTTCTTGCATGGTATTATATAATTTCTCACTTTCTTCAGCTGTAATAGATTCCCAAATTTCTTTCAATTTTGCCTCTAACAATTCTTTCGTTCCGAGTCGATGTTTTCTAAGCTGTTTCTTCATTATTCCCCATAAATTTTCAGTTGGGCTAAGATCGGGACTACTGGATGGCCAATTTAATGTTTTAATATCGTTTTCTCGTAGCCACTGTATAGTTGATTTTGCAGTATGTGAACTGGCTCCGTCTTGTTGAAATATATAATCCTGATTTTCTTCGCCAAATTTTTGAATACTTGGTAAAAGTTGATCTTGCAGAATCAACTTATATTTTTCTGCATTGACGGTTCCTTCCACAAAATACAGATTACCAGCGCCATTAAAAAACATACAGCCCCATACCATTAAACCTTTAGGAAACTTTACTGACCTCTTTAAACAATCGGGATGAAATGGTTCAGATTTTAGTCTTATCACCCGACTCCGATGATCACCCACGTAGACATCAAATTTACTTTCATCGCTAAATATGACCTTATTCCATCGATCCTGTAACCATTTAATATGTTCCTTTGCCCATTTTAATCAACGACGTTTCTGTGCAGAATTAAGGAGGGGTTTCGCTTTGGCTTTATAAAATTTATATCCCAGTTCCTTTATTCTACGACGACAAGTCATTACTGATACAAATTTTCCAGTATGATTTTGCCATTCAGTTTTAATTTCAGCAGTCGTTTCACGCCGATTTTTTTTAATAATGCGTTTCAGGATTCTATCATCTTGCGCAGAAGTTTTTCTAGGGCAGCCGGATTTAGATTTTATATCTGTATTTCCAGTAATTTTATAGTTTGAGATAATGTATTGAATAGTACTTCTTGGCAAATTAAAATCTAAAGAAATCTTTTTGTAAGATTTACTATTTTGATGTGATTTAACAATTAAATTTCGTAAATCTGCAATTAAAGCACGTCCACGAACCATTTTTAATAACTTTTTAAAAAGAACTTAGATAAATCTATGAGGAAATATTAATGACACTATGCTAGAACTGTCAAATGTTGAGTAAACAAAAATGTAAATAATAAAGTAAACAAAAGCTGCCGCACAACTAAGCTGATAATTTTTAATTTTATGCTGTACGAATTCATCTGATGCTTGATGAAACTAGTACGAATACATTTGTTTTCAAGTAATTAAATTGTTTTCATTATATTTTTAAAATGGTTAAGGATCTATACAAAATAAGTACAGTTTTGTAACTGTCAGGTTTCATTCTTGATATATTTAAAATTACATTCAGTTACCTCAATAATAAATTACAAAAATATAAAAGCCTTCAATTTGTATTAAGCAGTTTTGTTCAGGTACGAATACATTTGTGCTTGGGCTCGTAGATGAATTTTTCAATATGTAATTGCATTTTGGATTTGATTCTTTTGTACTCTTAGATACGTCAAAAGCCATTGTACATTTATTTGTTACGGCACTATGACAATTAAGTTTAATGATTGTAATAATGCTCACGCATACATTATAGCATTACAGATTATGGATATATCTGTCATTGCCCATTCGGACTTTTAGAAATCGTGTTCCAAAAAATCAAGTTGTTTTTAGTATAAGCAAAAGCTCGTATACATTATTAGGTAATGTTTAGACTAACTACGCGTTCAATTATAATCGCTAATTAATTAAAAAAATATTGTTTTTTCTCTTTATTTTTTTTTGTCAATATCTCCAAGTATACATATATAGAATTACATAAAATTAGTTAACGGTTTCTTGACATAAATAGTGCATTTGTCAAAGCAAAAATATGTACATATAATTATTTATTTGTATTGTCGTATTTTAGAAGATATTCAGAATTCAGAATGTTAAGAAAACTATTTTTTATTAGAAAGGCATAAACAAATATTAATATACACATCAGATGATTATACTCCGAGAACAAAATTACTCTTGAAAACATATACTTTTCTGTTATATAATACATAGAATAATTATCTTTCCATGAGTGTGGGAATAAGAGACATAAATGACAAGGTAAACACATTACATTAACACGTAGACATATAAAAGCAAGTCTGCTTAGATTTACTCAGAACAAATTAATAAGTGCGTTGAGTTATATATTTCAGATTCTATCATGATATACGTAAGCATTTTACATTAATTTTAAACTTTCGTAATGCGCAGCTTAAAATCTAAAATGAAAATGTGTTTACGGTAAATGAAAAATTATTTATTTGTTTTAGTTTCTTATACTTAGTTGCGTAATAACAATAACTATCTGTTCAAAGCCGTCAAATCTAATGTAAGTAAATAAACAAATTTAAAGTAGAGAATATATAAACATTGAACATTTATAAAATGAATTGAATTTTAGGGAATTTATAGCTGAAATATTCAAAAATGAAGAAACCAAGAACGTCACAAATAAAAGCAACGGAACAACCATTTCTGCAGAATCAGATAACTCCACGGATATAGTTCCTTACATTTGTACTCAACTCTTGGCTTCCTGCTCGGGTTAAGAAATTATTATTATTCAATTTATTTATTATTAATAATAAACTATTTTAAGTCATTCGATAAATATTTTTCTTATTCCAACCTTCTACTAATCATTCAGAAAAATTTAATAGGAAATTATTATGTTATCCTTTGAAGAGAACCATCATTTCTTTAAGGAATTTTTTTATTTGAGTAATATGAACAGTGCTTTAAGAAGGATTCGCGGCAGTATTCTTTTGATAATAATGTGTGAATTAAGTTTTAAGGATTACAAAAAATATTAACCATAATATTTCTTCATAAAGTTTTAATTTTGTTCTAATTAATATTAAGATCCATAAAGTTACAACAAAATTAAGTTTAATTTCCTCATATCTTTTGAACGTTTAACATAGTTGTATATGAAATTATTATCTTGGAACAATAAACTATATATTTCTGTCCCTTGTCTGTTAAACGTTAAATCAAGAAGTGTGCTCTAAGTTGATGGAAATGTGGTAACTCTCAAGAATTTCACCGAAAATTATTTATAAAATCAACTTTTATGCATTTTAATATTAAACCTGGTCATAAGTAAACAAAAATATTTTTGTAGGATTCCTAGGTTCGAAATGCGTCAGTAAATAAGCAGATATATGTATACGACACTTCGAAAATACCGGTATGACTTCAGAAGATGTTTCCTGAGTCAACTGGGAATAAAGAATGAGAACCGTTAGATATTAAATGTTTTGTTAATGGTATGAAATTTACATACCAGTTTACACATTGCTCTGTTCTAAACATATAGGATATTTGTTGAATCGAAACGTAAACATTTTCTCCAACAATCTAACTTGCAGCAATATATTTTCTTCTTAAATTACCCTCACGTGTCCTTTTGCAACTCATTATCCCGTATTTTTTCGATATACAATAATTTGTTCAAACTCAATAATCAAATTTCAATAAGATTTGTAAATACTTATTTTTGAAGACAGTTGTATGCAAATAATTATAAATAATTTTATAGAGAAGAACCACTTCACGTTGCCTAACTTTCCAGTATCAGAATACAGTGGCGTACAATTAATTTACTGCAAATATGCCACTAAACTGCCTATAGTATTTAAATTTATTGATCGTCTAATATTCTGCAATTTGTTAGATGTCCTCATTTGGATTACTTAACTCAGCTAGAAAACTACACTTCTCAATGTTTCTAGAAGCAGCTTCTGAAAATCTTTTTATTAGTTCAGAGAACATCCTATACAGTTTTAGTTTTAGAAATGGTGGCAAAGACCTTTAGATTTTGATGTAAACGCACTATGAATCGATAAGTAATTAAATTCGGCGAAACACAGGGAATGAAAAATAAAAACTTCTTGCAGTATTTTATTTTTTTGTTTAATTAAGAAAGAGATTTGGGAAAAAAATAGTACTTGCTACATTTAATTACTAAGTTTAAAACCGAAAATAATCTTTTTTTTCTTGGTAATTAAATTCCAAATTGGAAAAGATAATGTTGTTAATTTGCTGCTCTACAACTTTGGTTGCATATCTTGTAGTGTTGAATTTATTAAATAAATGTAATTTTATAAGTTTGTCTATATAAAGTCAAACGCGTTCTTTAAAATTATTTAATTTGAATTTAGATTAAAAATTTGTTCTTAATAAAGTTTTTTTTTTCCAGTTTACTTATATAAAGGTCATAAGCCATATTTTTTAACATTAGTAAAAGACAAATATGGTTCAAAGACTTTTGTAGAAAATGTTCTACCATTTACGCGGATATGAAAAAACTTCAGGTCCTTTTATGATGTTTGGATCAAGCAAGAAAATCTGAAGTGGCCACTAACATAAAAACACCATGAGAATACTTTGATAGAGAACTGACAGGAAAGCACGTCATTGTTAGATCTTCAAGTTAAGTACTTTCATGTGAAGATGAATATGATATATCCATAACCAATTATATATATGACAATGATAATGACATAATAGAATCTCCGTGATCTACTGAAGCGTGTGATGGCAAAAAAACTCAAAAAGAAACAAACAGTTAAATAAATGCTTGTATTGTATTTAATTGACAGGGTTAGTTTCAGGAAACGTATACCTACTCATTGAACTTTATGAATTTATAAATAACGAGAAACAGATAAAATATTGAGAAAACCTGAAATTGAGAAGCGGTGGAAACCAAACGAAAGGAAATTGATGAAAAACAGCAGGTGGAGTTCGTACTTGTATTGGCCGATCTCTTTTGATCAGCAGGAGGAGATGAAAAGGTCGATCTAGATGAACTTTTTTACGAGGTTCTCGGATTTATGTGCGCAATGTGATGAAAGTAGCCAATCTATTGCCAAAAGTTGAAATTTAACAGAAAGTTGATGCATTCATTGATATATAAACCTTTGACGGAATCTTGATTGAAATCTCAATTGAAATTATCATTGGATGTTCCAATTCTGCGTTTTTTGGTTGACAGTGATTATTTAATTGGATCTTGGTCAAAGACATAGAGGAACTGTCAAAGTAGCGTATGAACAATTGCTTTAATTTAGAGAACAGGTACTTGGAGATGCATGTCAAAATGCATTCATTCACACTTAAAAGCTTGATAACAATAGCGAGAAATCCAAATCACAATACAATGGCTAACTTTACAACAACAATTGCACAACCAAATAATATAGATACTTTTCACCGCTTTCTATATTTTTTGCCTTTTCGTTTCAACTCCACATTGAATTAGGTGTAAAAAGGACGAAAAAGATACCAGATCCAGAGAAACCACTAACTAGATCTATCAACAGCATAAAGTGTAAGAATTTATTTCAATCCTTCATATTCTTTTAAAATCCATCAAGTTGTTGAATTCTTGGCTTCCGGTTGGAACCGCGTGTCTCGGATTTCTTCACTGCCGACGTTTCGTTCTTCGTTGCAGAAGAACTTCCTCAGGGCTGCTGCTGGTAGTGATGCTGCTACTGCTGCTGCTGTTGGTCTTGCTGCTGCTTCGCGTTAGTCGTTGAGACTGAAGAAATTCGAGACACGCGGTTCCAACCGGAAGCCAAGAATTCAACAATGGACGACGGCCGCGGAAGCCTTCAAGTTAAATCCATCAAGTTCTTATTATTGTTGTTAAATAGTTCCAGTATTAAATATAGTCCATAACTTTTCAGTTTACATAATTTTTTTTGACGTTGATTAAATTTGTGACATTTACCCTTCCATCATTTAAATCTTTTTGATTAAAATAACTGTATTGAATTATCTATTTAATTTGAAATAAATCGTGTATCGGATCTGTCAACACATAAATGTAAATTTTATTCAATTAACGAATACTGTTGTAAACGATTCGCGACGATCGTAAACAAGGTATTTAAAATTATCGAATAAAATTTATTGTAAATATTTAAATTTATTCAACGAATGTTATTCAAGGACGATTCGCAACGATCGTAATTGAAACATCCAAATCGAACAAATTTAAATAGAAAAACAAGAAACTGTAATTACTAATTAAGGATAGAATGTGGACGATTCGCGACGATCGTAAACAATTTATTAAACCTATTAGAAATTCCAAGACACTAAATTTGAAATAAGATCAACAAAGACTTTCTTAACTAATCGAACCACAACCCTGAAAAACCTCGCAAATATACAAAATAAGAAATATAAATGAATTGGTAAAGGAAGAAAAGAATTTTGAACATCCACAAATTAATTCCTCTACATAACAAATTAGACCTCAACGTGGGAATCAAATTACATCACTACATAAATAATTAGACCTCAACGTGGTACTATCGTACAAACCTTCACTACATAATAAATTGGACCACAACGTGGGATCTTCATTACATCACTACAATATGTATATGTAACGTATGGTTCAATAAATTTCAGGTTACAGGCGGATGTGGAAAAAAGTCATGTCTTAACTTAGAACAGACGCATTTGGATTACAACGCTATTTCGCTAAACGAAAGCAAGATACCACAATGTAAGCCTTCTGTCCATTTTGTAAAAGTATAAAATAAAAATTACTTTAACTAAACTAGTGATTTAATTTCTGAGTTAAGAAAGATTAGGTGCTAAGATGATAAATTAAACTCAAATGTCAAGCTGACAGTAAAATCTGTATTTAACTAAGACAATAAATTATATTCCAAAGCCACCGTGACCTGAAATTTATTGAACCAAATTTTATGTGTTATGGGGCATGTTCCCACTGATTAGTTAAAAATTCAATTCTAAGATGTCACCATTTATAATCAATCACATTTTTTTTAGAAATTACAATAGAACTCTAAACATCTACAGCTGATTGTATATGGTATTACTCTACTGCGTTTATTGAAGCTTCTGAAAATCAAGTTTTCATTTGTTTCTTCGTAATTCTTTTTTTGGAAGGAAAAAAATTGCCGTTTTCCATCCTTGAAAATCAAATAAAACAAGCTTTTACTTGTTTCCCAGCATTTCACTGTCTTTCTGTTTCCTTTTTAAGCAGAAAATAACAAATGACAAATTTCAAACATTTGAGGAATTTACAAATACACTGCGATATAAACTCTTATAACACTGTTTAATTAATACATATTTTATTATCGTAAGCAGTACAATTAGACAAGCAAGCCACACACACTTTGGTCTTTTTCACCATGCCTGACGTATTTTAATTGAGGCTGCGCCTAAAAATTAGAACTTATAGAAATTATATTGCATTTCTTCCCCTTTAAAAGAAAACGTTCAACTAAAATTAATTCTGCACAAAAGTAACAAGACTTAGTACTTAAATCAACTATATTGCAACCTACAGGGTTTCTTACGCAAACGTTGTGGTCTAATAGGGGTAACACAGGATGTCGAGGGTACATCTGAATTTGAAATGGGTTCGTTAATCGAACTATTAATATTTGTGTTTCCTGATGGGCCATCTACATCCATTTTAACATCAGAAATATTTACCAAACTCTGATCTGTGGAAATAATTTCTGGTGAATGTTTAACTCCAATTTGATCAGAGTGTCTTATCCATTTGCAATCAGAATCTGGGATCGTCACTTCATATACTTGCTTTCCCCACCTCTTAGAAATAACTGCTCCCGATCAACAAGGTTTTGAATAACGAAAATCTTTTACTAAAACTTGTTGTCCTGGAAAAAATTGAGCTTTAGGTCTGCCCCTATAATATTTTATGTTTCTCTCTTAACTACTTTCAATATTTTTTTAATAGCACATTCAGGTTTATTTAGTCTACGAGCAGCTGTCGGACAAATTAAGTCTAACCTTGTTCTAAGAGGTATCCCAAAAATTATTCTAGCAGGAGTTTCTCCAGTGCTGCAGTGTTCTGTATTTCTGTAAATTAATAAGAAATTTGCAATTGATCGTTGAAAATCGACATGTTTGTTTTCCTCTAATTGCTGCTTTAAAACAAATGTTTTAAAGGTTTTTACAAAATTTTCAGTTAAACCATTTGAGGCAGGGTGATATGGTGGTGAAGTGATGTTTGATTCTAAAAATTTCGATAATTCGGCAGATTTCAACTTAGGCCCATTGTCTGAAACTACAATTTTCGGAAGTCCGAACCTAAAGAAACACTCTCTTAACTTATGTATTGTGTTCGGTCATGTTATGTTATTCATTGTGAACGCTTTTGTCCACTTAGAAAAAGCATCCACCAAAACTAAAAAATATTTATTACGTAGTGGACCCAAGAAGTCTATGTGAACTCTCTCCCATGGCTCTTGAGCTATAGGCCAAGGTGTTAACACACCTTTTACGGAATTATTTGAATTTTAGAGCAAGGTAAACAATTTTTAACAGTGGTTTTCTAAATCTGAGTCCAAACAAGGCCACCACACATAAGATCGAGCTAACGACTCCATTTTAACAATTCCCATGTTGGTTGTATCTTTTAAAACTGCTTCCGGGATTATTACTCTAAATCCGCATAACAGAATATCATCCTCAATATTTCATTCGTTTCGCTTTCGAAAGAAAGGTTTTAGTTCATCGCCGACGTCAGTGGGCCAACCACTAGAAATATACTCGTATACCTTGTATAACAATGGATCACGTTTTATTCCTTTGCGAACTGAATCATAATTGAATTTAAAATTTGTGTTTTCCGCGAAGTAATTTACGTAATTAAATTTTCTTGAAAATCTGTAGAATCTTCTTCCGTGGAAGTCGGGATAGGAAGACTGCGCAGTTATCTTTTGAATTAATATAACTTATATCAAAATCGTAAATTAATAAAAATAATGCATATCTCTGCAATCGATTTGCAGCCGTTAGAAGAATATCGCATTTCGGATCAAAAATAGCTACTAAAGGTTTACGATCCGTTATTGATCAAATTTTTTTACTCCAAAGATAATTGCTAAGGCCTCCTTATCGATTTGAGAATATTTTTGTTCTGACACGGATAATGTCCGTGAAGCAAAAGCAAAACCGGAATCATACACGTGAGATAAAATTGCTCCTAAGCCATAATTTGGAGCATCTATAGTCAAATTTAATCGTAAATGAGGATTATAATGTTCTAAAAAGTCAGGGGACATTAACATTGTCCGGATCTTATTAAAAGCGGCATTACATTCTTTTGTCCATATCTTTTGCATATCTTTTTTTTATTAGTTTATAAAGAGGGTGTAATACATCAGGCATGGATTAATTAATATACATGTCTACGTCTCGCTGTTTGACAACTTTCTTAAGATAAATAAGAATAAATTTTCATTATCTAGTTGTTCTGATAATAGCGTCCTTTCAAGTCTACGCTGAAGCAAATTTTCTTTTGAATTGAAAACCAAATTTTAACGTAGGCGCCTAAACTATTGTCAAAATTAAAAACAAACCTTATTTTTTTTATATTTGGGACGTTATGAATAACCGTATTTAGATACATATTTTTAAAACAATATTAACGATTCGAATTGTGATTAGTATAAAATAAATAATGGCAATGAAAATACAACAAATTTTTTAATATAAAAAAAACTCGATTTTTTAAATTATTTTTTATCAAAACTAAACTTCAAGAAACAAAACAATGTTACAATACTTAGACATTGCATAACATGACTGCGCTTTTTTGTAATTATTGCGTTAATTAGAACAAGTATAAATTAATAGATTAATAGATTTACTTATAAATGAATTACGTCAGTGATCTACAGTTGCAATGCAGCACGTGGATCTTAGAAAAATACTGCGTATTTTCTCGGAATGTGAAAGTAATATTTAAATCATCTCTAAATTCTGCTATGTCATATGACATTTTTCCGTCCGCAAAAAATACAACAAAAATGAGAGTCCTTTCAAAAATTGCTTGTTTTCAACAATGAAGTGGTTATTTTGGGACGACAATCACCTTGCAATGGGATCTCCAAGAATTACTACCCGGTTTTGCCTTGCCCCGTTTGTTTATTATTTGCAGACACTTAAACTATTACTTCCATACACTAAACTCGTTAAGTATTTCTGAAAATAAATTATGCTTGTGCAAATAGTTTTCAGTTCTAAATATTGCTTGATTTTAGAAAATATTTATTAATAAAATATCTTAAGTACAATAACTTATAGACATACATAAATTTTTCATAAAGTATGGGCGCAGATATAATTTTGGAAGAAAAATTAATTTCACTTTAAAAGTTTACATCAGAAAAGTTGTAATTGTATTGCTCAATCTCTTGGCAGTAGAGTTTTCCAAGTTTGTTGTATTTTCCATTTCACGTCCACGCTGGTAACTTTTTCAGGCTTTCATTATCAATTATTAAACATGGTGACGACGTTTCAGTAAATTTAATAGAGAAGGAATGGTACTACGGCTATGAAACGATTACTGCCAAAAGCTACGAGTTTCTTACATTTAGTAAGTATAGATTTGAAATCCAATAGATTTTCCAAAATTGCCAGCCTCAACATTCAAGCAAACAAACAAAATTAATAGAAATTTTGAATAACTTAAATATTTATTAGAAATTTGTTTATTCCATAAATTATTTTTATATTTTATATAGGAAAATTCGAAAAGGTAATAAGTTATTTTTATTGTTAACAATGAATGTATATGCTTATTAGATCAAATTACATTCCAGTCAAGCAAAAAAGTTATTTGATTTTCGCAAATGAGTTATTTTCTTCGTACAAAGTTACAAATCTTATAAATCCAAGTATCACTTTCGTCTTTTATTTATTTCTCAACTTACCATTCTTCTTTCTTCTCGCCCATAATTCACGTTTTTTAAAATTATTTACGATAAATCTCAGGAAGCTACGACTTAAAATATGAAAGTACTTTTAACGAAAGATTATATAATAGAGAAATTTATTTATAAATACATCGGTTTTCTTTTAATGCACTTTTATTTATGTCTTACAGAGTAATGCATGAAAAACTATGTACATAGTTCCAATTTTAAGTTTATAATTCTATATATTCTTATTTATTTTTCTGTCTCACTTTCTTTCAGAATCGGAAATTGAGTCTTCCAAAAAGTTATACTACTGTAATAATAATAAAATAGTAAAAATTTAAATTAAATTAAGGATTATTCACGTAAACCATTGTTTAAAAGTTCTCTACAAATAGTTTACGTATGAGTTGTAAATTTATGTGTTAAAAGTGATTAAAAAATCGTTTAAAATTTTTGTATCTTTTAAATGATTTTAAAAATTTGCTGTCTGACTTTCAAATCAAGAAAAAAATAGTATTGTTATTATAACAATATTACTATGAAGTGCTTCAAATTTACTACGCATAATCTATTGAGCTACTGGCTGTCTTAAATTAAGTTTTCGAACATTTTTTGTGATCGGTCTAAATGTATGGATACGCGTACTAATAACAGAATAATTTATAATTCGATATCAAATTTGTTAAATGTATTAAAAATTGTAATTCTATAATATAATAGTCAACAAATAAACTAATTCACGCTTAAAGCTTATCTATCTATTTAATAATTTGTTGTTAACAAATCATTTTGTAATTGATACAAACATAATTTTCTAATTGGAAAGCAATTATGTTAAATTAAAAAAGCTTAAAATTACATAAATACCATAGAAAAAACTACATTTGAATATCACATTGACCGTTGACATACCTAACAGAAAAATTGCCGTAAGGACTTTAGTCTGTTTTTAAGAATGTCTCAAGGACTCTCAATAAGAAAATTACTATAGATCGAATGAATTAACATATGTAATAATTTATTACCGTAATCCCTTCAATTCATAGCGGCGATTTTTAATAATTATGAAGTTACTTAGAAAGAAGAAGCAACAATTAAACAGGAGTAGTTAATTTTTACGAAATAAGTTGTATCTTTCAACATTTATTCTGCTAACAAATTTGACCGAAATAAGAGATGCACCTACACTAAAAAAAATCGTCCTCTTCGCGTTGTCATCCAACTCTCGAGATGTTGTTTCTCAATACACGTGGGGATGTGGAGGCCGGTGCTATATAAAGTAGATTCATTAAAAACTTTTAACTAGTCAGTTGTTGGAATTCCTAATATCATCACATCAGCACCATGAAATCGGTAAGTGACATTTAAATTGACCCAAGAGTAGTTAGGTATAGTTCAGCCGGCGCGTCCTTCGAAAAATCGTCATCGTGGTTACATAATATTATAATTATCTGAGATGAGTAGAGTTTAATTAACAATGTTTACGTTACTTGGATTTTCACGTTTCATATTTTGTACATTATTTTCAATTTATCAATCTCATTAGTTAATATGTTTTCTGATCTTCTTTTAATTTAGTCTTTAATTTTTAAACAAATGTAACGCCGTTGCTCTCAGCTTAATGATGTAGTACTTAATTACACTTCATTACATACGAATGGAAGGCACAGGTAACTAAAACTGCTTTCGTAAATTAGTTATAATTTTGACAACATATATTTCGAAATAAAAGTGAGTTGCACATAGATCACTATTTTAATAAATATTATCATTTGCAATTTTGAAAAAATTAATAAATTATATTTCAGAGGAAACGTAAAACAATTATGTAAGGTATAATAATGATAAATATAAAGTATATAAGGTATAATAATGATAAATATAAATAATTCTAGAAAGCAAGCACTTGGATTTTATGTTAACTTCTTGCTACTGCCTTGAAATTAAAAAGATTAATGTAAAATTACTTTTTTTTTTGGCTCCTTAAAAACCCATTATAATTTCCAAGAAATTTAAAAAAGAAGATAAATATCTATATTGAGTGACAAAGTTAAATTAAAATCAAATTAGAGATCGAATGAAAATTAAAATAAACAATTATTTAATCTTAATCATTTATTTGTCATAATCAAATATACTGGATGTTTTTGGAAATGTGGCTGAAAATTAACACGGATACAATATGAAACAAATATAATTAAAGGAAGATTTATTTTTCTTTATTTTGTATTCCAAAAACACGATGTAATAAATAAAATAAATTATTCATAGTAATATTAATATTATCATAAATTTGTAAATATATTAGTCCGTCTAGAAAGTATCCGGAAAAAAGGAAATAATACTGCGACTTTTAGTTTTTGAATGTATGAGCGAAACAAGTACAGTAGAGGAAAACAATTGTAACTATTTGTTTACGTAATTTCTGTTTAATCCTAAGAATTAAACGTTCAGTGATCCTTAAATTAAACCAACTGCATCCTGAATTGCATTTTTGGTTGAAATAACAAATCCGTTTTCTTTAATTATGAACTCCTCTATTGAAAATATATTCCATCAGTTTTCCTTTTTCTGAAATTTGACAAAATTAATCAAATTTTTCAGTTTGTTTAAACTTGTTAACATACTATGATCCTAAGATATCGAGAATATAATATAATATCTATATTAAGCAATTATACTGATAGAAATTTCAAAATTTCGGTTACTTTCTAGACGGCCTATAGTTTGTCGGATGATGGTAAAATTTCTTTTAAAGTCAACGTTTCGTTATATATCGATACAGCTTTTTTTAATGCTTTAAAATTGTATTCATTTTCAGATGATGTAAATAAACGCAATGTATATTATATCAAACACCCCTCTCCACCCAACTGGATGCAATTTCAGTTGCAATCTATGGAGAGGGGTGTTTGAAACAAACAATGTGGAGTGCTTCACAGGTTTATGTTATGTTTTGCTAAAATATTTTCAAAGGTTTTTCAAAGAATAATTATTCTATTTTTTTTTACTATTTTTAAACATTACAGGAATATTTCTTACAGTTGTGTGTTTTTATATTTTGTTTACACTAAATAGAAATAAATAGAAAAAATGTTTTCTGGTAATAAATTTCTGTCTAAATGAAACAAAACCTTTTATGATCAAATTCAATTTCTGTACTTTCCAGCACACACCTTTTCTTAATTAAAAATAATAGACATTACTTCTAGGAAAATTCTGCTGAAATATAAATGATCTATGTACGTTAACCTTTTAGAATAATTTAATTTATACGCGGATGAAGTCAAACCGGTTACTTCAATTCTTAGAGCAGAACCTTTATTTTCAACTAACGTCAAAAATAAAATCCCCGTCGTAAAAGTTTTTATTGCGACCTTCCATTGACATTTTCTAAATTTTAAATGTTTGTTTTTTTTTAATACGATTTATTTCAAGGAAAACCGAGTCTCAAAAGTAGACTGGGCTACGGAAATATGTTGAGTTCTTGAGAATTTAAATCAGTTTATCAAAATTAGCCATACAAGTTGAACTTGCTCATATATTTTGAAAGCAAATAAATGACGTGGTGCGTTTAACAAAATGGCCTAAAATACTTTAATTAATTTCTTCACTTCTTAATTTAATATTTATTCCATTTTTTTAAAGAAAATTTAGTATCTTATTGATTGGACGTAACTGGTCGGGTCAAAAGCTCAGAAAATAAAATTTCATTTAACATTTTATTCATTATAATAGAAAGCGAAATGTACGTATCTGGGGTCTCATGGGTTTATTTACTTATTCTTTACAAATCATGCAGACGATGCGTTAAGAATTACATAAAACCAATGATTAAGTCAAATACGTGAGTGAAACCTGTCATTAATCAACAATTAAATAAATATAAACAAGCAACTAAAAACTTTAAGTTTATTCGGCCTTCAAAGGTAAAATGTGTACGGTACGTAACATTTGATGAGATTTCATTCAGCACAACTTTTTCGCATCCGCAATTAGGAATCTTCAGAAAGTAAGAGCGTCTGCCTCCTCCGACCAATTTGATTACATAATAACGTAGGTAGGTCAGGGTCGTTAATACGATCGAAGTCGGACCTAGATTTATGTAAATTAATCGAAAATTTTGACCAGTGACATTTAGTCAAGAATAACCGTTAGCATTTTTCGGGACATTTTGCATACCACACAGTTAATAATGAGCAAAAGTAAAATTTATTTACGTGATAGTTAAAGGTCAAGTGGCAAGTTAAATATAGTTAGATTAATGATCTAAGTGATAAAAATATGAAAGATGTGTTAAAAATTACCATAGATTACACACTGGATTTTTTTAACTCATGATTAATTCAGTAGCAATGTTAATCATCAAAAAGTGCACACAAGATATAGTTTGTATGCTTTGTTACGTTAAATTAAGCGATCCTGACAAAAATTCCTAAAATTCTTGAGATATACTCTGTTCACGATCTTTTTGCATTCAGAGTAGGCCGTGTTAGGGTGACATTTTTGTTGGTACCACAAAAAAATATACTTGTCAGAAATTTGATTGACGTTTGTTTTTGGTTACGTTTTTGAAAACTGCCACTGCCAATGTTGCCAGTTCAATTGTGCTGTACAAAGTATAAATATCGTCTCGAACACACGTTTAATGATTAATTATTTTTTTGATTAAGAAAGTTTGGGGTGAGGTGTGTTGTTTGCGTGTTCTTAGTCAAAAATTGTGCCACAAAGCGAAGAAGTGTTTCTTTATTAACAATTGTCACTCCAGGTTTGATAATAAACAATAATGACAGAATGTTTGTTTGTGTTTTCATAGAATCTTGTGCACAGTGATGTGGCTTAATGGATCTTGCTACTTGTGCAGCGGGTGGTGAGGTGTATTGGCTTGTGCAACTCGTGAGGATGGCTTGTTCAGCCAGGAGTTTCTTTTTGGACTTGTTTAGACCGAAGAACTGACGTTCTCAGGCCCTGGATGGTTTTATTACAGGGCTCGCGGCCATTTTCGCCTCGCTGTCGCAGAAGGGGTGAATACTCGAGGCCGGGATGAATTTCTGAAGGGGATTCGAGTTTGGTGCCTGGCAATGTTGTAGAGGTGCGCTGCAGGTGGCACAAAAGCATTTTATGAAGGGGTATTTAAATAACAGAACCTTCTTGCTGTTGCCGGTGTCTCAGAATCGTTTCCATCGCCATATTTATGTAAAATATTTTATCATTTTTCCCGACAAGACCATAAGCTAGATCTCATTTAAAATTCTGTCTACTTTCACTACCTCCTCCAATACGCACACCATCAGATTCTTCTACTAACACTAGAATTCTGCAAATCTGTTTACATTTGTGCACATTCGTGGCTATTAGTTTTGACTGCTAAAAGGCTCGTCGCAGTCTACTTATAAGTTTTACAGATATACGTGCGTTTTCTACACTATAAGATTTTGATGCCAAATTAAATGTTCCCTATTCCCCTTCCCTTGATTCCATAGGAGAATCTGATTCAGAATCAGAAATTGATTATGAATCAGATTCTCCTAATGTAATAATGAAAGGAGGAATATTTTCAAACGAAAAATTTCCCATATATTTCGCCCAGTCTTCCGAAATTAATTTTTCACAATGATTATAAAAATTTTGCCACATTTCGGGGGTACATTTTGAAAGAACCGCACGCCATAAATTTGCAATCTTATCTTTCGATACTGGTTGCGAATTTATGTGCTTATTGTAAAAGCCTTTGCACTGCCCAATAGGACAATGTAAGAACTTCATAACCGTGCTCCTTCAAAATTACGTCAGTCGCGTATCGTTTTGTTGTTCCGTCTATTCTAAAAGGCTTCATTAATTCCCATAATTTCTTTTTTGTAATTTTGACCGCAATTTCGACATTGTATTTAACCAGCCACTCCTGCATTTGACTTTTTTACAGGAAAATGTGGGTGGTTTGTCCAACTGCACCGAGTGATACGGTGCATTGTCCATCACCACCATAAATTTTCGTTGCAATTTGCCTAGTACAGGAATAAGCTGATTAACCACCCAATTTTGAAAAATTTCTGCATTCATGTTTTTGTGGTAGTCTCTGTCATTGTTCGTCGAGTCAAGTAACAAGTCACATCCTTCCAAAAAGCCAAGTTTTGTTCCCGCATGCAAAATCGTTAAACGTTTCCTTTCACTTTTAATTTTGGCCGGGTTATTTTTTAAATCGACGAACCGTAGACCCGTTTTGGTAGATCTACGTTTCAACGAGGTACGCTAGAATTTTAAAACTGTAAGAATTTGCTCAAAAAAGAAATTTGAGATGCAACGACGTGTTTTTGTTCACATAAAATTTTGCGTCCGTTAACCAATTTGTGTTTGTAACCCATAGATTTCATAATTTTGAATAAAGTTGTTCTTCCCCCTTTAAATTCCAAAGTATCGCGAGCGTCTGTAAGTAATTTGTCCAAAGTGAAATATTCATTTTTCAAATTATATTTCCAAATTAGTCGTTGCAAATCTTTCCGAAACATGTAATTTGTAAATATATTCGTCTTTTTACCTCTGTCAGATGAAGATGTTTTCAAATTGTCAGGTCCTGCTTTAAAAATTTTAGTTATTGTTCTTTGCGAAATTTAAAACATACATATACCTACATTAGAAAATGGGACTCATTTAATTTATGTAATCCTTACTCCATGTATATCTACCAACCTGGTTATAATTTCATCTTGTGTGAAATCTGGACAATCCTTTTTATAATAATAGGCTTTTATTATAATAGGCTTTTTTTATGGCTTGTTTGGTTTGCCCGCTTATAATTTTCGGCATTTTGACAGGATTAAAAATGTAATTAAATAATTAGTTATTTGTTTTAAGTTACTTTGATCACGGCATTGTAGTTCAAGTTTATTTAAGCATTGGCAACATAGTCAATACAGCTGACGTGACAATGTCATAATTTTTTTCACGTCAGATTTTGACTACCTTCAAAATACATGCACGTAACATAACGAAAAAAAAACATGGTCTACTAGAATGCAAAAATATCGTGAATTGATATTAATTAAAGGAGTAACAAGGTCACTATATTTTCAGGGGAGTAACAAGGTCACTATATTTTCATATTTGTGTATAGTGTATCTTTCTAATTTTCTCTTTGTATTAAAAACGTCACTATTATCACTAACGGGAAACGTGTTGCATGATTTATTATTTATTAATTTTTATTTTCAGCTCATCCTTCTCTGCTTCATTGGAATAGTACTTGGACTTCCCCAGAGTTATAAGGATGCACGTATTCTTCAGTATGCGTATGATCAAGTAGTCCCAAATTCCTACAGATTCTTGTAAGTGTTTATATTTTAAAAATTAATTTTGCATGTAAAAAATTATAAGCACTGCTTTGAGCGCAATTGAATTAAGATTCATTCGATGGTCTGTTAAAATATGTAAATATAGTACAATATTGTAACCACTCAAACTTAATTACTTTGTATGCTTACTTTACATTATAACTAACAATAAGTGACATTTCTTTTACTTGTTTTCTTGTAACAAACAGGTGTCCGTGTTAACTCGCTTCCTTGAGACAGTCCGTTCGACACTTAAAATAAAAATAAATATTTGGTGTTTTACATAAACAATTAGGCGTTGTCAAGTGTTTACAAATTATGCTTGAGTGGCGCGACCATCCCGCTTTCTGTAACCTTTGGATTCCGATTTCCAAGTGACTATCTAGGTCGAGTGGCCAGTCTGGCACTAGTTCCTCAGCTTACTTCCCAAACGAACTTATTTAAAAATATCAAAGATACAAGCAGCTGTGAACCAGATCGAATTTGAAAGTGCTTGTCTGTCTTCTCCAGTGACTATTTGTCTCAGACCGTGTGGCATATACCAGGAAATTTTAGTTACAAATCTAGATAGAAAAGAAAAAAGTAGGACACAGGCATGAAATTTTTTTAATGTAATCTCCGTTTACACAGAGGGCCCAGTCTCATGTTTTCAGTAGCTCTTGAAAACCAACAGAGTTCCTTTGGCTACCATTGAGGAATAAAATAAAATGGCTCAGGGCACTGTTAACGTGATACCAAAGATTCCCCGCCTGAAAATGTTGCGTCTCTATGACTTTCTTGATAGTATGAGAATACAATGTTGTGAAAAGCAACGCGTTTTTTATATTAATTCCTGATAGCTTCCGTCGGATGGTGACATGGAAGTCACCACTTAGTTCCGATGGTAGCCAAAAAATTATGCACTATATTCAGAGGGCAATGAAAAAATGGATAAGTGTTTAAATTTGAACGGTGATTACATTAGAAAATAAATGTACTTTTCAAATTAGTAACCTGATTTCTTTGGTTTATATCTCATTTTGTAAATGACTTTCTCACTCTACCTCTATTCTATACCCTATACTAGCTTATCAGTGAATTTGTATGTACAGCTTATTTTATATATATATATAGAATTTTGTGTATTTGAGGCGTGGATCATGAATAATTATTAACTGTAAATTTGCAAGACGTTGGCAAGCACGTTGATTTTTTCAGAAAATAATTATCTATTTCTAACACTGATTAATTTATATTTCATTTATTTTGTTACTTGTCACTGCTTGTCAAAATTACAAATTCAGCTGGATGCAATAGCTATAAATACATTTAAGTTTGTTTAGCCCAATTCTAAGTCCTTTAGTTTTGTCCTTGGAACTTTTTAGTATTTTATTCTATATAATGTTGTTCACTTTATTCTATTGGAATAAGAAGTATAAAAATTAGTCAGTTTTAAGGAACAACAATTCTAAACACCCCTTTTAATATATAAATAATGCAAGATAGCGTTTTCAAATTCTATTTTTTTTTCGACCTTTGTATATACGGGGTCATTCACATAACATGTAACAGTTAATATCTCAGAAAGTACACGTGTAATCTGCTCGGTACATATACAAAAGTAAAAGTGAGTTTTTTTAATCGAACATAATAACGTAATATGTATGTGGTCTTCGTTTCTATGGATGCCATTCATTATCGTTGATTTAGTTCTTTTCTCGAAATAGATAAAAAATGGTCATAAAACCTGTTAATTTCCTTTAATTGGACCCTACTTAATACCAGAATTGTATCCTCTTATTCGTTGAATATATGTCAAATTGAATTATCAAAAGTGCGAAAGAAAAATAATGATTAAAATTAATCATATCCATAGTATTATGCAATTGCAATAAATTTTCTTTGTGTATCTTTTAGGTATGAAACAAGCGATGGCAGTAGACGAGAAGAATTAGGAGACATCGTCAACCCAGGTCAAGAAGATGAATATGAGGTTGTAAGAGGAATTTACTCCTATATTGGTCCAGACAGTGTAAATTACACGGTGGCTTATATTGCCGATAAAGACGGTTTCCGTCCCGAAGGAGAACATCTTCCACCAGCAGCGAACACGAAGAGGACGAAGCCTCTGGGAATTCCTTCAGCCGCCTTAGCTTCTCTTGCCGGTTAATAAAGGAATTAGTTTCAACAACACTTAATTTTAACTGCCATTATAGAATTTTAAAAAAGATAAACAAAATAAATCGACTGTTTCTGTAAATACACAAAAATCACATTTCAATAAAAATAACTTTAAGTAAGTAATTTTTATAGTTTATCGAGGAAGGGAAACTGTAATTCCTGTTTAGTTCTTGATAGTACGTATTTAAATCTTATTATTTTTCAAATCAAATCTGCTAAAATAATTATTCTAATTTGTTAAAAACAACTTTAATTAACACTTGCGTTGCAATTACTCACCGTATACTCGCTTTAATTATCAGCAGTTAACAAGGAAACGTGTCAGTAAAAACGATCTCACACAATAGCAGCTAAATTCTGGAATAGAATTAATCAGACACGTCTTATGTAACCGTTTCCCAAGAGTAATGTTCTAAACTTTGCGCCTTTGAAACGCGTGTGATGTAGATTGTGATATCCTTGTGAAATTTATGCTAATTCAGTTAGATAGTGGATGTTGTATAACAAGTTTTCCGTGAAAAATTAAGTTAAGATTCAGACTAAATGTTTTGCAACTAAGATTTTTGCTTCAAAGTATAAATTTATTGCAAGTTAATTCTGTTTCAAGAAGTAGGTAAGACCCTATCTTATTAGTTAAGTAAAATAACTAAAAGATGCAAGGATTTTAAGAATTTTTAACTACCCCTTTTTCTAGCATTAAGTAACACACGTTACATTTTTTAACGAAATAAAATATGTTGTCACTTCTAAATAGAAAGTCACTACTTGACTTATCGAAAATAAATATGTATTTGGAAGGACGTAACATGGAAATTATTAGTATTAAATATTTGAAATTTGTCCATTTTTAGCCTATGCATATACTAGGTTCTATCTGATAAAAGTTAAATGAAGGCTTTTTAAATCAATATCATTGTAAATTAAAAATTAATATCAATATTAGTCAAATATATGAGAATACAAAGAATTCGCTGATTGAGCCTTATATAACACTGATAGTTCCTTAAATTCTATCTAACCACACCAAAAATTTATGATATTTTATAGGAAAAATTAAAAAAAAATTGAAAATAACGTACATGCCGCATCTCACTAAGATAATAATAAGAATAATTTTGTTAATTTATGTGTTCTGAGCACTTTGCTAAGATATTTTTACGAAGTCTTTTTTCCTCTGCTTTCTTTAATATCACAAATATTGAAAATAAATATTTTTTAAAATAAGAATATGGAATTGCTTATTTTTATTGTTTTTTCTCCTCATAGTGTCTTTTTTCACAACTAACGCCATCGAAATTTTGGACATCTCTTGATAAAGTACCCAGAATATATAGCAATGAGAAATTATTCTTTTATTTGGCAGTGAAATATATGTCATTTTAATAATTTTTTTCTCTAAATTTTTATCATAAAATATTATGTTTCTGATGTGGTTGGATAGAGAATTCAATGAGCTATCAGCTCCAAGAAAAGAAAATGATGTTGCTATTAAGAAAATCGATGACTTCTTTACTCGAAAAGAAGTTATCAAGAATTGATTTTCACATTAAAACTTTTTAAAAACAAAACAAAATTTACCTGTCCGAGCATTTTTTCGAAATGTCAAGATTAAAGAGTTTACGAATTTTATTCCAGACTTTTGAAACTCATTGTATAAAAGTATAACATGCTGTGGAACTGCATACTTTTAGGTTATTGTGATGACTGATGCTATTATTAATAAGTGGTAAATGTTATTTTTTTAATTTTTCAGAGATCACTAAATTACTAGGAGTCATTTATAATAAATAATAACTCAGTACTTTTACTTTGTAACTAAATGTTTAATCAAGAATTAAATTTATTTGGAAATTGAAAAAATACAGGGTGTTTCGTAACTTCATGAAAATAAATTAAACAATGAAAGTTTGCATGAAAATGAATAGAATGAACCATTTTTTGTTGAACAAAGTGTTATTAAATTTTCGAGAAAATAAATAATTTTGTCGAACGGGTAAACCATTTGAACATATTTGGTTTAAGTTTATGATGTTTACGAAGAATATTATGAGTGATGTAATTTATTGTTAGTCATCGCCGGCCGGGCCGAGTAATTTGAAGGTGTACGTTGAGGTGGTTGCACGGAAATTTACCGAAAAAAATGGCAGAATTTACAACTAGTGAGATTGTTGACATGATTCTAGTGTACGGTGAAAGTGGGCCAAACGCATTAGCGGCAAGGCGTTTATATGTACAGCATTTTCCAAACCGACATTTGCCAACCAGTGCCACATTTCTCTCTGTTGTGCAAAGAACGGGGGATACTGGAACTTTAAGGGCACGTCGCGGAATAGGTGGAGGACGACAGCGTCAACAACGCATCCTAAACAGAGAAGAAGAAAAACTACAACTTATCGAGGAACTTATCGTCCTCCATTGTTTGGCGCATTCTTCGCGAACAACAATTACATCCGTACCATATTCAAAGAGTTCAGGCTTTGCTACCAGCCGACTATGCTTTACACAAACAATTTTGTTGTTGGTTACTGCATAAACAACAGACAAATGCGAATTTTGTTCATATTGTCCTGTTTACCGACGAAGCTAATTTTACCAGAGATGGGGTATGCAATTTTCGCAACATGCATTTGTGGGCTGAGGAAAACCTTCACGCAATTCGTCGCGGCCATTTCCAACAACGGTTTTCTATTAACGCGTGGGCAGGTATTCTGAACGGCAATTTAATCGGCCAGTTCGTCTTGCCAAACCGTTTAGATGGTCTCCAATACTTAAATTTTCTACGAACTAATCTACCGGAACTTCTCGAGAATGTGAACTTAATTCTTAGAGCAACGATGTGATTTATGCACGATGGAGCTCCACCTCATTTTCGACGAGAAGTACGTGCTCACCTCGACGAAATTTTTCCTGGTAGATGGATTGGAAGAAACGGGCCGATCAGGTGGCCTGCATGTTCACCTGATCTAAATCCGCTAGATTATTATCTGTGGGACATGTAAAAGCGTTGGTATACGAAGAAGAAATCAACACGTTCCAAGAATTGAACGATCGTATTAACGCCGCATTTCTCTACGTTCGACAACAAAACATGTTTCATAACGCTTGTGAATCATTACTTCGCCGGGCAGATTTATGTTTACGAGCAGCCGAGGGAAGGATTTTGAACACTTATTATGACTCAGGCACTGAGCCCGAAATTCTAAACATTTGTCAACGCGTTATCAATTGAGGGTAAGTTTTATTTTGTTTTTATTTCCGTTTTTATTTAGATGCATTTATGCACACATCTCATGTCCAACATGCCATTATTTTTTTTTTCACGAAGTTGCGAAGCAGCCTGTATATAAGCAAACCATATTGCCGCGATCAGGAAGAGCAGACTCAAAAATATAGTGTAACTTTACACATCGCTGCTTGGCAAAGTCGGCAGAAATAGTTTATTTGCGGCTTTGGACCGGTTTAATTAGGGCAAAGTCGACACTGCCCGATCAGCAATGGGCGATGTTAGTAACGATCATTCTTTGTGAACGTTGCCCGGTTTTAGGTGGACACCGTTGACAATGCTAAATCACTATGGACAGAGCTGTGTTATGCTAGTCTTGTATAGAGAAATGAAATTTATTACTTAATAAAATAGCTTGATACACATTTTAAAATATTTAGTAATTATTGTTCTTATTATTATTAATGCAGTAGTTATTATTATTACTACAACATTCATTAGGTAACAAAATAACATAAATTCAAAGAAACAGCTTATAAAAATACATATTTATCAAGCATAAACAAAATAACAATTCAATCTTCTAAATTGTCGGACTCAGACTAAAATAAAAAAAAATTGCAAAATGTGCACTGCCTATAAGAAGGAAAGAAGTTTTTAGGCACTATCTGTGTACCGTGTGTCATGGAATTGAGTACAAAGATTTTAATTGATGATAAATTGAATAAAAAGTAACAAAACTCTTATTGAAGTAGTGTCCGAAAATGAATAGTTTTGGCGTAAAAAATCATAAAATTGCAAATTTAGAAGAGCTATGTCTTTAGTAATAATTGAAAATTTGGTTCAGGATTTCTACAGCGAATTTAACTAAATTGTTTATAAAAAATTTTGTTGCAAATCGGTTTTGATTGCAGTGAATTCTATGACACCCAGTAGATAGTACCACTCGTACAAAGGTAACCCTCACTAACAGTGTCATGCGATATCAACTCTGTCCATGGAGATTTTGCATTCTCAACAATCCCCACTTAAAACCGGGAGAAGTTCGCAAAGAAATAATCGTTATTGACATTGCCCACTGACGATCGAGCAATGCTGATTTTTCCTAAGTAAACCGGGCCAAATCCGCAAGTTAATAACTTCTGCGGACTTCGCCAAGCAGCAATGTGCAATGTTGACGTTGTCCGGACAAAGCCTGCGGATTTGCCCGTATCATATACACAAATAGGAACATTTTACTCGTCGCATTGAATTTGGTATTATTGTAAACGCTATTACCTGTCAAAAATGTCATGCAAGTATTTGTCAGCAAATTGCTAGCAAATTTGTCGGACGATGACGGAGAAGTAGCAAACATAGATTTAAGTAGCGATTATGAAGAAGAGGGAGACAATCTCTCGTCTACTAGTGAAAGCGAAGATATTCAAGTAGCAGATGAAAAAGAGAAAAATGAAGAATTACGGAACTCTGTTACTGCCAACACTTTGCAATTTATTGCTAAAGATGGTTCAGAATGGGGTCGCCAACCTCCTTCTATAGGAAGGATTCGTTCAAGTAACATTATCAAATCAAAGTTACATCAAGTCATTTTACCGCCAGGAAAAATTATTGAGGATCCCATTGACGCGTTTTTTTTTTTTTATTTGTGGACGAAGATAGTGTCAACGAAATAGTGTATCGTACAAAGAATGAAGCCAATAGGATATTGGACACTCTTTGATATCATCAAAATCCGAGCTTTTTTGGTTTGTTGCTAACTGCTGGTCGTCTAAGTGTTAATGATATGAGCGATAACGCTCTGTGGAATTCGTTATATGACCCTCCAATTTTTCGAACAACGATGGGATTGAAACGATTCAAAACTTTGTTACGGTTTGTACGATTTGATGACAAGGAAACACGTCTTCGAAGACGAGAAACCGATAAACTTGCCGCTATCAGAGCTATTTGGAAAAAGCTAAATAAAAATCTCTAAAAACATTCTCTTCCTGGAAAAAACATCACGCTTGATGAGCAGCTTATACGCTTTCGAAGCAATATATACCTTCAAAACCCGACAAATATGGAATAAAAATCTGGTGGGTTTGCGATTCTCAAACTTTCTATCCACTAAATGAAATTCTCTACATTGGAAAAGAAGCAAATTAAGCACCAAGGGTCTCGCAAGTAACGTAGTGCAACAGCTTGTACAACTGTATTATAAAACGAACAAGAACGTCACGTTGGGGAACTATTTTACTGATTTATCATTAGCATCATTGAATAGTAGGTTGACGCGCGTTGGTACAGTAAAGAAAAACAAATGCTTCATTCCAAAAGTATTTTTATCTAACCGAAAACGTGCTGAGGAAAATTCAATTTTCGAATTTATGCAAAAAGCATCTCTGGTGTCGTATGTATCAAAGAAGAATAGAAGTGTTATAATATTATCAACCGTGGACCATAAAAATGATTGTAACGAAGACGATAAGAAAAAACCAGAAAGGATTCTCTATTACAATGATACAAAGTGCTGCTTAGATACGTTAGACCAAAAGATTTACAAATACATGAGTAAACGCAAAACAAATCGGTGGCCATTTGCATTCTTTATGAACCTCTTGGATATGAGTGGTATCGCAGCTTATGTCACGTGGACCAATTTGAAGCCACAGCGGAAAAAAAAACAAACACCAAAGAAGGAGGCTATTTAGATTATGCATATCTGAGAGCTTCACTGTATATACGAATTTATGGGAGAAGGAGCAACGTCATCAAAGAAACCCAGAGTTGAAATAGGAGCAAATATTAGAAAAAGATGCTACATTTGTCCAAACAGAAAAGGCAGAAAACAAAAACAGTATTGTAATGCATGTAAGAAAAATATTTGTAGGGAACGTTCCGTTATAAAAATTTTATGGAACAAATGTAATAAAAAGAATAATTAAATTTCCATATATTTTTCTGTTAATTAATTATTTTTAATAAATACTTGTTTTTCAAGATCACCCAATCAGAAAAACCCTTAAAAATGAGTCATTAACGCAACGGGCCTAAAATGTCTTGCCCGGACAAGGGTCAATCGGGAATAACTATTGAATGGAGCAAATCCAGTTGAAAAAGGAATCTTCATAAGAAGCGGCGAAGATGCATAAGGATGTAATTAACAACACATCATTGCTTCAATAAAGACTGGAGTTAAAGGATATTATGTGGTACCTACCTCACTACTTCTTTTTCTACATACCGTCTATCCTATGAAAAACCACCATTCTATAACTGTGTTATTAATAATCCGATTTTAGTAATTCAAAAATTAAGTAAGGCTGATTTATAAATTTATAAATAAAGAGTATCAGTTTTGATTTTTTTAGTATGAGACTTTTGTCAAGCGATAGTCAACTTTCTTTTTTTAAATAGCAGCAGAATTTTTTTTTTCATTTTTTTCATCAATTTAGATTAAGTTCGTTTTTCTCCATGGTGCAGGAATGAATTAAAATTAGAGTGAGAGCGAACGGTCTATTTCAATTTAATTCTGTGGAATACTATCGTAATGAACGACCACTATTAAATTGTTTCATTGAATTGAATTTATGCAATCTACAAAAAAGAATACAAGTTTAATTTATGCAAAAACTTAACTTGAAGTTTTCTATAGAAAAAATGAAACGTGAAATTACTGAGACTGGTACAGAAAAAAATACTAGTCCGAATTTTTTCAATATGAGCTATCTTTATAAATAAAAATTGCCACATTAATTTTATAAAGCAGTTATATAGTTTCTTTATTTAAATCTAGGTTAACACAAGTCCACTTCTCTATGCTCAGGGTCAAATATAAATATCACATCTATTAAGTACGTAGAAGTATCTTCTTCTATCTCATCAATAATAGTTTTGTTATGTTGCACTGCACCTGTTTGTTAATACCTACCATAAAAAAGTCAATTATGTTTTTGGTAAGTTTTAATTGCACAGTTTTGCTCATTTATTTCAGTATTCCCCGTCAGAATTTTGTATCAATGTATCAATTAATTAAAAATTACAACAATTAAAATATCATTTTGAAAACAATTATTTAGAATTATTCATTAATAGTACTTTGTTTTTATTTTAGTGTATCTGCTTGTGTGTCTTGGTAACTTCTGCGATTACAAAAGACGATGCTGATGCTATTTTAACTAATTACACATACACAGACGAGGGAAACGGAGCATATTCATTTCAGTAAGTCGCCGAATTAGTATTCCTTGAAATTATAAATTTTTACCCTCAGACTGAAAACGAACAACAGCATAGAAAGAAATGAAACGTCTAGGATTATAGAAAAAAATGGAAAGCAGTTTAGAGTGGTGGAAGGTGCTTACAAACATATTGGACCTGACGGAAACTTATACAAAGTCGCTTATAAGGCTAATGACAAGGGTTTTTACCATACTTCAAGACTTATTGTTAAAGTAGGTCTCAGAATAGGAGGACATACTCTTGCATCACTAAGCGGATCAAAGTGAGATAATATTAGCATGTATTAGAAAAATCTTAAGTATTATATAAATTGCTTTAATTAATTCGATTTTTATTATATCCTCATATTACTTTTCGCTTGGTACTTATTTTATTTTTGCGAGAAAAATAAGTGGTTTAGAAATCTTGTCAGTCAAATATATTTAAATAAATAAAGTACATTGCATTGGATTCGACCTGGGATTTTGAGTCTTGGAAACTTTATATTCTTGGAACATGATCACCGCTTGGCCTGTACCCGTTCTCGTCTGCTACATAACTTATGGTATAAGTCACACCATCAGTCCCAATGTAAGAAAAAGAACCCTCTACTACTAAAGCCTCGTTTTCGGAGCCCACATTTTTTAATTCTGCTTTTTCTTCTCGCGCCATACCGTCACTGGTTTGATAACTAGAAGTACATAAAATAATCTTTTGTAATGCAATAATAGTTTCAGTGCTCGTTCCTAATTAATTAATGATTGACGAAATAACCAACAGTAAATTTTTTAAACTAATGGTTTTTACAAGAAACAGCAATGCGGTGCAAATTTGTCAATTTTCTAATTTATTTCTGCATTTCTAACGCTATCTAATTATAAGTAACTTATAACAAGAACAGCAAGGAAAAAGAAAATAAATGAATACGAAAGAAATAAATGAAAAATTTAAGTTCTGACAATGAGTAATATTTGGGCAAAACCTAACAAGGAATGCACTGTTCTTGATAAGAAACTTTTATTAATAAATTATCACTTACGCAAAATTGTACGTTCCTGCACCTTCATTTTTGTAATCCTGTTGAAGAATAGTTGCTCCTTTCGCGTCTGATAAATTAGGTTGTGATTTGTATTGCGGAGCAGCTACAGAGATGGTGATGAAAACGGTGAATATAATGCACTGAAATTAAATTCAAACTTTAAATTTTAAATTTTTAATCAACTTCTTGCATAAAAATGTTCACAGTATACATTTTTGCAACGAAATGTAATCCGATACGAAACACTTAACACTTTTCAAAACTTACCGTATTCATTATGGCGTTCTATAAACGACAAATTACAACACCGTGTGTGTATGAGACTAGAGGAGTTCGAGAACTGATTCAAAACTGAAAATGCCAGACGTATTTATATATAGAGAAAAAAGAACCAAATATCCTGTATAAGTTTTGGAGGCATTGTTCCATTCATACAAATCAGCAATCGCATTTTCGTGATACCTCGATAAGCATCTGATTAATTTGCATAGAATGTGCTGCTATTAGGGACGCAAACTTTGCTGATTGTGTTTAATATTTCGTCAGGAGCAAGAAAATAACCCATAATTAGGGACCTGCGATTAATACGAGTTTCAAATTGGGCTGGCGCTTGCTAACTTCACGTAGCAACAGACTTACACACTTTAACAGAAAAAAAAATAAACTTTTAAATAAATAAAATACAAGGCCTGCTAATATTATTTGCAGTAATCAAAGAGGATAAACCAAATTAAAATTTATAGCTTTGCCATTTGCTTACCCATATATTTATAATTTAATTCTATGATTCTTTTAAAAGAAGATAGTATTTATATGAGACTTAAAATTCTCATAAAATATTTTCCTTCCTAAAAGCTTTTTAGTGTACCAGCTGTGATTAGTTACAAGATTTCAATATTTGTTTCTGTTTTTTTAATTTTTGACATAATATTTCAACAAACATTAGTTAATTACGATTAACGGCAACTTTTCCGAATATCATTTCCATTTATTAAAAGAGTTAAAAACTAACATCGTCTAAAATCATTTCCATTTATTAAAAGAGTTAAAAACTAACATCGCTAATAGTTATCGCTTGATGGTTCAGCAGTTCCTTTACTTACTCTAACATTTTTCGACTGAGATTGATAAAATGCTAGAAATTAGGAACTTTGGAATTCCTGGTCAACATAATTTTACCCTGAGCAAGTCCATGGTTCCTAATTTGTGCCTTTTCTCAATTTCGTTTTCGCTCATATACTGAGTGTTTCTTAACTTTATACAAAAAATGAAACCAGTGAAAGTTTACATTAAAAGTGATAGAATGAAGCAGTTTTTGTATAACAATTGAATAATAAATATTAGAGATAATAAATGTTTTTGGCGAACGATGAAACAGTTTGATAGTCCCTGGTTTATTTTTATGACGTAATTACGTCCTCGGAGAAATTCGTTGATGTCAGCATCGGCTGTTAAGTGGGTCAGTTGTCAGCTGTACTTTGTCGCGCTGAAAACATGACCGAATTTTCCAATACTGTTCTTGTAGACATGATTTTAATTTATGGCGAATGTGATCAAAATGCGTTGGTTGCAAGATGTTTATATGCACAGCGTTACGACGAATCAGTGTTTATAAGGGATGTAGTGTGGGCAGAAAAAAAATCCTCATGCGATGCAGCGCCGTAGTTTCCAACACGCTTTTCGGTCAATCTGTGTCCAGGTATGTTAAACGAAATGATGTATTTATGTTTCTTGCAAACTAATTTGCCGGAACTCCTAGAGGATGTAAATTTAAATATTAGAAAATATTAGACCTTAATCCATTAGATTTTTATCTGTAGGGACATTTAAAAATTCCTAGTGTACGCCGAAGAAGTAAATAAAATCGACGAACTCAACGCACGCAGTGGAAAATATCCGAAAACAGAACCAATTCCGTAACGCATGTGAATCCCTGCTTCCTCGAGCCGACGTATGTTTACGTCTCGCGCAGGGGGGAACTTCGACCACTTATTGTGAGTGAAGGTCACCGTCCGTTGCGTCCAGCGGTTCTAAACATTTCACAGGGAATTGCCGGATGTCGGTATGAATTTTTTAATTTTTTTTTCTTTTTAATTTTGATGCATTCGTGAGAATATCTCGTACCACATACGCCATTAATTGCATCAAGTTGAAGAACATGCTATATATATTACAGGGCAGGTTGATGTCATCTACAGTGATCTGGAAAAGGCACTTTGGGGACACTACAAGATTCAAATCATGATCCATTGTTGTATTAGGTATTCATTAATAATCTGCTTCACGTAATTTCAAGTTTTGTTATTTGTTGATAACGTAATTTTCTTGTGTATATATTGACAACACGTCCAAGAACAACTTAAGAAGTTGGAAAACTAGTGCAAGTTTAATAGATTGAGCATCAATGATAAATGCAGAATTGTTTCGTACATTAAAAGAAGAGATATTGCTCGGTTTGATTATAAACTTTTAAAAATCTCAATATAAATGAAAACGTACACAATATTCTCCACAACGTCAAAGTAAGAGAAAGGTATTGAAAAACGCCTTGAAAATATTGACCGAGCAGAGATTAAATTATAAAGAATAAAAAAATAAATGAAGCTATCAACCCATAGTGAAACGTTGAGTGATTTTGCGATTCTTAAAATGTCTTTTAAGAGATTAGAAAGAATTTATTATGCTATTCACACTTTTTAAATTTTGTTTATTGGAAGGATTTTGGAAAATACACTTGAATGACAAGAATAATTAAAGCACAATGCATTATAGTTTACAATACTTATTGTTTCTTGATCACATTTTTTTAACTAAAGTAGATTCTTGTCCGATGAAAATTCGTAATAAATGATTTTAAAACGGACACTAAAATTGACACTAACGCTCTACGTTTCGCTATCATTTGATAGCTTCGTCATAATATAATCACTAAATGGCTAATAAATTATACAAAAATGAGATTCCGTCAAATTTAAAATACATTTTCGGTTTAGGGAAAAAAGTTTCGTTACCCTATTTTAATAAGAAACAAGTAGATTTTCTGAACGTTTTAAGTAGCTTAGAGTTTGGTCTAAAATCCTTAGATTCAGCTTCTAAAATACAAATAAGAAATAAGGTTGGCTCTAATTTTTTAAATTATATTGGGAATATTGACAGAACCTTTGAAAAATCAAAATATAAAATTCTTATTAGAGATCTTTTGTCTTGTAAAAAATTTCTTGTTACAACAGCAGACAAAAGCAATGTTACTGTTTTAATTGATAAAAAAGACTATTTTTCAAAAGTTCAAACTATGCTATCTGATAATAATGCATACGCAGAATTAAACAATGATCAAACACATTCAAACACATCTGTAAATAATTTAAGTAATATATTTTCAAATTTAAAAATCAAAACACCAAAATTAAAACAACCTAACGTAGTTTATGAAATTAAATGTTTAAATTGTAATTCATGTTATATAGGAGAAACAAGCCAAAATTAAAGAAAAGACGTTTAGACCAACATAAATATAATAACTTAACTTCAACAAATTTGTCAATTAAACACGGAGTACCGTAAGGATCCGTGCTCGGTCCGCTTTTATTTTTAATCTTTATGAACGATTTAGTCTTGCAAGCAACAGAAAAGAGTAAAATAGTTCTGTTCGCTGATGACACCTGCACAATTAGCAGAGGCCACAATTTACAAGATCTAAACACCTTGGTAAGGGGACACACGTTGTGGAATGGTTTGGTTCAAATTCATTGATGCTTAATGATACTAAAACCCAAAATTTGCTTTTAACACTTCGATCTCTAGATAACTACCCTAGGCCTGTTAAATACTTCGGCGTTTGCTTGGACTTCAAATTAACTTGGGTAGAGCATGTCAGTCAACTCTGCAAAAAATTTAACACAAGTATTTTTATAATAATAAATTTAATTAGCATTGTGCCTTTAGTAACACTCACAAAAGCAGATTATGCTTGTTTTTACTCTCACGTGACTTATGCGGTTCTGTGTTGGGGAGGCTATTGTCATGCTTCGCAGCTCTTTCGTATAAAAGGAGGTGCATAAGGGTGATGGGGGGCTTGAATTTTACGGATTGCTGGAAGTCCAAATTTATAGAATTCAAACTTTTAACTTTCACCTCGGTACATACTAACTTGCGTAATACATGTGAAAACTAATATATCGATATAAACGGAATGATGGCTGCCACACTTACATTACTCGTAACAAGAATGAGTTACTAGTCAATTACAGTCAAACTCAAAGAGCTAGGGATAGTGTAAATTACTTTGGAATAAAACTTTACAACGTGTTACCCTCAGGTAGTCTAAATTTAGAAAGATCTAAATCACCTTCTTAAATTTAGAAATATCTAAATTTAGGAAGGTGATAAAAATCTACCTCCTGAAGAAAGCATTTTATAATATACAAGAGTTTTTAAAAAATGATTTTAATGATTTAAACTAGCTCACATGTCTTCGTTAGCAAACTCTCCATTAATTAGGTACTAGTAGCTTCTACTTCTTTATTGTACGTATTTTTAGTCTTTTGAATTTGACAATATATTGTTACGAATATTTCTTGTTCCGTGAAAATTCTCTGCATGACCATCATCAATAAACATTACTATTATTATTAAATATCATATCAAAAAAAATAATCGAAATCATTCAATGCATTCAATAGAAAATAAGCATAATTTTGATTTTGAAAATACTAATATTTTATATTGCGAGTCTAATATTTTCAAAAGACTTTTTATAGAAATGTGTAGAATTAAAATGTCATCGAACTCTGTTAATAAACGTACGGACTTTGCTAATTTAAATGATATATTTTGTAGTTTTCTAGATTCGTTAAGCAGGATATAGATCTGTCAACTTTAATATTATTTAAAAAAAAATTAAAAATAAAACAAGAAAAATGATTTTACTGTTTTTGTTTTTTGACGAAGCTATCCAATGATAGCGAAACGTAGAGCGTTAGTGCCAATTTTAATCGTTTTAAAATAATTTATTATGATTTTTCTTAACATTAAATCTACTTCAGAATTTTCTCATTTTTATCTATCACTACCGAATCAATTCTGACTTTACTCTAAAAAATTTACTTCTTAGAAATTTCACTTCGAAAGTTAATGATATAATGATTCAAAAATTAAAACTTAAAATATTTCAATTTTCGACAATAAAGATAAGATATTTGTACGTTACTGTTTTTCCCTAGATGGAGAAAAGGAAAATGAACGTTTCAGAAATTTATTTATTATTTTAATTTAATACTTTTAGTAAAGGATAGTAGAAGAAAAGAAGTTGGTGGCATATATTTTTACCTATTCTCTAAAAATATATTCGACAAATACGAAATAAAATACGCACACAATAATATACAACAAAAATAACAAAATATTCTTAACTTAATGCTTAATAAAAAGAACGAGTTAAACCTACTATAAAATAATTTAGAATCTAAGTTACTAGAATGTTTCATGCGCATTTGTTCTCTTATTTAATGCATTTATATTTTTGGCGAAATTTGTCATAATTTGTTTGGTATTGTTACTTAAACTAGGAGTATTATCTAATAGTGTTCATATTGCTGTGCTGCGACTTCTTCAACTTCATGCTGTGCGCTGCTATCCAACGTTTTAGCTATTTCTTCAGGAATTGGCGGAGGCGTTGGTAAATGCGCACCTTGAGGTTGAAATCCGTGTTCGTCAGCAATGTAAGTCAACGTTATAGGATGACCATGCTCATCGTGGTACCTAACGATACCCTGTTGTACTACAGTTTCGTGGTCTTTGTCGCCTTTATTTTTTATATAACCGGTTTCTTGAACATGAATTCCATTTCCACTTTCGTAACTAAAAAAAAAAGAAATTGAAAGTCCTAATGAAAATGAGTTTTTACTAAGTCTCCAAGAAGTTTTCCAGTTTATTTAGTACTTTTAAAAGAATAACACTGAAGATAAGATAATGAATTAAAGTGATAATTTTTTGTGAATGCAAGTGCCTGTGTCGTCTGTCGTAGTGCCATGATGATATCGCTATAAATACAGAAAGAGAACAAAAAAAATGAATACCTAAAATCATTGTGATTATTCGTGATGGATGAAATCCTTCTGAAAGTTATATCATTAATGAAACACATGGTAGTCTGTACATTTCTTAATAAACAATTGTTCAATAAAATTGTCTATAAATAGAAAACGATGATCAAATTCAATGATCATTATTGTCTTTGATTTTCAGGAAGAAATTTGTGAGAGTTACTGTCGTGGTACTTGTGCAATTAACAAATTTTTACTTCAAGATAAATTGAAAATAGTAAAAGTTATAAATCAATGCAGACAAAAACTTTTTGTATCTTTTACGACAAAGAGCTTCGACTTCTAATCAATATCTGATTAGGAAATGCTAAAAAGAACGTCAGCTTTCTACTAGTACTAATTTCTTAATTAATTTCCTTGCACGTTGAAATACAAGTCCCCTCTGCAAAGCAGTGCTGGCAACTGATCGTTAAGAAAGCATTTTACTTGGACGCATGTAGAACAAATGAACATTTCTAATCGCCGCGTTACTTTCACGAGACATCTGCTGCAGCAGTGTGCCCATTCGATTGCATTCGTCGAAAAAAAAAATTACTAGAAAGTCGCCGGTGGGACCAATTATTTATTATTAGATTGGATTACAAATCATCTCATGTTATAATTTTTATGTAATATAATTTATTGAAATCGAAAGGATAGTTGTTTAGCTATAAATGTATAACTTTTCTATTTCTATTCTATTATATTCTACTAATTTTAAAATTCAGTTTTCAATTCAAATCCTTCTTTAATAATATTACTTTTTTAACAAGGCAATTTAAAATAACATGTATTCTGTCTTGATACTTAGAATATTGGTTTCCTGTAAATAGAGAGATGTAAAACCTAAAAATGACTAAATAAAAATCTATATTACTTATTTCTGCCTATACAACTAGCTAGATTAAAAAAAACAATAACAGTAATAGTAAATAAATAAAGATGTACAAAACAAGGATAAATATAATATGTTGAAATCTTAAAAATAAAAAAAATATGTAAAGGTGCTTCCAGATATATTTCATAATAAATAGTGCGGTCAGAAACATAAAACTGCGATACATTTTGAGATATTTGATTAAGATTTTTCCCACAAAGTGAATTGAATGGTAAAAGAAGAATATTTAAAATGACTTACCATGTTAATACAGATTCTCTCACATTCGACCTTCTGCTTTGTCAAGTCATGTCCATGGCATTGTATTCTCAATAAATTTAAATTAGTATTAACTCCGGAAACAACAGAAACGTTATTCAATATTTTTTGTTCTTATCTTCCGAGCGAATTACACGATTAGCAGATGAATAAACAAATGTGCTGTGCATTAAAAAATGTATTATTTATTTACCCATACTGATATCCTTCATGATGAATATGAAAATCTTGCTTTAAAATCGGAATGATCGGCTTCTTGATTGGAACTTCGTGCACATGATGATATTCAGTAATGGCGATAGGTGATGCGTAAACAGCAAAAGCAAAACTTAAGCATCCTATAATCTAAAATAAAAAAAAGCATTATTATGCAAGGCATATAAATGTAAGAAATATGCAGGGTGTAACAAAAATCTTGGGGCGTATTATACCATTAAAATAAAGGCAAAAGTTCATATAAACAGATGTCCAAAATTAAGTTCTAATCCTAATTTTTAATTTCTTATTATGTTTACCGATGAAGCAGCTTTCACCCAAGATGGAATCATAAATTTGTATAATTTCCATCTCTGGCAGGAAGAAAATCCACACGCTAGCTTTTCATCAAGATACCAGCACCAATTCCCTCCAGACGTTTAGCGTAGGATAATTGGTGATTTTGTTGAATGATCTCTTCCTTCTGCCAGGACATTTGACAACCCCATTTTATAAATAATTTTTAGAAGAAGCGTTACCTTTCATATGGGGACCGGTTTTTCTTGCAATCAGGGAAGCCATGTGGTTATACCACGATGGTACGCGAGCCCAGTAGGTAGGGTAACTAGAGATTTTCTAGATAATGCTTTTCATTAACGGGGGACCTTTGACATGGCCCGACTTAAATCAATTATACTTTCAATGCTTTGATGATATCAATCAATTCAAATAGCGCATTGAAAACGGTTTGAGCGAAACACATAAAGTCTGTACTGTGGGTGTTTGTGAAAGAATAAGAAGACCGCTGGGAAGGCATACGTGAAAGGGGTGTTCACTTTGTATTTTACTTTTTATTTAAAATGTCTAATTTTATTTAAATATGCCTAAGAAGACATATGTTTGTATAAACTTTTGATGAGTAGAATACATCCCTGAAGTAGCGGCCCACATATTTGTTACACCCAATAATGTATTACATTTGTTACTTTAATCTCTATTTTAAAAATGATACTATACAAGGGTAGTCAAATTTAACACGGATAAAACTTATCTCAAAATATTTATTACTAAAGATTTTTAATTAACTTTCTAATTTAAATTATAACGTAATTCAAAAACTCGGAGATCTAGGGTGGCAAGGAAAAAGGAATTCGTGCCCCAGCTTAAAATCGCGATGTTCATTAAAGTAAACGAAACCCTCGACAGAATAACATGTATTAAAAACACCTTTAAAGCGATTAATCTACAATACCACGGACTTACAACAATTGCTAAAAGCATTCACCATTTATTTTAAAATATTTTTTACTCTGATTAGAAAATATCCTACTGTCATTAAAAAAATTATATTAAGGACCCAGTTTTGATTATTCAACCACCCAAAAAAATTATTTTATAAAAATATAAAAATTTAATTAAACAACAACAAGCATTTTAATACAAAATTAACTAATAATATTGCTTTTTGAACAAGTTAGTTGGAAAGTAACCCAATAAAGAAGATAAAAAGGCTTACTTCCTTCTTATCTTGTTTATTGGCTAACTAATTAATCAATAATTTCTTCGTGCCAAACGAATATTAAATAACAAAATACATTTATGATTCTATAAATATGTCCTCGTCTGAATGACCTAGAATTTTTTTCGAATATTTATTTCTAAAAGTCGCTGGCTGAAGCAGGCTTGTTCAATTAAATAATTAATTAACTCACCAAAAAATTCATGTTTACTCTTGAAACCGAACACGAGCAACTGTCACAATATAAATGATACTCCCTTGCACACTTTCTTTTATATACGAACTCTCTATACGCGTCGTATCTGTGCTTTATATAGAAACGAAACTTCGTCTAAGTCTAAGAAAGCTCCGCGCAATTTCTTTTTTACGTTTTCTGGACTATGCACGCGGACTTCAACTTGACCCCTCATTGAGAGATGAGCAGAAATTCGCTTTTCTTCAACGAGAAACCAACAAAGACATTGTTTGCCTAATTTTTATTAGTTGGCGGCATATGGTACGCACAACTCAATTAATTTTATTCCGCTGATGAACACAGATTTCCTTTTCATTTAGTCAATATATTCTTTTAATTAATTGGATATGCAGGAAGAAAGTAGTTTATTGCGTAAATTCTTTTATAATTATTACATAAGTTGAATGAACTAGTTTTTTTTTAGATCACTGATCTTTAAACGTATTGATGGGATTGATTAATTTAATCATTATAAAGAAGGACAAACTCAACTTTATATTTATTTATTAAACATATTATAAACAGTAGAAATCATCACAAATATATTCTGGCAAATTAAAAATGACAGGCGCAAGGTACTGTTAAAACCTTCTTGTTTGTTTATACTGATTAGTAAAAGGACGAGGTGGTGGAGGGTTGTTTGGTGTATA
Source organism: Serrognathus titanus (assembly GCA_039766575.1). Classification (NCBI taxonomy): domain Eukaryota; kingdom Metazoa; phylum Arthropoda; class Insecta; order Coleoptera; family Lucanidae; genus Serrognathus; species Serrognathus titanus. The sequence goes on along the minus strand of CM077914.1, from coordinate 45,737,275 downwards.
CACAAGTCTGTCGTTTGTAGATGCCTGCTGCTCTGGTTCTGTGTTTGCAGAGATCCACTCCAGTGCTTTTTGAATAGCGGGTGGAATTGGTGGAGGACTCGGAAGGTGTTGTCCTTGGGGTTGGAAACCATTTTCATCGGCTAAATACTAGAGAACTATCGGTGTCCACTCTGGTGCTGTGAACTGGAACGAACCTTGGGCGGCCTGAATGTCTGCTTCGGGATTTCCTGCGTTTTTTACTATACCGTCTTCCTGGCCATTAATTCCGTTTCCGGTTTCGTAACTAAAAGAAATTCGTTACATTGTGTTACATTATTTTCTTTAGTCCTGCGAAGCAAATAAGCAAAATAATGCGACACAATGAAATTGATTCGATATCCCCCTCAAACATTAGAAAACATAACAATTTTGGTTTCCGGGTTAGGAACCGCGTCAATTCTTCGTCTTGCCGACGTTTCTTCCATCTCGCCGTGGACTTCTTCAGGGCTTCGTTGGAAGTTCACGGCGAGATGGACGAGACGTCGGCAAGACGAAGAATTGACGCGGTTCCCAACCCGGAAACCAAGATTGTGATGGACAACGGCCGCGGAAGCTTTCAAACCAAATTAGAAAACATACTATAAATGTTCGCCTCAAATTTGTGGATGGATCTTTTTTGTTTTCTGGAGACAAACATTTAATAGACCCACTCTGCCATTGATTGTTACAAAAATATCAAAAGTGAAAAGATTTATTTCTTGTCTGTGAAATTTTGTAAAAAATTATTGTGGAATGGTTTATAGTGAGGTCGGAAGCAAAGGACTAAGAGTGAATGCAAGTAATTTATTTTTTGACACCACTCTCGTGAATTACATTGACAAAAGTTGTTTTTTTCGCTCACTCGAATAATAATAATTCACTTTAAAACAAACAAGAACAATATCGGCCTTCCTGGGGGACATCTGACCTCAGATGTTATTCGTCATCATCTTGTCATCTTCGAGGGAAATATTATCTAATGGAACAGATTTTGTCGGTGCATCTTCTTTAGCCCACGGCTTCAGGTGATCAGCTGACGCAGTTGTTTGGCGAGGGCCCTCATGATTACCGATTTTGTTAACAATGTATCTGTCATTACGTAATGCTCGGACGATACGATAGGAACCAAAATAATTTGAATATACCTTCAAACCTGGACCCGACTGAGTACGCTTAATCGCCACAAGATCGTCCTCGACGTACTTGACAGCTTTCTTCCGCTTCTTGTTGTAATTACGTCGATTTTCTTCTTGTATCTGAGAGATTTTTTCTTACGCACATCGCCGCATTTCGTCTCTTTGTTCTTCAAACATTTTAACCCATTCTTCTTCAATGATTTGTCGGACTTGCGGATCATTTTTCAGGGGCATACAAATACCAAACATTAATTGAAATGGCGTCTTCCCAGTACTACGCTGAGGAGTGGCGTTTAAATATTTTTGTAGAACATCAAGATGTTTATACCATTCCTCAGGTTTTGAAGCAGACAGTTTGATCAGCAAGGGGATAATCGTTCTGTTGACTCTCTCTACCTGTCCATTGCCCCTTGGTACTCTTGTACTCTGATACTTTTACATGTTGTATGTCTTCTGCATTACAAGATTCAGCAAACGCATTGAACGTGAAGGCAGTTCCTTGATCACTAATTATTCGCCGCGGATTTCCGAACACTAATGACTGCTTCCGTAAGCGGTCTAGCACCTCAGCGGTGTCAATGGAACGTGTCAAATACAACCATACAAACTTACTAAACGCGTCCATTACCACAAAAATGTGACAGTACGATTTTTTAGTAGAAGGTGTCGAACCTAGGTGTCAATATGATACGTGTCTAGCGGAACACTGCCTTTATATATTGGATTTAGCAATCCTGTTTACCGTGTTTTCTCTCAGCTAATACGCATTCTACACAATTACGGATTACCTGTTCAACCTTCTCAGGCATACCCTTAAACGAATAGTCTCTTCGTACTAACGACTCCGTTTTACCAATACCGAAGTGACCAAGCTCATGAGCGCGTCTTACTATCTGTGTTTGTAAACGTTTAGGTACCATTACTAAAGGCTCATCATTGACAGTTTTATATAGTATACCATTCTTTATCTCCACTTTAGCATTTCGTATTTCATCAAGCAATTTTTTTAATTGTTCATCCTCATACTGTGCATTCTTTAATTTTATAAGCACCGTGCTCTCACACTCATCCAATGACATCACATAAGGCAAAGGATTTCTACTTAACGCGTCTACATGAGGCATCTGTCTCCCTGGTCTATGTATAATTGTGTACTGAAACTCTTCTAACAATAACGCCCATCTTGGTACACGCACACATAAATCTTTTTTTCTCATCGTCAACGCAAACGCCTGGCAATGACTATCGTTGTCCATGGCTACATGAAAGAATCCATTTCGAAGATCTAGCGTACTGAAAATTGTTGCGTCTTGAAGGAGGTCTAGCTGATCCTCAATCAAGGGTAATGGATAACGATCTTTGACAATTTTTTTTATTTAGTTCTCTATAGTCCGCGCAAACACGTGTGGAACCGTCCTTTTTTTTTTACTAGTACTACAGGACTAGCATACTCAGAATCTGATGGCTGAACAATTCCCTCTTCAATCCACGCGTTAATTATATTTTCTACTGTTTTTTTTCACACTGAGATAATCGTCGTGGTCGTGAATAAACCGAAATGTCATCCTTGACAACCAATCTCATTTTAATTCCTACCTCTCGTGTCTTTTCAGGATTATAATTCATCGTAATAGCTTCGAGTTCACTAAGTTTACGCAGATGCTCTACATGAGATGAATCAACAATAACTCCTTTCGGCTTCTCGTATGGCAATTTGAAAGATGTCAGGAGTGCCAGGATTAACAGCAACATCATTCGCAATCTTGAAAATTTTTATTTCTCCTGCCACTATATTCAAATTTACTTGACTAAGAAAGTCGGTACCTATGATCATGTCATATTTTAAAATTGTACCTGATACCACATGTATTTTAATCGGATAATTAACATCATCAACTGTTATTTCAGTGGCAAACTCATCAAGCGTCGCATTTCTTGACGACCCAATGCCATCAAAGGTGACACAAGTTCGTTGTAAAATAGGTGACCTGATGATCTTTATGTAATCGTCCGATCGTATTAGAGTAAGATCACTACCCGTATCAATCAGCGCAGTGAGTCGGACTTCTCCTATTGATACCTCTTTCATATGTTTCCTCTTGCTTGGTTGTGATACAATATTTGCTTCGTTAGCTCTAGCGATCTTCACTAATGCTTGTAAGCACTTCGCTGCAATATGACCATGACCGTTACATCTAAAGCACTTTAATCCTTGATCTTTTGAAGGACACTCTGCATTAATATGGCCAGTGTGACCACAATTATAACACCGCTTCGTTTTTACACCATTATCTGCAAGCTTTTTATTTCTATCGCCTTTTTCGTAGTGATGTTTAGACATGTCATCCTGATGCTCGTAACATTTCACCTTAGTTTTCATAACTCGTTTCATTGCTTCGTATTGCATGATTCGTTCTTTTAATTGTTTTATGGTTTTTGCACCATGCAACATAGTCTTGTTAATGGGATGATCAGGAATTCCTTCGATAATATATTGTATCACCGAGCAGATTTACACGTCTGCTTGAGCAGCAATCTCAAGCATCTTGTATAATTATTGATGCGTCTCGTCTGGTTTTTCTTTTTCAGTGATAACTGACGATGGACTTGATAGTTATCAACAGTTTCCCTAAACTCCTCTTTCAGAGCTTTTTTCAGTTTTGGCCACGTCTTAGCGCACCTTTCAGCAGAGCCTTCGAACAAGCGTTTGGCATACGCCACCTTTTGCATGTCCACCCTTTTGCAGATGTCTGCCATCTCCTCGAAATCTTCTAACCACCGCACCACGTTCAGTGATTGTCACCACTAAATTTTTCCAATGACTCTTCTACGTCTTTGAATAGTAGTAGCGAGCAACTGTACGCTCTCTGCTGTCATTGATTTTTAAGTGGGATTCATTCATTAATTTAATCATTATAAAGAAGGACAAAATCAATTTTATATTTATTTATTAAATGTATTATAAACAGTAGAAATCATCACAAATATATTCTGGCAAATTAAAAATGACAGGCGCAAGGAACTATTAAAACCTTCTTGTTTGTTTATACTGATTCGCAAAAGGACGAGGTGGTGAAGGGTTGTTTGGTGTATACACAGGTCTGTCGTTTGTAGATGCCCGCTGTTCTGGTTCTGGGTTTGCAGAGATCCACTCCAGTGCTCTTTGAATGGCGGGAGGAATTGGTGGAGGAGTCGGCAGGTGTTGTCCTTGGGGTTGGAAACCGTTTTCATCGGCTAAATACTGGAGAACTATCGGTGTCCCATCTGGTGCTGTGAACTGGAACGAACCTTGGGCAGCCTGAATTTCTGATTCGGGATTTCCTGCGTTTTTTACTATACCGTCTTCCTGGGCGTTAATTCCGTTTCCGGTTTCGTAACTAAAAGAAATTCGTTACATTGTGTTATATTATTTTCTTTACTCCTGCGAAGCAAAGAAGCAAAATAATGCGACACAAAGAATTAATTCGATGCCCCCCCTCCCTTAGATATTAGACAACATATTAAAAAATGTTCGCCTCACATTTGTGAGTGGGCCTTTTTGTCTTTTGGAAGCAAACATTTTTAGACTCACTCTGCCATTGATTGTTACAAAAATTACAAAAGAGAAAAGGTTTATTTCTTGTATGTGAAATTTTGTAAATAAATTATTCTTACAAATTCGAGGTTGTACAAAGAAATTACTATTAGAACAATTTAATTGTCCACAGCCACCTTTAAACACTTAACAAACGAGTCAGTTAGTTTACCGACACGAATCACGTTACATCACTTAGTGCATCACAATGATTATAGCACTCGCAAGAGGCGCTCTCGGCGTTGATTTAATTTAATTATGTAAAATTTTCATAGATAAATAAAATATAAAAAATAAACCATACTTAGCCACTTATCTCTACTGTCGTTCGCAACATTGTTAAAACAAAAAAAAAGCAAAAAAAATCGTACTTAATAATAAATTATCTAAAGTAAATAGTAATTAAATAAAAAATAATCAGTAGAAAATATTTAAGAAACATCAATTTTTTTCTTCTTTTGTTTTAAAATTTTTGTAATATGCTAAAGTTCAAAGTTAAACTGTTTCTTTCTTTATCGTAATGAGACATTAACATCTTCATGTTAGTACAAACACATAGTTGACCTCCAAAAGTAATTTTTTGTAAATTTTGGTAAATTTTAATTGACATATCTGACATATTTATCGTAAATTAATTTTTGATATACCATAAGGTAAACTCCTGGAACTCTACAACTTACTCAAATGGTCCGTTTCTTTATTAATTGTCAAAGTAAAAGTAATCTAGATGGATTAAAAGTATTCTAGATGGATTAAATGAAGTGTATATTTTTATGTTTATATTGTACAATTAAATAGAAATGAAATAAAAATAACCTAACCAGAATAAATAGCTTTAATACAATGAGTTAAATATATTCTTGATTTTGTACAAGAAATAATTTAAATTTGAATATACTAACAACCACTCGACTATTAGCTATTCGTTTGTATGAAATATTCGAAAATAAGTTCGGAGAAATGGATTTAGTTTCTCTTTCACATTTTTCATTATTTAATGACATTCATAAAAGTAAGGGAGACTTAGATTTTAATTTTCTTTTTAGTAATTATTCTGTTCTTTCATTTTCTGGAAATGTAAATCATTACATATCTCTCGCCTTAAAATACATATAGTTAACTTTTTTTATTATAAATTCAAGAGCGCTTCTTCCTGGAAGACATATAATGCGTTTCGTTAATATGTAGGAAATTAACATACCTCCATCGATATGATCCGTCAGGATTTCCGTTCTCACTTTCCGACCTAACTATATGCGCTTGGGAATCTGAATGCTGCGCTGGGACAGCAACCCATAATACCGAAAAAGCGATAATCTAGAAACCAACACATTTCACCATTAAATTGAAATTAATCATATAACAAAAGTTGCTCGTTTCAAGCGTGTTTCAAGATACCTACCACTTTCATGATCGTTTCGAATTGCAAGTACGTTACGAACTAATCCAAATTCGCAAAATATCTATTTATAAAGTACAAATCCCTACCAACGATCTCAGTGATTAAGTTCTCGCTGCATTGTCGTGGATGCAATCAATGTTGGATGGGGAAGACACACATGAACTTTTGATGTGTTGCGAAATAGTAAACATTGGCGGCGACAACCTTTCCCATAACGCAATGAAAGCTCTGTATTTTTAATGGCGCTCAAAATCGAGTTCGTCTGTAGTATTATATAATTATGAGCGTTCGCGTGTTGCTCACATAATCAATGAATGATAATCTAAACATTTTACACAGTACTACACATTTGTAATTGGCGTTCAAATTCTATCAATGAGTCATTTGTCGGTGCTAAAGAGAAGCAGTATTACATAAACTTAGGGTGTATGACGGCAGTGACATTTATTATTCGTGCCTGCAGTAAATTGCTGAATGAGTCGTGACTGAACAACAGACATCTACCAAGTAATTGTTATTGCACAAGGGAAGTGAGGAAGGTGTGTTTACATGGTGCATTTTACCAACAAGAATATTATGTATATTCAGGACTAACACGTTTACGTCCGAGACAGATAAAAATATTGATTTAACTTATTTAAATTATGCTATGGAATGTATTTTTTTGTTTTGAATGTTAATAAATCCAAATTACGAAAACAAATTTGTGTTACTGACAAAGATACAGATAGTAGTAGGCGATTGGATTTTTACACTTCTCTTTTTTTTAAGTGTGTTTCATATGGCTAAGATATAATTTCAGAATTGGCTATATCTTTTTTGGTTAGTTAATTAAGCTGACTAACTCTAGACACCTCTGGTGTTGTTAAATATTCATTGCTATTATCAACAAAACACGTTCTTGTTGAATTTATTCTCCGAGAGGAGTATGAACATTTACAACGTGATGGTCTATTACTGTTACTTTCGTCTATTAAACAATCTTAAATTATTTCAAGAAGAATTTTATGTGCAATCCAACAGCTTGGAAGCACCCTCATGGATAATTCGATTAATGCAAGCATAACCCAAAAGACACCATTTCAAAATACAGGAGTTAACTACATCGTTCCATTTCCAATTAAGGAGAAGGGTTTCTGTATGATCACATCTAATGTGAAATATTTTTCAGAAGGAATTGTCAGTAAGTTTCTGATTAATACCAAATACGTCAATGCTAAAGTCTGTTAACTATTTCTTGATTTCCTCCTTGTTGGTTGGATACTAGTTCGGGTCTGTTATCTGCATATGATAAATACCCTTGCTCTACCCTTGAGAAGAAGTTGGCAAGAGAAGAATATCTGACATTCTAAGGATCAAACTTTTTTATTATTCATACCAAATCTAGAACATCATTTCTTTTACTTTTATAGGCTTATCAAAAAATAGTTTTGTTTCAAATATTTCTTTAATTACAGGAAATCTAGAAATTTCGTTGAGACCTACAATAATTCCAGCGCCTTGCCATTTGTAAGTGTCTTCATTCGCATTCTGTTTGCCAGAGATCATACGCTTATATTTTTTAACCATTTCTATTTGTGTAACCATAAAATTTCTTTTCTGCTTCATCTATTTTCTGTTCATTGAGAGGAATGTTGTCCATAATAGTTGTTTAGCCTCCTCAGCTGTCAGAACATAGTAAAGAACAAAGGGATAGTGTCCCACAAATTGAACATTTGAACCATATAACCGCATTCCTGATATATGTGACATTTCAGTAATAAATGCATACGATACTCAGATATCACATTTTAAGAATTGCACAATTGCACAATCGCCCAACATTTCACCATCGGTTGATAAACTCCTGGAAAAATTAACGCATCAGTAAAACTTTTCATTATTACATTTATTTTTTTGAAGTTTTAAGTCATTAAACTCTTTATGTAGTTGGCCTAGGACATCCTCTGTCACTACTGATAAACAACTGGAATTGTTTGATAGAAGAAAAGTAACATTTTGCGATTGCTTGTTGATAAGAAATTTAACGCTGTTTAAAGTGATTTGTGAAAGGCAATAAATTCAGTTTTGCTAATGATTTTTTTCCAAATTTAAAATCACAAAGTACCTAAAACACTTCGTCCAGTGCACTTAGAGCAGAACAAATAAATCGTCCACGAAACTTAAGAGAAGATAAAGCAATCAAAGCGGTAACTCTAGTTAACAAGGGACGTGGCCAGCGATATATGTCTAATTTGTTAGGAATTAGACAATCAACAATTAGTCGAACAGTTAAACGTTTCAATGAAATTGGAAGTTATTGTAGAACCCCAGGACAAGGTCGTAAGAAGTCTACAGATGCAAGAGATGAGTGATATCTTATACAAGTCGCCTTAAGAAACGTTCTACAAGTTTAGAGCTAAGCAGAGCTCTAGCAGTAACTCGAAATGTAACAATTTCTGGACGAACGGTCAGGAGAAGGCTTAATGAAGGAGAATTGAACAGTAGAAGACTGACTATTGCACCACTGCTCACCAGGGAACTAGAGTTACTAGACTGCATTTTGCAAGGGAACACGTAAATTGGAACATCTATGACTGGAAGCGAGTTTTGTTTTCAGACGAAACAAGAGTAAGTCTTAATTCACCAGAACGAGGCCAGGAAAGATTTGCAATATATCTCCGAGGATCCCATTTTTTGGTGGATCAATAATATTCTGGGGAGGAATTTGTTTCGACGGTCGCACGGATTTGGTTTTTATACGGGGGAGATCCATGAACGCATATTTCTACGTAGAAAATATCGTAGAAGAACATGTGATGACATTTGCCCTATTTGTCGGGGGCAATTTCATTTTTATGCAAGATAACGCTCGGCCCCACGTTGCGAAAGAGGTACTGGACACTTTCGATTCGTGAATATTCCCACTCCAGACTGGCCACCAAGAAGCCCAGGTATGAACACCATAGAGCATCTATGGGAAGCACTAAAACGATCAGTTAGGCACCACATACCTGCTCCTGTGAATCTTAGAGAACTCGAACAGGTCGTTCTTGTCAAATGGGAGAACATTCCCCAGGAAACCATTCACAACTCTATTAATAGCATGCCCAGACGAATGGAAGCAGTAATAAGAGCTAGAGGAGGATCTACAGGCTACTGAATTCAAATTCTTACGATTTGTCAATTTTTTTAAATCTTTTCATTGACACTATTTTTACTGGATTTGACACTAATGTTTCTTTCTGTTATTTATTCATCTTTTTGCGGATAATATCATTTCTACGTTGTCAAACATTAGTTGAAATCATTTAATTATAATATCACGTAGGTACTATAACTTAAAAGTTCGAAAAAAGAAAATTATAACGAGAAGTTTTGCTGACGCGTTAATTTTGTCCAGGAGTTTAGTTTCGTCAGGAGTGAAAAAATTAATTTCAATTAATTTATCACTTCGGACGAAGATATCAAATGGTAGTAAAAGATAAGCGAGTGCTTAAAATAAACTCGTGCAGAACCGTGAGCAATTGTGAGAACATAATTTCAATATTAGATACTTCAAAAATGCATAATTTAATTACTTAAAATTATTTTGATCATTTCTTTAATGCTAAGGATAAATACCAATTACTGTAATAATGTAAACAATTATTATTAAATAAAAAGTAACATCATGCAATCTGATGTAATTTCTTGCAATTAACGCGAGTGACCTATCACACCATCTGCAGTATTTTACATTTTCTGACCATACAAGTATAAATATGCCAAGAAATAAATGTGTGCCATAAATTTGTGTGTATTAAAATTAACTAGTTAAGTAATTTCTATAAAATATAACATTTTCATGTTAACCGAAAACGAAGAATATTTAATAAATAATTTTTCGTTCTATTTCTCAACGATAAGTAAAAAAATATTTTAATTAATTTACAATCGCATTTACTTTGTATTGTGGTTTGTTAGCTTATCTTTAAAACATTTTCATTAGAAATTTTAGTTTAAAATGCTCTTGGCTCTAAATAATTTAGAATAATAAAAGGAAATGAGGAATTGAAGTTTGTCGTCTTAAAGTTTTCTTAAAATCAAAATATTTCAGCCCATAAAACCAAGTATTCTAGAGTTAGTTAGTTTAATTATTAGACATGTACTTTCACACTTTTACTGTTGACCGTTCATTCGTAGATTGTTGTACAGCAAGTTCGGTGTGTAATGTAAAATATCTTAAAAATTACAGTTATTTATAGTTAACACCGACATTCATCTCTTGCCTAACTGAAAATTAAGAACGACACCTACCTACTTTCACTAAATCGCCGCCAGTTTAGTGCCGTTACGGCCTACCATCTTCTTGCGCTTCTTCTTAGTATTATGAATAACATCGTAACTTTTCCGCCGTGCCCTGTAAATGTATGTCACTACAACCTAATACTACTTTTCATGTTCATGAGTTTTTGTTACGCAGATTAAATCACACGATGTTATCTCTTCGGTTCCGGGTCCAAAGTAAGGTACATACTTTACTTTCAAAAAGCACAATGCAATAATTATTGTGAAGTATACCGTATATCTTAATAAAAGTGACATTATAATATACAACATTGTAATATATAACCTCCGCAAATATTTACACTATGCGATTCTACGTTAAAGCCCTTACAGAAAATATACCTCTTAACTCTCTGTTTAAGTTATTGAATGTTGAAAATAAATGGTAAATTAAAAAGATGTGATAAATATTACTCGATACCATCAAATTTTTACAAAGCATGGTACAGATCAGTTAAGTAGTGTTTTCGCCTTTTTTCTCGATTTTTATAAATTTTATTTTATTGAAGCAAATTCTTTGCATTTTAAAATTTAAGTGATGCGTAAATTATATCCATGGAAACTGTTTGGTGTAAATATTCACCGGTAAAACTTCAGGGACACTAAATGCAAACGGTTGCTTATCTTCAAATTATAGGAAAGAGCTACATTTTTAAGATGAAGATACATTTCTCTCTTGCTATTAAGTTGAGAACTAATTTATAAACATGTCCTGAAACTCATATGGTGCTATTATCAATTGATTTCCAGATATCTTTTGGTCGTAAAGCAATAGTTAGCAAAATGTTGAGAAATTTTTTGAGATTGGAGATTTTGGAAATGTATTTACTTTTGACACATCCAAAGAAGGAATCATTTTTGTGAGAAAAGAAGACAGGCACAAAAAGAAAAGAAAGAGAATCATGTATATTACCTTGTTAGAACACGTTCGAAACTTTTCGAGAACTTATAATTCCTGGAGATGAGCAAAAATTTTTTTTTCGTTTACTTTGTTAGTTCTTCCCAGATATTGTCCCGAATTAGCTGATTATGATAAATCTAATTTCGTGTAGGTTTGAGATCTAGTATTATCAATGCAAATGAACTTTAACCCCCAGTTTATTGCAATAGTATCCATAATTATTACCATGAGAATAAAACGGATATTAAAACTAACTTGCTTTTATAATACCATCTTGAATGAAGCAAATTAAATTCTCTTTATCTTGTTAACATCTAATCGTATACCTTACGAGAACCAATCATAACCAAAATTAACTGAAGAAATTTTACCAGGAAATTAACAGCCCTGCTAAAACGTGATTGTTTATTTGTTTAACAATTGAATGAATTAAATTTAGAAAAAATGTGTACCGAATGAGTCAGTACAGTTGAGTACTCAAATAGTTAACTGCTAATCAGGAGCACATCAGCCAAATCATTACTGAGAGTAGTTTGGCGGTAACTGACATAAATTCAGGACAATCTTGCAAATACTTATTGCAACAGATAAAACATAAGTCGTCACTTTGATCCAAAGTCAAAGCACCAAAATATGACTGGTACTCGAAAAAAGATTAATTTCATTTCTCAACCGGTAAGATCACGACAACAGTTTCTAGTATTTTTCTTGTATTATTTACTTCGAGTGCACCCACTGAAAGTTAATACAAACCCACTGAAAGTTAATACAATGAAAAAATAATGCCAGCAGTTTGCCAGGCAATGAAAGGAAATTGTAGACTTGTTTTGCAATTTTGGACCTTTCTTTTCTCAACCTCTTTTTCGAAAGACAAATGAAATTTGTCTTCATTCACTGCTCTATTATCTTCTTCTTACGTTTTGATAGAATTTTATGTAATGAAATTTTATCTCATGACAATTACTTTCGGTTACCTTCATCTGAATTTGTAACGCGGTACAGTCGGAAACTAAAAAAAGCTTTCAATTTTATCTATCTTCAATTATTATTGTTTTATCCTCATTCTTTAAATTTTCATTTCGTTTTCAGACAGAGCTTGAATTTGGATTTCCATTCAGTTCTTCAATTTACTGTTTTGAGTTTACACTCAATCTTTTTCTTACATCAAAGTGATGCCGCTCAGTAGGTATCACTTATCTTCGTTATCAAAAGGATTATCATTGGAATTACAACCTTTGAAATCATCTTCGAAATAATGGAGTGAATTTCTGCAATTATCTTTGGCCCTTGCCCTGTTCTTGAAGCGAAATTCACTTACATTTATTTTTGTTCTAGTAATCACCACAATGCTTGTGATCTGCATGGCTGTTAATCCGTACGTTTCTCCACTCCAATTTTATCAGAGCACTCGAATTTGAAATGTGCCATCATTTTCTTCTTTTTTCGCCGTTCAATAGCAGCAAATCTAAAAAAGTTATTCAGTAAGGAAGAAAGAAACGTCGACAAAATATTGCAGCATATTATAGACAAAATGCTTCTGTAAAACTAATCAGCAATTCTGTTAGAAATTTAGTTTACGTATGAAGTCTGTAAATTTAAGCAATAACACGTTCTTAATAACAGATTTACTTTTAGATATAATTAAAGAAATGCTATAAATCTTATGTCTGACATTTGATTTGTTGTGTTAGTTTTTATATCTGTGAATTTCAAGAATTTAATTAAACCGCCTAGTTGTGCGATTTAGGTTGTAGGTATAGATACAGTATGTTTAGAAGGTATCCGAAAAAAAATAAAATATCGCTGAAACTTTCGGTTTTTTAATTTATGAATGAAATAAATAAGCTGGAAAGAAATAATGTTACGGTATCGAGGTCTCCAAGTTATCCGTTTAGGGGCGTAGGTAGAGCTTGAAAACAATTGGATACAAAATATATCTCTTTATTAGTTTTTTAAATTAATTTCATATTGATGCAAGGAAATGCTAGTTTGTGAAACTTAGAGTCGAGTCGTCGGCTGAAGGATGGCGTGGCGTAGACAGGATTGTTCCTTAGGGTTGATATGATGGGCGTAATTGAAGTTTCTGGGCGATCGCTCATGGATCCTGCCAAGTCGGGAGATTTCAACAATTATGGGACAGTGCAGTTATGTGGACCTCAATGGATGCCTCGGGAGTTGCTCCAGTTGATCCAGTGGAGTGCTGAAGATGACGATAAGGGACATCTTTGGCCTCGGGGCAAAGGGTCGTCCAGATATTATGGCGATCTAGTCGACTCCTTTGGATGCGTCGGCAGCAAGGGATGTCCTCCGCGGTGTAGATGACGATCTGGAGCAGCGGCGTAACGACGTCAGGGCGGCGCCTCCTAATGAATCGGAATACCGATTGATTTCCAACATTCAGCCCGGATTATTTATACCAATATTTTGCTTACATAAAAGTTAAAAGTACAACGATTACAATGAATTGTCTACATCATGATTTCATAATTGGGGACATAAATCATAACGTACTTGGACGATGTAAACAATAATTACACACAATGCTTACGCGGTGAAAATACACTTCTGTGCTGGTAACCCAATGAGTTGAGGCTAACGCTGCATTCATAGTTTCGAAATGAGAATGGTAATTAAACATAATTTTTAAATTACCCTATTAACTTGTTTCCGATTAAAAATTATATTAAATTATGATTATAATTATTCTATCGTGACAATAATTCAAATTGACTGCATCCTCAAAAGAAACATTCAAGTCAAACTAATGCTATTTTTATTTTTTTCAAAATAATTTCATTCATTTCTCATATTTTTTCTTTACTTATAAACGCCTCTGTTGAAAATATGTTCCATCACGTTTCTTTTTTGTAAAGTTGGACACAATTTTTTTTGTTAACTTCTGTGATCTGATCATTTTCTTGTCAGACATGATTTTGTAAAACATGATTTTTGACAAAAATGTGACCTAAACCTGCAATTTTTCAGAAAAATATTTGATATTTATTAATGAATTGTAATGTGTCTATCGCCAAAACACCTATCAAGTGTTCGACTAGTTGATCACAATTGTTTTGAATTTCTTTGGGAATGGATTGTAATGGACTTAATGCTGGGCCCCGCAAAGTCAACACAATCATTCCATCCATTCACGTCAGTAGCAATTTTAAACTGTCTGATAAACGTAGACCATAGTGCAATAGAACGGCCAAGCTCTACTTTATGCAATTGTCAAATTTGTCAAATTTAGTTTTGATGTTTCCAATATTATAGTGAATAGTTTAATCAAATTTTTGTCCATATAATTAAATAAGCCAAGACAATAATTACAAAGTAATTGAATATAAATATAACAGAGATCAAAGCTATCGAACACTTACAATTAGTAACTAAAGTAATGCAATATAATAAAAGTAACATTAGTGAGATAAAACTGAATGTTAGGTTTTACAAATTCAGGCAAAATTTGAACGCAAACATTCAAAATATCATTAGTAAAAAACTTGTAAACTTCAATAACCTAGATATTCCTTAATACTATAAAAGCAGTTATTAATTAGGTGAGATTTCAACTTATTCTTAAATTCTCTACTTGATTTACAATATTTTATCGCGAATGGAAGTTTCTTAAAAAGGAACAGACATGAGTATTAGATCATTTTTAAATCAAGTATTATATGTATGGTAATCTCCATTCTTTACAAAAACATTAAAATTTCTAAAAGTATATAGACAGAATTTATATATATGTATATATGGAAAAGAATGTCATAATGCGTTCGTGACGAATGTCTTCCTACATTTAGAGTCCTACATTTGATGTTGTAGATGAGCCTGATTATTTTCTTCTGTGCTATAAGAACCCAAGACCTAGTTTGACAATTACCCCAGCATATGACATTGTATCACATATAACTGTGTGCTAAAGTATAATACATTTGTAACATTGCGCTTCTGTCCACGGATTGTTTAAGCTTCAATAAGGCTTAAAATGCACTGCTAAGTTTTTTCACTATGTGTTCTACCTGTTCAAACCAACACAGTTTTTCATCCAAGATAGTTCCAAGGAAAGTTACATTGCATGAGCATCTTCGATTGGTAACTGGTTTTTTACTATTAAAAAACTGAACCAACACTTTTTATCGTAATTAAATATAAGTCTGTTCTTTTTGCATTATTTCTCGACGTCAGCAATTATCCGGCCTACCGCATTTTCAAGTTTTTCTGGTGAAGAGCCCGATATCTCGAAGTTTATAAGGTAGCCATCATCGGCGAAGTTTATAACCCATCTCTAACATGTAGTCGCAAATCGTTGATGAAAATTAAAAAGAGAATCGGATCAATTGTTGATCCCTGAGCAACACCTAGTTCGATATTATGTACATACGTTCGATCTTACACCTTCGATGTCAACGTAAACTGTTCTGACTTCCAGAAAGGACATGATTAATGCCAGGTTGTTACCTCGTATTCCCATAGCGTACAGTTTATCTTTAAGGATGTTTCATCGATAGTGTCGAAGGCACGTGAAAAGTCAAAAAAAAAAACGACTCGGTTTAGATCAATATTTTTACGTATTTCTTCAATGAACTTAAATGTTGCTGTTTCCTGAAGCCATGCTGACATTCTTGTATAATACTATACTTATTCAAGAATCGCCAGTCAAAGTTCAACGCAAACAATTTTTTCAAATATTTTTGAAAAGGCACTTACTATTGATATAGGTCGGCAGTTTTCCATATCCGTTTTACTTCCTTTCTTGAAAACAGGTATAACACAAGAAGATTTTAAGATTTCTGGGTAGATTCCTTCATTCACTGCCTTGTTGACAAGATCGGCTAGGGGTTCTGTTATGTAGTTTGTGGCTTTTTTAATTAAAATGCCATCTGGTCCTGGCGATTTTTTTCTTAGGGCAATTATTGAATGTTTGACATGCTTTGCATCGACATTCCTAAAAAAACGCACTACAAATAGTGTGTTCAAAGCAAAGAATTTATCCTAATCAAGTAAGCTTGTGAATAATTTGAATTTTTGTATCTCCAATATGAATTTTCAATTTGATCAAAATTGTATGTTCCAATTACCTTTTCAATTTTGTCATCAATTTGTTGATTAGAAGATTCCATTTTGCATTCTTTCATTTCTTACATTCCTTCTTTCATTTCTTGTATTTGTGCCGTCATATTTTCATTCACTTTTTCTATTTGCTCTTTCATTTATTTCAGGAAATCAAATGTTTCCCAATATTTTTCTTCTTCTCTGAGAGCTTGTTCTAGTCGTTCTTGTAAAACACTTTTCTTTCCAGATATATTCAGGCCTCTCTCCAACTCATCACGCAGTTCCTTCACTTTTATAACTTGAAAGCTTCCGCGGCCGCTTTCCTTGATTTTTCCGGTTGGAACCGCGTCACGACTGCTTCTACTGCCGACGTTTCGTTCTCCATTGCAAAAGATCTTCCTCAGGGCTGCTGCTGGCGGTGTTGCTGCTGCTGGTGATATTGCTGCTGCCTCTCGTTAGTCGATGAGACTGAGTCACACCACCAGCAGCAGCAGTCCTTCACTTTTAACTCAAAAAGCTTTGAAAATCCCCGCTTCTGACATCAATTTGTTACGACTTCGAGTTCACAAATTAGTATCGTCGATGAATTTTAAAAAGACTAATAACTAATAACTAATTTGAATCGCGCGCAAAAATAATAAGCAAAAATTAAAAAATGGATCTTTTGTTAGTAATGAAAATACAATTAATAATAACTATTGATTGAATTGTTGGCAAATTTAATATTCATTCATTCGAGCGTTTTTAATTAGGATTTAGAATTAATTTTTTTGGAGACCTTTCTTCGAACACTTTTTATAATAACTTATAATATCTTGCATCTATTATAGATATCAATACCAAATTTTGTGCATAAATGAACATAAAAACTTGAAAAACTAAATTCGTCTATATATTTACGAAATGTTAAGGACAATGAAAATGTTTATGAAAACTTTGATATTGTATGCGTATAAAGGTAGATTTTCAGATATATATATATTGAGCTCATCTTCCCATGAGGAATATGATGTATAATTTATGGTACTGACACTAGGGGCACCTCTATATCGTTCTAAACTTCAGGTTGTTTATAGAAAAATTATGTTATTAAGATAAACAAGAAACGTTTTTAGAGTAGTTTTTTAACAACATCCTTAATGTTCTTTCAGTAGCATTTCGATTCTACGCAGTGCCTCCTGAGTATTACCCCTCTGTAAATGTTTACATATTTTTTAGAAAATCTCATAAGATAAAAGCTTCCTCAGACATCCAAAAGTAGTTTCATAACTCTTTTTAAATTCCTTCTAATAATTGTGGTACCAATTTATCAAAAATCATATAACTTTAACAATCAAATCATATTCTGATCGGTAAACAAACACAATTGTGAATTATTGTTCATAATAATATTTTGAGTTATTCGGATATGAAGTTCAAGTTCAGATATAAAATGAAGTTATTCTTCAGACACAAAATATTTTAGAGCATTCTTATTTTTATACAAAAAAAAGAATAATTAGATAACTTAAATAGACTTTGCTAGTGGATTTGATTGACAGAATTGTTTGATTTATTGTTCTTTTACGAACACAAATTAGACAACAAAAAATGTAGTGTAATATGAACAATCTTAATCTTACGTCAATTTATTTTTGTCGAAAAGAACTAAAACTGCTTTTGACGCAAATATCAATATTTATGTGATTTTTTATACATTTGTTATAAAAATAGTTACATATTAACTCAATTTAAGGTAATATAGTATATGTACAACATTAGATAAAAGGCTTATTAATAGTAGTGTTAAATACTATTCTATTGAGTTGAGTCCACGTTGGAATGCTAAATCAGTCTATACGATGGTTTCAGAGAATTTTCTATTGGCCTCCTATCCACTAAAATCACATTTCAACTTGCACTAGCTAGATTCCTATCTTTTACTGTTTATACTGGCCGTTGTAGTCTTGCGGGATTTGATTGTCGTTCCTGATGCCCTGAGGCTCACGGGCGGCTGCTTCCTACAATTTAAACAAATATTAAAAATAATCTCAAAAAGTCAAACATTAAAAAATAATAAACGAACTTTTGGATTCTATTCTTCTCTTTGATTCTATTATTATTAGAGTAAGCAATGTAAACATAACAATAAAATCGCCTTAAACCAAATCGTATTTTCAGCATTATTTTATCATTCTATTTTTCTTTACTCTCGCATCTTATCCCATAATTAGAATTTTAAATAAGGAAAACATGTCGCAATGCAACCTGAAATGTTAACTTGGTTTCATTTCAAACCAGATCATGTTTTACATCTCCAAAAAATTCTCACAGTTATCTCCGAAGAAGTTGGATAACGCCGATTCGAGAACAGTTAAGCAACTCGTATTGAATGCCTTTTTCGTGCGAGCTTCTCGGTAAATACAGGTTCTAAAAAGGTCAAATGCATTGCCGCATCTCCGCGTTCCACAAATTACCGATTCTTCTCCTCTGAGAGAAGAAGAGTTGGCAAATCGTACGATTTAATTCATTGCTTCGTTGAAGCCGTAAATACTGTTTTAAGGCAAGCGAGGACGGGGCTCGATTAAAATGTCACTTACATGCTACACGAAAAATAGATTTATACCTGAAGAATGTGAAACACGTTTGGTATTTTAATTCGATTAAATAAACGCATTATCTGAGATATCTCTATCAGTTTATGGGATCGTAAACGCTAATTACTGGTGTGGTAAGTTTTACAATAATTATTATTATCGGTGTCTGCTCGATGTGAGACAGACTTTCACCCGTTTTTAGTTAACGAGACATGCACAAAATGGGACTTGTAATAATCACTTGATATGATATGGTAGAAAGCTGCCAACAGGGTTGGACGAAAAGAGAAAGTCTGTTTGACTACAGAAAAGAGGTCATATTTATGAATTGAATTAATATTGAAAGAACAAGAAAGTGAATGAGAATATGCCAAGTATTGATAGTCTTGTAACGTTTAACGTTGTTATTAAAAGAGTATAAAAATATCAGGCAGATTTCATCAGAGCCAAAAAGAAATGAGACTCAGGAAAACTTCCACTATAAACCAAGTTAAGGAATAGATAAATGTAACATTGCTGACAAAATTATAAAATGAGATAAAACAAAGACATTTAATTTAACTATTAATTTGAAAATTTTTAATTAATCAAAAAATTAAACTTAAATAACAGTTTTGTTACATATTCATTCATTCATTGTTCTTGAGGAATGAATGAGATTGAGAATGAATAAATAAAAAGAATTTAAAAAAACATTTTGAGCCAAGAAATACGAAAAACGTAGAAATTTTTGAACTTTAGATAGAAAAGCAAGTATAAAAAGATCAAAACCTGTCAAAGCAAAATAAATTGTAAAAATTAATTTAAAAAGCAGATGATCTACACTTATATTACAATGAAAATAAGCTGAAGAACATAAAAAGAAGATTGTCGATTAGAAAACAAAAGGAATGTAGTACACTAATTAGAAAAAAAAAAACATGATTTTAACGAATTTAAGAAAAACTGCCATTCTGCCAGAATGTGACGAAAATAGAATTAAAATAAAATATAACATTATTTAATTGCAAAAGAATTTTAATTAAATTGAAACTGTTATAACTAAAAAACTATTATTTTTTTATCTTTCAATTCGTAAAATATACAAATAAATCTTTTGCTTCAGGAAATATTAAAAAAAAAACTTGATTTAATATAAAACTCATTCCTTCGTATTAATTTTATTCGTTCTTTAAACTTGATTTGCTTTCACTTTCATTAAAATAAATAAAAGATATTATGAATCATGAGATTCTACTTTTAAATAACAGACTTTCGTCCATTGCAAATTTGTATAACAATTTCTTTACAAATCTTTTCACGAACAGTTTAAAATAAAAATTATTGTAAAGATTGATTTCTTCATAATCCTTATAAAGATAATTTGAAATTGCATAATCACTCGACCTTTCGCTTAAAACTGTCAAGCAACAGCGAAACGTAGAGTGATTATGCAATTTTAAATTACCCTGAAAAGATTATGAAGAAATTATTACAATTTTCCTCATCAGGTTATAAGTATACAGTGATTTTTCTTAAATTCCTTAATTTATTCTGTGTATGACTTCCCCCCTAATTTCCCTCAATTTGATAGCTCCTAAAGCTAAAAATTGAAGGATGCTGAACAAATTTTTACAATTTTACAATCAAAAATATTCATACCTGTTGAGCTTTTATGCCTGCATAAATTAGGTCAAGTCCTTTCTGCACTTCAGGGCTAACGGGCGGCGGCGTCGGTAAGTGATCACCGACTGCATGGAATCCTGTTTCATCAGCTGTATACGTCACTGTAATTATTTGTCCCTCAGGTGACGTGTAGGTGTAAGAACCTTGTTGGACTTGTGCGTTCAAAGGTTCTCCATCAGGTGAATCAGGATCCGGTCCTAAACTCTTCAGGAATCCCTCTTCTTGAGCAATAATATTATTGCCGGTTTCCCATCTAAATTTAAATTAGTCAATATTACAACAGTACATTCACAATTCGATTTAGACATTATTGTTATATCTCGCTTTGTTATTATTGTCAGCAGGTTTCTATTTGGTGAAACTTTCCGGCACCCACAGCATACAAGTGCGTTATTGTTAGGCGTTGCCTCAGAGAGATGCATTTCCTGCGTCGAATAAAAAACGAAAAGTAACAGGGGAAAGTGCAATTCGGTCTTTATAAAGGACAGGTTTCAGAAGCCGAAGTTTATTATCCCCGGGCGGAGTTACTGAACTTTCGTCGAGGGCAAAAAACCGTCACGTGCTCGCCTTTTAATAATACTTTCTTACATCTGCATCTGACGACTGGTTTGCTCGTTTAAATTTTTAATTTGATGCAAATTAATCGGTGGCTTTAGATGAAATCAAAAATCTAATTATATTAGAGAAATTTATAGTGTAGTGAAATCTAGTATTTACAAAATCTGTAAACTCTTTTATTCTATTAACTTTCGCCTCACAATCACTTTATGGTAATTTACTGATTAAGTGTAAAATAGAAAGAATGAAACAATTTCCAAATATTAAGCATTTTCTTCAATAATAAAAAATACGATAACCAAAGTTCCTTCAGTCAAGTTAATTTTAACAATTAATAATTGAAGTATAACTCACGCAGCTTTGTAGCTTCCGTCTTCTCCTTGTTCCTTATCAAAACGAATAATCGGAATAAACGTCGTGCTTTCTGATGATCTTTGACGGGGTTCGTATTGAGGTTGCTGTTGTTGTTGTTGTTGCCCTCGTTGCTTAGGCTCTTGTTGATACTGCTCTACGTCCTGATAATGATCCTGAGACTGCCTCCTTTGGGGCTCATTTTGCCCCATGCAAACTCCCACAAAGACGGCAACAATAACCACCTAGAAATTAAATTCTTTAAATTCGATAAGCCTGTTTGGAAAGTTGAAGCTTATACAATTCAATTTCGTCCATAAAGAGTTTCATTCACTCGCTAATCACAACAATATTTGTTTTGGTTTACGAAAGTAAAAGTTTACACCGTAAGTTTTCAGAAGTGTTACGCGATTTGTGTGTCACCGCAAATAGACCCGTGACTTCCTCGAATGTACGGTTAGTTCATCATCGAATCAGTTATACAATTCATTAGCTTTGGCGTGGCGTTACGTTAGAAAAACCACGTCGCTTAAATGCCTGCATAAATACCGATGAAGAAATAAATTAGTTATGTACATAAGTTGAAATTGATTTTTTTTCTAATATCCGTGATTCCGAGCTATAATTGGCGAAGTGATGTCAAAGAAACGTAAACGTGTACAAGATTTGCATTTTATTTTGATGTGCAAAGTTTGACCATGAAATGACACTGGGATTCATCAAAGAGAGCCGCACTAAAATATTAAACATAGACTGATCAAAAAAATCTAAAATATATAAATACAAGCGTTTCAGTTTTCACTTAAACATATGAAATAGTGTAAGACAATCGCTAATATTTTGGCAAATAATGCAACGCCTCTGTTCGTATGAACGCCATACCTGGAATGGAACATTAACAATAAAAATGAAGAAAAAGACGAACTAAAAATAAGGTAAACAAAGGGTCACTCGAAAATATTAAAGTCGAAAATTATAAATAATAAGAAGAGACTCTATCAAACAGTAATAACACTAATGGTTCTACATGGCACAGAATTATGGTTTATGGACAAGAAAAGGAAAAAGCAATTAGAAATCTGAGGCAAAGTTCGGAGATGAATTTATGGAAGAGGGAAAGAAAGAAACAAGAAATTAATAAATCTGTACCAAAAATGTGACATGCCACCCTGAAAATTGGGATATCAAGGTAAAAGAATGACTAAAAGAGAATTCTTAGTTATTTTTTGACTATCACTTCCTTTTAAAAAGGAATTGATAGTGAAAAGAGAAGTGATTTCAGAAGCACACACCAAAAAAAGCAAAAAAGGGAAAAAAGAATGGAGGGAGATAGTCGTCGAAGCCATAGCTCTTTAGGGCTTGTAGCGTTGATTTATGTATATAAAGAGCGAATCAGAAGAAACACACCAAACGCCAGGAGTGGATTTTACTCGTAAATATAAGAGATCCTTTCTAGCACGTTTAGGAATCTTTCCGTTCTCACCCGAGTTTTTCTTTTTTTTCCTTGTGCTTTTCTTATTCGAATATAAGTTGCTATGAGATACGGAGATCTTAACGTCCACTTAATAGAACCACCAATCTCTGATGATTCTTGAAATGCAGGTTTAGCATTACCATCACAAACAAAACAAACACCATATCTGCGTATAATTTGATAGTATTTATTTACTCATTTTTAAGCAAAAGTTTAGATCGCAACATCCTGCGATCGCCCTCTGACTCAGTATTGCATCAAGATTGACAAATAGCAGCCAGTTTGCCACTTAATAAGTCATCCCATACAATAGGGCCATAGTGTCAAAGCATAATGAATATTTTAAAAAATTTTGTTGCAAATTGGTTTCAATTGCAATGGATTCCACTGCAACAAAAAATTTTGCATTTTTAATTTTAAGACGTTGTAACTCGAAAATAAATACATATCGGATAACAACTTTCGATTTTTCACATCTTACACTTACTGTGAGATACACTCCTGGTATTTAATGCGTCCACCCCGATTCATTCGGTGTATAACGACCTTATCCAGTGGATAACGACCTTATCCAGTGTATAACCTCCCCTTAAATATTTCAACCATTCCCGTCCATATTTTCAATAACAAGCAATACTGATTTATTTTATAACTTATTCAAATTTTGTTTTCTTGAAAGTATTTTTTGAAATCTAGATCAACCTCGTTTCTCTAAATTTCGTTACATTTTAGTATAATTTTGACATAACAAATAATGGTTAATCTTAATTTGATGACTATTGAATTACAGCCTAATTACAAAAAAGTGATAAATATACAGCCTCTATCATAACGTCCGATAAATATTCACACCTGTTAAAAACTGTATGGACAATCATCTTATATCGTGTTTTATGCAAAAAAACGGTACTAATATTTTGTGTAGCCCTATGTGTATTACCGTATTTTAGCATCAAATACCGTGTATTATATGTTTTTTATGCTAAAATACGTTATAAAACACGTAGGGCTACACAAAATATTTTAAAATACAGTATGTATGCGAGGTTGGTTTATGCAGAAGGTCCAATTGTACAAATCCAGCTAAACTTTAAGCCAAAGCTTAAACCCTTAACAATAATTGTTGAAATGTTCATTGCTAGGGGTTAAATTTAAAGTGATATTGTATAATTGGGCCTAAGTCTCAGGAACAGGATTTAAAAACTCTATACTTTAGAAACATTGAAATATGTAAAGAAAAAACGATACATCAAATCATAAATACAGGTAAAGTAAACATAACCCGTTCCATGAGTAGACAAACTGCATTAAAGTAAACAAAACCCTGATAATGACCAAAATCGAAATCGATAAGGTTGTATCGAATGTAAATATTTAACAGTTCAGGACACTAACATGTAGGTAGTACGTCAAGATTCGTTTTATTTGTAGACCAATTGTAGTTTATAGTAAGTAAAATGAAATGAATATGAGAAAATACATTATTACGGAATCTGAAAAATATATTTTCATATTTAAGTCACCACATAGTAATTATTGAATAATATATAAAATTGTAAACGCTCAGTACTAAATAAAACAGAAAATGGTATATGTAACGAAAAGTAAAAAATACTAGTTAACCTTGAGCTTGCCCGTAAAAAAAATAGGCATCAAAGGTTTAATTATTATTCTTCGAACGTTTCTTATATACAGTATGTGACATATTCCAGGTTATTATTGAATACATGATTAAAATGTTTTATATAAAAACTTCGTCCTCGGCAAAATTTAAAAATATTTTAAAATGTTACTCATTTTGTCTGTATGGTGTGTAACTTCATTATTTTAAATGGGGCACCGATATTTTATAACGAATTAGAGATTATCAGGTTATTTTAAGGTAAGTTATTTAATAAACCCAGTTAAATGCCACATCTTTTAGTTTATAATTGACCTTTCATTAAGAGCTCTTTCAAGGAATCAACATTCATTTGAAAATATTATTAAATTTATCAAAATGTACATTTTATTTTTCGAGTCGCTTAAATCCGTTGGTTAAATTCAGGAGTACAATTTGCATCATGTTATTCTCAAATTAAATTGAATTAATGATATTCAATAGAAATCAAATAGTTCAGCAAATTTCTCCTATAAAAAATAATGAAAAATTACCAAAAATTTTTAAAAAGCAAATACAATAACATTCCTATACAATGTTGTGTCCAAAAGTGATCGCCTGATGTCCCGATTCAAACTATTCAATAACATTAATGTTAATATATTTAAAAACATAGGCTTAGTAAATAATAAAATGACTCTACACATAACTGTGCAAAAATTAAGAACATATAAGCAAATCAATGTTTTAAATCTTTTAAATTAAATTTCTTTGTATTTCCTGTGCAACATTAATAGGTATTACGGATAACCGTAGTCTAATATTAAATTAGAAAGAATAATAAAATAAATAATAAAAAATAAATTATTGAAACAATAAGTTATAGCAATTACTGAAAATACTAATTTTACAAGAAGCTTTACTAATACAGCAACATCCAACGCGTCTTTGACATTGACATGTCCGAACTGTACGAGGACGACCGGTAAAACATGTAACAAAATGTAGTTCAATCTCAAGCATTTCTAAACAATTTCGTCATAAAGCATTTTCTAAATCAAGTTAAAACTGGCTTTTAAATCTATCGCATCATTAATAGCAAAGGTTTTTTCTTATTTGAAGTGAAATGAACCCTGAAAAGTGTATATTTTCGCTGTTCTATTACAAACAATCCCAAGTATTTAAACCAGATGCAATTAAAAGAATATAGCGGAAATAATTTTAAAACAAAAGATTAAATTAAATAAACTGAGCGATAATTCAAAAATTTAAAATTTATGCTAATGTTACCCATTAATAGTTAATTAGTATGCAAACAATGTGGGATGCGTGGGATGAATAAAACACAAACCCGAAACTATTTGTTAGTCACCTTGACATTAAATTCAAAGAATCCACGTAATTTATGCGTTATTGCGATTCACCACGACTTAGCATTTACCCTACCCAACCGAACTCTGTACATCATCGTGTCATCTACCCACCCATCGTGCGAGGAAAGCGCCCGATCGTCGTCCTTACGTAACGTAATAGAACCGACGACTAAAGTCAAAGGTCGGACAAAGTGAAAGGAAAAGAGGACTTACCAAAAACTTCATGATGCGACTCGATACTCTTCTCTGCGTATTTTAAACAGACACGTGTGGAGAAATCTGTATTTATACCCTCTCTCGCCACTCTTGCACCAAGTTGCAGATCGTCCTAGAAAAGGTCCGTAAATATCGATCAAAGCGGGCTTCTCTTCGAATTCTTTCGGCGTTGATGTGGAGCAGTGCCTTATTTGAGTTTTTAAGAAATCTGCCGCTTATTGTTATAAGTTTAGTCGCATTTCTACGCGTGGGCGAAGACCAGATACATAAACGCCACTCGTTTGATTTTCTTTCTGCTTGGTTTTGTTCTTCTTTTTATAGCGTCTGCATTGTGACTTAACTCGCGGTCAAAATTACAATAATAACCAGTTTTTACGTATTTTACTGTAAATGTTGTAAGAGTGTTGTTTTGTTCTTCGTTTTTTATTTCATTCGAATTAACCCAAGCTGTTATGAGTTGTTTTTAAAGTCAAAACTTATTTTATTACTATTCGCAGTAAAAAGTTGAATAAATAATTAATTTGATCAAAATCGTTGTAAAATAATTATTTTGTTTTGAAAAATAGCAAATATTCGCCGTGAATGTAGTTATTCAAAGCCTGCATATTTTCTAAGGACACCTCTTACGTCAGAAGGTTATCCGCTATTCATCCAATTAATAATAAACTATATTAACGTAATAATGTGCAATATGTGTAAAGCAAGTAATTATATTTCTCTAATAGAATGTTCAAGTAATAAAATGGAGAAATGAAATCATAAATGATTGAATAAAAAAACAAACAGGATTACATAAACAACGTATAGGACAGTATTTAAAAGGCCAAAGAATGTGAATCAAACACGTTCTAGTGTCTTTCAAACAAATAGAACGAGTTAGAAACCAATTTCAATTTTACAAAAATGAGAAGGAAATAGACAATTCGGAAATGTAAAAAAGTGTAAATAGAAGAGGTAATAAAGATTGAAAGAAAATTTTAAGAAAATAAAGGAAGAGTAGAAAAATCGCTTCAATAATTTAATAGTTAACTCGGGATAATTAAATTGAACAATATGAAATCGAAAAGCAGTGTCTTTTTTTGAAAGGCAGCAACATTTGTTTTCTACTTAAAATTTACTCTTTTGCAAATGTAAATTGATTCTATAATAAACATTGATATTTTTAACAATTGTAATTAGTCAATCAAGACTAACGTGTAATTCAAACTTAGTAACTAATAATAAAATTTAAAGATTTGGTGTTACCTCAGAACCTAGTTGGGGAAATCCGTTAATCGCTTCGCGTGCTAATTCTGATTCTATTTTTTGTGCCAACACCATATAGACAAAACTAAATAGTTTATCTTCTCTACACATAGATTAAAAGTCATACTTTTGTGTACTTTGATCTTCCTAATCACATTCCCAAGTATACATATACTTATTACTTGACTGTTTTGTTTCTAAATTGGGTGGTCTAGTAGAGCCACAGATTTAACCCTACGTTAGTCGCGTGGGTGACAGTTGTCACCCACTCTATTTTAGGAATTTGTATTTTCGCGCTCAGAGTTCGTACAATATCTTCCCATAATGCTACTGGTAACATAAAGCAAAGATATTAGTGTGTTTCGAGAGTTATTCAAGATGTTATTGTTTTGTCAAGTGTAACGGGTAACCAATGTCTCCCACGTGATCAACTGTGTAAAAATATTTAAAAATACTTTCAATAGTTTGTTTTATAAGTGCGTCCAAAGGTAATTTGTTTATATAATTTCTTTGATATTTAGACTGAAATACATTAGTTTATAGAAGAAAAATGTCTGAGTCTAAGAAAAGAAAAGTTGAATACAGTAGGGATCCGGATGTCTGGATGAAGTGGCTGGAAGAAGCAGAAAGCGAAGACGATCAACAAATAGAAATGGTAGATGAAAGTTATAAAGAAGAAGAAGATGTCATTATTCACAGTGAGCACTGTTCAGATACAGAACAAGAGGATTGCGAAGGTGAATCTGTATCTGATGTAGAGATTACAGATTATACAGAAAATTACTTTCTCGGCAAAGACAAAGAAACAAAATGGCAAAAAATTCAGCCCCTTAAAAATGTGAAAACACGCTCTCATAATATTATAACTCTTCTTTCGGGATGTCAGGGAAAAGCACGAGGACTTGAAACTGAAATCGAGGCTATAAATCTTTTTATTGACGATGTTTTGCTGAAAACCTAACAACATGTACAAATATATACATAGAAAATATACGCCAAAATTTTGCAAGAGAACGAGATGCTCGCCTTACCGATGAAGTGGAAATTAGAGCTTTTATGGCTTAGAATCCTGTTTTCCAGCTCTGAGTGAGCAACGGTTTCGATTTTTATTGAGATGAATACGATTTGACGACTTTAGGCATCGCAGTACTCGCAGAAGTATTGATAAATTTGCAGCAGTAAGAGAAGTTTTTGAATTAATTGTAAACAATTTTGAAAAGTACTACGTTCCAAGTGAATACGTTACAGTTGATGAACAATTGCTTGGGTTTAGGGGACGCTGTTCCTTTAGACAATATATCCCCAATAAGCCGAGCAAATATGGAATAAAAACATTTGCTCTTGTTGATGCTAAAACTGCTTACTGCTTAAAATTGGAAACTTATGTTGGAACACAACCACCGGGCCCGTATGAACAAAGTAATAGTGCTAAAGATGTAGTTATAAGAATGGTAGAACCGATACAAGGAACAAATAGGAATGTAACGGGAGACAACTAGTTTACCAGTATTCCTTTAGTAGAGGAACTTCTAATAAAAAAGCTCACATAAGTCGGTACTCTTAGAAAAAATAAGAAAGAGATACCACATGAATTTCTTCCTAACAAAAATAGAGAACAATTTTCATCACTTTTTGGGTTACGAAACACTTCTACACTTGTGTCGTATTGTTCACATAAAAACAAAGCCGTTTTAGTTATTTCCAGTTTGCATCACGATAGTAAGCTAGATGAAGAAACTATGGATAAAAAAAAAACCTGAAATGATAACATTTTATAATCACACCAAGTTTGGTGTAGACTTGGTTAACCAACTAATTCAAAAGAATAATGTAGCAAGGAATACACGTCGTTGGCCTATGGTTGTATTTTATAACCTACTGAACGTGGCTGCAATAAATGCGTTTTGTATTTACAAAGCTAACAAAAATAGCATGCAAGCGCGACTAAGTAGAATACAATTTATTGAAAATTTTGTTTGGGAAATGATTAAGCCCCAAATAAAAAAGAGATCTACTACATCATATATCTCAAAAGATCTGCGTCGGAGAGGCCTTATTTTACTAGGGGAAGAAAAAGCTACAGCTGTTGAAGAATCACGTCCTCCAGGTTCAAGGGGTCGATGTTATTACTGTGGAAGATCTCGTGATAAAACTACAAGAAAATATTGCTGTAATTGTAAAAAATGGATATGCAACGATCATCTTAAAGAAATATGCCAAGATTGCTTCAAATAATTTTTAAATTTAAAATTAAATAAAATTCATGTAGAAATTAAAATGTTTCATTTAATAACCTGATTCACTGATTCAGCGTTTATGTTGTTTAAGAAATATATACCATACCATTGTATTTTATTGAAGAAAATCTAATTTTAAAATGGATGACACATGTCACCCACGCGACCTACCATGTAAGTAAATTGCAAGCGACTAACGTAGGGTTAATAACTAACAGATAAAACATTGACTAAATGCACTGTGTTCGCAACATTTGAGATCTGCTTCGGTATGAAACCAATCTTCAATTTTATATCTTTTTCTCAATGTAATTATTTTAAATTTATGTTAGCATAGCTAAATAGCATAAATTCTTGTAAATTAATTTATGACAGCGTATTTTACCTATTCCTGAAAATTTACTTGAATGAGCATTTAGAAATTCCTTGTAAGTCTTGTTTCATTTTCTGCTAATTTGTCGATCGCCTGGCCGAATTACCCGGTAAATTTTAATTGCTCACAACGAACGAATTGTTCACATCTATATTTTCCTTTCATGTTTTTATCTGTTCTTAAAATGTCTAAATCCTCTGTCGATTAAATTAGATTCGTTGAAAGTTTATCACTCCCAATAGACGATTTCTTATTATACTAAGATTCCATAATATAATGTTAAAGTGTTTTCAAACTCGCCCTGTATTACCACCACTCGGACAACCAATCACTACCTTAATTATTATCGAAAGCCACAATTCACAGCTAATTATTATCGTACTAAAATGTTTTAAATTATTCTAGACACAGAGTTTTGAATAGCATAACAAGACGGTTACGCAGAACACAGTAACACACAGTACAGACTGTAAAAAAAAAATACACACAAAAATACAAGCAAATATTCTCATGGTGACTTACTTAAGTTCTGACACTGCGAACACTTCGGTATAGTTTGTATATTAGGTTTAAGGATTAAATTAACTTAAAAAATACGCATCTTTAAACACACCTATTAACTGGTTCACCGAACTTTAAATGAAAGTGTCTATACGGCCTTACAATAATAATAATAATAATAATAATCTTTATTAATCTTGTTCGTCACAAATGACATAAGACAGGTCAAAAAGTTTAAATAGCCTTATGTAGAACGGCCATAAACAAATACAATTCCATACTTCAAAAAATTATGCATTTTGCAAAACATAAATTTAGTTAATCACAAAAGTGCCTTTACGCTTACACTAAAATTGATAAAATACAAAATTCAAATTATAAAGACACACCTGCACGAGACTAAAATTCATGAAAATCATGAAGTGGCTTCTCTAGCAGACGTGTTTTTAACACGCGCCGGAAATCTTTCGGTGGCAGTGTCCTGATACTGAGAGGCAACTTGTTAAAAAATTTTGGTCCGTAATAGTTTGCTCCGTATCTACTCGAAACCAGTTTAAACTGTCCCGGCAATATATTTGCCTTACTTCTAGTATTATGGTTGTGCAATTCTTCATGTGTACCGTATATGGTTACATTTTTATGAGTATAAGTTAGATATTCCAGTACAAATCTTGCCGGGACAGTTAGTACCTTTAGCTTAACAAATTTGTTCCTTACATCCTCTTTGTACCCCATCTGATATGATTCGGATAGCTTTTCTTTGTAAGGCAAATATTCGAGTGGACTTAAGTTTATGTCCCCAACAGACAATCGCATAAGATACTTGACTGTTTATAAGTGCAAAATAAGCGGTTAATAAGGCTGGTAAAGCCAGGTTCCGCAGAACAAATTTGTTACGCGCAATTTTTTTCGATACATAATCTATATGAAACCTCCAAGAAATTGTAGGGTCTATGTGCACACCCAGGAAGTTAACTGCATTTAAGTTTTCAAGATCTTTTAGAACTTTATGTATAAAGTAGATCTGAACCGATTTGTTTTTATTTAAAATAAGACCATTTACTTGGAGCCAGTTGTTTGCTTCCGATTGTCCGTTGTCTAAATTTTTTGCAAATTTTGCTAGCGTATTATCTTTATTTATTAATGTAGTGTCATCAGAAAAAGATATAGGTTTAGCCTTACCCACACTATTAACCAGGTCATTTATGTATATTAAAAAGAGCAGGGGTCCAAGGACCGATCCCTGTGGCACTCCCGCGCGAACATATGCTAGATTTGATTTATTTCCACTAAAGCTTACCTATTGACATCGATCTCGAAGGTAAGATTCAATCAACTTGACACTATTAGTATTAAAATGAAGCAGTTTCTTTATTAATACATTGTAATCAACAAAATCGAACGTTTTTTTAAGGTCGCAGAAGGACACTCCCACCAATTCTCCCTTCTCCTGTAACGTTCATATTTTTGTTACAATTTTTTGTATTCTAAGGCCCCTTCTCTCAGGACCTTTTTGTTTTAGTTCCAAACGGTATGCGGACTTTACAATTATCCTCTTAAGCCCTTAATTTTAGTTTCGGAAATTCATCTGTAGATATCGCCCATGGTCAATAAAATCAATAATTTAATCGATACCTCTTGCTAACGTATGTGGAAATTGCGAAGTACATTTTTGACGTATTTCCTTCTTCTTGGAAAAATCTCGAGAACATTCTTGTGCGAAGGTGTCGCTATTGCAGACGTGTTTCTGGCATTTCCGATTTTTGCAGTTTTGTTTGAAGATAAACGGCTTCGTGATATTCCGGTTTGGCTAGATTTAATTTGAGTCGAAAGCCCCACTGTCGTCGTTTCCGTGAATTTTATCTTCAACTGCAATTTTCGTTTAACACGTGTTTGTACGACGTGTTTCATTATCGTTCTCGTTGAAAAAGAAACTAGCGGAAGAGTGTAAGTACTTTGTATTTTTAGTTTGTTGACTAGGAATGTATTTTCTAAGACCATTTTTCTTTTATGTAGAATTTTTTTTTCTTAACGGAAAATACCATATTTCTGCGGTGTCGTTGAAGCTATTATTTCTGCGTGGTCGTTTGAAGATACCTACTACTGAATAGGAGTCCCCGCCTGGATTGCGTAAGACACCCGATCACTATTTTATTATTATTAACAAACATATTATCGTATTGTATCGCTTCGTATCGTATCGACATATGTCTTTACATCATATCGCAACGACAAAATATCGCATCAAGTAGACTGCTGTGTCGTATTAGAGTTTATTTCTTTATTGTCTTTGGAAAATATTTTTGTAGTATATTGCGTCACTTTCGTATAAAATAACGAAATGTTCAATTATTCTTAATCTGGGCAAACTTTATTCAGATCTTAAATAATTTTGGTAATATTTTCTTTAATATTTATCATCTTGTATATAATTGTATATATGTTAGATATAGTCATTTGGCAATTTATCATTTTGTTATATTTTTACTGACAGAATCCAAGTAAAATTATGTTTCATTTACACTCTTTCTTTCATTGATTGTTATGGTTAGACATTTTTTTTAAATAAATTTGCGTAATCTGTATTTATTTCATTTTGTTATTTTACCGGACTGTTTTAGTAATTGCAGTTTAAAGAGATTACTTGGCGCTCAACCTTTTTCACTTTTTTTTCACCTTGTTCACTATCGTTTAGTTTTCATGCTTTACGCAAATTTTTATTAAAAAAAAATATTGTTCAAAGAAATACCCTTCCGAATCTACCTCAGCCTCCGACTAAGCTAAACTATGGCAACCAAACAGGTAAGAATCTACTTATAAAAAAAGTGTATGTCACACTCCATACCTCTGTTTTCAGTTCTGAAACCAAATTGGTTTTCATAAAACAGATTGTATTTTTCAAAATGATCAATTAACTGTTCTTTCAGGGTAGTTTCAAAAACTTTTGATATGATAGGTAGCAGGGAGATTGGGCGGAAGTTTTCTTCAATAATCTCTCCCCCTTTGTGAATAGGCACAACTTTTGCGATTTTTGATAAATCTGGATATGTACTATTTTCTATACATTGATTTATTAAAAAAGTTAGTTAATGATAGTCCTTATCTCATTAAAACTTAGGGTTCTAAAATAGAAAGTTGGGTAATCACAATTTGCCAGATAATTTTCAAAGGAAACATTGCTTGTCATCCCGCTCTGAATAATGTTTGTGTTGTTTGAAAAGTAGTTATTTTAGATTGTCAATGTTAATGTCCACTATTTTGCTACTCTGTGCTGATTTTCTATGCTTATTAATCAAGTTCCAATACATTTTTGAAGGATTATGAGCTTTTTGTATTTTTTCTGAGTAAAATTTTTGTTTGACTTCTGTTAATTTTGCTTTATAACTTTTTCGTAAATCTTTTAATGAATTAATCATGAAATCATCTTTTATTATATGTTTTAGCTGAGACAGAAGTATTATCTTATTTTTCATTTCATCTAATTCTTGTGTATACCACGTATTTTTGGTATTTGTATCTACCCTATTTTTGATAATTCTTTCCTTGAAAGGAAAAGCTAGATCAATATTACTCTTTATAATATCTATAAAAAGTTCAACTTTCGTGTCAGTTTTAAGTGTATTATCCTTTACAAAATTATAAAAGACAAACTCTACAATATTATAAAAGACAAACTTATTTGCTTCTGAAAAGTCCCTGTAGTAGACAATTTTACTTTGATTATTCTGATTTGAATTTAGTACAATTGATGTTTTGTGATCTGAGAGACCTGGATCAAAGACCTTACAGTCACTTAACATATTAGAATTACTAAGAATATTGTCTATACAATTTGCTCCTCCAGTATTATTTTTTATTAGTACTTGAATGTTATAAGGAATTACTAAGTCAGCAAAATTATTTGTCATATTATTTGTGACGTTAAATTTGATGTTGAAGTCACCTATAATAATGTAATTTTTCCTACTTTTATGAAGCTTGCAAAGACCTTTCTCAAATCTCTCAATAAAAACCTCAAAGTTCCCCAACGGGAATCTATAAATTGCCACTGTTTTGGTACCTGCTATTTCAATGGCTGCTAATTCACAATGTACCTCCATGCTCAATTTGTTTACGTCCTCCCTTACCACTGCATTTAAGTTTCGTTTGCACAGTATCAGGACTCCACTATGTATCAAATCTTCCCTACAAAAGTAAGAAACAGGAATATAGTTTACAAATACACAATTTTCCAGTTCATTTACATTTAAAAAGTGCTCTGATAAACAAATAATGTCATATAAAGACTTATTTCTATATAAAAAATGTTCTAGTTTGAGCATTTTGTTCCTTACAGACTGTATGTTAAGATGCATTAAGTTAAGCCGACTTTTTTCTGTCTCAAATAAAAAAACTTGTTCATATGTAGGCCCTTTGGCCAAGTCGCTGGATCCATTGCCTTCGCTATAATGTTCTCATAGACATCCACCTTGAAGGATGAGTATTCCTCTGGTTTTCTAGCTTGAAGTTTTTCACGTTTTACTTCGGGGAAAATCGGCTTTATGTAATTTATTAAACAACCTGTGGACGGTAAAGTTTCAAGCAACCAACGCCAACAAGATCGGTAGACATTAAATGTGAAGAGCAAGAAAGGTATCCCCGAATTCCGCAGGACATTGGGAATTAACTTAGGTAACGGAACTAAATGTTTAACTTAGGTAACGGAATTAAATGCTGTACGCACACTTTTGACAAAACAAGTTGATTTTTATGTAGCAAAATAAACTTATTAAATTGTTTTCCTAATACGTTTCAGCGGTAAATCCGCTTAATCACAGGTTTGCCTTTAATTCTGTTTGGTGAATATTTTCTTATATTGAAGTTTGACTCTCTCTCTATACAGGCTGTTTCATTGAAAATGCATCAAACTTGAGGGACACGTTTCTGACATTATTTCAAACAAAATATCTTAATAAAAAGTTTTAATCGGAGCAAGTTAAAATTTGCATAATTTGGAGTAGATGTTTTTTGATGTTCTGTAGCGCGCGGAATCGTGAAACAAAACCGGTGATATAAATAGCATTTATGAATGGCACACAGCTGCAGGGGGGTAATAAATCCATAAACAGACTAGATTCTATTTTGCTCTTGACCGAAAGCTCGGTGTATTGAACTTTGCCACACGTCGAATGCAGTAGCGATGTGAAATCATGTGGATATTTAAACTTATTTAATTTAATAATAAATTATTAATTATTATTAATTATTAAAGTATTAAATCTAATACCACAAAGTCCTTAATTGGGGTAGTACGGCGAACGAAATATTTTGGGTAAAACCAAGTACTTGGGTGCTAAATTTCTACGAACGATTTCTTGAAACGGTAAATGTGAATAATAAATTCTTAAATAAGCGCAAACTACTAAATGTTTGAACAATCCTAAAATTCTTCAACTTATTAAAATTCGTATTAAATGGAGAACAGAAAATAAACGACTAATTATTATTTTTATTGATTGCCAACAACCATGATGTTTTAAATGTATTTTGCCAAAGCGACCAATAAACCAATTTCGTATGTGAATGAGTAACAATCTAATCATTCTCATTTAAAGTCCATCCTAAAAATATGCGACTTTGCTTTCCCTTCGATTTTCTCTAAATTTATTCATTCCAGAGAAAATTTTACAAAGAAACTTTTCTTTCTTTTCCCGACATCTACTCGCATACCAAGTTTGATGCATCTTCAATGAAATGCCCAGTATAATCGGTCATAAATGCTACATCTGCTGGTACAGCCCGAAAGCTGGATATTATACACCCAAACAGGTTTGAAAATTTGTTTATCTAACAGTAGCTCATTATGGGTTGATAAAGAAGATCGTCCAAGAAGGTCAATCAATACATCTTCCTGTAATTAATATTCAGTTTTCTTTTTACTGACATGCTAGTGTTTGGGGTCATGCCTGGAAACTTAAAAGAGCTAACTTCTTTTCCTTTGACTGTAGTCAACTTTCTTATTCATAATGTCGTGGATCGACTTGATTTCGTTCAATTTTCTCGTCCATTCTGATTTGTCAAGCGAATCTTACAGTTTTATTATTATTAACTAGAGTTAATAACGTCGCCGGAGGTTAGAAGTATACAAAAGAAACAGAACCGGCTCTAATTTGCAAGTAAGCCTCTTCGTATTTTACTTAGAATACTCAGTCACTGATATAAGATTGAAGAATCATTTGAAACTCTTTGGATAGAAATTTGTTCGATTTACACACCGAACTTCAAGAGTTTCTTCAATAGTGTTTACCGAATTACACATCTGACCCAGAGCTAGTGTGATGGATTTGTTCCTCTAAGATATACAAACATTACAATATTTAAGCCTAAGTTTCTGACCTGGTTTCATTCTGTTGTTGTATTGGAGGGATCGGTACGATCGGTTTAAGCTTTCAGTGATTTCCCAGAAAGAATATCAGAGCTCTCATTACCAGCAAGTTCGCCAAGATAAACACTAATCAATTAATATTTAGTCATTTGTATTACCTTTTCTAATTTTCGTTCAGCAATTTTTAACCTCGGAAAATTTAGTGTGCTCTGACTTTTCTTAAATACTCGATACTTGAAGCTAAAAAACTTTTTTCCTTTTTTTCCGTATTAATATGAACTTTTTCTTAATATTTAGTATATCAAAATACGCGTATTTTAAATCTCTAGGATGCTAAACTAATTTCAGAAGAGAAAAAAAAATTGTACTTTATGTAATTTTGAAATATATCGTTTTTAATATCTTGGTTGCGATAGAACCGGTCGAAGAGCCAATAGATTGGCGCTCTGGTTTAGTTTTAGTTCCAAAGAAAAATGGAACAATGCGAATGTGTGTCGATTATGTAAAATTAAATTCCTACGTGAAACGTGAAATCCATCCCATACCAAATACTGAAACCATATTGGGACAGTTATGTAAAGCGAAATACTTCTCGAAGATGGATGCAAATCATGGATTTTGGCAATGCCAACTAGATGAAGAATCGCAGTTACTGACTACGTTTATTACCCCTTTTGGACGTTACAAATTTAAACGACTTCCATTTGAAATATCAGCCACTCCAGAGTATTTCCAAAAGAGAATGCACCAGATTTTAGAAAAATTGCAGGGCGTACAGTGTAACATTGACAATATTTTAGTATACGGGGAAACAATTGAGGAACATGACTGTCGTTTGCACAAAGTCTTTCAGCGTTTGCAAAAAGCAGGTGTTACGTTAAATAAAGAAAAATGTGTTTTTGGAGTTAAAAACTTCCCTTGGCCACATAATTGATGAAAATGGAATACATATAGATGACAAGAGAATTGAAGCTATTCGTGACATGGAAGCACCACAAAAGATTTCAGATTTTAGAGTTACGTAGTTTCTAGGAACCATAAACTATTTTTCACATTTTAATCCACATTTAGCTACCAGAGCAGGGTCGTTAAATGACTTGCTTAGTCCGACTTGCTTGGCTGGGGTTCAACGCAGGAGATGTCATTCAAGAATTTGAAGAGAGAATTATCTCGAAAACCTGTTTTAGTTTGGTTGATCCAAATCGTGAAACTGTAATTACAGCTGACGCATCATCGTGCGGCGTTGGAGCAGTATTGAAACAACGGCAAGAAAATGGCCAGTAGCCTACGCTTCGAAAACGCTTTCGACAGCACAACGAAACTGGGTTATGCTATGCTTTGGGCATGTGAACGTTTCAAAGATTACATCATTGGAATTAAAATAAAACTTGAAACAGATCATAAACCCATCGTACCATTATTCTAAACGAAGGCATTAGATGAATTGACACCAACATTCCAAAGAAGGAGACTTCGATTAATGTGTTTTGATTTTGATATCAAATACATCCCAGGAAAAGAATTAGGCGCAGCAGACATTCTTTCCAGAAGACCATTGAAACAAGAAGTCAACGATGATAGCTTAGAGGAACAAGTAGCGTCATATGTTCAAAAAATTTTGCCTTGCTATTTACGATGTCTAAATGGAATGAGACTTTTCTCAGTGATAAAGAATGCGATTCTAGAGGGGTCTAAATTCATATTAATGTAAACAACAATAAATTATTTAAACATCGTTTCTAACAATCTAACAATTACAAGACCAAGAAACTGCAGCCACTTAAACGGCATATTACACTAAAAAGAATGCACTAAAAAGCAATGTTAAAAAGTTTTATTCACCGTTTAAACAAAGAAATGATCCTTGAGGAGTTCTCAAAAAGCCGCCGAAGTGGTGAAACAATTTCCAATAAAAAATGTTTACATGGTAATATGATAGTGTTCGGTTTAAAAACACAAACCACATTAAATCAGTTACGTTGCTCAATCAACTTCTTTGTCTTGTCTTTGTTTTTCATTTTCTCCTCTTAATTTGTGTTCTAGAATCTATTTGGTCTTAAAGTTTTCTACAGTCCTCTGTACGTTAGACATGTCTAGTCCTAGTATTTTGTTCTTTTACTTGTTGTACTTTTCTTAATACACTAACCTACGAAACCTTATCTCCAGTTTCTAGTTTATTGAATTTATACACCTAATGTTTTTTGATAAGATTAAAAGGAAATATTGATAATTATAGGAACAATTGTATTTCAAACGTTACCAAAACTATTTCTGCATATAAATAAAATTTTTAAAGTAGGCCCATCGTTTCCTGCTGCGTGTAATTTTCAAGTTCAAGAGAATTTTACGCTTTACATAATAACTATAGTTTAGCATACGTAAATTAGGCTTTCAGTAAAATCAATGCAAAAATAATTTACATTTCTTATACGGTTTACATAATAGCTATATGTGAACAGAGTAAACGAAAAAGTTTAAGAACTGCCGAACAGGATTATAGCAATGATGTTAATATAAACCGTAAATTTACTTTGTCGTTCGAGTTAAATAAAAAAAAAACCTGACAAGTAGATGGATAATTGATTGGCTTATCCCATATGTGAAATTGTGAATTAAGACATCCTTTACTTGAAAAGAAAAGACCTGAAAAATTCCTTGAACTTTTTAAATGTAAATCAAGCAAACAGTTATGTAGCAAAAACAATTAGAAAACTGATTTATTATTTATTTCGTGTAAATATAAATTTAATGATTCCAAAAAGTTACTGACAAATATAAAAGGTCTGAAGGAAAGTATAAATTTTGAGCTTCTAAAATTTCTGTTAGATTATATTACTTCCTGAAAAAGTAAGACATTACCTTTCTTTCTTTAATGCAGAGTTTCTTTCTTTGAGACAAATGAGTTTATGTAATTTCCTTTAACAACTTTTAGAAAAAGAACTACTTCTATACTTTAATGATTAGAAGAAATACTTTCTCTCGACAAAGTATTATTTCACAAAAAACGTTACATGCTTCATAATTAATTAATTTTTATTCATTCGAAAAAAAAAAATTAGATGCATTGGAAGAATTATTTTTTTTCTAATTTGATCGTACTTAAAGTACCATGTGAGTAGTTTCATTTATACTTTCTCCTTACTCTTTTGTAATCGAATGACAACCATAACAAAAACCTTTTAAAATGATTTACTTTTTCACATCATCGCACGGAGATTCAATTAAGTATTCTGTTCTTTATTGATCAAGCTTAAATTTCAAATATATACACATCTGTTCTATCCTATTAATGCATTAAAGCCGTTTTAGACTACCCTATTTCTTGTACAAGATTTATTTCAATTTCTAATAAAAATTTAGGACAAGAAATGTTTCTGCTGCAGATACAGTTTGGAAATAGAACAGTTTCTATTTTTTCAGGTAATTTCTAATGCAATTAAAGTTTTGATACAATTCAAACTAGTTGTAATATATTCAATAAATAAATCTTGCTACTAAAGTATTAATTTATTCGTACTTCCCCACTAAATAAAAATAATTATGTGGGTGTGTGTACTTAGTATGTATTTAAAATCCAACGGTACTTAGACTCATCTTTACAATTTTTTATAACCATGACATTTATGAAATTAATTCACATTAATCACACATTTTTACACTAGCAGCCTTGTTATTTGCGCATCCTCATTTATTCGGCCGCTAATTAAGAGACAGATTACGCCGAAAACCGTGCACGGGAAAGTGCATTACATAAGCTCAATCTTGTACAAAAGGAGAGTTTGTCTTCGCATTTTCTCTCAAATATTGGCATTTCGCAATACCTGATGGTTATGATTTGTATTTGAGTTTTGCGTGATTGACGACAGAAGTGTACAATATTGATTTAAGCAATTAACTTCGTATGCGGAAACGGAGTTTGGTTTTTGCATTAGAATGATCAGACATGTGTTTAACCTTCATTTGACAATTTATTGAATCTAATAAGTATTTTAAGACCCAATGTTAAACGCATCATTTTATCAAGCTTATAATGAACTAAAGGTTATGACCTCTTAGATGTATACAAAATCTTTTTCATTGTTTTCCATAAATTTATTTCTGTAATCACATATAACGTCTGCAGGTTTCAACAAACTTACACACGCACCTTGTTACCGAGAAACATAAAATTATTGACTAAGAAAACAGTTATAAATTTGAATGCAAACCTTCTGAAAAATCACGTATTTAAGAAAGGAAACTGCAGTCATAAATTCGAGTTGTCCTGAAACAAACACCGACCACATGTTCAATGGGTTCAAGTAAATGTTACAAATATTATAAATAACATTACATCCATTGAGTAAATTCGGTTAACCGAACTTTGCTTAATGTCAAAACTTGCGTAAGCCCAACAAGTAGCGCCTGAAATAATGAAGAGAAATTTTTGCGCAGGACGAGGAGGTGTGTACCACAATTGATTGTAAATCGTTATCACGAAGATTCTTTAGAATATCGCAATTAGGCCATTGTTTTATTCCACAGCGATCGATCTTGAGGTGAAAGCGAAGTGATGATCTCGTTATTAAGTTTTACCTTGAAATAGATTGAATAGCGCTTCGGGTTTCCTGAATCTTCTCGGTGTGTGTGTGTTTGATATTTGTAATATGATGTGCCAGTTATTGGTAATCACTTTCTAATTTTAGTGCTCTTAGAGTTTTGATAAACAAAAATTGAGCGCCTCTACGCACATAAAGACTGACGTAACTTCCGAATTCCTAAAACAAAAAGAAAACAATTTTATGTTCGGGGTTTCATAATGTGATTTTAAATTTCTTGCCAGACATATTTACATTCTGAAATTGCTCTTTTATTTTTTGTTTGCAATGCCTCTTTTATTTCTTGTTTGCAATGAAATTAATAGTTTGGTCAAGTGTAGCAAAATAAAATAATGTAGCACATGAAAAAATATTTTTATTTTACGTTACGTGTTCAAGAAAATTCAAGTAAATATTCATACAAAAGCAATTATCTATTTGATAATATATAAAATTATTTACTCTATAAAAAATTTTCAATGACCTACTGAAAAAATTTGCATAAATTATTTATGTATATATAAAATTTACCAATGACTTCATCCTAACGCAAGTTACTACGAAATAAACAAGTTTATAATGTTTGCAATATTTATTCTATTTGTTTCGCATTATATTATAATTCTGTGTTTATTTCCATGTATAACGTAATACTCATAAACATTGGCCTGGAATTATAAAATTCATTTAAAATGTAAACTAAATTGAGAAATTTACCCACAGTAATTTATTCAAATGTAATTCAAAGCATCACATCCGATTGAAAATTTCGTAATAGAATTGCAGGAAATTCCTGACTGGGTGGAACATTTAAATTTATGTGCCAAGTTCATCTGTCTGTATGGGGTATCATCGTACAATGCAATTATGAAATTTATTGTAATGTTTATGCATGTAAAGTATGCGCAGTATTTATAATGTTTTGTAAGGCTTTCCTAATATCTATAATTAAATAAAAGTACGATGAGCTCATCGAAGGCAAAAAACTGAATGCAGGTGAAAGTTCTGGAATCGATTGGCAGAGATAAGGTGTCATAAGTGGGCGACTTTACATCAAAAAAGTGTTGTAGGCAAATCCTCTTTTTAGTTTATTTAGTTAGCGATCACTGACTCACGCTTTTTCAATAAATTTGGACTTCAATGTTAGGTATTTATAATTAATTTTAATCTTAATTTCATAAATCTTATCATAGTTCTAAATCTCTCAAGTCCTACATTTCAAGTCTTAAAAATATTCCTGAGAGATTATTAAGAAATTTTTCTATAAATTTTCATTATCAAGTAGTTTTTATACAAATTGTCATTGGGAAATAATCTACTTACAATAATACAGGATGTTTCGTAACTTCATGAAAATAAATTAAACAATGAAAGTTTGCACGAAAATGAATAGAATGAATCATTTTTTGTTGAACAAAGTGTTATTAAATTTTCGAGAAAATAAATAATTTTGTCGAACGGGTAAACCATTTGAATGTCTCTGGATTAAGCTTATGATGTTTACGAGGAATATGAATGATGTAATTTATTGTTAGTCACCGCCGGCCGGGCCGGGTAGTTTGAAGGTGTACTTTGAGGTGGTTGCACAGAAATTTACTGAAAAAAGGGCAGAATTTACAAATAGTGAGATTGTTGACATGATTCTAATGTACGGTGAAAGTGAGTAAAATGCATTAGCGGCAAGGCCTTTATATGTACAGCAATTTTCAAACCGACGTTTGCCAACCAGTGCCACATTTCTCTCTGTTGTGCCAAGCGCGAGGGATACTGGAACTTTAAGGGCACGTCGCGGAAGAAGTAGAAGACGGCAGCGTCTACAACGCATCCTAAACAGAGAAGAAGAAATACTACAATTTATCGAGGAACATC
Source organism: Serrognathus titanus (assembly GCA_039766575.1). Lineage (NCBI taxonomy): Eukaryota > Metazoa > Arthropoda > Insecta > Coleoptera > Lucanidae > Serrognathus > Serrognathus titanus. The sequence continues at coordinate 45,693,902 of CM077914.1, read as the reverse complement.
CTTCGTTAAGTGTACGTGATATCTCAAGACAAACGCGTTTATCGTCCTAAGTTGTTTGCTGCATTCTTCGCGAACAACAATTACATCCGTACCATATTCAAAGAGTTCAGGCTTTGCTACCAGCCGACTATGCTCTACGCATACGATTTTGTTGTTGGTTACTGCATAAACAACAGGCAAATGTGAATTTTGTTCATAATGTCCTGTTTACCGACGAAGCTATTTTTACCAGAGATGGGGTGTACAATTCTCGCAACATGCATTTGTGGGCTGAGGATCATCATCGAATGCCTTACATGGGGCAATAACACAGGGGAACATTGATTCTGCAGCATGGGATTTATTAGTCAAACTTAGGTAATTATAGTCTACTAAATACGAAAATAATAACATCTTTGTTAAATTGACTCCACTTCTTGAGATAAAAGCAATCCATTCATACTTGAAATAAGTAAAGAAAAGAGTCCAATATATTTAAAAGCTTTTATTCGAATGATTCTTGACAACTGATACAAAGCTTGTCCATGCTTCCAGTTCAACCTGAGTCACGTGATTTATCAAAACATCGTTGTTCATAAGAGTACGGATTTGTGGTCCATCAAAGATGCCTGCTTTTAATATTTTTGTCCTGAGGGCAGGAAATGATTGACAAAAATATTTGAAGCAATCACCATTCGTATCTAAAGCTTTCACGAACTGTTTCATAAGCCCAAGTTTAATATGTAGAAAGAAAGATTTTTTTCTCGACTTATCGATGGTTCATGAATGATGTTAGATTTTCCTACGCTTATATTTATTCTCGACGCCAATCTTTCCTACCCCAGTGTTCATTTTTTGCACGACTGCCTCATAGACAAAGAAAACAGGGATATTTAGTGTATCCACTTTGCATACCTAATAAAAATTTTACCATTTTTAAATCTACACACACTGACCACTGATGTTGGACAAACGAAATTTTCTCTAAAACAAGTTTGATATTTTGATATTCTTCCTGAAGTTTAGTTGAAGCTAATTTATTTTCATTATGCAGTAACACACATTTCATACTTATTTTGGGCTATCTATGAAGAGTCGCTAATCTTTTGGTTTATATAATGGAAGGCCCATTAAATTTAAAAGCCCAGAAATATCGTTACAATATACTGTATCATTTGTCTCAGCGAAATATGAAAGTAGTATTATGCAACATAGTGGAGAATTTAACGAGTGATTTAACATATACCATACTTTTAATTGCACTGTTTATCACGAGAACTGGAGTCAATTCAAACAAACTAATTGTATGATGAGTACTTCACAATCATAATGTATCGAAATTGACTACACAAACTCAAGCCGCAGAAAAAAAAATTTTTCTTGTTGCTCTGTGTAATCATTCTTTAAGAGACTGGCTTCTTAGTGAGATATAAATATTTTTCCATTTACCAAAGAATTAAGTGACCTCCTCTTAGCATTTTTGTGTTTTAATTACTTTAAACTCGTTTAATTTTTCATTAATGTCAACGAATGGAGAAATAGATCTCGCCAACATTAAGAAGTAAGTGTCTTAAAAAAACGATTAGTGAACTTTATAAGAATCTACAACTTTACGTTTTTGACTAGACTTGACAACTTGTCTTTATATGAAAAATACTCGTACTATTGATTGGTATAGAATAAACCAATTAGAACTTGTTGAAAAAAAAGAGAAGCCTCCCAACTACTCTAGCCAAAAATGTTGATAATTTTTAATACAAATGGAAAAAGATGTACAAAAACGAAATAGTTTTTTTTTTATAATACCTGTCAGTGGCAAAAATCTAGGGTTTCTATTGGAAACCTGAATACCAGATTCTGCTGTACAAATATTAAGGGAAGAGGGGAAAAGGAAACTTAATATTTCTTGGATGAATCGTAAAGTTTAAATGTTCTTACACACTATTTAAGCTTCGAATAGAAACTCTATAATTTTGACACTAATAGGTATTATAAACAAAAGACAAACTAAGTAATTTTCATAGATCTTTTTCCATTTATATTTAAAATTATCAACATTTTGGCACCTAAATAGTGTGTAAGAACAACATTTAAACTTTAACTACGATTTATTGAAAAATTACAAAGTTTCCTTTTCGTCCCTTCCATTAATAAATTTTGTTGCAAATCGGTTTTGATTATAGTGAATCCCTCGAACATACTCTGAACAGCTGTTTCGGCCCTGTTTGGGGCCTCGTCAGTAGAAGCGTAGCTCGAAGCTACCACTGCAAACCAAACCAATACACTTTGACAGCACAATTGGCCGCCGTGTATGGGAGGACTTATTAAGAAGCAAACTAGCTGTAATTTGACATTTCCTGTACAAAGTTGTGTGCATCGCAGGATGCCACGATTGAAATTATAGATTTTCCTTCCAGTAACCTTTGTACAGCAGTATTAATAAAACTATACAAAAAATTGAAAAAAAGTCAATAAATGTATTCAAAAAATTGTTTACATTTATTGACTTTTTGTTAAAAAAGAAAGTGTTTTAACTATCAGAAACAAATTTACAATTAATAAAGTGAAATAAGAGTGAGTATCAAATATCTCAACAATTCAAATTGGACAACGGAGTCAAACTGCCAGATCATTAGAGTTCCAGTAATTTTCTAGTATTTATTGATTAGTATAATTATAATAATAATTAAAAGTTGGAAAAAAATAATTAAAAGGTGTAAAAACATGTAAATATTTAAACATATTTAACTAAAACTTTTAAACAAGATCCTCGAAATGATTGTAGCAAATGAAAAGGAAGAAAAAATCAACTCCGAACGTATTGGGAATGGAACTGGCAAGACTTAGGTCTAATACCATGGAGTATACAGGTTGCGAATGGTTCCTTAGGTCAATGAGCGATTATTTGATCGCACATGAACAATGCTCATCTCGATGTGTTTTAGGCGATCCGTGAAAATTCAAGCATTGAACGTTTCTATGACTGCGTTGAGAAAAATATCTTAAAGCCCGTCTCAGATGTGACGGGTGGTCAGTCCTGACAATACTTTCACTGCACCGACAAGGACGCTGACTATATATCCATAATTTGTCATATTTTAAAACAAACAAAAACAAAATAATATAAATATTAAGAGAAGCTGTAAGAAAACAACGAACGGGCCACGCAACCGCTGCATTTGCATAGCTCAAGCTCCTCATTCACTTTAAATTTTAGCAGAACAAGTAAAGATACGAGAGTGTCGTTTAAGTCGTCGTATAGGTTCACTTAGCAGCCGTTCGCAAACTATATATAGGAAAGCTTATTAATTAATTCCTTAATTATATTATAAAGTAAAATTTTATCAACTTTAGACATAGTTTTCTAAAATAATTTAAATAAAATGTGTCTGATAAATACATTAGAAAGGATGACAGTTAAGGATACAATGCGTAGGAATACGTGCTCGTACAAAATTTATTTCAAACATATAATATGTACAGGTCATTATTATTTAAATCATTTAAATATTCATCTTGAAGATTATAACTATATCGCAGAAAAAAAATTAGGGTTTAAGAGTACCCACAGGTTGGTCAGCTTGTTGTGGCAAAGAAGCAAGTAATCTTTGAATACCTTCTGGAATTGGTGGTGGAGTCGGTATGTGATCGCCTGTTGGCTGGAACCCGTTTTCATCGGCCAAATATCTATAACATCGTAAAACTATTGTACTACCTATCGCAAATATTAATAATTAAGGTAGATTCTGGTCCAGTGAAATTTTGTATTGAATTATCTCAAACGGACACTGAAAATGGCATAAAACCTCAATTTTTCACTACCGCTTGATAACTTCGTTGATAGCTGACGAAGCTGAGGTTTTATGCCATTTTCAGTGTCCGTTTGAGATAATTCATTATGCAAATATTAATGTATGCTTACTTTAGACTTATTGGAGTGCCATCGGGGGCTGTGTAAGAGAAGGAACCTGTCAAAACTTGAATACTATCGCTTCCTTCACTTCCATCGACACTGGATCTTGGACTCGGATTTGGTTTCAGGAAGCCAGATTCTTCAATTCTTATTCCGTTTCCAGTTTCGTAACTTTAAAAATTATTCCAATTATAGAAAAAATAAATTTGTTTGAGAACTCGATATTACCTGAAATTAAAACTTCCATCGCCATTGACGACTTCTGATTGACTCACTATTGGAACAGGGGTTGTGGATGGGCCAGCTGCTGCTGCTACTGCTCCTGGTGGCAATGGTTGACCTTGCGGCTTTGCAAAAACTAACGTAGCTAGCACGGTAACTAATGTAACCTAAAATATATTTTCAACAAATTAAAAACTTATTTTCACAAAATGATGTGACAGTTGCACTTTTTGATCACTTTATTTAACGTTAATGATAATAAACTGCACAATTTGATATCGCACTGAATTCACCTCGCTGTTAATCCTTACCGAAAGAATCCACATTTTGATTTTTTCTGTTGAGCAAAGGACTTACTGAATTGCCTCAAATGCAACTGACAAGGTTCGGACCTCGTGGGCTATTTATATTAGTGTGCTGTTTGCGTTACGTTTGGGTAAATATTAAATACGCGGTGTTAAGTGATTTAGCCTCAATGCCCATCCGTATGTTGCTTAAATCGGTATGCAGACAAACATTGCAGCAATTTGTCCCCTAGGACGTTTTATCGTTCTTCGAATTCATTTCAGTAAACGTTTTAAAAAAATGTCATTTAACAGTTTGAATTATTACTCGCAGTTTCTTTGGTTGAAATTAGTCACATCTCGTACTTGTGGCTTAATATATTCTGCTCATGCTTACGAGTACAAACAGAATTCAAATTAGTAAATGCCTTTACTTTTACTATTTAGTGATATTTTTAGTTTATAATGGTGTTTGTTGTTTTTTCACCTAATTTTTTTATATTTTTGTTTCTCAAAAGAAAATTAAGTAATTCTTATTTCCAGTAATTTCAGAAACATTTTTTTTCTTATCTACAATTAAAATTTTTTTCATTCATTTTATTATAGTAAGATACTCGGAAATGTAAAGAGGTTTTACTTTCGTTTCTTATTATACTCCTTAGTCGCTACGAATTCTGTTGGATTAACAAAGAATTTGTTCAATCAATTATGAACATAGTAAAAGTATACGTTATATAACAAATACAATTTTGGTGGAGGTGCCGGTACTTTACGTATGTGTAAATATAAATGATCAGAAGAGTTGTCACATTAAATCAGCCAATTTTTAAATAAAATTTTAACTGTGAGACGTGTGAAATCTTTTTACTTTGACACAATAATGAATAGTTATTTGAAAATTTCTATACAAATTTTGATTGGTCACGAATAAAGTGTAATTGCAGTAAAAAAATACATAAACGTCACACTGTCCTTGAAAAAATAAAATTTTAGAGAGAATAATAAATTTTGTAATTGAGAATATAGATAAGAAACTTACAAATTTAAAGAAATCAGATTAAAGAAAGAAAATAAATCAGACACCAAAAGTTAGGAGTAGAAGAGGACGAATAACAATTCCATTATTTCTTTGTAAAAATTATTTATAAAGGTTCAGAGAAAATAATAAGGAAAAAATTATAAAGAATAAATAGAAGGCAGAACTGCTGAAAAAAGTTAAAAAAACACAAAGAAATAGAAAAAAAATATAAAAACAAAGAAATCATCCTTCTATCAAAAGATGAGGAGAGTAGAAAAAGGATAGCTACATTCAAGTAATTATATAAAACTAAGAACATTTATTGGTTAATTACTTGGTCTGTATGTAGTAGAACATTATTTGACTTCCTTAATGCTGTTTTTTTCTTTTTAACTTCGTCTAGAGCTGTTTCCATTCCGCCTTTCGAACTAGCAATTTCTCGAAACGTCGTGGTAAACTTTCATAAGTTTCTAACGGGCTTCAGTTACAACTAATTTATTACTTAATTTGTCAATTTCTTGATTTGATTGGAATTGGGTCATGTGTTCCAAATCGAACTTTAGACTTTGAATGGCATAGTAAACAAGGTATAGAAGGTAAGATGAGAGTATACTGAAGAGAAGTATGATGAAATAAATAAAAATTTAAAGAAGAACAAATATGAGGTAGTGACAGAAATAGGATCGCAAACTTCATTTTGATCGCCAAGACAACTACCGAATCAAACAGAAAAAGACTGTTCTCTGACAAATAGGATGCAACTTTGCATAGATTCGAGCAAGCAAACAGACCAATGTTGCAGAGTTGCCTAATCCGCGCTACAAAATATGGGTATAAAAGGCAGAACACGTATCAATGCAAGCCAGTATTTGCTAATGTTGCATAGCCTTGCAATACCCAACCGTTGGCGCTGCTATAGTCCGGTAAAGCACACCTATCACCCGCTGATGCTGTTATAATCCAGGACTCCGGCATATACTTTACACTAACTACACCTACTTCACAGTCATGTCAGTACTTTTGATGGGTAGGAGTTACAAAGAAACAAGTAATCAGATGTATACCTTAAAGAATTTCTTTCACCGAGCCCAGCTGCCTGATTCGATCTCACCTTGCCACCTATACGCCCCAAAGTAAAGTTTCCAAACAACTTCGATAGCATTTCCAATAAACCTGCAATACAATTTATCTCGATATTGATAAAATTCAATTTATTATTTTTCATAATAGTCGACGTAAGATATCCAATTCGATTTGAAAATTAAATAACAACCCTGTTAATCTAACAAAGAATTTGTTCAATCAATTATGAACATAGTAAAAGTACACGTTATATAACAAATACAATTTTGGTAGAGGTGCCGGTCTAGTTAGTGTTTTCTAGGCTTAACTATGGACGAGTTTGTCTGTTGGAAAAGAACAGTGTCAATAATTAATCGCCAAATTAAATTCTTTGATATGTTTTATTTAAGGCTGTTCTTTAAATATCGATCAACTTAAATGCTTCTACTGTGCACAGGTGCATAGTCGTTAGCGAAATAGCGTTCACTTCCGGGAACGATTGGTCGCTTTTCAAGATGTCTTTATAGCGCAAAAGAAACTGATTAGAATTATGGTAGATGTTTCGAACTACTCATCCTGACTATTACATCAATTTACATTTTCGAAATATGCATCTATATAAACAAAAGAGCATCTGAAGAGCATAATCATAGCCCCGCTCCCAAATTTTATTATTGTTTGTCTAATTCAAAGACAGCTCCATGTAAAGTGTTAAAAATAATTAAACCAGAAACAATAAACCAATTTAAAAGTAGTAAGAAAAATTCTTATAATTCTTTTAAGAAAAATATTGAAACTGAACAAGCCATGACTATAGCCCATAGGTACATTTCAAACAAAAATTTAGTATTTAATATTGGGTTGGTCCTCCGATTTTTTTTTGTGATTAACCAAAAAATTTTTGCAGACATGCTTTCAATCGAATTATTCATTTCTGGCTCTAAATTAAGCCATTAACTTCCTCTAATGCAATTTTGAATTAATTGATTGTGGCATATTGTTTATTATCATGATAAACTCGGCAAACCAAAATTCCAAATGTTTTCTATCGTGTTAATGTTTGGAAAACAGGAAGGCCAGTCCAATAATTCGATTTTCTTTCTTCGAACCAAGACATCGATTCCCTACTAACAAATATTCGCGTATTGTCTTGTTGGTAGACCCATTATTGATAATTGTTGCTATTCAAAACTGGAATTAAATTTCCTTCAAGGACATCGAGATATTCTCTGCTATTTATTCGTGTCGATGGGTAAGCTAATGTTAAAACCCCAGTAAAGGCACCCCAAACCATTAAAGTACCTCCCCCAAAATTTCTCTTTGAAAAAATACTGACGCTCTTTTCTTAAATCCCGCTAGTAACGATTAAATCCGTCTGGGTCATTTAATTTAAACCTTTTTTCTTCAGAAAAAATTACCTGAAAAAATTTTTGAAAATGAAATACAGTTAAATAAAAATAAATATTCTACTTTCTCCCAATTGCGGTTCATATTCTCCTGAGCAAATTGCAACCTGGCAATTTTATGGCGAGGGAGAAGATGCGGAGCTGTTTTCGACTTTTGACGCACGATATGTCCACTGTCGCTTGCTGCAGCGTAATTCTTCTTTCAGTTCTAGTTGAAACCTTCCTTTTTGGTCCACCTTTTTTGTTTCTCCCATAATGAACTCAAATAATTTTACAAAACTTTACGCAATCGATTAATTCTTCGAGCAACTTCATCACAAAAAGCCAAGATTTTATTTTCCTCCAACTCAAAAAGATAACTTTCTCGAAGCATTTTCAGTCTAAGTGTCGCAAAGTAATGACGTTTAATGATAAAATTACTTGTTTCTTTTGTTTCATAATAAGAGGCACAGTCGAGCTTAGATTTCATGAATTTATTTCAACCGGCGTTATAGTTATGTACTATTCAGTTTTAACATTTTTTTAATAAACTACATAAATTGTTTGTTCTAATTCTTAATTAGTTTTTAGTTATTATTTTAACTTCTTTTATGGTTCCTCTAAGTAAAAGTAAATTATTGTTGATTTAGTAACAACAAATTAAAAATTGAGAGCGGGGTTATAGTTGTGCTCTTCAGTTTATTTCAAAATAAAAGAAAATTTATCAAAAGCAGTGACGTCCACTCCAGAAGCGTGCGCTGCGAGGATCGTTTCAGGCAGCCCTTTACCATGCTTAATGTAGTGGGAAAGGCACTAAATTATGCGGGTCTTAAGTTTTACATTTTACTCCCAGAGACCATCCAAAAAAGTACTAATATAAACATCTTTAAATATAAATTAAAATCTTCTATTAAAGACAGTATGTTCTGTATCTGAATTTGTAAGGATTTGTAATAATTGTTGATTACTCTTTTCCCAATGTCACTCTGACTACTCTGCCCAATGCAACTTTAGCCGCTGTATTCTTAGCACGCAGTACTTATTACAAGTTATTTAACGTACTGTATTAAATGACACGTTCTACGACATTATGTACCATAGGAACCGAATAAATTATTATTATTATTATTATTAAGCTTGGCCTGCAACGACTGTACACAGGAATAGGCTCCTTTGCAATGTTCTTAAAGGATCTCAGATACTTCTCGGTCAGAAAAATATATCGAAGATCTCACCAGTAATATTTTATATTTATGTTAACCATTTTTATGTTGTTAAACATTGTGTTGATTAAATAAAGTTTATGTTTTGTTGAACCAACTTTACGAACGCCCCCACAACTAAATATCAGGAGAAGAATTGCAAAGGGACTGAAGCATCAGGCAGGAAAGTATGACTTACAAATAAATCAAAAGAAAACAAATACATGATGACGGACGATACAAGTAAAGAGGAAATTGAAAGCATAAGAGACGTGCCCTTCCTCATAAATTATACGTGTCTGGCATAACTGCATCATTTTCTTATTCACCGTTGACAAGGAAATAATATTGAAAAATTTGTTGGTATAACTTGTAGTGATTGATGACGCAGAGTTTAACTTCGTGATTTTGATAATACAAAACAAAATCTAGGACAGCTGACGTTATAAACCTAATTAACAAGCACGTAATTCGAAAGAATTAAAAAATTTATTTATTTACAAGAAGAATAAGAAGTGTAAGCCTGAGTTCGAAGGCAGGCACCACAGATGCGGTGCTCATTGCTCTACTATGCTGACCATTCAATTAAATACCAAATCAATTTCCAAAAGAATTGTTTTATTATTCTTATTATTAAATTGTCTTTCAACTTGATTAAATTGTCTTCAATTTGATTGGGCAATTAATAAATGAAATCACAATAGAATTTGAATTTTTTTATAACTTCTCTACTATATGTAAAATAAATATATTTGAAGAAAATAATAATCTATGGAAATTTCCAATAAAGTAAGCTTTTCTTAAGTATTATTCCAGAATTTCGTGGAAATCTTGAAAGTCAAATGTCAGTATGAAAGATTCCTATCCGAAAAGGCAATCAACATTAAAACTATATTTAAATTTTATGTAATCCGCTAAAGTTAATCTCATCACATAGCCATGCCACATTCTACATTATTTATATTTATTTTGTTCTAAAAATAGGAATGCGTAACTCAAAAAAAGGTGACCAGGCGCCCAAGTTACCAAACATTCTGTTATTAAGCATTAAACCTGCAATTACGCTACGTAATTATCATTTTTAAAGAACCATCTCTTTGCGGGCGACATTGAAGCTACAAATAGGAGAGAAGATGCTTATGTTTTGGACGGTGACCTTACCCTTCTCTCAGTCGACTATTCCAATAATTGCTTAATTAATACGACGCATGTAAAATTTGCAGCCAATTAAAAATTAGTGGCACCAAAAATATTTCCAATAATTGAAATTTGCATGATAATAATCGAGAAATCGCCCGAAAAAACTTTCGGGAATTTCGATCTCCAGAACAAAAGCGAAAGTTTATCTGGTCGATTGTTTGAAATTAAAATGGGAGGCGTCACAGCCTAAGTATAAATACGGCTACGGAATTACCAAATTTCATAAACGACTGTGTATAAAGTATCAGGATGTTATCCGGTAAATTGCTGTTGTTCGCATGTGCGGTGGTTGTTGTGGTTACCGAGGAACAGACGCTCATTCCGATCGTAGCTCAAGATTCAAGTGTAGACGAGCAGGGTGGTTACAAATGGAGTTACGAATCAGGAGACGGAAGCAAAGCCGCTGAGCAAGGAACGCTTAAAGATTTTGGAAATGACACGCAGGCGGAAGTGGCACAAGGTAACTTCGCCTACAAGAATCCCGATGATGGAAAAGTTTACAGCGTTGAATACACTGCCGATGAAAACGGTTTTCAACCTAAAGGAGAGCATTTACCGGTAGCACCTCCAATCCCACCTCTAATTCAGAGGTCGTTGGCGTATTTGGCCACCGCACCTCCACCAAAAGAAGAAAAGCAAAAATAAAGAAATTGAACAAAACAGTTCAATTCATAAACGACCGTGATATTTTGATATGTGAATGTATTAATCTGTTTTAATAAACAAATCACTTTGTACATATGTGTTTCAGTTCCAATTATTTAATTAATAAAGGTTTTTAATTTTTTATGAGTACCCCAACAAGGAAACAGAATGTATTAGAAGCTGGCGATTTATTAATTGAAATAGTTCTAAAACTAAGGCCTAAAAAGACATGAAAGGTAAGTATCAATTGACATATATAGGGTAGGCCAAAAATATGGAAGTGCTTATCTCCGAAACGAGTAAATAAGTCATTTCATAGGAGCATTAAGTTAAACATAATAAAAGACGTCAACGTCAAGGTTTTCACTAAAATAAAATATCCTACATATTCTTCGTATTAATGTCAAGATGCATTAAAAATATTTTTTTCATAAGTTGTCAGATGGTTACATTCCTCATTTCTGAGATAATCCTCAAACAAAGATTCTGACACTTCTTGGCTTCTGGGCTGGAATCGATTGATAGTAGCAATCCTAGGAATATTTTATATTTGAAAATTAATTCTTTCAATAATTTTTAATTAATTATAATTAAACAATCCAAGTTGACGTCGTCAGATACTCATACAAAACCCAAATATTGCAATACAACACTAACCTAAACAAACTACAAATTTGAAACATTGCAAATTTTCTTAATGTCCACAATATTCCCGTTGTTCATATAACGGAACATTTATTACAAACACTGGAAAACATTATTTCGTATGCAGACTCCATTAAACAACACTTTACTTCAATTTTGTACAAGATGCTACCGTAGAGAAAACTGATCCATACATGAAATATGTGATCCAGAATCATTGAAAAATACAATGTCATTTGTTTGCAATCATATCAAAACTGCTACTGCCAAAAACAGTGAAAAATCTTTCGGAAACAAGACAAACAAGTTTTGTGAAAACATTATATTTCATATTTATTTTAGTGAAATAAGTTCTTGGCATTAACTATAGGTAATTTAACGCCGCATTAACAATGAAAAAGCACTTACACGAATCGCTGAATATGCACCGAATTATGTAATGTAATAAACAACTGGTTATCAATTACATCGCCTTGACCGACTAAATTATCCGGATCGTATTAAGATGTGTTTCCTTTTTTGGCAAAGTTAATGGTGTTTAGATTCCCCAGAATTTAGCAATTTTTTTCCTTATGAGATCTGTAATTCAGATTATCCAGAAATTTTATTTTAATTTTAGCAAGTGTCTACAAAATCGCAAGTTATTTACTTTTAGTATAACAGGACATATGAGTATATTGACATCTTGATTAGCACGTCTGTGGTTGTAGTGAAAGTATCAGAGTCATTCTGAATTTTTAAATCTCTGATGTGATAATTACAATTAATAATATTGCTGACATAACTCACATAACATATCCAGGCTTTAATTTTTGGAATACAAGAAACCTCTCTTTGAACTTTATTTAAATGTTCACATCTTTGAAGTTCCGATTATTTTTATATTAAACAAAAACTTTGATTGATTTTGTATCACATAATTTAATTTGTTCTCTTCATTTTCTATTAAGCAATTATTTAATATTTATTTATAAGCACGCTGGAATTAAGTTGATTTTATATTAGATAATGATTTCTTGTTTCAAAATACGATTTCCCTCGCTGGAGTCTGTGTATAACAAATATTTATCCATCTATGATCGACCATCTGCATCGTCTTCACCTGTAAGCACCTATGTTATGTATAAGCAGGTGTCGCTACTGGATTCAAACTTTATTTTTTATGTTATGATACAAAATTTCAATTAAAAAAAGACATTTTTTTTACAATGAAATTAATTACACAAAATTATACTTCTAACTGAAGAAAAAGTAAAACCTTAAAAATAAATTGAAAAAATTATCACAATTCCTTCATCTCTTATAGCGGTGATTGTATTTTGTGTTTCAGTAGGAGTTTGTTGAGGGAGTCTTCAAGAGTTGATATGCGGAAACGAAATTGTTAAGGTCATATTTCAATTCTTATAGCATAGATGTTTGTCTTCAAATATAACTAATAATTATTAGCAATTTTGTACTTAATATGATTTACTTCTAACTTCGTAAATAGGCACAATCTGCACCTGAAAGCATTCATTCGGTTTCCGCTAAGACCGATCTCAACAGTCGACTAATTTTCGGTAAATACCAACGCTTCTTTTGCTTTCAGCCCTAATAGAAGCAAGCCGCCAATCTTCAGGGCATTAAACAGAAGTCGTATATTCGAGAGTGTCGAACGTTATTGAAAATACTATTCCTTCATCTGAAATAGTGGTGACTATGCTATAATAGGAGTTTGTTGAGGGAGTCCTCAAAAATTGATATGAGGTGCAATAGACACTCTTCTTAGATCTCCTCTGACTGCACAATCGTTATTACAGCGTGTATCAGTTATATCTAGAAATGACATCTTGAGTCTTCTGTCGCGAACAAAAGAAACTTTAAATTTGAAATAGACTGCCATTGATCAAAGACTTTTTGTGTTACTCCTTTCATTTCATTTGCGACTAAAGAAAAATACCATTTAAGATTTGATTTATTCAATTTAATATTAAGAACTCTGTATAATGTTTAATCTTTAACACCACATCTGGGATTACTAACCGATTCAAGTCTTTCCTTATTTAATGTTCCGTCAGCAGGTAGATGATAGAATTCTTGAAATCTAATTAGACCGTCACAAATGCACAAAGGTCTACAAAATTTATAAATTAACTAATATTCTTCCATCATTTCCGATATTTTTAATTTATTATCTAGGGTTCCTATTATCCCAGCACCAAGAGATAAACAAACCGGTGGTGGTAGAACTGGATGCACTAAATAATAATTTTCTCATAGATAATCTAATTCCCATTTAATCTTTTTCTATATACATCCCTTTGTTCCATTAATAATAACAATATAATAAAATGAAAAAATGTCAACACAACAATCAAATTTCTATCGAAGTTTTATCGAACGAAACTAAAGAGACTGAAACCACGTATTCGGCTGAGCAACATCGAACATGTTATCTCTACTCTGAGTATGTTATCTCTACTTTGCCTCTCTTCACTTCCCCCTCTTCGCCTTCCTCTTTGTCCTCTTCTTCCTCTTCCTCCTCTTCTTCATCCTGTTCATCCTCTTCGTTTTCCTCTTCGCCCCTCTTCCTTCTTCCTCTCCTCTACTGGTCTCCGCGTCTCTGTTCTTAACATTTCTGGACCATTATCGACCTTAACATGCCGATAACGGTCCTCCACGTTCTGGCGCTACATTTCTATTGGTAATTTTGCAACCGGCGTTAGTTTCCGCCGCGAAGCGGACCGCATCCCGCTTGGACCACTCGAAAATAGTGTGCTAAGGGGTATCTTCAACTTCGTAGCCGCAGTACCGGTAGTCTGCTGTATCCCTCTTCCTTATGTCATTTAAATACTTCCTGAAGGAGCCATGTCCGGTCAGCGCCTGCGTCACGTGACAGTCGAGCTCCCCCTCGGGCCGAATGCACCAGGCCTCGACATTTTTGATGATGACTTTGGCCCAGCCTTCATATCTTTTTCAACGGGCCTGCCACGCCACGTACAGTTCTTCCCTGGCCAAAGCCTTCGCCTGGCACCCCTCTCTGTGGAGCCTCGTTCTTTCGGCTATTTGGAGTTTGATGGGGGGATCTCCGTTATGACAAGGACGGTTTGTCGCAGATTGGGATGATTGAGGAAATCACCACTGCCAGTAGCTTCCTCTTCTTCGGTCCGGGTCCTCCGACGTTCGGCATCAGCCTTGCCAACGCCATGAACGCCTTCTGGGCTTTTGTCATTACTTTCCTGACGTGGGTAGTCATTCGCAGCTCTCTGTCGAAGTGGACGCCCAGGTACTTTACCAATTTGGAGGACTCGATTGCGTCCTCGCCCACTTGTAAGACCAGCCCTGTCAGGTTCCGCTTGTCGGTCAATATTGTGGTCTCGGTCTTTTGCCCGGTGAGAGCGAGTCCCATGCTCTCGAGGGTCGGCTCACCTTCTCGATGGTGTACATGGCCCCAGCAACCCCTCTGTTTTGACGCAGTCGACCACTGCTAAGTCGTCGGCGTATGTTATAATGGTTGACCCGGAACCGAGGTCCAATTCCACCAGTTTATTATACTGTATAAATCGATCAGTTGTTTCCGATGAAACCAACTCTGGCCTATATTCGAAATAAAACAGAAGACATCACAACATTTATAAACACAGAACTAGACTGGGCTGTCAGAAAAATCAAGAACAATAAATCTCCGGGACCGGATAATATACCCAAAGCTTACGCAACGGTAAACATACCCCTATTCCCCCAGGTAATGAACGGCAGCTTGGCCGAAAGCATGATTTCCAACACCTGGAAAAACCTAGACTAGTATTGGTAGAGAAAAATAATACGCCTCCTAGTCGTAGCATCCAAACTTTTGGAATTGCTCGTCAAACACCGACTAGAGGAGGAATTGAACTGCGGAAACATTTCTCAAGTAGGTCTCCTGGCTGGAGATAGCAAATGCGCAGGGATATCAAAATACCTGATTAGTAAACATAAGTCGACTAAAAACAAGAAGATGTCATTACTGCAATCGTACGTGGAATAGTCATCGTTAATGGGCGAAGAAAACTTCATCACATGCGGCGTTCCGCAGGGCTTGGTCGTCGGACCAACTTTGTGAATTATCCTATACAATGGCTTCCTACGAATATCAATGGAATACAACGCGACACCGATTGTTTATGCGGATAATTTGGTCATAATCATCACAGCAAAGACACCGGTGTTAATAGAGAAAAGGGCACAGTACGCAATGACGAAAACTAAGCACTACTTGGAAAACATAACTTGAAACTAGATACAACTTAAACCGAAAACCTAATTCAGAAAGCTACAAGAAGTAATGATAAAATTCAAACAGTTTAAAATAACTAGTAGGGCTGAATTTAAATATCTAAGGGCCGATACTTTCATCACTGATTAACTTTAACCTTTGGTTTATTCCCATGACTACAATTGTTTCTATCGGAGTAAACCAAAGATTAAAGTTTATCAGTGATGAAAGGACCGGTCCTAAGAGTCTCTGTACAGGGACCTGAAAATGACAACACATGTAAGGAATCAGAAAGAGCGTTTTCAGCGGAAAACTATGTGTGTAATAAGAAAAGATCTTCATTAAATGATAATAGTTCGAGAAGTTCGCTCTCACTTACCGCCATCAAAGTCATGCTAATCTCTATTTTTTATTTTTAGTTCCTATTTTTTATTGTTGATTATTTTCGAGAATTGTCGTGTTTATTTTCTAATCATCATCAGAGGAAATACAAAAGCTTTATTTTGATTGTAGTTACATATTTCATCTATTATTATTACTATATATTATTTGACGGAATTATTGATTATTTATAAAGTATGGTGGCTGTTAATTGGAGCTACAATCTGTTTTAGCCTTTAGTTTCAATAAATGTTTTCTTTCTGAAAACATTTTTGCGTCATTGCTTCTCTCGTTTTATACCATGTTTATTTCAATACCGATAAAATACTGAAATATTTAGAAGGGTAGATAATCGGAATAACTACAGTCTTAGGCCCAGTTTTTCCATCACAGTTTAAACCCAAACTCAAATTTAAACTTCAGTTTATGTTTGCTTTGAGTTTTTCAATGTCCGATTAACACATAAACTAAGGATTAAGTTTAAACGGTAGGGCCTCCACAGTTTAAGCGGTAGTTGCGGATTTAACGGATTTTAAATATGTACCTATAGAAAATTAAGATAATTTCTTTCAAAAGTAAAGTTTATTTTATTAGAAGAATCCGACAACACTGGTAATCACATGGTGAATCCCACAATCGTGATTGTATTGCTGGCAACCCCAAAAAATTGACTTTCTACGGTTTAGTCAGGCTGAACTAAAACTTCAATTGAAAAACACACAAATTTAAACTACAGATTAAACTTCAGTTTTTCATTTAACTAAATTATAATTTAAACTAACATTGAAAAAACTGGGCCTTAGTGGAATACTTAATATCAAGATTGTTTTAAAATACAATTAGTGTAATATTAAACTACTACAATTGATTGCTTGTTAGAGGTAATAAGATATTTTAACAATAACAGCGCACCTTAGATAATATATGTAAATGTAAACAGAAGCTTGTTACAATTAACAAAATATAATATCAATATTTTTGCGCACATAAATGTTATATCCATATCTTATAAATTGAAACCGCCACGTCGTTAAGAAATCACGAGATATTTTTCCGCACCCTGTATTTTAATGTATTTTATAATAAAATTTCATAACCAGCATGTCCGTGCATGAATAAATCAATAAACGACAAAGAAAATTTGACTAAACAGATCTTTACGGAAACGATATGTTGGTTAATTCAAACAACAACTTTCTTGGTGATATAGAAGAATTTCGACATAAATATTATTTATATTCTTTAAAAAATCTCAGCGATATTATTGATTATCGCTTCACTTTTGTTATTTCCCTCCACTAAAAATAAAATTATTGTTTCTATCTATCATTTCATTTTATTTTCCGAGTTTTGATAATTGATTAAAAAAAGAAAACTTTATTTTTAATAATCATTTGTTACAAAAAAAATTAAGCTAATAAATGAGATAAAATTTTAAAATGTTTTCTATACGTTGGGATACGGGAGTTCTAGGACACCATTTTTGAGGATATTTTGCAAACGCGATAAAACCTAATCATAATTGAATGTCTCAAAGATTAAGAAAAATAAACGGGGAAGCTTCGCTTCGCTTTGGTTAAAAGATTATTACTATACATAACGGTATAACAATTAATCATTAAACAAAAATATGAAAAAAATCTTTCAATTAAAATCTCTAGAATCTCTAACTTTTCTGTTGACTGCGAAGATAAGGAATTATCTACTTTATAAAGGGCTGGTCAATTATTATTTTTTATTTAGAACCTTTCTCCCCGTAGTTAAAAGATTAAATAGAAGTCTTGCCTAGATTAGGTTTTATTCCCTGTGAAATTCCTTAAATAATAATTAATTGAGATATACACAATGATAGTACGGTCATAATTCCTATTTTTATAAAAAAGTTGTTTATAGCTCATTCTTGGAGAAATACTTTTCATAAGTTTGACAACCTTGCTTTGCTTTAATAATCAAACATAACCAACCATGAGCTAAACAGATTTCTAGTGTAATAGAAATTATTAAGATAATTATATTTACTCTTTCACAAATAATGGTTTCCTGCACTTGGCTGCTTTTAAGACATCTACTTCACTTTCCATGATTCTGTAAATTTAATATTTGCCAGTAGGTTCTAGTTTCATGCTGCTGGATTCTCAGAAAGTATATTAGGTAAAATTTAAAGCTCCCTCTGAGAAATCCTTTTCAAAATGAGCTTTTCAAAATGAGACTTATAGTTTTCTTACCAATTATTCTGTCATAATCAAGTATATATACAGTCCGTGTAATTTTTGGTCCAGTGAGTAAAAAGTGAAAATGGATACACAAATTAACAAAGGACTATTATAAGAAGTGTGAGGATTCTACGCAAGCATCTTCCACCTCACATTTAGTTAAATACATTGTAGTCCAGAGTGGCATTTCTAATTTACCCCTTTATTCTGTAATTCATAACGACGTCATTAAATAACGATAATCTCGAAGTGACATATTTTGGCTAATCAGTACATAGGAATGTGTTGTATCCAAATACTGATTAGCCAAAATATGTCACTTAAAGATTATCGTTATTTAATGATGTCGTTAAGAGTTACAGAATAAGGGGGTTAGTCTCGGCTGACTGAACTAAAAATAATATGATCTGTATACCATTCCTTCATAATATTACATGTTCTATTTTCGTTAATTATTCTCCAGCGCATTTTTGAAATGTTGATTGCACCTTGTATACTATCACTATAATATGAAAACTCATATTTTCTCAAATAATTTTATGAAATCTACGTTCTACAATTTAGATTTTAATATTAGTGTACTAGTGAACTAGTGCATATGACTTTTTATCAATTTCCTATTTCTCTTACGATATTTATTATAACAGTTTCAAAACAGATATCTACTATAATCATATAATATTTTAATAAATAATTCTTATAGAAAATATGCGAGAATTCACTCTTTCCAAAATTTGTGTTTTCATTCGTCATTTCATTTCATTGTCGATTTATAAATTTTTCTTAAAACATATGACATTTTACGAATAATTTCGTTTTCTACTTGTCTTAATAACTAAGGCACATTTGTAATTATGTCATTGTGTTGCCATCTATAATGTTGCTATTTTATAGCATTTTCCTCGAAAAATTGTTACATGTTATGTTGTTTTCTTAATTTTTTATACCTCCAATGGCATTTAATTAATGACTTTTGCATTTTTCCTTCATTTTTTCTCGAAAAACTAGTAAATATATATTCACTTAAATAATACGAGCGTATCAGGTAGTACATATATTTGAACTGGCATAAAAGTCAATTTTATATACATACATTTGCTGGCAATATAAAAAATACTGATGGAAAACTAAAAACCGTATGCTACAAAATCCATCATAAAAGTAACAATGCAAGTGTACTTAGCAGGTAGAATATAATATAAAAAAAATATTCGCGTACCAAATCATTGAACTTTAACATAGCAGTGGTTGTCATTACAGTTGTTCACCCGAAGCTATTGCGAAACGTCAGCTAGTACATTAAGCACACTAATAATAAATAACGAGTCCCGAATATCCGCTGCAGTATTTCGTATACACTTGAGGCTATCTGTTTTTTTTTTTAAGCGATGCATAATATTAGATCTGAAATAACACAAGATATTGCTGAGATCTTTGTCTTGATTAGAATTCGACAATTAGCTGAAGATTTGAGTATTTACCTACTACCTAATTTCCTTTTAATTTATTATCTATACAGTAAAATTACGGATAGTACAAACGTCGTGTTATCTCAGTAAATCGCTAACTTTTATACATTTTTAGCGCCTTCGGTCTTTCGACGGTGGTTGCGAAGCGATGTAATCTAGAGCACGTTGTATTAGGGGTGGAATCGGCGGAGAAGTAGGAATGTGGGCCCCTTCAGGTCGGAAGCCTCCTTCATCATCAGCCACGTAGGTCAAAGAGATCTGGTTACCTTCTGGATCTGTATAGGAATAACTTCCTTGAGCGACAATTACTTCAGGATTTTCTGGATCGTTGGTTTTCTTCAGTGTTCCCGTCTCTTCCGCCTTTATACTATTCGCTGATTCATAGCTGTAAATAAAAAAAAATAGATTTTTAACAGAAGATAGTATTCCGATAAATTCATAAATCTGCTTGTTTATGTCCATTTTGTCTTGTAGCAAATATAATTTGCATAATAAATTATGTGAAATGTTGTATAACGTGTAATAAACGACAATTAACATGTGTGATGATGAAATGTCTTTAGTAGTTATTAACATTTTACTGTTACCATAAAAGTTAGAAGCAAATATTTTTTCTATTTTCTTTTCAATGTGATTGGAGATATTTTACCACAGGTAAATTTGCAAAATTTTATTACTGCTTTTGATTGGTTATAAAAAATCCATTTAGCAGTTATTCGCATATATTTTGAAACTTTGTCTCGAAGACGCTATTTTGCAAAATAAAAAATTTAAAACGTAAGAATTTATTTGCTTGTTTGCTGCCTGGCTCTGCTATATTTTTGGAGTTTCAATTTAAAATGAAACATACGGTACACATCATAGAAAAGTAAACGACTGCAAATTTATTGCAATAATGGATCACATTGTCACAAATATTTGTCAAAAAATATTTTGGTGTAAGAATTGTGGATCTTAATATTACTAGATACCACAAAGATAGACAGCACGGTGAAAGACTTAGAGATGCTCTGAGAACGGTTTCGAGTGTCTGGACACTCGAAAGCAAGAAGTGACTGTGCGAGTGAGATTCGTAACAACTTAGGCTGGTTTGTGGAGCATCATTTCAATGAATACGTTTTGTTGATCTACACGCCCGAGAACGATCCTCTGAGTTTCCTTCCTTTATACCGTTCTCTTTCTTGCATTGTGCGCATTCGAATCCCTCGATCTCAGCACTTCTACCGTGGTAGACAGTAGTTAGTTCAATGAGAGTCACTGCTTAGATCTCTTTTTTTACAAAGGAATAAGCATTGATTTAGCCAGTATTTAATAGTATGCTTTAATATCAGAATTTAATTTCAGAATAACTTCTCTTTTGTTCTACATGAAGTAAGTGATATTTATAGTGCGTTATACGCAGATGCGGTGTCTTTTGTTAAGAAGAGATTTCCATCTGAATGGGTTAAAATCTCTTTTAATAATGTTGTCATATGTAAATTATTTTATTATGAAATAGTAGTAGCATACCTACGATACTTCAACATAAGACACTGAACAAGAGAAACTATGCAAGCGTTGCAGGAAGATAACCAAAAATTAACAAAAAAATATTCAATATTTTTGTTCGTAAGTTTATTTTATTTATTTAAAACGCTATAAATCTGCAAGTTTTGAACCTAATGATTGACTTTGGTGAATGGTGGTCGAGAAAATATTTTATGCACCATGGCAGCAGAATATCTCTATCCCGTTTGTTTTTCGCCTTGGCTCACAATTTGCAAACTCTTTCGATAAAGTGCCACTTTACTGACTTTGTGTATAAATAACTATTAAGTAAGCACGAAATTATAAAATTTTATTATTAACTCCGTTTAAGACTGGATATTTTAAGATTAATCGAGTAAACTTAAAATTTGAATTCAGGACCGCGAAATAATTTTAAAAAAATCCCAAGAGACTTGTCAAAAAACGTTCGCTAGAGCGCTAGCTAGAAATGGACGCTAAGATTAGATTTACTAATTGTTACTCACCGATTGCTTTTAGTCTATTACTAGAGTATCATTATAATGGTAGTTAACTTGAGCTCAGAACAAATAAATAAATTGTCTGTACACTATTCGTATAAAATATATTTATAAAAAGAAAAAAAGGAAAATTTTTGGACATCTCTTTCCCAATTGGTGCACATGTGCAAGAGGTCACAAACTATCTAATAAAATATTCCAATAAAAATTAAAATGAAGATATTAACTTCTTCATTTTTTCATAACGATAAAAGATGACATGGAAAACATTTATTAATAAAACAATCTCTATCAAATTCAGCTTTTTAAATCCTATAATGAGAAAAACTTAGGAATCTAATTTTAACCACCATTTTGGAGAGGCGTAACGCTTTTACAAAGCGATTCCGGATGTACATGCTACAACTTGATTGTTTTGTGAGCCTTGTACCATAAGTCAGGTTTGCAAAGAGGAGGTGCATTTTAGGTGTGCATGACTGTACCTTCACAGAACACTTTCTTAATTTGAAATTCCGAATTCGGATTTTTAGTTTAATATGTTAATCCTGAATCAACCTGTATAATCAGTATCTCTGTGCTTAAAGTTTCTAATGATATTCCAAGCAAATAACTTTCAAAATGCACAAGAGTTTCTTTGAGCCTCTTCTGCTATCATTCTTTTTATTGCTGGAATTAAAGATTAAATATTTTATATTTTTTTTAAGTAATCTTTAAACTAAATAAGTATGCAATGAATTGTTGTAGATCAAAGAAATTCATAAAATCATAATTGTCACGCATTAACCGAGCGTTTTGGAATTTTTGAACGTCGAAATTTCGGTGTAAAGTTTTTACAGGATAAATAATTCTTACAAATTTATTTAATGAATTAAAATTTTGAATTTATTCCAATCGAGACTGATTTCATCTAATTTTTTTACTGAAACCGTAATTAACACTGATATTGCAAACGGGTGTGTTACAGGTGCAAGTCTACAAACTGTAGAAACCATATGTTATAAATAGGGATCAAATTTTTATATTCTGTACTTTATATTAAATAATTGTAACATTATTTTTAGATTTTAATATTAATGATAATTTGTTTTATTTACGGGAATAACCAACAAGTATACCTCATACACTTGCATGCGTCGCTAACGTAGTGACGTCAAAATATCTTATTCCGACCCCTAGTTATAACCAATTGGCTTTTATCATTATAGACACTTGCAAGAAGGTCACAAAGTTATAATAAAAAAGAACAATATCGAAAACTAAAACAAAACCTTTCGCATCCACCCCAGGACAAAAATTTTATCCTTCATTAACTTTGCTTGCACCGGTCCATCTTTTCCTTGCTACGTTATTGGTCATTGAGTTTTGCGTTTCTACATAAATGTTTTGATCATAACAAATAAATATTAGATAGGTTATTAGTACGCATTATGAAAATATTGAGATGTAACCGATATGAAATTACAGTGGCAATTTCACGCTGCAAAACTATTAAGTATGCCACTTACAAGTCGTCCACGGAGCGTCGTAAACACCGGCAGAAGCGGCATTACAATTTCAAATCAGCCCGGAGACAATAGAGAGATTACCATCTCTGCATGCACATTCACAATGACAATCATGTAAATCTTCATAATGCAAGGGCTGACATTTAGCTTTCTCCGCCGTAAATTTTTCCTCAGCTGCAAAAATCATGTGCATGTGCATAATTTCATGGTGCCCATTGTTGAAACGTGAGGTAATGTAAAAATATTTGGGCATACATATACTGTCCCCAAAAAACAATTACATTTACGCAACAATATTTTGGATTTTTAGAAGTATATAAAATTAAATGATAATCACGTATCTTCAAACATTGATATGATATGATATATTACCAACGTAAGACCAGTAAATATTTTCAACGTTAAGCTTAACATTTTTATTAAGATCAAAATATGTGAATAGCCAGTGTTCAGCAGTTAAAAATAGAATGCTTCATACCATTCTCTATAAATGAAAACGAACTAAATTCCAATTAAAATAAAACTATAAAACCTGTCCATCCTAAACATTTTCTCTGGCTCATTAATTATGCAATCCATTCGCTCGGTATGCAGTTTCGAAATTATTACCCATAGGATAATAAAAAGTAGTTCAAAATGAAGAATGCGACCGGTTTATGTGTTTTATTTAGGGAAGGCATGCAATGACGACGAACACTTTTATAACGTACGTATGTAGTACTAGTGCGAATGTTTATATTAGCAGCGATTACGAGCTGTATCTAATAATATAAAAATTAAACAGACTATTTTACACGGCAGGTTGCTCAATGAAACCATTAGCACTTGTCGTAATCGCGCATTACACAATAGTGCCGATTGTAAGTGCCCTTATATTATTGGTCCTCAAAAATACAAAAAATGCAAGTCATAAGAACACAAATTATAAAGGCAACAATCTATTTTTTTATCTAAATTTAAGACTTACTTCCATTTGTAACCACCATCGGGATTTACTTCATTTGTTTGACTAATTATGGCAATAGGTTCACCCCCTTGAGGTGCGGAGTATACTGAAACGATTCCTATGGCCAGACACCATACCTGAAAACGAGAAAGCCTCTGTACAAAGAAAAACAAATAAAAATACACAAAACATTCAGTAAATCAAATATATGAAAGCATAATTGGAAATTTGGGGCTGTAAATAAATTTGTTACACATTTGCAAACCACATATTAAATATATTTGCAAAGCAATAGAAGAACTCTTTAAATATTAAATAGTAACATTCTCTTTGTTAAGAAGAAGTTTTTTAATATCTCTCGTTAGTTTTAAGCTGTTTGTACAGATAATTTAAATATCAAAAAAAACATCGTAAAATAAAATTTATACGTAAGTTTTATTTCAAACGTCGCATTAAATTAAATTTCAACGAAACAAATTACTCATCACCTCATGTGCATCAAACAAATAAGTTTGGAAATGGACAAGCTCTTAGCACCAACCGCAGCTTCAAGATGCAATTAAACGACACTTGATATAAAGTTAATGTGTTTATAAATCACTTCCAATCGACAACAATAATTGCGTCAGCAAATCTTAAAACATTAAAATTTATGGGACAAAACTCAAGAAGTTACAAGCACCATTCACATTGAAAGAGACGATCAATTATTAACTATTAATTAAAATTACATAAATTAGTCACAATTAAATCAAATAAATGAATTAACAAACACCAGCAGTAGGAGTATGCTTCAAGCAAAAAGAAAATTATCCTCTATTGTACATGAGACAGCTAATTTAAAACACAAAAAATTGTTATTAATTAAGCTGACTAAATTAGTGTTAATAATAGCCGCAGGTGCATTTCGCTTTTACGGCCTTGCAAGTTCGGAGTAGTTTGTGGTCGTGCACTTGAGTTCACGTCTTTGATATCCGTTCGGTTCCAATTAAATGATGCATTAGCTTTCATTCGACCTTTCGATCTTCTTGGTAGCAAACGCAATACCTTCGCGACCTTGCAGTTCCAGAAAAAGAACTTGGAAAATTCTAAGAGAATTTTCCGAGTATACTGAAATGCATACGTGCGTGTACCATTTAAGAATGAATTCAAATTTGATTAATCTAATAATAATTCCAGTAGTAAATTCAGATTCTTTTTTTGTGGATGTTGTAAATTACGTACATGTCCCTTTTTCTCCATCCATTTGCGTACGTGTATGGTGGTACCATACATTTAGGCCGCGTTAAAGTTCATGAATGTTAATGCCCTGATGCTTCGCAATAACATGTGACATTTGAAATGTAGAAACTCGTTTGAGTATCTCATTAATCACATTATTATCAAGTCTTTACGATACTGCATAAAAATGCAATTGTTTTAATCAGTGAAAGTACAAGGGATTTCGATTTGTACTTAAATTTTTAAAGCGCAGAATTTTCCTGACTTAGCAGCAGAAGCTCGGTTTTATACTTTCCGTTCATTTTCAAATCCTCCACGAGACTTAGTGATTTTTAAGTAAATAACATTTTCAGACAATTCCTTTTAAGTTATTTTTCCAAAATAGCTGATATTAAAATGAAAGAAAACTAATTATATTAGGAAGAAAAAACTAAGATCAGACTTGCAAACTTAAAATGTTTGCTTATGCTTTACTATTTCCACTATGAAAAAATATTTCACGTATTTATACTTAATACTCTTAATAGCCCTATGAAATAAATTCGCAATAATTCTTCTCCTAACAACATTCATGGAATGTGGACGTTTCGGCATGCATTGACAAATTCCGCACGATCGGAAGATAATAAAAATATACTTCCCCTCACAAATTACAAGGAGAATGAGTAATTATTTTTTTGTTTCATACAAATCTGTAAATAATTACTCTAAAATTTGATTATATATAATTTTTAATAAAATAAAACGAAAAGTTTATATGCTTTTATTTATATAATTTTTATAAACTTAGTATAGACATTATATTTTTTATAGTCAAAATTTTAGAGCCTTTTTCTAGAATAAGACATGGAATATGACAATTGGTCTTCTTTAGCAATAGTAAGTAATGATTCTCACCTAATGATAGTTAATTCAACAAGATAATAATATATTAAAAAAAAATAATAGTCTTTATTTCAAAGTAAGTTCTAATAATAAAAAAAAAGTAACAATATATCCTTTGTTTCAAACTTGTAACCACGGTTTCAGATCATAAAAAAATAGCTATTTATGTTACCATTTTATAAAGTAGAACCTCATTAGCTTCATTAGGCCCAGTTTAAGACAAATAAAGGAAGTGAGTTAATGAAATTTGGTTAAATACCAGTTCCATGCAGAGCTCTTGGGTTAACTGCAAGCTTTTATTTTATCCCTTTCTTTCCTTCATTTTTAATATTAATTAATCTCAAAGCATGCTGCTACTATTAGTTATCAATAATATTAGCAATTTAAGAGTTTAAAATTATTCTATCAATATTTAGATAGTAAATTTGAAGACATTTTGTTTTAGCATATTAATTTAGTATGAGAAAAGAAATCGCTTTTATTTTCTTTAGTTTTACAGTGTTTTAATTTTTAATTCTTGAAATAAAAATACTATTTGCTAATATGAAATCTTCAATACAATCGAATTTCTCTTTCTACTTCACGAAGAAAATAAAACGAAACGGCAAAAAAGCTCGAGTCAATCCACTAATCATATTGCAAGTTCCGTATTTCAGGATATTTATCTACGCGTATAATATCTGAAAGTTTCATGCGGAAATTAACTTCGCTTAGGATATCAATATACGGAAACAATGCAGTTAATTTTAAAATGAAAAAGAAAATACGATTTCTTGCAAATAATAGCTTATTTTTGTTGATGTTTTGAGAGAAAAACGATGAAAGTACGTACCGTCGTCCTCGTCACAACCATTTTTCACTTAAGATATAATCTATACTGCTGAGTAAGTACAGAAATAATACTAAAAAGTGGTGAGACTCACCCGTATATATACTATCGCAAGATGTATTCTATTATTACTTCCCCCAACGGTACAAAAGTTACCGAAGACGATTATATTACAACATTTGTAAATGGCATCATGCGCTGTCCCCCACGTCAACAATTGTTTATCACCGCGACCGTGTAATTACGGATATTTAGCTGGCCGATCATATGGAATACGCAGTAGTTTTGCATTTTTTATGCTAGTTATTGCATCTTTATATTTACTGTTGTTGTATTTCATTAACGACGGCTAACAATGTGATAATGTTACCGAGGCATGCCATCTATGTTAGTGGGTGTGAGGATTGATCAATGTGGAAAAGATTTGTGTCACTTCTTTCACAAATGTCTAAAATGTTTCTCTAACATCGCCATTTATGTATTATACAACAATGAATTGCATAAAGTTCATAAAGCAACAATGAACTTAATATTTACAAATTAACCAAACTTTTTCACTCATGTAAATAGATCGTAGGTCAAATATTATTGTGATTTTTTTTTGAAAAGCTTGATTAATTAAATTAAAAGTACACCCCATAACACAATTTGCTTAAACCAAGAGAAAAAGAGAAACCATTTTGGCAGGGTATTATTTTTTTATGTTCAGTTTATTATAGTCTTTTCTTCTACATTGTAACTTTATATTGAATTTCTGATTAATATTTTTCAATTTAATGTCCCAATTTTTTTATTAATGCCTAACAGGAATCTAAGGTCCTTGAAACGCTATGGTATTATTAATTAAAAACAAGATTAAGTAAAAATCGATGAACTTTTAAGATAAATTCAATGCTCATTTTATTCAAAACACGTTTCATTAAACGCATGGAAGTGTCATTACAACGTGTGACTTAATTGAATTTTACAGTTTCCACATTTAACGGTGATGAAAATACATATTTATAAAATGCGTTGAGACTTAATTTACGTATTAAGCGATTTAATATATGTATTCCTCTTTTTATTATTTTCTTCGCTAGGTAAAGATTATGCGTGTCATACAGGAAACACCATAATAATATAGTGCATAAAAGTTGGAAATCTCGTTATTTAACTGTGCTTTAAATTAAATATTATATGTTTCAGTTTAATTTAATTTTTTTAACATTTGTTAAGTCGCCGAAAGGAAACCTAAATTAAGAAATTTTATGGTAAAATATGGAACCTAGTTTAAAAAACAACGAGCCTCTCCAAGAGATACTAGGCTCAATTACCTTACAAATAAAATTCTACATATATTTATTTTAATAGTTTTATAACTCAGCAATTTATAACTTGTAACAGTATTTAAGATTTAATTAAATTACAATAGGAAAGCATTTCATCTCTTGCTGACCAATTTGAAATAATTTTTCTATATTATATGAACTTTGAAGTTAATTTATTCGTAACAAATAAAAACTTAGTGTTTCACAGTTTCACAAGTGAACAAAAAAATCAAATTAATTAATTTCACGAACTCTGCCATTCGCAGAGAGAAAAAAGCGCATGTAGAATCTAGCCACTGCAACCAATCTCCAAGTAAATTGTAGAAAGTTCTAGAGAGCTTAAGTATCCATCGAAAAAAAGACAATGTTGTTATACCATCTCACTTAAAAGATGTAAACGAAATAAACCCCAAAGCAGACTTACTCACCTATTATGAGAATAATACCCTCATTGACTTTGAAAGCCTTTTTTCGTTTAATGCCGTTACTGAAGATGATGTGCTTAACCATTCGACGTATAAGTAGCAAATCATGCGGTTCGGATAATATTAGTATCCGTTTGTTAAATATCTGTTGTCCTCACTTAATTCCGTACATTACACACATTGTTCATTTCTATCTTCTTCGTGGGGAATATCCAGACTGCTGGAAGCAACCAACCGTTTTACCTCTTTCCAAAGTAACTAAGCCTAAGAACTTTAAAGATCTTCGGCCTATAAACATATTGCCTGTTCTCTCCAAAATTGTGAGAAATGTGCGGAAGGCCAAATTCGCTCACACTTAGCTAAGTATAATATCTTGCCATCCTTCCAATCAAGTTTCAGAAAGAGATTTAGCTGCGCCACTGCGCTTTTGCTGGTAACGGACGACGTTTTCGCTGCTATTGACAATAATAAAATTACTTTCCTAGTATAACTTGATTTTTCACGAGCTTTCGATGTTATTAACCACAACCTTTTACTTTCCATATTTCATTTCAAAGGCTTTAGGCAATCTTCTTTGTTCTTTTTGAAAAATTATTTGAGTAATAGATCTCAATTTGTTACTTTGAATTCGAATACTTCCGAATCTCTCGATCTTAAATCTGGCCTTTCATAGGAAGCATTCTCGGGTCTCACCTTTACTGTACTTATACGAGCTTTGTTTTCAATAATCAATGTTATTTGTATGCTGACAACACGCAGCTGCTTCCTTACTTTGATCGAGTCAATACTGCTCCTAGTGTTTATCAAATTAATCAGGACCTAAAAAAATTATTACTACTACAGCTACTGTCCATGGCTTGTAGATTAATCCCAGCAAATCCTGTGTTTTAGTGTTTGGCAGA
The DNA here is from genome assembly GCA_039766575.1 of Serrognathus titanus. Lineage (NCBI taxonomy): Eukaryota > Metazoa > Arthropoda > Insecta > Coleoptera > Lucanidae > Serrognathus > Serrognathus titanus. The sequence goes on along the minus strand of CM077914.1, from coordinate 45,664,021 downwards.
AAGAAGGCTCGGTCCGCACCTTTAAACCTTATCAAGTTAAGTTTAAATAATCAGCCCTTGGTAAATACTGAATGCGCCAAAAACTTAGGACTTTTAATTGATGTCAAGCTTCGTTTTAAAATTCATGTTTTAGCAAATCAGTTCAGAAGGCTTTTGGGAAACTAAAGATGCTGTATAGCAGTAAGAAGGATTACAAAAGACTCTGTGACTCGTTAGTGTTATCGCAGTTTAATTATTGTGATGTCATCTATGGTCCTTGTCTAGATAAATCTGATACTCATAGAATACAACCAGTACAGAATGCATGCCTCCGTTTTATATACAGATTTCATAAGAGGAATCATGTTGCACATGTTTTCGTTAAAGAGAAATGGCTCAATATGTCTCAGAGGCGCTTATGACACTGGTCCATATTTTATTATAAAATAATTTTTTTGAAAATACCAAGTTACCTCTATAACAAAATCGCCTACAGAACAGATGTGCACAACGTGAATGTCAGGAGCAAGGGCTTGTTAACACCACCAATTCATCGTACTGCAATGTTTCAAAGATCAATTTCCAACAATATTGTAAAATTTTACAATAATATCCCTGACAGGTTAAAGTTTTGTGGTAAAGTTTCCCTATTAAAGTATTTAATGAAAACTTATTTATTCAAAATTTAAGTCTCAGTTTATCCTTTATTCCTCATCGATTGATTTAGTATGATCAGTATCTCTTAATCTTATTATAATTGTTATATTAATTCACTCTTTGGACAGTTATGTATAATGTTCACTAGTAATATTCCTCCCGTTGTAATTCTGTCGCCTTATCTGTAAGAATAGATACTTCTTAATATTGACTTGCGGTTTCTGAAGGTAGAACAGCATATTCTTTAGGAATTGCTGATTCAGAACCTTTGGTCCTCAAAAAATTTATCAAAATTTTTATTTAATTTCTTCAACATGGTTATTTTGTATATTGGGTGATCAATAAATTATTATTATTATTATTGAAGAGCAAAGAAACGTCCATTAGAATGTGTTTCTTGCTTTCAATTGAACTTTAAAGCTGTTGTTATAATAATTTATAAATGTGGTTTTCTTTTCTCTGTTCAAAATCAATGAAATTGTAAATTTACAAACATCATTCACCTGATTCAGCTCTGAACTTGATTCTATTACTGTGGTAGCAATTGCAAAGATATGTGTTGCCATAGTAATAAATAACATCCAAAGTAACACGTATAACCAACTAGAACGATGTTTGTTCAACGAGGCCTAATAAACACAACATCAAAAGTCTTGAACCGCCAAAAGATTATGATATGTTATTAACAAAAATAAAAATATGCTATTGAAAACATGTTCTTTTCAGATAAAAATTTGATAATGATAATTGTTGACCAACGAAGGCACTAACAAAAGAAGCAAAAAAACAAAACTTAAAAAATTTAATAAACAAGAAAAGATATAGAAACAAAGGAATAAGTCAAACAAACAATATTCAACAGTCAGTTCTTACTAACACATTGACACGACTATGCATTGAAATAGTCAATGAATTTATGATTTCTTGATATTGTTCCATTCCTCTATAACCGTTATGGTTAATTCTTCCGCGGTGTGGGGTGGTTTAATCCGATTGCGAATGGCTCTAGCGACAAAATCTAACAAATGATCTATTACGTTCATATCGAGGAATTGTCTGGCCAATCCAATCTGGTGATATGTTTTTCTTCAAGTGCCTCCCGAACCTTTAGTGCACGATGTGGTCTGACATTATCATCCATAAAGATGAAATTTTCACCCAGTTTATTTTGTAATGGATAGATAATGGGCCTAATAACGTTTTCAATGTAAACTCCACTTGTCATGTTCTGTTGAATGGGAATTAGCGCGATGCGACAGTTAAACTTTATACCACCCTAAAACATGACTGTACCCCCTTCGTAAGGAGCAACTTCACAAGGCAAATTTAATCGCTTTTGACGATCTGCTGCCCTCCAGACCCGTTGCCTATGATCATGACTCACCAATCCAATTCTGGTCTCATTGGTAAATAGGACCCACAGCCACTGGCGTAAAAACCAATCCCTGTGCTCCTGCGCCCAATAGAAACGGACAGCTCGGTGTCGTGCAGGTAGAGTGGGTACTTTTAAAGGTCTTCTAGCACGTAAATTCGTACTATGAAGTCTTCTTCGAATGGTAGAGGTTGAAATATCACGACGAAACGTACCTTGGAAGTGAGCTCTTAAGACTGGAGCTGAAGCATTTCGATACCTCCGGATATATTGAACCAAGTAACGATCCTCGATAATCGTGGTCTTCTTTCCACAGAACCACTTTCTGCATATCTATGCACTATGCGTACAACAGATGCTCTAGGGATATTTAACATCGCGGATACCTGATGATTTGAATGTCCAGCATCATGTAATACAATAATTCTTGTTCTATTGAAGACGGAAATTTCACAGGCCGCCATTACAACACGAGATAATCAAGAAAATCGTTTGACTACAAATGCAACAAAACTGACCCCTATCTTCAACAATTGATAATAAGTTACTCGTGCGTTATCATCAAACGTCATTGCCATTTTTTGATTCCCATACAATGTGCTTAGTATTAGTATTCAGAAATAAAAATACACTTATCATTCTTTTATATAGAGGGGATTCAAGACTTTTGATGTTGTGTGTAGTTTTCACAGATACTAGATTGTTGAAATATAAATTATAGCTATTTTCTTAACTTCAAAGTTCTTTTGTTATTAGAGGAATTACTTTTTTTTTCAATAATTTAGAAGCAGAATACTGGCTTAGCAAAGCACTTGGGATATAGATATGTTGGGTTTAATCATCTTATTTTGAGCCCAGGAATCTAAAAAAATACTAATCTGTGGTTAAGCCATGTCCACGTAATTTAACGAAACCCTATATATTTGAATTTTCCCTTAATAACAAAACGATAAAATTGAAACAGGAAAAAAGAAAACCCCATTTATGAAAAATGTAGTTCGCAGCTGATTGAAATGTTCATTTCCAGAGAAAGTCTCTAGGAAGTTATTTTAAATGATGTTCCTTTAATTAGCATTTAATTTCTTTATCGGATTAAGAGGTTACTTGAAATAATAGTCATTTAAATAAAAACGTCTCGACTTAATGGAGTGGTGCAACATATGTGTTTATTGGACCTTGGTACGTTTAGTAGACAATTCTGTAGAAGATATAAAAGAAGCACTAAAAAAGTAAACACTAGACACTGAGAAGATTTGACATTTAGAAAGGTATAATTTAAATGGAAATTTTTGTTTTAAATGGAAGCTTTTTAAATTTAATTTTTTAGCTTACCTATACTAAATTTAATTTATAAGATGCCAAAGAATACAAAGTATAATTCAAAAGAATTTAATTAATCAACCCCTGTATAAGGCAATGGTTTATTAGTGGATGTAGTTAATTGGTTAAAACTACCTTCATTAACATAGAGTAATGCAAACTTTGAAAAGTTTTAAACCTACCAGAAAGGATATATATACATTTATAACAGTTATATGTTTTTTGTTTTATGAAATTTAAGTAATTATAAACGAAACAGTTGATTATTTTTGAAAAACAAATCGACTTTAAAATTTAATAATTTAAAGTCCAGAAGATAGTAAGGGTTGAAGCATTGCGCTTACAAGTTTGCTTGAAGTCGAAAAGTATTTATAGGAAGTTAAATTAGAATTTTAAATTAACGAAACATACGAATATCTTCCAGAAAATGTTTGGTTGAAAAACGCTAAAATATATTGATTTACAATCCAAAGGTTAAATTTTTGTCCTATACCCAAATGTTATAAATCATCCCCCTCCTTTCCACCTCTCTAACCAATAAAATTTCAATAGGAAAAGATAATTTTAAAGAGACTTCAATAATGTGAATATGAATACCCGATAATTAATTTTTAATTCATTCCTCCGTCGTTTGCTAAAGTAAGTTTTGTTATATATTTATTTAACACTAAAAATCTAAAATTTATAAAATTCTATAGAATCTTCTCGTCCTCTAAAGACACTTAATCTTTGTTACTAAAAACAAACTTGTACATATTTTATTGAAACAATAGATGCCGCTTAAACCTTATAGATTTTCTTTTAAATAAAACCGTAAATAAATTGGCAAAGTAAAATATACTGACTTTATCGACGTACCTGTTCGTGAGAGTTTTCGAAAAATTAATGTAGAAACTGACATTCATAAACAGAAAAAGATAATTAGTTTCGCTTTCTCTTTCATTCTGCAACTGATCTTCCTCATCCTTATGTTTTCCTTATAATAAATAAACGAAAACATTAGGTCTTCTTGCAATTCATTTTACACCGATAGTTTCACTGAAACCTGAAAAAAAGGGCAGAGATAGAGAGGGTGCAAAGAAGATTGTTAAGCTACGCTTGCTTACTATTCTTTCTGAGCGTGCAATCAGAGGATTTAAGGCAAGTGTGGGTAAGAATCCACTCACATTTCCAACACAAAATAAAACTTACAGCATATACGTTTTACAAGGACCCAATCCGAGTTCATAAGAAGCTAGTCCTTTTAATTAAATTGAATATGTAGTAAGGCCTTCAATTTTTGGATGTAAGAAAACATAGAAAATTTTATGAACCAGCCAGTGAATATTTAAATGTCAATTCTATCAATTAGCAGAAAACCGGTTTGAATAATTGCTTAATTTAACCAGTCACTAAAATAATAGAAGTTGACATTAATATTTAAGTAACAAAGGTATAAAGAAACGTTGCCTTTATTATTAATTACATTGAGGTTATTCGTTTTCATGTGAACATTACTTGTTAAACCATTTGAAATTCATGAAAGGCCTAAAAACTTGCAATGCGTGTCGTTAATAGAAGTAATAAATTATCGTACAGGTTTATTCTATTTTTAGTATGAGTAGATGCAAACTTAAATCGGAATAGAATGCATTTGACTTTTTGAAAAAAATTTCGAATGTCATTTCTTTGCATGTAACCATCAAGACTTGCTAATTCGGAAAGCTGTGGTTATTATTGATATTTAATGCATACTTATTTGCACTTGAGTTAAATACTTTTGCAAACGGCAATTTGCAAATGTTACACGGAGGTAATAACGCGATTTGCTTATTATCTTGGACGTGTACGTTAATGATGAAAAGGATACAATAAACACGTATTGAATATTAAACAATTTTAATTACAAATTACAAAAACTGAAAACGACGTAAAATTATACAATAAGAACGGCGTAATAATAATGATCGTTCTTTTTTTAATTTAGGCGGATATGACGATGGCCTGATCAATGCGAATTACAAATTTAGGAATCCATGATCAACTTTCTTCATCTCCCTGTAATGGAAAGCAATCATCTTGTCTTGTTATCCTCGCTATCTTTGGTTGCCATTTTATAACTCTTCCGTCCCATGTTATCCGTTGTTCTTGTTTTATGGTTTATCTGCTGTAACCTTTGTTACATTCTCGACATTAAACATATCCTTGAAATATCTCCATGCTTCCGTTGTTCTCTTCCCCTTTAAAGTATCTTATATTTTGTCTCATCTTTTTTCTTCTGATTCTACTGCTCAGGCTAGTTATCTTTTGTAGGCTTATTCAGTTAGGGTCTCCTCATGTTTATTTTCTGTTGAAGTCACTTTTCTTCTTATTCTGGTTGCTTTGCTCCTCCAACTGCTACACAGTTAATACAAAATCACTTCCGGTTCTAACGTTGTTGCGCGTAATTTAAAAGGATTTCAGAGATTTGCAGAACTATGCAACATATTCTAAGTCTTTCTGAAAGTTTTAATGCAAAATAATGATAAATGATGAAGTAAGCCAGCAGTAAATTTTACCAAATTTTAGTTTTCTTCTGTTGTTAAATTTTTTTCAGATATAGGAAATAGGTGTGTAGAATTAAATTCCGAATAATTTTATTGCAATAACCGTGAATTTATGTAAAATATTTATTTTAATAAATTGAAATTTAGATTAGTTGGTGAAAGAAAATTCTACAAAATGGATTACAAAAATAGAAGAAATAAGAGGACCAAAGTAGTATTCAAAAGCCAACGGATTTAAGTTAATTTTACTTTTACTTAGATGTTCCTTTTAAAGTTTCCGAATAATTTTATTGCAGTAACCGTGAATTTATGTAAAATATTTATTTTAATCAATTGACATTTAGATTAGATGGTGAAAGAAAATTCTACAAAATGGATTACAAAAATAGAAGAACTAAGAGGACCAAAGTAGTATTCAAAAGCCAACGGATTTAAGTTAATTTTACTTTTACTTAGATGTTCCTTCTAAAGTTTCATTCCATGTTTTTTTTATTATTAAAATCTTTAAAAATAAAAAAAATTGTTTAAGTAAAAATGTTTTGTTGTCTAATTGCTAAAAGCCTCACAGATATATTGATTTTCATTTCTTTAATTTTTAAACTCAATTGCAAACAATTTTTATTTAAATATATGCACTACAATCAAGAAAAAGGTACTGCAATAATTAGAGAAAAGAAATGAATTTTAATTTTAGAATTTTAACATGATTGATCAATAAATAAGGCATTAGTTATACACACATTCCAAACGTCGCAACCATTATATAATTTATAATACTCTTATAAATTTTAATAAATATTTTGTCTAACGTAAAGTTCAATGTAAGCCAGTACAACTCGTAATACACCAAAATTGATTACGAAAAAATCGCTTCTTATGTGGGTTAATTTACTTAACACCATCTAATATTTACTCAGTAAATTTGTGCAAATATGAGTTTAATATAAATAGACAGGCAATCCAAGAAGCAGACAGTACCATTCTGCACTTTCCATTAACAGTTGCAACAGTAACAAACACGCAAAAATGGCTTTATTATATTCGGTAAGAAACACCATCTATTTTATTAATTAACGTCAAAAATTCAATTTAATTTTTTCAGATTGCTCTAGTTATTTTCGTATCATCTGTTGTTACGGGAAAACCTCAAGATCCCTCAACACCAATCCCAATTGTCAGTCAATCAGAATCGGTCAATCCTGATGGCAGTTTTTCTTACAGGTGCGTATTAAATTCTCAAATTATGAATTAATTGATAATTAATTGTGTCGTGTAGCTTTGAAACAGGCAATGGAATTAAAGTCGACGAATCTGGCTCTTTCAAACCTAATCCTAACGCTAAGCCAGGAGATGAAAATACACTCATCGAAATCTTGAACGGTTCTTTCTCTTACACAGCTCCAGACGGAAGCCAAATAAATTTGAAGTGAGTCCTGATAATGTCGATGTGATTTAGAAGTGATAATCGTTTTTCTTTTTCGACAGATATTTAGCAGATGAAAATGGTTTCCAACCTACTGGAGATCATCTCCCAACCCCTCCGCCAATTCCGGATGAAATTCAAAAGTCCCTGGCTTCGCTGCCGCAGAACGCACCAAGCGGATCAAAATAATCTTAATTACTTAAACAAATTGAATGTGTATGTAAAATATAAATAAATTTTGATTATGCAATTTTTTATCTTTGTTTTTAATTAGATTAAGTTTGATGGTTACAACACAAAAAGAAATTATCTCGTAAAAGTAAACCAGGATTTTAAATAAAAATATTTTTAATTTTATAATACATTCTCCTACTCTTTGCTAATATTGTAAAACAAATAAGGAATTTGGCAATGCATTACGTTAAACGTATTTCCTTTGCAATTACTTTAGCTCAAGTCCATCATTTCTCGGAGATTATGTGTTCCAAATACAAATTTTTTAATGTTTTGTAGATTTGGTGGTTATCACGATCACTACTCTAATTTTATTTATTTGATCTCTTAGGACTTAGTATTCTATTTACTTAATAATATAAATATTTCAAATTTTAGTTTTAAATACAGTTACTGACCTCTCGATTAGTAAATAAAAATAAATATTGTGAAATATGAGGATCAATATACGAGGACAGATCAAGAATGTGACGAAACTTTTCTAAAAATATTTATTGCATTAGTGATAATAATTTCTTTTCATAATTAAATTTTTTGAAGTTATTTATTACATCGCTTGGGACTCTAAGTATCAGCACTTCTTCCCCTTAGCGTTAATTAATAAAAACACACAAAAACATGGGGATAAAAATTTCATATTTTTATTTACATTTCCCTATCATTCCTGTTAATTAACCCTAAAGGGAAAAAGTGGTGATAATTAGAGTCCTAAGCGATCTAATAAATAACTTTAAATTTAATTATCAAAAGAAATTATTATATCCAATGGAAGGATATATTCCAAATTCAATTTCAAATTAAATTTGAAGATCAAAATTTCATACATTTGCCATATAAATTTCAAATATTTTACTAAGCATTTAAAATTTTTTAATAAATAATTTATTTACTTAAGCTGGGTTGTATAAAATATTTAAGGCAAGATTATATTCAAATTAGACCTAAATTTAATCCTGGTTTAAGTCCTTTAAGCCTTAGGGCCTAAGAAATTTTTCCCCTTGGTATGGTAACGGAGGAATAGAGAACGTGTCTGTTCTGAAAACTTTCAAATTCATTTGTTTATTCATCATTGAAAAATCTGCAATCGTATGAAGTTTCTTAAAAATTATAAAAAAGTGGTAATCACAGTTATAAATAGAAACTGTAAGGAGAATGTTGAAGATATGCCTAGTAGAATCTGTCAATTGGTTTTGCATTATGACAATGGTGGTTCCTCTTTGATTTAATCCTGACTTAAATCCTTTAAGAACCCCTGTCTTAGGGCCTGAGTAATTTTTTCCCTTTGGCACAGTGAGGAGTCTGAATATACGTTGGGATTAAAAACTATCTATTCTGAACACTTTAAAATTCAATGGTCTACTCATCATTGTAAAAGTCCGTTTCGTATTTTAGTTTCATTTTTAACGCAATGTGGATTCCTTCGGTGAGGACGTTACTTCGAAATTTAGTGTCAATAACAAAAAGTGATGTTTTCTTGCGCTTAATATGCAGGCAAAGTGTGATTTATACAAATGGATAATGGTAAAGCTTCCGTTTTTTTTTACTTCTGTCGGTAAAATTGATTGGAATAAAAATAATAAACAGATAGTACTTATAAGTTAAAATATTACTCTTCAACCATACTGATATTTAGCACGCTTAAATTAGTTCTGTAAAGAATAAAAAATTACAGTTAAAGGCTTGAACATCATATTTAGGAAAACAATGATTTTAGCTACAAGCATCATTGTATGCATTTCGGTAAAGTTATTGCCTGCTGAAGTAAAGACAAGTATTACAACACCTTTGCCGGAGTCATCGCCCACATTTACTCCATTTTCAGGAAAAGTACATACATATTCATCGAACTTGTCATTTTCATCTTCAGTAGTTACATCATCAGCATCATCAGCAGAAGTCACGTGCTGATTGCCTCTCTTTCTTTATTCTTTTTTTTTTAGAAGAGATAACACACTAAGCTCTGCGTTTTGTGTAAGTCGATGAGCTAGGCCAGGTTCGGGTCAATGACAAAAAAAGAGAGTACCATTCATGAAGTTTAATAGTAAATTCACTTCAGCAAATTAGCAAATAAATATGATTCACTTTACTATTCTTTAACTAAATTAGTCTAGTGAAGGATGAGATGATATACTTACGAGCTAAATTGTATCTAAGCTAACTAAAATTAAGTGTTCAGAAAGGAGGACTGATTATGTCTGACGAAGATATAAAAAAGTAGACTCACAGCCGTGTCCTTTGGCTCCCAGGTGATTGCTTGTGGCCTGGCTTGCGAAAGAAGAAACCTCTTGAAGAAATAAGGAACTAACTTCAGTCACTCTTGACCAAGGATTCAAGAGGAGTATGAGGTGGCCCAAAAAAGTAAATTTTTCCTTGATGAAACACGTGGTGGTTTCAAGGTCGCCACGGCTATTCAAAATGAATTAAATGACCTTTCAAAGGTTTGTTCTTTTAAAATATCTTGGTTCTGTAGAGATTGATGAAATGTAAAGAGATTAGAGAATAAAATTGAAAAGAAAATTACTTACATTTTATTTTTTAAACCGCGAGATTAATTATAAGCTCAACGATGCTGTACATGGGCAGCGAAATTTCAAAACGAGCGCTTGTTCGGTGGAATTGATACAGACCGGTTCCAGTTTTTCTGGAGATGTTTTGAAATGGTGCGTAAATTGAATAGGTGCTTAAGAAGTGGTCTAGGGGGTTAGAAAATGTATTGGGAAGAAAATTGCAACAGAAAAGAAGTGAGTGGAAGAATGATTAAGATAAAAACAAAACTTTCTCAATCTGAACACTGACAACCAAATTCTACTTTTAGTTAATAATATTAGAAAAACACATAACGAAACCGTCACACTATTCCATCTTCGAAGGAATTACCATGTAAAATGAATTCATTCATGTTATCAACAGTAGCACCATCTTCGTCAGAAACGTCGTCTACAAGGTGTCTATTCTGAACACTTTAAAATCCTATTGTTTACTCATCATTGAAAAATCTGTATTCGTACGAGGTTTCTTAAACATTTAAAAAAAGTGATAATCACAATCATAAATAGAAATTGTAAGGAGAAAGTTCATGATCTACCCATTTCTTATGCATTATGACAATGATGGTTCCTCTGTAATTTAATCCTGGGTTAAGCAACCTAGTCTTAGGGCCTGAGTAAAATTTTCCCCTTGCTATGGATTGTGACGACTCTGAATATACATAGGGATAAAAAAGTGTCTACTCTGAGCACTTTAAAATCCAACTGTATACTCATCACTGAAAAATCGTTATTCCTACGATGTTTCTTAAACATTCTGAAAAAGTTGTAATCACAGTGATAAATAGAAGCTTTAAGAAGAATGTGTCCATGCCTAGTAGAATGTATCAATTTCTTTCACATTATGACACTGGTGTGTGTTCCTCTTTATATATTACAGTGAAGAGGCAAGAAAATTTAATTTCTGCTAAGAGAGTATGAAGTACCATTTTTTTCGCGACAAGTATTTCTTGTTTACATGTCGTGATTATTGCGTACTAGCGCCTCTACAAAAATATGGGCACTGCAATATACTTATAGCAGTCATAACATACTAATACATCATTAAACATAAGGATTATTCCCAAAACTTACACAATTGAAGAAAGGATTTGTAAAATTTATTGTTGAAATAATCATTTGTCGACGAAACATAGAGATAATTTGGAAAACGTAAAATCCAATACTGATTATATCAATCCACCTCTTCTTTCTAATCGAATCTTCAGAGTCAATTACAGCGTTGTTAAGAAGCATATCGTTATTTACTCTTCGATTAGAAAGAAAGAGATAATAAATGGGTATTGATTTATATATGTCAGTCAAAAATGTAAACAAATTGCTTAAGATGACTGTTTCGCAAAATTTTTATTGATTTGGTTTTATAGAGGCCCGCATGGGAAATGCCAGTGATTATTTCTCTTATAGTTTTAATTGAAGAACAACAAAGTCATTCTGATGATCCTAAATAAATAACATGAGACAGCTAGTAAACTTCTTGATCAAATCAAACAGTCCACTATAACGAATATGATCAAGTCCCCAGACTTGCAACAATAAAATAGAAAAAATAACTTTTATTAATTTGTTATTAATGTAGTATGCATCATTTGATATTAAAGACCATAAAAAAATCAGTTTTGGAAATTAATTTTATTCTTAGATGTCAACAAGACACTATGTATGTAAAAAATACATTATTCATATGGGAAAAGAAATTGTTATAAAAACAATTTGTTATAGAAATGAAAAGTCAGTCGACATTATTTAATTTGGCAGGTGCAGGATTTTATGTCCGTGAAGCCAAAGACTTTTGAATCTCTTCTGGAACAGGAGGAGGTGTTGGAAGATGATCACCAGACGGTTGGAAACCATTCTCATCTGCTACATATCTGCGCAGAAAACATATCAGTTACCCACTTCTTCAGTTACTATCAAAGATAAAACACTTACTTTAAGTTTATTTGGGAACCATCGGGAGCCGTGTATGAGTAAGTTCCGTTTAAAACTTGGATTTCGGTGTCTTCACTTCCAGGTTTAGCATTAGGATTCGGTTTGAAAGAACCAGATTCGTTTAGTTTTATTCCATTTCCAGTTTCATAACTGTTAACAGTAAAAAAATTCAATTTGATCTGCTACTAAGTATAACCAGTGCTCACCTAAAACTGAAACTTCCATCGGGATTGACGTTGTCTGATTGACTAATTATGGGAATAACTGTAGATGGTTCCCCGGGTTGAGGTTTTCCGGAAGCAATCGTTCCAAACAAAGCAATCAGAACAATCTAAAAATAGCCGCATTAAATAATTTGTGATGGAAATGAAGAGGATTGGCTTTATAATCAATGACACTTTCGCACTTGGAATTTATGAGATAGTTTCTTACCGGAAGAGTCCACATTGTATTTTTTATGCTAAAGGAGCTTTTTACAATTCAAAATGCAACTGAATACGTCGCAGTTTGTTGCGTATTTATATTAAAATCTTCTTCTTTCTCCTACCAGTTGAACACAAGGTGCTAAATAGTTTAACCCGAACGCAACTAAGGAACTGCATTTTTTTCTAATCGAAATATGTTCCTTATATAATACACATATCTATTACAAATACCTGCTTTATCATAATTTTACGATTAACAAAACAAAATTAAATAAATGGTTTATGAGCGTGTATCGTTTTAATTACTAGTAAATTTTATTGCAGAAAAGAAATTAAGTGAACTTAACTGTGAACGATTTATCTTGGAGAATTAATGTCTGATGATATTTGTTTATATTTGCATTTGTATTTATTGGATGACAAATCAGCGTGAGCTCATTCAGAAGCTGATGTCAGTTACGAAGTGCTAAACTGCAACTCGCGTGAATATTTAAAATTTCTTCGAACCCAATTCTATCAATTACGGTTCTTAACTCCCTGATTAATTAATTTTCTGAGATACAAATTACGCTTATTCATCGCTGCAGATAATGAGGTATAAAAAGAATACCGTCTTGAGGACTTAAGAATCTACCAGTCTAAAAACTGCTAAATTCTAAACGGTAACTGTAAATATATTTTGCCTTCAGGATTCTCATATATACCTGTGGATTTTCAAGTTCTTGAAATAACGTAATTTTCTTATTGTTTACAAAGTAGTTGCAAATATATGTAGATGCATTGAAAAAAAAATTTAATAAATTTGATGCATGAAACCATAGCATTGATGCTCCACGCTTAAGGTTCTGCGCATTTCTCAATCCTTTAATTAAATTAATTTGGCTTTTAATGTATATTCCTGTACTTGAGGTTACTTCACTTAGCACTAAATCTTTAATAATTACGATACAGTATGTAAACAATAGTTTAATATAAATAGCTATGAATTACCTGTTTCGTTAGTAGTTCCGTTTCGGACTATTAAAATTTAGTTTCATTTACAACGCAATGTGGATTCCTTCGGTAAGGACGTTACTTCGAAATTTAGTGTCAATAACAAAAAGTGATGATTTCTTGCGCTTAATATACAACATGTAAAGTGTGATTTGTATAAATGGATAACTCTTAGAAACTGGTAAAGCTTCCGTTTTTTTTTTTACTACTGTCGGTAAACATTGACTGGAATAAAAATAATGAACAGTTAGTACTTATAAGTTAAAATATTACTATTCAACCATACCGATATGTCATTTATATTTAGCATGCTTAATTAATTCAGTAAAGAATCAAAAATTATAGTTAAATGCTTAAACAATCCTATCATATTTAGGCAAATGATAAAATTCCTTCACTTATATCTTGCATCTTCCAGATCGTTTTGGCTGGAAGCATCATTGTATGCATTTCGGCAAAGTCATTGCCTGCTGAAGTAGAGCCACCTTCAGGAATATCAAATATTACAACATCTTTACCGGAGTCACCGCCCACATCTACTCTACCTCCAGGAAAAGTACCTACACATTCATCACACTTGTCATCTTCATCTTCAGTAGCTACATCATCGGCAGGAGTACTTACACCTATTCCATCTTCGAAGGAATTACCATTGAGAGTGAATTCATCCACGTTATCAACAACAGCGCCTTCTTTGTCAGAAACGTCGTCTACAAGCATTGAATCGAAAGAAATAACAACGAAATTACCTACATCACCAACTTCCAAAACACCAGATTCCTTGAAGTCATCATCACAAACTACACCAATTCCTGTAAGCACTACAATATCAAATCCTACGACAGCAGCAAATAAATCTGCAGAAGAAGTGCTACCAGTTTCATCCAAAACATCTTCGGAGACACCGTCAACTTTAACAAATGCAACTGCAACGACAGTTTCTTCTACATTATCAACGACACCTAATACTACATTGACAAAGACATCGCCAACATCTCGGAAATTGGAATCAGAAATTTCATCTAATTCATCGGCAAAGGCAAAAGAATCACAAACATCGACCATTCCCGTACCTGCATCAACAAATGCATCATCCACAACCATTGCGTCAACATCATCTTCACCGTTGGCTTCTACAACCTCAACTACATCATCACCTTCATCATTGACTTCAGAATTAAAATTATCATCTACTACTATATCTTCCGCATCGACCGCAGCTGTGCCAAGAACTTCGGAAGCAGCAACAACTGTACCATCAATATTAACCACACCATCTACGACATCATCTGTTACATCAAAAGAATTATTATCGACTTCAGAAGCAGCAAAATCACAAAATACTACGTCGCAAATTTCATCGAAAGCATCAACGCCTTTGCCATCGAAAGCATCTGCTGTAACAGTATCGCCGGTTTCCAAAACAATTACAGCAGCCAACGTGACGTCAAATTCATCTTCTGAATTATTATCGTCGACCAAATCACAAAATGTGAACGTTACAAAGGAATCATTAACATTAGCGCCAAAAACGTTACCTTCAACGCCTCTGCCGTCAAAAGAATCGACAATAACGTCAGTAACACCTTCCCCAACATCCAAAAATACAACATCGGTGTCATTATCTGGAACCTCAAACTCGTCCTCTGAAGCAATATCATTAGCCAAACCTCAAAATGAAACTGTTGCGAAAGAGCCATCAGCGTCAAAAATATTACTCTCACCATCAACGCCTTTACCTTCAACGGAATCGGCGTTAACAGCATCAACGATATCGTCAATATCGTCGAACGCGGTATCAAACCTGCCTTCTAATTTGTCATCGACAAAGCCTCTGAATGAGTCTGTTGCGAAGGAGTTGTTATCAGCAACGCCAGCGGCATCGGCGAAAGTAATAACAACAGCTCCAACAACATCACCGCTTCTGACTTCGACGTCGGCGTTACCTACATTAGCAACGACACAGTCTGCGAAAACTACTCCAAAAGAATCTTTAGAAACAACAGAATTACCGACAAAAACAGAAGTACATTCAACTACAGAAAAAATATTGTCAACAACAGAAATACTGGCTACAACAGAAGCACTTACGACTATAGAAGAATTGTCAACAACTGAAATACTTACAACGACAGAAATACCAACAACAACAGAGGTGCCAACGACAACAGAACTACCGACAACTGAATTAATACAAAAGCTATTACCGTCGTCATCATCGGTAGCGGGACTCAAGATGACATCATCAATACTATCTTCAAAAGTGTCACCGGCTTCGAATGTAGTATTACAAGCAAACTCACCTACAGTAACTTCGCTCGGAACATTAACCTCAGTTACAAATGTTCCATCAGAAAAGATTGCTCAAAAGATATCACTCGTGCCATTAACTAAAAAATTAAACCTCGCTACATCACAAACATCCTTGTTAACAACAAAAGAAACAACGTCATCAACATTATTACCACAAGGTCGTGTCCTAGAACCATTACAGGTATTGAAAGCAGAGTCAATACCACCAGTGGCGACAATAAACTGTTCACCCACAGTTACGTCAAAACCTATTCCAATCCTCAGCGAGTCAGAAATTTTTAATTCGGATGGAAGTTACAATTTCAGGTATGTACCACTCCAATGCAGGTTTCCAATAAAAAACTGATTTGTGATGTTGTAGTTATGAAACTGGTAATGGGATTAATGTGGATGGGGCGGGCTTCCAAAAACCTGATCCAAGCTCTAAGGATGAAACTCTCCAGGTGATGAAAGGCAGCTACTCTTATACGGCTCCAGATGGAAGTACAGTATTGGTAAAGTAAGACCTATAACCTAAATCTTGGATCAAATAATTTACGAAATATTTTTTAATTTGTTTTGCAGATATACCGCTGATGAAAATGGCTTCCAAGCAATTGGTAATCATCTCCCAACCCTTTCTCCGGCGGCCCAAGAAATTAAAAACACTTTGGAGGCATTGTCACAAAGCAACGGAAGTTCGGAGACAGAAGAGGAAACCTAAAAACATTTTCTTTTATAATTGGAATGTCATTTAATTTATTAGGTTTAATTTTTTAATACTTTTGTAGCAAATGAATAACGAAATTTTTTTAGCACTGCCTAACTACGACTTGACATTAACAAAGATATATTCACCTTGTTTTCGCGTCGCTTATTTTAATTTGTAATAAATAAATCCTATGAAATGGGCAATATTTTCGTTTTATTTATTTATTCTTTTACGATATATTTCTAGGAAATATTTGAATTTTCATTCCGACAGTATCCTCTAGTCACGAACAAACTTTAGTTGTACAAATAAGCGTTTAATGGGGAAGAAAAAATATAAAAAAAATTCAGCTATTATGCATACGCTACTTATTCACAGAAAATGTCAGACTCGAGTTGTTAATTAGATCGGAAACTTCCTAGAGCTTTTCAGGGTAATTCTTTGAGGTAGTGAGTCTTCCTTTTTGAAAGAGATGTAAGATCATATGTTAGTAACCCCAAAAAGACAGTATGTTCCAAGTATTCAGATTTTAAGGTTAAGAAGATGATAATGATAATAATATTTGGTCTTATATGCACTTATCAAAGTTACTTTTCAAAGTTAGATGCACTTATCAAAGTTATAACTTTGAAAAGTATCTTTAAAAAAATTGACCTACAGGATTCGGATGAGCTGCTTCAGAAAAGCTGCTCTTTCTCTGAATCGTTTCGTTAGTTAGGTTACTCTAACCAAAACTAAAAGGTTCTATTGTGGGGATAATTTTTTCTTACTAAGATGATATTAAAATAAGAATTATTAATGATGATGACATGATTTAACTTGAAGGCTTCCGCGGCCGTCGTCCATTGTTGAATTCTTGGCTTCCGGTTGGAACCGTGTGTCTCGGATTTCTTTACTGCCGACGTTTCGTTCTTCGTTGCAGAAGAACTTCCTCAGGGCTGCTGCTAGTGGTGATGCTGCTACTGCCGCTGCTGTTGGTGTTGTTGGTGTTAGTCTCAACGACTAACGCGAAGCAGCAACAACACCAACAGCAGCAGCAGTAGCAGCATCACCACCAGCAGCAGCCCTGAGGAAGTTCTTCTGCAACGAAGAACGAAACGTCGGCAGTAAAGAAATCCGAGACACGCGGTTCCAACCGGAAGCCAAGATTTCAACGATGATGACATGCTTTGAAAATTAATAATGGCAAAAAATTACAACAAATTCAATAAATCAGACTTTGATAAATTTATTTAAACTAATAGAATAGAATTAATATTGTGGGAGTTAAATTGCTACGTTTTGTCTATCTTTTGGAACGGGAGGAGAAGTTGGAATGTGGTCTCCAACTGGCTGGAAACCGTTCTCGTCTGCTAAATATCTGCACGGAAAAGACATTAGTTATACATTCTTTTCAGTTATTAACAAAAATAAACTTACTTCAAATTTATTTGGGTACCATCGGGAGCTGTATAAGAGTAAGTTCCGGTTAAAACTTGGATGACAGTATTTTCACTTCCTGTTTTAGCATTGGGGTTCGGTTTTAAGAAACCAGATTCGTCCACTTTTATTCCATTTTCAGTTTCATAACTGCAAACGGTTTAATTTGTGTTACAAAGACATTGATTCAAGAAAAGCTTTTTACCCAAAACTGAAGTTTCCATCAGGGTTAATATTATTCAATTGACTAATTATAGAAGGCACCGTGGAGGTTGTCACTGGTGGTGGAGTAATCGTAGGAGTTGTTCTTGTAGTTGTTTTTGTATTAAGCGATGCAAGCAGGAGAGAGTGAATTGGTTCTGGTTTTCCGGAAACATTCGTTCCAACCAAAATAGTTAACACAGCCTGCAAATTTATAAATAAATTTTCAAGGAAAAATAGTAAGATGTTTCGTACTCACATAAAAAGCCCGCATTTTAGTTGCTTGTGAAAATTTATTGTGAAGAATAAATATATTTATGGTTATTGTTCATTTATATGAAAACTCACTCCTTCCTGCCACATACTAGGCGGTAAAACATCTTGCTCATTACTTTGGAATTTTTAGGTTTTGTATTTGTGTAAAAAATATATGCCATGAAATTTATAATTTCAAGGATAACATGCAATCCTGATATAGGCATTGCTTCTGAAGGTATACTTTGCGTTGGTTTATCCTCCTTTAAATTACCATATCATTTGTTTGGCTAAATCAGTTAATTCTGATAGAGTGTTCAGAACTACAGTTGTATCGTACTCGAAGGAAGCAGTCTTAGATAGTTCACTATTATATCTAGATGGTGAACGAACAAGTACTGTCGAACACGATATAATATAATTGACTAAACTAAACGAAAAGAGCGCATCATATTTGTTCGATTTATTCGCTGAATGAACGAAATAAAGAAAACTATTTGCTTAACAAATTGGCTTAGCAAATAACTCATTCATTCGGAAAGATTCGTTCTTAGTAATGAATGAATTTAATATTGGACCTTTAGATTTATGTTTTGACTTCGGTATTCCAGGTTTTTATGACAAAGACATATTTCTTTGGGTTCGGTATTCTCCACTATGTTCTCGAAGGTTTTAGTGGTTGCTACATGTGATGGTTCCTTGGTTTTCGGGCAATAAAGTAGCTTTCTTATATTCTTTCTTAATGGCGTAAGGTGTTTTTCTTGTATCGTTTTGGCAACTTGAATTGGGGCAAGTTCAATGAGCTCCAAAAGAGTCCCGTCTAAATTTAGGTGTTCGCAGGTCCTTCAAATGTCCAGGGCGTGACGATTCGCTTGTCATGGAAGACATTTAATTTGGGGATTAGATTTTGGTGCCGGTAATGTATGGTAGTTTACCATGAAGTTTTATTTTGCCAATTGGAGATAAAGCCCATGAGAACATTGGGGGTTTTCGTCTTATTCGAAACATTTGAAAAATATTTTGTCGCCTGCGATAAGTATAATACATAATTATTTAACACAATTTATCTTCTGGAATGAAATTTTTAAATGATTTTCATATTGATGTAATCGCAAATACCTATATACATTTCCCATGTTCCATAATTAAACATTGACCACAAGCAATAGTAACGTTAAATAAAATTATTTTTGATATACGAGTGAATACATGAAAACAAAATAGTTAAGTTATTGAAACTAATTCTACACTGCGCAAGTCAGGTAAAAATAAATATAAGTATTTCGATTGTAGAATTACTTAAAATTCAAAGTGTGATTGAAATGTGAATTAATCTTATTGTAAATTAAGTCCAGGTATTGAGTAAGTCGTCCTTACGTTTCGGTTTCCGCAAATTGAAGGAATTTAAATCAGCCACGTTTCTAACTCGTTTGCTAAATTCGTTAATTAACCTCCCTTTTGTTAATGCATCCAATCGGGCCGAATTGAGGTTGAATCACTTAGCACCTATAGCCGAATAACTTCTTATTAATTTACATAAACATAATGAAAGCAAGAAGTGTCGTATAAATAGCTGCGAATTTTAGTCACTGGCAGTTGCGGTTCAAACACCACAAGAAAAAAATCTATTGTGTTCCGTGCTAATCAATCAACAAACAAACCCATCATGTGGATTATTTCGGTAAGGAAAAGCAAAATTAAGAGAGTTTTCAGTTTCCTGTGATACAATCTTTATTTATACATTAAAATAGATTGCTTTAACTGCTACACTTGCATCATGTGTTTGGGGAAAACCTCAACCACCACAGGCTGTTGCATCAGCCGGGCCAGAATCGACTCCAATTCCAATTATAAGCCAGTCAGACAATTTGAACCCTGATGGAAGCTTCAGTTACAGGTATACACTTTTCGATGCTTCAAAAAATATGTTAATTTGTTCGCTTGCAGTTTCGAAACAGCAAATGGAATAAAGGCTGAGGAAACTGGTATCCAAAAGCCAAACCCGAACCCCAAGCCCGAAGAGGGAAATGACACCATACAAGTTGTGAACGGGACTTTCACCTACACTGCTCCTGATGGGACCCAAATAAACCTGAGGTAAGCACAATTCGATCTAAGCAACGCATCCAAATTCCAATGGTGACTCTTACTCGCAGATATGTGGCCGATGAAAATGGTTTCCAACCAGCTGGAGATCATCTCCCCACACCTCCTCCTATTCCGGATGAAATCCAAAAATCATTGGCTTTGATTGCACAGAATAGACAAAATGCGGAAGTGGCGGTGACACCAAAAGTTTAATTTGAAACATTACATTATATGAATGTCTTCAAAATTGTAATTTATTTTATACGCAATGTTTAGAAAAGTTATGGCAATTAAATATATTTCTTATGAATCATGTGTTCACTGTTTATAAATGATATTAAAAGAAAAAAGCAAACCTAAATAAAACTGGACAATTTTGAAAATTGACTAAGTTTGAATTTACAAATTTCTATATTGGCAATTTAAAAAATGTATATTTTACAAAACAATTTAAGTCTATAATCGGCTTTAAATAATTCCAAATCTGATCAATCCAGTTTACTGATTCATATTTGAATTGAAAATGTGTTTTGTTCGTCTTCTTGGGCATCCTCTTTTCACCTCATTGAACAAGTTATGTAAGTGAAATCCTGCAACAATAATCGTATTAAAGAAAACGTGTTATAACTTATAACAATTACAGTGTTTATTGCAAACTGCACCATACCCTGAATACACACGTGACTATGCAAATTACATAAATCTCCTTGTTATATATTACATATCATTAAATAAATTACGAGTTTAACCTTCAGTGGCGCTTCATTAATATGTATTGATCATCACTATGATTGGCACATAGAAAGAAAATACAATTCGTTCAGTGGATTCGCAATAGTTTCCTTTAAATCTTTGGCGAACGTAATTATTTCATTTTTAAAGTATTTGATTATTGTGCCATGACGTTGGTGAGCGAGTTTCGGAAAAATTCATCAGCTAAATTGCATGCCGTTAATATGGTTTCACTAAATAGTATCGGAAATGTCAGGCATTACCTATTACAAAATTGTATGCAACAGATGCTAAATGCGAAATTTTAGTCATAACTGCAGAGGTCGGTATTTAACGCGGCGTGCTTATTTAATTATAGTAACAATCATCAAGAACTATTAAATGAAAAATTTGCCGTAGTCATAAGATATTTAGAAGATTAGTAGAAAATGTCAAACAATTTAATACCGAGACTCTCTGTATTCTATATCAATTAATTTAAGTAAGTAAAAAAATTGATACCTCGTAACAACTTGGTAGTCAACGGTGACGTAGATTACAGAAATATTGTAAAAAGCAATTTTGCCTTTTAGTTTTCGAAATATAATTGATCAGAAATTGTAGTCAGAACCGTGATACTTCAGGTTGTTACAAAAATTAATTTATTGTATCCAATAAAGTTTTATTCTTTCATGATCGCGACTAAGGAACTAGAATGTGACATTGACGTCGAAATAGATGTTCATAGGATCAGCTAAACTTCTGAAAAGTTACTTATCAAACAAGAAACTAAAAACTAAACTGAAGGATGAACTAAATCGAAAGAACTTTCTAGAGAATACAAGTGAAGAGGTGAGGGTCTAAGTGTAAGCCTTTTGAATCTGAGATGTATTGAATAAGAAACTATTAGGAGTTGCAGCTAGTGATGGGTTAATTCGAATTAAAAATAACCTGTCATCCGATTATTTAAATAACCTGTATAATTCGAATATCAAGTTTCGTAAATCAAATTAAAAATAATTGTTAATCCGAGAAATTAAGTAGAAATTAGGTTTGAGTTTCGGTTTTAAAGAGAATTCAGAATATCGATTATGAGGCGCTTTCCCGTTAGCTCTGAATTTTGCGCATTAAACAGAGTTGTGTCTTGAACTCATGTTCTTCGAGTACAAACTTACGGGAACATATTTGTACAGGTTTGAAATACAACAAAATGAAAATTAATTAAAAACAATATTTAATTAAGCATTTTATTAAAACACGTAACGTTAATTATTTTTCAACAATACAGGAAAGCAACTATGATTAGTAGGGTATGAACAATATTTTATTTGATTCCTAGATTTTGTACTAAATATAGATATCCCTAGATGCCCTCCCCCATTTAAATGTCTTTTGGAGTGCACTTTTATCCAATTTGTTCTTATATTCAGCATAATTGGAGTAATCGATCATTAGTTTGACATACATCAAACATATGCACTTTGCGTGGAAAAATGTTGGAAGGTGTATTTGTCCCGTACCATCGGGTAACTTTTAATATTTTGAGAGCTTTACCTAATAACGACGAAACAATGAAAAATTTATTATATTTTTTCAAAAAATAAAATCAAGTTTTCTTGCCAATTTTTTTTTTTTTTTAAGGTACAAAGTTCTGATAAGGCCCAATAAGGCCGAAATACATGTATAAACTCTTTCCTAACACTTTCTATAGAGAAAGTGCCAGTTACACAATTTTAATTAATTTTCATATATTTTTTCAGAATGTTTGAATTTTTTCCTACATTTGCAGAAGATTTGGAAAAATCCCTAGACCTGGTAACCCTGACTGAACGAGTCTTCCTAAAGGTCCTCCCTCTCTCTGACCAACCTATTCGTTCGCTCGAACGCAGTCGAGTGGAGACTTTCTATCAGTGTTGCCAACTATGAACAGTCCTTTTTCCCTAACATTTGGACAAGAATTCCTATTTATGCTTGTTTTTTCCTTCAAATTATAATTTTAAGCTATTTGTATGCATTTTTGTCAAGATTTGCGTTAAAATTGCGTTAATTTTGTCTTCAAAAGTCCATTTTCTTAGAAATTGCAATTTTAAGGCATAGAAATTCCCAACGATTGGAAGCACCTGTGATTTGTATCGAATTAAAAATAATTCAAATTATGATTCGATTATTTGAATTAAATTATTGAAATAATCCGATTATGCCCATCACTAGTTGTAGCAGAATAAACAACTACCTGTTACTAAGGTTATTGTACTGAGAAGGTTGTGTCAATTTTCTATCTCACTCTCTTCTGTGTCTTTTAACTTAGGGTAATATCACTTGCGACGTCATTACAAACTTCATACAAACAGTAACATGTTATTTATCTATCCTTTTTCTTTTTAGCGTTTCGTAGCGTCCTTTTTAATTTGGGGAAAAAAATCTGGAATGGAATGGTGGTACCTTCTCAATACAGCAACCTTGCCTGGTACATACATGTGATGACACCTACTTTCAGAATGTTGTACTAGTAATGGCACTGCTTATTTCCTAATAAATGGGCGATGGCACAAAATCCATTAATTTTTTAAATCCTTTTGTACATCACATCTTCAAGTATTGACTCTTATTATTTAATGATTGTACCCTCTAAACCAACTCAAGGAAAAAAAAGTAGCATCTCAGGACCACCTATAACTCATTTATTTGTTTTTCTTTAATTATGCTTAAGATTGTTGGACTGGGTTGGGTTGAGTAATCTTCAGCGCTTCACAATATTCACAGAAGCATTATAGTCACTACCCCAAATACACTCCACTACGCGTGTTCATATGTGTATTTTAATAATCAAGCTTCACCACTTCATGACTAAATATCAGTCGAGAAGCGCTAAAATTGACCACCAGAATTTTTGTAGTATATGTTAACTGATTTGTGATACATTGCCAATCTGAGTAATTTGTAGAACAAGGGAGAAAATATATTACATTAGAGCATTTTAATAACCAGGAGTGAAGATCTCCGTATCTTGTTGTTACAGGCTACAATCTATTCTTACCACGTATGCTGCAACGTTTTTCTTTCTCTGTCTCGACAATTACGAGAACTTCTATATAATACATACCGGTTTACATATGGTATATGTGATTCTAATTCTAAATTTATTAATTAAAATAAAGAATAAAAACCGCATTAATTTCAAAATCTAATTTTTGTTTTTCATATTAAAAGAGGTATTTATTTTTTTAAGTATGAATAATAAACGACAAAATTTAAAACACTGACAATATACTTTGTACAGTAATAAATATATTACCTTACATAATAAGTGAAAATTTTAACCTATTTAGATAGTATAGGTTCCTGGTATAATTTAATTTGTTTATTGTAAATTAGCTTATATGATGAATTGCTTCGAATTATTAAGTTAAGAGAAATTCACGTTTTAATAACATTAGAGTGAATTCAAAAATAACAATGTTGTGACATCTGCCTGCCTTCCATGATGGGCGTTTTTGTCTTATTCCTTTGTCTGCATGAATGACCAATTTCGTGCGTGAAGAATATTCCTCTGGCTGGCAAAATGATTAATTGTCTAAAGCCTCAGATGCATAGTTGATTGCATCATTTTGCGTAAAAACGCCAGAAAATGTCAAAGTACAAGACGCGCAATTCTTGAAAACAAACGTCGATTTTTCTTTAGGAATTTCAACACGAAGGTGCTTATATAATTTCTCCATGCGTGTGCATCGCAAATAAATGTTAATTGTAATTACTCCTTAAGTTAGCAATTAATTTGATATATTTATTTTTGCGCTGAGAGGCTTCAGGATATTATTATTATTTAATAGGATTGACGTTCCGATTTTATATGAATTTTAAATAAATGGAGAGAAATTGCACTTAGCTATTTATTGTGTGTCTAAATTTATTGGCTAATTATTGCTTATTATCAATAGACATTTTCACATAGGTAGTAAGTGGGTCTTTGAATAACAACTTTACGACTGACAATTTATGAGAAAATGTGATGCAAATTCTTTAGTTTGCGCAAGCTCACTATTAGTGTGCTTTTAAATAAAGTTCTTTAGTTATTTTCTGTCTTCAAAGGTTTTGTAACTGCATTATTATTGCATTCGTTTTACCAAATGTTTTTGTACATCCTTCGCTCTAATTATTCGTCAGTTGAAAGGATTTGGAAAATTTTGGAGCTTCTTAGAAAGACGTCTCAGTTTTTCCGTCATCCATAAAAAGTCATTTCATCAAAGAAACGCCAGTTGACTATAAAACGTATTCTCACTTACTGTATAAAGGTTTCAGGATAAAATTATTTCTGCCTTATTAAGCGTCTAACCACACATTATTACCTCGGCCAATTAGTATTCCACTGTTGATTTACGGCACTGAAGATGTAATAGTTACCCGATGAGTTACAAAGAAATGCGACAGGTGATGGCATTGACATTTGTGAACGTGACCACTATGCACAATAAAAAAAAAACAGTGTTTTACGTTTATGTGCTGCATTGTTTACTTACGTTTGTCTTCACAATTATACGAATGCCGCGAGAAGTCGCGAATTGATAGGGATCTCTTACGTGATTAAACTTTACTGAGTTTACTCAAATTATAGAATGTAATTTCTTTGTTGTGAGTTTATTTTTCGCTAACGACTTCTAGTACTCGTGCTGACTAATAATTTGAAATGTACACGTCATCAGAAGCAAATCTTTTAGAAAATTACACCAAAAAGAAATCCTTCTACTTCGACTCGTTAGAGTGAAAATAAACAGAAGAAGTTAAGAAAATCTAATAAATAATTTTTTGACAATAAAACCTTTTTAAAAAATTTAAAATTGTTAAATAAATGTCAGTCAACCTAAGAAGATTCACACCTAAATTAGATTGCATTGCCAATATTTTATCCTCATTTTCATTTCAATTTCTAATCCATTACTCCATGTCCTTAGGTGTAATGACGACATACTCTTATTCACATGTAGTCGACATTTAGACACCTGCAGGTGTGAAAGAAACATTATTGCAAAAAGGGAAAAGAAAGTGTCAATATGCCTTAAAGCTTTAATCCTCAAAGGTTAAAAATGTATACAAAAGCACTAAAGAATCATGAACGTTCTTAATTGAATGTGTACAATGTACAGTTTACGATCAGCTAGACGGTGACCTCTTAATTTTATATCGCAGAAAGAAACGGGACGTTACCTAACAAAGAGGTTTAAAAATGTACCTACGGGATATTTACCTTCGTATATTTATATAACATGCACGCGAAATTTTATTATTCCGAAAGGTCGATTCGACAATCATTATATATGCATGATATTCCATTGTTTATTGAGTGTGGATGATGCACTAGTTCTGTGCTTAATGTTTAAAAATGCACACAGACCAAGGTCGAGAGAAATTTGTAATTACGTAAAAGCTTATTAATTGCGAGAGCCGTCGCTTTAATGCTAGTTGTATAATGTTTGCTTTTGTAAATGGTAGGTTTCAGAAATGAATGTTTGTGTTCGGCGCGAATTTGAGGAAAATGTCAAGAGTAATTGAACGTAATTGTGCTAAGTTTTTCTTAGGTTAACATTACAAGGATACGCGCGATGATGCCTAGTTTCTATATATGCACACGAAAATTAACGACTCCATCAGATTTTGACGCAACAGTGTAACCACTGAGGAGAAATACTTGAACTAACTGTCATTAAGAACTTCAAATTAACTGCAGCTGAAAAATACGAGAGCATGTCAACCGATATGTTAATGTAGTCGATCGAACACGTACAGATGTCTAATTTAATATTCTGAAACTTATGTTAGGCTGCCAGGATTCTCCTTATTTAACGTCAAACGTTCCATCAGAGAATATTTGTATGCGTCCATGTAAGGAAATTAGGCAGTAATTGTTTACATTAACTCCTGCAATGCAGATACGCGTAAGGCATAAGTTCACAATCAGCATACAATTTCGCAACCGTAATATTCATTAACAAATAAAACTTGTATCAAAGTAATGTTCTTGTGGGATTTACGTTCTCTATGCAAATTAACCGAATAAGGATTATTTTATTTGTCCACATTGATTTAAATAATTTTTATAGTGACTGACTGCGCATTTTCTAGTTCTAATTTAATTTACATAACTTTTTATTTAAAAAAATTATGCATGGTGTTAATAAGTAAATAAAATCAGAATAATAAAATATGCCTTATGTAGACTGGATACCTCTGGATATTAAGTTTGCATATCTAAATAATTCGCCTTATTTTGATTTATTTGTTGCTTTGTTTATAAAATAACCATTGTAAGCGTATATTTTTATTTTTAAACAAAATAATATTGTATCCAACACAAAGTTATAATAGTGATTACAAGAATTTTTTTTTTTTAGAAATATGTTCCAATAACAACTGATGCTCATCTGAAATATTAATTACCTCATTGGCCATCTTCACTAATTATTGCTGTTGACTGAAAGGTATTTGACAACAATATTTACTAATACCGAATCCTTGGGAGAATTGTTTATGAACTTCAACTGTTATTTACAGAAATAATTCAATTTTGTCCAGCTAGATTGCTCAAACGAACCACAGTGTTGAGTTGTAAATCGAACTGGAACACAAATCGAAACCAAACCGTACCGACAGTCTTTTTTTTCCTTGAACTGTAAATCTAATTCAAACAGTAAAGCGATAGCTTAACTCAAATCGGTTTTACATATTGTTGTGTTATTTTAGTAAAATAAGAGAACCGTGGACATATATCTGTTATGTTAGAAACATTTTGTATATATTTTATTATTACAATTTGTTAAAAACAACGTACATTACCTTATAAATTTCCAGAACTCAATTGAAAATTAATTACTTGCAAATATCTAATTCAAATTTCTGTTTTACTGTCGAATAAAGTACTAGAAGTCTCGCTATCACCAGTAACAGAGACTTGGTTTCACGAGAAGTTCAATGAAGTCTTCAATGATGTAGAGAACTTCTGAGGCTGCAATCTCAAGACTCCAGAACCTATTGCTGAGCCCCCTTGTCCTGAAAAACAGTCCCAGCACTCCAAAGAACCATTCCAGGCCGATGACGCACCACAGGGAAGCTGTTCACATTCTTCAACATCACTAGAAGTTGCCATCAGGGACAAGCCTCGAGAGTACTTTTTCAAAAAGAACGGTGGAACGCGCCGTGTAGTTGTATAACTGAAAAATCAAAATAGAATAAGACTTTTCAAAATAGGAGCCGTACGGCTAAGTTTATTTAAAATGTAATAATGTAATTAGGATCAGATAGAGAATGCTTAATTTATTTGAAACTAAATTTTGAAATGTATTAATTAGAGGATTTACATTTTTTTTTAATTTAAATTTAAATTTATCTATTTTGCTACAAAAGCGAGAAATCCTGTGTGATTTGGGAAGTCATGATCAACTCTTCAAGCTGAAGAGATCAGTCTTTAATAAGTAGTGAGTTGTGAAAGAAGTAAGACCTATTGTTTAAATAACTTTGATTGAAAATGCAAATTGATTTGAATTTAATTGTCTATGTAATTTTATTCGAATTTTAAAGTCCATTTACTTTAAAATTTATGATTAAATTTATTTCATTGTTAATAGCTAGGCAAAATTTTGTATTGTGTGAAAACTAATAAAAATTATTTTAATTTTGGCCACATACAAAATTATTGTCTAAGTTATTTAAAAGCATTACTATCAATGGATTTCTAAACAAATACCGTGTGATTAGATCGGAGGAATAGTCTTGTCTACCTCGTGGCTATTTGTTTAGTTTAAAGCTAGAATTAATCAATTCCATTAAACAACAATACAGATTGTATCATTCACATAAATGTTAATGATGCAATTCTGATAAATAGATTTAATTAATATTTGTCGGTTAATAATAGAATCAAAAACTTACCTATTGCAACAATTTTCATAACTATAGTTACTTCTGATCGTGAGAAGGGCTATTTTTGATTGTAAGTTCATGTATGATTTGACTAAAACAATTATTGTTATTATTATTATTTCTTGTATATTTGTGTGTCTGACAAATTGCCATTTGACAACTTATTTTACCAGCAAAAGCAAAATAATGTGCAATTACAATTTGATCATAAATGAAATATTTATTCAATAAACATTTATATGATTAAAAATTGTCTTTTACTTACCTATTGCAATTCACGTAACGAGACGAAATTTTCAAGTAAAACTAGTTACTTATTGTAAACAAATTAAATGTAAAGACAAAACGGAACCACATAATCCTAATTTGTTAGCTAGATAATTGGCAACCCTGAGATACCAGTTTATTTAAACAATCAAAAAGAGAAAAGGGATTTTGTTATTTGTTGATAAATTTCATATTTAAAAATAATTTAAACAAAACCCACTATCAACGACAATACATCGCAATATGCTAACAACATAAGGTTCGGCGCTACCAAATTTTATAATTAATTAATTTTTTGCTGAAAATTGGTAACTTTTTTTAATATATGATTTGGCAAAAACCCAATTTTAAGATCATTTATGACAAAAACAAGATATTCCAATACGTACCATTCTCAAAAAGGGAAAAAGAACTCACCAGATTACGTTGGCAACTTAATGTTCGAACCATCACTATTTAATTTATTTTTTGGTCCTCCGTCCAAAAATGTTGGTATCGCATTCGTCATAATCGTCCGGAAACAGCTCTATTGAAGATTTAGGTCATCAAAAAATTTACCAAATTTTGGCAATATTGACATCTATGGTTGACATTTCTTAAATGACAAGAGGTTTGATTTCGTATTAAATATTTGATGTATTGAATAATTTTTTTAATTTAGAGTTAAGTTTAGCTGAAAATTTATATATATAATACGCTTACAGCTTGTTTTATGAAACGTGAGTGTGACTTCTTTATCAAATGTCAAAAAAGTAAAAATTGTAAGTAACTTGATTTTTAAATTCAAATCCGAAATCATCGTGTTGGACATTGTGTTGCCAACCTGAATACAGGTAACTTCTCTAGCGCAAACAATTTGATTTTTTTTTTAACTTTTGAGACCATTTAAAATTGGTCGGAGCAAAAAATAGTGTGTATTACACGGCCCGAAACTACTTTGAAGTCACGGCTAGCGTCTCGCCTTCGCAAACTGTCCTCGCACTTGCAAAATGACAGTTTCTGGCCTAATGATACAAATAACTATTAATCAAAGTGATCTGATTGTCATTTATCAATTTAGTAGGCCCGATTTACTGTTTTGATTAATTTGTGTTTGTAAAAATGGATCGCGGCAAAGCTATCTACCTCAAATTCGTAAAATTGTAGTGAAGGAAAAAGCCTGAGTACAATCGGGAATAATTTGAGTTTGGCGAAGTCTACTATAGGAGATATTATCAAATGCTATGACGAGGCAGGCGAATGTGAAATTAGGGAAATAATATTGGACAACCAAAAAATGACAAGGCATTCTTTAAATTCCCGAAAAAACTTTCTAGGCTTTCTTTAATCCAGAAGAAGGTGTAAATGTTTCGCGGGAATATTGTAGCTGTAGGCAATGGATCCACTCAGCTTTTACAAGGTAAACAATAAAATTGCAAACTTTTTTTGTTGAATTCGTTTTGATTTACAATTTTTTTTATTGCGGTATAGTTTTACAGAAGAGAAACCGTTTAATATGGGCTAAGCTCACTAGTAGAGGAGTCCAGAGTCGTATACAGCGATGAATCCAAATTTGACGTCTCTATGGGCGATTGCAGAAAACCAATTATTCGTGATAAAACAAGCTTTTAATAAGGATTGTCTAAAAACAACCGTGAAGATTGCAAAGGAGTTGATGATTTTGGGGATATTAATCTGGAAAGATCGAAGTAATAGATGAAGTAGTTGATCCTGTTAAGTAGCAACAAATTCTGGATAATAGCCTTATTGCAAGTTTCGAGAAGTTGTGATTTCATCTTCCAACAGGCTAGTGCATCATATCACACGGGCGGATCAACAAAAAAAATTGTTTTGCCTTTGCAACATGAGAATCCTTGCAAGGCCTTCATGCTCCTGGATTTGAATATTATTGAGCCTTTGTGACCTTAGGTACTGAAGGATCAATCCTCAAAGAACAATAAATGAAAACTCACAGAAATATGGGGATCTTTTACGCCAAAAATGACTACAGTAGCCTGTTTTTTTCTTTGTTGAAAACCAGTAAGCTAGAATAAGAGTAGTTAGTCTAAAGGCCAAAGTTGATGTGACGTATTATTTTCTTTTAATAAAACCGTCCGAACAGTTGAGTTGTTAGTATAAATCGTTCAGTTTTTTAAATTTGTTTGGATTGTTATCAAATAATATAGGACTATAAATTTTGTAGATTTAACCGTTAACTGTGTATTATCACTAAATATTTAAATAAAATATTAACATTTTGCACACAAAAAACAAGTTGATCAACAACAAAAAACCGCATGTCCTGTCTTTAAAATATGAAAAATGATACTGATAATTAAAGTCTATAAATCATCAACATCTTTACTTATATTGAAACGCCAGTTAATGTAAGATCAACCGGTTATGATCAATGCGTTGGCATACGTTTGCCGAACCAACGCCAACTCCAACGTGCGAGCTCTTGGACGCATGATCGAATTCTAAAAGAAAAGCTTTCATTTGCTTTAAAAACATTACTATACGTCAGTTTGACGTTTGCCAAATAATAATTTTAAGATGAGACGAGTGGATTTAGATTCACGGTTAACTTTACCTATTTTTTTATTCGATCACATTGTATTTATAAAAAATAGTTTCGTCCGAACGTTATGTAATTAGGGCTCGCGTAAACGTGATTGATAATCCTGAAAGAATTTGAATTTTTTGTTTCAAATATTTAGCTATAGAACGTTTCAGGATATTTGAAACGCATAACTCCTATTATAATCATGATAAATAACCCTTAACAATCTTAATACATTGCAATCGGAATTCTCGTATTCTAAAAGATGAATAAATTTGATCAGCCATATTGTCTGAATTTTGGCTATGATGATTAACTCCTTAGAAATGTTTCTTAGGCCCATTTGTATAAAGGCAAGTTAACTTTAACACCCAATTTATTGCCATTACAACAATTGTGTTCACAATGGGAGTAAACCGATAATCAAAGTTAACTTGCGTTTATACAAGTGGGCCTTAAAATATCTACTTTTAATGGTTGATTAAATTTAATTGAGGTTTAGCAAAAACAACCCTTGTAAGTGTGAAACATGTTTCCTTCTTTAGTTTCATAAGTTGACTTGCGAGGCCCTCCAGTAATTGTGTTTATCACATAATTATTTTATCAAAAACTTGTTTCTTCTTTAATATTCGATTTATATACTTGTCGATCATATTTTTTGTACCTCTCAGTGATTGCCTATATCTAAGACCGAAATTAGTTGAATCTGTTAAATTCATAAAAAAATAAAAATATGTAATCTACAACATAAACACATTCAAAAAAATTTGGCCACTATCATGGAGTTTTTAATTAATTCCTATATATGTGTTCCTTATTTTAATAATTTGCAAAAATTGCCTTTAATTTCAATTCAATAATATTGCTTGCTTATAATTTTATAAAATTGCTACCGCATTAAAACAATGATCATAATTATGAACATTATTTTAACATCCGTGAATTTTGCTTTCAGTAACCATAGCATAAAAATTATTTGTTTTCCATTTACTTGCATGATTTCTGCATTATTTTAACAAATAATTGCTCTTGCAATTACACGGTGATTAAAAATAAATTACTCTTTTCCATTTGTTTTTAATTGCGTAACGTTTGAATCTGCCAATACTAAGCAGGCAAATAAAAATAATGAACGTAATCCCCGGCGTTTGTTGGTGGCATATTTATTTTTAGGTTGGCGACCTTGGCGAGCCTTCGAAAGACGATGATGCTCACCGTCTAGCTAGCGTCGCCGCCGTTTTCCAAAACGTCTTCGTAACGGAAGAAATCGAAAGGAGGATTAAAATGTGAAGGTTAACGACGACCAATGGCAAATATCATAAATTGTCGTACGGAAATAAAAATTCCCTCATGCTTACACGCAATTATCATGGATGTCTTCTGGAGACAATTTTTTTTTAGTTGTTAGTAGGTGTCCGCAGGTTAAAGGCGCGACTTTTTCGTACAACGTGTAACAAATATTTATTCATTACAAATGTAATTAATTGCTTCTTATAGCGTAATAAATAACATTTTCACATTTTATTTTTACCATTCCTTTATGATTAAGACAAATCGAATGGCATTAAGTCATAATCTATTATTGAAAATCTACAAGGCATACAATGAAATTATGTCTTTTCTTTTTGTTAAAGAATTTTGCATTATCTTACATAGTACAATAAAAAATCCAAAAAATATTTAAGTTTTGAAAGACATTGACTTCGAAACTTCTTCTGATAATGAGGTTACTGACGCTCATTTTTATGGTAGTTACAAGTTTTATGTTGCATTTTGCAATTAAGCACTGTTATTGTGCGACACTGTTACGAGTTAGGCATTAAATCGAAGGTTAAGATCATGAATATTTACAAATTCTATAAAGTGATTGTAAACTCAACAAAATTCTGATTGTTCTGAAGGTGTCGATTGTTACATTAGCAACTCTTTAATTGTATTTATAAATTACTTTTAGAACCCTTATTTTCTTTTCTTTTCAAAAGAACAAGTCTTACCGTCTTTAATAAAAAAATATATAATTCTCGAAACATTAAACTACAGGGAATATTCAGTTGAACCCTCCAATGATTAGAAATTCTAAAAATAGCTTTCTCATGATTTTATTTTGTATTTTTTATAAAAGGTTTTCACTACAAGTTTTTTCTTTTTTTAATTTCCGGACCGGTTTCACCAGGGATTTAATAAACATATTTTATTGTTTCTTTTTAAATCCTGCGATTAATGTCCATTTGTGACTTATTGTTAGATGCGATTGCAACAATACATGTATTGTGTAGTCTAGTCTCATAATCGGCTTTAAATCTACGTTGAAGTTCTACTATGCCTGATTCTTTCAACCAATCGCATGCATTTGCACTTTGTTGTTCTTCATGAAATCACATTGGCTAAAGTGAAAGTCTTCAATCTGTATATTCAATAGTAAAAATGGTTTTAGAATGAACAGCAGAATTAAAGAGGTAGATAGCTTGAGATCACTACTTTTCACAGTCGTATTGGACAAATATTAAAACGTAAAACGAAAGAGAAAGGACTAATTAAGGATTAGTTACAGAAGCGGATCCTCTGCCCTCTTTTATTTCCAGTGTTTACTCAAGTAATTAATCACTGCATAGGTCATGGTGTCTTTCCGAAAATCTGGGAAAAAGCTTGTGTCGTAATGATATTCGTCCTATTTATATTCTACAAGGTATTGGAAAAGATCATGTACTGCACAGAGTACGTGAACATGGCTTAACCACAGATTTCTGAGCTCAAAATAAGACGATGTAACTCGACTAACCTAGTACGCTTTTATTCATTTTTATTCTTACCTGTAATGTAAGAAGGGGAAAGAAGGACAATGGACAGAAGAGACTATAGGTACTGAAAACGGAGGTTCAATTAACGCAATCAAAATAGATACATAAAAGTAAGATTGTAAGATTTGTATGGTTTGCTGACGTTTCGCGCTGTATTGCAATGGACTTCTTCAGGGCGCTGTAGTCGTCTCGGATAACTGTTGCTCTCGCTGCTGGATTAAGAATGAAAATATGAATACTTCAGAAAATGGAAACGGAATAGTAGAACTCTTAATGTAAAGTCAACAATCATAAGTACAATGAATCGATCAATACCGTCTGTAATACTTATATGCTAATTAAAGCCGGATAATCAATGAAAATACGGGAGTAGAGTGCAAGTTAGTTGAACTGGTCCATATCCATCAAAAAGATAATAATACCTGGGCCAAGAAAGAACGAATAAAGCTTGAAGCATTGAAGCGCAATAGTTTAAGCTGCTCTGTAGTGAGAAAAATAGAAATGGAGGATCTGAGAAAACGTGGACGAGAAGATTGTGGAATACCGGAGGAAATGAAAGTAATAGAATACCTAAAAATAAATATCACACATTAATTTAACAAAATCGAACTTTAATAAATAGAAACTTATTTCAAAAATTAAATTTCCGTGTACTTATATTTTCATATAGGTGTGGGCGTCATTGGTTTGCTTAATAATGTGTTTTGCAATTTCTTGAATTCGTATGAGTAGTTTTTGACAATAATTAATTACTGTTTACCATCGCTTCTCGGTCAATTGCACTCGATGGTTATTTACTATTTTAAGACCTTGACCGGCCTATATTTTATGCCGTATAGAATATTTTTATAATTACTTAGTATTAGTAAATGCGAGGAAGTACCTTGACATGGTTCGCCGGAGTTATTAAACTTCTAAATTCACTTGTTTATTATCCGTAGAATGTGTGGGAACAATACAAAATACGCTTTTTGAAATCTAATGTCAAAAGTTATTACAATACAGTTGATAATCAGTCGTAAATCACTCAATGTTTAGATTATCAGACAAAATAGAAAAATTCTACTTTAGCTAAACAAACTGAAAAGTAAATTGTTCTGTGAAAGTATGCACATGATACAGAATGTAAAATAAACACAGGATGCTGTCTTCCCTTTTTTTGAATCTTGAAGTTTGCTACGAAGACTTACACTAAACTGAAATGAGATTGTAAATGTTCAAAAATTTTGTGTCAAGGATACAAGAAAAGACCATTTTAATTTTTATAATTAATTTAAAAAATATGTTTTTTTTTCACATCGGAAATATTATGTTCACTCTTTGTTTGTTTTATGAGATTCTGAAACAAATCTCTTAAATTCGGATAATAAAATGGAATGTAACATGATGTAACAGGAAAAGAATCAAAATAAATTAAGAACAAATTGCGAAAAAAAGCACAATTGAATTAAATCCTTATTTTAGAATTTCATTTGGATGTTATTAGTAAAACACTTAAGAATATTTCAGTATTGCTGGTAACTTTAATTTTCGCCACAAATTAATTTAATTTAGTGTGGCAACGATTTTTTCTTATAGTTCTTAACATGTTATTGTAGTTAATAATGAATACTAAATCATAATTACCGCTCCCTCTTTCGTAGAAAAGCTCTATCTGGAAGCCATCTAAAGTTTCATTATGAATTCTGTAAGAAATAAGAATAATCCTTTCACATTTGCTGCGCAACTCTCTGTGTTGCCTATATTTTCCCTGTGAGTTAAAATACTTTTAATAATTTTATTTCGATTTGATTTTACTACTATAAATAAATAACAATTTGTTTCATTTTGTAAATATATATATATTGATTTTAATTTAATTTCTCGTTCTTTATAAATCTTTCTACTCTATTTAATAATTTAATGAATCAATAGATTTTTTAAAATGAATTCAAATTTACATTTGTTTTTACCTAAGAAGGCGATTATTCTAAAAGTTTGTTTCAATGTTCAATGGTTTTACAAAATACTCAATCGTGCACTTATTCATTATTGCAAAATATGGATCCACGATGAAGAGAACATAATGCTTTTTACCAGAAATTTTCCTTTCAAGAAATTAGAAGAGCATGAATTGATGAAGGTCAAGATAACTAATCTGACTCTTTTTGATTTCTTTGAGAACACTTCTTTACATTCACAATTTCAAATGCCCTCTCTTATTACAGATTGTATATTTGTGTTGTGATTTCTTCAAGAGCTTTGATTCACTCTACGGCTGGTGACCAAAAATATTTGTTTGAGTGTTTCCATTTTTCTCCTTTACGGTCTTCTTAAAACTACTGACGTCACTCATTGCATCTTTGCAATTTCGATTAATTCCTCAAATTGGGCAGAGTTTTATTATCCGGCTCAAACTGTTCTAAGTCTAACATTTGTCGAAAATCAATTGTTCTTTGCTTCTCAAGAGAGTTATTTAAACTGTTTGTTGCAGTTGTTGTTGCTGTTGGCGTCGATTTTCTGCATTATTTTTATACGATTGAACCAACATTTAAAGTAACTGTTGCATCGAAAAATGTCGTTCACTCACAAACTCCATCTTGAAAAATTATCTTCATCATCATTTTTTCTTTCACTTTTAATCATTTTCGCCAATTTGTTGGTCGCGTATTTCTTTGAAAATAGACCAAAACCCAAGCAAGATATTAGAACCACTTAATTGATATTTACTTTCGCAGTCGAAATAAGTAAGTGTAAAAATTAAATTAAACTATAAATCAAATGACAACTAACTAATCGCCTTGTTCATTTTATCTCGGTCGTTGTATTTTTGATCAAAATAGAATATATTCAAGGATTTGTAGAACGTTTATTCTGCATGTTTACGATACTTGACACTTAATCAAGTGACACAGAAAAATTTTATATAAACATACCTATTCAAAAAATAAACAAAAAGTAATGAGTAAATGAAATTAATTTGATAAAGTTTTTGTTTAGTTGCAGCATAATCTGCGCACGTACACGCATACACAAAATATTATTAAAAATGTCCAACCACTTAAAGAATGAAGTAAAATTTGAAAAATAGCTTGTTTACCTCATAGTTGGAGAATGAGGAACATTCTTCGGTTAACTTCTGCGTATTAAAATGTATTTTATTTATCAATTTTGCTTGTTTCGATAAAAACTAATGTTTATAATCCATTTGGCCGGGCAAGGACAATATTTTCTTCCAGCTAAACGTTTCCATCTCGTATAGAATTGCGCATGAAAACGTGATAAGCAATTTTGCTAACATTTCAAATTAATTCAATGACTGTAACATGCAAGTTCATAATCGCTTTAAATTCATGGGTTTTGAAAAGTTTTAAGAACACGGTGCAACTATTATAAGCACCCAAAGGAATCAAATGCAACAAATTTAAAAAAAATTAAAGCTAATTGACTTTGGGCAATTGCCCTCTTATAATTAAGAATTAACTTACCAAATTTGTATTGAACGATACAGCATGATACTTTCCATTTTTAAATTAGAGCTTTAAAAATTAATTAACCTTGAACCTAAGATTGGAATGATATTAAATCCTTTATAAAAATAGTTTATTTGCAAGGTCAATTTTAAAGCACTTTCCGCCAGAAAAAAGAACCAAATAGTGTTCCAGTGAGTATTCAACGATTCTTTTCTTGCCTCTTTGAGCAGCATATAAACCTAAAGGTTATCAACATTCACTTCAAAATCTTCATAAGACTATAAATACCTCGTAAATTAAAAATTGTTGACATTTTAATGCATGACTGCCATTTTTTCAAAGTGTCGTAATCCTCAGCGACAATAAGAAGAAATTCCATACATATTGTTAACAAAAAAAAAACATTTATTGCTTATAAAAACTAGATTACACATTTTTTCGTCCAACACATTCAAGTTCAACTATTTTAAATTTTGGGCGTCTTGTATTGCTGCTCTGGTGTGCGTGATCGAATGTATTCTAAAGATCTAAGAATAGCATCTGGGATTGGCGGTGCGGTTGGAATAACGTTTCCTTGTGGTTGGAATCCATTCTCATCGGCCACGTAAATGATTTCTACGGGAACACCTTCAGGAGATGTGTAACTGAAGGAACCGGCAGCTTGGATTGCTTCTTGTTGTGGAAGCTGCTTAAGCTGGCCTTGTTCTTGGGCAGCGATTCCATTTTCCGTCTCATAACTTAAAAAAAAACAATCTATAATGTCAAGCTTTTTGGTTTGAATTGAGTACATACGCCCATCGGTAGCTTCCTTCAGGGTTTAATTCTTGTTCCTGACGTAGAATTCGAAAGAACGGACCTTTGTTGTATGGACCATTGATATAGGATGGAGCATCGACAGGTGGTGGTGTCTGTAAGTTCTTTAAGAAGGAAACATCTGCTCTGCTGAGAGCGAAAATGGAAACAAGAACAAGCTGAAAAGTAAATGAAATAAATTTTGATAAGAAAAGAAGGTTTAAGTTTAACTTACCAATTTGAACATATTGTCTAAGTTGGACTGTTAGTCACGACAATGTGAGGATGACAGTGGATCGCGTGTTATTTATACTGTCTCAAAGCAGATTCCTTCCTGCTAGTAAAAACTAAAGTTGCCCCCACATATACCGCGCGTCCCGCCCAAAATGGTTTTTAAGACCTCAAAAAATTATAACTATGTAATAAGAACCCATCCTTTCAAGACAAGGTCGCTCAGTGAGACCAATTCCGGACCATCCTCGCAAATGCAAATCGAAGATTCATCCTGGCATTTAACAAAAAAAAATCAGACGGTGTCGTCTAAGGAATGCCTCAAGGCGATAAATTGTTTCGTTCTTTATTCGAATAAACAAATAGCCTAGGTACTTATCGACATATCAAATTGAGTTAGCAGATTTTTTTTTAGTTATTCCAATTTGTTGTTTACGTATTAATATTAAAATTTTCATGATTCACGTAGGATTAGAATATCATTTAAATATTAAATGCCTGTTTTATTCAAAACAGAAATCTAATAATTCAAAGCAGCATTGAAAATGACAAAAAAAAATTGCAAAGTGTGTCAGTTTTTAAAACGCATTGTTTTTTTAATTAAATATTCAAATAT
The DNA here is from genome assembly GCA_039766575.1 of Serrognathus titanus. Lineage (NCBI taxonomy): Eukaryota > Metazoa > Arthropoda > Insecta > Coleoptera > Lucanidae > Serrognathus > Serrognathus titanus. The sequence continues at coordinate 45,624,328 of CM077914.1, read as the reverse complement.
TGAATATTTACGCTTCAGAATTAACTAGAAGTATCGTTCTCCAACAATCAAGGCTCGTTATGGTTTATTCTTGATGAATGCTTGAGATTTTTGCTTAAGTATCTTTTCCTACACAAATTTCTACCGCTTTCTATGTTACACAATCAGAATGATTTGTCTCCATAAATTGGAATCAAATGTAATTTAATTTTTATATTTTTTACGTAACACGATTTCTAAATGAAAAGAAAATTTGTAGATCCGTACCTAATAAAGCCGATAATTAAAAAGGTACAATAACTTTACATTCGAGTAAAAAAGTAACTAATTAAAGCTTGTGGTTGAAAAGTAAAATAAAGAAATTTAAATCAATTCTAAAAATTAAATTTTATAGCTTTATTTTTAAGCCGTTGCAATGTTTTGTTGGTATGTAAGTGGAAAGAGTTTAGACTTGTGTAATTAGAGGAAAAAACAAATAACTCTTAATGTTTATAATGAAACTGAGATTAATTCGATATGTTGATAACTACCTTCATAACTATTTGTTTCATCTATCGCCGTGCGGCATTGCTTTGACGACACCGCCTGATTTTTTTTTAATTAAAGGCCAGGGTGAGTCCTCGATATGTAATTGTAAGGATGGTCCGGAATCGATCTCACTGAGCGGCAACTTTACGTTTTACGAGCAGGAATTTGAATCTGCCTTGAGACAGTATAAATAACACGCAATCCTCTGTTATAGGCAGATTATCACGATCAACACTCCAAGTTAGACAATATGTTCAAATTGGTAAGTTAAACTTAAAACTTACTGCAGTAATATTCCTCTGTCATTCAAAATATTTTCTTATAAAACTCCATTTTATTTGCAATTTCAGCTTGCTCTTGTCTGCCTTTTCGCTCTTAGCAAAGCAGATGTTTCCCTCTTAAAGAACATAAGGGCACCACCACCGTTCAATCCTCCATCCTACAATAACATCAAAGGTCCGACCATTGGAATTCTCCGTCAGCATCAAGAATTAAGTCCTGAGGGAAGCTACCTATGGAAGTAAGTACTCGCTTATGCCAAAAAGTTTTTCATTTACAGATTATTTTTTTCTTAAGTTATGAGACAGAAAATGGAATTGCTGCGCAAGAACAAGGCACGCTTAAGCAGCTTTCACAGCAAGAGGCAATTCAAGTTGCCTCCGGTTCCTACAGCTACATATCTCCTGAAGGTGTCCCTGTAGAGATAACATACGTGGCTGATGAGAATGGATTCCAACCACAAGGAAACGTCATTCCAACAGCACCGCCAATTCCAGATGCTATTCTTAGATCTTTGGAATACTCTCGAACACATCCCTGACCAAACCAGATACCAAACGCTCTAATTCTGAAATGGTCGTGTTTAAAAAAAAATGAGTAATCTAGTTCTTTTAAGTAATAAATTTTTTTGTTAGTAATGTGTTTGGAATTTTTTGTAGTATTATTTAAAAAAGTGGCAGTAATGAATTAAAATGCCAGCAATTTTTAATCTACCAAATATTTTCAGTTTCATGAAGACTTTGAAGTAACGTTAATAACCCTGTACCAAGGGTTATTAACTGGACCAAGGGGCAAGGAAAGAATACCTTGAATACTGACTGGACTATCTATTGTCTTGCTTTTGTATTTTTTTTTTTTTTTAGATAAAAAGTATTTTAAATTAATATAAAGAATATTCCAAGTAAACTATTTTTTTATAACAACAATAATAATATTGCAACCTGAGGTTTAAGATTAATTAATTTTTAAAGCAAGTTTTAATTTTAAAATAGAAAATATTATGCAGTCCCATTCAAACAATCACACTTGAAATTTGGTTACTGTAAACTAACTCCTAATTAACACATAGAAGGCAAATCCCCAAAGTGAAGTAGAGTTAATTTTTTTTAAATTTGTTGTATTTGGATGCTTATCATAGTTGCACCACCTTCTTAAAAGTTTTGAAATCCATGAATTTAAAGGTACTAGTAAATTGTATGTTATATTTATTTAATTAATTTGAATGTTATCAAAATTGTTTACCATGTTTTCATACGCTTTTCTGAATGAGATGGAAACGTTTTACTTGAAGAAAATATTGCCCTTGTCCAACCAAATGGATTCTAAGTATCTGTTGTTATTGAAGCAAGCAAGTAAACTATTCTTTAAAGGATTAGTAACATCTCACGTTAAGGTTAATTAATTAATTTTTAAATAAAAAAGTATTATGCATTCAAAGTTACAGGAAATTTGGTCAATGTAAACTCACTGCGAACAACTGAGAACGTTCTTGGAGATATTGCCAGAAAACATGACTGAATACAATACCAAACCAGGCAATAAGAGAAAAATATTAGATATAAAGTACGTTTCCCAAAACATCCAGGAAAGCAATGGAAGGATCATACACTTCTGGACAAAATTAAGGGACCAGCAAATAAACTTGAAACAACTTTTCCAATTTACAAGTTATTTTTAATAGACTTTTCACATGTCATAAATTGACATTTATTAAACACAATTCAAATAGTGTCCCATGAAACAATTAACAATAGCAAGACATTCTCTGCTAGGAAACGAAAAGTCAACAAAAAGGCCTAATTGTTGACACCTTTTTAAGTCATTTAATTAATAAAGCGTGCTTTTTGTTTCGAAAATTAGTGAATTTGTTTGCATTAAGTTAATTAAATATGTCTAGACGCCATTGTGGACCAGAAGAAATATCCCAAATCTTCTTCGTGAAGGATATTCACAGAGAAAAGTTGCTGGAATTCTAAATACCAACAAATCTGTGGTACAAGGGCGCAGCACGGTTCAGAAACACTGGTAGTTTCAAAAGAAGACGCGGACAAGGTGCTAAAAGAAATACAATATGTAGAGAATCGCTTTATCGAACTTCAGATTTTAAGAAAGCGGTTTGTAACATCTCGTGAATTAAAAAATGATCTTCGACTAGCCACTGGAAAAGAAATGTCTACCATAACAGTAAGAAGAAGACTAAAAGAAGTCAATTTGTCTGCTAGAAAACTAGCAACCGGTCCAACTCTCACAGCTACTCACAAAAGAAATCGCTTAAACTTTTGTCAAAATCATCAAGGTTGGGACGAGGAGCAGTGGAACTCCGTTTTGAATCTAGATTCCTTCTAAGTAGGAATGATCGCCGTGCTCTTGTCATACGAAGACCAGGTGAGCGATTTGCATTACGTACCATTCGAGAATTTGGTAAATTTGTGGGGGGTCTGTAATGGTTTGGAGTGGCATACAATTTAATGGTCGTACAGTTTTGATACGAAATGGGTCGCTAACAACAAAAAGTTATAGAGATGAGATTATTGTACCCCACGTTCAACCATTGCCGAAAATTTCGGCAATGGATTCATTTTTACACAAGACAATGCCAAACCCCATAGAGCTAACATCGTCACAGCTACGTTGAGAGATGCAAATATCCAAAGTTTGGAGTGGCCTGCCAAAAGCCCTAATCTCAATTCTATTGAGCATTCTGGAATCAATTGGGCAACAAAATTAAAAATCCACCAGTAACACTTGATGAGCTTGTTCACTTGATACCTCAAGAAAGTATATGAAACTTAATCCCAAGCACGCCAAGAAGATTAGCAGCGTATATTGCTGCAATTAATAATTGCTATTAATAACATTAGTTCTGTTAACTTGTTACAAATTAGGATATAAGTTCATGAGAAGACCAAAGGTATTTTCAAGATTTAAAGTATTTTAAAGTTTGTTAAATTTAAAAGCCCTTAAATCAACTAAACTGTAAGGAAACACTTAGATTTATATATTTATACGTTTCATTAAATTTCGTTATCTTGTTTTAAATTTATTTTGATGGTGGTCCCTTAATTTTGACCAGAAGTGTATAGACAGAACAAGCAATGAAGGACTGATTAAGGTAATTAGAGACTTGATGTAGCAAGTAGGTACATAGAAACCTGGGTAGACCTTAAGTAAATCTAGAAACTCAACGCCAAAATAACTTGTGAAAAAGTAGGCACTCGACCTACTATAAAAGAACAAAATAAATTCGAAAATAGTTAAAACTGAGTATAGAAGAAGAACAGCTGGCTAGACCTTACTCGTGAATACTCAGACACAAAAGGCGCTCTAGAAAAATTATTAAAAATTTATTATATGTATTTTAAGTTTACAAAAATGTAATTTAAATACTTTCGTAAGTTCTAGGATAGTTCTATTGAATATTGAACCATTTTACGAAAGTGAACGTAGTGAAATTTGTGATTTTTCTTAAGCACTGCCTGTACAGCAATAATTTATTGGAAAATTTGGAATCAGCAGGGAATTGAGCACGTATATGTTGGTAGAGTTTTTAGTACTCATCACAAATCTTGTCAAGTCACAAGAAAGGACACTACACTGCAAAGCTAATCATAGATGACCATCAGTTTTTCCCCTGAAAGTTGTAATGCAGATGGATAAGAAAGCAAGAAATACTGGATCTGGGAACCTACTTGTCAATAATGAGATCAGTTTCGGCCATAGGTCTAAGAATTAGACGATTGGACGATTGACGATTAGCTTCCCGTTTCGTTCAACAAATGCAGTTTTTTTTTTAATTCAATGTCCGTCGTATCAAAGATGTGAATATAGAATATATTGCGAGGAAATCAGTTTTTAAGTTTTGAACTAACTAATGGCGGAATACAACTGCGTCACGCTGGTGTAGGTGCTAGGTCATCGGGGTATTATCGGCCGATGAACTAGCCAGGCAGAGTGCGGGTATGGCATATCTTGGCCCTGAACATATACTAGGTATAATCAAGAACGCTCTTCGGGGCTTTTTGAGTGTCTGAATAAGCGAGAAACATAACACATATTGACTAAGCAGGCGAGGACATTGTCACAGCAAGGCCTTCCTTAGAGGTGCTTGCAAAAAGAGAGCTGCAGAAGTTTTGCTTTTAAGCAGGGCGCAACTCAAGATCACCATGGGGTTACTACAGGACACCTGACTGTTAAGGAGCATCTGTGGAGGATCGGTAAATTGAATGGGGATCTAAACAGCAGACTCTGCAATGGAAAACCAGAGACACCAATGCACATTTTGGCAAATCGCAGACAACATATATTCGGACATCTCATGATAGTTCCCAAAAATTTCAACACGCAATCAGTGAAAAACCTGTACCAGCTGGTGCAGGGGACATGCCCCACTGAATGGTTGCGGTAAGAGAACCAGGGCGAGCACAATAAGCCTAAATGGCTGCGGTGCCTTCGGTTCATCCTTTGCAGACGGGTTCTGGTAAAAAAAAAACCAATGCGGTGTTTTGACCTAAATCCTAAATTCAATTAAAAATTGGAGTATATTATAAAAAACCAGTCCTGAAACGTACATATTCTCCAAAGAACTGTCCTGAAATCTTCAAGAAGCTTCTTTCTTTCTTGGTCTATTGTTAAACATTCTTTGATTGACTGAGGTGCTTTCTTCGTCTCATTATAGTCGATAGTGATGATTGATGATACATAATAGGAATAAATATTGTGTCAAGAGTTAACGATACTGTATTGGAATTTAAAGTAAAAAATATGCTGTTAAAATGATTGTTTATATTAAATATTGTATTATCTTCCGAATATTTATTTAAATCAAATAACGAGGAACTTGGTGATCATTTTTCCTTAGAATTTAAATTAAATATTTTTTAAAGCCTTTTCGGACTTCAGTCTTTCGTATTTAAGTCAGCTTTTCAAGAAAGGTTTTAATAAGGATTCTAACGACTCTATTTTGTGAGGTGGTTTTATTTTGCGAAAATCTTTACTAAAATGTATCTTCTCTTTTGAAAATAGTAATTCGTCTCCGTTGGTATTTACTTCATCTTCTAATTTTCAGCTTTTAGTTTTTGCAACGACTTAATGCAGTATAGTCAATATATTAGCCAATGATTATTCTTAGTTTACTTATAACTTATAATGTATGTTTCGTTTTGATTCGAAAATGCATTTGTAATATGTTGAATTCTTCAATAGCAAACTCAGCGTCTTAATCGTGGATTAGCAAACAAATGAAGGCTTGGGTTTTATTTCGTTCATTTCGTAATTTATTTATTTCTGTCCTACAGAAACATTTAAAAATATTAGGTTGAATAACAAGGGTTCTATAAATACTTTTGTATTTTTTTATCGTACCCTATTTAAAATATCAAATGTTACTTTTTATGTAGCATATTCGATCTTTACCTTCAATAAAAGTCTCACTAAAAGATCATCTATTTGTGGTCAGATAAAAAATGTAACCTCAACCTTTTTCATGTACTGTTACTATTCTTCCCACTTACTTAGTAAACTAAAATAAAAAACACAAATTTATTATTGTTATAAAATTGCAACTCCGGTTTGCTAAATTAAAAAGCAAAAAGTCCCAACACAATAAAAAATCACGGAACTTTTACGATCCCTGCTTTTGACTTTTATGTAACTATATTAGGACGTTGCCTTAGTTCGCTTCGTTCTTCTTCTTTGGTGTGGACCTGAAATATGCAGGACATTAGCATAATTTTCCATCTAACACGCATTAATTAGAATTCTGTGTCCTACTTTACATATTAATAAGGTGTATCCTTCGTATCACGCACGTATCCGAATTTCGTAAAGAATTTTATGGTAATTTTTCTGTTTGGATAAAGAAGAGATACCCTGTAGCAAATTCGCCAATCAAAAATAATAAACATCTTCTTCTAGCACGAAGTACTAAAATAAAAATTTTGAAAATTTTTTGTGCTTAGATTTCTTTTGATTAACTATAAAAATTATTCATGCATTCTATGCACATCGTGTCATCATTAGATGACGGGTGCGGGTATGATTAACCTTTCCTTGTACCATTCTTCGACTGCCAAATATTTATTGATTACAAAAACTTGTTTAATGTGAAATGCTACACCTGATATACGGAAAGTGAATGTTAATAAATTGCTTCGAATTTGTCTTGAGTTTTATATCTAAATTCCAACATTTTCTGCTTTCAAATCTCTTATATAAAAAAATATGATTTCTATTAATTCACTTAAGTAAGTACATTTTTCTTCAAGCGCATAAATGTTAATACTACGCTCTCAAGTCTGTAACATGGAACCACGATATCATTTTAATTTATCTTAATCTTGTTAGCGGTTTGAGAAACAAGGTACGACTAGCCCATGTCAATTTATAACAATATAGAATTAGATTTGAATAACTTAAATAGCACTCGATGATTAAGATGTTAAATCAAACACTTAATTCTGTCATTAATTAGCTGTTCAGTTCTACAAGTAGTCGGTTTTTCAGTTCAGTTTTTCAAAAGAATTTTAAATATGACATAGCATCAAATATTAAAACTAAAATCAGAATGTTGTTACGCCTTTATTTTTCTGGATTTTATTCGTTCGATGTCAGAGTTTTATGTAAATTCTAACATTTAATTATTTATTTGTTAAGTACAACCCATAAATAAAGTTGATTACTTGTGTTAAATAACTATAATTAATAGGTATAAGCAAATCTATTCGTAGCAATCTAACAACTCTTAATAACTATAATTATTAAACATCAGTATGTGTTCTTAATATTCGTACAACACATTAATTATTTTTTTGGTTTTTAAAATTAATACATCTTTAAATATCACGGTTTAAATAGGAATTAATTTTTTGTCAATACACGTATAAATGGTATTTTAATTATTTCGTTAAACAATTGCTTTTGAAATAAAAAATTCTTTTAACACACATTACGTATAATCTAGTGCATTTTTTCTTGAAAAGGAAGACAAAAATTTGCTAGTATTGTTAACAATTAGTTTTATATACATTTAACATTTAATTTTAACAACCATAACTAAGAGAAACTGACTAGGAAAATTTAAAAAAGGAAACTTTGTAGGTGTGTAGTTCACCTTAGAGTAAGCCAAAAAAAGGATTAAAACAACTTTCAAAGTTGGGTTTTTCGGTTCTTGGCGAACAACTCGGTATTTATAATAATAAAAAATTGTATGTAAAAGTTACCACCAATGGAATTTGAAAATCAAAACTTATCCTCCACTCGGTCAACTATGTAACTAAAAAATGAATTAAAATTTGTAGGCGTGTAGTCTACTTATTAGTTCCCATTGCAGTTCAGAAATCAAAACTCTGAGGTTTAAGCAGTAAAAACAAAAGTGAAGATTAACCTCAAATAGAATAGAGATAAAAATAATTTGTTGTTGCTCTGGTAGAACTTTGTAAAATTAAATGTAATCTGAAAATCAAAACTAATCCCCCATTCCGCCGCGACAGTGAATAAAACAAAATTATACTTTATGAGTGAATAGTCCATTTTGGTGAAGCACAGAAAAGTTTCTTAGGTCCAATTGAACAATGCCAATTTAAATTTACGCTGAAGCTTAATTCCATAGCAGCGATTATCTCAACAATTGTTGTAATTGTATAGCTAGGCCTTAGCAAACTGAAAAATATATTCAAAAGGATAAAATATGTCTCAAAGTTAGCGATCAGTTCAATAGCTGAATAACGAACAAAGGTGAAATAATTAATAACTTCTACACACTTCAATTTTATGGGTTAAATAATTTGTAAGAGTTGGTGGATAAACTTTGTTTTCTGAAGTATAATGGAAACTAATACATACCGATTGTTTGAAAAAAAATTAAAGGGTGGCTTTAAAAATACTTTTTGGCTTGATCAAAAAGTTGTTTTGTATTTCATCTCAAGTGAACTACTTACTATGAAGTTTAATTCTACCCAAATAAGGCGGTAGAGGGTAAATATTCAGATGCCACGGGATTAATCCTAGAAATTTTTGTATTCTCACACATTTAAAGCGTTTTTGAATTGATATAAAACTGTTGTCTCTCATAAAGTTTCAATTTTGATTCATTGATTTGAAAACTATAATTCTTAAGCTGCGTACACATTTGAGCACGAACGCGGATGAGACAAGCCGAGGCCGCGCGAGAACGTATGAGGATTCGTTCGTCGCTCGCCGTTACTCTAGATGTACGGAGTTATCATTACAAAAATGAGTGATAATATGGCAATAACTTCTATAAGCTTTATTACTTTATATAAATTATTCAAGTTTGTACGCAGCTGCACATCTAGAGGTATACTGGTTCGGTTCATCTGAACGTTCACACTTACATATTTGTGCGTCCCCGGCTTGCCTCATTCGCGTTCGTGCTCAAATGTGTACGCAGCTCAACGTACACTTTATTATACTGGGTGTTTTTTAACTTCTTACAAAAAATGAAACCAGTGAAAGTTTATATTAAAAGTGATAGAATGAATCAGTTTTTGTATAACAATTTATTAATAAATATTAGAAATAATAAATGTTTTTGGCGAACGATGAAACAGTTTGATAATCCCTGGTTTATTTTTATGATGTAATTACGTACTCGGAGAAATTTGCTGATGTCAGCATCGGCTGTTTAAGTGAGTTAGCTGACTTTGTCGCGTTGAAAACATGGCCGACTTTTCCAATACTGTTCTTGTGGACATGATTTTAATCTACGGCGAATGTTGTCAAAATGCGTTGGCTGCAAGACGTTTGTATAGACAGCGTTACGACGAATCAGTGTTTACAAGGGATGTAGTGTGGGCAGAAAAAAATCCTCATGCAATGCGGTGCCGTAGTTTTCAACAACGCTTTTCGGTCAATCTGTGTCCAGGTATGTTAAACTGTTAAACAGCACTGTAATCGGTCTATTTGCCTTTCCTAATCGCTTGGACGAAATGGTGTATTTATGTTTCTTGCAATCTAATGTGCCGGAACTCCTAGAGGATGTAAATTTAAATATTAGAAAATATTAGACCTTAATCCATTAGATTTTTATCTGTGGGGACATTTAAAAAATCTAGTGTACGCCGAAGAAGTAAATACAATAGAGGAACTAAACGCATACAGTGGAAAGTATCCGACAACAGAATCAATTCGCATATGAATCCCAGCTTCATCGAGCCGACCTATGTTTACGTCTCGCGCAGGGGAGGAATTTCGAACACTTATTGTGAGTGTAGATCACCATCCGTTGCGTCCAGCGGTTCTAAACATTTCACAGGGAATTGCCGGATGTTGGTATGAATTTTTTTATTTTTTTTCCTTTTCATTTTGATACATTCGTGAGAATATCTCACCACATACGCCATTAATTTTTTTGGATCAAGTTGAAGAAGACCCTGTATATTGAATACTGCCTTCAATTTTTTTAAATTTTTATATCCATCTTTCCGTCTCCACATAATTGCTTATATTTTTTTAGTAATACATTATATAATGATTTCAATTCGTCTTGAGGTTCATCTTAATGTTTATTCGTGTCTACTTTTCTACAAATTTTTATATTTTAACAAACTTTACAAATGATAAAATAATATAGGAACAAGTTAATCGAGTCAAATTTTGTATCTGTTTGGGTATATTAAGCAATATGTACACGAATTCGCCCGTATTCGGTAATTATGATCCAAATTGACATAATAGTTTAACTGTCACCAACTTATAATTAAATTTCTTTTCTTTGATATGATAAAGTTAAGTTCAGAAAGATTAATGTTCACTCTTTTTCAAATAAACCTTTTAATAATATATTTCGAATCGACGTTGTTCACTTTTGTGTTATGCTTTATTTATCAGAAAATTTGAAAATGGACGTAAATACAATGTTATAGTCTATAATGTTAGGAATGAAAAGTTTAAGTAGCGACATCCTGCGATCGTTTTTTGAGCTCACATTGTATTAAGATTGACGAATCGCAGCAAGTTTCCTACTTAATAAGTCATCTCATATGAGTCAAAGTATATGCTTCTGCTGACTAGGCCCCAAATAGGGCCGAAAAAGATACCCTAAAAATCGACTACAAAACCGACTTGCACAATTGTTTAAAAAAGTTTTTATATACTTTGACATCACGCTTTATCGCTTGTACAGGATGACACATTAAGTAGTAAACTGGCTACAATTTGTCAATCTTAATGCAATATTAGGTCAAGAAGCGATCGCAGGATGTCGCTACTTAAACTTTTCATTACTATTACATCACAATTGCGAATAATCTAGAACAGGCCCCAAATAGGGTTGAAACAGCTGTGCAGAGGAATCCACTGTAGTCAAAAGCAACTTGAAACAAATTTTATAACATTGGGGGCCAAATTCTGAAAAGAAAATGACAATTTTTAATTAATTACAAACAGTTTTTAATTTGAATACTTTATAGAGAGACGCAGCAAAATAAAAAAAGTCACAGAAAGAAATAAAAACATGTAAAAGTGTATCCTGGAATAATCCGGATTTCATTTCCTTGCTCTTAAGTTTATTTAGAACTAAGTTAAGTAAATTCTGTTATTTGAACTGTAATCGTGACAAATTATTGTGCGCTGGTATACACCAGTAGATTTCAGATTGCATTAAAGTGTATTTTTTCACAAAATATGCTTTATTGCAATCTGAAATCTACTGGTGTATACCAGCGCACAAAGCATATTTTTTCACAAAATATGCTTTAATGCAACCTAAAATCTACCTGAGGTATTTTTGTATGAATGGGTATGAATCGTACAGACATATGATAATGTGATCATAAAATTTTGGCTTCATTAACGCGTGTTTTATGAAAAAAGATGTATACCAGTGCAGGATAATAAACATACCTATTATATTATTAAAACACTTACTGATACACATATTATAGATTTAAGTCTTATATGTATTATAATATAACAAAACGAATGTTAGGGTCAAAAGGCTCAGATATGTAAATCACGTAAATCGAGACCAATCGAGAATTTTGTGACTCTTACTGAGAGCGTTAATAAGGTCGTGATTAGCTTGCAGGATTGTCGATTCTGATGATGGCAAGTGAACTTTTATTAGATTTTAAGTTGTTTCGTTAATTTTCCAAAACCTAACATGATTAACCAAGAGCATTGAACTGATTTTAATTTTGTTTCTTGATGACAATGTGACAGTATGATTTGGTATTCCATTTTTAAATTGGTTTTTCTGCAAGCGTATTAAATGACTTGTAATACCAAAAACTGCAATTGAAGTTGATGTTTAATCAGTAATAGAAAAGTGTGTTGCTATGTAACACTTTTAGTTCCTAGAAATAAAAGCACTTTTAATCCCAAAGACGCATTTATACCAAGCGAGCTCATTCTACCCCCACTGTGAAATAGCGACAATAGAATGTTCGATTCAAGTAAAATTCGACAAAATGGGGATAGAATGAGCATTCGCTCACTTTGTCTAAGTGCGCCTTAAGAATTTTTAATTTTAACATTTTTAGTTAAGATTTGTTTAGTGAATAACTTTATTTGGAATCCGGTTGCAGAAAAAATAGTATGTTTTATTCGGATTAAAAGTGTCACTTTTTATCGAGCAAAACTGCGAGGCGGAAATACTCTTTTAATCCTAATAAAATAATATATTATTTTATGACTAGGCAATATAACTATAAAGCTGAATTCACTTGGTGTGTTGAGCGCGTCAAAACATCGAGCGCACTCTGCTCTCATTGGTTGCTCTGTAAAGCCTAACGAGGACTAACCAATGGAAGTACAGTACGTCCGGCGTTTTAAGGCACTCAACGCTAAAATATTAAGTCTTTATTTATAATATTGATATTTTCCTTATATGTATGTACAGTAAAAAATATAACATTTATAAATTATGTGATAATTATTCATTGTCAGTCTATTCTGGTAATATTGTTTATAACTTTTTTAACACCATGATTGAGCTCCAAACTTGTAAGTTTGTTAAGGAGTGTCAAGATGGTTAATTAACCAAGTTCTTGTTTGTTGTTTATACTATTTATTGTTTTTTTGATCATTTTTAATTGTTACCTACTATTTATGCCAATTTAATTATTTTTTTATTTTCAGATCGCATTTAATTACATTTTAACAATTCACACACGAGAAATATGTTATCTCACTGTTTGCAAAGGGTTATAACCAAAATAACAATGTTCTGTAAATAAATTAAGTAAAAACGTAAAACATAAGTTTACCAACATGTAATAAATATGATTTTATTGATATTTTCCCAATTTTTAGTAAAATTTCCTTATATACTATTCAATATACAACAAAGGTGAAATGATATTTATTCTTTCAGTTACTGCACAGGTTCGTAAGTATTCGGTGGTTCGATATTCGCCATTCATTTTTATCTTAAGCTGTGCCAGGAAGTTTCACTTCAAGACCGTAGTGAGGATGTTCGACTTTGTGGTTTCCCTGAAGGTCCAAACTAAAATAAAGAAAAAAATAGTTTTAATTAGTATTTGAAGAATAAATAATTCACACAGTGATAGGAACAATTACGACAATGCTAGCTAATTGCGATATTTAACAAAAGTCAATGAAATTATTTTTTTCATGTCATTTTCGATTAGAATTATTACTAAACTATTTCTTATAATATTTAAAAAATAAGGGCGCTCTTATTACGCTTTCCATAGGTTTTCTATAAATTTGAAATGTTAAGTAACATAGTCTCGATCGACTCTTTAGTCCGGCGGTAGACCCACAAATTATTTTTTTATACGAATTTGATACTTTTTATTGACTCATGAGAAATAAGTAACCTGTTATTCAATTCTTTTGGATCATAAGGCGTATTCTTTTTGGGTATTTTAACTGATCACTAGAACTAACAGTTATGGTCCTTATGTATTCTACATATTAGATTCATTGCGTTCAGTTTGGTCAGTTGAGTCAGATAAAATGAATACAGCTATAATACAAGAAACTAAACAAACTAAAATAAATTAAATTGAAGACTTTCAGTGCCCTGTCCATCGTTATTAGAGTTTTCGATTCGAAATACGGCCATTAATTTCTTCTTTTGTCGACGTATTGCCCTTCTTCACAGAAGAACTTTTTCAAAGTAATTCACGAAACAGCTATCGCGAGATCAGCAACGACAGCAGCAACAAGAGTAGTTAACGGGGTTGCTACTATTCTTGTTGCTGCTGTCGTCACCGATCCACTCTAAAGGAGTTCTTCTATAACGAAGGACGAATCGTCGACAAAAAAGAATAGAAAGCTCCAACAATATTCTAAATTTTATTTATTCCTTTTGTTTTGTTTTTGAAACAATGAAGATAAATAAAATAAACAAAGACTACAATTTTTTATTAAGTCAAGAGCGACTTGTTTCGTCAATGGCATTTTTAAGCGTATAGAGAAGTTTCCTTGCAATTTGGTCGTGCTGGTTTGCGAGCCATGATGTAGATAGACAATTATTTCAAATTCTATCCTTTTGATAGAAGTTTTGATTGTTTGATAATTATTTCTAATGCATGAACTTTTGTACAATATATGTCGTCGTTTCATAGAAAAAGTAATGGATTTCTATTCTTTTTAGCTAATCTATTCAGAGGAAAGGATATTCATTCCTAGAAAAAATGTTGATTTTGATTATTTCTATTATTGCCAAAATTAATTACTAAAACGCAATTTACATTTCTTGCTGGTTTTTTTATCATTTTCACATCTGCTTTTGTGTCAGTTATCTTACAAGTTCAGTTACAAAATCTTACAATAAAACAACAGAATTCCTAACTCAGAAGAAACCTTTGACTATGTATGACGCAATCTGTGGCCCCAGTCGTTCGTGAGAGTGAATGAATTTATTTTTAATAAGGTATAGAAGAGAACTGACCAAATAAAAAGAAAATATATAAAAGTAAATAAATTAACAGATTTTGGACTAATTTTAAGACCGTGTCGCAATAATTTTTAAAAAGCATTTTCCCAAGTCAACGATCTTTATGGAAAATTTTTCTTTGTCACCACGCGCCTAAGATTTTATACATTGATAATTTGACCCACCTTATGTTATGAGGAATAAATGTTTGCCACTCTTTGGCAACTTTTTCCTAAACTGTGCAAAGCATATAATTTCAAATAAAATAAATACTAACTCCCATTTGTAATTTCCGCCTCCTTTGTACGCTGGTGTGACAGGTTTTGGTATGACCGGTTTCGGCGTGACTATGACTGGAATGATTTTTGGCTTTTGAATAGTTGGTTGTGGTTGTATTGGCAAATATGTTCTTGGGGGTACTCTGATTTGCAACTGAGTGTCTGGCGCCGCATACTCGTATCCAGTGTCTTGATGCTCATATGGGTTGTCCTGATGCTCATACGGAATAGGTGGAATATTGTCGTGAATGTACGGATTATTATCGTGAATGTATGGATTATCCTGGTGGATATATTTCCCTGCAAATACACGCGATTGATTTGATTCGTTTCAATGTTCTGGCTTTACTCACCGCTATCATCGTGGATGTATCTTCCGGTATCGTCATGTGCATATTTTCCGCTGCTATAGTCTTGTACGTAATTACTATATCTTCCGGTATTTACATACTGGCCTGTATTACCAGGATAATATTTGCCGTCATTGTAATTTACATACCCCGGAAGCAGCGCTGCGGAAGAGACAGCGGCGCATGTCACTATAAAAATCTAAAAAAAAAAAAAACTTTGATATGGTAAAAAAATATTATGCTGAGGATATTAAATGAATGTGGAAAGTATAAGACATAGGAAACAAGAAGCGAAAAAGAAAAGAAGCAGACTAAAAAGAACCGGCTGATAGGAGTAAAGAAATAGAAAATTCAAACACTTGCTTTAATTCTCTATTTCTTTACTCTTATCGCTTCCAGATCCCAGTCTATTTTCAGACGCTAGTGGGAGTAGTCAAACAAGTTCTGGTCTCCAAAGTCTACCGAACTAATTTTTAAACTGAAACAAGAAGAGAAAAAAAAGAAAAAATGTAAACTAAACGTTATTATAATTGTAACCCTGATTACTGTCCATGATCCTATTCATCTTAAGTGTCGTAAAAATTAACTGTTTTAAAACTATTAGGTTACTCTGATATCTGGAATGTAATTTACTTTTTGTGGTATCCCTATTAATAAATAATAATTACAGTTATCCCTTTTTTGACAACAAAAGCAAACTACTATACTTAAAAAAGTGCGGAAAACGTCTTTGAATTGATGACAAAAAAAAGGCAGACACAAATAAATATAAAGGAGGTGATGATTTATTACACCAAATAACTGCATATCATAATTCAGAAACAATAATTTACAAATGAAAATGTATGCACGTAAGTGTAAACAGGAAATCACCTTAACACAAAACAATAATAAGAAAACATCTTGAACGTAGGAGCACGTGAATAAATAAATAAATAAATAATTTATTCGTTTAATAAATCACGACAATCGGAAAAAATTCGTTTTAATGACCTGTTACGGTGATTCCTCTCGTAAAACCGGTGTAGGTCGTAGTTCGATGGATTATTGTGTAACAAGGAGAAAGAATGTGCACAACTTTCCTTAAATATCTTGAGTTATATAAAGATGTTTTGATTTTGAAATATCTATTCTGTTTCATGTATAAAAATGTACTTAATATTCTAATAAAATGCAGGATTGACATATCGGTATACTCATGATGCTCATCGAGAGCACCTCCAAGACTATCATGAACAATGTCAAAGATCACACACACCTTTTGATCAAGGACACAATCTAAAAAGAATTAGCATAAATAATATCGTAATTACTAAATGTCAAACTCAAATACTAGGTATCAATAAAACCGCTCAATCATAAATCGGCTTTTGAAAGTTTCAATTAAAACGAGATGCTATCCAAACATTACGTCAATCCAAAATCATAACAAGGAGTACATAGCGGCAATTAACATTCTCGTTCTCTTTAAAGTCGGAGGTGTCTATTGCAGCAAACGTAGTAACACCTCGTGTACATTAAAAATTGATCTTGCAATCGAGTCCTATTGCCCGATATGTCGTAGGAGGTCAGTGAATCACATCAAATTAAAAATCATCCTTTCCATTCGAGATTCTTGCCAAGCCAACGCTTGCAATAAATTTACTAATAAGCAACTATGATACTATTAGTTAGGTATTTCTGCTAGGCAAATATATTTCGACGCATAAATTGTGGGGACCTTTGAAGCTTAATTTCTTTTGATTACACAGGAATTACTACATAGGATTATATTTAAAATCTCGGCGGTCGTTAAAGTCAAGAAGGAATTTTAATAACGAATTTAATAATAATAATAATATTTTTAATAATATTTAAAAACGTTTTAGTGGAAAAAATGAATGTTTGTTGTAGATGAAGAATTCACATTAAGATTTTATATCTTGGGATGAGTTCTAAAATTATAAAATTGCGTAATGGGGTTTGAAAGAAATCAACTAAATTGAAGAACTTAGTCATATGTTTAAGTATATTTATAATTTAACACAATCCAAACTTAGGATTTCAATAGAAAAATTCTTAAATTACAAGAAAATAATGTTTTTAATCTATATTGACAAATATTTCTCTTATTGCTGTATTAAGTTGTAAAATTGTACTTCTACAAACATAGTACATTAGTGAGTTAATAAATTCTACATCGAAGTAAAAATACAGTTGAAAAAACAAAGTAAATTTCAGGCTTCCACCTTCGGTATACATTGTAAATAATTTCTTCTAATTTATTGTGTTTGTTAAACAGATATGAATTAGCTTATTGAAAAACATAAAGACTCCCTAGTATAATGTTGCTATTTATATAATCGCCCTGATCGGCGATGCGTTGACTCCAGTCAACACCTTCAACGTCGGACAACTATTATCTTGCATCATCGAACATGACAACTATTATAACGCGAGAGATTTTGGTATTTTAATTTTGTTTGTTTGATTTTGAAATTGATCCTTATATTTTAGATGAACACTGTATTAATTTTCCTATTTGTTACTAGTTATCGTATTCTAATTCCATCTTATTTTATTTGTTACTTTAAACATAATTAATCAAGTTTTTTTATTATTTTTTTATTCGATGAAGTAAATTATCAATATAAACTAAATTATATGTAAATTCTAAGGATATATAAATAAAACATATAAACATTTTTAATTGAGAATCATTATCGAACTGCCATAAGTTATAATAGGATGAAGCCAGTAAAGTCGATAGTTTATTATTAACAAAAAATTGAAAATCTAACAAAATTATGAGTAGAAAACATTAAATTAAATTGAATGCGGCCATAAGTGTATCAGAAAAACTTAACAAAAATTTAAAAATTAAAGGAAGAGAGCTGTAGACTAAACTTAGACATAGCAAATCGAACATGAAGAGTCAATAATATCTTCTATGCATTAAACAATGCAATAATAAAAATATACAACACATTGGCCCTGGTAAAATTATTGCAGGAGATATGAATTATTTTAAAAAAGATTTCAAGGGAAACAATAGGACACAAGGAATATCGAAAAGGAAAGGTAGATTAAGATAAAATTGGATGGAATGAATAGAGGAAGTGAGAAAAGCCAAATGGAAAATGATATGCAATCGACCGAAAAGCATGGGAATGGAAATGGGATCAACAATAAAAACTCAGAAGAAGAAGAAGAAATTCAAAGCAGGAATCTTTACCTTAAAATTTAAGTAAATGGTTCTCAGTCTTTCATTTAGCTATTATCAAGGTGAAAATTACAAAAATTGAAAAAGAAAAACAAATTCAAGATGGACATAATTAAGCAAGCGACTAACGCGTCTACAAAAATTGGTAACGAAAGCTTGAAAGATGACAGTTTAAGAAATTCTCAGCAAGTCAAAAAAAATCAGAAAAGAAAGCAAACAAATAGAACAACGAGAAAGCTCAGATTAAAGCAGTTGCTACTACGTATTAACAAAAATAAGCAACATAAAAGATTCTTCTAATAAAATTTAAAACAATAACAATTCCTTAAGTTGTCTAAATTTATACAAATATCAACCGATCATTGAATAGAATTTCTTTTTTGCTTTCAAAGGTTTTCGTAAAGTTTCGAAATCATTTCCTTCCTGACACCTAAATAATAAATAATTAATTTTGCAAAAAATTATTCTAAGCAGTTTTTTTCAAATTTATTTCAAATTTAAAAATCTCTTTGATATTAAACAATAATAATTAATAGTTAACTTCAGACGTGTTCCAATATTCAAATTAGTTATTCTGAAAGTTTAAAGCAGAATAGAATATCATTGCAAAAAATCAATGTTTCCAACGATGTTACAAATACCTCGTCGGCTGTGGGAGGTCTAAATCCATCCTGATTCACCTTGAAATTCTTAATTAAATCGAAAGTTCCACTTTCAAGTATTATTTATTGCTCCAGAAAAATATCAAAAAATTTTAATGGCTATGATAATTACTTGCTTCGAGAAAACTATGCGTCTTATCTAATTTATTGCACATTTGACACCGGCTAATTAAAAGTCATCATTATCACACAGTAAAGAAAGAAAGAAGGTTGAACAGAGGGACACTCCTGTGTTCTTGTCTACAAGCCACACAATTGTATGCCTTATTAATTTCGATTTGTACAACAAAAATGCTCAGGCAAGCCTACGTATTTATAGGAATGATATTTTGGCCTTCCGCGAGCAAAACGTCTCATCATTCATGTACCGTTAAGTGGCAATACCGTGCTTGCACCTAGAGAAATTTTTCACTTGTCCGTCATGAAATGATAATCGTGGTGTTTGTAAAAATCAAATGTTATTAACGCGCTCCAAAGAATGCATCTAATGCGTCACGGTGAACCATTAATATACAAAGGAAAACAATTATCTTCAGAATCAACAATAGCATAACTATTATGATCTATCCGATTTTTTCAGAATTTTATCGATGCTCAACCTGGGATAAAGTGCAACCTTGTAGACTCCTTCTTAATAGTTGGACGTAGACATTAATAAAATACTATATACCATGACCGTTGACCGTTTTAGTATTCACATGCATTTGAATGACTTTTAAATGTTAAATTTACAATTCTATCAAATTAACGCGAAGCTATTAAGCAGAAAGAATTGAGAGCAAAAATTTAGACTAAATGGTAATTTATGTAAAACCGGCCCGTACTTTCAGACGTGAAGTTAAATCGTTGAAATTTTAATTATAACGATCGCTCTGGCATTTAAGAGATGATACAAGACACCAAAAATATTACGACAGGCCATAATTTTGCAACCAATGCCATATAAATGTAAACATTCTGCATGCGTGTTAAACAACTTAATAAATAACTTATTCAAGAAGCTGACCAAAACGTCCTAGCAAGGTTGTATCTACAGCTAAAAGTATGCATCTTGATGACCGCTATGACGTATGTATCTCAATTCACCATGTTTTTTTCCAAAATATTTTATAACCAAAATGAACTATATTAAGAAACAGGATGTTCCGAAAATCCTAGTTGAGATTTACGTGCATATAAAAATACTTGTTTGCCGAATATGGAATGTGTCGTATTTTTTTTGCCATAAATTTGAATTAATTAATTAGTTAATGACCGAGAAACGGTGGCGCGTTTCAAGTTTCATCGAGGTAATTAAGTGAGTCCATAAAATTTTGTCAGAAATTTTAAGTGAGGCACATGCTCAAGGAAATGTTTGCAGAGATATCTGAATAAACATAACCGTAAATAAATTTCTAAATGTCTGCCAAAAAAGTTTTTTAATGTAAATAAAAGGCTCTTTTAATTTAGTATAAGTAAGGTTACAGAGAGCTTTAGGGAGCTTTTTATGTATTATAATAATACTCGGTTATAACGGCTCAACTAATAACGAACGCTCGCTTATTGCGAACAAATGTTGAAGTTCTACCAAATTGCCATATATCCGACATTCGTTTTTGTTTGGTTATAACGAACTCGGTTGCAGTGAACGTCCTGTTTGAACTTTTTACCGGGTCGACTCGGTTATAGCGATCTAGGTCAAGGCAATTTTGGAGCGAACGTCACACCTACAATACTAATACCCGGAGAGAGAATTTACAATTTACAGCTTCAAAATGCTATCTTTTCATCAGTTTTACGTAAACCATGACACTACCAAAGTGAAAAGCTATCACAATTGAAGTAAATAGAAAATGGGCGAAGCAGTGCAAATATCTGCAAATCATTTAACCTTCCAAAGTCAACTGTTTCAACTATTTGGAAGAAAAGAGAAGGAAGATACAAAAAAGAATGTTAATTTAAATTTTTATAAAGTGAAGAGGTGCAGGAGGTCGACGCTGTTCTTTTAAATAAATATAGAAGCCAAATGCACTCTTATCAACCCCTATTCTACAAACGAAAGCAGAGAAATCCAACGGCAAAGCCCATTTGTTTGTTCCAAAATATATATGGACAGATTTTAAAATCGCGCAGCATTAATATGGAAAGAATACATGGAAAATGCCAGCGCTAACAAGAAAAATCCGGAATTTTGAATCAAAACAATGTGGCCAACAATAAGTATGATAAAAATAATATTTTCAATGTGGACAAAACTGGTTTATTTTAAAATTATGCTAAACACCACGTTGAGGTTTTATGCACTTCGCTACCTCTGAACTACAAACAAAAAGAAAGCTTGGATGACATCGGAACTGTTCTAAGAAGGTCTAAGAAAACAGAATAGAGAGTAAGAAAAGAGAAGCATGGTAATTCTTCTCGTGGACAACTGCCGTTCCCGTTCCGTGGTACAAAATCTAAAATGAATAGATGTACAATTTTTACCAGCAAATTCTACGGCAAATATGCAACCTTTAGATTGAGGAATTATTTACTCGCCAAGACATCGAAAAATCGCCTGCTTCATTGTATGGATAATAAACTGAAGTTCAAAATCATAGCATTAAATACCATAATTACGTTTAAAACGGGGCCTGGAAAAGAGTAACCGTTAGTACAATTATAATTTGTTTCCAAAAGATGAACTCGGACAGACTTTAATAAAGCTCAATAGTACCACAAGCAAAAAAGAAGAAGAAGAGGATGATCTACTACTACCACTATCGGTTTGGAGTAAAAATGATGTTGATGATGACAATAAGTTGCTGACTTCAGAATTACCTAATGAAGAGTCAATTGTCAATGAATTGCGGTTGAAGCAGAACAGAAATAGAAGAAGATGAGGAAGGAGAAAAATGTGGTGTCGATGAAAAGCTCGTACATATTATAATATATATGTTCCATTTGAAAAAATTAACTAATCTCGAAATACATGAACTGAATATAACCCAATTTTTGCATAAAACTTAAAATAAATCGGTAAATATTCAAAATAAGTATATCGTTTTCATTGGCACTTCAAGAACTAATCAAACTACAATAAAATCTATAGTCTCATATTTAAGAAATCATAAATTATGTCTTATTTTTGAATGAACCATCCTGTTTAGTTGGAAATAATTTTAGATTATGTGGAATGGAAACCTACGTAACTTTTACTAAGAAATTTTTTTGATAAAATGTACATAGAAGGATATTTTTGGACTATTTAGCTTGTCCCTCATGAAATGATAATCGTGGTGTTTATAAAAATCAAATGTTATTAACGTGCTCCAAAGAATTCATCTTAATGCAACATGCATATACAAAGGAAAACAATTATCTTCAGGATCAAAATAAGTTAATATACTTTATGTCGTTTTCATTGGCACCAACCAAAACTGCAATAAAATGTATAGTCTCCCATTTAAAAAATCATAAGTTATGTCTAACCTTTAAAAGAACCAACCTGTACAGTTGGAAATAATTTTAGATTTTGCAGAAGGGAAACTATATAACTTTTACTAAGAAATTTTTTTGATAAAATGTATATAAAAGGGACGATTTCAGAGGTTTGGGATACACTGTACACTAGATTCTTATTGGCACTTTTTGGATATGTAATCACTAAATTTACCATTTCAACGATGCATAATAATAAATGAAATAAGTTCTATTTAAAAAACAAATAAATATAATATCTTCTCTAGTCAAATTTATAACTTTCAATTTCGGAATCCATAGTCCTGGCAAAATATTTTAAATTGCTTCTAATTTGTTATTTATTTTGCAAATATTTAAATTTTAAAGTTTTATCTAATTGGCACTATCATATAAACTTTACAAAATGCAATCCAATTCAAAAATGTCATCTACAAGCGAATCGTAAAGAAAATAAATAAAACAACAAAATTTAAAATAATATCTACTTAGTTCTCAAGAAACTTTTTTTAAATCAACACCTATTACCACGCAGATAAATTACTATAAGCAATTTAACATTGTAAATGAACTCAAGTTGTTCATGGACAAAAACTTTATGATTTCAATATTAGTTTATGTGTGCTTTCTGAAAAGCTCTTGAATAGAATTGTGAAAAGCTTTTGAATAGAAAGGATGTACAGCATACATTAATTAGCAAATTGTAAGGAAGTTGTTTAGACTTGCAAATATATTCTCTAACATTGATATTTACGGAACACGATTATTATTACTATAATATAAATCATGCATCAAAGTAATTAACTAAGTAATTAGTTATATGTTTTCGCCTTATTTGTTGCGGTTTACTTATAATATACAGTTTAAATTGATAAAAGCATTATTTTGTAATGCACATTACATTTTATTTCAATACATGATAATAATACCATATGTCCAAATAAATTTTTGATAAAGGTAGACCATGAAAGTGTAAACATTTGTCGCAACCAAGTAGTCTTTGACGTTAATGAAACGCCAAGGTCTAAAGCGGGGCAAATTAAACATCGATTTAACTTAACTCCTCAAGAACTAGACAAAATTTTAATGTAAATAATAAATTATAATTTAATAGGAGAATGTTATAGTAATTAAATAAATAAATTGCTGTAGTAACGTGAGACAAACGTTTTGACTTCCATGGCCTTCCTTTAACAAAAGTTTATTTGGACATATGGTAATACCATGTAAATGATTTCCAATAATTTCGTCTTCTACATTTAATAAACCAACTAAGTTGATAACTGGTCCATAACCACTAAAAATAGGATAACAGGAACTTTTAGAAATCTTTTGGATACTATTTAATATTTACGATGCTTAAGACAAGTTAATTTCTATTAAACAAGAGGAGAAAAGATTCTTACAATCATCCCCTCCATATCGGGATTTATGCAAAACAGCTATACTCCATATTGCAAATAAATATGTACTAGTAATGTTTAATATTTGATTAACCTATACCGTTCCTAAATATTTTTCAAAAATAGAAAATATAACAAAAGAAGGAAGAATGAAAGAAGCGGATAACCAAGGAAAATAGGAGAGGAATTGAAAAAGCATTGATCCTAAAGCAACACAGAAAACGAGAAGAATGGTCTCAAGACAGGTCTGTGGTAGGTATCCTGGAAGAAATCGACTATATCACAAACTCCAAACTAGACTTACAAGGTTGATAGGTCCCAGATTAAGTAAGTCTCCTGACAAGAGATTACTGGTCTTCATTGGTCTAGCAATATGATTAAGACAAATGTGCTTTAAAATAATTTGAATAAACGTATCTGCGCTTCTCCCTCAACCTATTTCAACGGCATTCATAAGTTAATAAATGGATGGATGCCTAACATGAAAATAATATTATAATTATACAAGTCGTTCGAAAAATTAAACATGAAACCTCAAAAATAAGGCTACATTCATTGCTCAGCGAATTTTTACCGCCTCCTTACGCAATAGAGATGTGATTGGTTCTTTTAATTAAACTAAATATGTAATTTGAACTTGAGCCAATAGAATCATGTAGAATTTTAAAGCCAACGCAAAACGCTTAGCGATGAATAAAGCTTAAGTATAATCTTAGTTGCAAAATTCATTCAACGAACACGTATATTTAACTAATGCAAGGATATTTGTCTAACTCTGTATAACTAGAAAATTGATTGTTTCCGGAAAATTTATAATATAATATAAGCGGCGGGATAGAACTGCCTATATTGTAAAACTATAAAGGTTATAAAACATAAGCTTAAATATACGCGAGATCAGCATTTACATTTCCAAAACGAATGGAGACAGACTGTATACCGTCCTCAAATATTTTTCAACCTTTAATTTTTTTCAAGTATAGGGAATAAGATTGTAAGAAGAAAAGAAATACTCTAATTACGTTCCTAATAAAATATAAATTGCTCATAAAATTTTTACTAAAACCCAATTACCTACATTTCGTTTCTGATTTTGTTGAGCAATACGTAGAAGGTTAACCCTATTTAGGTTATTTTAGTGCTTAACCAGCTTATATTGGTTAATATAAAATAACTTAAATTGGTGCTTGGAAAATTTTAGACCGTAACTTTCTTCATTTCTTTCACATTCAGACCTACAATGAATATTAAGCGGCCATATTCTTTACTGTTCAAGACAATCGGTTCTATATTTAACAATTGTTTCAAAAACTTTAGTTGCAGAATTCTTTTTAGATTAGTTTAAATGGAGTTCATTACATACATTATTCTATACAATAAGAGGCTATACGAATGACGTGTGAAGTGGATTTGTGTGACACTTAGCAGCATTCTATCTTAGTGAAACTTAACCAATTTAATTAAATGAAATTTGTTAAAAAAAACCAAGAGTTTGATTTTATTCATCCAACCTAATTGTAGTTTGACACGTATTAAAAAGAAAAACCTTATTTTTACTTTCTGTATTTGCAAATTCACAAACTTTTGCTTGCGTTGAAATTAAGAATCTTTCAAAATGAACAACACCAAATTTTAAAAATTAATTTATTATTAGAAAAACTTGTTGAAACCGATAAATTATTCAAGAACGTATAATAACTCAATAAACCAGAAGTAGTAAAAAGAAATTATGAAAGCTTCTTATGACAATGAACGCGCGCAATAAAATTTATGAACTTGCATCAATCTGTCAAGGATATATTACTGTGTCCATTAATAACGAACAAAATGTTAAATCACTGCTTCGTAGCACCGCCAGACACTACTAACCAACGTTTCATCGAAGAACAACAATGACTTAATTAATCACATTGGAAAACTAAGAGCCTGTGCGCACACTTACCAGCACTTTCATTGCGGTGCGTGGCGAAGACTTAGAAGAACTGTGTCATCTTGAAAACGGTGGTCCTTTATAACTACTTTCAGGATCTTAGGTGCT
Source organism: Serrognathus titanus (assembly GCA_039766575.1). Taxonomy (NCBI): domain Eukaryota; kingdom Metazoa; phylum Arthropoda; class Insecta; order Coleoptera; family Lucanidae; genus Serrognathus; species Serrognathus titanus. The sequence continues at coordinate 45,598,307 of CM077914.1, read as the reverse complement.
CGGTTAGGGTGAGGTGTGTCCGCCCCTGCAATGTCAATCGTTGCATAATCAGATTAGTAAACCAGTTCTCCTTTTCGATTTGGATGCTCTCGGTGGAAACGTCACGGATTCTGCTTGTTTGGAAATTACGCCCACGTTTTCGATTTCTTTAAACCACATACCTCAGTAATTCGTAGTCACGCACGCAGAAGTTAAAATATAAAAGAAAAGTCTACTTAGCCCAGTTAATTAACAAAACCGAAAAACCACGGACAATTTTTTTTTCATATTTAGAATTGATATGGTGGCGTGAAATTAAAATTATTTAGGAAATAAACTATTTGGCAAAACGTCAAGTAAGTACTTTAATATATTTTTGCTCAATCTTAAGTTGTTTTGTTTTCCCTATTATCTATGAAATTTTAATGAAGATAATTCGGCCTTTAATGTTTGAATTTGAAAGCATTTAGTAACAATAAGTCCATTTAGTTTCGTAATGTGAAACTACCTGGCAAAAATGTAGGACACGTTCTCATTTCAAAAATTTCTGAATCACTTGTCTTATGTTAAAGATTAAAATTTAAAAAAGATTAAATTTTTGTTTATAACAATTAAGTATTTAGATTTATCAAAACGAAAATATAAATTTTCAAACTTTTCAATATTTAATCTAAAAATTGATGTTCTTATTATCAATTTAAAGTTAATGTTCACAAATGTTTGTGATTATTTGGTTTGTAATAGTAATGTAATCGATATTCAACCACAATCCGATATCCGGCCTGTCCGGTCATTTTTTTGCTATGCGCCGGAACGCCAGGTATTCGGCCGTGTGCGGATAACCAATAATTTTATAAAATGCCTGAAAAAAAATGTAGTGGTACAAGAATTCCAGAAACGTATAATCGCATGTTTATTCTTAACCATACCTATTAAAGAAGTGAAATCATTAATAAATAAAATAACACCGAATAACATTTATCATTTTTATTAAAATAGGAAACAATATTAATATATTGGCCGCAATATTATAGAGTGAACAATCAGGCAGAAAAATAGAAGATGTTATTATAATAATGCTTTAACACTAACTACTAAAAATCTGAAGGCAACAGTGAACATAAATTTTATCCAAAATTTTCTAATACTCTTCTGAAAAATTTTCTATAAGTTTTACTAGCTTTAGATTGTGTTGCATTTAGTGAAAGAATTGTAATTTGTAATTTGCTATGGTGCTTGTAAGGAATAATGTCTCGGTTACTGATGATAGTAATTTCAAAAAACTTAAGTTAGTTAAGCCGAATATCAAGTTATCCAGCCATAATTACTATCCGTTGCTTCACTAGTTTACAATATTCTTCTAACAACATAAATCATAATAATTACTGGAATTATTCTAAATATTAATTTTAAAATGTTTATATTAGATATCAAAATGAAAGCAAGAAAAGTTGATACTTAATTTCAACTCAAAAGCTCAATTTTTAAAGCTTGCGTTAATTATAGTTAATTATACTTAATTAATTTTAAATGCTGGTAAAATAGAACACAATCAGAAAGACTTTTCTCAACAAATATAATTTCAACGTAAATATAGAATTAGTTTTCTTTCCTAATTTCTAATTAAAACATGCAGAAAATGAAACTTTCACGAGATTAATAAGTCAGAGTAACATAAACAATATTTGCTAATAAGCTGATTATATGTTTGTCGTTTTATTCACTTAGTTTTGAATTTTTTATTGCAATTAAAATTTTACACATCATTTACAAAATTTTCTGTTATTTTCGAAAGGAAATCTTCATTTAAGGTTGCCCCTTTTTTTGAAAATGGAAAACGGGTGGAAAAAGTCATAAGTAAAAGTTAAGAAAAAGTAACGAATTAAAATTGAAAACATAAAAAACGAAAGAAATATGAAAGGAAGAAAGAATCGATCAAGAAAAATACGAAAGTTAAAGAAGCATAGGCATCAAAAGAATTGAACGGACTCCAGATAGAACTGTGGCAGAAATTCTAGAAGAAACTCCAAACTTCACAGAACTTTACTCCAAATTAAATATACAAGGGATATTACTAGTCTAATGTAATCATTTGAATGCATTTATTTGCATTTCTGCCTCACTATGCTTGAAAGGTATGTACAACTGAAGGCGCAATTGCCAAAACAGTTAAAAAGAAAATGCTTGGAAATTTGCTTAGCATTAACGCGTAATAGAGATAAGATTGAATTTAGCACAACTCCATTGTTTTATTCACTTTTAAGTCTTCATTGGTAGTATATACCACATGCTTACTTACTCAAAAATTAAAATTAATCTTGAGTATTACATGTATTATTTTGTAAAAGTATATCTCTTTGTTAATATAATATAAATACGTTTTGTAAAATTTATTTAAAATTCCTTAGAAATTTAGTTTTCATTCTATAATAATAATAATGCATTTATTGTCGTTAAATCTTACAAAGACATAGAAAATTAAATAAACAACTGTAAGAAAACATTGTACCATATACAGTTATCACAAACAAATACATACATTAATTTACTGAAAGAAATATTTCAAAGCATTTCCAGATGGTCAACATTTTAAATTATTCTTAAATGAAACGAGGGAGGATGCCTCTTTAATTCTACTGGGAAGTTTATTGTAAACTCTAATAGCTGAGCAAAGAGAACCCTTTGTGCGCATTTCTAATCTGCAACTTGGCAAAGGCAAAGTTGTTGACATATGCTATAGTTTTCGCTTGCAGTGCTGGATTCAAAACTATATAAATTTTTATGAATATAGACAGCTGCGAAATAACTGTACATGCTTGATAAAGTTAAATAATTATTTTCCATGAAGCAAGTTCTACATGATGATCTAAAAGGTAACTTATGAATAATACGAATGCATGATTTATGCAATATGAAAAGTGTATTAGAATGCGAACTTCTCCCCCACAGTAGTAATCCATACTTTAACAGAGAATATATTTTGCTAAAATAAAAGGTCCTGCAAGTTTCTGTGTCACATAGATAAGAAAGTTTTCTTAAGGCAAACATATTTTTACTAACTTTTTTAGATAAATTGGTTATGTGTTCAGTCTAATCCAAGTTCTCGTGCAAATCGAACCCCAAATATCTAATTGTGGATACACGTTGAAGAGTATCAATTTTTGTATTACTACATTCATTTGCATTTTTAGTGCAAAACTGTACGAACTGTGATTTAGTTTCATTTAGCAATAATTGATGTTCTTGAAGCCACTTTTTTATATCCTCGATCGCATTATTAGTTGTAATTGACATCTTTTCCATAATTAACCAAGACAATGTCATCTACATACATTACGCATTTATTAACAGTATTTAGGTTCAAAGGTAGATCGTTATATAAAGGTTAAATAATACTGGTCCCAGTATGGACCCCAGCGGGATACCTGAGTATGAAGTGATGAAGATCTACTACATTTACCTAAGCATCTAATTTCTACTATCTGTGATCTGCCTTGTAAATATGATGACAACCATTTATGACTAACTCCACAGGTGCCACAATAATAGATTTTGTCTAATAATCAAAAGCCTTAATTAGATCACAGAAAGTAGCTATTGTGTTATTACAGGCATCTATGTTGGCTAGAATGCTTTCTATTAATTCTAGTACTGCAGGTTCAGTAGACTTTCCCTTACGGAACCCATATCCACAATATATATTTATATCTTTTTATGCAGTATTTTCCATAATTCAAAACACCTTATTTATCAACACATCACTCTACAAGAAGTTGAAGAATATACAAAGGGAATCCTTATTTCCACATACATGTAACAATTTGACTTTTACCAAGTTCAGAGGAAAGTGATGGAAATGTGATGTATTAAAATAATTTTTATTTATTTTAAAAACAACTCTACAGTAACTCTTTATTGTAGAGTTGTTTAAGTCTCTACTTAAGCTAAAGTACGGGTTTGAATATGTCCAACAAAGTATATGTTCTATAATACTATAGTTAAAAAGTGATTCTTTAAGCATTATAATAATGTGATATATAGTTCGTCTAGAAATTATCCAGAAAAAAGGTAATCATACTGCGACTTTCAGTTTTTGAATTTATTAACGACACCACTACAATAGAATAAAACAATTCTAGTTAATTCTTGTTTATTTAATTTCTATTTAATTCTGAGAATTATACGTATGCATTCAGGGATCCTTAAATCAAATCAACTACATCCTGAGTAGACTTGGTGTTTCGTGCATGTAAAATTGATGCTATTATTAATTTTTTCTTACATTTTTTGATAGAAATAACTTTACAAATCCTTTTTCTTTAATTATGAACTCCTCTGTTGAAAATATTTTCCAACAGTTTTCTCTTTCTTAAAAGTTACAAAATTACTCAAATTTTTCTGTTTGTTGAAAATTGTTAACATTCAACATTTGTGATCAATTTAATATGCATGACTGTTTCTAGTATCACTTTCTATAATAATGTAAAACAGGCTTTACATAACACATGTGATGTGAAATAATGTAGAATACGAATTCATAAAATTTGTCAGAAGAATAATGAGCTGGGCATTTGTTTTCTAATCCCAAATAAATATTTTGCATAAAATTTTCAAAGTAGCTAACTTATAAGAATATAATTGCTTACAACATTTATAGCTCAGAATAATACCTTATTATTATTTGTCTTCTAGAATTAAACCAAACCGCTCAAAGAATATAAAACTCCTCTAGAATATTTGTATTTCCCCTAAGTTTTTATCTACAATCTAAACTTTTTTAGGAGAAAATTTAATTTCTGAAGAAGAAATATATTACTATTCCTACAAGAAGTGTCTCAACAAAAAAATTCTTATTAACATGCTGTTGTTATATTAGTTAATTGCAGCTCATTTAAAATACCGCTACTTGACGCAAATTTCCAGAAATATTTTTTATTTAACAAGAAGTAAATGCTTTGTGTTAAAATTTAAAAAGGCTAATTAAAATATAACTGTTGAAAATACTCGCAGCAACACAACGGTACATAATAATTATTATTTATATTTCTATTCGTTTGTAAATAAAAAAATAATAAAAATTAACAAAAACACATTTAACGTGAGCTGATTTATATGAGTGGTTTAACCTTTTGATATAATAAAATCGTTTATCTGAGGTTAAAATTTTATCGTTTAACATTTTTTGTGGGCGGATAGTGGGAGCGCATTCTAACATAAATTTAGCACCGTTGTTAAGCAATTTTTGTTTTAACGAATTGCAAGGTTCAATTGTGGTAAAACCCACAAGTGCAGTAAGTATGTACATTTACTATTCTAATCCTAAATCGAATTTTCGGTAAAATCTACGCCTGGAAATATTTAACGTCCTTGACATCGCGTGCGAGATCTCGCGGGAAACTTTCAAGGAATTCATGCATTTTCTTCGCCAACGAGCGTATAATGATCTAAGCAAAATCAGTGATATTTTCATAAATATTCATTTAAAAATATTCTGATAGTATGTTGCTAATTGTAAGCCAGGCTTTTTAAATTGATACTTAACGTCAAATTAATACAATATTATGAAATAGCGAACATTTGCTTTTATTTATAAAGTGAAATAACTGTATAAATATAACTACTTGTGCTATGCGGAGAATATTTGCAACAGTGCTTTCTAAACTGTAAATTGGGAAATTTTCAAAATTTTATTTATTCAATTAGCTTCCTTAATTTTAAAGCAGTTCTTAACGCCAGTTTCAAATGAGCGATATTGTCATTAAAAAATCATTGTGATGCTAAAAATGAGGATAACTAACAGGGTGCTAAAAAATAAGGTTAACTAACTTCAAGGTCTTGTTGTATGATCCAAAAGAAATGGCAAGTTATTATTAAACATGGTCCGCAAATAAATCGTTTCAAAGATATTAGCAATTTTGCAATGGCAATTGTTTAGAATTACAAAATAATACAAGACAGTACTATAAAATTTGTTCAAAATATTTCTGATTCTGATCAATGCTCAACTTCTACTAGAAAAGAGTTCCGTATTCACTTGAACACACCTGTGTAGGCCCTAATCATGTTGCAGGCTAATTCTTTTGCGCTACGCTGTTGGAATTGTACAGTAATTATTGTTCTACGTACACTAACTCCTGAGACAGAAATCCAAAATGTTCAAATCGGGGGACCTAGCGGACCACCCAACCGGTCCACCTTCCGGGTACTATTCGTTAAAATATTCCCATAATTCTCATCAGATATTCAGTGACATATTTTCCAATAGTCAATAGTGGAGGTAACAGGCTCGTTATAAAATTTAGATAGGCTTGACTAGTTAACCTACTTTGTCTACTACTTTGCTTACAAAATATCAACGTAAAGAAACCAATCCGTCTGAAGAGACTTCTTCCGAAGACATATCTGTAACAGAGAGCAGTCAAGTGTCAACATTATAGAAGAAATGAACCAGTCAATCAACCAACACGCCTAAACTAAGAAGGAACATGACAGCGGAAAACCCGACTGTCAATATTAAGGGCATCAACCGCAAATCTTTAATGTGAAGGGTACTATAGCAGAAATAAGCATCAAGATTATTTTAGATACTCGAGCCGCTTTAAGTATTATTGAAGAAGAATACATTATACATCCAATTTCCTCTTCTTCCAAAGTTCTATTGACTGCCGGAGGATATCATGCACCTGTTCTCGGTAAAGGCCATAGCTATAGAATTCAAAATTTCTCATCTTATGTTCAAGTCCAACCACATTGACTTGGATTCAAGAAAATGTCATTCAAGTATAGAATAAAGAAGATTTTTACAGACTTACCTTGAATGATGATGTCAATATGTATCCAAAATCAACATGTACTGTTAGCGTCATCACTAAATCATGTAACCCAATCCTTATGAATGAAAGGAAAGGAAAATTTCCTGGTTAAGAAGTAATTAGTCATAAAAGAATCAAGATTAACATCTTAAGAATCTACATTCAACTGCAAATGTCCCACAAGTACTTTCAAAAGGGACCCTTGTCTCCAAAGAAGTTACTACACGAACGACTATAGAAGAATCTGATTCTAGAGCAAATCCAGAATATCTCAGTCCCAATTGATAGTTATAAAGATTTCTTCAACAGCAACTATGGGACACAGTACGAAATCGATATCCAGAGAGCAAGTAAGCACTATCGAATTTCACAAAAAGAAAGAAAAATCGTCGATCAGCAGATACAAGAAATGCTCGAACACAACGTCTTAAGGCCCAATCAAAGTGCTTGATGTAGCCCTACGGTACAAGTAAAGAATAAAAATAATCAAATTCGTTTCTGTGTGTAGGTGTGGACTACAGGAAGCTGAATAACGAGGAAATGTACATATTCGCTTTCAAACATAAACGACATTCTTACACAGTGCCTGCTTATCCAGAAATCCAGTCTTATCAGAAGAAAATGAAAACGAAAAAAAGATGAAGGAAATACCGACTTTACACTTAGAATATAGTGATAGTGACAGCGGTAGTGACACTTTATTGTCCACGTTATAAAATGCATATGTACATAAATATTATACAATCGAACTCATCGAAGTAGATATATGCAAGAAGAAATTAATAATAACGATAATAATATTTATTCATCATCAATATTGCATGACATCTCAAAATATACAATGATAATAAATGTCCATTCACAATGAAACATATTTCATTAACAATTATTACAAATATATTAAAACAGGTTAGATTGAACACAGGGTTTCCTATAAATCGATTTTACTATTCAAAAATTCGTCAATTGAATAGACCGTTCTATTGAGTACATTAGTTTTTATTGTGGAGGCGAATTTGTTATGTTCTAATATTCTTATACACTCCGGGAGATGGTTGTATAGTTTCGGGTCCCAATAACCTACACTTTATTGAGTGACTTTTAGCCGATGCTTAGGTATTACCAGATTTTCCTTATTTCGTGTATTGTATTTGTGATTGTCTTTGTTCCTTAGAAATTTTATTTGTATATACATGGTTAAGACAGGTAAGTATGTATACGGAGGATAAAGTAAGTATGCCTGAAGGCAATTCTTCAACTGTCTCTAGAGCCCATGTCATGGAGTAGTCTAATGGCTTTTTTTTTGTAGTAAGAAGATTTTCTCAGCCCCCGAGGATGTGCCCCATAGTAGGATGCCATAAGACAGCAGACTATTATAGCCGCAGAGTAAGTTGATATGGACTTTATTCTTCAAGATAATTTCTTGTGTAATTCAGGAGTGTGTTTGAACCAATTTAGTATGCTGTCAACTGTAATACCCAAAAAAGTCACTGACTGAATTTCTTTTGCTACTCGTTGTTAGTGAGATTTCTTTTGTTTTATTACTGTTTAACTTAAGTTGATTTACATCAAACCATTCTTCTATTTGTTTAATTTGTTTAAGTGTTATAGATTTTACTACTTATATTCTTGTGTCACGCGCCAAGAATGATGTGTCATCTGCATAGAGAAACGTTGAGCAATTTTTTATATATCCAGATAAGTCATTGATGTAAATAATAAACAGGATAGGGCCTAAAACGGATGCCTGTGGTACCCCATAACTGATATAATTTGTGCGCGACCATTCATTTTTCCAGTAAACTTTCTGCATACGCACTCCTAGGTAGGATTGAATAAATTTTTCACCAGTCCCCGAATACCATAATTCTCTAGCTTTTGTAATAGATACCGATGTAACACAGTATCGAACGCCTTGCTTAATTCACACAAAATTAATCTTACAGTTTCATTTTCCAAACACTGTCAGTACTTTTTCATTACCTGAAGTAGAGCTGTTGTTATGGATTTTTGTTGATTCAAATTAAAGAGCTTCTTCTTATCGAAAAAGTCGACAATCCTATTTTTAAGTAAAGTTTCAAATATTTTTGATTCTATAGGCAGAACTGAAATTGGCCTGTAATTATCAGGTTCGTTTACCTCTCCTTTTTTAAATACTGGAATAATTTTTGCGCATTTCAGTTCCTTCGGAAATATATCTTCTGAAAAGCATTTGTTAATAATTATTGTCAGCGGTTCTTTTATGTTATCTGCCACTGTTTTTATAATTTTTGAAGTCATCCCGTCAATATCCTGTGTATCTTTAGCTCTCATCTTATTTATTACATCTTTCACTTCATTATTGGTAAAAGGGGTGAGGTAAAACGTATTTGAATATTTCACTGAGCTTAGTACTTGTAATTCAGAGATTGCTTTTTGTCTTTGTGGTATATTTTGTATAATTTTTGATCCTACATTACCAAAATATTATATTAGTTGATAAATTATATTTTTCAATCCTATTTAATTCAGTACAGTTTCTATTAGATTCACTACTTTGTGTAACTTGTTTTATTATTTGTAGGCCAGCCAATATTTTTTTCATTTCTTTTAAATGATCATTGTACCACTGTAATTTTACTAGTTTATTTGTATATATTTTTCTTTTTATTTCAGGAAAGGTGTCATTGAAAAAATGAAGTAACGTATTGTGGAAAGTACTATATGCATCTTGTGCATCCGGTATATTATTAACATCGTCCCACACAATAGCACTCAATTTATTTTTGAAGCTACACGTGGATGTCATATTAATTATTCTTCTTTTGATGGTCTTAGATTCCGTAGAGGTCATATAATTTTTGCTTGTATCATTTGTGAGAAATGATCAGAAATATATAAATCTAATGTTACTTTTTTTACTATTATTTCTACTTCATTTGTAAATATATTGTCTAGAAAATTCATTCATAGTCTTAAACAATTCATAGGAGTGTAATAGTTCTAAGACACTTATTGTTACTTTATCATTAAAGTTCCCTACAATATTATATATGAGTTATATATGACGACACAATAGCGAAAGTTCAGAGGAAGGATCTATAGCTTCAAGATATCATCACGGCCCTAGAAAATTCAGAAGAAGAAACATTTACAATGAGAAAAGCGAAGAATTTCTTTCTCAGAACAATATATGTAGGTACTCTACAAGAAGAATTCCGAAGCACAAGGAAGATCCCTTTTATTGGCAATTCTAACAAAACCACCAAATCCAAGTTGATTTTTATTTTCATTTTTTGCTTCAAAATAACTTGACAAAAACTTTTGCTATAATAATTCTGTACATTTTTTTGTATATGCAGATATGTTGAATTGCAAGATGTTATCAAATTTGGCATACTTACATGAAGACATGAAAAACTGGTTTATAAACGAGAAATGTTTTCCAATTTTCTTATTCCTTATGATTTTAAGGTTAGCTGATGAGTACCTTAGCCAAAGTAATATCTTTGCGCAATCTTATCGATACGGCTCTGTACTTCGAGTTTTTAAAGTAAACTTATTTATTGCTTTGAGATTTTCAACGAAGAAAAATAGAATGTCTCTTATATCATTCCTGATGTCATGGTATTGCTTTCACTTTTTAGATTACTTAGATTCGTTTACATGCTTTTTGCTCCAATAATAATTTTATTTCATATGTTCAATAACTAAAATTTGAATAATGAAAAAACGCAAGTTTCTTCTTGCCCAGGAAATTATATTATATATAATATATTTGATTTTATTTGGCCATGCGAAACATGCCGCCCCCTCGGTGACCTTTGCAGCTACGCTCGTGAATTACTCATATGTACAAAATTTAAATGTTTCCTTTATCCTTCTTAACGATTTTTTTCTTCATTTCAGATACGGAACGGTGACATTTTTTCAAATTAAAAAGTACACTCCTTTGACTTTTTAATTTACAATTTTCAACAATATATTTCAATTACGAAACATGCAATTCAGTTATTTTGTGTTATTTGAAACTGTTTCTATTCATTTATTCAATAACAGTAGGTGGATGGTATGGAATTTATGGTAATGTCAATGAAGGTAAATATTAACTGCTAGGTATACTAAGTATAGGAAAAGTAATTTTTGTTATGATTCTGTTGAAAAACAAATCAACATTTACTTTTTATAATGTTTCTTTACATAATAAATAAAACAAGTAAGTTTTATGGGCTCATCTGTCGAAGGCGATAGGTGATTGGTCGATTGTCCTTTCTTCAATATCCCAAGATTCTATTACTATTGAATTACGTTAATTGGAAACTCAAGCTTCTTTATATGGATTTGTTTTTTGACTATGATGGTGTTCTAATGCACGCTGATATAAGTTATATATAAATATCAGTGGCTTTCTTATAATATTCTTTATTTGAATCAGAATTAGGAGTATGAAATAGGCCGAAGTTAAGTTTGTAAGTTCAAATAAGTTACTCTATATAATAGAATATGCAGCAAAAATAACTCTAAAAGAAGCACAAACTTTTATAGCCAAACTTGAATCCTTTCTAATTTATCTCTTATTTTTTTAGAAAATGCAGGTAATCAAAAGTATTATCGTCATTTACACGATGTTACATTCTAGAAATCCTTTTGTAAAGTGTTTTTAAAAAGGTACTTACCTGAAAATGAGGATTTTTTTCGTTGCATTTCGAAGCAGTCGAAAAACAAAGTGATATTTCATTTATTGAAAACGACAAAAATATTTTCACTAACAACTGAAGTGTAAATAAATTTTATGTTCAATGTGAGATTAAGGACTTCTTGAAGGTGACGATGGGATCAGTTTTTGGCTGAAGTTTTGATTCGGTCCATAGTTCACCAAAATGTGAGATCTATTTATTTTATTGTATATGATGCTAAAACATAAGTTACTTATATTTAATTTTTTAATTAATTAATTTAATATTTAAGTTTTACTAAAACTATGTGCTCAATGCTTTGAACAACAATCTAATAAAAAATAAAAATGCTCAACTGTGAATGAAATTTCTAAATCAGATTACTTACGAGAAACCATACCCCATAAGCTTCCTCAACGTTGGTTTCAAAATTTCTTCTAGTTTCGGATATCGAGGAGATATTTTCACAATTCCACCATACTTTGAGGACGCTGTTAAATCATTAGGTTTAAATCTGGCATCCACAAGACTGAAGAAGTAGAATAAGCTTCAATTACATCATAAATCAACCAACCAACTAATAAAAAAGTTTTTAAATTTATTTCGTGCACGTACTTGTTAACTCCTCCGACACTCGATTTTTCTTTATACAAGGAGATAGCAGGAGGAAGCAGCTTGGATTGCGTAAAGTTGTTTATAGTGTTGTTAGGCTCTTCGCTACCAGTTGCATTAGGAAAAAATGTCCTGTTAACTTTTTGGTTGTTGGAATTGTCTACAGATATATAATTAGGAATTGCGACCTTGACGTGATTCAAAGATGGTAAGTACATATTACTTGGCCTAGGCATTTCAGAGGAGATACTTCTAGATTTTCTTATTTGTTCTACAAAAAATACAAATAACGTGCAAAGATATTGTTTTTTTTTTATTATTACTATAAAATATTCTTATCATTGGATATAATTAGCATAAATGTGACAAATGTAATAATATTTTGAAAGAACTAGTAAATGTAAGAAAATGAATAAAAAATATATAGATGATGTCAATTCAAATATAATAATTTATTGTTTTTTTAATATTTTTTTTTAAAGAAATGGATTCTATATCCGTTCCACAGTTTTGATCGCTACTACATTATCTGCAATAATTTCAATAATTTAGGTCGCGATATCCTATTCATTACTAATGTGTTCGATTGAAAGATAACTAGGATAGATCGGTTTGATTACAATGGAGTACTCGAGCTACTCTTCTGAGAAGAGTCCCTAATAAAGCCAAAAAAGTTATGCAGGGGAGAACCAGAGAGTTATCTTAGCTTAACTGTCTCCTTTAATGTAGAAGTAGAAATGTAGAAATTGAAATAGAATTCTATGAATAACCAAATTTTACATTCGTGCATAGCACGAGCAAAGGTCATCTTTATTGACCAAATATGATTAAAAATTTTGCATGATGATACTCATTACAAAGTGTTCTTGTACATTTTGCACAGAAATGTAAGACTAAATTGATCAAATATTAAACAACAGTATTTGAAAACAAATTACATTTTCATGAACTAAAAAATCAAGAAAAGTCTAAGGCGCGACATCTTGGTCGAAGCATAATAAAAATATTTTTAAAAATGTTGTTGCTAGTCGGTTTTGATTGCAGTGGATTCCTCGAGCATCCTCTCTACAGCAGAAGCGTTGCTCGAGAATTCCACTAAAACTTAAACTTTTCATTACTATTACATCGCAATTGCGAATAACTAGAACAGGTCTGTTTGATTTGCAGTGGAATTTTCGAGTTACGCTTTTGTTGACAAGGCCCCAAATAAAGCCGAAACAATTGTACAGAGGATGCTTGAGGAATCCATTGCAATCAAAACCAAGTAGCAATAAAATTTAAAAAAAATAAAGTTTGCAAAATGCAAACTTCTTTATCAACTTCATAACTACTTCTGACTTTCTCTCTATCATTCCAGTATTATATTTGTTCAATATGAAAAAATAGATCAATTCCCAAAAAACAAAACAATGTTTATCCTGACAAATGTTTGAGAATCACTGGACTAAGATTCAAACCACAACCACATATCTCGCCTTCTTTTATAAAATAAGTTTTGGTTTAATATGTCTTACATAGCTCGTAAATAAATCGCCTTAATCATGATAAAAACAATTACCACAAAGTATGCGCAGACAATTTATTTCCTGTTTACCACCCAGCGTAACCTTTATGTAAATATAATTTCGAATCACCTTTATTAAAGATAAACGAAAAATTGGTAATAACTGTCTCTATCAATAGCTATTACTTCGTGGAAATATTTCTCTTGGAGATTCCAGTTTTTTTTAATGCCACCGCTACTACATTGATTGTCAAATGTCTTGAGAAATTATAAGGAAGGTAAACTTTACTTAATACAATATTAATACAATTGAATTTTTTATGGGTAAAACAGATTGCTTGTTTAAAATATTTTGTGAAAAGTAATAATGAATTTATTTCTGTATATATAAATAGAACGCAAGGTTTAGAAAAGAGATATGAATAAAGCCAAGAATGGAGGAAATTATTGTGGAAGGAAGTGGAGGTTCCTAAACGGTGATTCTCTAGGTTCAATAAATGTGAACGAGAATGAAAAGAAAATTTCAAGTAATATTAGCGCTTACTTGCTTTATGTTGTCGCAACACTTCATCGTAGTTGTACCTACCACTCTTATCTGTAACGTACATTCCGGTATAATCCGGGTAATATTTTCCACTATCGTCTGGTATATATTTTCCCGAATCGTCTGGATAATATTTTCCACTATCATCCGGAACATATTGGCCACTATAATCAGGTTCGTATACACCAGAGTTATCATGAATATACTTTCCGCTATCATCTTGTGCGTACTTCCCCGAATCCTCTGCATACTTCCTTCTATTCGTTCGCTGAGGAAACTGTGCCGAAGCAATTGTAACCAAAACTAAAATCTGTTAAATAACATAAAACAAAATCTCGACTTTTTCAAGGAATCTGAAAAAGAGGACTTACCAAAATCTGCATAGCTATTAGTGGCACGATCGATTTCAACAAACTGTACTTCGCCAGTCGAAAACAATCGTTATTTATAAGATTGCCGGAATAACATCCATATATCATCGTGTGCACTCAAGTGCGTTATTAACTCGTACGAAAATTACGAAGCATTTTTTTCAAGATTTCTCCCAGGACATTGTGACTGCTTCCATATCTTTGCCAGCGAAGGTAATCTAGAATTCGTTCAACGGATTATGAGGCATTTTGTTTTCTTACTGATGGCTTTTAGAAGTATTAATTAAGTAATTGCAGTGGTATAAAAACACGGGACGGAATAATGAAATAATTGTTGCTGGCCGGTTAGGTAATTAGAAGAGCTGAAAAGAATGGCTTTGTTTCTTTCAGAAGTGATCATTATCTTTCTAGTTCTTCCGTTATTCTTAAAAGTATACTGTTTAAAAATAACTTAGTTATTCATGAGTTACTGTGAAACCACCTCGTTTTCAGATTTAATCAATGAGTTTGCACAGAAATTTAAAGGAATTATTGAGATGAAATAAACGAGGAAATTAAAAGTAATTATAGAAAACTCCGTATGAAATAAACATCTTGGCGCATACAGATTATTTATTTGTTTGATATTTATTAATCACACACTGGCGATTTAGTTTATTATTTTTTAATGTTGGTATCCTTGGGGAGTGTGCGAAAATCCGGAAACCGAATTTCAATTTTCAAAAAAAAAAAAATAGTAGTGAGAACATTTACTGACATTTATCCAAACTAATAAAATTGTAAAAAAATACAATAAACTACCAGAGATTACGATAAACTAGACCTAGTTCCGGTATTCGCTCGCTCATTAATAATTAATCTGTAAATTTTATAGACTCTTCAGCACAATGCTAGCACATTTTTATTATACTTTGTCGATAACAACAACAACAAAAGATCAATACAAAACACCAATAGCAGACAAATAATAATCAACAGGGAATTTCCGAGATCTGCTCGCAAATAATCAGCAAATAGTTAATTTAAATTTTATAGAAATTCTAGCACTGACATTTAGTGTTTAAATAAATTAAACCAACCCAGAATCCCATTCTTCTCGAAGGTATTTTATGACACTGCTAAAGCTGATTGTAATATTCAAGGCCTCACGTTACCAAAAATCTTGTGATTAATTGAGATGAACTAGATTTTACGAAATATTTCATCTTGCTAAATACGGCCGATACTTTCACGACGACACGTTGGTCATCGCATAATTCAAAGAAGCCACTGAAATTTCGGTTGTCCTTGATTTTAAAGTGCAACAAATTTTACGCTTTCTCTGTCACCGTTTTATTTTTTTTAATTTTCACTTTTCTAATGTGTATTTAATATTAATTAAATCTGCTGCATTAATTTATGTTCAGTAAAGTTTGGTGAGATATTTTTTACTCTTTTTGTGTCAATGAAACGCTGGAATTTACCATAAAGGTCAGGTATATATAGCAGATCACATCCTCTTGACATTTGGAAATCCTTCCATAACGGTTTAAAAATGCCGCCATCCTGACACTTAAATGGAACGTATAAGAATAGATGAATAGATAAATATAAAACGCTTTTAATGCCGCGAAATTGTAAATAAAAGCGTCGCAACGAACTAATTTACATCTCGATTATATCACTTAACTAAACGTTTTAGGTATTAGGGGCCATATACATATCAGTTTTTATACTTAAAAAGTCCTAAGCAAAATCTTGTAAATTCCTAGACAGATTTTAAACAAATCTTAAGCATTTGCTAGAAGTCTTAACATCGTAGGTGATCTTATTTAAAACTTTTCACAAAAGTCACTTAAAAGCTTCACAGTCCTCGAAGGTATTCCATTCCATCCTTGAAGGAATGAAATAACGAAGAATTCTTTGTAACGACAAATCAATTTAATTTCTATTGCAGAACATGCGAGAAATTAACAATATTGATAGTGAAAATATTCACATTGATGACTTATCAAAATTCACCTTTATGAATACATAGCAACTTAAAACAATCACAAATATAAAAAACGAACTTATGAGAGACGATCTTAAGCATCCGCTTAAGTCACTACTCACGACTAAGATTACAGGCCTAAAACCGTAAATATTAGGCTGACAATCACATAATGAAAAGAGAAACTTTTAAAAGGCAAGAATAACACGTTTCGAAACTTATATTTGTAATGTGTAAGAAAAATATTTTACAACAATAGAATAAAATTCCAAATCATTTCTCAAAGTAACGAAAACTTTTGCCTTGAAAACTTTTTTTTTTTGGAGGAAAGCGCAGAAAATTCGAGGAACGAGATGGTAAAAGAGTTTTATTTGCGAAATAAAAATTCTAATTACTACACATCATTTGTGAAGCCATTCCAATAAATATAAAACAAGATTTTGTAAAATGAGATAAAAATTAAATTCGTAAGTATTTGTGTCGAAAAAATAATCGAAGGAAGCTTTGCTTGAAAGAGTTTGGTATATAGTTATTGTTCTCTATGAATTTAATGAATGAGGCTACATTCTACAATAAAAGTCGAACATTTTTTGATAACTTCAAAAACAAAAAAATTATTTGGGTTTTAAATGTTTACCGTTGCTTTTTCGACTTTACTACGAAAACGGTAACAGTAAGAGGTAACGGAAACCAGCTTAAAAAGTTGACCCAATAATGCTTACTGAGTTTTATTCCTTATCCAATATTAATCGAGATACCTATAAAATATCCTCCAATTTAGGACATACAGTCATGATCGTCGACAAGAACGGATTCTGGATTCTGAATTTGGTGAAGGGTGTGAATAAGAATTCACGTGCACTTAGGCCACAAATGGGCCCAATGTACTCCCCCCCCCCCAGGTTCAGCAGTGTTTGACTGTCAGCGTTCTTCGAGCCATCCAACCCTTTTGATGAAGCCAAGAACGTCCGACAGAGGGACACTGCGAATTCCAGCCATGTCAGGCCAGAACTCCCCAAACATGGGACCTCTGATCGAGGCGACTGCGGGGCAATCAGAGAGGGTATGCTCAGCTGTTTCTTGTTCTAAGTTACAGCCTCTACAGATTGGGTTGTCTGCTAACCAATGCGATGCATATGTTTGTTTAGTTTACAATGCCCTGAAAGTATTCCTAAGAGTAAACGTAGTCTTCTTCTAAGTAGTTGCATGCAGAATCGTGTCAGTTAGAGCGAGGGGGCCGTTATAGTCTTTTTTGCTTGATGACACTTTTCTAGATTTACTCATCTATCGATATGTCGGTCCTGGGATCTTTGTTTCAGTAAGGCATTAAATAAACTTGATGACGGTGCTATGGCAGGTTCGGGGCCCCAAAAGGGCTGCTCCGAGTCCTATCTAGTCAGTTCGTCTGCCTGCTCGTTTCCAAATGTTCCAGCGTGTCCTTTAACTCAAATGAGTTGCAGGGTGTTGCATTTGGCCACTTGGACAACATGAGCGTGAGTGAGCTAAGCGTAAAATAGAAGTAAATTATCGAAGTAGACAGTAAACGAAATTTGATTATGATGATATACAGAGTTCTTTTAACTGTAATCATAGGGATTTACATAGGAAAATTATTCCTCATGTTAACTTATGTTTTGCTAAAAATTTTAGACAAATTTCAGTTTTTGATTTTAAATTACACAATTTATAACAAAATACAAATTACCAGAATAACATGCGCTTTATTTATATTTTTTCATAGCAGCAGTACGCAAAGTGTTACATTCTCGATTACCTGACTAAACAGTACGGTAAAATGACAAGTGTGAATAAAGTAATAATGTCTGAAACTGTATTTTACATGTTTTACTTATTAAATAGAGAAAGCCAAAGCTTTACCTTAAAATATTTTAGGGAAGGAAATTTCTCCATTAAATATTTGATATTGCTAAGTTATTTTAATTTTGAAGATTGAAATTTATTATAAAATATTAATTTAAATTTTGCTTATTAAAGGTAAATTATGAAAAGATGCAATTGTCGTTACCAGACCGTCATACACACAAGTCTCAAAGTAGTTCGGATATACACCAGGAGGTTTCGCAGTTCCTTGAAGGCACCTTCCTAGACAAAGAACAAGTCCATTTTGGCCGATTTAATAACATATGCGGTTCCATTTGTTCATTACACGGTGATTCATTTAAGACCAAGCACGAATGCGAGAGACAAAGGATTAAGAAGTTATTTTTCACGTTAAATTTAAATTCGTGTTTTCGCAAAAAAAAATGTTTTTCCATATTTATCATTGTATAACACGTTCCATTTTTTTAAACAGCTAATAAATTCGAGCAGCGTTACATTGGGGAGGAGTTTAAGAAAATACACAGATATGAATATAAGCGACATTAAATTAATTAAATTACGCTCGTAAACATTAGTTTGATGTATGTAAAATTGTAAGATACAGAAAAAAATTTAACTCGATTGTAAGGGAACAATTTAGAATTTACCTTTTTTGATATACGTATTTAAACAAATGGCCATTTGTTTACAGGAATATAACTTATATCAAATTCAACTAAACAAACAAATAGGCTATATTGTTGCAAATAAAGATATTGTTAATAAGTAATTTTAATTTGAGCAGATTTATTTGAAAGCATAAGTAATTATCTGACATGCAAAGGGCCCAAAAGCGTTCGTACATTTTTTTTATTTAAAACAAAAGGAAAAGGTTACGCCCTAAAGCTAAGGAAATCTCATGTATATAGATAATTATGTACGTTATTAAAATGCAAACAAATAATTTATCTATAACAAATAACGTAGTATTTTCAGTGTAAAGTGAAAGTAGGGGAGATCGGAAATGGTTTGGACACGGGGATAGAATGGACAGGCTGATATTTCAGGCGGCAAGGTGACTTCCTAATTGTTAAAGTACCGTCGAGAAAAGGCAAGTTAGCAATGAACTATGTGGGTAGAGTAGAAAGGAAGTTTCATGATGGGCTTGAAGTAAAGTTCTATAAGCGGCTGCTTCCTTCAAATTACTTTCAACCAGCAGGAGAAGATTCTTCCTTCATAACTTTTACTCAAGTGATTTCGATTCTGCTAAAAGCGTTCACAGATAAGCGTCCAAAATTCAAAGACATGTTATATTTTAACATTGATCTTTCAGGGTTCTGCCTACAATAAATTTCTACAACTTTGTGTACTTTTTCATTTTACCAGTTCAATAAGTGCTCCTAACCATTCGTCCTTATGATTCTCGACTGACGTCCAGAGCATCCCCGGGTCCGGGGATGGTTTGGACAAATGCAATACCTTTATTTCCTTCCCTGTTCTGGAAAAACAGTATATATAAACAGGAATGCATCTCAAAGCATTGCTCGAAATTATAATACTAAAACCAGAAAGGTAGTACATTAAAAAAAATAGAAAACATGAAATAGAAAAAATGTCCAAACCATCCCCGGTCTTCCTTACATTGAAAACGCTTAAAAATACATTTGTGTAATATTTAATGGAAGAACTTAATCAGCATTAATTACCTTCCCTAAAAATGTTTCAAGATAAAACTTTGGTTTTCTCTATTTAATAAGTAAATGTGTGTTTAATTTAATGTTTAACTTTTTAGTGAAGTAATCGGGAATGTACAACTTTGCGTATAGCTGGCGATAAAAAACGTCAACTTCTTTCGACAGTTGTTGAAAAATAACTATTAATATTAAATTGAAATTAATAAGGAGCAAGATTAATCTAATACATCAAAATCCAAGAAGTAATTAATCTTTTTACTGTCAGGGATCAATATTACAGATTAAGTGTAAAAAAAATATCTGTTTGTACCGATCAAAATAAGCGTAAATTATTATGGCATACATAAAAGAATGTCCAGCATTACTTTTATAGCTGCGTATTCTGCTCGCCCTGTTCCAAGCAGAAACAGAATTTCTATAGTGGTTACAGAAGATACGAAAATGAATATATGCTTGGTACTTGAAGAGGATGACTCCACGTTAAATGTTCTTGCAGGTCGTTTTGAAATTTCAAAAACTAGTTGATATAAAGCTTTAAAAATGGAAAAATACAATTACATTAGTTAAATAAATGCCTTTATCTACGAGCACTTGGATAAGAACCTATTATATTAATTCATTTGCGTTAGTTAATGAAATTTATTACCACCCAAACTCATTTTTTTAGTAGTTTATATCGAAAACTATTATTTCTGAATTAATAAAAGTTCAGGACAATTATTTATGAACATATTTTATTGTTTTCTCCGATATTTTTACGACAAAACAAAGGGAAATTACAAAAATTTCAATATATACTACGTAGTTGACATACAGATTATCTAGTTGCTATGTTTTTGAACAATAGGCTACTCTGATTTTAAATTTTAAAAAAATATGTTTGTTGGAAAGCTATTTTAACATATTAAAAACACAGTTTCAAGTCTGGGCAGTTGTACATAAAAAGTTGTATCTCACACGTGTGATAAGGCCCATGTTAATGCTGGGAAATCCTTAAAAATGTTGGCTACCTATTTCAGAGGAGTACGGTGTTGGTGGCCCCATCTAATTATATTAACGATATAAGTGATACTCACATGGCTTTCGAACATATCCAGTAAATGTAAAATGTTTTGTCGATGAAGTACAATTGTACAATTTGTCTAACTTTTGCATGTTGGTACGTCCAAAAGTTTTGTTCTCAAATTT
Organism: Serrognathus titanus; assembly: GCA_039766575.1. Lineage (NCBI taxonomy): Eukaryota > Metazoa > Arthropoda > Insecta > Coleoptera > Lucanidae > Serrognathus > Serrognathus titanus. The sequence continues at coordinate 45,577,155 of CM077914.1, read as the reverse complement.
TGGTTCATCAAAATAAGAAATATTTTAAACAGTTCCCTCTTTTGACAAAATTGTGAAGAATTTCAAAGCTCACATCAAGATGCGGCTAAACGAAATTATAAATTCGTGCATCGTATGTAATTTTTTTCCTCCAGAAACATGTACTCTTCTTAGTTTATAGTAGTTGTTTTCCCAAGTTGGTTGAGTAAGCTGGCAACGGGCTTGACGCTTGACCAGGCAAGTATAGATATGGGTTTCAAACCCCTCCTGGTGCATAGGTTCTACGTGAGACTTATGTGTCGAGTTATGTTTCGGATTCATGTCGGTTCCTTTCTGCGTTTCCTCAGTTTGTAATGCTAAGTGAAAAATCACCAGGTAAGTCGGCTACAGCCGCGGCAAACAATACAATAATAATCACACGCTTCATCGATAAGTTCTTAGACAACTTGGGGCTTGTTTGGCGACAAGAAAAAAAAAAGGTTACTTCAACTGTACTCAGTAAAAGTCAAATTGAGTACTTTCTGCAGAATCTAGTATGTTTTTAATTTAAATTTCAAGAACCTCTTAGTTTGCTTTCCAGGAAACACCGTGTCGCCAAAGTGGTCATCAGAGACAACTCTTGATATCGCGAAAATAATAAAATGGTGTTCAAAAAATATTATAAAAAGTAACAAATCTAAGTGTATCATATATTGTAGAAGCAAAGCCATGACAATAGATATTTCATTATATCAAATGTCTTTGACCGATTACTTTGACATTAAAATACGAGGGTAAAGCTGAATTTATTGAGAATAAGAAAATCTAGTAGGCCATGAAAAACAAAGCATTTAGGGCAACTCTTTATCTGTCATTTGAAGTTTAGTTGTTGAAGTTACGTTCGTAAGAACTCGAGTTTTTAAAATGATATTACAAGAAAGAAAATGGAATTAACCAGAAAGCATTTTCGAATCATGATTTATTATGATTTAAGCGCTTATGAGTGCTAAAAGAGTTTAAATTCGGCTTTTAGTGAATAAGCACCTTCCTTGGTTACAATTTACCGATGGTATAAGGAATCTGAACGCGAAAGGAATTCTGTTCAGCATCAAAAAGGAGCAGGGCGTCCTCCTACAGCTGTTACCGACAAAAAGATTGCTGCTGATTAATTGAAGAGGACAATCAAGCCCCTTATACAGTAATAGAGCATCAACTCAAGGTTGGATCCTCAGCTGTTAGAACAATCATACACGATCACCTGTATTTTAATGAAGTGGTTAGTCTTTTGTGCTGCATCATTTTTCTGACTTTCAAGAAGAATTTGCCACGAAACTTTAAATTTCTTAAATAATGGCGGACACAAATTTTTTCTCCAAATTAGTGACAGGTGACGAAACTTACTTCCCTTTTTCGACGTATCTACCCGCCAAGAGAGTCGTGTATGGATTCATGAAGATGAGAAAACTCCAACAATGACCAAGAAATAGCGAGCTTTGAAAAAAGTTATGTATGAGATATTCTTCAGAAGTACAGGCCTAGTAAAGGCAATTAAGCTAGATGGACGAAAGAGAGTTACAGCTAAATGGAAGAATGAAAAATGTTTGCCCGAAGTGTTCAGTAGAGTTCCAGACACGAGAAATATGCTGCACCTGATAATGCGTCGTCCCATTCGACAACTTTAACTCTCCTATTTTTGGCTGAAAAAAATATAAAAGTTATAGAACATCACTTTGAAACGGTCGCGAATTTTATTGAAAAACAAATGTGCGTTTGTTTATTCGATGGCTATTAATAAAGAGGAATTTACGAGGCGCAGCTTGTCACAGGAAGACGACTCGGGTCAAATTTATGGTTTTTCTGAACATCTAGTTCGTGAATTGCACTTGAAGTAGTTACCATCCGCCATAAATGTGCTGTGTTAAAGTTGTCGGGTACGCTATTGAAAGTTTTGAAGACCTTTGTCGCTAGTATTGCCTTTCTGTCATATTATAAATCAGGGCCGTTTTGTTGTCTTGGGGCGCGTTAGAGTCTGGGAAGGCAATTTCACGCAAACATTTAAGTTATTGAAAATTGTAAAAAAGTATTAGGTTTCACTTTAGTTGAAAGAGGTTGCTTTAAAACCAGAGACTGGCCTTTGTTTTCAAAAGTTGGGAGGTCATAAATATGTCAAGAGATACTTGTAGGATGTTGTTTCGAGAAAATTTAGAAAGCGGGAAAAAACATGTGCAGCGCCCGACAATCTGTCAGGCGAATTGGGGGGTCGAATTACTAGGAAAGAGCTGAACGAGAAAAGAAGCGTGGATTTCTTTCCGAAATAAAAGCGCTTATTGGCCGACGGGTTTTTTTTAGTTACTTCAGGGGATGGGGGAGGAGTCAAAATTTGTCACTAGTGGAAAGTCAAAAGTAAAAACGAAAAACAGTTGGCTTACGCCGTCCGAACGACAAGCTGCATTTTAATTGAACTCGAGTAGTTTATTTTTGAGTGCTTTGCAATTTACTTTATCTAGCTGCATAATTAGAATTCAATCACATCATTTCGGAGCGTTAAAATTATTGTGAATACAAAAGGGCCATCAAATAAATAACTGCGAGGCGATCGCGAGCGCGAATTAAACGATAAGTGCGTGGGTGGAATTAGTGAATTGTGCGCCGCGGAACGGAATAGGTATAATTGCATGAATTTTTTTCTATTTCTTTTCACATACTTGGTGGCATAAATTTGCGTAAGAATTATTTTAATTGGTCTATCAATCAGTAGTGTGGAATTTCTGTAAAGTTCCATTTTTGCATTGCTCAGGCAATATAATAGTTATTTTTTTGGTACCTGCGATTGCTTTTGAATCAAGTTAAACTCAATAAATTCAATATTTTGCGCGGTCTGTGATTTAATCAACCAGAGTAAATTAACTACACCTAAAATCTTTTGTTCGGTTTCAAATACAGTGTATCTTTTTGCAATTTCGTTCTACCTTTTTGCGATATCCTCGGCAATTCGGAGACACGCGATCGGTGTTATTCTGGATTGTACTGGGTTATCTGCAACTAAAGTCTCTGGTCAGGCAAGTTATATCCGCCAAAAACACAGTGCGACCAGCCCAGTCTAGCTCCGAAATCTAGGCCAATTTAATACTCTTTACGAATTCCGTAGAATTACGAGGCCAACAATTTGAACTACTTATCAATAGACATCTTCGTCACAGAACTTTCTCACACCCTGCGTGTGTGTGCTGGAGGGTTGACTTTGGTGTAAGATTTGCAGGTTAATTGAGAGCAATTGGTCGAGCGACTGAAAGTACCAAAACCACACAACGTGGAGTGTCTAAAACAGTCATTAGGGTCCTTGCGCAAACAATTAGTTAGCTAATAGGATTAGGCGGCAAGAATACAAACGAAGTAGAGGGATCTGCATACGGAACCTCGAACGACTCTGGAGCATGTAGTTGACAAAGATCCTACGCACAGTTGTCTAATTAATTAGGTTAATGAGCTAGAGATAGGGCTATCCTTCCCGTGAAAAACTAACGGCTGTTGCTGTTGATTATCCTGCAAATTGATCGCTGGAGCTGCCTTTTGTACCACATACCTCTCCGAACATCTGATTGATCAGTTAAAGTTCCAGTAACAAAGCACACTGTATATACACTGTTACACAGTGAGTGCGCTGGTTGATTATTCATAGCGTCTTCGAGTACTAGCTAAAAGTGGCAAACATGAGTACCAAGACTAACTACCTTGACTAAACAAAGAGATTAATTGTTGATCTAATTTAAATTACAAAGTTGACACAGCCTAATTGCGTGTACAACAAGCCACCAATTGTGGGAATCGAAATAAATCAGATCGCGACGATATTCGGCGTTGAATACATTAAGCAAAGTCTATTGTACTTCTTTGTAATCGTATATTTATCGTGAAAGATACCCATATTATCAATAAAAGGTTTTTTATGCTCGAGTGGATCAGCCCTTCGTAGCGATCCACAGGAGTTTTTTACCTACTTACATTCTTTCTTTTTTTTTTTTTGACAATAAATAATTAATTAATTAAACCTGGCATTTTATTGATTCGTAATTAGCACCTTGCACCTCTCGATTGCACCGCCACACCAAAAATTAGAACACAACTACGACAACGTAGGGCCCGTTTTTTCTATTTAATTAGACGATCCAGAATACCGGCAATTAAAGTTTTAATTTTGGAGTTTTAATAGCGCCGAGGAGATAGGTAGAAAATTAGTCCTAGCGCCACAATAAAAGCTAACCGTAGTAGGTAGTGACCTTTTTAAAGTATCTTTGTAGACCGCATGGGAGTTTATTAGTGCCTCGGCGCTTTCAAAACCCGAACAAACCCTCGGTAAGGAGGCATTCATCGCTTCCTAGAATTTAGTCAAATCCTTCGGTCCATTTAATAAAGTAATTTGTCAATAAATTTTAGTTTGTTTTTGTTTGGACCGTGTTTATTAGATTATTTAGTTGTCCGTAAAGTCAACAACAAGGTGACACGTCCGGGCGTGTTACAACTTGCTTTAGCAATGTACTACTTTTGGCTATTTTTTGGGCTTAAAAGGAATTTGCGGGGTAGAAGGTTTTCATCAGAAGAAGAGATTGATGCCACAGTTCACGCTTATTTTGAAGGTATTCTGAAAGATGATTGGTTGGGAGCTTTTGAACAGTGGAAAGAAAGAATGGTCAAGTGTGTCATTACTAAAGGTAATTACTTCGAGCATATTTAAAATAAAATCCTAGAAAATATTAACCGTATTTTTTAAACTCAATTCAGCTTGACCCTGGTACATATAGATGCAGATGATCTAGTTCAAAATTTCCGAACTTCTGATCTCTAGTTTTTCATAAATAAACCGCTTATTCGTGAAATTAACTAAGATATATGCAATACCAACTTCTACTGTTAATTTTCAGTATATTGTGAACTTTTTTGTTCTGTTTTGTTTTCACCGTTTTACACGGTTTCGTCAAATCATGCCGCCAAGAATTAAAATTCAATAAGTTTTTCTTAAGCGGACCTCTGTAAGCTGGTCGAAACAATAAAGTTGTCTTCAAGGTGATTTAGTTCTTTTTTGCCATAAAAGTTATTATTAATGTTTTCTATCCGTAAAAATTTGCCATCAAAAATTTAAATGGAGACCGTTGATACCAACTTTTTCTGTTGTTGTTTTGCCAATAATTGTTCATTAAATGATAATAATGTGTAGAACTTATCTTACGTTAAAATTTATGCTTATTGTCATCCAAAAGCAATCAAATTCTAAAATTAAATAAACAGCCAGTAACAACAATAATAATCATAGCGTTTATAGCAATAGTTTTTTGTTCTCTTATAATTGCTCATCATAAGGGCTTTTTGGGAGTCTGCAAACTTTTAAAATACGTATATTTTCAGTATCAATTGCCAATCACAATCTATAATTTCATATAATTAGCTATTTATTTTTTCAACACTTAAAAATGTGCAATAAAGTTAAATATGTATCTGTTTTTATTAAAAATATAAAATGTACATTCCATTACTACAATTTTACAAATTTAACAACTTAAATTAAAATAAATACTTCTACCTATTTTGGCAAAATCCCAAACTTGCACAGAAAATAATTTTAAAAAAATGAACAGCTAGTCGTATGAATGACGAGAGACTGTTCTAAATTTTCGTTGGTTAAAGTACGTGCGTTTGTCACTCAATACAGGTTGTTACAAATTCGATGCTCACCATTGGGATGTCAAAAACGGTAAGCGATACGAAATTAAATTGGGACAAAGTTGCGTATTTTGGTGCTGAATAACAATCATCCGATTTGAAAAATCTTTATGACGTGTAGTTTTTGAAATATTTTTAAGAAACCGAAAAGTGAATTTTCTGTCTTATATTTTTTCTAGTTATTATTGCAGGGGTCACATCAAAATTAATACAGCCTGTAGGCACTTTTTGAGCTCCGGAACTATCGTCATTAGATTTTATTTAAAACGTTTCGTCTTGTTCTGACCATCATCATCTATCTAATTTTTACTTAATAAAGTACAATAGCTAGAAACGCAAAAAACTGTTGAAAATAGGAGGGCAGAGAAAAATTTGGCATACTGTGAAGTCAAAAACAAAAAACTTCAAAGTTTTATTTCGTATATGACAAAAGCTCGTAGTAGTAAAATTTTCAGTTATAAAAGCGAATCTTATGAATCAAAAAAGATGTAAATTAAAAAATTTACTATGTTAACAACAACAATTCAGTAATATCGAGCAAAATTTTCCTCCAACAATATCTACTTGTGTTACGTAGGACCCCGGAATCATAGAAACGTTACACGAATATACAGGGTGTTAGGTTATTGCTTGGACAAATTAAAACTGTAAATGAAGGGTGTCGTATGGAATCAGAAAGTACTCAAACATGCCGGATTTTCGGTACATTTTGAAAAAATGCAAAAAGAGCGAACTATTGAGAACCGCTGATAGTACTTACGGAGCCAGCGCCGATTAAAGAAGATGTTCGAAATTCATGCCGAAAGCTCGAATGCATGCATCAACACGACGCTGTAAAACTGCCCGGAAAAAGAGCGCCGGCGATATCTACGCTCTGCAGCACGTGCATTGCACCTACATTCGCCTTACGTCAGAATAATATCAACAAGTTCGTAATTTGTGTATGCATTCATTTTGTCCCCGACCTGCACACTCCGAAATATGTTAAGACACTGAACGTGCGTTATTTGCTTGTCATAAAATAATAAACCATCTGGGAATTTATAGCAAGGGGATCGCCCGCCCGGATGGCGTTCGGCACATGGGTGTAACAGTAGATAAGACAATCAGTGGTTTCGAAACAATTTTTATCGATTTTTGTTTGAATTTTTTCCGGGAAAACGAAAGCCGGAACACCCTCGAATGTAAAGGCTTTTTTACTGTACAGAGTGTTCTCCATACGTGGTTTGCAGGTGTCCTGTCAATTACCTAACACCCTGTAGAATAGGATCATGGCACCAGTAAAGGAACTAATAAGGCAAGGACCCAGTGAGTGAACAGGCCAATCATTACATTGGATTCACTTAGCTTTTCTTGTTTATCACAAATATATATATACTGCCCGCAATTGAAATACGAACACCTTGAGAAAAACATTTTCTTTTTAATGAAATTTTACAGAGATGCAAAGAATCAGATAAGTAATAAATGATTAAAATTTAAAATCGATCTAGCAACAGGTACAGTTTTTATCAAGACTGCTTTGAAATATAAAAGAGATAACTTTTTGTTCACAGACGCTACGATTTTGTGTCTTAAAACAGATTTCATCGAAACACTGCTTAAAAATGCCGCGCAGACGACGAAGACGAAATTTTACACAACTAACTCCATTTGAAAGAGGGCGTATAGTAGGGCTCCGTGAAGGTGGTTTTTCATACCGGCAAATTACGGGTCGTGTTGGGCGTAGTGTAGCTAATGTGGTAGCAGCGTACCAGGCATGAGAAGGACAAGGCTCGATGGTCTGGTGCCACAAGAAGGACCACAGAACGGGAAGATCGACTTCTTAGATTAATGGCCCTAAGAGAAAGACACCGTACCACAAGATCCATTGCTGATACTTGGCTGGCAGCAGTAGGTAGGCCCATTCGCCTACGTACTGTTTACCACCGGTTGCTTACCGTGGGCATGAGATCCTACCGTCCGAATTTGGTGCTTCCACTGACGCTAAATCATCGTCGTCAGCGTCTGGAATGGTGCAGACAACGTCAGAACTGGGGTCACGAGTGGCATAAAGTTGCCTTTTCTGACGAATCAAGATTTTCTTTGGGGGCCCATGATGGACGGCAATTGGTCAGACGAACGCGCGGTGAACGACAAAATTTAACTTTTGCTGTCGAGCGTCACATCCATCGATCTATTGGGCTGATGGTTTGGGGTGCCATTGCACATGGAAGTAGATCCCGTCTGCTTGTGATTCGTGGTACAATGACAGCTCAACGATACATTAATGACGTTCTACGGCCAGTAGTTGTGCCCTATGTTAGAAGGCTCGAAGAAGGAATTTTTCAGCAGGACAACGCGCGCCCTCACATTGCTAGAGCTTCTTTGAACTTCTTAGAGGAAGAACAGATAGCAGTGTTGCCATGGCCACCCCGATCTCCAAATTTATCGCCAATTGAAAAAGTATGGGATAACATGGGTCGCTATATTAACAATTTGCCACGTCCTCCAACCACTTTGAACGAATTACAGCATGCTATAGAGGAAGCCTGGTTAGCTGTAGCTCAAGAATTTATTAATAATCAAATAAACAGCATGCCTCACAGAATACAAAATTGCATTCGTGAACGCGGGGGACCCACTCATTACTAAGTTTTCGTTGGATATTTTGTTTGAAATTTTAATCATTTGTTGCTTACACAATTATTTGCATTTCTGTAAAAATTCATTAAAAAAAATGTTTTTCTCAAGGTGTTCGTATTTCAATTGCGGGCAGTATATATATATATCGCTCTCTGTGTTCAATCACTGGGTCGTGTTCTCTTACTGGTTCACTTACCCTACGTCATATAATATATTACGTAAAATGTAATCAGTCACATTCACAGCAATGACAATTTACGTTCAGGGATGCCGACAGTAAAAAAAACTTTTAGATACAAAAATTTCAATTTATTATTATTATTTAGATGAAAGAAAAGGAAAATTAATTGGAGAAAGTTGCAATAGATGAAAAAAAATTGAAAAAAGGTAATTTATGTGAAATAAAATTTGGTCAAATGATTCGATAACTAGTGAAACGAAAAGATACGCTGAAAAATCTTTAAAACCTATAAAACTAGAAAAGGTAAGTTACCTAAAATTCGGCCTCTAGTAATAACATTAAGTTACATATACAAAAATAAACATCATTTCAGCTTAAAATAATGTCTATAGCTAACGCAATAAAAAATTTAAAAAATAGGATTTGCTAAAAGAAATTTTTTCAGTTATACATATTTCATTTTACCGTTTTCTCGAAGTCAACTTAATACTGAAACACATCTTAACATAATTTCGTTGTTCTCATGTAAATATATGCCAGCAATTTAAATAATCATAATAATATACGTCACTGCTCACATACTAAATCAGCGATTCTGTAACTTAATTAAAGGTTTCACAAGAACATCGCCGATTTGTATTCGGTTTACGAGAAAGTTGTGGAAATATTTGGAATTGCAAATTCAGTAATGCGGACCCAAATCACTAATTCGATAATTATTTATGTATAATTATAAAATTGTAAATAAAGTCGAATTTAAATACGACCTCTCTACTACGTCAAGGAATCTGTTGTTTGCATTAATCGTGATCTATGTTGATGTTGATATTTGGAAATTCTTCTTTAGGCATCCCGGAAGACCGCTACAACCGTATAAACTTAAATTATTTATATAATTATTATTATAACACATTTTAGGCGCCTTAACTTACAATTTGATCAAAATTAATTAACATTAATTATTAAAAAAATACCTACAGTTTGCTTTGATAAACAATTTTACATCCTTGTTTTATTAAAAGTTTTAACTAAGTATTCAAAATTTAATTATTTGCTTCTCTCTAGTCCTCATAAAACTACAGACAAAGACATTTTATCGCCACTTAACAAAGGCTTATCTAAAATACCAAAATTAATTTATTATTTGCTCCTAGAGTTTATTTCATAATTTCATAATTGAAAAGTTCTAATAATACAGATTGAGATCTGTAAAAACCATAATTATGCACACGGTAAAATTATTTATTTTAAAATAATAACGTTCAAGTTAATGTTAATTCACAAGCAAAAGATATCTTCCGAGCAAATAAAAATTCTTCATCTTCTTTCTTCCATTCTTTCGTATGTAACAGTAGTAGTAACTCTGTTATTAAGAAATGGAACTGCTTGTTCTTAATTATTATTTATCTTTGTAAATAAACTAAAAATACTGATCTCACTAATGACCTCTATTTTGACAATTTAAATCCCGGGATTCAAAAATATCAAGTGAGAAAAACAAAAACTTAAAGAAGATTAGAGCTTTAAAAAAGTTTTTAAATTATTATCTAAAAATTAATTGTAAAAAAAACATTGTTTTTCAATGAAACGCAATGTTAAAAAGAACACAGCAAAGTTTCCAAATTATTATTAATATTTATTTATATTTATATATTATTAATATAGAGTTAGGTACTCAAAAAAAAGTAATTTTATTTGTTGAATTTTTGTTAGCATAGCTGAACATCTTTAAGTATTAACTTCATTAAATGTGACTTAATTTTTGTATAAATAAAGGAGTATTTTATAAACAAGTATTAGTTTTATAGATATGCTCAAGCTCTTGGTTATACTAAAACAAACTGTTATGTATTAAAGGTTACATATACTGGGAATATGAAACTGTGTTTCAGTCGAAGTTTGTTGCCTACTAACTTTCAGCGAATACGTGCACCGCGTCATCAAATAAGAAGACGCTCTCCGTAATAATTTTTGGATTAAAATGTAAATAAACAGGGTGAATAACAATTGTTCCGCCAATGAAGAACCATGATAAGGAACAATATCCGAGAATATGAGAAAAATGTTAGAAAAATTATATGTACTTTACCTTTCGAGAAATAGTTAATCAAGAATAACGAAGCGCCCCTGATTAAAAATAGAGGAACAAATGAACGAAATAAATACCTTCATAAAAATATTCTATAGTTTTATGATTACTACTATGGCCTCGTGGGATCGTGAACTTGACCTTTCAGCGGAATTTCAGTTTTTAGATCAAAGCCCGACGCCATGAAATGCAAATATTTACTTGTCAAATGCATGCAAACCACATGAAGTAGATTATTCCATGCAAAGGATAACAACGGTTCCATTTTGGACCTTTGTTTTGACAGGCAAAAACTAAATCACTAAAACAAAAACACAATATACAGATTGTTGTTTTCGATTGTTAATTATTATAATTTCGTTTTGTATGTGACTAATTATGAACACAAAGCTATTAAAAATTTAACTAATTCAAAACGCGTTTGCAACTCCTTATCCTTATTTGCATTATTTCTTCAGCTGGTTAAAGGTGTGTACAGACTTGAGAGCTTAAATTTCCTCGTCGCGTCTTCGTAAAAATTCCGCAAGGCAAAGTCTTCGACATTGATCCAGTTCTTCGAAATCGTCAATAAACAAATGTGGATATAAAGTATTACGTTCACACTGAGCACTGACTGCATTCAGATTAAGCTGTTGTTCTAAACCCCGAGCATGCTAACTGCACGCAGCTTAAGAAATCTGTTATGCAAAGTTAAGTCTTACAAGCGTATTTGAGTAAATATCATAAAACGTTTGTGGCAGACGTTATCTAAACATACTTACTTTTTTCGGAAAATTTATATTTAATTAATTAATTACAAAATGTTCCACAGAGATTTCATACATTTTCTCGTAATCTGTGACATTCAATCGCGTACGTAATTTGATTAAAAATTGTACACATAGCACCGACATTTAAAATTGCTGTATTTAATAGTTTCTTGTCTTGTCTTGTCTTGTCTGCATCGATCGGCGCGAATACAATTAGCTGACCGATTGTCAGATTGGTTCAATACTAATTACATAAATAAATAGATTGCAATTATTTAGGCCTTATTTCACACACAATTCTAGTTAGTTTAGAAATGACTGATAATAAGGTAACGTAAAAGAAAGCATTCAAACTTCAGATCCCAGCTATTAAACGGGTAATAAAACGAAGTTGATATGCGCATCGCATTGTGAACAGGCAAGGAGTCAATAAAATCATAATCATAAAACTATTATACCATTTACAAAACTTGGCATCGTCTTTCCACGCAACGCCGCAGCTTGATTTTGGGGTAATTTTTTATTTAATTATAAACTGTTTGAAAGAATTTTTTAAACTTTTTTCCCATAATTTAATTTTTAGCGGAACAATTGACCCGGTATATTAATGTAATTGAAAAGTCACAAAACCGACCTGAAATTTAATTAACAATTTTTCTAATTTTTTTTTAATAATTTTCTTTTTAAATGAGAATCAAGAGTTTCTCTTTTAACAGAATCTATTTCTCCTGAATTTAAAAATTTTATTCTGATGAAACTTCGCTATCTTGTAAGTATAGTTATCTTTGGCGTTTTCTTATCAACCTATTTCTTAGTTTGATTTATAATATTTTTTTAAAGCCAAAACCATGTTTGTGAAGTGTTTGAAAATATTTATCCATCGTTTTAATATTATTTAAACATTCTTCAGATGATTCAACTAATCCACCAAAAAAGAGAACCTGCATCCATGATGGCATAGCATAAGCGCGAATATTTGCTGGTTCTTTTGATTGATACGTATAATAACTATCTGGTATATCTGGAAGTTCTAGATCTACACGTTTCTTTATTATAATATCAGCGTCCTCGACTACCTCTGTATTTCTGTACCACAACTGTGTTAATCAACTTCAGTACTGTGTCAGACTATTCAGGGAAACTGGCAGTGTGGCTAGAAAATAGGTATCAAGTAGGTCTAAACTAATGAGGTAGTTGAAAAGGTGCGACAAATTATGACTGATGCTCTTCGCACTTCCATCCGTCAAAAGTTAATTTTTATGTCGAGACCTGCAGAACTATTCTAAGGACTAGCAAATGTTCCCTTATCGTTTGACTGACGAGCATGAATTGCTTCCAGCAGATTTTAAACCAGGGCGAAGATACTGTCATTGGTTTTTAAACAATATTGACAATGATGATTTGTTGGACAAAACTTTCTTTCCCAATGAGGCCTAGTTCCATTTAACAGGATACATTAATTCCCAAAATATGAGGATCTGGAGTACATAAAACCCTCATATTTTCATAGAAGCCCCACTCCATCCACAAATAATTGGTGTTTGGATAGGTTTAAGTCGGAAAAGATTGATAGGTCCAATATTTTTTAATGGTACACTAACAGCACTTAGATATCGGGAAGCGATTTTGCATCCGTCTATTAATCAATTGCATGATGAGTTGCAATTTGAATATTTCCAGCAGGATGCTACAACCGCCCATGCTGCTGGAGATGCTTAAAATTTCCTTCAAGAGTTTTTTGGATATCGGATAATTACCAGAAATATACCAAACACAATCCGCGACCTTGCGATCTAAGTCCTTTGGATTTTTTTGTTTGACCCTACTTGAAAATTCTACCCACATTTTGCAAAATGTAATTAATGGATGTCACAGAAAAGTTAGGAAATTCCTTAAAGAAGACGGAGGCCATTTTCAACATCTGTTGTGAATTCACGCTCAACGTTATTTTCGATGATTTATTTTGTTTGGTTTCAATACGTAATAGATGGTAATTATTGGTTATGATTTTCTGTTGATGTTATGTCAAGGTTAAATGTCAATTTGGCGTTTACTGATCAAGTAAGGAACATACGTGAACATGCGAAAAAATGAGAGCAACACACGAGATGGGAAATGTTTTTGTACACATGTTATTATGCATTCATTCAATATTTCATTTTGTGCCTCAAAATTTTGACCCTAAGGAGTTTTACTTAGTACTGAAGCTGTTAATATAAATTGAATAAATCAAACCAACCATTAATTAATTAATGACATTATTAATTAATAACATTTCTAGCAAATTCTTTATTCTCACCGGGTGTATAATGTTTTAGAGTTACTGCTGTATTACAACTTTACAGCAAGTGTGATATTTTGACGCTGCTGTTTTTCACATTCAATATGTAGAATTTTCAGTTCGTAACAAGAATTGATCTCTGTACTTGTTTCCTGAATTAGAGCTATTAACGAATTTTTATTTATTACGGTCCCATTTCCTAAAAATAATCCAGCATTCAATTTCTCGTTGCGAATTAATTTTAAAAGATGAGATGCGTCAACAAAAAAGAATTTTCTTTCTGTACTAATAGGGTCAACATAGTGTTGTTAATATTTATTTGTAGTTTCTTCCAAAACCCCATGTTCCCTCCATCGCAATCAAAACCACAGGCGGCCATTGGAAATTTAATTTTTGTTTAGTATTTGTTAATTCAGTTTTGTTACAATTTCACCTAATGTTTGCTTGTTTATTTTTATATCAAAACAAACCTCGTGCCATTATCACCTGCATGTATCTATGGGAACCAACTATCTTATCATATTTTGTATCATATTCATATAAGGAATTTATTTTCATTTCATCATAGTACATTCGAAGACAGTACTGTTGATCTTTCATACTTCTGGAAACACTTCCCATAGCTTCCATAACTAATAAAATTCTAAAATTTCTTCCCTTCAATTTATGTTTCTTGTCCATTTTTTTAATTTTGAAATTTCTGGTGAAGGATAATTTAATTTCCGTCTTACATAAATGTTTGCCCTTTTACTCAAATCTCACAAAGTAAAAGCTTTAGGTATTTCATCATTTGTCCATCGAGCTCGTGACTTCTTTTTGTCAGTTTGATTTGAAGTGAGAAAATGCGGAAAAGTTTCTTAACAAAGTCTTTATCTAAATCAAACATTTTATTTTTTATTTTATCATTTAGCTGTAACTGTCTTTTGTCCATCTAGCTTAATTGCCTTTATTAGGCCCACACTTCAGAAGAATAGCGCATATATAACTTTTTTCATAGCTCGCTGCTTCTTGGTAATTGTTGGAGTTTCCTCGTCTTCGTGAATCCATACACGCTCTCTTAGCGGGTAGGTATGTATAGTATAGTTAATTAATAATGTATTAAGAATTCGTAGTTATACCTTAATATTTCTAGAAATTAATCTAATCGCTTTTCAACGAACGTCGCAGTGATTTTATATTAATATTTCACAGAAATAATGTTTTTTTGCGATAATAAAAATATATCTAAAGGCAAACATAAAACTTTACACAATTTTTCACTGATTTATACATTCAAATTATTATTGTTTTCACTGTATTCTACTGTAAATAATCGTAATATGTAACGCAGCATTCTGACTTTTCCTTAGTGCGCAACCTTGTGTTTCGATTCTACAATAATTCTAAGCGAACGAAGGAGCTTATTACTAGCTTACCTTAATACAAAGTCGTATTTTTAGTTGCATAGAAGGAAGTGAAATACTTTCAATTTAATTTTATTTCAAACTAACACCAATAGGTGGCAAATGGTGTTATAGATTAGATGTAAAAATAATAGAACTATTAAATATAAAACTATAAAATGCGATGATTATGAGATGCGTTATCTTATACCATTAAACAGCAAAGAAAAAATGTTTGATATAACAACAAATCCAGCTATAAATTGCATCTAAAAAATTAATTTGGCACTAATTATTATCGCTAATAACGATACATTTAGTCATATTTACATGAACAAGTTTTTACAGGAAAGTATTGTTTTCAATATTCAGAACTAAAGAAATAAAGAAGACACAAAAAAATATGCTGTGCGTATTATTAACTTAATGAACATATAAGGTCTTCATTCACTCCTGTGTGTGACATGTGATGTAGATAGGTACGCGTATAATCAATTACAATATTTCACAATATTTATAAGTACAGCACACATTGACATTTCACAAAGTTCTTTCTGCAAGCACAACATATGTATTTCCGAAATTATAATGTATTAAATGTAATTCAAATTTTTTATTTGACAATCAATCTCGACTTGGTATGAATTCTGTCTCCCCTGTATAAATTGCCTGAAGAATAGAAACATCCATATGTTTATTTTGTTTGATTTAAGAAAATAGCTCTTAAATTAAATTAAATTACATTCGTCCTTAGCTGTATTCACAAAAGAATTTTACACTTTAATTTATAATGAAACACTCTCAGGGAATAAAAAGCTGAGACGGAAAATCATAGCAAAAATACTAACCCTCTTCCAATAAGTGACCATTAAGATTCCTTTAAAATAAATAGATACCTTTTTAAAGAAGACTCTTGTCCGACGAAAATTTTATAATAAATTATTTTAACGGATACTTAAAATTCGCACTATCGCTCTACGTTTCACTATCACAGACGTTGACAGATCTATATCCTGTTTAACAAATTTAGAAAACTACAAAATATGTCGTTTAAATTAGCAAATCCGTACGTTTATTAATAGAATTCGATTACATTTTTTAGACATTCCCATAAAACGTCGTTAGAAAATATTAGATTAATAATTTAAAATATCAGTATTTTCAAAATCAAAATTATGGTTATTTTCTAACGAATGTTCTACAAGCATTGAAAGATATTCTTTAGGTTGTTTTAATTTCAGTGTTTTGGCTTTTAAATTTGAGAATATATTATTTAAATTATTTACAGATTTGCTAGCTAACATTAAGTTATGTTTTTTAAATGAAAAGTTTATCTGAAAGTAAGACAGCTCGATCCTTTAAGAAAATAATTGTTGCAATTTTATCATTTTTGGATGTGTACGAGTGAAAATTAATATGTCTATCCGACCATGTAGGTTTATGAAACCAATTAGTTATTAATTTGTCATCGTGTCTGATAATATTTACCTCGAGGAAACTTAGTGAATTGTTAATTTCTTTTTCTACAGAAAATTGTAATCTATTATGGAAAGAGTTAAATTTTCTTAAATCAAAAGTACTTTATCTGAAGACAAAATCAATAAAATATCTTCTATATCATTATAGAAATATAAAGATAAATTGAAAGGTAAAGAGTTATTGGTTACTGTAATAATTATATTTCAGCTAAAGCAGGAGATAAAAGAGAACCCTTTGCTGTATCGAAAATCTGTTGATAAAATTTATCATAGAACATGCAAAGTAAACATAAAGTAATAATTTCCACAAAATTATCTTTGGAAATATCTGTAAAATCTTTAATCTCTGTCCATCTATACTTAATGCTTTTTAAAGCTAATTCTTTTGGAGTGTTAGTAAATAAAGAAACAACTTCTATGGAAATTATAATGCAGTTATTTGGTATATCTATGTTTCTTAGGTTTTTTACAAATTTAAGTTTTAAATTGTAATTCATGTTATATAGGAGAAACAACCCAAAATTAAAAAAAAAAACATTTAGACCAACATAAATATCTTATCCAAAAAAATAATCAAAATCATTCAATGCTTGTAGAATATTTGATAGAAAATAACCATAATTTTGATTTTGAAAATATTGTAATGTTTCATAAAATTATAAAAATTTTAAAAAATATAAATCATTTTCCCGTTTCAGTTTCCCTTGACAATTTTATTTATACTTGACAACCTTGTTTACTTAACAACTTTGTTTATTTATTTTCACTCCTGACGAACCCATCAATCGATAGTGAAACGTAGAACGATAGTGCGAATTTAAGAGTCCGTTAGAATAATATATTATAAATAAATATCGATTGGATTAGGGACTTTAAGAAAAAATCAACTTTCTTGTTGACCTACTTTTTAATGATGCTTTCCACAATTCACTTTCTTTTTAATTAATTATGTAACATTTGAACTTGTTAAATTTTGCACGAATTTTGGGTAATTAATAAACCAAAGTCTACCCTTGGATCCAATGTTTATCACTTCTTAATATCCCCCCCCCCCCGTTGATGCTCGTCATCAACAATTTAAGGTGTTAAATTACGTATTGACTGTAGTTTACTACATTTTGCAGTATTAATCTCGACAACTCGCACTTTATTGTCAGGGCCAGGAAAGAGTTGTGTGATTTTGCCGATTTACTAGAAACGTGGAGGATGACATGACTTAGGATTTTTAGTTATTGTTCTTTCATTTTGGTATATTTTTGCATTCTGTAAGAAACATATACTCAAGAGCAAATGTAAGAAAGTCTATAATAAATTTAATAATACCTGGATTTGGCCAGACTCATAGACTCGTCCATCGAAATCGTCCAAAACGACTTCAAGCAATATCCAAAAGCTACGATGAATTAATTAAATTATATAAATAAACGAGTAACGGCACTTAAAATTACAGCAAAATTGAATTCGGTTCCAAATAAAAAGTTATTTGTTAGGCACAGTGAAAAACAATTAAAAGACAACCAACCGGTACAGTGAAAAACAATTAAAAGAGAACCAACCGTATGGCTATACGGAAACCGTTGCTAAATGGTGGCATAAGTAAAAGCGTTTCCAAGGCCCGAAAATTCATAAAAAATCAATAGAATAGAACAGTGGATTGATGAGTCAAAATACGAAATATTTGGTCAAAAACGCAGAACTTTTCTCGGATATTCCAAGGATGGAAAAATGATTCCCGAATGCCTTATACCAACGTAAAGAACAGCGGCGCTTATGTTCTAAGGTAGGTTTGCATTTCTCTAACTAGAACAGGAGTAGTAAAGAAAGAAAATTATAGAATAGGACCGGAGACAACCATGAGACGTTAAACTCGTATTGAAAATTTATTCTCTTTTACCAGCTGTGCTCTATTTCTGTCTGTCACATATTCTCCACAGTATGTGTTCCTTTTGTCTTACAAAAGAAAATGTAAGCACAATTGGCAATTGTAGCATCTTTGCGACAAACGGTTATTGATGAATTTCTAGGTTTCAGTTTGGTGCTGATTGGCATCGAAGAAAGAATGCCCGCGCGGTTGACCACCACGTGCTTCTTATTTTTATGTGATTTTTTGGTAATTGCTTGCTGGGTAAGTAAGAAATATATACAACATTAATTTTTTAATTACTTGTTTATATATATTCGATAGTGTAAAGGGCAGCCGTGTAACACAACCGACTGACAGGGGAACTATACTGATTGTGAGATGCCATGCGACGCCCAACATACTCATCTTGTCCAATGTTTTATTATAACACTGTCATATTTACATGTAATATACACCGTGTACCAGAACTCGCGCCCCAGAGAGCAAGGGCTTGTGCATACAGCAATGAAGATAGTAAATTCGAAAACTAAAATTGTCTATGTTAAACTGTATTCGAATGCAGACGAAAAAACTGTAGCCAATACCGATAGCTCTCACGTAGGTAAAACATAGAACCTTTAAATATTGCTAGGAAACGGTCGAACATTGTTATCTATAAAACTTTAAAAAATATTTTGGTCCACTGTAATGTCAATGTGACCGTATTTTCTGAAAAGTCAAATGAAGTTCTAATATTAATATTAAGGTATTAAAATTAAAAATCAAGAACAAAAAGTTACAGTAAATGCTCGACATGTCCGCCATTCATTTGTAAACACAGTCGTGCTCTTCTCAAAAGACTAGATTTAGAATTGGTAACCATTTGAGGAGTAACCGCCGCAAAAGCATCTTGGATTCGGTTCCTGAGCTGCTCCTTGGTCTCAATTGGTACACGATATACAATGCTTTTAACATGTCCCCGAAGAAAAAAATCCAAAGGATTTAAATCCGGTGATCGAGCAGGCCAATTTCGTAGACCACCTCGTCCAATCCATCGGTCAGGATATTGTTGATCCATGACTTGCCGAACTTCGTAGCTAAAATGTGATGGTGCTCCATCGTGCTGGAAATACTCGTTAATTCGAAAAATCAGTGGTACAGCGTCTAATAAATTTGGCAGTTCTGTATTTAAGAATTCTGTATAAATTTGGCCTGTTAAACGTGCAGGAAATTCAAAAGGTCCAACCTGTGGGATAACAGTCAAATTAGAATCTAAAGAAAAAAATAATTATTCGATGACATACTACGCGATCTCCTAATACACCAGCCCACAAATTAATCGAAAATCGGTTTTGAAATCCCTGGTCGAAAAGAGCATGTGGATTTGCATTTGTCCATACATGCACATTATGCGCATTGAAGCATCCTTGTCGACCAAAAAGAGACTCATCCGAAAACATAATTCTGGTAACAAAATTGGGATCGAGTTCTTCTTGGTCTAACAAACACTGACAGAATTCCATTCTAGCGAGATAATCTACCCGTTGCAAATGTTGCACTCGCGTGAAATGAATGGTGATCATCTTTCATAACCCGCTGAACCGAAGTGTGGGAAACACCTAGTTCCCGCGCAACTTCTCTAATGCTTCGTCTACCATCTTCCTCAAATGCATGTAATATGGCCTCTTCATTTGCAACAGTTCGAATTCTTCTAGGAGCTCCACCAATTTCTTTACGAGTCGGAACAACTTGACCGGTCTATTTCATTCGTGCGACAGCCCTGAGGATTACTTTATGGTCTACGGGACTGTTGGGAAAACGCTGGGAAAAAATTCGTGCTGTTTCCCTGGCGTTGCGTCCACACTCCCCATAAATGACGATCATTTCGGTATAATTAGCGGCGGAAAACATATTCAAATTTTAAACTTAAACCTTTTAAGTGTCAGAATAAAGTGGACCAGTTTTTTCACATTTTTTTTATATCAACAATGCATTTCTACGTATCCTAGCAATTTAACGAAAGCCTACGCAATACCTATGGCCATCTGTTGTTCTGCTTTTGGGATTGGCTATTATTTTTTATTCTTAACTTAGTTATCCTTTATGTTAAACAATTTTAGTTTTTGAATATGTGTTCCGTATTGCCACTGACATTTGCCATTGCTCTCTGGGGCGCGAGTTCTGGGACACGGTGTATGTATGGAATTTTAGACATAGCATTTTTTGGTGCAGATTCCAATGATAAAATTTAAATAATTTAAAATAAAACATTAATAAGAATATATTGAAATCTTCGCGCTTTACCTTCAATTTTATAGTGTACCTATATAGTTGAGCGAATAGAATGTTACTATAGACTTGGACATTTGTTGTTTGTCTCTAAATGGGACTAAAAGAATGTACTGCATGTGATTGGCAATAATTTGGTGCTTATGTCCGATGACAATCAAAAACGCACGTTGCCTCAAAAGCGCAAAAAAAGGTATATTACAAGAAACGATTACCTTGCAACAGGTGAAACTTCTATGGAACAAATAGATGGGCGAATCACAGGAGAAGTCCGACATTAAAAAAATGATCAACTTTAGGCTAACTTTACAGAGAACATAGGATAATATTTCCGAACATTATGTAAACTAGAGAAATAACGCTAAAATAGTGCAAACAAAAAGTTTAGGTCATTTATGGTTTATTATTTAGGAATTTATTTTTATTTGTGTACATATAAGTTAAGTTGCTTTCATTTATTATTTATTTTTTTTAAGTTACACACAAAATTGGTGTACAATAGAAAGTGATCTTATTTTTTTGAGCGGTAGTTTTAGATACATAAAAATTGATTAAACATCAAATTTACAGTTTTAAAAATATTCTTTTTTCAGTTGTTACTTTACATCTGACTCACTTTCAATTCTCTTTTACTACTACTATTGCAGTCTATATTATGAAAAATATCTTTAAAGTATTGATGCAAGACTTGTTTTCAAGCCTTGCAAATTCCAACAGGCACTCCAATCAACTTTCCTTGCCATTTTAGGAGCTCATACTAATACTTTTACTAATTACGCCATTAAGTTAAAGTTTATCATCTTCACAAATTTATGGGCTCCATAAAAAACGTAATGCATGGAATTAAAAGTCTAAAGATTTGCATATTTTATAAACTTCCTCTTCGAAGTAACTTACATGATGCAGTCATCTATTATTTTTTCATAAATAAAGTAACAAATATGAAATCTAATTATTCGTGTAAACAATAACCTAAAGTGATATTTGTAGGGTGGAAAATGGAGGTCAGACTAGATAATCGATCAGAACATGCATGGCATTTTGTAAGACGCTTATAAAAAATACTCTTCATACTCTCACTGTTATTTTTATTTTTTTCATTTCGAGAAGTCATTTTTACCCTTGCAAAATATTAGGCAGATGCTCGAAATATAGGTTATTTCTATCCTTTTATTGATGAATTATCTCTTTCATTTTATTGTAAAGAAGCTTTCATTCACCGCCAAGATTTTTCGAAGAGCTTGTAGAGTTTTTCAATAATTACGTACCTAATAATGGTGCCGGTTATTTACAAATTACAAATATAATTGATAACATTTAATTAATTGTTCTTTAAATCCTAATTATTCAACAATTGACTATCACTGACAACTAACGCTTGCTGAATTCATCATCGAGAATTAAAATTAAAACTTTAAAATAATTTTTTAACCTAAATTCTGCTGCAACTCATATCATGTAACCTCTGCCAGTCACATAAATGCGTATGCACGTTTCTCTAAAAATATGCCAGTAGAAAACTCTTTAATAACGACACGCACAAATACATCTTTGAACACGTCGAAGTGATTAAATCTTAGTCTAAAGCTGTGCTAAGTCAAAAACATCCACATTTAAATTTTTTATACAAACGATACAAAGGATTGCGACCTCCTGATTTAATAAAGCAGTAATTAAAACAGGCACTAAAAACATTGAGAAAGTTTATGAGCAAACACTGATATGTAAGATGGAAACAACTGATATTTTTAAGTTAGCAAATGATCGCCTAAATTATTCACCAAATAGAAATTTAGACAAAAAATGATTAGATTGTTCAGAGGTGAGGGATCGCCAAACGCAGTATAAAGTGTTATAAATTATATTTAGAGGAAGAATGTGACAATACCTTTTTTTTATTATAA
Organism: Serrognathus titanus; assembly: GCA_039766575.1. Taxonomy (NCBI): domain Eukaryota; kingdom Metazoa; phylum Arthropoda; class Insecta; order Coleoptera; family Lucanidae; genus Serrognathus; species Serrognathus titanus. Next base: position 45,554,661 of record CM077914.1, on the reverse strand, counting down.
CTATTTATAACAACTGAATAACGGTGACTTATGAACTACATACACAGGGCTACTAGATTCTTGGTGCAGTCCAGCCTGAAGTAAATATATCCTCAACACCCCCTCTCGAAGGATGGATGGGTTCGAAGTAATTTACTTTTCTAATCTAGTGACACTTAGATTTATCAGGCATTCCCAGTGTTTTGTTTTGGGTAATCCCTTCGTTAAAACATCCGCTGGCACTTTGTCTGTTGGCAAGTAATCTAATCGAATCTTCCCAGATGAAAGAGCTTCTCGTACAAAATGATGACGTACGTGAATATGTTTCGTTCGGGAGTGAAATATGGGATTTCCGGCAAGTTTTTGAGCTCCAATGTTGTCATTATACAACTGTACTGTTGATATGCCGTTGATTCCCATCTCATTTGCCAATCGTTTTAAGTACAACGCTTCTTTAGAAGCTTCGCTCAGTGCCATATATTCGGCTTCAGTTGATGACATTACCACAGTTCGCTGCTTCCTGGATTCCCAGGATATAGCACCGCCATTCATTGTGAAGCCAAATCCAGTGTACGACCTTCGATCGTCAATACACGCGGCCCAATCAGCATCTACGTACCCAATGAGGTTGTTGGTGCCTTTCCTGAAGGTAATTCCAACATCTAACGTGCCTTTCAGATATCTCAGGACCCTCTTCGCAGCTTGCCAATGTTCTTTACTGAAACAGTCATTAAATTGACTTAACATACTTGCGGCATGTATAATGTTGGGGCGTGTGGCAACAGATAAATACATGAGAGCGCCTACTAGCTCTTTATAGGGAGGCTTTTCACCGTCGTCTTTGGACCAAGCATCAGACATCAATAATCTTGTTCCACTCTCGATCGGTGTCGCAACAGTCTTGCAGTCAGCCATCTGAAAACGATTTAAAATATCTGTGATATATCCCTTTTGCGTTAAGGTTATACCTGATTCATCTCGAGAAAATTCTATTCCAAGACAATACGTTGCTTCACCAAAACTCTTGATTTCAAATGATATTTGCAAATATTTGTAAACGTTGTCGATTTCAGTCAAGTTGCGAGACATAATTAATATATCGTCGACATAAATGATGATCAAAATCAGATCATTTTCGGTTTTCTTGACGTATACACATGGATCATTGGTTGTCGGCTTGACACCCAATTTCAACAGCTCACTATTTAGACGCTGATACCAACAGCGACCAGCCTGCTTCAATCCATACAAAGATTTTCTAATTCGGCACACGCTATTTTCATTCAATTGTCCCAGCATCTTTTCGGCCTCTGCTATAACTTCAGCTGATGCACGCCGTTCCTGCACTATTAGTTCGAGGACTTCTTTGGTGTGACTTGGTAATTCCATGAATATTTCTTCATCAACTACTCCGTTCAAATATGCAGTCGTCACATCAAATTGTCTGATTTGCATGTCATAATGAGCAGCCATGGCAACAGCGAGCCGTATGGAGCTCAGTCGTGCTACCGGTGCGTAAGTTTCATTGTAGTCCACACCGGGTCTTTGAGAGAAACCCTTAGCAACGACTCTGGCCTTCCTTCTTGTAATTTTTCCGTCTGCTCCGTACTTGTTCCGAAGAACTAATCGACTGCCAATCGTCGCTTTATTATTCGGACGGTCAACTAAGTCCCATGTTTTGTTTTTAAAACAAACTCATCTGCAATAGCAGCTATCCATTTTTCTCTATTTGGTCCCGAAAATGCTGATTTGACAGGAATTTCTGCCATCAAAGCAAAATCAGCCTTTTCTGCATGCTCTTGATACACTTTTCGCGGCCTACCTCGTAATCCTGTACGAATGATTCGAGGTCTGCCTGGATCACGCCTAGGATGTCGTTCTTCGGACTCTTCTTCATTTTCTTCCACGTTTTCATCGTCCACTGTCTTCTGAATCACATCGATGTCGATGGTTCTCTCTGTTTCTTCGTTTGGGTAACTTGGGCAAAAATCTTCATAATCATACTCTTCTACTTTTCGATTTGACTTCAGAAATCTAACATCACGAGAGATTTCTACTTTTCGTTCCTTAGGTATCCACACTCTGAACCCTTTAGAGTGTTGTGCATAACCAAGAAAAATTCCTTCCTTACCACGGGGGTCGAATTTTCCTGCATTTTTTGATCGGTTCAAACAGTAAACTCTGCATCCGAATTCTTCGAATTCGCTGATATCAGGAACACCTCCAAGCCAGGCTTCGTAAGGGGTTCGTCCATTCAATTTGCTTGTCGGACAACGATTTCTGATATAATTCGCTGTAGATACAGCCTCTGCCTAAAAAGAAGATGGAAGATGTGATTGTAACATAAGACATCTAGCCATCTCGACGAGAGTTCGATTCATTCGTTCCGCTACCCCATTTTGCTCCGGGTTATTCGGAACCGTCAGACGACGCTGAATACCAGCATCCTTTAACAAGGCATCGAATTGTGAATTTATGTATTCTGTGCCATTATCAGATTGTAAGAATTTTACTCTGACCTTCTGTGCTTCCACAAGATTTTTGAAATCTTGGAATTCCTTAATAATATCGCTTTTTCGATGGACGAATCGTACTTCGCACTATCTACTTGCATCGTCAATAAATGTGACAAAATAACGCGCATTTCCATTTGAACAGACTCTCATAGGACCGCAGACGTCGGTGTGAATCAGTTCTCCGGGCTTCGTTTTCCTATCCGAACTTTTTGGGAATGGGGTTCGTGTCATTTTTCCTTGGAGACAAATTTCGCATTCAACTTCCACGTCAGGATTAGTAATTTCGATTCCTCGTACAGCTCCTTTCTTCAAAGCTTCGCGAAGATCCTTGAAATTTAAATGTCCTAATTGGATATGCCAGTCCATGATGGATCCTTTGCGGTTATTTACGGTGCGAGCATTGTTTCCTTCTTCAGAAGTAAGCGATTCTTTCACATAATACAGTCCATCTACTCGTTTTGCTACAACTACCGCCTTACCATTTGTGTCCAAAACTCGTGCTGAAGTTTTATCGAACACTACGCGGTAACCCTTATCTACAATCTTACTGACAGATAGAAGATTGGTTCGCAAGTCAGATACGTACAAAGTATCACGTAGATTGAATGTTCTGTCACGACCATTGGCCTTCGTGGTGATCTTCACAACACCTTTTGCACATATTTGTGTCGTAGAATTGTTCGCTAATTTTAAAGTGTCAGATATGTCAGATCCCGCGGTTGAAAACACGTCAAAGTTTTTGCACATATGCGATGTACAACCGCTATCAAGGCACCACTTATCACTACCCTGATACGCTGCATGCGTGAATTCATATGAAGCTGACTCTGTCGTTATGTACAAAGAACCGTTTCCTTGGACCTTGTTAGTCTTATCTTGACTCTTCTTACAATTCATCGGACAATTGTTTGCTTTATGTCCCATCTTCTTACATCCATAGCATCTGAACATAAATTGCGTATCCTTTTCCCCTTTCTCTGATTTATTGGGAAAATTTCGTTCACTTTTGGACTTGCTCTTGACCCAATGTTTCTTCTCAGCAGTCATAGCATTTTGAACTGCATTACGTCTGTCACAGCTTCTTGCATCGCTTTCCTCCACGATTTTTATACGCAGTATGTCAGGCTTCGGCAAATCGTCCCTCGATTCGATAGCACACCTGAAGTATTCGAAACTGACAGGCAAACTATATAATAGTAATATTGACAGCAAGTCGTCGTTAATCGTCACATCCATATCGTTCAATTTATCGACAGCATCAAAAAATTTTCGCAGATGATTACGCACATCCTCGCCTTCATTCATTCGTTGAAGTACGATTTGCTTCAAAAGTGTAGCTTTACGCGCTGGTCCCTTCGATTGATAGATCGACTCTAATTTCTGCCATAATTCGCGCGAAGTAGTACAATCTTTGATTTGCTTTAATTCGGAGGGTTGAATCGCCAAAATAATGTCAGACATTGCTTCATTATCTCGTTCTTCCCATTCTGCAGCAGCGGCTACTGATGCGGTATTCCCCGCCACAGTTTCGGGTTTGACTTTAGTTCCAGCCACGTAACCCCACGTACGATTTCTGACCAAAAGAGCCTTCATGTGGATTTTCCACGTATCAAAATTGTCTTTGGAGAGAGATTCAATTCGAACAACACTTGATGCAGCCATTCTAACTTTTGATGTGTCTGGTTTTCCTCTGCGCGTCTGGTACTTCTGGTAATTTAATGAGCTCTATCTGGGCCCATAACCTGTTCAGAGGTGAGGGATCGCCAAACGCAGTATAAAGTGTTATAAATTATATTTAGAGGAAGAATGTGACAATACCTTTTTTTTATTATAACTATTTATAACAACTGAATAACGGTAACTTATGAACTACATACACATGGCTACTGGATTCTTGGTGCAGTCCAGCCTGAAGTAAATATATCCTCAACATAGATGTTCCAAATTAAATGGCTTCAAATATTCAAACTTTTGGGTACATTACGAATACATACGCGAACAAGTTCACTCAAGCAATATCGTCAAATTAAACTTAAAGAAGCACAGCATATATGTGGTACTGATTATCATACAACATTTAAGAAGAAAACTAAATACAGGAAATAATCTCAATAATTAGGTAGCAATTTGGTTTTAGTGGGGCACCCACTTCTTAAATATTAAAAAAGCTCTCTTCTATTTTCTTATTGAAGTAGTAAATGTGGAACCCTCTTTAGCAGGACTTTATTCGAATGGTTACTGGATTTCTCCATTCAATACCTTTTCTAAAACCCTTTTCTTCAAGATCTTGCTGGATGATTATTTAGATAAGTTTGTTTTGTGTCATCCTTTTGATGATAGAAATCTTTTGACTTACTTTTTCAAGTCGTTTCTGATCCTACTTTCTGAACTGTAACCATTCCCCACGATACAACAAACCAACTTCCATTATTTTTAGTAGGGATAATTTTGTTAGAGTTGCAAGGTTAAGTCGATTTCTTTCGAATGTTTCCATATTCAATTCAAATTTACTTCAGGTCCTTCCGATTGAATTACTGTTAAGCGAATAACCTTCTTTTACTGGTTGCGTCTTCTCCAATCAGACGATATCCTTGAGTCCTTCAAAAACAGTAATGTATATACCGAAGTAATTTAGGCTCACAAGAAATCTTTGTTGTTTAAATCGAATAATCGGACGAAAAGACATTCCATTTGCTTCAAATAGTACACAGTATTTCCTGCCCGTAATTACTAATTTCGTCATCTAATTACTGAAGCCTGCAACTTGTTTTAAGTTTTCCGTTTTTACATGTGTGTACAAAAAATTTGTTTGCATAATACAAAGTAAACACAAAAATTACATGTAAATTAGTCTACTTTATTTCTGTGTTCGCTAAAATAGGATATCGTTCCTTAAAAAAAGCCGTTTGTTTCTAATATTCGGTAGCAGTGACCATGAAGTATTCTTATTATAAATTCTACAACCGCACGATGATATTTCATTCCATCATCGCCAATCCCATTATTTATACGGCTCAGGTCACGTTTTCTCTTCTTTTATGTACTATCGGACAGTGATTATTTGCTAAAATGCACGAATCTTGTTTTGTTACCAAGATTTCGCGCAAGTATAACCGATAATTCACCAGAGAGACATATCACTACCAAAAATAGTATGCGCGAACATTTCAAGGCCCCACGTATATACACCAAAAAAAAAGTCTGAAATATTTTTATTTTATCCACGAAGCGAATTTATGCAATGCTGGCTATAAATTTCGTTGTAAACCTGAAGATATTATGCGGCTGACATTTAAACGCATCTCGAACACAGAGGAACGAACACCTCGGCGACGACCATCTACGCCCACTTGTGTTAAAGTCTCCTGCGCTTTGATTAACATTTCAATAGTAACTGGGAGTTATAATTAATTTAACGAATGTTTTGCGGTCAAGAATTCCAATAAAATGTTATTACAAGAGGACAGACGCTATTTCGTCATTTGACCATCTAGAATCTTGAACGTGTAATTTTAGAAAAAATCAGGGGATTTTTTTAAGACTGGGTATTAAATTTCATTGATCAATTATTGAAGGTCTACGTATGAAATATTAACAAATTATCAATCTTTCATTCCGAAAACTGCTATTTACCGTGTGTACAATAAGAAATTAACGTAGAGCGACACATTCAGTCATTGAAGTTTCAGAACAAAAAAGAATTCAGTTACCTCTTAAAAACCGATTTAATTGTTGAATAAAAGTTAATATTATTATAATTAAAATTAAAACTAAAGCGACAAAACTATAACTATATTATGTATATCTTTTTTTAATCTCATAAGAGAAACTTTTGTTAACTTAATTTCCAAATGATATATACAATAATAAGTTTTTCCCTTAAATGTGAGCTTTTAACACCATGAGCGATATTGAGAGATGATTTACGAAGGTATCTAATAGCTCCCAGAAGGACCTCGAAAATTTCATGTACCATCTATAATAATAACATCCACCATTTGCAAAAAAATTGCTTTGGACACGTTAAAGTTACATTGCAAAATTGAGGATTGCTATAACATTTCTAATTACATCCTAGGCATTTAAATTAAGCTATTAATGTCGTATTGCAAAAACTGCTCAATGTCGTAAAACTCTCCTTTTACTATCATATTTTTTATAATAGTTTTGAAGTTTTTCTTCGTTAAACTCCTTGCGAGGATCGGCATTTTGTTAAAGAATTTGATTCCTAAATAGTTAATTACCTGTGGTGTTTTCTTTACTCTGTGATGAGGAAATGCTAACTCTTTTCTGCTTCTTGTGTAATAATCATAGTAATCTTCATTGAAATAAAACTTTGGACGATTAGTAAACACATATGTATGTTAGACGGGCAAATATATAACAACTTGGTAAAGTAAATATTTTCATTCTTTTAAACAAACCTCTGCAACTACTTCTGTAGCTTTTATTTCCTAGGATCCCAAAAGCCTTTTTCTGTTTCCGGAAAGCATTCTGCGCCGCTGGTGATGTACTGCGTATGAGAATTCCATAAGTGACTATTTACTATGAAATAGGGAATGATACTTCTGAAGAGCTACTTGGTAATTAATCGATATTCATAATTCCATTTGTACCCTGCCCTGTACATTTTGATTTCGGTTAACGAAAGATGTATCATCAACATACAGACACGTTTAATTTGCTATTACAGATTATTTGTGAATATTACATACAACATTGGCCTAAGGATTGAGCCTTATAGTATTCCGTATTTTATGTTTTCTTGCTTCGAGGTCTCTCCTTGAAACTCTGTATACTGTTTCCTGTTATGCAAGTACGATTGAAATAGTAATACCATAGTATTGCAGTTTTTGTATTCATATTAATAATATAATCGACATTGTCAAAGGCTTTGCGTAGGTCGCAAAATAGTGCCCCTACCTTACCTTTTGGTATTCATCAAGTCCGTTCATGATGTCTTCTAAAACGCTTGTACCAACCGTAATTGCAGAATTATTTTTACTACACATATTGCTTATTGCTGTACACATTCATTTTTTCAAAATATTCATTTGATATTTTTTCCATAATTGTATCAAAAATTTTGCTGATACAGTTGATATTGATCCATAATTTCCACTGCCAGTTATGTCACTTTTTTTGAAAATGGCGTGTTTTTCCATTACGTTTTTATTTAGGCAAGGACTGTCTTCCTCGTGTTATATATTTTAGTCATTTTTTATTTTCAAATCAGATTGGATATAGCAAATATACATTTCTTATACACCTTATATAGAACAGCTATTGAACAACCATTACATTCATCTCGTGTCACTGTATGGTGCGCTTTATGGGTAGAAGGCATCATTGGTCCATATTTTTTCGAAAATGAGGCTGGTGCTACCGTTACTGTCAATGGAGTGCGCTATAGAGACATGTTAACCAATTTTTTATGGCCTATTTTGGATGATACGGATGTGGAAGACTTGTGGTTTGAACAGGACGGAGCTACGTGTCACACAGCCCAAGAAACAATCGATTTATTGAAAACCAAATTTAATGGACGTCTAATTTCGCGAAGAGGTGATGTCAACTGGCCACCACGAAGCTGTGATTTAACGCCACTGGACTTCTTCTTGTGGGGCTATGTGAAAGATAATGTTTACGAGAATAATCCGCAAACAATTCAAGAACTCAATATCGAAGACGTCCTCCATGAAATAGAACCACAATTATGCAGAAATGTGCTCGAAAATTTTGTTAAGAGGATCGACGTCTGCAAACGTAGTCGTGGTGGACATTTGCCTGATATTGTTTTTCATTCATAAATGGTAAAGTCTCTACAACATATTTCGATAAAGAATTACAGAATTTTCCTACAAAATGTGTGTTTCTTTTGAAATTTAAAAACTAAGTTCTTATTGGTAGACCCTGTATTTATTACTTCATTGGAAAAAGGAGAGAGCTTTTTAATATTCTGATAGTGAGTGTAGTATTGAAACCAAATTGCTATTAAATTATTGAGATAGAGATCTAGACAAGTATTTAACGACTCCTTTTATGAGGGATTGAACTCTACATCCTTGAATTTGTAAACTTCGCATTCTACCACTAAACTACTATTGAGATAGCAACTTTATAAAACTATACACTTCTGCCTGCGAAATTATAGTACTGTTATTGTTGTTATTGTCTAATGCATGAAAATCTTATGCTTTTAATTTTTCTATTCAGTTTCTTCTTAAAAGTAATTTGATGATCAGTACCTACCACATCTTTGATCTCAAGTTTGATAACTGACAGAATTTGTTATGATGTATGTTGTGCTTCTTTAGGCTTCAAATTTCTTGTTTTTACTTGGCGATATTGCATGAGCGAACTTTTACCTGTTATTTATATAAATGACATCGACTCTAAAGGTGCGCTCAAATGAAAAGAATGAATAAAAGACATGGTAGGAAGACATGTAAGAAATTTATTTATCTCAGAACTAGATTGTTGTATTTGTGTAAAAATACAAGGCCCATTTTATCAGTCAAAGTCGATCATAAAAGCTGTTCGATAATCGATAAATAATTTGCATAGCGATAAATAAATAATTGAAGGAATCACTAATTTGATCTACTGTGGAACTTGCACTAATAGTTCAAACTTTTCAAAAAAACTGGAACGCTTTCCTTTTCATGTAATATTCAATTTATAACACATTGAAGAATGAAAAAGCAAAACGAACATAGAATCTAATTGAAAACAGGGCATGGAAATATAAATGATTAATTAAGACATAATTATGATTCCCGAGGTATATTGAAAATGAAGTTTACCAAATGTTTGCCATTACGTATAGTAGAATGTAGGGCGTCAGACTTTCTTTAAGAGGATGTTATAAATGACGTGGGACTTCAACTCAGCCTTCGAATTTATGAATATTGCACCACAGTTTATTTTTCTGCTTTTATAAATTCAGAAGTGAAGGAAATTGCGAAAGGTTAATTAATGAAGATGTTTCCGACTACGTGTGACTCAAGGATTTCTGCGATATAATTCATTTAGCGCTGTAAATTAAGAAAAATATGTCAACTCTTTTTTTTAATAGCATCTAAAAGGTGTATAAAAATAACAATAATTTCTTTACATGATTGAATGCACTTGTGAATTTATTGGTTAATCAACAGCATAACAATAAATAGAAAGAATAAGCGACTAAGGACCAGCCATTTATTGTACAAAAATGATAAAAACTTTTTACATGTATACAGGTGACTACGTTGTAGCCACGCAGAAAGCCCTTAAGACGTTTATTTTACAAATCACAATCCAGTTTCACGACCAGTTTTATGTACAGCACTATTCTAGATTAGCCTATTTAGAATCTGCCCGGCCTGCCCGGTTGCTGGGGTTCGGGATGGGCGGCGATCCATTCCAAAGCACGGGCGATCTGTGGGGGAATTGGTGGAGGTACTGGAAGGTGAGCACCCTGAGGTTGGAAACCATTTTCATCAGCTGTGTACTGGAGAGAAATTGGCGTGCCATCAGGAGAAGTGTATTGGAATCCACCTTGGGCTACTACCGCTGGTTCATTACCACCGGGGACGTTTTTAGGTTGACCTTGTTCTTGTGCGGAGATTCCATTTTCAGTTTCATAACTGCAAATTAATCGTTTAGATTCAATTGATTATCTCCTGAAACAAAACGCCTAACCTCCATTGGTATGAACCATCTGGATTAAGTTCGCTGGATTGTCTTAAAATGGCAATAGTTCTGCCGGGTTGTGGGTTTGGGTTTGGTCGGTAAACCTGAGCGACCGCACAGCCGACGATGGCAGCGAATACAATCTGAAAGAAAACAATACAAAAATGTTTTATGAAACGAGTTTCTCTTCACTTATAAAGATTTTTCTTTCATTGACGTGCATCGTTCATATCCTGTCGACCATTTGGTTGCAACGCAATAAACTTGCTGAATAATTTTTAGTTATGTAAGTGGTAATTACGATATTAAAAATCTGACACATTCTTGGATGTCATGAATGCGATATTAAACGATCTCCATTAAACAAATTGCACGTTGCAGCTTAATCGGTGTAATCTCAGTGAGTCGCATTTTGAAGGACAATCATGTTTTAAGTATTTGAGTAAGAATTGATTTATGGTTTTTAGAACTTGGTTAAGAAGAAAGCTATTTTCCTAACTTTAATTTGTTGAAATCTGGCCAGTTTTGATATGTCAGGTTCGATTTCCATCTTGATTTTATTATATATTTCTAAAGTTATAGAAACATGATTACCATTACTTTTTTAACAGTTTAGGTCGCCACATCTTGCGGCCTATTTATGAATTAAATGACAAATTTGTAGGTTTTGTTTCAGTTGAAGGACATTTTGAATCAGTTATACTCAGAATGGTTTTCATATTGTATTTGGGAAATGTAAATCGGGAAATGCCCAAATTTTGTCTTCATACTTGAATACTTCTCTTGTTTTTTTAATTCAAATAATTTTTTATTATATTTATTATTAAAGAAACAAATAACTATTACTTAATTGTAAGTAATTGAAATAGTTTTTGAGTATGAAAGCTTATGCAAGAAAATTAAAAATATTACTCAGAACTTTCAGAACACTTTCTAATCGAGATTTCACGGTATTCTCGGCAGCTTTTCATTTTTAAAAAATTTATTTTGTTTCTGTCTTTTTAAAAATCCTGAAAACTGAAAAGAAAAAATTTTGAATTATGTAAAATTGGACAATTTGATGTAAAATAAAATTCAAGCTGCTGTCTGCATTCAATTTTTTACGGTTCTCAACGTGATACAATTCAAATTTCGTATTTTAATTCAGTGATTATTTAATGTTCTTCTTTCTTGTCAAGAAGATGGACAGTAATATAATTTGATTGATTTCCAATTTCTGCAATTTCTTCCAAGTTTCAAATAGAAATTGGAAATAGAATGCCTTCCTTCCTTAGGAGTGCACTTTCATTCAAGTCTCTAAGCTTAAGCAACAATTTTGTCTAGAAACGCGAGTACTTATGTTTTTGTTGCCTTATTATTAAAACAAATCTTTTATGGTTCAAAAACTAATATTCTTTCCTTTGGAACTCAAAAGCTTAAACTTCCTCCCTTAGGATACTAAGCTTAAGCAACAATTGCGTATAGAAATATGAATACTTTCTTTTTATTAAAAAGAAATTTTTATGCACTTTTTTGTATTCAAAATATGACTGTAAAAAATGTAAAATATGGTTGTATCTATTAGATAAAATAAGGTATGCAAAAGGACTTACCCAGGAGTTCATGTTGTCTAAGATGGTCACTTAAAGACTGTAGAATCATCTGGGCATCTGCTTATTTATAGTGAATCCACACGGTCAAGGGGCATCGTATGAGAGCGCGCCCTCCCTATCTCGGATCATCCTAGATTTTGGGCGGTAACATACACCTCTCAAGAAAGGAATTTTTATCCGGCTATTCTTGCAAGTGCATTCTTCCAGTGTCATAATCTATGCGGATGAATACACCTAGCGGTCGGCAAATTACACACACATTACGCTTAATTATCATTGCTTTTATGCAAACGATCGCTTGTTATAAAATTTAATTTAATTCTAAATCGTCCTTGCTCGTAAATAATTGTGTTTATGTGAGCCGTTAATGGTACAATAAATCAGTTCGGTTCCGTTAATCAATTGACGTTTAATTGAATCAAATTTGCACACGCATCAGAAGAAATTGTGTACACGCCTTCGTAAGTTTCAGCCGCGTTTTTAATCCATTAATTTGAATAAATTATAATAAACGATAAGCTATTTAAAGAAGATATAAAGTTTTAAATATCAAACTACTTTTGCAACTAATGCCACTTGTTTTATTAACATTTTTTATGCGTCTCCTAGTGACATAATTAAGGCCTTCCAGTTCCACGGTGAAGTTTTTTTTTTTTGTTAAAAATTCTCTACACATGAAACTGTTTATATTTGATTGACATTTTTTTTAAATTCTTGTTTAGTTAATACATTTGGGAAACAGAAAGTTATTTGTCCAATACATTCCTTTTTTTGTAGCTAATCAACGATGCAAATACACAAGGTATTTTTAATTTGCTTTTTATTTCGACACGAAAATATTATGATTATAATTCAATTCCTCAACCGTTGTATCATCAAGTGTTTGTTTACTATAAATTAGCTTTATTTCTGTGCAACAAAGTTCTTGAACTCTTTTAGTGCCTTGTGGCAAGAAAAAATTTCAACAACGGCCGCAGAAGTCTCCAAGCTAAATTAAGAAATTTCAACTTTGACTAAAGGTTCAACTTATTTAATTTACATGTAATTTAATATCTAAAGTACCGACTTGAATTAATCAAAACTAAATGGAGAGTTGAGTAATCAAACTCACTTGGAAATGTAAAATAAATTTAAATAACTAAATTATTTAAAGTTTCGATATTACTAACGGATATGTAAGTGAATTCTGAATTACAATTCAAATGTACAGTGCCATTCAGAAAGTTCGTAATATATAAGGCAGTTTTAATTATATATTGTGATTTTAGGGGAAAGACTTTACTAGAATTAGTTCGTGCAGTTATCTGTCAAAACACTAACAGCACAATTGAATATTTAAAATGATCAATATTTTTCCTTCACTCTCCCTTCATAAAACTAGATCAAGAAACCTCCATAGTTGTTAAAGTTTAATATTTATACTTCACATTATAGTTACTTTAGACAATTATTAAAATATAAATCTTAAAAGATATGCCTTAGTCTTATTATTAACATTGATTTTATTTTCACTAGTATCAAGTACAATCCCTTAAAAATTATAAAAACGATTAAAAACATTAATTATAAAACTTCCAAAGCTTGAAAGTGAAACGAAGCTTAAAAACAAAAATTGAAATGATCAATTTTAAGTATAATTTATTTAAATAAAAGCGCCATAATTATTAACAATGTATACAATTGCCTTTCAAAGAATAAACTCAGATATGCATTACAATTAGTAATTAATTTAAACGCAAATTAAATTATTGCACATTGCTTTATAATTAAGTTATGCAACACGTTACTTTGCATCATTAAATCAACAGACACATTTAATAATACCAGCCAATTGATTTTATTGTATTTGATTACAGACTTCACGCTCAGTCGTAGTTTGTTTTACCAATTTTATAATTGCGAATAAACAAGGCGAATCCGTTGGATGGAATAAACACTTTGCATTTTAATATGCTGTGCAAGTAGAGGTTTACTGAGACGTTAAGTGAATAAAGAAATACTTTATCGAAGTTCCCAGAAAGTTATGCGCTTTTAATCGAATTTTTCATTAATGATTTATGATGTAATAAGTTGGCAATTACAAGGAGATCCTTCAAATTCCACTATAACAGTTATATGTTTATTAAGTTACTATTTCATTTAGTGAATTTTTCTGAATTAAATTTGCACTAGAGAGAAAACTCCAAGGAGTCGTTGTAATTATAAAACGGAAAGGAATAATAATAACAAAATTAAAAAATATTTATAAATGGCGAAAAAGGTATAAACAAGAATCAGAAACTTAACATTTGTAAGCTAAGGAAATACTTAAAATTCAATACACTTATGAAGTTTCTAAATGGAGTATTTTTATTATCGGATGGTTGTTTATGCCTTCGGGACATATAGCAAAATACTTATTTTTGTACACTTATATTATATTGTGTAAATAATTGTTTGTTAATTCACTTATTATGCATACAATTTTTGATCAAGTCGCGTACGTGAATGCCACAGATTATGAAACTGATGGGGTTATTTGGAAATATCATAAACTCAGATAGGATTACTAATAACAATAATAATAATAATTCTTTTATTGTACGTTGCCAATTACAAGAGTGGATATACGTCAATCAATAAACTAAGGGAATCATAAACACTAAATGTAGTGAAACACTAAAACTAAAAAAAGTCCGGGTACCTTATCAGTTAGAAATCGGGGACTGAGTAATAGGCTTTGTCTAACAGTATTTTCTTAATTGTGTGTTTAAAAGTTAAGGAAGCAGCAGTTTGCAACGAACCGGGCAATTTATTGAAAAACCTCCTGCCCATAAAGCTAGGAGATTTTTCAAATTTGGTAGAGTTATGAACAGAGAATGAGTTTTTTGAACTCGTGTTGTAATCATGAAAATGAGAATTAGTAAGAAATTTACCACTATTAGCTTTAACAAATTGTAAGCTTTTATATATGTAAATTGCAGGCAACGTCAACAAATCTGTTTTTCCTGAATTTGTCTCTACATGATTGCCTGGGCTTCAAATTAAATATCAGGCGAACCAATTTCTTTTGGGCAATGAAAACTCTCGAGCAGTTTATTTCATTACCCCAAAGAATTATGTTGTAATTTAAATAGCTGTAGCCCAAAGCATAGTACGTGGCGAGTAGCTGGTCATTGTTAATAGTGATTCTATTCAGATGCTTGCACACCTTATTAATTTGTTCTTCCCAGTTAAGCTGCGCATCGACAGAAATGCCGAGGAGTTTAGTGGAGAGTTTGGTATCAGAGTATGTGCCGTTTACATTATACACTATGTCACCGGGATTTTTTCTATTGTGAAACTGTAAATTGCACGTTTTACTAAAATTAAGAATAAGTCTATTCTTGAGGCACCAATCGCCAAATTGTGCGGAGACGTCGGCTGCTTTAGCTCGAAGTTCCTCAGGAGTCCGTGCAGAGACTGCCATAGATGTGTCGTCAGCAAATATGGTGATATGATCAGTATTAACAAATTCAACGACATCGTTAATATATAACAGAAAGAGGTCCCAGCACGGATCCCTGAGGAACTCCGTAATCTACATCATATTCAGATGAACAGTGACTACCAATTTTAACACAGAGATTACGGGCGTTTAAATATGACAAAAACCAATTTAATACATTACCTCTTATGCCTATATTATATAGTTTAGCGTCGATGAAATCAACATTGAGACAATCAAAGTCACGGGTTAGGTCGAAGAAGAGACCAGCAATGTAGTGACATCATCGACATTCTTGTATATGTACTCGAAAAAATCAGTCGCTGCTCCCTCGGTCGATCCACCCTTACGAAAGCTGTGTTGACAGTTGCATAGCAAATTACGTCTATCGTTTACGTTGGTAAACGATTGTACATTATTTTCTTAAAAACTTTGGATAGACAACTAAGTAAAGCGACAGGTCTATAGTTGTCGATGTTGTGGGCGTCATTTTTCTTAAAGATAAGTACAACAATCGCAGTCTTTAAGAGATTTGGAAATTCACCAAGTTCCACTGAACTATTGATAATACCGGCTGAAATTGGCTGGCTTTGAGTACATATACAGATATGTTATCAATTCCACAACTACTAGTATTTTTTAAATTATTTACAATTTTAGTTACTTCTGCTGAGTCAGTTGCCAAAAAGGCAAAAGTTTTTGGATTAAACTGACTACTTGTGCAAGGAATAACGGGGCTGGATCCAAATGAGTTTACGAGAGAATGCTCGGCAGCTGTCGAAAAATGGTTGGCAAAAAGTTCCGCCACTTCTAACGGTTGTGATACGGACACGTCATTAGATATTAAAATAATGTCAGTGTTGCGTTTAGTCCGGCCAAGTCTTTAATTTATTATTTTCCAGGTTGTTTTTTGTTTATTTTGCAAATTGTCGATTACGTTGCTAAAGAACTGTTTTTTAGTTTCATGAATTAGTGTGTTATATGCTTTTTTCTTTTGCTTGTAAATATCGTGCAATTGGGGAATATCAAAATTGTATTTGAGCCAATGCAGATTTTTTAATTCAAGGCTGGCAGTCATTGCATTGTTGTTTACCAACCTGGAAGAGTATGGTTTTTCGATCGTTTTTTTAATAGGCAGTGATGCGTCGATTTTACTACGCAGCTCGTTTATAAAAGCGTTAAAAACTTCCTCGACATTTTGAGGGCTATTAATTGTTTAACAATAACTAAAGTTATGCTTAGCTAAAAGATTCCGCAGTAATGCAGGGATGCGTTGTTAACATTACGACAATATACAGATATGGGCTTTCTCACAATTTTTCCAGGAACGGAAGCTGTACTGAGGCTTAAGAATAAAGCGCGATGATCACCCATGCTGGGATGAATTACAACTGAGGTACATGCTTTTAGGTGATGGGCATTTGTAATTATATAGTCAATTTTGCTGTTGATGTCGGTACATACTCTAGTTGGTTGGTTATTTGTAATGCTTAAACCAAAACCATCAATCAGGTCACCTAATAGCTGACTAGCAGTGGAGTTGCTTAAATGATCTATGTTAAGGTCTACACAAACAAACAAATGGGAGGCAAGAGAATTACATTTAATCAAAACCGAAGAAAAATTATCAAAAACTGTCAATAGATTACCGCTAGGGGGTCTGTAAATACTAATGATACACAGTTGTAATTCATCAACAAAGATTTTGATGGCACAAATTTCAAAATATAGTTTGATACAATAGATATTAAGATTTACCGGATAAGAACTAATTTCCGATTTAACGTTTATTAGCACTCCGCCACACTTGTGCTCCTTACGACAAAAATGGGCCTTGAGTTCATAATCAGGGGGACACAATAGATTAATTGTTTCATTATTGCACCAGTGTTCTTGGATACAGATTACATCCGGGTTGTAATCTTTTATCAGCACGTCAAGATGGTCCATTTTATTAAGCAGCGATTGGGCGTTGAGTTGAATAATTTTGAAGTGTGACTTCGAAGGTCCTACCGCTCCATTTGAGTTTGAGGTGTTTTTTGAAAATTTTTTGGCTTCTGGAAGAACCTTTTGATCGCAGCACCAGCTGGTCAAATTTCGGGGTCGATTGATATAGATAAAATTACTAATAAATAATTATCGTGACAAGACAACGATTACATTTCCGAGGAATCGCTTAAACAAATCGATTTTCCCGGAAAACGTGAAAATGCGACTTGAGCGGGAAAATCATTCCTTAGACTAAGGGTTGGATAATTGCCGTACAATTTGGTGGTAAAAATTGTAAATCTATCCATTTTAAAATTTGTATCAGGAAATGAACCATGGTTGTCTGCGAGAAGAAGAATTTTTCTGTTTTCTCTTATAGGTTTCTATCAGATTTTCTTAGTTCATGTTCGAACAGTAATGACGTCATCCAAGCTTTGCTGTTGCTTTGTAATTCACTGGTGGCGAAGTGCAGTTCTTAAAACATCTAGATTTTTTCATTTTCCCACAACCAAAAGTTTTCTTTTCTCTATTCCTATCATATTCACTTAACGTTCTTTACTTTGTTCACCTTCGATACACCCTGACTATTTAAACCTTGGTGTGGTGTTTGGCATAATTTTTTAAGGTAAACAAGTTTACATTTGCTTTGAAGATACCATTTTATCATACTTGCCACCTATTGCTGGCCATCCCGTTAAGATTTCACATATTCCTTGGAAGCATTGGCAACTTCTCCATGTATCCTTCCCGTGTTAATGCTGTTGGGTTTTCAAACTGTCCATCCTTACTTTGGAATGGCTCTTCATTGGGTCTTGCTGTTAATCTGACTCCTGACTCCTCCGGTGTTATTAGCGTAGAATGAAAGTTGATAAGGGTGTAATTAAGCTTCTATGTAAGAAAAACTGTTTTAAAGAACAACGCCGACCTTCGATACTTTTTTTCGAATAGTTTAATCATAAACTATACTAATTTCTTCATGTATTGAGCATTGTACAATTGCCGACTTCTTGTGGTTAAGAAGTAAATTATTATTTGTACACCAATTATTCATTGTTTTAGCCAAGCAGTCTTTAGTATTAATGATCATCGTTGTGTTGTCTGCATGGTTACACAATTTTATCACCCCATCTTCGAACATTTGTTGTTGCTTAAACCATTGTTGTAAAACAGAAACAAGAGTGGCAATGGGATTCCACCCTGTGGCACTCCCGTATTAGTAATGTTAAAGTTCTATCTAAAGATCGTCCCCTTTCATTTATCTGCGTCATTTTGAACACTGACTGGGCACTCACAATTATAAGATGAACAGCACAACTAATTTTGTATTGTGAAAGAACGAGCAAATGGATTCATCGAAGACCATGAAAACAATATTTATCGAAATGTTCAAAAGTGTCACGTTTAATATCTCGTAAATTTTTAGGAAATATTTTGATATTTGGTATTTTGGTACAAAAGAGTTGACCTGTGTAGAAACGAAGGAACTAGAGCAACAAGATAGAGGGAGAATTCCAAATAAACAGCAAAATCAGCAACTGCGTATAATTCTGAAGTTCTTCCACTCGAATTTTCTTTGTTCCATTGGCAACTAAAGTTTCTGTCAATTCAGTCTAAAATCATGAATCGTTTACAGCAACAATACAAGTAGAAGGAACTATGAGAAAAAAAAAGAAAGATGATGTAACTCCTTCATTACATGGGAAAACTTGTTTCAACAGAGAAAATATAGCCAGGTTTCGTTTACTCAGATAATTTATAGACATCAATTTGAAAATTTAACGATTGACCAAATAATTCAAGGGAAGTTTATTTCGAAACGTATCCAGAACTCTGCTTGATTTTGTAACACGTACATAATACATTGCAAGTTTCTCTAAAAAAAAACTACAAAATTATATCTACAACTATAAGAAATGAATATGCAATTTATAACTGAACAACACCTGGAATATGCTTACCTTAATAATTTCTGTCTTTATTAAAGCAAGAAATATTAATACCAACTTTAATTACATATTGTGTTGCGTTAGTAAAAACTTAAATTTCGTATTTCATAAAAATATCAACTTTAATGCAGAAATGCATTTTACCTTTCTTTGATAAATTCTTCGAGATTACAATGAGCAATAGCTTGTAATAAAACGAAGCAAAACCTACTAAAAAATGTTTTTACTAACGGTTTGCTATTTCAGATAAAGCAATGGTCAATTCGATAATATAATTAGCGTAATGTTGATGTACATTACAAAAATATAGAACATAATTTCGTTACTTCTTTATTTTAATTTAAATATAAAACTATTTAGTGTAAAGTATTTGCATTTCTCGGCCTTATAAATGCCAGTTCAGATGCAATACCATCAAATCGATGAATAATCCTCCAGAAATAAAACTATTATAAAACGCAGACAGTACGCCGCGACATTTGTTACTTTGGCGTAGGTCTCTTCACATTCATCAAAGTGAAAGGCTTCATGACTCAAGAATGTGTGAATGAGTAAATACGAAGAAGAAACTGTCGCTTATTCAGATTTAATTTAATAAAGGAGACCAAATGTTAACAAGCCTCTGCAGGACCAAATCGAAGCTTTACGCAAACCATCACAGATAAAGGAAATGTCGCAACATTTAAAGGATGTTGCGCAAAGCCTGGCTTCGTTAAAATCGAACGCTTGTTAATTGTGTTATCTAAATGTAATTTATTTTACCTTTTTAGGTTTTGTAAGAGACGTCTTCAGGTCAAGCGACAAATATTAGTTCAACTGCATAATTAAGGTGATTTCGTTTCTAATTTGCGCAATACCAGAGAGAAATTTTCTCCCTGCTAATTAACGAATAATTATATTCGTGTTGTATTTATGAAATATTTACATATGTCAGGACCTCGTGATCTTAGATCAAAAAGGAAGTGTATGTTTTTACTTTAGTATTCAACAAGTTACAATGACTGTATGTGATGCAATCTATTAGGAGATCTGCTCTAAAGCATTGACATACTCGTAGGGATACATAAAGCTAATGATTTTAAAAATGTAAAGCAGGAAAGAGGTGTGCAGATGTTTGTACACGGATACAAATAATTGAATTGAATTTCCCATTTTCATGGTTAAATATGACCAACGATTTTATTTATTTGAATGAACAATATATATTTTTGATTTAACAAATACTAATTTAAAGTGAATATGTCTATTTTGAAAGTAAAGTAGTTTTAATCCTATTAAGTAAATTCGCAGGTCATATTTAACCACATTTTCTCTCCGCGTAGTCGCTTAAATCAAAGGCGCAGTCAACTAAGTTTTATTGTTCTACGAACTTCACCAAAAGCATGTCTATGCCTAAGCAGATTCTTGTTTAAATTTTTTACTCATGTAAGACCTGTTTCCTTTATAAATCCGAGCTTAAATATATTTTCCGCATTCTAACATATCTTGTATTGGGCTACTCATTATTAGTTTGAATTTATTTTACTCAAAACTAAGGAGAGTTCTTTCAGTCCCAGAGAGCTATGGAATCATAAAAAAGATATTTTAGTTTAAGACATGTTTGAATATTTTACATCGTTTTTTTTTATTTAAACATACCAAGTGAGTTTTGTTTGATGTGCCAACTGGAAGAACGATGCAAAGACACCCTTTCCGTATCCCATAATCGAATTTTTGAAATCTCGTTATATCTTACCTTGAGAAAAAGAAGGAAGTATACCTATCTATGTTTTATAGACATAACAAACGTCTTTGATATCATTAAAACAAAAAGACAACAACAAATCAAGTCAGAACACATAACATAATATCAAAACTTTTTGAGACAACAGAGGAAGTGAGGGGGAGGACTTATTATTATTTATAAATGAATCGGTCAACGCAGAAAGGACATATAATGTTGAATAAGAGCTCCAAGTTGCGGTGCCAAAATTGTTGTTATGGAGCCCCTTTTGGTTGTTTTTATCAATTACTGTTTTTATGTATGTGGAAACGTGTCTACTTTCTTGATGTCATTCTCTCAGGGTTTTCTTTTCGTTTTATGGCCGCACGGCGGATACACAATGACGAACACAGAAAAATGAGGGGGGGGGTTTCAGTGTCACATGTATATGCGACAGTGCGTGTTAGAAAACGAAATGAAGAAAAGGGTTTATCAAAAACATTGTTGTCTGTCCAAACTGTACATCGGCTAGCACAAGTCGGCCAAAACATCTCGCCTTTCACAAAGTTCGGTGGGCCTCTTGCCCTATCAGATGTATATTTTGTGAAAAGCGACACGTCCTTCGACGATACAGGTTACTGTCCGTCCAAAGTATAACAAGTCGGCCATGTCACCTCGCTTTTCACAAGGGTCGGTGGACCTCTTGCCCTACCCGATGTATACTTGTCAAAAGGGCAACGCTCTGTATTGCCGATCACGCATGTGCCTCAACTCTTTCACAAGAGAGAGACGTCCTTCGACAATACCTAAACGTCTTCCGTTGTCCGGTGCTTATATAAAAATTTTGTTTGTGTTGTCACGTGTGCCCTACCTGGAAGCGTCTTCCATGTTGTTGGTCAAGGAAAAAGGATACAGAGTATTCAGGATCCAGTAAATGTTCTTTTTCTTAATGAAAATACCTCGATATATTTTAATAACTTTTTTTTAACAAAATTTTCTTATCTTCTTATTTTATTAAAGTATTACCTGCGGAGGTCGAGAAAGGAGTCCCGTAAATCGCAGAGTGCTCGCCGTTTATAGCGCTTTCGTTCTGTTTATTTTTCCGTTGTCACGGTTACCGCATTCTGATCGTTATATACTAGATTTGAGTTGTTAACTAAACGTCACGTTTTGACAATTAGCGTTTACCTTAGATATGATTACATTTTATGGAAAATGGAACAAACTTAACTCTAAACAATAGGTAAGTATCTAGAATACATTATTTTCTAATTATCTAACCTCTAAAGCCTTACTTATCTAAAATAATTCACAACATTCACAACGTATTACTAATGAAATAAACTTAACATATAATAACGTCCTTCACTCTTATTACCTACACTTTGTCTTTTTTAGTTTTGACACTTCCTTATAAGTGTTCGTCACACAATGCTTAATAGTCTATTAAGAAGTCCGGAACCTGGTCCCAACGAAGGCGCATTCGTCGGCCGTCTTCCAAATAGACCAGTCTCATCTTATTCTTGCTTTGCTTCCCTCTGTCCACTGGATAATGTATGGCTGTTAGTGGCTCCGGAATAAGCCAAACCTCCGCTGCATTCTTTCAATGAAATCAAAGTGTTTGCTCATTCAAACTGGTCTACCACCTTCGAGCTCCCCTCAGGAATGTCTATTTGATTCGTTGAGCTGCAATTATGCTTTTTATAACTGCTGCGTTTTACATTCGTAAGTGTCCCTTTTCGTTTTGTATTTGTCATAGTCTGTTTGTTTGTTTGTTTTAGACGTATATCGTTTTGCCGAAACGTCTCGTCACTCTTGCGTCTTCTTCGTCAAGTTGTTTCGAAAGCTGTTGTTGAACATCTGCTGGACCGTGGCACTGTTGTATATGTTTTTAATTCTTCCCACGTAATGTAATTGTTTAATTAAATCTTTCAAAAGGTAATTAACACTGCAGTATATATACAATGAATCCTAATGGAGATATGGCTTTTCTGCGTTGATCGATTCAAATGCCAGCGATGCCATTATCATGAAAAACACAAAAAAATTCCAAAAATACTATGTCGGATGGAGTCAAATGTCACTTGCAAACATGATCATGTGTCTTTTCAAATAATGTAGTATTGATGGCAGAATCAGAGAAAAAATATAAAAGGAATCGGAGATTGAAGCAGTTTTAAGATACGGATAGAAAGTAAATTTTAAAAAATCAGAAGGAGAACCACTCATGGAAAAAAAACGACGTAGCTAAACTTCCACTGGCGGAACCATGTATTTTATTTCGAAATTCCGTCTTCCGGCGAATGTAAATAATCTAAGCTCACAATTCTGCCGAAAGTTCAACCGATTAGCACAAGTACGGCGAAACATTACTCAAAAAATTAATAATACAGCCGAACGGCGGACTTTATCGAAAAAAATACTTAATCCGCCTTTCTGAGGTGATATTGAAGTACTTCAATATTTTACCAGTTTTATAGTTTAGAAGAGAATATAACATAATTTTCTTGAAGAAGTTAACAAGTGCTTGAAATTGTATGGGGTTGAAAATTGTGTTTGCCTCTATAAAAGAGAAGCAAGGACAATGGGCCCATCTGCCGTTTTTGTTTTATAATAAATTTATCCCATATTTTGCTGCCGCCAAAAATAAAACATTAAGATATTTAAAGACAAATCTAACATATTTTCAACTAAGACATAAACTTTTTACGAAGTTTAAAGAAATTACATTTGATGTGAATAATATAGACTCACCAATAGTTTATTTGACAACATGAAACAATACGTACTACTTCCGATTTAAGCGGAAGTGGTTTTAAGTTAAAAAAAATAATTATAATAGAATAGTTTTGCAATTTTGAATTGTAGAGGTAATTCTAGTACGAAATGATTCAAAACATCCCTTATAAAGGGTGATTGAAATTGAGGAAAACCAAACGAATCGCTCGAGTACTTTCGTAATCAGAAAAATCGACCAAACTCTAAATTTTAGTTAATTGAAGTGTGCTTCAAAATGAACCTTGTCATTTTGACATTAATATCAGTTTGACAAAACACATAAAAATATCCGCATTAAATGTAATAATTCAAACGCGATTACAAGACGGAATCAGCATTTGAGCACTTGCAACTTAGTTAATATTGCTAATTATAATTCTTTGGAATCGAATTAGGAGGATGAAATTGCATAGGTTGACAAATACATTACATACACTGTCAAAGTTAATATTACACAACTATATTTTTTGTCCATTTCACTTCGCTGTGGGGGAGACCGGAGGATTGACGCCCACGTAAGATAAAAGCATAAATAACAAAATTGTAGACCTTTTTAAAAATCTGAGCAAATTCTGGCAAGGGTATTATACTTTTACCTAAAAGTTAGCAAAACCAAATATATGGTGTTGTACTCTACCAGGTACATCCTAGTAGAAAGCTGGGCGTCATTACCTGCAAATTTTGGGTAATAGGGCCCTGGTGAGGTTCTATTACCTCTTACGATTAACAACTCATATTTCATCGTAGGTAATTCTATATTGTTTTACAACGTATAACCTCTGCATTGTTTATGAATCCAGCCAGAGCAATTTAGATATCTGTAACTCATTGTTTTGCCCAAACTTTCGCCAGAGTTTATGAATATTGTCTCCATCGATGCGTTCTTGACCTAACAAACCCTCATCATCACAAAGATTTTGTTCGTTGATGTCTGAATCAGAGGATGATGATTCAAAGACAATTCTCTTTACCTGCTTCTTTCTCTTTTGTAACGTTTTGACCTTCTTTTGTTCCTCCAAGTTTAATTTCATTTTCTGTTTATAGTTTTTTGAAACCAATATGTTTTTCGAAACAATATACGATATACTTTCTGTTCGAACCTAATCATAAAAATGATAAAATACGACAAGTTGGGCATTTTGAAAAAGACGCTTTTTAATCCGCTCGACTTACTGTAATATGTATCTTACTATTATTCAAAACACTAGGATAATAGCGCACAATAGCGCGACGGCGACCCGTGATAGTTAGTACCCGGACGAAAATCAAATAGTCGAATATTGTGGCGTTTGTAAAGCAAAAGCTTTGACGAAACGTGTTACATGTGCTCAATGTAATACATATTATCACAATAGTTGTGTAGCAAAACTGAAAAACGCAGTGCCACTAAACAATAATGTGATCACATGTTGCGAGAATCCGAGAGCTACCAGCGATGCAAGCACAACCTACAAAGATTTCCCCAATGATACTGTCAAACCTGAACAAATCGAGAATAAGTATCGAGGCAAAAAATAGACGAACGCAATCGAGAATTGCAATTATCGAAAACAAGAATTTAAGAAATGACAATTTGATAACAGTTCCTAAAAAAGCCTTCCTGTATGTGTCAAGACTCGCACCGTCGACAAAGGCAGAAAGTATAGTGAATTACCTAAAAAAAGATTTCCCAGAAATTGAATGCAAATTGCTAGCATCTAAATTCCCGCAACACTATGCTGCTTTTAAAGTAACAATTGACTTACAAAATTTGGATTTAACGATGTATTCTCAGAAATGGCCATACGGTATTTATATCACTATGTTTTTTCACAAAAGGGCAAAGAACATCGTAAATGCCTTTGAATGCGCCTCTACCATGAGGTAATCTGACTTTGAAGGTAAAAAGAGTTGTCTCGCAAATTGGCCTCATTTTCCTGACGTCTAGGTCGCCTGCGTTTCACATCGCGAATGCTTATAAGGCCGCATAGATGACTGTTTTGTTCGTTTCTGTCCTTCATCTCGTTCAATTTCGCGACAAGAATACGTTTCTGTTTATCAGTTTTAAGTTCAAAACAATGGAACCTCTTACAGTTGCACGATTCAGCAGTTTCAAATCTATGATTCTTCTTTTTCTTTGTAGCATCTTTAATGCGTCCGTAACATTTCCTTTTACGAGACAAGCTACTCAGCGGCTGGTTCATATCGCTATCACTATTATTCTCGCTTGAACTCATTTTTTCAGGGCGCAGAAACGACACCCTACTCACTCACTGCCTACGGGAAACTAAAACCCGAATCATCGAAATTAAGACGGTATTAAGTCAATATAGAGATACGCGGCAAAAGGCTAGTAATTGATTGGATACTGGAAAACACACCACAAATTGGCATTAAATTTCATTGGGTATGTGGACTTCGATCGTTATTCCGTACAAACGCATGGACTTGGATCGCTCTTCCAAAGTAGAGGGATTATTTGAGTAGCATTTACAGTTACTTACACCTATTTTTCGTGAATTTAACCTATCTCACGTGAAACAGCACCTCGAAAACTATAAGATGGCATGTCTAACTCATTTTCGACCCTAGTGTGACTTGGATCGTTTTTCCGTGTACCCTTCATATTGTTATGGCCAATGCTAGATTCCATAGATATGAAGAAGTATTGGCTCTCATTAGAGCCCATGGTCATTTTCCAGTGTTTGTACATGCCTATAGTCCTTTTTTAAATCCCATAGAAGAATTATTCAGTCAGTGGAAGGAGATAATACGAAGAGCTCAGCCGGTGATCGAAAACGAATTATATGACGCAGTTCATAATGCATCTGAGCATATTAGTCTAGAAAATTGTTTGCATTATGTTCAACATATGAAATCATATATATACGACTGTTTACAAAGAAATGAAATTTTGAACTAGTTTACTTATATGAGTGCAATGATAGTTGTTTGAATAAAAACAAGATAAATCTGTAACTTTTCTATATATTTACAACATGTTTCAATTTTTAAATGTAAAAGGTAGGTATGCAATAAAAAAAAGCGAGAAAAGCATTATCTAAAACCGGAAAGAGATTTGTCAAATAAGGAATGTCATTCGCAGCATAGCTTTGACGTTTCATAATCTAGAAAATCATTTGCTAAATAGGGAAACGCAATTGACAAAAGAGGACAAGTAAAAGAAAAGTACTGTAATATCAGACCAATGTCTAACTCTGCTAACAAATCCATATGTGCCGGTCTATTAATTAAGCTTTGAACCCTATCCAACGAAAGAGTCTGTAAAATTTATAAATAGGGATAATGTCAGAGAGAGAGAGAGAGAGAGAGAGAGAGAGAGAGAGAAAGAGAGAGAAAGCGGAAGGTCAACAACCATCATTAACTTTCATTTTGGAAACCACTCCAATTGTTGATCTGTAGTGCCTTTATTTTGTAACTTACAATTAGAATTTAAAACACGGCATATTGACAATTATTCGATTATCTAAAATAAAACACCCATCTGACTACCTGTCTCTACCTGATCTATTTAAATTCTATGTACATTCATAGATTGTTAGGTTTCTACGTTCAATAAATAAGAGCATAAATGCAAGAAAAAACGAATGATTACGTGGTTCAAGTTGTTTCTTAGGCTATCACCACCATTTTTTAATAGATCCGGCATATCTTTACATACACATGATTTTATTAATAAGATTCATAACACTAACCCAATTGACGTTTTTTAGACTTAACAGTGGGAGAGAGATAAGGTTTTAAAAATAAACCATTACCAACCCCAGCTGAAATGGCCGACCTATGCGTGTCAATCTTTTAGTCTGTAGTTATACAGATGAATAGAATCATCGAAGACCGCAAATTTAGTATCAAAGATGAACGACAACAAAAGTAGATTATTTGTTGTCGGATAGTTAGGTTAACTTTTGTAACGAAACCTCTTATGTTTCAACTTTAGAATCTTCTCCTTAAATACGTTCGACGTTTAACTTAGACTGGTGAGTTGATATCAACTTCCACAATATCAACAGTAGAAACCTCTACCTCCAGACCTATGGAACTTACTTCTACCTAAAATGAATACGTTATTGTCAGAAACTCTCGTTATCTTCAGTACACAGCCCAATGCTTTCTTTAATGTAGTTGCCTGCCGGTTTTCACATCTGCCTCTGGAGTCCAGTAAAGTTATTTTCTACTGAAAATAATAACATAATTAGAAGTTCTCGTCATCCTGACTACACCCAGTAATTTGTATGTACAAGCTCATATTTTATTTCTATTATATGAAATTTATATCATGTCTTCTCGAATATCCGTACATGCTGCTCTACTAGTTCTAATTTTCGTAACACAGAAGGTTAATAAACATTTTAGTCAACACCTGTCGCAATGTTGGAGGAAACTTCATTGGTCAACATTCGGCGGAGTCCTTCGTTTGCCAATTGCAATTGTTTTTTTTTGTTTTTGCAATTGTTTTTCAACTTATGGCCATTTGTTGTGTTTTATAATATGACATTTCACGTTAGACGACAAGTACCTGTCTATGATTCTTTTTTAATTTAACAACTACCTATCTACACTCATTTAAAAAATTGCGCGCTCTTGTAAAATTTCAAACTAAGCAAGCTTACTCAGCGTACCTGGAAAATCTTGAAGCAACACTCACGGAAGCTCCTCGTAACTTTTGGTCATTCATCAGCTCAAAAAAGAATAAATCTAGAATACCGGGTAAAATGTATTTTACCCCAATCCATTGTTGATGCTTTTACGAACTATTTTAGTTCCGTTTATATCGATTCAGATGCCTACTCTTCACAAGATAATATCTTTAATAATCATCAACTCGTATCTCTTAATTGTATATCCGAAGCAGATGTAAGAAAAGCCATTAATAGATTACAGAATAAGATGACTTCCGGTCCTGATTTAATACCTAGTTTTCTTATTAAAGACTGCGCTGCTGTCCTGATTACACCTTTAACAGTTATCTTCAATCTCTGTTTAAAAAAATGTTCCTTCGCATCTATTTGGGAAGTCTCGAAGGTATGTCCCATCTTAAAATCTAGCAACATATCAAATATTGCAAATTACAGACCTATCTCTCTACTATCCAATTTTGCTAAGATATTTGAGATGGTTTTGTATAATATCATCTATCCGCAAGTACAGCATTTTATTTCCATTGAACAGCATGGATTTATGCGAAAACGCTCCACTGTTTCGAATCTTTGTGTTTTTACGCAATTTGTTGCCGACAAGAACAGGTCGATGTTATATATACTGATATAGCTAAAGCTTTCGATCGCATTGATCATTCTATTCTTTTGCAAAATTTAAACATAATTGGATTCAGCTCTAATCTCCTTTCTTTGTTTAGATCCTTTATGAGTGAAAGATTACAATATGTGGTCTATAACGGCTTCACATCACATCATTTCCCGGCCCATTCAGGAGTCCCACAAGGATCTAACTTAGGACCTCTTCTATTTCTTCTTTTCATCAACGATCTAGTAACGTCTGTTAACTGCAACTGTCTTCTTTTTGCCGATGATGCCAAATTTTTTTCTAATATTTCAACTATCGTAGATTGCGTTCTTTTGCAGGATAACATCGACCGAATCTTTAATTGGTGTAATACTAATAGACTTTGACTAAATACTAACAAAAGCAAAGTGATGAGTTACTCCCGTAGAAGGTCCCCAATTGTTTTCAATTATAACATTTGTAATATCTCCTTACAACGCTGTAATAGTGTGACTGATTTAGGTGTTACCTTCGATCCTGAACTCAATTTTAGGCAACATATATTTAATATATCAAGTGCAGCAGGAAAGATGTTGGATTTCACTATAAGAAATAGTGCTGGTCTTAGTAAAACTGCTTCATTAAAGACACTTTACTTCGCCTTCGTTCGATCCAAATTAGAGTATTGCTCTTTAGTATAGCATCCTTATTATGAGTGTCACATTTCTTTGCTTGAACACATCCAAAGAAAATTTATAAAGTTTCTCTGGTTTCAAGAAAGAGGATTTTATCCTGACAGAGGTTTCGATCACAGTCTTCTACTAAAATTCTCCAATTTAACATCACTAGAGAACAGACGTAAAGTATCTGCTTCAGTGTTTTTGCATAAACTCTTACACAACACTGTTGACTATCCCGCTCTATTGGAGAAACTTAACATATATATGCCTCTAGATTTTTCACCAGAAGGAGCTCTACATTCTATGTAACTACACCTAGAACGAATGTGCTACTGAAGTCCCCAATTCATGTTATGTGTACTACTTATAACACTATTTCTAACGAAAATTAATTAAAATTGTGTAACTGACAATATATATTGCCAGTTACACAATTTTAATTAATTTTCATAATTTTCATCTGGCAAGAAAACTTGATTTTACTATTTCTAACGTTTGTGACATATTCTAGGACACCATTGAGCATATCACTGAATGTTATGACAGAAGCATTATACTTTAATTATAATTATTATTACTACTTTAATCATTATTACTACTTTCTTTTTTTAATAATTATTATTACTACTTTTCTTTCTTCTACATAGTTGTTAGTTCACTGTTAGCATTAGTACATTTGTCAAAATGTTTATATATATTTTTTTTCCTCCTCTTTTTTTTAGTATGATTACTATTAGTATCTTTCTTGTTTATTTAGCTTACGATTATACGGTATAGTATAGGTGTTAAGATTTTCTAGTATTGTCTGTAAATTGGTTAACACTGTTGGGCAATAAAGATTATTATTATTATTATTATTATTAATTTCTTTAACTGAAGTGCAGTTTGTCAAAGTCATATTCTTTTTTTAAAATATTTTTGTGCCCATTATAATGGTCAGTCACATCATCAAATCAAAAAAGGTCTTTGGCAAATTATGCACTGTTCCTGCAAGCATATTTTAACTCCAGCATTATTACAGATCTTGTACCAGACATAGGTTCAAAGCCGCCATCTTGTTGAACTATACCCAACGGAGGTCTAGAACTATAACTTTGAGTATTCTCATTTGCCCTCTTTGACCCAACAGACGCTCATTACCACAATCACATTGGTGGTCTTGAAAATTTAAATCAATGATTTCACTGGTCTATAGACTTCAAAAAATTTCATATAAAAGCTCCTAACGAATACGTGTAGTATTTAAGAATTTATTGACGATTAAATAGCGATATAAAATTACAATAGCTTTTAGAAATCTATGAAATTTATGTTCGTCTCACCAATAAACGACAATCAAGCAGTCAAGAAGTAACAGTCTTCCTGTAACTGCAAATGTGTTGGCATTGAACCCATTCAAGTTTAAGAGGTGCACACGATCCTTTAACCACTGTACAAGATAAACTTCATAATAGAACAGAATCATGTTATCGTCGTATTAAGTCATGGAGATGAATACGCACACCCGAATGCCACTTTCACCTAAAAGCCTCATATCTGTTTCCTGCAATTCATCAGCACGAATTTTTCAATTTAGAAAAGTATTTCAAGGACCACAACAATAGACCTGCGGAATATGTGCCCGTTTTCGACATTACCAATTTAAATGTGCGTCGTAAATATCTTCCTGCGACCCACAACATGCAAACTGGCATGTAATTATTTTATCGTTCGCTGTTTCATATTCATCTAGCGATTGTCCGTTACGCATGTCGTTTCTACAAATATGACCAATGATGTCATAAGACTACATATTTGTTTTTACACATTCAATAAGATTATTATATGTATTGGCATTCTGTCCGTTAAAAAATGTATACATAGATAAATCGGATTATTCAGGCTACCCGTTAATAAATATTACCTTAAACAAATTACGTAGCAGGTACATAAATATTTCGTATCAGTTTACAAAATATTTTGTTTAAATTTCCTGGTAATAAATACTTCGAGTGATTATTTATTCAAATCATCAATTTCTTGCAGTTTCAGTTTTTACCTTTCTTAATGTTAAAATATCACGACAATTATAAATCTTTTATAATCATTATGGTCGACAAAATATTCAAAATTTTGAATATTTTGTCGAAAATATTCAAAATTTTGAATAATAAAAAAATTATATAAAAAGTGTTTATGTTGTTGATTGCACACAAGTTTCAACTGCAAACGCCTGCGACAATGACTTTTAACAACATTCAAATTTATTATTATACATGCACATATATTTCATACCTTGATTTTCTAATTTTTACGATTTTGAAATTTACATACTGCGGCAAAAATATCGACGGTGTGCGATTACCAATGGTTTTCAAGGCTCTTCTTTGGCTTTAATATTAATTAATGGACTCTTACACGTGCCTTATGGGATAAGACATTTTAAAAAGCCACAGTAGCAGTTACTTTTCATTTAAATGATGATTTACGATTTATTGTATTTATGATTAATGTTTTGCTCATATGATTAATTAAGTAAGGGAACTTAATTTTACACAAAACTATGCAAAATTAACTACGCCTTAAATCACTACAATGATATAATTAATACAAAATAAAATATTTTAAAATTCCCTACATGAATGAAAGAAACTATTGCAGAATGTATTAAGGGGATATCTAAAATATTAAGCATTACTATTGTTGAAATATCCGGATGTAATTTGTATTAAATTATCATTGATTCTTGGGCGACTCGTGTTGCAAACGACAGCTACCTCTGTCAACTTAATTCCTTTCCACGCCTATTTATTGTCAACAAAATTTCTTTGTGCATCTCATAACTATGGATAATTGTTGAGTCTACCTGCTTGAAACTGGAAACTAAAGAAATGAGTGAGTAGTGGTATAAATATCTGAGGTATGCTTGGGTTTAGGCCAAAAATATGACAGCTTAAAAATGCGCCTTTAATATAGCCATTATAAAACATTATGTTGCGTGTGGCAGAGCAGTTTTTCCAACAATTCGGAAACTCTTTTGGAATTGTATTTTCAGGAATGAAATGTTGCCATTCTCCACCTATTCCAAGTTGCGAAAAGATATCAAACAACGGGAAGCATATTAAAAGGAAAATCCACTGGCAGGCCACAAACTAATGCAAATATAGTTGGACAATTGGAAACGCTTATCGAAGAGAATCAGCATTTATCTTTACGTCGTTTATCAACTCAAACTGACGTGTCCTCCAGCACTGTGACAAGAATTCTGAAAAGACGTTTGCACGTGCATCTATACCAAGTCTTCCTAGTACAAAAAATCTTTTAGAGAGATCACCAGAATTACAATACCTTTTAGAAATCTATGAAATTTATGTTTGTCTCACCAATAAACGACAATCAAGCAGTCAAGAAGTAACAGTAAGTGAATAAAATATTGCAACTTTTCCAGGAAAACTTAAATGTTTTGAATCCAAAGATGTCGTTCCATTTGAGAATAATTATTGAGTACTGAGAGTACTATCAATAGCAAATAGAGAGGTACTCGCAAATAATTATTCTCAAATAGACTGGCACCTTTAGAGCTTGAGAGCAAAAATATTCGGCCACCCATTAAATGAAAGGAAAAATACTGCTTAATTAATTTTATTAAAAAGAAATTGTTACTAACCATCAAGAGATCATAAGCTTTCTTTTATCAGAAGTGCCGTATGTGGAATGGTTTGCAGCTTCAAACAATATATTGTTTCAAGAATGCTATGAAACACTTGAATGCGTGATACTTGCAATTTGTTTGCATAGTATCTGTCAAGTTGTCTTCCAACAGTATTAAAATTAGTAAAAATATGAATTCACCGCCTGAAATTGCAGCTCAAGCTGTTGCTCTGCTTTAAGCTGGTAACAGTCAGCGATCTGTAGTGCAGCAACTGAACATGACACGTTCTACTGTTCAAAATGTTTTTAGAAGGTTTTTAGAAACTGATCAGTACGTGGCCAAAGCGAAAACAGACTGACCAAGAGCAACTTCAGTAGGGGATGACCGCTTTATTAGAACGACCACCTTGCGGAATTTCTCTCCAGCTTAAACAAGAACTTCGAGACGTCAGAGGAGTAACAGTAAAGAAGACTTCTTGAAAATAGGCAAAGGTGCATTATGCAGGATAATGCTAGGCCGCATACAACTGACATTGTTCGAAATTACCTGAACAAAGTTGGTGAACGAGTCATGAGATGGCCATCCAAAAGTCCGGACATAAATCCGGTTAAGCACGTGTGGGATAAACTCAAGGAAAGAATTCGATCGCGAGTTCCAGCTCCAACAACGCTTCAGGAACTGACAAAGGCTACTCAAGAAGAGTGGAATAATATCCCTCAGAATGTTGTTGAACGGTTGATCAGATCCATGCCAAACCGTATACGAGCAAGAGGGGGTCATACAAAGTATTGAGTAAACAGTATTTGTTCAAATTTGTTTCTGTTATTAATAAACAAATTTAAATTTTTTTCGTCTTACTTATTCTGATTACGACAACAAAAATTTTGTTAACACGATAGACAAGAGCTAACCAGAGATTAATTTAGATCATTTGAGAGAGCAACAGTCGGGCTTCGAAACGATACCAATGCACTATTTCACAAATGTAAGGGAGCATACTATTTATTCTTTTACCATTAAGGCTCTTAGGTGGTCGAATACTTTTGCTCTCAAGTGTATATTACATTGAGTATAGTTTCCGATTTCGCTCTTAATGAATCTATGTTTGTATTCACTAGTCTTAAAGTTTCCAGATATCTTTGAACACAGTCATACCGCAGATCACGGTTTCTTTGTTGTTCATTAAATCCCATCCACACGTTTTACTATGCTATAACCCACATGCCGGTTTTACCGAAACAATTTGGTAACACAAATGTCTTGAAGTGCTCTTATTGCTGTCTTAATTATGGTCTGGAAACCAAATGACAGGATGTAGCAAAGCTACTCCGCTCATTATTTTATGTAGGCAGGTACCTACTAGAAATAAAGTAGGTAAACTTTAGTTTAATTACTTGACAGTATTACACAAAATTTTATATTATCAATGCATAAAGAGTGACTCAAAATCATTAAAATGTAGATAATAAATTTTTTGCGTCATTCTCTTGCTAACCTTGCTTCACTAGTGTTTGTGAGTAATGTCAATCCCATATAACTGTAACATCCTTACATTTTTACAGACATGTGCGCAAACTTTTGTACAAAGTTATGTGCAAACGTGGTGCAAACCTTCACGCACGCAAAACTGACTCGCTTTGACAAAATGCATGCGATCTCACATTTACATATGCCTATGCGAATGCCCTCACATACTTGTGAGTTTGCGAATTTCCGGAAATGTCTGGAAGCGGCATAAAGTATATTTCTCATTAACATAAGTATCCCGCAGTAAATTTTATTGTAATTCAATTATTTGTACACCTTTTATGAAATTGTTAATTATTATCATTGCTTTGACATTTCAATTTCTAAATGAACATCATCACGTAAATTAGAAAAATTTCTCTCTCGTCACGATTCATGTAATTTATATCTCGTAAATTAGACATTTTGTAATAAGCAGTTATGCAGTAATAAATATGTACTTAATGTTTCTAATAAAAGTATTGGAAGAATAAACCGTGAATATCATACAAATACTTTGGCTAAAATTTTAAAATTCAATGTTTTTTATAATAAACTAATTCTATAAGAACGTTTGTATTAATTTTAACCATAAACGAGGAATAATTTTACTTCTTTATTTCTTCTCTTTTTACTGCGATATATATAAAGTGGCTTTATCTTGTCTTCATATCTAAAGTATATGTAAAGTTCACGTTAACCAGTTACGGCTTCTCCTTTTACTATAATTTCCTTTGAAATTACTATAATTTTCTTAATTGCAGCATTTAAATTTTTTATTACTTCGGCAGCACTAAACATGTAAACACAATACAACATTTTCAAACTGTAAAGTAAGAAATGTGTACATTTTTCGTCGCCTTCAAGTTTCACACAACTCGCTCTGATTTTAGAGTTTAAAGAAAGAGACACGACTAAATTTTATAATTTCTCAAGCATCACCACAAACATGTTTGTAAGTGCGAATCCAACCTGACCCACAATTTTTACCTTATATTTATAGGCACTGTAAACATTTACAACGCTTACGTCGATGCATAAAATATTGTTTTCCATAATTATTTTCTTTGAACCAAAAATACACGGCAAGAAAAAGTCGAACTTATCAAGCATCTATTTTTAAAAATATAAAAACAGAATCTCTGTTTTTAATGTGGTTTCTTTCTAATTCATTAATAATCAAATTTTCAAACGTTACCTTGTTTTTTTATGTGACTATAATTAATATTTTTATCGCTGGCGATGATATGTAATTAATACTTTAGGATGAGAAACATATAAATAATGGCTTAATCAATTTATTAATTAATTATGCAAATTGCTTTCATACGTTAAATTTATACTGTGTAATTTGCGTGACAAATTTGAAGATAATTAAAAAGAGTTTTTGACAAGTTTTTTGACAAGAAAGAAATTTCATTTTTTTAACACTACTTATTTATAAACTTCAAAATATCGGAAGAAAAAAAAACTCGTTACTGAATCATAATTAAAAGAATTATAATGGATTAATAGTTTTTTTTTAATAATAATAATTTATTGAACATGGCTAAGTAAAGATAGTTACATAATATAATAGTAATAATAATATCATTAAGTACTCAAGGTTTAATGGTCCATGAGACTCACTGTTCTTCCTTGAGCACCCTTTAACAATTTAAACTTAATTTCATTACTATGGCACATGCATGTATATATCTATACCATCTATAGTAAAAAAAAGGATAACTTAATGTGTTTCAGATGTGGAGGTAGCAAGTTAAACAATTTCGGACCAGCAGCAGACGAGGTTTTATTAGTTAAATTGGAACTACCTAAAAGACCTTTGAAATTACATCGATGTCGAGTATAGTACTTATAGAAGTTAAAATTTTTGGAGAAATTGTTGCGATTGTTCAAGAATGTACATAGAGGCCAGGGATAATGTTTTGTAGGATGTGAAATGCAGTCTGCAGGATTCAGTTGATCGAATGTTAGCAATACAACGTATGATTCTTGCTGAAGTAACTGCGTTAATAAATGAATGAATAGCGGTTATTGTTGAGAAATCCTTTCTAAAGCCATGCTCTTTATTAGTTATTATGTTGTGCTTATTTAGATGATTTAAAAGTCTGTCAAGCATAGCATATTCGAATATTTTGAACATTGTAGGATTTAAAAAAATAGGGCGATAATTTTGCAAATCATGTATGTACAGAGTTCTTTTTATGTACAGGCTGAACTCCAGCGATTTTCAACATATGTGGAAATACTCTTCTTATAAAAGAAAGATTAATTGGTTTCGTGATTAGTTAAAAATGAATAAAAGGTTTTACGTAGTATAAAACAGGGTATATCATCAGGTCCAGTTGACGAATTATTTTTTGGTTTTTAAAGATATTAACTTCTTGTTCAGTGAAGGGAAAAATAAACATGTTAGAATTATTAATATTATAATTGTTAACAGTTAATGCACAGCTAGTGTCTGCCATGTTTTTCAGAATTTCATGAGGAGCAGTTTGAAAGTAATTATTAAATAAGTTTGTAATGACTGAGGGCTCATCTATTTGCGAATCATTTATTTGAAGAGACAAATTACTGTGTATTTCGCTTTTGTTTGTTAATTCAGATATGATTGACCAGGCTGCCTGGCTTTTATTATTCGAAGAAATTATTTTATGTTCATAGTATTCCTTTTTAGTTTCTTCTACTAACAAACGGTGTTTTTATTTAAATTGAATGTAAGTATCTCTAAGATTTGGATATTTACGTTATAATTCATACCTGCCTTTTAACAGAGTACCAGAGTTCTTCACTCTGTCTGAAATCTATGCTTAGATTTATCATTATAAATGTTTTCTTTTTTTTTTGGAAAGCAAACATTAAAGTTAAGTACAAATTATCATAAAAGTAATTAAAATTTTCAAAGGCTTCGAAATTAGGCCATATTATATCAGAGTTAACACATTCAAACATGGAAAGAGAGCGATCGCTAAATATGCGTCCCGTGGTGTTACATGTGTTTTTACTTGTCGCTTCCAACTGGTCTTTAGGAGCCGAACAGAACCTATCGATGGTTGGAGACTGGACAAGAAAAAAAATTGTAATAAGGAGCTGTTCGAGAAAATATTGTCTGGTATAGTGGTGTTTCCAGTTAGCATGAATACATTTTCGTGGATATTTAAAATTTTGAAATAAATGTAATAAGCGATATGTATTTTATCGGTATCGTTAAAATGGACAGTAAAATCTCCCAGTACAATTAAGCAAATGCCCATACGATATATGTTGTGTAAAATATCAGACGTACCTGCTAGAAAATTCAAAAAAAAATCTTGAAGGCGATCTGTAGCTAGCGAGAATATAATATTTATTAAAATCAAGTTTTCTTGCCAGATGAAAATTATGAAAATTAATTAAAATTGTGTAACTGGCAATATAGAAAGTGTTAGGAAAGAGTTTATACATGTATTTCGGCCTTATTGGGCCTCATCAGAACTCTATACCTTAAAAAAAATTTGGTTTATTGAAAAATTTAGAAAAACTTACCCCTTTTTTGAATTTTTAAAATCCCAAAACACAAGAACAGAAATTAATGATAAAAATATGAAAATCTTTTGCAAATTATACAAGGAAGCGATTGCATTCTCTAGTAAAAGTGACATTTTTAAAATATTTGTTTGATGTTACTAATCGCTTCCTTGTATAATTTGCAAAAAAATTTCATATTTTTATCATTAATTTCTGTTCTTGTATTTTGGGATTTTAGAAATTCAAAAAAGGGGTAAGTTTTTCTAAATTTTTCAATAAACCAAATTTTTTTTAAGGTACAAAGTTCTGATGAGGCCCTATAAGGCCGAAATACAAGTATAAACTCTTTCCTAACACTTTCTATATTGCCAGTTACACAATTTTAATTAATTTTCATAATATTTATTGTTTTATTAAATTGTAGTTCAATACCACATACCTCGATGTCGAGTTCAATACAGTATCTGCTGAGATCTAGATTTTTTGATTCCAGATCGTCTTTAATCCAAATAGCTGCACACCCGCATCTATCATTAACTCTACAAAAATTCGAAATTAATCTAAAGTTTGCGAAAGGAATAGAATTAATGACATCAATCACACTTCAGTTATACATACAATATTGACACTGACATTATGAAAGTCAATTTCCATTTGATCGATTTTTGACATAGTTAGACCTTGACTATTAACTAACATAATATCTAGGCTGGGTTGCATAAAAGTTTTAAGTGAGGATTAAATTGAAGTCTAAGTTAGAATGTGACACATAATATGCTGTACGTCATTTGTCTGTCAGATTCTAACTTAGACTTAAATTTAATCCTTACTTAAAAGTTTTATGCAACCCAGCCCTAGACTATCACCATGTTTTTCAGCGGATTGGCTTTTCTCGATGAGTGAGGTATCCCCGAAGCTTGTGGTCAGGAAGGAGGCTGCTTGTTTCGAAATTTTTGGACCATTTATCCGATCATCATTATTACTAATTATGTCTGACTCCATTATAGTATTTGTATTGGTAGTAGATAGAGGCTCAATTCATGGAATTTCTACTAATGTTTTATTTAGGTTTCTACTTTTAATTTGATTAGTTACTAAAGAGAACAGTTTACATTTTTCTTTTGAGTACAGATGTGGTTCATATGTATTATAATTGTCAGATGTAAGTATACTGGATGTTTTATTGAAGATGCATCAAACTTGGTATGCGGGATGTTGGGAAAAGAAAGAAAAGTTTCTTTGTAAAATTTTCTCTGTAATGAATAAATTTAGAGAAAATCGAAGAGAAAGCAAAGTCGCATATTTTTAGGATACACTTTAAATGAGAATGAATGGAATTACAGGGCCGAATATTCGAAGCTGCTGCGCACATCAGGGAACGCAATCTGTGGGATAATGTGTGGTATGCACTGGAGCGACGAATAATTGTATGTGTACTGCAGGAGGGAGACATTTTTGAACATTTCTTGTAATAATAATAATAATAATGTATTAAAAATAAATGTTTTTATTTATAAGATTCGACAAATTTTATTTTAATAACAATTTGTAATATGCGACAACATACATACTAAATGCATATTTTTGCATAGCCCCACATTTGTAATTCATTATTAAATGAAATAAGTTTAAATATCCACGCA
This sequence comes from Serrognathus titanus, assembly GCA_039766575.1. Taxonomy (NCBI): domain Eukaryota; kingdom Metazoa; phylum Arthropoda; class Insecta; order Coleoptera; family Lucanidae; genus Serrognathus; species Serrognathus titanus. The sequence goes on along the minus strand of CM077914.1, from coordinate 45,514,823 downwards.
TTTCACATCGCTGCTGCATTCGTCGTGTGGCAAAGTTCAATACACCGAGCTTTCGGTCAAGGGCAAAATAAAATCTAGTCTGTTTATGGATTTACTACCCCCTGCAGCTGTGTGCCATTCATAAATGATATTTAGATCGTCGGTTTTGTTTCACGATTCCGCGCGCTACAGAATTTCAAAAAACATCGACTCCAAATTATGCAAATTTCAACTTGCTCCGATTAAAATTTTTTATTAAGATATTTTATTTGAAATAATATCAGAAACGTGTCCCTCAAGTTTGATGCATCTTCAATGAAATACGCTGTATAATTTATATCAACATAGGATATGTCTGAAAGGCTTTAGCAGTATTGTACAGATTGCAATTTATTTCATAAATGAATTTGTTTAGAGCATTTCGACCAGGATAATAAGGTACCCCCCACTAAAATGAGATTCGTAAACTTACAAATTTTTTTTCATTTTCTCCACCGATTCTGTATCCAATTGCTTCCCTATAACTACGTTATTGAAGCCGGCAAGAAGGATAATATAATCATTCCTTTTGAAATCTTTAACTAAATTATCAACATCCTCCAAAACAAATTTCATTATTGTGTTCGCTTTAAAAGACGGACAATGTTGCAAAAGAAGCAGGTAAACGATCACGTAACAGCTCAGCTCCATAGCGACTGTCAGTGGCTGTCAGCAAATAATAAAACTTTGATTTTCATTGCGCAGGAAGTATTAAATATTTTAGCATTTAGGGAATTTTTATTAGCTTGCAAGTTTATTAGCTTGCAAATTTGTTCGATCTTTAGGAGGAATGGAGTTGCAGTTCTTTTCACATTAGTTAATTTTTCAATTTCAATTTTGTTTCGATGTTGTTTCTTAAATTTGGTAAACGACGTTTGTAAGAATTGCACACGTTTTCAAGAGCTTGGATCTTATTTAAAAGCGTTAAATAGGTGTGTTTTTTAGGACGTGCAGAACATTTCCGTTCAACAATAGTTTCTCTACCATCATCGCTCGAGTCATCTGTATCTTCTGTGTCATTTCTTATCTAACTGTCATTCAGTCAACCGTATCCTCTCTATTAATTCTTCTTTCTTCCCACTTTTTTGTAAGACATGTCTATAAATTTTATTATCACAGCAAGAAGTTTATTTCATTCAGCATAAAATTTATGCTGCGTAAAGTTTTGGTGTGAAGTAAAAATATAGAGAACAACTTATCAACAACATTAAAGTTTTAGACGTTTTGTGTGACATTAACTTCTTCTTCAATATCCTTAGTTGAATGAGCGGATACAACGAAAAATGTGTTGTCGGCAAAGTTAACTAGGAATTCTCGTGGAACATGCATTCGTAGGTCATTAATAAATAGTAGAAACAGTAGCGGATCCAACGTTGAGCCTTGTGCAACTCCGAGATTCATGTTAAAGCTTTCTAATTTGGTATTTACAATTTCCACGTAAAATGATTGCAATAATGTTCCCGCGTATACCTAGTGCATATAGCTTGGTTTCGAGAACTCTAGGATCAACATTATCAAATGCTCGTGTAAAGGCATAGAATAGTTCTAGACGACTTTGTTGGAATCTAAATTATGACACACTTCCTCAAGGAATGCAAAAGAAGTAGTTTTAATGGATTGTGAAGTTCTAAAGCCATGTTGACAGTTCTGTAAGAAATTATATTTATTTAGGAAATTACCATTTTACTAACAAGCATTTTAAATCTTAAACTTGTATCACAATAAAGGCCGAGATTTTTAGCACAATGTACTACTGTAAGGTCGCATTACCTACTTCGATGTTAATTTGGTGTGGGGCTACTAGACGGGATTTATATCTGCCATATACAAGAATTTGTGATTTATTGGAATTAATTTAGAAACAGTGGTCTAAAACAATTGCTCATATTTTCTCTAAGTCCAAGATATATCTGACACTTCTCTGATGCCTTGACGCAATTATAGAATTGCTTGCCATCTGCATAAAAATGATATCTACAATACTTAATATTACTAAATATAAAACTAGTATATATGGAAAAGAGCTAAGGACCAAGTATGCTGCATTTTGCAACACCAGTGCAAAGTGGCAAGGCTTCTGACACGTTGTTATAAATAACCTTTTGCCTTCTCTATTGAACAAATAATTGTTAAAAAACGCAATAGTGTCGTTACTGTTACAATGTAATGCAGAATAGATAGATAACAAATTATGATAAATATTATCAAAAGCTTTGGAGAAGTCTAATAGGACCAGTACACATAGTTTATTTTCAACGATAGCTTTGAATATGTTATCAAATATCAGTGACAATGCAGAGGTGCAACTGAGCCTGAACGGACACCCAACTGAAAAGAAGGCAATAAGTAAAATTTATTTAAATGTCTCTGTAACTGCTTGGCGATGCATTTCTGGTAATATACTAATGGTTTAAGTTCATTTTACAGAATCGGTTTGGAAGAGGTTACAATTGTTTCCTTCCAACAATCTGCATAAACACAGTTAGGCAGGCAAAAATTTATAATATAAGTAATGTATGGCATAATAAAAAGATAACATAAACGTATCATATGAATACTAATTTTATCAGGCCAACAAGAATTATTGGTCTATTAATTAACTGTAAGCGCCAACTCTTGTCGGTTCAGATATAATTTTTTTTAGTCCGTAGAGTTAATAATATTCTGAAACATTTTACTAGAGCCTAGCAAGTTTATGTTGAAATCGCCGACACATATAACATCGGTAAAACTAAAGAGATCACTTAAAGTGTCTTCAAAAGCGCTTATAAAACTACAGACGTCACTGTTGCCCGGTTTATAAACGATACCAAAAACTACTATAGATTTATTTATGCAGTAGAAAACCACAATTGTTCATAAGGAATATAATTTCTACAGAGTCAAGATCAGTCTTATGAACGTTCTTTATATGAGCACTTGCACCTTCACCCCTTCTGCCATCAGTTCTGTCAAATCTAAGAAAGTAATATCCATCAATAGATACTATTTCATCATCTAGAGTAGGTAATAAGTAATAACCAAGTTTCTGAAATGTGAAGTGTTACTCGACAAGAAAAATTGCAATAAAAATTCTTTGGTAATTACACGTGTCTCGTACAATTAACTTTCTTTATAATGTATTTACAGTTGAAATACACAGAAAACTTATTTTAAAATAATGGATGATGTCAGAATATTAAAATCCTTTTTTGTTGTCAGATTAGACAAACTTATTGGTGCCACATATTTGTTGGGTTAATTATTTAAGTACTTTCGGGTGCGGTTACGACCGACTTACTCAGATGTTTATTGGTCCTTTGGTATTCAGCATACAAAGAGAAAATGTAAGAAATCCATATCGTAGAAACGAATCAATGGTAATCGCCAGAGAATTCAGTAAACTTTTTTTTGTAAAATATCTTTTCAATCTATTTTGATGACAAGGATTCTCCTTGGGCTTCCTTCAAACATTATCAATTATCACCCATATTCGTTACATTTCTGTGTTTCGATCCCACCACATTATAATAGACATAATGTGGGGCATATGTTATAAATAACTGGAAGCTGTAAGGAAATGATATTTATACTTAAAAAAGGCTGTCAATCGTGCTTGTAGTGGGTACTAAATTATAATTAGCTGAGATTATTGACCTTATTAAATTAAATTTCTTTGTATTTGTATTTTGAATGTAATCTATTTCAATATACTTAAAGAAGTTCTTTCGCAGAGAGTTATTCTGCGATTGTGGTTTCCCAATTCTCGGTTAATATATTATAATTAGGCGACAAGGTTGAGATTTCCCTATGGCGGAGCTCTTCTGTGTGAAGTGATTTGTATCCGTTCACGGCTATAATAGTAAAAGTAATTAATTATAATTTTTATGAGTCGACTTAAAGTTCAAGAGAACTGGAAAGATTTTCTCAATCATCTTTCGATTTTATTTTAAAATATCAAACAGCGTCAGGAGGCTCAACGACCACAAATTTTTACATACATAGAAATGAGTTTACAACACCTCAACTGACATAATATCGCATTCAAAATATTCGATATCGCAATGCGATTGTTAGATAATTCAATAAAGATATTTGCATACATTTATTTAGTATTTCTTCAGGCGCTATAATGTGATCACCAAAAGAAAATTAAACAAGCGTCTTTAAATAAAAAAAAATATATTAATAATAAAAAATGAAAAATTAAATAAAATTTGAAAGTTCAGATATGTCGTTGGGGTTACAATATTTTCAAAGTGTTTCATATTTGTGACTATGCTATAATTTAATTATTGTGAAAAACTATAACTACATGATAACTGCATTACTTAATTGCCTCGAAGATGGCCTTCTCTGAGGTCGAAACATGCCGGTATTAAACATTTAGCGAAACTCATCATTTTTTCTTAGAACCCCAACGACACATCTAATTTTAAAATTTGAACTTTATGGTTACTAATATCAATTATGGAGCAACTTACCAAAATTAAATAAAATACAAAAAATCCTTTATTATTGTGAATAAGTAAGTCATCCGTTGAAGTATCTAAGTAAGTAATTGCATAATTTTATTTTAAATGTCATATGCATGTTAATCAGTGAATGCCTTCAGTTTAAGTTGCGCAGACAATAAGAAAGTAACTTCGTTCCGATTTTCAGGTTTCATTAGGTGTTAATTTTTTCTACGTTGAAATTATGGAAGATGACGCAAAATAAACTAACTGAACCTGTCGTTTTATTGACAAAACATAATTTTAAATAAAATATCAAGTGAAAAGGTAGACAGACTTCATTTTATACTCATCAGTTATTCAGATCTGACCCGTATTTTACCCTACCATTCATAATGCATCGAATGCATTACGTGAAGTTATGAATAATATAAATCAATTTCGAAATTGAGTTCTTGCATTGCATAGCTCTCAACTTTTTATTTGATATTTGAAAATAAAGATAATATTATTATAATTCGACAAATATGTATTATTCCCAGAAAATCACACCTACACTTTTTTATTTAATGTCTCTAATGTTACTTTTCATAACACTTTCTTTAAAGAAAGTCTATTGAAGAAAACACATCTATGTAATAAGTATTGCCTATTTGTGTGCAATATTCATCACGAATATGATTACATATAAGTAACATATAATATAAATATTATATAATTCTTAATTTTAATTATGATTGGAATAAAAACTCCCTCGGGCTACATAGAATATTGAATATTTTTAAAACAGATCCGATACATATTGAACTTTTTTACTTAATTAATTACATTCATTTTGATTATGATTATGTATTTGAAACATTGAAATACATTCTGCGTTTCAAAAAAAAATGAACCATCCTGAAGGAGTAAACGTAGAACTTTAAAATTGCATGGAAATAAGAAGGGCGTGGACACAAAAGCATGATTAAATAATGACTGCCATTTGTCACTTCTCAAAGAAGTTATCTCTTAATTATCACCTGACAAGTCTTTTTGTTTCAATTACCTTCTTCATAGTATTATTTCGCCGTATTAGTCTTTTTACTGGTGTACTTATTGGTGCCTCTAACAATGCCACGAGTGCGTAGATGTGCAAATTTTCACCAACTTACACCCTTTGAAAGAGGGCGAATTATCAGGATGCACGAAGCTGGCTTAAGCTTTCGGAAAATTGGTAGACATGTAAGTCGACCGCACGCCACTGTGAGACGAACTTGGAGAGATTGGCAGGAAGAACACCTAGAAGCTCATCGTGAAGGTAGTAGACGTCCCAGAGCAACACAAGAACGGGAAGAGCGCTTCTTAAGGCGAAGTGCAATTCAGGACCCTTCAGATTCATCACGAGCTGTTGGAATCAATTGGATAAGAGCAATTGGTCGAAGAGTCTCTATGAGCACGATTTATCACCGAATACGTTTGTGGGGATTGCGTTCATATCGTCCTTATTTTCGTCTACCTATGACAATACAACATAAAGCTACCAGACTGCAGTGAAGTCAAGACAAGCAGTAATGGGACCATAAATGGGAAGAAATCATCTTTAATGATGACTCCAGATTTTGCTTGTGGCATTCTGATGAGCGTGTATGGATTAGACAACCGAGAGGCCAGAGACAAAATTTACAGTATGCTCAGCGTCGCCATACAGCTTTAACTCCTGGGGTAATGGTGTGGGGGACAATATGCTACGGAAGCAAGTCTCCCTTATTATTCATTCCGGATACACTAAACCCGAGGCGTTACATTGACACAGTTCTGGAGCCTGTTGTTCTTCTATTTCTTCAAAACCTTCCAGAGCCTTTGTTCCAGCATGATAACGCGCCCTCATATTGCCCTCGTAACTTTAGACTTCCTAGCAGAAAACAATGTAAACACTTTGCCTTGGCCGCCAAGATCACCGGACTTAAACTCAATCGAACATGTCTGGGACATGATGGACAGAAGACTGCGTTAGTTACCTCATCCTCCCAACATGCTAGACGAATTGCGTCAACAGCTATAGGTAGCCCGGAATGAGCTCTCTCAAGAGACAATCGATCACCTGATTTCCAGCACGTCCAGAAGGGTTGCTGAATGTATAAGAGTACGAAGAGATGCAACACATTATTAATTTTTATTTGAATAAATAGTGTTAGACTTAATTGACAATTTAATCATTTGTTTGTCTGCATGCGCTTGTCATTTTCACGTAATTTCAAAGTTCTGCATCTACTCCTTCAGGGTGGTTCATTTTTTTGAAACCCAGTATATTTAACATAGCAATGAATATATTTTTCAAACAATAAACGAAACAGATAACAAAACCTCGAGAGAAAACGATTCTCTGGATTTAAAAAATAAAGAAATATAAACCTTTGAGCTTTTGACGGTTTACTTAAAAAAAGTACGGAGAATTCTGTAAGTGTCGCTATTTAAGAGGAGCCAAAAGCTGAAATATACTTTGAAATTTGGAAGCAATGCTTGAAAACTGAAACGGTCGCGGATTTGCTTTTAAAAACAAAACCGGGTTGTTGCTTGTTTAATTGCAAAGAACAAACCAAGGTTCAGATTCGCGGAATTTTACGAGACGTAGAATTGCCACCGGAAGGGACTCTGTCCAGGCAACTACGGTTTTTTTTAAGACGTTGGAACTCCAGCACGACATTCATAAATATTTGTAAGTTAGCGCCCTGCCCAATTTGCACTCTTAATCGCTGTCGTGATAAATCAGTCAGTTTAAAATTTTAGTTTGTGCTGTTTTAAGTCTTTGTATGAATTTGTCACACTTAAGTGTTAGAGACATGTCAGTTTTAGAAAGTAGGAAAGGAATTTGTTTTGTTTGGTAAATCTACAAACGTAAGGACCGGGAAACATAAAAATGTCAAGTAGACACTTGTAGGGTCGCTTTATTGAGAGGGCTGGAAAGTTTCAAGTTGTGAAGGGCCACTCGTAGACACATATCTGTCAAGCTGATTGAGGTTCCGTAATTTACAAGTGTGGTATAGGAAATGATGAGGAGGCGTGATTTCGGGGCTAAAGCAGCGGTTATTGGTCAAAGGGGTTTTTAAAATTTGCTTTGGGAGCCTAGGGAGGAGGTTAATTTGGTTACGTGCGAAGGGAAAAGCAAAAACGAAAGACAGAAAAGATTGAAATCTCTCGAACGAACGGTTGAATTTTGAATTTAACTTGGCAAGTTTCCTTTGAGTGCTTTGCAATTGTTCTCGCAATTATCTCATAATTATAGTTAAATCATTTTATTTCGGTCCAGTGAAAAATCCAATGTGTTAAGAGAAAAGGAATTAAACAAACAAAACTCGAATTCTTCCGCATTCGCGCCGCGATAGTGACGCCGCGAGTGGATCTAAAAACAAGTGTGTGAGTGTGCGTTGCGTATATCTCGGGACGCGGATAGCTAATATGTATTAGTTTGTATTTCTTCCTCACATACTTAGTGGTATAAATTGTTTAAGAATTATTTTAATTGGCTCATCAATCTGTGACTAGAGAATCTGTTCAGTATTTGCATTGCTTGGAGAATTTTTAGTTTATTTTTAGTGCTTTCATTTGGATTTGAGTCGAGGTTAACCCTCAATAAGTTCGGTTGGTGGCGTGTTCTGTGATTCAATCAACTAGAGTCAATTAACTGCCCCCTCAAATCTATTAGGTAATTCAAATACAGTGTATTCTTGTAAAATAGTTCTACCTTTTGGCGATATTCTCTGGCAAGTCGGAAACACGCTATCGATGATATTTCGATTTGTTCAGAGAAGTCTGCAGCTCGAACCACTGGTCTAAGGCAAATTTATATCTGCCAATGAAACCAAGTGTGGCCACCACAATCTAATTCCAGAAATCAAGGCCAACTTACTACTCGTTACGAATTTCGTAAAATTACGAGGCCAAACATTTTGAACCACCTATACATCTTCTTAATAGAACTTCTCTCACACCGACGTGTGTGGACCGAAGTGTGGTCTTTGCCGAAAGATTTGCAGGTTAATTGGAAGCAATTTGACAAGAGACTGAAAGTGCCATAACCGCAAAAGCGGAGTGCCGATAAAACTCATTTGGGTCCATTGGTCCAACAAATTAGCTAGACACTAGGTTTAGCTGACGAAAAACGACGTAGAGGGATTTGAAAGAAAGCGTACACTGTACCACCAGTTAGTGCATATCTTATTGAAGCAATAACAATTTTTTACCTTTTTGGAGGTTCTTAGAAGTAAACCTTTCCGGTGAATACGCATTTATTTTTTTTAGTTCAGGGAGTAAATTTTTCGGTCCAGATAATTAGTTTGTCAATAAATTTAATTTGTTTTTGTTTGGACCGTTTTATTGGTTATTTAGTTGTCCGTAAAAGTCAACAAACATCAGCATGTTACAATATACACTTTTGAACTTTTGATGGTTTACTTAAAAAAAAATAATTATACGGAGAATTCTGTTAGTGTCGCTTTTTGAGACGTCATGGTGATACAGTCAGAAGCTCAAATATACCCTGCAGTTTGGAAGCAATGCTTGAAAACCCTTTTTTTATTACATGACAACTCAAATTTACAAAATACTTTCATACTTGCGACAAAACAGTTTAGTTTTGAACAGAAAATCTTTTTCTTAAGAATTCTTTATTAATTGAACCATCTCTTTTTACTATTGCTACCCGTATTTCTTCGTTCAAGATCTTTCTTGATCTCCTCTGTTTCTCTTCTTATTTATTCTTGCTTCGTATACTTTCCAAGATATTTTGTTTTCACTCATTTTCAGTCATTTCTTTTGAAATAGTCGTACCATTTTGTCTTCAGCTTTCTTCTGTAAATGTCATTCCTTATTTGGTCCAAAATCGTTTGCTTTCCACTTTCCATAGAAATCTCGACACCGTGATTTCTATTTTTTTTTCTGTTTCTTTCTGTGGCTATTCAAGATTCCGCTCCATAAGTTGTTGGAGCGCCCTTTTTAAATATTAGTTCTTACTTTTTTTGGAATTTCCTTATTTCCTAACGTATTTTTGACGCTATTAAATAACTTTCCCTCGGCTGTTGCTCTTTCTAAAATTTCCTTATTTAGCTTCACATTTTATGTTATTGTTATCTCTGAGTACTTGATTTTTCAACTTTTTCTAATTTCTCATTCCCGATCAGTATGTTATGTTGTTTCATACTTCTGCTGATGGTCGTGGTTTTAGTTTTCTCGTTATTAATGTTCTTGTATTGGATATTTGTATAAGTCTTCAGGTTTTCATTTAGACGAAAATAATTTATAATAACAATTTTGTTGAAATTTGCTTAAGTACTTCATAACATAATCTCGTACACCGAAATTTCAAATTATGTACAATAAACAAATAATTTAAAGTGGTTTATAATGATTTAAATTAGTTGGAATATAGAATCATAATTTTTAATGTGTTTCCATACGGAGATTGGTCAGACCGATGACAATCTGGTTACATTTTTTTCCGCAACAAGATCATATCGAACACAAATTGAATTTCTTTTTGTCTGTATATAATACTCTGAATCATTCCCGGAAACAACATATTAGCACAAAGTATAAAATTCGTTAAAATGGAAAAACTCAGAAATTATTTCGAACAAAGTTCAAATGTGTACAGCATTTTAAATACAATATACTTCACCAGGTATTTAGGCATTTTGCCCGTTTTACGGAAATACGACAGCAGTTTAAGAACATACTCTTATGATCAGTCCCCGCCAAATGACTTCAGGAGATTAATATATTTGACAAGTGAGTTTTTTAATAATCAATTTCGAATAAGATTCAATCAGAAACTTTTCAGTAAATCTGGTGTTTAGTATTAGCGGAACGTATATGATGCGTTCTATTGGATTCGAACTCACCAATGAAGCAGTATATTTTATATTTAACTTTTCAATTACTTCATCAACTGCAGTTGCTCTTGTTGCTTTTCATTCAAAACGATCACTTTTCTTAAAAGGCTTTCATTTGTTACACAAGACTGATCAAATATATACAAACGTAACGGGTAGGGAAATGAAATATAGATATTTTTGTGCATTCATTATTTTTCTAAATTGTTTTTATCTCGTCGGTACTTTTTGTTATATCTTCGTTACCGTTGTCTTACAAGGCAAATCATTCTTCACAGAATCAATGTGTACCGGAGCATATTTATCTTTCACGTTAACGTCCTATTACTTAGTAGATCTTTATACATTAGGACTCGCCTTTGTTACTTATAAATTTATGATTTTAAATGGGGTTTTGGAAAAAATTGTTTCAGAGAAATCAAATGATAAAGTGAAAGTTTCCCGTCATCTTCATGCCGCTTCTGACTTACATTTTAGACTATGTCAGATTGCGAAGCTAATAAATGAAATCTTGTCTTTCGCACTCCTAACAAATATAATTATTATGTATTCTTTGTTTGCGTTGATTTTTTATTCACAAATAACTTACTCCAGCGAAAAAATGATACTTATATACTTCATGTCTGGTTACTACACATCTGTCACCGTTATAATGGTTTTGGCCTCAGAAATCTGCAAATATCAAGTAAGTAAAATAGATTATGTTATAATTACCACCCCGAAAGTAAAAGAAAATTGTTCCATTTTAAACAATATGACATCGATTAAACACGTAATATATTATATTCGCATTTCATACAGTAACGTATCATATTAAAATCCTCAATATCATACAGTAATGGGTTACTTTACTGCACAGTAACGTATTGTTACGGTTTCGGAGTTCACAAATTATAATCGTTGTTTATTTTAACAAAAAACTTTAATATCTGTGATCGCTTAACACAATTGAAAGCACAATAATAACGAGCTACAACACTTGTCTATCAAATAACACTTCTATAACTTAATCGTTCTACTTTATCGCTAGATGTATACTTCGCTTTCCAAATGAAACTGATTTGAATCGCGCGCTGTTGCTGGTTTATATAAGAAATTTACTTTTTCGAGAATAGCGTGGAAAAAGTAGTGAATGATTCAGAAAATTCTAACGCCACCTGGGGCGAATCTGGAAAATACTAAAACTAACAGTATTAACTACTATTATTTTTTTTTTCACCAACATCAATTTTGACAGTTATTAATATGACGGTGACTAATGTCACCAAACCAAATTTCCCATGAAATAGAAAAAAATAGTATACCCAATCTCGTTAGAAAAGTATTTTCTAAACTCATATGTTTTTTAAATTACTCGCTGGCTACGCTCGCTCGTATTCGAACAAGCCGAACTCGCTGGTAAAACTTCACTTTTCTAAACTCGTTGCACAATATACTATTTTCGCATTTCATATAATCATGTATCATATTAATATCCTCAAAATCGTACAATAATTGGTTACTTTACAGCATAGCAACATATTAAATACTATTGTTTTTTATTTTCAATGAACATCAATTGTGCCAGTTATTAATGTGACGGTGACTAATGTCACTTCTTTTAAAATGTACAATTATCGATTTTCGCAAGCTGTTTAATATGTTCATCATTAAAAAATGTATATTTCTTTATAAAATTAGTTTTATTTATATTTGCTAATATTTTAATTGATTGTTTGTTTTTGCAAGTCTGAACAAGCTGGAAAAATACTGTGCGAACTTAGTATATCATATACCGATTGTGATATTTGGGAACAGGTATTATCAGTACCGAAGTGAAGCTTCTGCCCATTTAACGAATATACTTCCAGAAAGTTACGATGCTGTTGCAGTTCCTGCAAACAGAATTGAAGTTTACTGCTGCGAACCTCTTCGAAATAAATTTCGATCTGCTATTTAAGGTAAGGTCAAATTCTTACAGCGTTCCCTCTTTTTAAATAACTGTCTTGTTTATAGGTATTCAGTACCATGATAACGATTATACTCTTAACGCAGCAGTTTCATAAGACACCATAGTGTTTATTTAAATAGAATAATAGTAGACTACTTGTTTTTAAAGCAAACAAAAATCATAAAAAACTAAATAATAATAAATCTGTCAGACTTCATTTCAAAAATATATTATTCTGCAGATATTTAGCACACCAGTAACTACGTATAAAGCTTAATATATAAACAAATTTATTTGTTAATTAAATCGTGTTTACTGTACACAATACCACTAGCAAAGACCGAAATATATGCTTTTTCTTATTTCAATTCATTCTGAATAATTAAAGATTTTGCACTTTATTTATGTCTTGTTAATACTTGTTTACCCCTATTTCTAAACAATTCCGTACATCGTTCTCTTTCTTATTTCATCCTAGGATCGTTGAATATCTTTCAAAATTGATCACCTTCTGCTTAAAAGTTACTTAACTATAGTTTTGGACATGTTTATGTAAGGTGATTATACGTTCCGCTTTTGGCGTGACAGCCCCGAATTTTAACTATTTGCCCCACGTCCTGCGAAGTCCCGCTTTTTGTTTTGAAAAGAATATATTTTTTGATAATTTACAGAAAACAATTAAAACGCATTTTAATTAATTATCCAAACCTTAAAAAAGATATCTCAAATGCGAAGTACAGTGTGTTCGGAAATGATTGAAAGGCGTTTGAATTTCCTGCTTGCTACATTATTTTTAAAAGTTGGTACTAAATTCTGTACTGTTTTATCATGGGATAATTTATTTATTATTTTATCATTTCTACATGTTTATCTGATAATATGAGAAACCTTTTTTGATAATAATAAGAGTAGAATAAGAAAATCAAAATATAAACAACGTTATTATGTTAATGTTGCGGTCTAAGAATGCACCTGCATAAATGTGCTATTCCGAAGAAACTAATTATTCCTATATCAAGGCGTTGAACTATAAGTTGACTTACAAAATCATGTATGGTTAACAACAAAAATTGAGATAAAATAATTATTACGAACGAGACGTCGTATAAATCTGCAGGGTGAACTTTCGAGGACATCGAGGACATTAGTAAATAATCGTAGCAATTTTCCCTGGAAAGTGGAGGAAAATGAAGTACGCAAAATTTGTCATCTACCGTTTGTACATTTAAAAACTTTTATTCAATTATTATTTGTCACAATGTTTGTGTAAATGTTAATATTTTAAGAGGATTCGATACGCAAAGATCTTCATGGAAATGTAAAAAGCGCGAGAGTGGAAACATTGCAAATGTCTGTTTAGGCAGAAATAGAATATAAATATAATTGATCAGCAAAGTTGCAACATGATGGAGGAAGCCGTTACAAAAATATTAAAAAATTATATAAATGAATAGTCTATTTCGAAATAGAATTACTGAAGCTCAGGAAGAATTAAAGGAAGGAAAGATTCAGTTGTTAAAACAAGCGATAGAAGCTATGAGAGAAGAGTTAATTAAAAGAATTTCGTGAAATAAAGCATAAGAAACGAAAACACAAAGAAACAAAAGGAAACACTTACAAGGAAGCCCTATCAAGAGATGTGGTGATAATTCCACCTAAGAGTCCAAACATACAGTAGCAGCTCTACAAAATAAAGTGAAACCTAACGAAATATCAGTAGGCATAAGTAGTGTCAAGAATTTGAAAGAGGGAGAATTTGTGGTAACATTCAATAACAAGGAAGGAATAAATAGACTTAAGGATGAGGCAGTAAGTAAACTGGGAGATAATTATACAGTCAAAGTTCCTAAATCTAGAAACCCGACCATTAAAATAGTTGGCATGTCGGAACCATATGCAAAGAAAGAATTGAAAATTTGTATTATCAATCAAAAGAATAACATCATAAAAAACAAATTAAAATTTTTGATGTAAAAGTATGTATAATGAAATGGTTGAGAGTGAGGCCAAACTTAGTGTTGGTTGGGACAACGGTCCCAACGGTTCAGTTTACGAGCATTTCAGCATCTTAAGATGTTTCGGATGTGGTAGGTTGAATCACGTAGCTGCAAATTGCAAACATATAAGGCTGCCTATCAATTCATGAAATACTTAATCCTTAAACCACAATATCATACTTTGGTCTAGTATTAGTAATGTGTGTCTTTTAATTGTGTTTTGCGATAAACATCACATTAGAAACTGTCATTATGTAATAAAAATAAATAAAATAATAATAATAATAATAGCAATAATAATTAGGATCTCAAGCGCAATATTTTACGGATGAAAAAGACATTTTTGTTGAAGTATTTTATTTCAACATAATTACACTTCGTTGCAACATTTATTCCATAGTTTTTTAGAACATTCTAAACAAATGGGCCTTTGACATTTTATACACTTGTAACCAGTATTTCTGTTCTTGGTGTAAGGACATAAACTACATTTACGCTTTTTTTCAAGCCTGTCACTGTCAGCCAATTGTTGTGGTTGCTGCGCTGCTTCATTACCATTTACCTCTTGTAACACATTTTCAATCAAACTTTTCAAAGATTATTGTATGTTTGAAATACTTAGTCTATTTTGCAAATGTGGCTTCATAAGGATTATTCATAGTTGTCGAATAAACTCAAATCTCATCATTGGTTTTGAGTTTAGAAAACATAAATATAGTATATAGCTATTTACTGTTGATATGTTCACCATCATATAGAAAATCGCCAATGGCCATCGTCGACTTCTTCTGTTACAGGAATAATTTCAACATTTTTGGTCCATTGAATCAACTCCTCCTTTAGTGTGGTTGTAAAATGCAACAATTTCTGGCTTATTTACTTCAGAATTTACATTTTTGGAGTGATGCATACTAGAAACTAGCACGACAGTCTTATTTTTCTTTGGAACGTAACTCACCATAGTTATATTTTGAGAAAAACCATACAATGATGAACTAGCTTCTCTTTTTGTGGAAGGTAAAAATTCCGAGGGAATTTCCCTTTTATTTTTTCTTAAAGTGCCCACATATGTTAGTTTTCTCTTTTGCAGTTCTTGTATCAACTCTATCGACGAGAACCAATTATCCCCTGTAATATTTCTGTTGCTATTAACGAGTGGAGGAACTGATCTCAGTACACTTTGAGTTGGTGTAGAGAACTTCTTTTCTTCAGTCCCTTTTCCACAGTATATATAGCTATTATAAAAGTAGCTAGTCGAGCATCGGTTAGAGTTAGCAATTTTATGCCATATTTATTAGGCTTCTTTGGCATATACACCTTGAATTTACATCGTCCACGAAATGGTACAAGAGTCTCATCAATGCGTGTATATTCACTTATGGAATATAACTTTTGACAATTAGTTACAAACGCATTAAATATATCAAATATTGCAGCTGCTGGATTTTCAGTCTTTCTAGCATTTCTGGTCGCTGCATCATCGAATCGTAAGCATGTTGTAAGAATATCAAAGCGCTTGCGGACATAACTGCTCTGAATATTGGCCTTCCAGTACAGCCGGTACTAAAAAGTGATAAAATGTTTTCGTGGTTTGATTTGAATATGGAACTTAACATATAGAGAGCGAAAAGTCCTTTTATTTCACACTCTTCAGTAGCTCTATAATTTGATTTTTGGTTAGCTTTTGCCTTTTCCCTGACCTATTCCAATTTTATGTTTGTCCAATGAATAATTTCTTGAATTATCAAATTGTCGAACAAGAGGGACCATTTATCTTCAATTGCGACATCTGGACCTAAGATTTTGACGATGTTAGTCATACCGGCAATATCTTTATGATATTGAGTACGTGTTATTTGAGGTGCTTGAGTTGCCCACTCGAAACCATTTTTTTCATAAAAGTGTAGAGGCAAATTATTTTCCATATGTAAGTCTTCAGCAATATTATTATCAACATCGTTTTCAGTTAGTTTGTCATCTAATACACCATCGTCATCATCTTCATCATCATCACAATTGTGAATTTCGATGTCAAGGTTTTCTGGTTCATAATTTGGGTCAACAACAGAATCATCTGAATCGCTTATGTCAAAATCTGGTAACGTTTCCTGACCAATGTCGTCATCCTCAACCTCTTTCATTATACGTAATATTTTTGACTCAAAGTCAGGATCGTCTATCCGTACACTTTTTAATCTAGGTCTTTTTGGCACATTTGGTTCTCGTGAAATGCTAGCCATCTTGTTGAGATCTATAATGTTAATCGTTGTTGAATTAAAGTAAAATATAAACCGAAGAACACTTACCACAAGTACGCCCGTAGTTCGTAATTTACACGTTTTTAGTAATAGGTGTCCAAGAGACACTCCGGAATACAAACGCTATTAGTAATATGTGCCTGAGAAACACTGTACTACTTACGATCTGGTTACTCACTCAGAACTGACTGAATATATTTTGCAGTGACGTTAACACCCGAAAGAAGAAAGGTTAAGTGGGAACTACTCAAGAGCTCGGGGTGCAAAAGCTTTGCGTTTAGCCGTACCAACACAATAAAAATTGGTACGTGTCTGTTAGACATATATTACGGTTTAAAAGTCAATGAATTAGACTAGAAGAAATGCACAGCTGGAGTGGTTTTCTCTCTATCACGGGCATTCGACGATACCGTAAGTCCAAAATTTGTTTCTGATAAACTAGAGGAATTGGGAGTGCGCGAATATTTTATTGGGTACTGTCATTTCTAAGTAAAAGTGAGTTATGTACATGGTGTATCAGGTATAAGGGGCCATACGTCATCCGTGGGTCGATGACGCTCTATAAACAATACTTTGCCTCTGACAAAATAGAAATAGAGCCACAGTTTTCGAGATATCGAATTATGAAGCAGTGAGTAGAGCCCTGGCGCGTCTCCGCATGTACGAAACTACGGTCAGCGCCAGAGCACAGTAAAATACTTAACCCTGAGCTTGCAGATGTGCGCTGTTAAGAATGGGTGAAAATGTTGCTTTACAGGCATATCAATAAAAGTAATTTTACGATGAGAACGCTTAGAATGGGTATGGTGCAATTACTATGGGGGTAATTACTCATTAAACCACCGCTACTTGCCGAAATTATTTAGAATTTTTACAAAGAATATTGTCCGATGTTTTGGACGAAAGGTCCTTAGAACTACGGCGAAACTTATGGTACATGCACGACGGTGCACCGCACGTTACTATCGCGGTCCGAACCTATCTCAATAACCAATTTCAACGCCGATGGATAGGTAGGTACGGACCAGTGTTGTGGCCTGCTCGTAGCCCCAATACGAATCCGCTGGATTTCTTTCTGTGGGGGGCTTTAAAACAGGAAGTCTATTTGGTGCAAAATCAACACAGAAGAACAATTATTACAGCGGATTCATGCTGCAGCTCGCCGAGTATCGGAGCATCCACAATGTCTGGAGCGAGTCGAGGAGAACTTTTGTCGTCGTGTGGACGCCTGCTTACGTGCCGGTGGAAGACACCTATTATAAATAAATGCCTTGATGAGGAAGCGTTCATATTATTTATTCCTTTTTTCATCCAATAAATGTTAATTAGTTCGCACAAATACGACATCATGTATGGTACATATCGTAAATGCTTTTCTGGCAACTTTTATGGTTATAGTGGGCCGCTTAAGTATTAAAATATATTTGATAGTGTAACAGCCTTGTTTACACAATTGGTTCGCTTTTTTATGACATCCCAGTTGTACGAGATAACCTTTTTCGAAATATCGATAAGTTTTCAGAAGCACAGGTCATAAAAATTATATCGGCAGAAATCTTTTGCAACACTTTTTTCGGACTGTACATGTAACCCTCAATTACGCCTATCACTATGGCTTCTTTAATACGATACACCCTGTACAACTGTATTGTATGTAATAATATCCAATCAAGACAATATAATATCAACACAGCAGTTGCTCAGGGCTCGATGCTGAGACCATTAACATTACTCTATTAAATGTTTATCTTGCTATAGCGCATTTGTTTATTATTATTGGGGCAGCAGCTGATCTTTGAATCGAGTTCTTGTAGTGTCGAGTTTAATTTTTAATATCCTCCAGAGAATTTTGTAGATCCATATTTGTAAAATATCAGATAATGACACTGATAAGTGTGTATATTTATAAATGTTCCATATTTGTTAAAAAAAAGCATTTAGAATTCAATTTATCATAGTTATCCAACAAAACATTGTGAAGCTTAAAGATCCTTGGAACACACGACATTTTTAGATGAAAAATCTTCATGCTTCTTTTGCGTAAATATTTACGATAAATTGCCTTATCATGTAAGTAATATAGTAAATTTAAGTTTATCCAAAATTAAATTAAAACAATTCTTATTAGAAAAATGTTACTACAATTTATCAGAAAATTTGTGAATGTACTATATATGATGTATTATTTGATATATCCAATATGTTGTATGTAAGATCTGTTGGAAGAAATCAATTATTATTATTATTATTATTATTATTACAGCACGTTAGGTCAAATTCATCAGGTGAAAATTATTAATAGAACAGCGCACTAAAATTAATCGTCCTTCGATCATTTCTGAACACACTGCATAATCCGGCAATGTGATTTTATTTACATTTTTTAGTTTTTTTTTTATGTTTACAGATGTTTATGTTAAATTATTCTGTTTTTGAAATGTGTTTTTTGCTTGGTTTGAATTTTTTTTACTTTCATTCATAATACCCCCGTCGCTTTTGTCCCGCTTTACTAAAATTAAAATCTGGTCGCATTTATGACATTTTTTAATGTTTAGCAAGCAAGCAGAGATTTTATGTTTTGTAGGAAGTCTTGCTTGTGTGGGGAATCTTAAAGAAAGGGCACAAAAACAACTTTAAACTTCACGTTATTCTGAGGTTCAACTTTTTTGCTGTTTTTTTGGGTCTGCTATCACTTTGTTGTGCTCTTTTTATTGATATTTTAAAACTTAAATCTACATTGTGCGCCAATTCCATTGCAACTGTATTATTTTTATTTACTATCATTTCGTGGATTCACATACTTTCAGGCAACTGTGAGGTCTTGTATATCAAGAGAAAAAATATTTAAATCATAAGTTGACATTGAATTAACACAAGTTTTCCCTTGATTTCAGAATAATTAAATATGTTGACACAAATTTAGCAAAAATAAATTTAGTTGCCTCGTTAAACGAAGATGTATTTATCTATTTTTCAATGTGAAAATATGAATAATATTAAATATTCTATGCACAACTCCCTGATACGGAAACAAAATTGATTACATAAATATTTTAAGCTCCTTTGTTTACGCGCCCCCATCAGATTATTTCAGGTCGACCAGCGCAATGCAAGCGTTTAAAAATTTACTTCGTTACGATTCCGATATATACACAACTCTAAATTTTCTGTCACAAATTACTCGGATTTTTGGAATTTTTCCGCACAGAAAAGAATATGATTTTACGCAAAATATTACAAAGTATACCAAATTAAAAATGGACGCAAGAACCTCCACATTCGTCACATGTAAGCAAGAAAACTGTATCATACTAATCCTGTGCATATCAAATTTTAGTGTACATCATATCTCAAGCGTGTGGTATTTACGTGTTTCTGAGTCTCGAATACTTGCATAAAAACAAATTCAGAAATATCTTCATAATGGTTTCGACGATAATAACGGGTGTAATTGCTTTCCTTAACATTTACGCGAGAGAACCCGCGTTCTTAAATGCCATCGAATTACAACGCAGCATCGACAATACCTTTAAAACAATTCACAGGAAATTTACCTTTCGTTATATTAACTTAATAGTAATTGCAATGGGTTGCTTCTTTATGATTGCCATCCTGACTTACGTCTTACTGACCGCATTTACCAACACTGATAAATGGTTGCAAATTTTTTTAGCTTTGCTTTACGTACTCTGTCTTTTGCCTAAAATCATGCAAATGTACTTGTTTGTATTTCTCTCATTGATAACGGCTCATCGATTTTTTACACTCAACGTATTTTTGGCGCAAATGGTAAAAGAAGGTTGTAATGATAAGCAGAAGGTGTCCTTCCAATTGTATGTCGCTTCGAATATCCACTTCATGTTGTGCGAATATTGTCAGGCGGTGAATGAATTCGCTGCTATCGATATCCTGTGCAATGTTTTATGTGCACTTTCTAATATTTTGTGGGCCTTCGACGTGAGAAACGAGACAGCAGATCAACAAATGCTGGTCTTCGTAATGCCAGCTGTATATGAGGTGACGACATTCTTTCTTGTAGTTTTAGCTTGTGAACTCGTCATAATCGAGGTAAGTTTCTCACATTTATTTTTCAATTAATCTCAACCCTTAACAACCATTAGTAAAAAAATCTCTTTCCGCTTTACAACCCGAACTGCCAAAATTCTTAAATTAAATCAACAGAACCGAAAAAGATTTGTTTCAAAATTGAATAGAATAAATAAATTTGATTTTCGCTCTAATGGTATTTTATATTTGCAGTCGAGAAAGACGGGAAGACTATTGTGCAATCTGGATATATCTTATTACGATTGTGATATATGGGATCAGGTGAAATATTAAATACTGTTGAGATCTTTCATTTAACTACTTTTTTTAGAAGGCCACAATGTTACTGCAACTTCTTCACACCGATGTCGTCTTTACAGCAGCAAAATTATTTGAAATTGATGCTGATCTACTATTTAAAGTAAGTTTTATAGACCTCAAATATGTTGTTAATGTAATTTCAGACTTAAAATGAGTTTACTTGATTTGTTGAGCAGCTATACTTTATATTATCATCTCTTCTTGGCTTACAATGATAAGCAGGGTTGAGATTTCATCTCACTTCGAAGGTAACTATATTGTATCGGACTGTACATTCACCGCCTTTGCATGTTCTGATGCGGAAGGTGGTGAGGGAGCATCTGATTTAAATTTAACATTCTTGTTTAATATTACTTATTTGTCTCAATCAATTATATGAAGACTGATAATTTCATTGTCCTACTTAGAATTTTTTCAATTATGTTCAACTTTTAAGAAACGTTCACAGAACTCCAGAGCAACAAAAATTTTTTTGCTGTGCTCGCATCATAACTGAATGTGTTAATTTTGTGGACCGAATCTCATTCACAGTTCATCGACGAGGCCTGTACGCCGATGGAGTACAGTAAAGCAGTAAATTTTCTAAATATTAATAAAAGAGACGTGGGCTGAAATCGTGAGCTTCGTCTTGACCTTTTAATTTGTCCAAAACATGTTTTAAACAATTCATATTTGAACTCTGCCTATTCAGAGTGTTAACTCTAAAGGTAAGGCTAATAGAATTATTGTTATTGTCAAAAGACCATTAAACAATTCCAATAAACTATCACGTTTTAATGTGTCAATGCATTATTATTAATCAAATATAGAATCTATTTGGAATGAAGTGCAGTGAAAGTAATAAAAACTCGAGTCAGATAGACCTTTGGAATATATGTGTATTGCTTTTATTAACATTTAAAAAATTTAAATTTAAAAATTTAATATTTTCTTGATTTAATCTAACGTAAGAATACGAAATTCCAAAAAGGAAACAAAGGGCGTTGTTTGAGGTGGCTTATTAGACATCAAACTAGTTGCTATTTGTCATTTCTCACACAAATTTAGGTTAAAAATCAGCCGCAAGATGTCACGGCCTAAATTGTTCATTACTGCCAGGTCTGTGAAATTGCTATGGAATTATCAAGCTACTCTACTGCTGATGAGGCTCCATGCAGGTCAGAAACAGGTATTCGGAGGATACTCGACGAATCCATTGCAATCAAAATCGACCAACAATCAATTTCTAAATTTAATCTGTAAAACCCTGACATTTTCTTAATCTTAATACAAATAGTTCAGACAGACATATTGCAATTGTCGTTCATTGTAATTACAATCAATAGCATTTTCAATTCACTGCTCTAAAACACTCTCAAAGAATCTCCGTTTTCTATTATCAAAGAATACTTGAAAATTTGTGAAATTTCTTTAAAGAAATGCATCACTGATACAGTAGTATCACTGTCTTGACAGATTTAAAATTTTTAAACTTATTATTGTTTAATGAAGAAGCTGCAGCAGTCCAAAATTATCACAAGCATACACCGATCTAAATTTCATCAAACTAAGAAGAAGTGCTGTACGAGCAGATCTAATATTTCTAATTAAAAATTACCTACTCCAAGAGCAGTGCCTCACGCTTCCTATCCAATACTTTATTTACACTATGGATGATAACTGTAACTGTAACTAGGAAGTAAAATCAAACAATTTGTAAAATTTAAAATTTCGTCTTAAAAGATCAATACTTTATTTAGCTGGATTAAGTTGAAAGTAATCTATTTCTTTTCAGGTTTTTGGCACAGTTACTACGCTCATTCTTCTAATACAGCAAATGGATGGCTAAAACAGATGATTAAAAGAAAATGAAAAATGGACTCCAGGAATTAAAAAAAATGCAAATTCAATTGCAGTCAAAGTGAATGGCTCACAAGTACTTAAATTCATTTTCCGAAGCACTCTTCATTCCAAATCAGGAAATTGCGAACAAGAAAGAAATTTTTTATTGAAACACATGGGAAAATCGTCCCACGCACTACGCACGCTACATAACAACGTATTGTTCTAACTGTCTCGGAAATGTTTTAGAGGATTTACAAACTAAGTCGTTGCCTAAAATAATATCGTTTTTGTAAAACATCATCCCTAATTGTTTCGGGCAGTCATAGAACAGTTTTTAATCACACGTGTTATATATGTATAAATGTCACTTGCACACTAAAAATTTGTGTCCTGCACCGTTAATTATAGTGCAAA
Organism: Serrognathus titanus; assembly: GCA_039766575.1. Classification (NCBI taxonomy): domain Eukaryota; kingdom Metazoa; phylum Arthropoda; class Insecta; order Coleoptera; family Lucanidae; genus Serrognathus; species Serrognathus titanus. The sequence continues at coordinate 45,491,711 of CM077914.1, read as the reverse complement.
TCAAAATCAAGGCGCACATTAAATTGTAATTGCTGCCATTGGCATATTATTATTATAAATACCAAAGAAAGCAACCTGCATATATCTTAGCAGAACTAACAAAAACGATGAGATCACCTTAAGTCGGAATTTTTAAGGTGAAAATTATGTAATGCCTGCAAATTATGAATGTTAAACAATAGCATGCAATTTCTACTTCATTTAGAATGTTCACAAATTCCGGAAATACAAATAGTCTGGTTACGCTTCAGTGTTATAATGAGTGTTAAATAAGTTATTCTAAATATAAACTGAAGAATAAGTGTGAATGTGAAAAATGTCGAAACTACGTATTTCTTCACAAATTATTTATGAATCAAATCTAAAAACGGATTGAAGAAAATATTGGCGATAAATCACATTTTCGGAAAAAGATGAATAATTTATACACTCATCACAATAAACCTTTTAGTAAATACGTATGCAAGGTTATTGTTATTAGAATTGTTAATGTGGTAAGGATAGTCTCATCACAAAAGGTAATATTTTTACCAAAACACTACTTAATAAATAAGAAGCTTGAAAAGTTACGTTTTTATGGCCATTTTACATTGAACTAAAAGTGAAACGTAATTTTCGTGAGAAGAAATCTGAGAAGGATAAAGCTAAGTTCTCCTATGAATTACTATTTTAAAAATGAACAAAAATCGTGATTATTTAATCCTTTGTAGGTAATATTTGCAGACTTATCCTTCAAATAAAGCACTGCAAAAATAAAACAGTTAAGAGAGTAGATATAAAAAGAAGATAATTTGAGAATCATGAATTAGGAACTAATACAAGGTTATTCAGACTTAATCTTAATAAATTATACTATCGATAGAAATCAATAAATAAAAATATTAAGGACCAATTCAAATTTGACCATTTTTCTCGGAAACAAGAACAGAATTTTGTTAAAGAAAGTTCCAATTATAAGTTATTGGTTCTTGAAGTTATCAAAATTAAACCTGAATGACGCAGTGTATAAAGTTATCGGTGTATGCACTAAATTTAAATAATAGTTAACTTTAGTCTAATTAAACACACTATTAAAATATTACTATTTGGTTTTTACACATACGAAAATAATAAATTTGCAATCTCAATTTACTTGACTTTAATTTTAATATATTGCGTATTTATATTTTATTTTCGGTAAATATTTCATGAAATTCTGAAGGATAAAGAAATAATACCCTCTGTAAATGAAGACAAATGCTTATTATTAAGGTTTCTCTTGAGAAAGAAAATCATGTAGAATATATTTATGACACTAAAAATTAATTTAATCTTTACATTTTTTTTGTCTCTTTTTCAGTTTCCTTACTAGCGTCTGATGTATTTTTGTATATTTTTATTTGAACGTTCTAAAACATTCAGCTTTACGTAAACATACACATTTATTTACGATAGGTATATGTATAATGAACGTGAACGTAATAAATTTGAAAAGTTGACTTAGCTAATTATGTTTCACTCTTACACATACATACATTATACCATGGAGTCCTCAGTATGAGACGAGTATTTTTGTAACATCTTTGCTACTTCAATAGTGCAACGTAATCACTGCATTGTTTCAATACATAAGGAAGTATTTTAATTATAATTATAAGGAAGTTTTCTCAGGAAATTGATATACAATATTTACTCATAAAACATTACAATCTCTTTTATAGTTTAAAATAGTAAAACTGTAGATTAATCGAAAATAACTTCAATCAAGTTACCCAAGGATTATCCCTTAAAAATGGAACGTAGACTAGGATACATGAGGTTAGTGTGAATGTCATCTTATAGCACGATTTATACAGGCTGTTTCGCAACTTCGTAAAAAAAAAATAATGGGGTATTGGACATGAGATGTGTGCATAAATGTATCTAAATAAAAACGGAAATAAAACAAAATAAAACTTACCCTCAACTGATAACGCATTGACAAATATTTGGAATCTCTAGCTCAGTGCCGGCTGAGTCAAAATAAGTGTTCAAAATTCCTTCCCTTGGCCGCTCGTAAACACAAATCTGCCCGACGAAATAATGATTCACAAGCGTTATGAAACATGTTTTGTTGGCGAGTAGAGAGAAATGCGGGGTTAATACGATCGTTCAATTCTTGGAACGTGTTGATTTCTTCTTCGTATACCAACGCTTTTACGTCCCCATAGATAATAATCTAGCGGATTTAGATCAGGTGAACGTGCAGGCCACCTGATCGGCTCGTTTCTTCCAATCCATCTACCAGGAAAAATTTCGTCGAGTTGAGCACGTACATCTCGTAGAAAATGAGGTGGAGCCCCATCGTGCATAAACCACATCGTTGCTCTAAGATTTAAGTTCACATTCTCGAGAAGTTCCAGTAGATTAGTTCGTAAAAAATTTATTGGAGACCATCTAAACGGTTCGGCAAGACGAACGGGCCGATTAAATTGCCATTTAGAATATCTACCCACTCCTTAACAGAAAACCATTATTGAAAATGGCCGCGACGAATTGCGTGAAGGTTTTCCTCAGCCCACAAATGCATGTTGCGAAAATTGCACACCCCATCTCTGGTAGCTTCGTCGGCAAACATGACATTATGAACAAAATTCGCATTTGCCTGTTGTTTATGCAGTAACCAACGACAAAATCGTATGCGTAAAGGAGAGTCGGCTGGTAGTAAAGCCTGAACACTTTGAATATGGTACGGATGTATTTGTTGTTCGCGAAGAATACACCAAACAACGGAGGACGATAAACGCGTTTGTCTTGAGATATCACGTACACTTAACGAAGTATGTTCCTCGATAAGTTGTAATATTTCTTCTTCTCTGTTTAGGATGCGTTGTGGATGCTGCCGTCCTCCACCTCTTCCGCGATGTGCCCTTAAAGTTCCAGTATCCCTCGCTCTTTGCACAACAGAGAGAAATGTGGCACTGGTTGGCAAATGTCGGTTTGGAAAATGCTATACATACAAACGCCTTGCCGCTAATGCGTTTTGCCCATTTTCACCGTACACTAGAATCATGTCAACAATCTCACTATTTGTAAATTCTGCAATTTTTTTCAATAAATTTCCGTGCAACTACGTCAACGTACACCTTCAAACTACCCGGCCTGGCCGGCGATGACTAACAATAAATTACATCACTCATATTTTTCGTAAACATCATAAACTTAAACCAGAGACGTTCAAACGGTTTACCCGTTCGACAAAATTATTTATTTTCTCGAAAATTTAATAACAATTTCTTGAACAAAAAATGGTTCATTCTATTCATTTTCATGCAAACTTTCATTGTTTAATTTATTTTTAAGAAGTTACGAAACACCCTATATATCCTATGCATGAAGATTCTCATATTATACGTATTCTCTTTCTGACTAAATACCTAGCAATTAACAAGAAATTTAGCAAAAGTCGCCATCAACTTTATTTTTATAACAAATTTTGATTCTAGCCCTTATTGTAAAGTAAAAATAATAAATCTATACCCACACCAATTTTAATAAAATCTAACCATACATGACCTAAGAGCATGAGTATAAAATTTGGAATAATCAGTATAAAATGTAAATTATTGATTTTTTTAAAAAATTCTGAAAACAGGCCATTTTCTATTTCAATTGCACATTGCGCCTGAATATACAATGTTACAGGTAACGGTGATGGCGTCACTTTTTGAATTGAGAAATCAATAGCTCTCGTGACTATCAAAATGATGCAACAAAAGTTTTAACTCCTTTCATAATAAAATTTTTGAGAAAATTAATAAAGAAAACTGAAAAGCAGAGTTGTAATTTCAACGTTCCTAAATGTATTTTAATATAAAAATGAATAAATTTAGGATATAAAACATCGTGTAGGAATAAAATTATCCCAAAGTAAACGTTCACAATGTCCTTCATTTGCTTCTTCAGAATTTCCGGTAGAACATAATCTCAATAAATGTCAAATTTTAATCCCCTAAGCTGGATTCACTGCTCGGCGATTTTTCATTATAATCTGAATATTGTCAAGACACTGAGAATTTGGCAATCCGAATATTCATAAGAAACTTCTTTGGTACTTGCCTTAAACCGGATCCCGTTAGATACCGATTTTAAATGAATCGGTATCTAACGGTTGTACTTATGCGATGGAAGATGAGATGATTCAATTTGTTAAGTAGGTAGATGATTTGTCCTGAAGAGTATGTATGCTATGTCCCTGCACCTATAAAACCATCTACATCTTAAATGCGACACAATTAAACACAAACGCCACGTTCACGTATTAGCCTCAGGCGAGTGAAGAACTATTATTTATTGCTAATAATCATTCTTGCACGATTCTAAATATCATTGCTTGTTTTCTATTCTGAGGTTGATACTACTATTATCCAAGGTCAACTTCTTCTTTAAGAAGGCACCTTTAAAATAAAATCATCAAGAACAAATTAACATAAAATAAAATATTTTCAAGATATTAAGGTCACTGCAGGATATTATATTATAATAAATACACGTGCTTAGATATTTTAGGATAAATTGGACAAGTAAGCACTTATTTGATAGAACTCAATAAGTAATTCGTCGTTTTCTGTTTGTTCAATCCAGATAAATATTCATGAGAAAATGTGAAAATATGCCTTTGTTGTGAAATTAAACAAAATTAAATTAAAATGAAGTTAAATGAAACAAGTCATTTAATCATTACCAAATAAGTAACATCTAATAAAAGAGAACATGCATGGGGCTAAAATAATTTTTTTCATTCTATATTAGTGCAGTATCTATTTAACAATAAAATAAACGCTTCTATAAAGAAAATTAACGTTCATCAAAGTGGTAATTAGTGTAACAAATACCAGCAATCTGTAAAAGACGTGCCGTTATTTGTTACATAACACCGTTATTACCGTTGAGCAAAGGCGGCGCTTTAAATAATTTTTCACCAGCGCATCAAACTCGTTTGCAAGTCAAAGTTCAAGGCGGAATGACTGCCAACCACTATCTTAATTCGTACCCGATTGCATTTCACTGTGACTTTTTCCAATTAATTACCGACGAACCTGCCGCATTAATCAAATTATTTTATACATTATCGGCACTCTTTAGCTTGAACTTTGACTTACACTTATTATTGTGGCACATCCTGTTCGGCTATTAACGTGATATGTTGTTAATACAATTCCATTTCATGATCGGGTGAAGAGATTTATGGATCTTTTATTGACAGGTTGCATTAATAGAATCATAATAGACTTCTGAAGGCAGTCTTAAAAAATAAAAAAAAAATCACGTTATTTTGACGTTAAACAGGATATTGATTGAAGGTATACAAATTATTATTATAGTACTTATTTTTCTCTTCAATATGATGTAACTACATAATATTCTTCATAATATTCTTTTACTCTTTGCTCCGGAGGTTGACCACGCTTGATTATCAAGAAATCAAACTTGCATCTGGTTAGCATTTTCCATAGATGCTGCGCCTATGCGTTTACACCTACATATTTGTAATACATAATCCTTGAAATTGAGGAATTAAAGAAGAGTATATTTTTATTCTATCTTGGAAATAATGCAGCGAAGATGAGTTGTGCGGCAAATGTCAGTAAAGGTCAATCCTAGTCAAATGTCTGTTTTATTCGTTTCGAGGTATCGAAGACCGATAAATTAAGATACTATTGACTGGTTGAAAACGTACGCAAATTTTAAAGTCGTTTGATATTTAAATGTCTTTTTTAACACTGGAAAAAACACGGTTGCCAATTAAGGTAGACATTTTTCACTACCTTGATTTTATTTTAAAGTTATGATTTTATGTAAGTGCAACTTCTACTAAATGATAACTTGACTCGATATTGAAATAAATAGCGAATGCGTTATAAATAAAAATAATGAATTGTTTTGTTTGTAAATTGCTTATTGCCACTTCAAATAAAATTCTTTGGTGCAATTAAAATATACTTACAGCATCGAGAAGATGATGCCAGGAGCAAAATTACAAAAATTATTTAGTCACAGAATGTAATAATACGAGAGAGTTAACATTTGCGGTTACTATGGAAATAAGTATGATATCGTCTAACGTTTTTGGTTTCTTGTTCGACTTCATTTCTTCAATTAAGTTCACCTTTCAGTGAAGTCATTACAAACCAGCTGTTTTCAGAGCTAAACGTAATATTTTTTTTTATTTAACGATGGCTTTCAACGTGGAACTTAAGACACAATGTTAAGAAAATTCAGATGCTATTAAATAAACTTGTCAATTGAACACCAGATATGTACATTGAGAAAAAATTAACAACCATGTGGATTTCAAAATCCCTCAATCAGATTAGAATCGTCAGAGACATGAGCAATGAAGACCGAGGAGCATAGCAAAGAAAGAAAGCTTACTGGTTCTCCGTCTCCGAAGATTTTCGAGTGCAAAGAAAACTTGAAAGATCAATTTTTTGAATCCAAGGATGGTATTATTTTTGCCGATTATCTAAAAGATGGAAAAACGATAACGGGAGAATAACCAGAGTAACTTGTTACTACATCTCATTTTTCCAATATATGCCGATCGATCGATAAGTCAAATGACTTTTATATAGCAATCTCCTAACTTTCGTGAAACAGTCTCACAACCCTTGTTATATCATATCATTTTGTCGTATATTTTCCTATCTCAGATCTATACGATCGGCTTCTAGCGAGAAAATGATTTGTATGTAATAATATAACTACTCCAACTATCCGACATATCTCCCCAAGCCACTTATTACATTACGTAAAAAATGACACAATTGAATTTGATTTCTGAAACTCCGTTAAACTGGATTCACTTTTTTTATTTTAACTTTTGAAATCATCGAAGAAGCGACACAGTACAATTAATTTCTTGACTTTTGATTTTGTGTCACTTCCTGAGGATTCCGGTAGTATTTCAATTCTCCAAAACTTGATCATTGACTTTTCGTTTTATAATTCCATCTACTTCGAATGAGTGAGGAGCAATTTGACGTTCTATTATTCCTTCTGTACACTCTGTACACTCTCATTTCGTACCCAAACTGACAATCCCTTTTCGGGACTGCGAATCTTCGTTTTTATTAGAAATTGTAATTCCATCTGTCGACGTAAATATGGTTTCAAGTTATTTAATGCAGTTTGTAACTGACGATTCAAAAATAATTTTGCAGGTGTTGTTTGCGGGGTTATTCAGTAGGCCATCAAAACCACAAGCAATATTTGATTTAAAGGTCCTTCTTCTGGTCCTGGCAACTGATTTTTCAAAGTTTGAATGAGACGTTCCCCAAACCATTTGTCTTTGGATGAAATGGGGTAGTACTTCCTAATTTGTTGACTTCGCTTACAATTTTTTACAAATAATTCTATTTTCGGATCTAGTGATAATGCCTTCGTTGTTCCAATTTATAGGTGGACCTGCAGGCAATGTTTTTAAAACTCGATGGTGACAAACTTTTGGAATAGTAACATGTCCATGCCAAACAATGATGCCATGACTCAAAGACAGTTCATCTCGGATGTCGTAGAATGGTATCAATTCTGGTGCCAGCCGTGATTTATCAGATCAACCAATACTCATGAAATTCATTGCCTGTAACAGAAGAGAGCCTAACGTCTCAATTCCGAAAAACTGATTGGCATATCTTCGATTTTCTGACACTGAAGAGAGTAGAGAATGTATTTCATAGGCGATTTTTGTTTCCTCTGGAAACTTGTTCGTTTGCAGCAATGGTAAGCGACTCAGGGAATCTGCAACTGATTTATTTTTTGCTGGTCGATACTGAATATTGTAAGAATAACTGCTCAGCAAAATATCCTAACGACATAAGCGATTCACTGCAGTTTTTAGCAATTCTTTGCCTTATCCAAAAATATGCTGTAAAATAAATCCACGATGTAAACGTTCCTCCATCGAGTGTACTCCAGTTGCGTCGATTTGTAATTGATTGATGAAGGTGAACTGCAGGCAATGTTTTTGAAACTCGACGGTGACAAACTTTTAGAATAATATGTCCATGCCAAACAATGATGCCATGACTCAAAGATGTCGTAGAATGGGATCAATTTTGGTGCCAACCGTGATTTAGATCAACCAATAGTCATGAAATTCATTACCTGTAACAGGCAGAAGAGAGCCTAACGTCTCGATTCCGAAAAACTGATTGGCATATCTTCGATTTTCTGACACTGAAGAGAGTATAGAGAATGTACTTCACTTGTACTTGGTTTGCAGCAATGGTAAGCGACTCAGGGAATCTGCAACTGATTTATTTTTAGCTGGTCGATATTGAATATTGTAAGAATAATTGCTCAGCAAAATATCCCAACATAAGCGATTCACTGCAGTTTTTAGCAATTCTTTGCCTTATCCAAAAATATGTTGTAAAATAAATCCACGATGTAAACGTTCCTCCATTGGGTGTACTCTAGTTGCGTCAATTTGATGACCCAAATATGTAACTGATTCTTGAAATAATTTACATTTATCCGGAAATATTTTCAATCCCGAAATAACGTATACCAAAATCTACGTCAATTCCGAGCGTGTTCCATATCGGATTCACCGTTCACAATAGTATCATCGAAGTAACAGTCCAAATAAAATTTGTTCCATGGTATACTGAAAAATGGATGGTGCAGGTATTCTAAAGGAACAATGTTTATAATGGCAATATCCCAAATGTGTAGCGGTACTTGCGCGTTTCTTCGGTCACTTCTAGGAAAGGAAAGTATCCTTCAAATCAATGCCGCCGTTCAATTTCGACGTAACTTCTTCGAAGGTCAGCATTGGATGTGGATTGACTAACATATCTGAGTTAAAATCCTTAAAATCCTCGCAAATACACATTTGTTCATTTTTCTTTTCATTATTAACAGTCGATGATGCGTATTCTATTACAGTTTCAAATGGATCAATTTTCTCTAATTTGTCTGCTTTAATAAGCCGATCTCATTCATTTTCAATTCCCTTCTTTTATGCAAACGGCAATGGAAGAACTTTGAAAAGTTTTATTTTGGCACCCACACAATTTTTCCAATAAATAGGATCTGATATCTGATAGTAAAATGGATAATTTAATTGATTTTTTTCCAATTAAAGAAGTAAAATATAAAAAAAACTAAACTTCTAATTCAATAGAACTCTGTTGTAGCCACGAATAGAACCTCCACCATTTGAACAAAATAGACTGCATTTCTTCATTAACATTTGTATGCTAACGTTAACTTTTAATGGTAATTATAACGATTTATTTACATTTCCTTGCTTGTTGTTTTCATATTCCATTTTAATTCGGTTCATCTCAATACCAGTAATCCGTATTTTAAAACCAAAGCAAAGTCCAATCGTAACCAAACAGTGGTACTTGCTTAACTTCATAACGACCATTTTCAGAATTCGTAGAAGACCTAACTCTTCTACGTTAACATTTGCCTCCACTAGAGTTTCAACTGGACCATCACCATACCAAGTTAATTTAATATTTGTCTCCACCAGGGTTTCAACTGGACCATCACCATACCAAGTTAATGTTTTAGTCGGTTTCAGCTTTAGTGAACTCAATTTCTTCCACGTTTCTATTCCAACTGTTACTGCAACACTGCAGTTTCAAAATTTTAACCTGAATCATGGCTTTCTTCGCCGATATTTCAATTTTTCGAATTGTTTTGTATGATGTATCAAAGGCACTTTCTTCTGCCTGCTCGCCAACATATCTTATATAGATTTCGACGACTTCGACGAACTGATTTTCCTTTTTTGAATTATATCGACGATCCATCATCATTAATAAGGTTCATACATTCAACGTATGAATCGTTTCTGCAAATGAAACGACTTGCGCGAATGTATTTCCTTATTTTCTCTTCTATCAGGTCATTTTTGGCGCACTTCGAGTTCGATTTTCTCATAAAGAATTAAAGCAGTAAAACGATCACACAGTAGAAAATCAAATATTCACATCAGCCACCTCGCGTAACATATTCGCACATTGTACAATCGAGTCTCCATTCAGAGGGTTTCGTTTCATAAATTCTATCCTCGCAGAAAATACTGTTTGTTTCGGATTGAAGTAATTACTTACCTTTACTCTTTGATAAGTTTTTGTAATAACATCATAGGGAAGGAAGTGATTTCTAACAATTTTTAACGCATCAGATGCGATACTGGCCAAAAATAATGTTTTCTGAGTTTTCTTATATTCGTCATGACCTCCTACTGTGGCCTTGACACAGCACATTTGTTCAAATCCAAATATGTACTCATCCTTAGATTTATCAACTTCTTATATATAAATCAAAGCCATCCGGTCTGTCGCGGTAAATGCCATACTTATTAAGGAAAACTGCAACACTTTCTTCTCTTTGCAAGTTAAAAAATCGGTATATCACATCGCTGCCACCAATTATATAGCATGTAAACCAACTCCAATATTCAGTTGGTCTGGTTTTTTTTCTCTTCCCTAAATAAAAAAAATATTTGAGAGGAAAGATATTTTTGTCAGTTGATGAAATGAAAGATGCCGCAAATGAGTAGTTTGTATTCCAAGATAAAAACTTTTTTGTAAAATATATTTAGTTCAAAACTAAAAAATTTAAAATAATTATTTTATACTGCAGTCATGTTTTGACGTGAATTATTATTATTGATATAATTAATGTAAGTTTATACTTAAGATTGTAATTAAGTCGTCATATTTTCCTGAACATGCAATACGGTGTTCTTTTGAACATAATAATTATTCCTGTGATATCTACTTGATGAGAATAGCAAAAATAATAAATAAATTTATAATTAAAATTTGTATTAGATTTATTAATTTATTTCTACTGTGGTATATTTCAATTGTATCGTAATTTAGAGGCTAGTGACCCAAATCAACGATTGAAGAAAAACTTAGTTTTTCTGTTACACTTAAAAGTGAAAGTGGAATTAAAACTTCCACTTGAACTTATTACGTCAAAGTCATAAACTTCTTCTTACTGTAAATTCCCTGCAGAATATGCATTTCTTATATCAGACCTGCTAGGCCAAAGCCAAATGTCAAGGTTGAGACCAAATCATCCGTTTTCACAAGTTCGATTAAAATATTCCCTGTTAGAATCAACTTCGACATCGACCTAACATTCAACCTTTCCGTTTAATTTTTTTTACAAACACAAAAACTAGCGGTTATTTTCTAAGGAGGACCATCTAATTTGAGGTATACGTAATATGATTACGCTCTCCACGAAAGTAAGAGTCCTGGCATTTGATAGTACGTTTTACAACTTTTTTGTGCAGTTGAACAGTTTAACCTTGACGACATTAGTTCCTAAATCTGCATGCAGTTGATTTTTAGCAGAATAATAATTATTAGAAAATGAAGAAGCAATCCATGGGAGTATAAATACTTGGGAAGGAAAGAAGTAATCACAGAGTAATCCTGACTGTCAAGTGTTATCTACAACAGCCCGTCTAACAATGAAGGTCGTTGTAAGTACCCTTTAAAGAGATAATTGCTTAATTTACGTACTTTCTATTTTACGCACTGTTAAATGTACCCTTATTTGAATTTCATTTATTATTCACTATTTACGACATTACTTATTATGATTTATTTCATAAATTTTCAAAAAATTAAAGAGTTTTCGAGCCTTCAATTAATATTTTTAATTTCCCTAGTTTAAATTAAATTTTTTATTTAAATTCCCAGTTAATCGTTTAAAAAAGTACAATGAGCAAAGTGAGATTGCTTTCCATCAGTGAATAGGCAGTGAAATTTGCGCTTCTTTAATTCTGAGAATATGTTCCAAGGCTGACTTAACCACGACTCGGTGAAAGTTATGTAATGAGGACTTTCCATAAACGTATAGAATTTTTCTCACGGCGTCTATAAATAAAAACCGTTTGCCTTGGATTTAAACTTAAATGTGGTTTTAATGTAAAATTATTATAAGTTCCTTTTGACAAAATTGATATCTCTTTTTAGAATTATACCCTTTTTTAAGTTTTTCTACTTACAATCTAGGTTTGCTCTTTAATTTGTATCAGAAATAATTGTACATCATGCAATATTTTATTTGAAATTTTCAAATGAAATCATTGTATCATTCTCAAAATAAATTTCGTTTGATTATTCGACGCTGCATTTAAATTACAATTAAATTAAACATTTTTGCTACGATGTCGTTGACCCAACAAAATTAAATGTGTAAAGCAGAGCATTTTGTACCAAAATATGCACCGAATAATAATATCCAGCATCCATCACCTAAACTTATTGTGATAATTCTGTAATTTCTAATTTATTTTCCATTCTGTATTAATTTTTTTAATTGTTCTATTTAGCTTGTGGCATTTGCTCTGATCGCAGTAGCTTCCACAGCCCAGCTCACCGGAAAAGAACCGATTCCCATTCTCAAACAAAACTCCGAAGTAAACTTTGATGGTAGTTACCATACTTCATACGAAACTGGCAACGGGATCATATTCGATGAGTCTGGTACCATTAAGAACGCTGGAAAGAAAGACTTGGAGGCGGCCGATGTGCAGGGATCCTTCAAGTACACGGCTCCGGACGGAAATCCAATCTTCGTTTCTTATGTAGCCGATGAAACCGGATTTCATCCGGAAGGTGCTCACTTTCCCGTCGCTCCTACCCCTCCACCAATTCCACCTCTGATTGTTAAGGCTCTCGAATATAACTTAGCTCACCCCGAGCAAGATAAACTGTAATTACTTCTTATGTACCTGATTTCACTACCAAATTACGTTCGTTTTTTTAAATTAGATTGGTGAAGTCTAGACTTCATATTTTGTTATAAATTGTGCCATTTTTTAAAAGTAAAGTGTTGTTAAGTAAAAAACCATAGATTTACTACTTATTCCTTAAAATGTAATAAAGAAAATCTTCGGTTTGTTTGACGCGATTATTAATCTTTTATTTTACTAAAGTTTAACTTTGATTATTATTTACTCTCGGCATTTTTAATTTTAATTATAAGATATACTACCTTGAACTTCGAAATACGTTAAATGTTAATATTGTAATTACACCGTTCATCGTGAATACTTTCGAAATTTTAAATCGACGCTTTTGCCAGGTAGTTAGCGAAAAGCATTTTGCATTTGAAATTTTGTTACTTAATTTTCTTTAAATTTAAAATAATTTTTTTATATATAAAAATTAGAAACGAGGAGATATAATAATATATTGTTTTAGTAGGATTAAAAGTGTCACAAATTTAGATGCAGATGCAAAATTATGAGACGTCGCAGTCCCGAGGGGTAAGCGCATTTAATAATAATATTTTATTTGTCATATAACTTTGATAAATACGTATAAATTTGACAAGTACAAGAATACATAATACTTTTAAATAGATTGACCAAAAGGATCCGGATCAGCTGCTTCATTTACTTTTTTCTCGCTGCCACAATAAGAAGTCACTGTTCCAATGACCCTACATATAAGATTTTGGTGATTTTCAACTTGGACCTTCTACCCAATCAATCGACCAGCGAAATTTGCGTACACATTCTGCTGATCAAGCTACTCCACAACTGGAAGAAATATCCGTTTGAACACCTCCATATTACTCCCGCAGTAAAACATCATTTGACATCCTGTGACTTTTAGGTCAGAACTCATCTCAAAATGATTTGCGCTGAAGAGAACATTTGTGAAGTATAATTGCGACTGCTGGAACTGAAACCTGATCATGTTCCAAAGAAATATGACAAGAAAAACGGAACTCTAATACAAATATATCAATATTTTGAACATCTATTGTGAATTTGAATATATGAAACATTTCTATCTCTTGCAATGTAGTCCACCTGTGAATAATTACAAAACACCTTGTATCATACTTTTAAATGTTCTTTCGTAGTATTTTTACTTCAGTTTGAGACTACTGCATAATTACTTATTTTAATTTATGAACCTGTATTTAAGCCAGACTATAAATTACATTTCTAGACGTAAGCTATAATTAAGTTATAATTAATGTGTTGATTATTTTTCAGGTTACAATTAACAAGTCAAATAATTCTGAACGTACATTATGATACTCTTCGAACATAATAATTAATTCCACGATTATTTATGATGAAAATAGTACATATAAGAGTTTCATGGCGCAATCATTGAACATTGTGTTTGATTTATTAATTTTTTTCTTCATTGATATATTTGTAAATGTGTGATAATTGAGACAAAACTAGTTTATCTGAGATTAATAAATTAGGATGATTATAAAAATGATCCAATGAATTTACTTATTGGACTTACGTATGTAAGTGAAAGTGAAATTAAAACTTGCACTTGAACTTGTTGCTTCAAAGTTACACTTATGCATACCAATATACTCCGTGGTAAGTGTTCCATACAGAACATGCAGAATTTGTTATGCCAAACCTACCAGACATAAACTAAATGTCAAGGTTGAGGACAAATCGCTCGTGTTTTCGCAAGTAGGATTGAAATTAAAAAATAAAATTTTTAGTATTTAATTTAACGTATACGAAAAGAAGAGTGGTTCATAGCCAACTATAATTACAAGACATCTTGGACACAAGTTATAACGGCAGTTATATGTATGTACAAGAATAATAATTTAAAATGAATTACTAGTAGCTTCTATAAAATCTACATTGTACTTTCTACTATGCGATAATAGTCAACAGTGAGAGTACATTACCCACATCCATATAATAAAAAATTAGTAATTACTCATAAAACTGCTTGTATTTGGTAAATACAATTTGTCAACCGATGTCCATAATACAGCGGTTTGATAAAGAGCGAGACAAAGAAGAAAACGTATCGTATTAATATTTTTCAATAATTTAATTTTGACAACGCCAAATCATGCAATTGATTTTAGCAGAATAGTAATTAATTGAAACTGAGGATTTTTTTAAACCTATAAATAAAATATTTTGTCTTGGGTTTAATCTTTAATTGCAATTGTCTTTTAATAAAAAGAGTTTATAGTCTTTAGTACTTCTTTTTTAACTTTTATGAGTATAATAAGAGCATTGTATATAGAACTGATATTACAAAAACTGGAATGATAAAGCGATTAAGATTATTATACGGCAATAGTAGCAGCGCGTTATGTAACATCTGAAAATATCAGACGCAGTTTAAATGTCACTTTCTATTTGAACAAACGCGGCGACCTATCGGAACTTTTATTGAGTGGATACCACCTGTAGTTCTTCCCTGCCCCAAGATCTTGTGTAGACGAGTCATCAGATTCTGGGAAGTACTTTCATTTTCCCTTGTGGATCGAAAGTACCATATAAAGAAATATTCCATTTATATGACTAACGTATTTGATTAATTTAATTTCGAATCACAATATTTATAAATATCTGGATATAATGGTAGTGTTACATGTCAGTATATACAGGATGTCCCAATAGTATATTCTCAAGCAATATCTTCATAACTATGAATATACTAAAAAAAAGATTCAATTCAATGAAAATTTTTAATAAAAAAATATAGGGCATGGTTATTTTAGTTATTTGTTATACAAGATGGTAAAATTGATTTTTATATAATTAAATTTTACTGTCGTGTGTAACATTCTATTTTTTATAGCGAACGTTAAAGATAAAATTTAAACAATTTCGCAGAAAAATAAAAAGAGCAATCATGTGCCAAAATCGCGTTGTATGATTAACAACAAGAAAACTTCCACCAAAATAGATTATATAATTACTAATTTACAAAATTTTAATGCTTGCGACACTAGGGTAATTCAACCCAACGTAGGGGATCACAATGCATTGCTATCAGATCTCAAATCAATTACTGCTCATGAAACTCATGACAATGGATCTGACTGTGTCTCCTATCGTAAAATAACTCTTTCAACTTTAGATGCTCTGAGAACTCACTTGTCAATCACTTTTTCTATCCATGAGTATTGTAACTGTAATGACATTGATATTATTTTTGAAGCGTTTTCTGATACTCTCTTTGCAGCAATAAATGAATCTCCGAAAGTTATTGTAAAAACCAAAAAGACTCCAAAATCTCGATGGATTAACGATACAATTATTGCCGCAGGACAAGAGTTAAAAAGTTTGTACTGGCTAATGCAGAATTGCGACGATCCCCTGTTACGAGAAAGATATAAACTGTCAAGAAATGTTACAATAAATTAATACGTGAAACAAAAAAAACAATACTTTAGTAATATAATTGAAAAATCGTTCAACAAATCAAAAACAACGTGGAAAATTATTAATGAGAAGTTAGGTCGTTCTAAGCTTAATTCCGACATTAAACTGACCGTTGACGGCGTTACGGTATCGCAACCTTTAGAGGTCGCGGAAATATTTGCTAACCATTTTGCTACTGTGGTGGACAAAGCATTAACAGACCATTTTGGAGATTGCCCACCCACCCACTGTACTGTAGATGAACTTAACCCCAAGACTTTTGCATTTCTTCCGACAGATCCCAATGAAATAGTTAAAATCGTTAATGATTTCAAAAATAAAAACAGTCATGGTACTGATAACATAACCACAAGTACGTTAAAAACTATTATTACTGAAATTTCCACACCACTGTCACTTATTATAAACCGTTCTGTCGAATTAGGACAATTTCCGCGACTTCTAAAAACCGCAGTTGTAATACCGGTCTATAAGAAAAATGACACTCACAATACCAACAATTACCGTCCTATTGCCTTGCTTAGTGCTACTTCTAGGGTGTTCGAAAAAGCTATGTTTAATAGATTAATAAAATTCATTGACACATGCAAATTATTTTGCCGCTGCAGATTTTCTGGATTATGTATATAAACAAGTTGACAAAGGATGTTATGTCGTGGGTTGTTCTTCGATCTATCCCGTGCCTTCGATTGCCTCAATGTTAATTATGTAGGCACTAAGTTGAATGGTTTAGGTATTAGAGGTACGGTCCTTAATTGGCTTATATCCTATTTAAGTTCGCGTAAATTTTGCGTCAGAATAAAAAACACGCACTCTTCTGAATACAGCATTAACAACGGTATTCCACGGGGGTCTGTACTGGGACCACTCATTTTTCTGTTGTATATTAATAATGTAGTAAGATTTGTCTCAGCCGACCATATTACTATTTTTGGTGACGATACGTCTATGGTGGTCTCAGCTCAGACTTCTGAGGAACTTAGATGCAAAGTTACTGAAGTTTCAGCTCAATTTAGTGACTGGTGCTGTAAAAATAGATTAATGCTTAACGTCAACAAAACAGTTGTACTGCGTTTTTTTAATCGTAAAAAACCCGGCAATGAAATTTACAAAATGAATAACAATCCGATAGAAACTAAGAAATGTACTAAATTCCTCGGCATTTACATTAACCAGCAGCTGAACTGGGAACAGCAAATTGAAAGCGTTTGTAAGCAATTAAATAAGTCATTTTTTGCTATCTTGCAATTAAAAACTATTGTAACTCAGCCTCAGTTGCTTAACATGTATTTCGCTATGAGTTACTGCCACTTATCTTACAATATCATCGTGTGGGGTAACTCACCAAACAGCAGTAGAGTATTTGTGGCCCAAAAGCGATTATTGCGGATAATATTTAATCTTAAGCCAAGGAAATCTGTAGAGAAATATTCAAAAAATTCAACCTCTTAAGGTTTCCGGCTATTTATATTTATAAATGCTTACTTTATGTTAAAGCTAACGTTAACAAATTTAAAACGAACGCAAGTTTTCACAATTATAATACGAGAACAAAAAATTTATTTTCTGTAGAAGCTAACAATTCCACTAAGTTCGAACAATCGCCGACTTATATGGGCCTGAAATTTTTCAATAAATTGCCGAAGTCGTTGCGGGGTGATAATTTGTTTTCTTTTAAAAAATCTAAGATCATTTCCAGTAAAGGATACTACTTTGTAAGAGAATTTCTCGATGACTCCAGCTTTATATAGGCTAATATCTATTTTCTTTTTTTTATATACATTTTTTCCTATTGACATGTACATCCATTGTTATATATGGCCAAGTATAAATAAAATTATTATTATGATCATGATCTCAGTAATTAATTTGGGTTGTTGCTATGGTTAAGTTGTAATATTTATTAATTCAAATAACAAATTACAGTATGTTATCTACCCTTGCTGTTAAAGTGTTACTTTATCTAACTTGGTGTTAAAATTTCATTTTATCGACTGTTTTGAGTTGGAAAAAGCACATTTAACGTTCGCTATAAAAAAAAGTCATTTAATGCCATCTTGAAATTTCTGATATTTTGTTTATTACCGTGACTACCTTGTAAATATAATACAAATTAGTAACCAATATTTTAGGTCACGACCTTTGACTTAAAATTGCATCCGACCTTTGACATTGTGTGAGAATGCTCATTGTAGTCAAAACCGACAACTCGCAGCAATTTTGATAAAGTTAGGTTTAGATCTATTGCTGCAGCCATTAAGTGTTAATGTCATACAGCGTGTGTAAAAGTTATTATTAATCAGAATAAAATAATCAGTTATAAAACATCCTAAACTAATAAAATTATTCCAAAGTAAATGTTCAAAACATCCTTCATATGCTTTTTCAGAATTTCAATTTAAAATAATCTCAATAAGTAACAAATAAATAAACATTTCTTTGGTACGTTTAATTAAACAAACCAATCAAATGGAACTGAATTTCAAAGAACTCAAAATTTTAATAATGCTTGGGATGTGACTATAGAACAAAGATACGAGAGGAAGTACGTAACTTTTTTTAACAACAATCACCTAGAAAGAGCACCTATTTCTGTCAACTGTTACTATAATCTTTTTTCGCCTTAGAAATAGGGGAAATGCAGAAAATTCAGTTAGAAGGAGCCGGTATGAATTTAAACTTCCCCCCTCGGGCGGCGTTCAAAGAGAACAATTGAAAGATCGAATTAGAATAACAATTAGAGCTATACAGTCTAAAACTTTTCACAATGTTCTGTATGAGTTTCAAACGAGATTAGCCAAGAAGTTGGTGGCAGTCATTATGAGCATTTAGTTTAAGATAATTTTATTCCTTTACAATGCTTCAAATCCTAAGTTTACTTATTTTTAATTGAAATGCATTTAGGAACTTTGAAACCAAAACTCTGCTTTTCACTTTCCATTATTCATTTTCTCAAAAATGTTCATGTGAAAGGGATCAAAATTTAAACGTAATATAAGTGGCATCATCACTCTTATCTGTAACACTCTGCATGCCAAAGAACGTGCAATTTAAACCAAAAGTTGACCAGCTTTTGGAATTTTCTTAAAAATCCATAATTTATAGTTTATACTAATTATTCCAAACTTTATACTCTCACTATGTTATATACATATACAGGGTGTTTCGTAACTTCATGTAAATAAATTAAACAATGTTTGCATGAAAATGAATAGAATTAACCATTTTTTGTTGAACAAAGTTTTATTAAATTTTCGAGAAAATAAATAATTTTGTCGAACGGGTAAACCGTTTGGACGTCTCTGGTTTAAGTTTTTGATGTTTACGCAGAATATGAGTGATGTAATTTATTGTTAGTCATCGCCGGCCGGACCGGGTAGTTTGAAGGTGTACGTTGAAGGGTTGCACGAAAACTTACTGAAAAAATGGCAGAATTTACAAATAGTGAGATTGTTGACATGATTCTAGTGTGTAGTGAAAGTGGGCAAAACGGATTAGCGGCAAGGGGTTTGTATGTACAGCATTTTCCAAACCAACGTTTGCCAACCAGTGCCACATTTCTCTCTGTTGTGCAAAGAGCGAGGGATATTGAAACTTTAAGGGCACGTCGCGGAAGAGTGGGAGGATGGCAGCGTCCACAACGCATCCTAAACAGAGAAGAAGAAATACTGCAACTTATCGAGGAACATCCTTCGTTAAAAGTAGGTGATATCTCAAGACAAACGCGTTTATCGTCCTTCGTTGTTTGGCGTATTCTTCGCGAACAACAATTATATCCGTACCATATTCAAAGAGTTCAGGCTTTGCTACCAGCCGATTATGCTCTACGCATACGATTTTGTCGATGGTTACTGCATAAATAACAGGCAAATGCGAATTTTGTTCATAATGTCCTGTTGACCGACGAAGCTATTCTTACCAGAGATGGGGTGTGCAATTTTCGCAACATGCACTCGTGGGGTGAGAAAAACCCTCTCGCAATTCGTCGCGGCCATTTCCAACAACGGTTTTCTGTTAACGTGTGGGCAGGTATTCCAAACGGCAATTTAATCGGCCCGTTCCTCTTGCCGAACCGTTTAGATTGTCTCCAATACTTAAATTTTCTACAAACTATCTACTGCAACTTCTCGAGAATGTGAACTTAAATCTTAGAGCAACGATGTGATTTATGCACGTTGGGGCTCCACCTCATTTTCGACGAGAAGTACGTGCTCACCTCAATGAAATTCTTCCTGGTAGATGGATTGGAAGAAACGGGCCGATCAGGTGGCCTGCATGTTCACTTGATCTAAATCCGCAAGTTTATTATCTGTGGGGACACGTAAAAGCGTTGGTATACGAAGAAGAAATCAACACGTTCCAAGAATTGAACAATCGTATTAACGCCGCATTTCTCTCTGTTCGACAACAAAACATGTTTCATAACGCTCGTGAATCATTACTTCGCCGGGCAGATTTGTGTTTACGAGCGGCCGAGGGAAGGAATTTTGAACACAGTTGAGGGTAAGTTTTATTTTGTTTTTATTTCCGTTTTTATTTAGATGCATTTATGCACACATCTCATGTCCAATACGCCATTATTGTTTTTCACGAAGTTGCGAAACACCCTGTATATATATAATCTTATTTTATTTTATTAAAACAACAATAATAAATAAATCCTCTTATTGGCTATAAATTATAAAACTACAAATTTATACACAGAGCGTTAACAGTAGTACAAATGTCTAATGAACAATTTAATTATACACTTGATTAACTGTATTTATTTTTTATTCACATGCAGCTTAAGTACCTATTGATGTGATTGCAAGACAAATGATTATTATTACAAAATACAAAAAGGTAAATTACTATTCAGCGAAAAAGAATACAGTGTAATTGGAAATTATTTCCGCACATCTATAATAATTGTATACATGTGCCAATGACAGCAAGTTAAATTCAACTCTTCCTGTTGATGGTCTTTTCAATGCTAATAGGACATTTGTATGAAAGTTAGACCATCCTATTATTGAAGAGTATAATGTATTGCATAAACGTGTGCGTTTAAAATTGAACAATAGTAATCGGTTTCTATTATTGTAAAATTTCCAGATAAGAATTATTTTAATACAAAATTCTAATAACTAAATAAAGAAATTCTGGGTGATTGCAGTAATAAACGTTATTCTTCCAGTTCCTTATAAAAAAATTATTACTTCACCATAAATCTACGAAATAATTTCTTATTATTCGTTTGGAATGTGATAAATTTTTATTTTTCTAATTTATAACGTCTTAAAATTTCTTAAAACTTCACGTTATTAAAGAAAATAGTTTATAACGTTATTAAATATATACAGGATAATTCAGAAATATTATGCCAACTTAAGAGATAGACCTAAGACACACTTAAGCAAGAAAAACTGTCAAAATACTTGGATTTGATTGCACTGTCTACTTTATTAAAAAGAGTTATGAATTATATTCTCGTGTGCAAAAGAATTTTCATGAGATCATATCGACTAGACAATGGAAGTCTGAAGCACTGTTTTGTTTACAGACGAGTCCTGCTTCAAATGAAATTCACCAAATACGTATGAAATTGTGTGGCAAAGACAAAGGGAGAAATTCGTTGAGAGTGTAACATCTCCAAGAACTCCTTTTGGTGAACGATCATTGTTGACTTAGGCAGGCATTACATTAAATGATCGTACAATATTGGTGACTATGGAAAATGGAACAATTAGTCACGCTGACATTGGAGTGACTTGAAGATCATGTTATCCCTACGCTCAAGTTATTGGCAATCGTTTTATGTTAATGCATGATAACGCCAGACCTCACGTACAACAGTTATTATTTGATGTTCAATTATTTACAGCTTTAAAACTATCATTGTTTCCTTTTTCTGTAAAGAAAAGACACAACTGTTGCTTTCGATGCAGTAAATTTGATTTCCAAACCAAAACTGGGATATTTATATCGTCTGAACGAGACACAACGCGTGGGCTAAATTTAATTATTGATCGTTTTGAGTAGAATTGTAAATTAATCAATCAAAATGACGACTCCTAGCGGGACCGTAATCGAATTGACAAGTTCCTTATCGGTATACAGATCGACGAAAAATCACAGAGATCGGTCAACCGAACAATAGGAAAATGCCTGATGAGTGAATGTGCGAAGTATTTGGTTAAAAACGTAAAACTTTTCATCAGACATTTAACGAATAAAAGAACATTTCAGTACACCTTATACCATTTATGAAGCATGGCCTTTTAAAAACTAATGATTTTTACGTTTTCTAAGATGATATGCAATTTAAAGGTGGAGAAAATATAACCATGAAGAAAGATCTTGTTCAATTAAAAATTAAATTAAAATGCTCCAACTCTAAATCTTATTTTTTGAAAATTTCTTTTTAGTAATCCTTATTGGAAAAAGGGTGTTCAAAAATGTACAAGAGTATTTTTTAACCTTTTTTTTTTTTTTTAAAAATTTGTTACATTCTCGTACAATAACAGTCGTATTTGGTGCACAAGTCTCATGGAGTTGAGAACTGAAAAATGGCAAACGTTTTAATTTTGATTTTGCTGGGGTACGCTCTTCAGGTAGTCCAAAGCCTTCTGGATTTCTGGTGGAATTGGTGGTGGAGTAGGTAAATGATCACCTTGTGGTTGGAAACCATTTTCGTCCGCTACGTACACCACCCTAATAACCTGCCCATCGGGAGCCTGGTATTGATATTGGCCTTGAGCAACTTGTGCTTCAGTGTCAGGATTGCCTGCATTCTTCAAATAACCTTGTTCTTCTCCATAAATTCCGTTTCCTGTTTCGTATAGATACTTATAAGAGCCATCACCTTCAACTTCATTGATTTGCCTTATAATTGGAATTGGTTCGGTTCCGGTTAATTGAGCGGCCATGGAAGACGCCAAAGTGGCAAAGAGAACGTACTGCAATATAACAAGAATAATTTAATATGAAATAATCCAAAGGTACACATAGTAATAAAATTTCTAAACACCACTTTCATTAACTTTCGCTTCAAGAGTTCATCACATTAACATCACTTATCACCTACGAATTAAATTAAATGCAGATCTTACCACTGCTTTCATATTTTAACGCACTAGGATTCACTGGAACAATGATAAAAAATCAGAAACGTTCTGGGGTTTTATATGGTGCCTAAAACACGCCCCTCCTCTTGTTTCGTCGTTAATTCGCGCTAATGGAAGTATGTATATTTTTTAGAACAAAAAAATTCACAGCTTTTTTTTTTATAAGTCGAAATATGATTTAGAAATTTGCGTCCGAATGCACTATAAGATTAAGTCACAAATTTTGAAAAAAAACGAAAAAAATCGATGATGTTAAAATTATATGTGGGTACTCGTTTCGTGAATTAATTAAGAAAGGTACAGGAAGAGAAAGTAGCCCCCAATTGTTTTAAGCTAGTCGGCATCTAATTGATTTGTTTGTATATTTATCTACTGAGAAATGTTTGTGATTCATTAATTTCTCAGCGCAAAACAAATAAATTCGGGATACATTCAAAGTGATATACCACAATTTATTTTAGAAAATCACGCTCGATTAAAATACGTAAATTATATCAATTTCAAGTTAGATTCCTGTTTTGTCTTTCCTAACTCATTAGGTTCATTAAAAGATTGCGAATGCAAGTTACTAAACACGATTTATTACGTTATACTACTTAAAACCACTTGAAATTAGTTGCTAATAACCACATAATATTTTTTAATTATCTTGTGTTCATACTAATTTCCAAAAATGTCAAAGTCAAAATAATTTCATCATAACAATTAAAGTAACATAATAATTTATGATGAGATAGAAAGAAAAACTAATTTCCCTTTCAGCAATAATAACTGTAATTGCATCGTCATGTTCTCCTAAAATATATTTCAAATGGATTCTTATCTTGCTCAATTCTATAAAACAGAAAAATTAAACACAGTCCGCAGTAGAATTGTACATATTAGGAGAAAATTCCGCTGGAATTTTGCATGTAAAAATAAGAAAATCGACTACACAAATACGGCGGGATTGACTTTATTTTTTAATTAATTACGCCGTTCGGCGAATTTTTTATTCCATAAGCTCAAATTCCGCCGTAAAAGCTAACGCAGTGATATACATAGACACCTTACAAAGCAGTAAATGTGGGGGTTCCTCAGGGCAGCGGCCTGGGTTCGTTATAATTTTTTTTTTTATTAATGATATACGATCTGACTATTTTCATCTAATCTTATTCGCGGATGATACTTCAGCAGCAGTGAGTTCCTTCGCTGTCGAATCTCTTGCAACTTATGTTATTACAGAATTACTGTACAGATAAAGGACTTTACTTGAATGAGGCTAAAACAAAAACCATGACCTCTTCCACTCAATCAGTTTATTAGTTCACATGGACAAGCTAAGTATTTTCCATCTCGATAATACTAAGTTTCTGGGTATTTAACTTGGACACTCAGTTGAAAGGGCCATGAAGACTTTCTGATCAAAAAATTATCAACCTCATGTTTCCTCATCCGCCAGCTGCGAGACAAGATTATTCTGACACTTCTAAAAATGTATTATTATGCACACGTTAATCGTTCTTACCTATGAAGTCCTATGCTGGGGAAGTTGCAATCGCACATCAGACATTTTGGTCATGCAAAAGAGAATAGTGTGAACTTTGATATTTAAGAATCCGAGTTATTCATGTAGATCTTTATTCCGGAATTTTTATATTCTCACAATTGGTACTATCTATATACTGACTAATATAACGTACGTTCGCTCTCACAGAAGCAATTTCCTTTGGCCCGATACTAGAGATGTCAATTACGTTCTTCGTCATAAACACATTGCACTTGCTCCACAGCATAGACTATCCACAACTCCGAAAGGACCTCATGTCATGCCCATTAAATTATTTAATAGTCTTCCTGAAGAAATAAAAATATATCATGTCTCCAACACAATTTGATTTCTAAAGTGAAAACCATGCTTCTCTCAAAGAATATTTATTAATTAAGTAAATACTTTCAACTTTAACACCACTTGTATAACTAATGTCTACTTGTTATTATTGTTTTGTTCCTTACACAATTTTATTTTGTTAGTTTAATTAGGTTACATTATTTGCTTATAACTATAACGATTTCCCTACACTATTATTTTTGTAGTCTTGTTGAAAATAATAAAATTATTATTATAATTATTAAATAACCGCCGGTGGCATTATACTTATAAAATAAATTAGAAATTCAATCGAACGTCGGACTTGACGAAGTTTTTAAAGCCTTGTCCGCCAAAAAAACTAATTTTAATTAAAGGCGGAGAGTTGATACATGACAGCGAGAATCCGCCGAAAATATTGTAATGAAAAGAAGCAAAAATTAAAAGAAAATACATACATTTAATAAAAAATTATTATATTATTAAATTTTGTTATGCAGGTTTTTCAAAGTAAGTCAACACTTCTTATTTTTAGAGCTACAGACTCGACAAACTAGCAAATTTGTTTGTCTTTTTCCGCTGATAACAAATATGAAAACAAAACAAATATGAAAACAAAAAACAATTGAATGTGAAGTTTTAGAAATATTTTTTATTACAACTTTTTTCAAATGGAATACCTATAGTAAATCAAGATTGCTAGAGGTGACAATATCCTACAATTCACTATGGCAAACAACCTGAACATTGAATGTAGGCAATAAACCTACTTTGTAACATCACAAAGGCAGGCAATCATTGATTTAACAATAAGCACTTCTTTTATAAGTAACTTTGTTAAAAATTGGTATGTATCTGATGAGCAGAACTGCTCAGATCACAGATATATTTGTTTTGATATCACAGGGTTAAACCGTGGGAAACAAACATACCGTAATCCGCGTAAGACTAACTTTGAGGCCTATAAAGCGGACCTAGACATCTTGAGGAAACAATGGCTACGGTCAACAACAATATTGAGCTGGACGTGACTGTAGATCAGTTAACTGATACAATCATGTCAGCTTACAATGACAACTGTCCCATGACTGTGAGGAACACCAACAGGAAAATCTCCTGGTGGAATGAAGACCGCACGGAAAGGAGACGACAGGTCAGAAAAAATTTTAATAAGGCAAAATTATCAGGAAGATGGGAGGAATACAAAGCATCCCTAACTGAATACAATAAAATACTGAGAAGGTCCAAGAGGGCATCGTGGAGGAGGCACTGTGAGGAAATTGAAAGTACTCCAGAATGTGCCAGACTGCACTAAATGCTCTCGAAGTCCCCTCAAGGATACCTAAATACTCTGGTAAAATCTACCGGAGAATTCACTAGAACAGGAAAAGAAACCATAACTGAAATGTTTCGGGTTCACTTTCCTGGGTCAACCCGTCATTGACGTTGCGCCTGCTGACTGGAATAGCCGGGTCCCGGATGCTTCTGTTTTCAGAGCATCAAGGAAGGAATGGGTTTCTGCCAGGAGAGTCATAACGTTTTCTAGTACCAAATGGGCAAAAAACTCATTTGATAGTTACCAATCCCCGGGTTCGGACGGGGTAATACCTGCCATGCTACAGAAGGGCTCGGACCTTCTGCTCACCAAAATCTGCATGATTTTAAGGGCCAAGAGCGTGGAGACTAATCAGAGTGCTATTCATACCAAAAACTGGTCGGGTGGACTACACTCAGACAAGAGCCTTTAGACCCATTAGTCTTATGTCTTTTGTACTAAAGACGATGGAGAAAATACTTGATGGGCATATAAGGGGTGGTGTTCTGGTCGCTAGACCCCTACACCAGAACCAGTTTGCCTATTCAACAGGTCCATCTACTGAGACAGCACTCCATCATCTCACTTGGAAGGTGAGACCTTAGTTAGAGGACCTAGCAAAAAGAGAGCTGCAGAACTTTTGCTTTTAAGCAGAGCGCATCTCAAGATCACCACGAGGTTGCTAACAGGACACCTGACTGTTAAGGAGCATCTGTAGAGGATCGGCAAATTCAATGGGGATCTAAATTGCAGACTCTGCAATGGAGAACCAGAGACAGCAATGCACATTCTGTGTAGATGTGATGCGCTGACAAATCGCAGACAGCGCATATTCGGACATCTTATGATAGTTCCCGAAGATTTCAATACGCAATCAGTGAAAAACCTGCACCAGTTGGTGCAGGGGACATGCCTCACTGAATGGCTGCGGTAAGGGGTGAGCACAATAAGCCTAAATGGCTGCGGTGCCTCCGGTGCATTTTCTGCGGACGGGTTCTGGTCAAAAAAAAAATCAAGATTGAATTGTAGTAAGAAGTCTTTATGTTCGAAAAAACTGTCAAATAACTGAGACATGTGAACTTCAATTTTTAAAAATTTTGTTGCTAGTTGGTTTTGATTGCAGTGGATTTTAATTAATTTTCGTTATTTTTAATGATTTTATAAGGCCAAATATATATTATACCGTATTTTATCCTAACTTAACTTTATTAGCCAACAGTAGTAAATAACCTGGTATACTTTGATGTAAATTTGTGATATACTCGTTTTAAAATCATTAAAACTTGCATATTGCAACTTTACATTATATTAAACATTTTAAAACACGTACAGTATACAACCTTACATCACAACGCTCAGATTTCTCAGTTACAGTTTAACTTTAATTTTGAATTTATTCCCATAGGAATAATGGTTTTTAGAATTGTCACTATAGGAATAAAAGGAAATTAAAGTTAAACTGCGACTAAGCAACCGGGCTATGTTATGCACTATATTATTTACAGTATTTTAAATTATTACATGTTTTATACTGAATTTTATCTTAATCTAGATTTGTTAGCCAACATTATATTATTTATACCGTGAAGTTCTATTGTACAAGTTTAAAACATACTATTTCTCATAGTAATTAAAAAGAACTTTTACAAATTCATTGTGAAAACCAAATAATTTTCCACCTTTTATGTCCCTTGCTTGACGTAGTATTCTATTCATTATTTTCAAACAAGACAAAAGATAGGAGGAAAAAAAGGAAAAAGAAAGTCAATTTCGCCGCATTTGTGTAATATATAATACTTTTCGGCGGACTTTCTTATTTTTACATGCAAAATTCCGCCGTTCGGAATTTTCTCCGTATGCATGCAATTCTGCATTTAATCCCTGCCAAAATTAAAACTTAAGAATATATGAAAAACAGTTGTTTCCGTTATGAACTCCCCTGTCATGTTCTTTATTTCCTTACTTACTATAATACGTTCGTCTTTCCTTTCTTTGTTCTTCTTTTATTAGTTACATTTCTAAACACATATTTATAATGAATCTGGATGGTCACCAGCTAATGTAGATCTTCTCTCCAGTTCCTTCTTTTTCCTCTTCATCATTCGTCTTTAGTCTTCAGTTTTTATTTGTATAAAGATTATCCACAGTAAATTGTAGAGTACAGGAGTCTCACTTATTATTAAAGTTACATTCGCGGATACATAAGAAAATAGTTTCTTCTTTTAGGCTTCGTTAAGGATATCTCATTTCTATCGCGTTTGTTTTTCTTCCATTACTGCCCATGTTTTTGTTCTGTATTGATGTCATTACTTTATAATACTATTCATGTTTAAGAACAATTTATGGGGTAGACAAAAATATGTCAAAATAAGTGGTTTCAGTTTGTGTTACAGCTGGAGCAAAACAATAATGAAATCTAAGCCCTTTACTTTTTTCAATTTTCATTAATTATTAACTAAATGCAGAGTGTAACAACTTATTATTCGCAGATGATTTAAAGATTTAATAGAATTGAAACCGAGAAAAATTGCGTAAACCAGCAATGTGCGTTAGAAATGGTCAGAACTTGATATACAAGGAACAACTTGAAACTGAATGTAAACAAATTCAAATAGTTGATCTTCCACAGAAAAGTTAATGCCATTATAGTATATACAGGGTGTTAGAACACTACTGTCATTTATTAAAACTGTGCATTCCTTACCATAAAATGGATTAATTCTGCAAATCTTAAAAATCTACTTAAAAATTGAAAAAACTGACTTGCGTAATATCAAAAAGGTCCACTGTTTTAAAACCTCTGATTAATTTTACCTTGTTCATGCAATTCAGTTCGTCTTCGGACCGTTCATAAAACAATAAAAGTCGAGCGCATTAACCCAAGTAATTGGCTGGACAGATGCAAAAAGCCAAAAGTCGGCAATGTGTAACCGTTGAAAAAATACGAAATGAATGGATTTTATTGTTATTACTTCTTAAATGATAAAAGCGCATTTAGATATCAGCTGTTTTACGTACCTTCGAGTATTACAAAAGATGTTCGAAATGTTGCCCACCGTTTATGAAACAATTCTGCTCGATGTAGCCGGTTTTCAGTTATTCGGAGAAAATTATTCCGTAATTCCGTAGCACAGTCATGAATTCACTGACGTAAATTCTCAATAGTATTTAAAGTTTTTACACAAATTTATTTACATAAATGACAAAAAATAAAAATTTATTTCGCAAAAATAAATTAAAAATTTTTCAGGTAAGACTTACACACTGAACGATACCGAGAATGTGAAACGATGCGCCCGACACTTACGTACCCAAATTGCGAACTGAAGGCTACTGTTTAAGTGCTCCAATCAGACCTGCCCTAACATCGTATCAAAGTTTATGAGTTTATGAGTTTATGACGGGATTTGTAACAACCGATTCGCACAGCCGTGCATCCATTCGATACCAGTAACGCCCGAACAAATATTCATCATTTGCACCGTTATTGTTAATAGTGCACCCTTGATTATATAACTTTTTTTTTCTTGTTTTCATGAGTAATATTTGTGGTTTCAACAAATGACAGTAGTCCTGTAACACGCCGTATAATTTGATGATACTTTTTACAATGTGTTAATGAAAGTAAAGACCTGGCAGTTAGATTTGATTGTGCTCTCAGCTTTTCTATTTACATTAACAACATGATCTGCATTCAAAATGTTGGACTTCGTCATCAGTAGCAGTAGAGATTTATTTTTATAGGGGAAAGTCTTCTATTGAACCGGCTCCCAAATTGGACAGCTTTAATTTTGAATAAATGCAAGTGGGTACACTTCAGGCTCATAAAATTGTTATGCAACTGGAAACGCCTGAAGCTCGTCCACTTGCTTTGCAACTCGATGAGCCTATTGTTCGCCTACTTGTGGGGCAAGTGTCTTTTCATACTGAAGCGGTCCAATTTTGTGTCGGTCCAATATAGCCGACTATATAGCTATTATGTTTTTTAAAGCCTAAATTAGAAACTAAATCTTCTTATACCTTTATGTGAATCTCGTTGTGAGAGAATATTTTACTTAATTCATTAGATATTGTAAAAAACTTTGAAAAAATCCCCATCTTTTCCATGTGTAATAATTTTATTAGTAAGCATATACCGAGACTGTGATATTTATAATACTTATTTATGAGATATTCTGCTATTATTACAATAGTATCCTTTATAATAATTTTTTATTTTCCTACAAAATATTTATAGAGTTTATTGTTAATTTATTATTAATAAATGTAAGCAATTTTATTGTATTAATTATTAAATTTAGTGCTAATTTTTGTCCTTTGGTCACAAACAAATTATTTATATTTCACTGTTTTGTTTATTCTGTCTGGTACCTCATGAAATCTTGCGCAATAAAGCTGATTATTATTAAACTTGCCTTATTACTTCCACAGGGACTTTCTTTCCGAGGAATATATGTTTAATATTATTGAATAGTTTACCCCCGACTGTTATTCTTTGTAATATCTACCGCTATTACTGTTTCCAGGTTTTTAAATCTTAGTCTGGAAGTACATTTTGCTCTCGTATTTGGAAGTTATATTGCGTTGCTCTCTTTCCCAATACCATGGTTTTTGTCTTTTCTGTACTGATTTTCATGTTTATTTTTTTTAAACCTATAACTGTAACTTTTCATATTTCTTCATCTTTAGTTATTTTTTTTGAATGGGGCATCGACTGCAATGGTTATTTGCCCAGGGATCAATATGTTCCACAGAATATGGTTAGATGGCACATCAAGTAAAAATTTCACAGAGGGAGTATCATAGAGCAATTTATCACAGATAGTGTAAGTATCACAAGTTAGGAGTAATAACGCTGAAAGGGATTTTTTTCAAAGATCTCCGAGAGTGTCCTCCTAATGTGGTGCACTCTACGGAGTCGATGGAGGCAAGAGCATTGTAAAAAAATGTGCTCAACAGTATAGGGAAGTCCACATGTGGTACACAGTGTTTGGGGCTCACCGGTCGGCAAGTGAGTAGATGAAAATTTAATGTGGCCGATTCTAAAACGTGTGATTGTGACTTGCTGTCTTCTCGTTAGTGTTAAGAGGATCTCGTAGATGGTTTAATTAGTCGGAAGGTGTTCACAACATTGTCCCACTGTCTCTGCCAGGATTGTACAATCTGGGTTTTTAGATATGCTCTTATATCTTCTCGCTTGACTGGGAGGTTTGTCGGAGGTTGGGCAGTAGCTTGATGGGCAGTTACGTCAGCCAGCTCATTTCCCGGAATGCCCATATGGCCCGGAACCCAAATGAACAGACATTTTCGGATGTATTGACTCAAGGTAAGTAATATCCTTGGAGCTAGTGGATCAAGTGAGAAAAGATTGGAAATCCCTTGAATTGAGCTTAAAGAATCTGTGCAAATAATGATCTCCCGTCGAGAATCCGGAGAATTGTTTTCAAGCGCATAGATGATAGCATACATCTCTCTCTCTCTCTGCTGTGTATATCGATGCAATTTTTGGGATTGCGATAGCATGTTGTTCCTTCGCTGTAACAAATGCCGCACCCACACCTATATTTGTCTTGGACCCATGTATGTAGATGACGTCGGCATTCGGGAAGTGGGCAAGTATAGAGGCGAGGCCCTTACGAAGGACGTCTAGATTCCTTAATCCCTCGGGAATTTTTGCTATTATAACCATATGACATAGTTCTGCTATTCAACTTTCTTCATTTTCTAACATCTTTCCGAATTCATATAGTTTCACCACCTTTTTCGTCTTCTCTAAGACTTCATCGAGCACCTGTGAAAACAGAATGGACTTAAATTTCATACCCCTGTCTCATTCTTCGATTATTTTTGATTTTTCCTGTTTTATCCTTCTACACAGTATCCATGGATTTTCTGTAATAAAGGAATAACTTTTTTTACGTTTTAGAAAAAAATGTTATTCTTTATAAAAGTTTTTCTTGCATTGAAACCTACAAAAATGATATAAAAATTCTCGTTTATGGTTTTAAAGTTGAAAAACATGCTTAATTATTCTCCAAAATTTATTAAAGTTCAAATTACATTCGGAATTATTGCATTAGCTGGAATTGTCAAAGTGTTTAAGCTAACAGACACATGGCAGCAACGGATTTATTTAGTAAAATATTACGTAATCGGAAAAACTTACTATCTATGACCATTGATAAATTTAATGTAAAATATCCTGGCATTAATGTTACAGTTAATTGTTAAAAGCAGAGTCCAAAAACTCAACGAGATTGGTTTTATATCGTTAAGTAACGTGTATAAGGAATTTAGATATTTACAGGGTAGAAGAGAGCGTAGAGGTGGGTGGGGATTACAATTTTTTAATTTAAAATTAATAAAAATTTTCATAATTGAAAGCAAAATGTTTTCTTGACCGATACTGGATCTTCTCTCCTCTCACTCGGAGACTCAAAGTAAAACACTGAGGAAGAACCTGGCCAGGTTCGGAAACATTATATTTTAAAATTAAGGAAAAAGCATTGGACTGAGATTTCAAGAAGTTTTATTTCAAAGTTAAAAAAATTTCATTGTAAGAAATTTGTAATGTATAAGATCAAATTAAATGAAAAACCATGTGTCACTCGCCTATTGCAGAGAATCTGTGGACAGACTGTATAGTTTTTTTCACATAGATTCGTGTTTCTCATATTAATGTTTCTGAGTTCCTCTGTTCCTTTGTAACCTCCACGTAGCCCTGTTTTGAATTTATTAAAAGTCATTAAAGCATAGATGTGCATTTCTCTCTTCTTTCCAATCTGCTTCATGGTAAATAATCATTTACTCCACTATTTGGTCTGAAGTCTAATTACACATATATTTTTTAGTGTTTCTTCTAAATTAGCTCTGAATTTTTTCTTCAAGATTCTATGCCTATTTTTTAGCCACAGTACTCATTAGTGTAATTCCTTTGTATTTTTGACAATTTTTACTATCGCATTTTTTACAAATTGGTATTGTAATTCCACCATTCTGCCGCTTTTCCTTTCCTGTTCCTATAAAGTTTAATTTGATAATAGTTTCACCGTATCTTTTTATTTCCGCTAGCCTTTCTGATTTAATTATGCCTACTTTATTTCCTCTATACATATTTCTTCCTCTTACGACATTTCCATTCGTAGTTCTTCCTTTGTATTCATCGTTTACTTATATTTTTTTTTCCTTCTAGTAATACTTCATCTTTCCAAGCTTTTCTCTCTTTCCTGGAGTGTTTTTATTTCGATCGCACATTCAATTTCCACAATAGATACAGTTCGTTCCATTTGGATATGCGTCTAAATCATGAAACCCTTGAAGACACACAATTCATATTACCGATCCCTTTCTGTATCATACAATTTCTATGCTGAGCAACCTATTCTGTGCGTCGGCCGGTCATGTCGCAGTAGGGATTTGCGAATTTATATTTTATGACTTAGACGCCGAAATGGAACGAATTATATCTATAATTAACTAGTTATATAGAAAATAGATTTCTTATTTGATACATTTTACAACAGACTGGGTTAACAAAGATTGCAGACAAAGAAACAATATGTAAATAATTTCTTATTTTTATTCAGAAACTTTTGATGTTCAGTATTACATAAGAAAGTTGAACTTTCATGGCAACCTTCTTTGGTAGTCGTTTAGGTTTTGTATCTAAATTGATTACGCAAAATTTAATAAAAATAATAAATCTGTCACCTCAATTTGCCAGCTTAAAATATTACAATGATGAAATTGATTAAACAGCGTGAAATGTTCAGATATTTATGAATGCAATATCGTCAAATATGATAAACTTGAACTTAAAACAAAATTATGGACCATCCTGCGGAAAAAAATGTAAATTTGTTTTTGTTAATGCATTTATGTTTTTATTATATACGTTTAGGTAACATTAAAGAATATTGCGTCATTTTCTATCGAATAAAGCTGCTGATAATTTCAAAGATATTAACATTTATTTAAACATATAAATAAACAAATCCTTGGAGAAAATTACATGTTTCTTCGCATTTCATCTATCATATTAATATCCTTAAAATCGTACAGTAATTTACAACATAGCAACCATTACAGCATAACAACGTATTAAATACTATTATTTTTTATTTTCAATAAACATCAATTGTAAAAGTTATTAATGTGAGGGTAACCAATGTCACTTCTACCGTGCATTCAATTAAATTCCTAATTAAAGTAGGTCTTCTGAAGGTTAGTAATACTGACAGCTGTCATTCAAAATGAAGGATAACATTTTCAGTGTCTGTTTTAAGCTTAATTTTGTTTTGAATTGAAGTAATTAAGTGTTTCTTTGAATTTTGAGTTTATACATTCTTTTATATGATGTCATGATTAGATAATATGGCACTGACGATTATTGACAACTGTCCCTCATTCTTGTATTAAGAGTCGTCAACTTTATAAAAAAAATCACAGCTTACTTTAATGAGGAATTCATTTGAAGGCACGATATTAAACACTAATCCTAGAATGCTAGACCGTCATAATTTTTACGAAGGTGCATGCGATTTTACTCTTTCTCTCCGCTTTTTTAACAATACAGTCTGCAACTTTTCAGTACCTTCTTGGTATTAGATGGTGTATGTACTGTGGTGGGTTTCATTAATTCTGAGTTATAGAATGGTACTCGTAAAAATTACGACAGCCTGGTACTTGAGCAACATTTTTTTAAGGTGGTTTTGGCATAATGTAAGTTTCTTTTCATATTGTCGTTCGGTATCAACAACATTTTTATTTTCAAACCTACTAATGGCGGCAAAGTCGAGATATGAACATCATCGGCCTCTCACTGAAGCCGAAATTGCCGAAGAAATTCCAAACATAATGAATAGTAGTGATGATTATGTTGAAGAAACAGATGATTCAGTGAACTTGAAGGTAATATTGAAAATGAACCGATGAATGTGAATGAAAACATTGAACATAATTCAGACCAGATGTCCTCTTGAATCCAACAATGCAATTTTTGAATTGGACGAATATGACCCTGATGATAAAATCCATTAGCACACATAATATGGTCAAAAAAACAATAAAAAAAAATTAAAAGGTAAAAATGGACCTCAATGGTCTACTATAGCGCCATCACATTCAAGACGGGTATCTAAAAAAATATAGTTAATTTTATCGCAGGGACCAAAAATGTAACTAGAGAGCTTCCTCATCCCAAATAGTTGTTGTGTACAATGTGCAACAGATTAAGTTTTTATCTTTAATTATTTCAATTTATGTTTGTTTATTTACAAAATACCTTCAAACTAATAAAACTTACGTTTACTGGCGAAAAATTGCTTAATCTTGGTTATCGCAAATTTTACGTTGGTGTGGTAATCACGGCCGTTACAACGAGGTCTTGCATTCTAGGGTAATAAAATCAAATTTCGCATGATATGCGAAAAATAGGATACCCAATCTCGTTAGAAAAGTGTAAACTTCACTTTTCTATACTCGTATCTATTATAATATTATACTATTAGAATGATCAACAATGATCATTAATTACAAAATAAAAATACCATGCCAGAACACTCTCATTTTTGCTAGAAGAGGTTGATATGGTTTAAATTACAAAGAATAAAAATCTACAAACTTGCCTTCCTCAATTCTACAGTATAGTAACTAAGGGGAAAAGTAGAAAAGCAAAACGTATGAAACTCTCCAAGAAATTGTTAAAACATAAAATATACATCAATAATTAAAGGATAATCAACGAAACAAATGATATAAATAAAGTACTAAGAAATCACTTAGGCAAAAGGCCTGTGCAAGTAAAATCCAACATCAGAAGATGTTTACAATTGAAAGGGTGTCGTACCAAAGGATCTAAATGCCATCGCTTATACATTAAAATATAAAAAATGCCTTATCACTAGATTAACGTTGTGTAAGTAGGATCATTACACGTATGTACCAGACAGTTGTTCATTCTTTTAGAATGAATCCCTAATGTTTTTCATAAATATCTCAAAATCAAGAAATTGGTACTTACACCTTCTGGTAAGTCACCCCTTCAATGGAAGACTATAAAAAAATAAGTTTTCGGGATCATCTATAAATAATAGATTGCTAAAGCAATTAAGGAAAAGAATAGAGGGAAAAGAATAGAGGGAAAAGACCATAAAGGAAAAGCAGGAAGGAAAATAATAGAAGTTGCAAAAAAAAAACAACTAGAAATAAAATGAGCAAGAAAATCAAGGAATGACTAACATAAATGCAGGTTAACAGGTTATGAGTAAAGAGTTGTAAGTTTTAGGTTTCTGATATCACAATTAGGCAATTTGCCTCGAATAAAGTATGGTTTGAAAGATATTTGATAAAGCCTAAGGTTATCTGCTTTCTACTTATCGTAACGATGTTAAATGTTACTAGACTCTAGATTATTCCGGAAGGGGCGAATTTCTATAACTAAGTTTTGCTTCTACCAAGGACACTTTTAAAACCGCCAGGAGTATGCGCATTACAAAAAAAAACTCCTAACGGTTCTAGGACCTTATCTGCGAGAACTATAAGCGAAATTAGGTGTGCTATTTGAATTATTGTTATTTCAAAAGCCGATAATAAATTAAGTTATAGAAATGTACTAATTTGTTGCAGCTTGTCAATTTTGTGTTTTATTGCGTTAAACGACTATAGACATAAAAGTGCTTTTAAATTAAACGACCATTTTTCAGTGACACCAAATTTACACCAAAGAAGTTAAAAGATTGACCAATTCTAAAATTTGAGTTTCAAGACAATAATTAATCTGTAGTATAAATATATTAAATTATTAATCGTATAATTCAAATTTTTTGATGTATTTTCTATTATTACATACAACTGCGTCAAACATAATTTTTAATTATATCAGATAATTAGACAAACTAGCTTTTAACACAATGATCATGACTAATAATAATAAATTAACACAATAATTACACAAAATTTCTATCAAGTAACTACTTACGCCAAGTGAACGCTTCGGATATCAATTTGAAAAGAAGCTTCCAAAAAACATAATTTATAGTTTTCCACTTTTCAAAGTTTTACTTTACTCAATTATCCTGAACATAAACAAGATGATAATAAGCTTTTGTTTAAAATCACTAGTAAACTAGTTATCCATAAATTTGCCTATCCGAACTGAAAAATTGCTAGTTATTATCATCATCACGAGAGCGGAGCCCGGCATCCGATATCACCAAAGTTATATCCGACAAATATTTCAGTATTCTTTCCTTTTCAACGGTGAATAAGAAAAGGATAAAGTTATGCTTTATATGTCTTTAACTTCAACCTCAGACAGGCATAATTTGTGACCCAAGGCTCATCTCTTATGATAACGATAATACAATCACGTTAATTTCAATAGAAAACCAAACTTAATATTTGCTTGAATGTTAAATTACATAGAAAACACTAAACTTATAAAAAAATACTTTTATTTCATTTCAACGCCTGCATATCACTTCGAAAAAATATAACCTGACACAAAGTAAATACTAAATTTTTCGAGTGTTACACAGAAACGCGTTCGATTCATGTATAAAACATTTATATACAACCTATATTTACGGCAGTTGATTTTTTGTTCACTTTTTATGATTATAAATTAGATATGTACGTGTGAATATTCTGCGGGGGTAACTTCTGTTTATCGGCGTTGAGGTTCTGGGGTGGAAGGCAAAGTAGCCAGGTAATCGAGCGCCCTCTGGATAGCTTCTGGAATTGGTGGAGGCGTCGGGATGTGAGAACCTTGTGGTTGGAAACCGTTTTCATCAGCGACGTAACTAAGTTGGACAACCTGACCATCGGGAGCTGTATAGTGGAATTGGCCTTGGGCTACCTGAGCTTCTTGATCGGGAACGCCAGCATTCTTTAAGAAACCTTGTTCTTCGGCGGCTATACCGTTTCCAGTTTCATAACTGAAATATAAATAAAAATTAGGGAAGTAAAAGAACAAATAAAAACATTAGTAAGAAGTATGGTTAAGTCATGCACTAAACTGAATCTAGTTG
This sequence comes from Serrognathus titanus, assembly GCA_039766575.1. Taxonomy (NCBI): domain Eukaryota; kingdom Metazoa; phylum Arthropoda; class Insecta; order Coleoptera; family Lucanidae; genus Serrognathus; species Serrognathus titanus. The sequence goes on along the minus strand of CM077914.1, from coordinate 45,453,220 downwards.
TATCATTAGCATTAGAAAGAATAAAAAGAAAACTGTATTTATCATAAAAATTTAATAAGTTTATGCAGGGGGAAATTGTGAAGTAATGAAGAGCTAGAGTAAATAGAAACCTCCATTTGTACGATCCATCGGGGTTAACTTCTTGGTCTTGTCGTAGGATTGGAATGGGCTCTCCGGGTGGTCCTTGCGGAGCAGCGAGAGCAGCGCCGAATATAGCAAGAGCTAGAACCTATAACCAAAAATAGGATTGTGTGACAAAATTTACTAAACAAAATATACTAAACTGCCGCTAAATTTCGTGGATATGGCTTAATCACAGATTTCTGGGCTCTAAATAAGACGATTGAACCAAACTTATCTATATCCAAAAGTGCTTCGTTAAGCAAGTATTCTGCTTCAAAATTCTTTAAAATAACAAAAAAACGCTTGTACCAATGTGGATGATTTTTGGTATGAGGACCCACCATAGCACAGGTTTTGCAATAACTTTTTTGAGGTAAATAAATTAACTATAATTAGTAAGTTTTTAAAAAGGAGCATTCATAAGGAAACTTTTTCGTGTCTTTGTATTTGTTGATGCTTCTTACAGTTTAGTCACAAAATAAGAAAATCTAAGTGCTTTTTGGAAAAAGTAGGAAATACATGAACAATAAATACAAAGACATGAAAAAGTTTCCTAATGAATGGTTCTTTGTCAAAACTTATTGATTATAGTTATTTTCCTAGTCTCAAGAAAGTTATTGCAAAATATGTGTTGTGGTAACGAAAACCTTTACTTCAGTTCGATGATTAGTTATGTTTTACGGGATCAAAACTAACTACATAGAAATTATTAATAAGATTTTTTGAAAGCAAGAAAAAGTGTTAAGTATGGAAATTTTACTGAAAACAGTATCAGTATCGCTATTTGCTAAATAATCCTCAACTTAATAATTCTAAGACTTCTAGAATTACTTCTTTGTTTTTGGGGAGTCACGTAATGGATCTGAAGCCTAGGCAATGAACCTATGTGGGCACTAATAATTTTTCTGGCGAACAATTCCTGTATTGCCTGTTATGTTTCTTTTGTGTCTCCTGAGTCTCTTCAAAAAGCTGTATTCTTAGGAGTTTAAGTCAGCTACAAGTTTTTTTTTTTTAATCTTAAATATAATTTTCTTATATAGATTGCATATTCTTCAAATTTAAACTGTAATTTAAATTATAATTAAGGTAGATTCTTGTTCGGCGAAATTATGTAATAAAGTATCTTAAACGGAGACTAAAAATGGCACTAACGCTCTACGTTTCACTGTCGTTAGATAAATTTGTCAGGAGTGAAAATAAATAAACATTCCAAAACCACATTTTCCGTCTGTTCAACGATCATGAAAAGTTTTTTTTTACTTATTTTTTGAGACCTGGACTCCTAGAGCTTCGGAATCTTTTTCTGGCCTATCAGTCTTAGGTTTGGAGTACTTGATAAAGGTTTAATTATAACAGGAAAACTAATGTAGGCTACCAACAACGCCAAATTTATGATCAAAGTAGATTATAGTATCTCCATGCTTTCAACCATATTTGATTAATTAATTTGGTGCAATATAAACTCAAATAAGGCATTTACTTTTTAGCATTTTCGCTTAATTATTAACATATCGAAAGTGGCACAAAAAAATAATTTATCGGAAGTATTCTCAAAATTTGCAAAAAATGAACATTTTAGTTTTTTTTTCTGAGGTTAAATAGGAAATGAATAAAATTAAAGATTTTTAGAAATGTAAATGTCAAATTAAAGTAGTAATTACTGATGAAGAATGTATTACTTTTGTGGACAACTGAGTTGTCTAATTAATAAATTAAATACCTAAACCTTAAAACAAAAAGAAACCCAGGACAGATTTCGTTTGATTATCAAAGCTTCAAGAGATTTAGTTTTTTTAGCTTTTTTCTGTATATATTAATTACAAATACATATAATGAGAATGAAAATTTACTTTATTTAAATTTACTGATTGCTTTCAGGCAGACGAAACGTAATTATAAAAAGAAAATAAAATATAAATTGGAGTCAAAAATTTCAGCGCAATCGATCAGAGTTACACGGACAAGTATTAATTTATTTAATGATTCTGATTCTAATTCTGCAAAATTATAAATAGTCTTTCGAAAATTACAGGAATAGTTTTTGCATAATGCTTAAATGGAAATTTTATTTATATCCGTAGTAATTGAATTATTCTGAGACGTGAGTTTAAAAACCTATACTTTTTATTAAAGAATTTTAGTGAAACAAAAATCAACATACTATTATTAGAAAACTTGTTTTGGGATTCATAAATTAATAAATTAATAAATTATAGCTATCATCACAATTGAAAATCAGTATGAGTAATTGTTCTAATTTCTGAATTGATTTTTGTTATAGAATTGATTTTTTCTCTATGAAAATGGATAAAACGTTTAATTAACAAATTATTACAGTCCATTTCTAATATTATAAGGAAAATTTTGGGAAAATTTAAAATTAAAGAATTTATTTACATTAAGAATTGAAACTTATGATTTTCAAGCCATTTCTTAGAAGATTTGTTTGCTAAGAACATTTGAAATATCGATAAGTATGTTTAAAAACATATGCATTTCTTGATTGGTTTATTTATTTATTTCTTAACTAAATCTTAAAAAAAAATAAGAAAGCAATTGACCTTGCATTTAAGGAGAGGCAATTTAGCAATCAAGTGCAAATAAAAAAAATCAGTGACATTTCTTCTACCTCCTGATAAAATTAGGTTCAGAGATAAAGAGTGAAAAGTGCGGGAACTGAATTCGTTCCCAGCAAATGGCAAATTTAATGAAACAATTATCTGCCCAGTTACGATTGGCATCTCAACCACATTTCGAAACGCAATGTAATCGATACAAAGCGATCACTAATTGGTGAATTGTAATTATTGGTCTCAAAGAAATCAGGCAAACACAAATATCTGAACCTGGATCAAAATAAACAATTCTTTAATCAGTTTACGTTCGGCCCAGAACTACATAATTTTAATTGCCAGGAAACAAGAAATATTAAATTAAAGGTATTGATGATAATTAATAATATTATAAAATTTAAATAAAAAAGTATTACTTGTTTCTATGAAATAATAGCACAACTTTCTCTTCTGTGAATAAATTTAACAATAATCTTGCATAAATGCATTTTTTTTCCCAGCAAGATAGCTCGATATTACAAAATACTTTACGCAAACTGCGACATGTTTGTTTGTGGAACGCATGTTTCTCAAGCTGTGTATTTAAATTAGGTAGAAGCTCAAGCAAAAGTGAATTCTAGATGTAAATTATTTTATGCTACATCTTTTAATACTATCTTGGTTAACCACATTTAATTAAAGGTAAAATCTCCTAAAACTGTCAACACAAGTTCAGTGGCATGGAGCGAATAAAACTTCAAAGAGTGTTTGAAACTTCTTAAGTGTTCTCCTTCGTCATTGCAGATTTTAAGCAACTTGTAAATTGAAAATAAAGCTAAATTTCGGAATAAATTTAAAGATCTAACGTTGTAGAATCGTGTCGTCTGTGTCACTTTTGACATAGTGATAAGAGTTCCATTGTAATGTTCGCAATATTCATAAGCTGTGTCACATTTATGTTCTACTTGTCAAATTGATTAATATCTAACACACCCCAACAAGAAGATATTGTGACGTTTCCGTCTAATTTTCCAATGATACTGACGACTAATTTTTTTTCTTGCACGTCAGTATACATAGTAACACAGTATCGTCTAATTTATTGAATAATATATTTTTAATAGCACCTAAAATTACAACTTCATTTTTAATAGGTTTGGTCAGGATTATATTTCAATTGTCAAATATAGAGCGCAGTCGAACACATAAACTGCATGAACGAAAATGGTTGAAGACAGTTTGAATTTCCCGCGTCTCTATCTAACAAATTTCAAATATCATAACAAAAATTACATCTTATCATTCCTACATTTATCTAAGTAACTGATACATAATTGAATAATTTGTGTCCTAGTGTGTTCTTATGTATTTCACCAACTTTACAAAAAAAAATTGAAAGGCTGGAAATTTGAGCCCTCAATCGTTTTCGCTCATACTCTATAATTATACCAATCATTTATCTTACTGTCCTATGTACACTAGTTACTGTGTGTTTCTTTATCGATTAATTTATTTACGTAGTAATTGTTCTTATTACATTTTTATTGCCTTCTTTCTTTTTTCGTAACATTTATAATTTGTCGTTATAAAACAATTTGTTATTTAATTCCCAAGTTCTTTTCTTGAATCCATTTTTATCTTAATTTTTTCTCATTTTTCTAATTATAATCGAACATAGACATTTCTTTGCAATTCTTTGTCATATTGTAAATATACAGGTACTTTTAACGGAAAAACAAAATAAAAGCCAAAGTCAAAATATTTGCAGTAACATTTCCTAAACATTTTGAAGTGCCTGAATTGTTATAAATTAAAATTTTTCAAATTATAAATTAAAAAATCTACAGGTTGTAATCCTAAACAACTTATTCAATAATACTCCAAAATGCCCTTATTCACGTATAATTGTTCAATATTACTTATTTATTGTTAAGTAAAAATTAATTATTATTAATAAATTTAAAAAAAGTTTTCCATTTTATTCTAAGATCAGAAATATTTCTTTTATAAATCTAACGGAAACACTCATCAAAATATGTAAATATATGTATTTATGTTAATAGAGCACTAATGAGATGTCTATAATCAATAAATTAAAATTGTTTAAAATCATTTAATTTTCTTCTTTTTTTTTATTTACCAGTGTTTTCTTTTATTGAATCCACCCCTTCATTTGTTCAATTACTTTGAATATGATAACAAATCCACCAAAATATTTGTTTACATATTGGTATACATTAAAATGCACAAAAATTTCGACAAGAGCACATTTTTTTGCAAAAAAAAACTTGTTAACACCTCGCGATTTTTATACTCACAATGATCTTCATGCTGACAAAGTGTAAAAGAATATATTCCAGGACACTGAAAACTTATTACTGTGATTAGTTTCGTGGATGGTTCCAATATTTATAGCGCCGTGAATCTTCTCAAATCTTCCCCACTCCGCCCACCCTGGACCGCGGTTTCAGAATCTTTATTACACACTTACCCCCCACCAAATTTAATCACAGAACTTGTACTCACATATTTCGCCTACATTGTTCTGATATCGTACGACCTTCGTTTTCGTGTTGGTGTTTTCCAAAAAAGCAAAATGTCACAGAGCTGAACTTCAAAGCCAATGTGGTTTGTTGCTTACGTCGCGGTTATCGAGCGATATGGATATATGCAAATGCAAATTCACGGTCTTCGTGGAACAGATTCTTTTACCTGGTATAAGAGAAATTCGCCTGAAAAATTACCTAATTTTCGTAATTTGCAATATTTTTATTATTTTTCTCTATTCATATAATGAACGTGTAAATAAACTAACTGGTAGCTTCGCACAAAGTCTTGTCAAGAGTTATCTAATCCACTGCATATGAACGGCGTACTTTCGTTGTATCTAACTAGTTATGTAAGTGTCAATGACGCCGAAGTAATGTCAAGTTACTTATAGTTCATATACTAATATATATATAAAATTCCAAAAAAAAATGACAAAACTGCATTTCTCCTCTTTTTTAAATTAAATAATAGTTTAGTTTAATGGCGCCAGGTCAAATGAAATCGTTTCAAATGAATTAAAATGTTTCAGAAAATCAGGATCGTATTCTGGATCAAAATTGAGATAGTTATCGCTACTTACGAAATTAATTGACTTTATCCTTACAAAATTGTGTCCAAGAAAAAATATTTTCTTTTAAATATTTAATTGCTTGCAAAAAAGTTGTTTTTATCATTGCTAAATTAATTCAATTTAATTCCCATAAGTGATTTTTAATGTTTAACTAAATTCTATTCCTTTTAATATAAGAGTCTGTTATATCTATGTCTTTGTATTTGTTGAGTCATTCCTTCCCTCAAATCATCGACGAGTATGTAATTGGAAATACCGAGAAAAATAAACTGTGTGATGTTACTTTTAAGCTGCAGTACTTAGAAATGCTGACTTAAATCGAAATCACTTTCCAAGTGCCCTTGCGAAATAACGTAACATATAAAGAATGTAGGTAATTTCCGGTTGCAAGAATCACATTTACAGTTTGAAGAATTTCCGATAGTAAGAACTTTATTAACACAACCACACATTCTTCCAAAACATTCATTGGGAAAGTATATTAACACACTGAGAAAAAGGAAATAGTTAAATCAACAACTTTTTGAATTTCAACTTTTAGTTGACTTAACTGAACATTCGGAAGTTGTTGAAATAACACTAAGAAAATATTAAACTATTACATTTGACTGAATGATGCCTTGGAATGAGTGTTTAATATGTTAAATGAAAAAGTTGAAATTTCAAACTAATCATAAAGTGCTGTTGGCTTTATGTGTCTCTTTCGATTTTTTACTTAACACTGAGAATTAATTCCCATGTCAACCCAAATATGCGATGGATGTCCTAGATATGTAAAATCCTTCTTGTTTTGAACTAACATTTGCAATACATCTTTTGAAGGAAAGTTGGTCCATTGCTCCTCGTAACCTTTTGTGGATTTGCCAAGCATTGTGTACTGCTATATCCCCAGAATAGCTGATGAATGGAAAGTACCATTAGTTTCCTCGTACAGCTTTCGATACAAACTTATGTTTTGGTCTGAACAATTAACGCCTCCCATACTTCTATTGTACGATTTTACTACATGTAGTTGTTCAACTTCGATAAATCTTTTTTTCTCTTTGAGAATATCTCTTCACAGAATGTAATGAGTACACTCCATTTACATTAGATCCAAAGGTAACAATGTTATTGTCGTACCATTTAATAAATATTATATTGTTCCTTATTTTTATATAATTAAAAGATCCACCATGGTCAGCTTTTTCCTTATTTTAGTTAATAAGCTACTACGAGAAATACGGTTTTCCCTTACAGTGCCAGTTCCATACAATTTTTTTTTCTACAAGTTCCTCTAACAGAACAACAGACTCAAGCAACACCATCTCCTTTATTAGACGGCTTATATACGAAAGCTAAGGATATTTTTGGGATTGGTATATCGAATACCAAATATATTCGTATTTTAATGGAACTATGTAATTACTCCGACGTAAAAGAACTATCAAAAATCAAATAAAATTTCTGATTGTCCCACTTCCTCCTCAATATATCTGCATATTCAATCACAACAGAAGTCTCAACCCCTATTTACGACACTAATCTTTGTAGCACCATGGCACCATTCCGTCAACTACGCTAGACTCTTCTTCTACATAAGTGTTTTCCAAAAATTTTTTATTTAGCTGAGTAAAGAACGGCCGGACTTCGGCAAATTTGTTTGACTTCTTCAAAGAATTATTATCTTGAGAGTGAATATTGGAAAAATAAATTCAAATTTATTTCTTGAAATTGCCCCAGAGAGCAGTATATTATGAGAATCTTCAAAGCGTTCCCAAAACATTCTTCTTCTAGGGACTGGCACGTAACGTAAGAAGAGTGCCAATAAAACATTTCATTTTTTCGGCACGCATTTATCTATTTTTCTGTGAGGCGTAGGTATTCGTTTCGCGTGTTATTATTCCTAACAATTCTTCATCAAAAAACAAACTAAAAAGAGACGCAGGCGTTGATTCTACTCGATCATCCTTACACGAGTTTTCAAAAGGGTTTTCAAAAACAAGGAATTTTCACTTTTTTGAGCCGCTTTTTAATTTTAGCGCATTTTGAACTTGAACCAGAGGAAGTTCACCTTCTGAATCCCAATCGCTACCTAAATTATATTTTGAGGACAGTTCAACCTCACCTTGAATTTATAATGCTGGCAGATTATTTATGTCAAGATTATCTTCATCGCCAGAATCTTCGTCAGTTAAGTTGCCACATGCATTAGGTAGATGCATTAGAATAAATTACGTTTGCAGATATAAACAGTTGTTAAGATTCTTGATTGACTTCCAGATGGCGCTTACTACAATTCAAATTTATTTACAACCAGTCCCAACATAACCTCGTGCGGGATTGCTCGATATAATTTATTAAATGGATAAAAGTAATTCATGTTTAAAATGTGTCCGAATTTTCTTTTTAATAAAACTCGTTAAGGGGCTTGTTTTAGCTCCATCACCCAAGGGGTGAAAGGTTATTTTACTTTTGGCATTATCTTAATGAGGCGAAAATTTAATTTGTTTCGTTCTAACTGTAGTCTACGCTTTTGTTAAATCAAATAAAATATTTAACTGTTCTAACAATATAAAATTCTTGTATCGATATTTTTGTATATTGAAACAAAATGCATAGTGTCTTCATTGTATACTTGCCTCAAACGAAATAATGAATTGATTCAATTTAAAATATTTCACATATTTTTACTGTTGGCGCAATGACCACGTGTGATTGCTAATAGGTAAACGAAAAATTTTGTTAACTGTTTTTGGTTGACTGAACAGTTTATTTTTCTGAGTATACGAGAGTTTAGTTCCATTGATAAATAATATGAAATTAAAACCCAATTTTTGTCTAATTACGTCCTAGACAAGTCGTTAAGAGTTAGAAGGAATAATGGTAGTATAAAAGTAATTTAAAATTTTACCAAAATATACACGAAACAAGATTATTTAGACTACATTCTTAATTGCTTCTGAAATAAAAAATTAATATTAGGAATATACCACAAACCATTGTTGGTAAATTTGTCTTAAAAGTATATAGAGCGGTGATAAAGTTCGGCACAAAGTTTATTCACTTTTCTTTGCAAAATTCTGAAACAAATAAATTTTTAATTAAAAGAAGAACACGTTTTAGAGCAAAGATCTTTTCTCGTTCGGCTTTCGTTGTTTCCGCTGTGATGTCATCTTTAAATTTTTTTAACTTTCTCATGTAGATTTTGATCATCCTTCTTGTCAGTTAAATGGTGATGTGATATAAAGTACCTTTCACAACAAGTTTTTGACATGATCCAAACCTTCGTCTGGAATTTTGTGAAAAATTATGCTGCACTCAGAACACTTGGTTCATAGGCAACAGCTTCACTACTTTTGTTAATTTTTACATGTTTTTGTTTTCAATAAAATATAATAAAATTGTATTTTTGAATTGCAATGTTTATTTTCTTCGAAATTTGTTGCGTAAGGTACTAATTTTTTATATCACCTTTTGGCTTATAAAAGGACGATTAAAATCAGTATGGATTGCTATTTAAAAAAATTAACGATAACGTCACAGTCGATCAAAGAAGGATTTTTACACTAAAATAGGTATTATTATTATGACCTTGGTGCAAGATGTTTATGTAAATTTGTGGCACCGTTTTCAGTGATTTTAGTGGATTTTCTGATTCTGCAGCGGTTCCATCTGAAACCCTTGTAACATTCAGACAACAAAAATGTTTAAACATTTTTTTCATATTCCCAATTATTGTCCTGGTCTAGCAATGAAACTGCATTTTGGGCTATCAAAAAATGACGGATTTTAATTTCTTCTTCAATTATTTTAATAATTTTTTAGATCTAATTTCAATGATTTTTACTTGGTTTTTAAAGTGCCAAATTGCTCTGGTCCAGAAATTAAAAATCTTTTCGGAGTATCCATTCTTTACAAAATTTTCTTTTTCTTTCGTGATCTTTGCACTGGCTTTTCATGTGTCAAATTATTGGTGGTTTATAACTCGTAAGATACTTTTGGGGTGTTTACAAATATGATTATTTTTAAAGATTCTATATCTGTTTTCGATCGTTTTTCAATGATTTCATGTTCCCAGTCGGCCTGGTCTAGAGAAAAAAAAGCACATATTTTAATAGTTAACATATAAATTGCGTTTAAATCATATTATGTCTTACCAGTGCCGTTATCAGCTATTAACATCTTCGATACGCGGGCATAAAATGGAAAATTATGCTGTAGGGCATTGAGGGTTGCTATTGCTTTAGACAAGTTAATACAATACAAACACGAAGTTGACATTTTTCACTTTATTTATTTTCATTTACAATGAAAGAACAATTAATTGTTAGAAGTATCGGTAATGGAAACACTTTTCCCATCTAATTGTAAGGTTGCGATATTTGATCTTGAAGACTCTCCAGTTAGAAGTTTCGCGACTTTATTTTTGGATGCAATATAGATTTCGCAATATCCTTCCAGCCGCCATGTCTCTTTAATGTAGTCATACTAGCCCATGCACCTGCTAGTAAGTTGGCTCACGTTCTTCCCAAGTAATGACCTCTGTAATGGTCGGTATCTTTCAAATTTAAATATTTTGCTATGGTAGTAGGAATCTTTCCAAATGTATTTTTAATTTATAATTTACAAAGTACCTCCGTAACACACAGCTTTGTGCTCGCAGTGATCCATATTTTCTTATCAGCTTCAAAGAACCCATTGTTTCTTCATCTATAATGATAAAAATACGATTCTTGTCGGTTTTCGCTTCGGGTATGGTCACAACAATAACTTCACCCCTGTCCTCTATGTGGTCAATTAACATATTCACTAATTCTTTCCGGCTGCAACCTACAAACACCCCAAATAACAGCGCCACTTTCATCATATAAACGTTTCGTTTGGTGCTTCCTGAATAAACTTTGCCGCTTCCTTTGGAGTTAGAAATTTCGATTTTTTGGTTTGTATCCTTTAGATCCTTGTTTTAAATAGGCTACTAACTTGTGGTATTTTCCAATGTCAGTATTTTGGTTCACTAGTACTGTTTTTTGAGCAAAGAAAACTTTGCCCAAAGCGAATTTGGAGAAAACTTTTCAGACTGTAAATAAGTAAATAAATTACAATAATGATAACAATAATGTTCGACATACCAATTCTTCAAAATATCCCAACGAAACTGTTTCATTAATGAGTGCAACACCATTGCCTGTCATCCATTTTCTAAATTTGTCAAATTCCAGTTCGTACAACCCTTTTGACTTTCGGGTAATATATTTTTCGTTGCTTTCGCAGCTTTTTCCAGAATTTCTGCGGGAATTTCAATGATTTCCTCATCATTAATCATTTTGTATTTCATTTTGCCAGCGTTTTGTGCCAAACAAACTTTTAATTATTTATAAAGTTTCCTCAGCTACCAAAAGCACAAACCACTCGAAACGATAAACTTCATATAACAGATAACAATCATATCTATATTAAATTATTGTTCTCGAAGGCATAGAACTGATGGACATAACATAAATAGACATATTCCCTACGAACATTGATTGACGTCTATGCCCTCTGGTAACTTAAAAGCTCTCGGGCCTAGCGGCTCTCAACCTTTTAAACTCATCGCCATCGGGCATAAACATCATTTTAATGTCCTTAATACTATTTCATTATATCTGCACTGTTTCCATGGTTATTGTTTCATGTTTCCATGGAATTGTTAATTCCATGGCTATCTACATAGCCATGGCCGTTATTGTTAGTATCTCGTTTACATCTCAAACGTTGCTAAAGTTACAATCAAATCACACTCGTAATTCGAAGTTTTTTATTATGAATATTTTTACAAAAATAGATAATTATTTTATCTCTTAGTATTACGAAAACTATAACACAAAATACGACTGATATGCGTAAAACAAATTCAAAAAGTTTCTGGCCACGGCTAGCGCCTCGACCTCGTTTATTATATCAAGCATATCGGTCTAATACCGTTATGTACAAAGTGGTCAAGAATAACTGTTTGAGTTGGCAATACAATTAAGAGCATTTTTTTGTTCGGCTATTTGCAACCGCTTATATATTTTGTTGATTTATTTGATGTAACCTGAACAACGACAGATCATAGGTTATGTGGTTGCTTTGTAATTTGTTTTAATTTATAGGTTCATTGCCTATCTCTCTACAATCAGCTAGTAATAATTTTTTTCATTTTAGGATGTCTAAAGGCAACAAATTTTTCAAGTTTTTTAGGCTTTTCCATGTGTCCAATTTTTGGTGATCTTATAAACCTCTTGGAGTGGAGTGATTTTGAGAGATTTTAACAAAATATTGGGCATTTTAAGAAGCTTTCCTTTGCATTTTTCAATATGCCCTAATGGCCTTGACCAGTAATAACATTTAGTATACTACTACCCCTGGTAAAACACAGTGTATAGTTATGGATAATTGAAAGAGAACGCTTAGTACAGAATAGAGGTAAGGTGGAATTGTATTGCTTTCTGATCTGTTTTAATTATCCAGCTAAATCGTTAATGGCAAAGTAATTTAGTTTACATTTTGTCTAATCTACTTAGTACCTACAAATTCTAGAGTATCTTTAACGTAGATTTTGTGTTCTTTGCTACTAGGCATGTGTATCGATATTTCTTGAACTAAAAATAGTGAACAACTAGTGAATGATAATAAAACATCCGTATTAAAAAAATATTATAATAAATATAGATGCATGAGGATGTAAAATATAATAACAATATTTACGATATTTATAACTATTAGTTACATGACATTGACATTAAAAGCCTTCTAATTAACATCCATGTAAACGAGTTGTCACCAATTAGAATTTTAATATTCAATAAATTATATTACGTGCGCCACCTTCACGGAACTATAATAACCCAAACAAAAACTATATTAAATCCGTAATATTTGCCGCTTCTTTAAATAATTTTAATATCATCGATTGTACCTAATGTTATATGCATAAAGAAAAAAAAAATACCTGTTTGCCTTTTAATTTCCCTTTCATAAGATGCCAAAAGTCATGAACCCGAGCGTCGCCAAAGATCTTTGATGTAAAAGATTTCATTAGCAGATTAGTTAAACATTGACTTCAAGGTTGCAGTCTCTAGGAAAAAAAATATTGTTGCAATGAAACCGTACGTCATCGACACTGATTAAAACATTATGATTATATAATTTAAATAGAAATTTCTCTGGTTACAACTTAATTGACTGTCACACGAAGAAGCAAAAATTCGTGGAATAATTTACAGTTTCTTTACGGTAAATGATATGTACTTTTTTATTGCAGAAAGTGAGCACATATTTTTTCTATTTATTATTAAGCTCTAACAAAAATAAACCACCGTGAGATTTGCTACCTAAAGACTGTCAAATCCGATTCTATTCAATATTAAATTAAATTTTACACCAACATGAATGCCAATTTTCTTTCGGAAAATTTCTCTTTGCTTCATAATTAATATGATCTTTTCTAAAATTCATAAATCGTTGTTTGATCTTTATTAAGTAGGTACATTTATAACATAGAGTAAAATAGGAAATTTCTTTTTGCTGTTAAATTATTTGCAAAAGTTAATATTTATTTTTTTGTCAAAAAGTAAAGCAAGTAAAGCACTGTGGGCATTTCGGAAGGTCCCTGGCTTGTACGCTCGTTCAATTTTCTTAACCTTCATTCTCAGGGTGTCGAGTTATTATCCCATGCACGTTTATCCGGTTTATTTTCTAAATAAAACTCAAAACTCAAACACTCTATTCTAAAAAAAAAAAAAAAAACTGGACTTCCTAATCGGAATCGGAAAAAGCGAAAAGAAAAAGAATGTATGATAATGATAACTAATAATTATTTTCAAACAAATTTCGTCGCAAGCAATTCGTCCACATAAGAAAAGAAAGGCACTTTGTCGATCCAACGAACAAAGCGGGACTGCCAAAATTATTATAGTAAAATACCAAAAAGTAAACAACCATTAAATATTCCTTTGAATGGAGTTGGAATAACGAAGAAAAAGTAATCTAGTAGAAGTAAAAAGGGATCTGCCAAATGTTGTAAAGACATACAAAAACAAGACGAAAACGAATTAGAAGTCTATGTGCTGTTTCTCGCCAAGGAAGCGTTCAGAAAGTTCAAACGTTGTAAAACGCAAGGTTCTAAAACACATAACAGTAAAAGGACAGCGCTAAATTATTTTTTGCAATGTATATAAAGGTGAAAAAATCGAGGCAATTAGTACAGCGAACCTTACTGGTTGAATTGGTTGAATCTCATCAAACTAATGCAAACCTATAAATAAAATAATTTTGTTCATTTGAATAGCTAGTGGTAAACGTGTTTCTCTTCTTGCGTCTTCCGTCATTAACATTAATGTATCTCTGAATAATCATAAAATTTGTTTTTTATTAAGTTAATAACATCATATAAGAACTAGGTAATAGTTTTATGTGTAGATACCTTTTATCGCCTTCAACTATGAGCGTATCAAACAATAACTTCGCCCTAAGGCTTTCACCTTCCGCTTTTAATTATCCATTGATAAACCTAAACCATGGTAAATTTGTTTTTTCTGCTGATTAATATGTTTTAGTCCGAAAGAAAAGGGATATCAGATGAAGTACAAGGATCAAGTAGAGAGTTGGAGACACGGACTAAATTCGAATAACTGTCAAGCTTGTACAGTATGATTCAAAAGGATCGCACCACCGCTTAGGTGGTGATAGATAACGTTAATAGCAGCATAAATATACTTTTAGAATATTTTTTCGGTGCTTGGTTTTCTAGATATTTATGTTTAAAGTTATTACAAGTAGGCAACGCAATTTGAAAATATATATCATATTGTGATGTATTGTCGTTGATAGTGGAATTTGTTTAAATTGAATTAAATTAAATGTAAAATTCATCAACAAATAACAAGTTCTCGCATAATTATTTAACATTAATGTCCGTATTCATAATGCTTCCTTGAGGCTTCCTTGAATAAGGGACCCCTTAGAATGGGTACTGTCATAATGCACCTGCCTTACTAAAATCCCATTTTAAGGGTTCCCACATTGAAGGGAACCTCAAGGAAGCACTATGAATACGGACATAAGACCCTTTTCTCTTTTTAATTGTTTATTAAACTGGTATCTCAGGTTTGCCAATTGTCTAGCTAACAAATTAGGATTACGGGGTTCAGTTTTATCTTTAATTTAATAATTGACTAATTTAGTTGATAACTTCGTCTCGTTACATGAATTCCAATAGGTAAGTAAAAGACAATTTTTAATCATATAAATGTTTATTAAATGAATATTTTATATACGATCAAATTGCACGCTGTACATCATTTTGTTTTTTGTCGGCAGAATGAGTTATCAAATTGCAATTTGTCAGACGCACAAATATACAGGAAATGTTTATTTTGTTTTAAAAAAAATATCATTATCTATGAATTTGATAACACGTTAATAATAACTGTTTTAGTGATATCATACATGGACTTATAACCAAAAATGCAATAATAGCCCTTCTTCCGAACAGAAATAACTATGGTTATGAAAATTGTTACAATTAATTAAATTTATTTATCAGAATTGCATCATTAACATTTATTTAAATGAATGATACAATCTGTATTGTTGTTTAAAGGAGTTGATTAATTCAAGTTTTAAACTAAACAAATACCAACGATACAAACAAGATTATAAATAATCCTTCAGACTATTCACACGTTATTTGTTTAGAAATCCATTGGTAATAACGCCTTTAAATAACTTAGACAAAAATTTTGTATGCAGCCAAAATTAAAATAATTCTTATTAGTTTTCACACAATACAAAATTTTGCCAAGCTCTGAACAATGAAATAAATTTAATCATAAATTTTAAAGTGAATTTACTTTAAACTTCAAATTAAATTATATAGACAATGAAATTCAAATAAATATGCATTTTCAATCAAAGTTATTAAACAATAAATCTTTCACAACTCACTGCTTGTTAAAGACTGATCTGTTTAGCTTGAATAGTTGAACATGACTTATTTATTGTTTGGTAATGAGTACTCTACACGAAAACCCCAAATGGTACCATACAAGTAAGCGAATTAATTAATTTATAACACGGACACAGAAGATAATATTAACTATTAACTAAGGTAAGTTACTAGCTAATTGAAAATAATAAACAGTACGAGCAAATTTTTGATAATAAGATTAAATTAACATTTAAACTTATTTAGAAACAAATGTACACGACAAACAGTAAGAAATTAATCTTGACTTAATCTTTCAATGCTAAGAAATTTTTGAATTTTTTTAGGTTTGTGTTAAGTGTCAATTTCTTCAGAAATTAAATTAAAATTATTACATATTTTTGTTGGCCATACGTCGTTCTATGAATAGGAACATGCAGTAGTACTTGAGATCTGGTATTATGGGTCGGAACTGCAGTTTAAAATCTGCTAGTATATCTGAACAATCGATTGAATTATTTAAGATCTTAAAGCAGAAAATTAGTTCGTGGTTCAATCTTCTTCTTTCAAGAGATTTAGTGCTAAATTTATTTAACTTTTCTGTATAATTTAGTTCTTGGTAGGCAATATTATTTTGAAATAACATAAAATTCAAAAATTTCTTTTGTACATGCATAACGAGGACACCAAATGATACAGTTACGTTCTAATAAACTACGTACAAGCGAATTGAATAAATAGAGAAGGCATGAGGGATTATTGAAATCTCTCCATTGCCTTTTAAGGAATCCGCACATTCTAAACGCCTTTGCTATAATATGATCAATATGTTTATCAAACAAGAAATTTGAAGCGAAAATTATGCCGAGATCATGTACTTCTTTTATTCTGAGAAGAATGTGATTATTTAACGTATAATTAAAGGTTAAGACGTGCTTCGATTTTGCAAACGATATAACATTACACTTAGAAATATTTAAAAACATTTTATTTGAATCGCACCAATCCTGCAATGATTGTAAATCTTTTTGTACACTGTTTGTTTCCGAAAACATTTTTGAGTCATCAGCGAACATTCAAATTTTACAATGTTTAAATACGTTTACAAGGTCATTTATAAATACAAGAAGTAACATAGGTCCAACATGTGATCCTTGCGGTACTCCGGAAGAAACAGGGAAAGAATTTGAAATCAAGTGTTTTATTTTGACAAACTGGGTTCGATGAGTTAGATAGCTTTTAAACCAACTTAACAAAGGATCATTAAATCCGAAGGACTTTAGTTTGTTATAAAGTATTGTATGATCAACACGATCGAAGGATTTTTTAAAGCCAGTATAGATTACATCTACTTGTGCCCCTCTTTCGAGGTTTTTAGAAATATAATTACAATACGAAAATAGATTTGTGCAGGTAGATCTCCATGGAACAAAACCGTGCTGCTGCGATGAAATATAGTTGTACAATGCTGGTTTAAAATTTTCCATTACTAGCGATTCCAGAACTTTTGCAGAAGCCCGGAAATTGGCCTGTAATTTTCAACATTAAAAGCATCACCCGTTTTGTGTAAAGGTGTAATATAACTGGTTTTCCATATATGAGGAAAGACCCCAGATGCAATAGAAAAATTAAAAATTATTGTTAACGGCAAGGCCAAAGTTGGACTACATTGCTTAATGAACAGTGGAGGCTAATCATCTGCGCCAGCTCCATTACTTAGATCCAGCGAAGAAAGTTTATTAAATATGTCATCATAGTGCCAAATAATGTTTGAAAAGTTTACATTTATATTAATGATTCTCGCGTCATTTTTTTTTATTTGACTACCCGAAGTTACATAAGTAGATTTGAAAAAATCAGCAAACATGTTAGCTATTACAGTTCGATTACTCGACGAAAAATTTTTGTAGTGCATTTGCCGGGCATGCCGGCATGGTGTAAACATAGTTGCAAAATGATTTTAAATTATTATTTCTGTTTTTTATAGGCCTTATTTTTAGATTTCAACAGCTTTAGAGTATTATTACTTATGTGTCTGTGGTGAGTAAAAATACTTTGGTACAAAACATTCTCTAGCAAAATAAACTACATCGTAAAAAATATGAACATAATGATCGACATCATCCATTTCAAAGATATCGGACCAAGCTACAGATTCCAAGTAATCATTTATTTCAATATGTCCTGTTCAATTGAGATGACTTCTCAAATCACACAGGATTTCTCCCTTTTATAGCAAAATAAATAGACAAAAGCTGTGTAACCTTAAATTAAAAAAAAAATGTAAATCCTTTGAATGAATGAATTTCAAAATTTAAAGTTTCAAATAAATTAAACATTCACTATCTGATTCTAATTATGAGATTATATTTTAAATAAACTTAGCCGTACGGCTTCTATTTTGAAAAGTCTTATTTTAGTTTGATTTTTTATTTATACTACTGCACGGCGCCTTCCACCGTTCTTTTGAAGTGCTGGGGCTGTTTCTCAAGACAAGGGGTCTCAGAAGACTTCGTTGAACTTCTCGTGTAACCAAGTCTCTGTCTAGCAAGATTTCTAGCACTTCGTTCGACATTTTCTAAGTAAAGCAGAAATTTAAATTAAATATTTACAAGTTATTAAATTTCTATTTGAGTTCTGTAGGATTGTAAACTAATGTACAGCTGCGGAATCATAAAGCGGGAATCATAAATAAAAATATTCGGTAGAATGAGAACTTTTTTCAGGAGAATGGACCAATACTTATTCTGTATTAATTGATTGGCTCTTATTTGATTATAATTAGTTGTTTTTTAGGTTTTATGAAGTGCTTTTTTTAAATTGATAGTGTGCGTACTGAAGATGGCAGCTTAGCTGCCGAAATACGTATCTACGGATATAAAAATTATTGTGGGCGGAGATTAATTTTTAATTATTTCTAATAAAAAAAAAGTACCTCGAGTCAGCGTTGGAAACGAAAGTACGTATCGTAGATTGAACTGTACAAGGGCTGTAGTTATCGCAATAACTGTCAAAGTAGAAAAT
Organism: Serrognathus titanus; assembly: GCA_039766575.1. NCBI lineage: Eukaryota > Metazoa > Arthropoda > Insecta > Coleoptera > Lucanidae > Serrognathus > Serrognathus titanus. The sequence goes on along the minus strand of CM077914.1, from coordinate 45,434,469 downwards.
TTAGGTTATGCGAAGGAACTAAAGTCAAACAATATATTCTTTTAAGAACGAATGCGTTGCTTTCTAAATATCTTTTTACATTGGCCACTACCACCAATAAATACGTTTCGTCCAACAACTGAAATTAACGATTAAAGGTTAAAACTTATCCACAAACAAACATTTTGAGGTTAGTTAAATGTTTATCCATGTTTGACATATAGGAAATTGATTATGCAAGGCTATGACATACATTTTTTTTCAAGGCTAACTTGAGGTATGTTTTTGTTCAACATAATATATACTTAAAAAAATGCATTTATTTTCACTAGCGCGGAACTAATTAAATTTCATGTAATTACATGCATTATTAAATTTTATGTATTCACGCTTCTTTTATTTAATTTGCACAAAAGAAGAATTTGGAATTGAGAGAATTCCGTAGCTCATTTCCATAATTGCCATTATGAATTAATGAATGGTTTTCACATAAAAACAGGAAGTCTAAATTCATTTTTTTAAAATATTCTGCATTTTTAAAACAAGTTTGAAATTATTGCACTCTCTTGTGACCTTTACGGTTTGAAAACAAACAAAAAATATAAACCTGCACTGTAACATACATTCGCTTCGATTTTCTGTACACACTAAGGATGACAACGGATACTCCGGTACCCGAATACCCGTTTATTTAAATGGAACCGGTTCCCCTTTATGAATACCCGTTACTCAATAAGTACCCGGGGTAAGTAAGTAAGTGCCCGACAACCGAGTGACTTTTCTTTTAAATTTAAATTACCATAAAATAAATGTTCGGCGTTAATCTTGTTTTTTTCTTTCGACTAAAAATAATAAAGATTTTCAAATTGTTGTTCGATGTTTATTGGGCATACATGTAGTTTTCAGGTATCGGGTACCCGTGTACTTATGAGGTAAAAGGGAAGCGGATACCCGAGTAACAAAATTATCGGGTATCGTTATCCGTAGTACATACATCAGTAAAATAAATGTTTAACGTTTCTCTAATGTTACTATAAAAATGCACAATATACAGTGACCGCCAAAAAGTTCGCACCATATGGGGAAATTTTTTATTTTTGATTTTTTTTCAAAAACTGTTTTTATTGTGGCACCTATTGAAAACACGAAAACTGAAAAATTGTTATTATTTTAAATTACTGCATATGTGAGAGGAATTTTTAGTAGGGCCTGATGGGCTTTTTCAAAATATATCGTTCAGTATTCAAACAACATTTCTAACACCATAATATTTTCAAAAATAGAAGATTTTCCATTTTTTAAGTTTTATTCGAGATTTGAAACTGTGAATGAGCATTCGGATATTTAACCCCTACGAATAGTCAGCTTATTAATTTTTTATCATAAAAATTATTTAAAAGAATCTAATTTGTTGTATGGTTCCAAAGTGTAGCACGAATAAGAAAATGTGAGACGGTTTTTCACGTTTTTGGTACAATGCAATAATTTTCTGTTATCCTTTTTTATTTCGTCATGGTACATTTCTAATAAACCCATTTTAACATAAATACACCAAAAATTACAAGAATTACACGAAATATTTGCTGTGACTTCATTTAAAGCGGTTAATACAAAATCGACATTTTTATGCCGTTTTTTGATGTGGCCATGAAATATTTACTGTCAGAAAATTAAAAAAATTAATAATTATCAAGTTTTGTTTACATCTGAGAGATCCTCGCTTATAAAATATGCATTAACAACTCAAGAAAAAATTGGAATTGTTTTGATAGTCGGCGATAATTATAAATCGCATAGATAAGGAGCTGAAATTTTTAATCAAGTACATCCTAACAAACATATTTCGCATACTACAGTTGGAAGAATTTTAACAAAATTTAAAGATTCAGGATCTGTTGAAAATTCCTTTAAAAAGCCACATAGCAACTGGATTACTAATGAAGACACACAGATTGAAGTCATACAAAACGTTATTGAAACTCCCAGAACTTCTGTATCGAATATAGCACGCAACTGTAACGTTTCAAAGACGTCTAGAAGAAGAATTTTAAAGAAAAACAAATTGAAACCGTATGAACCAAAATTTATTCACAGTTGAAGGAACGAGACTTTAATGCACGTTTTTTCTTTAGTTTTTGGCTTCAAGGTCAATTAGAAGAGCAAAGATCCTTCGCCAAACATGTAGTTTTTAGTGACGAATCCACTTTTTCTTCTAACGGTGTTGTAAGATCATAAAATTGTCGGTGGTGGGCAGACGAAAAGCGGCATTTTACAGTGCAAGCACAAGACCAATGTTTGGTGCGGCATTTTGAATAATCAGATCATTGGACCACATTTTTTTAGAGAAAACCTTGACTTTGCACAGTGGGCCCGAATTAACAATTTTTGGCCAAAATTCTGAAACTTTGGAAATTAGTACAAAATTGACTCAGGATTATCAGAAAAATAATTTAAAAAATCTCATTGGTAAAATGGGGTAGTTTTCAGGGGTTCGAAATTGAAATAACAAGGAAAAATTCTAAAATTTCCGAAAGCATTGCAGAATTGACTCGTGTTTACCGGAAAAATAATTAAAAAAATCTCAGTGGAAAAATGGGGTAGTTTTCAGGAGTTCGAAATTTATATAACAAGGAAAAATTCTAAAATTTCGGATTAATATAGAATTTGGTATATAATCAAGGAAAAATAGTGTGGACATTTCGTTTGTTAAAATACGATTGTTTTTAGGAGGTCAAAGTGAATATGAGAGTAAAATTCTAAAATTTGCAATATATATATTTAAAGTGAAAGATAAAAAAATAGTATCTTCGATTACAAACTAAAAAGAAATTTCACATACGAAATAAGATTAAAGACAAAAAAAGAAGGTAAGGTTCAAAAACACATGTAGAATTTAAAATTTTTATTAACATCAATAGTCATTTTCAAAATCACTTTGTGCTTCACTCCCACTCGATTCACTTTCGAGTTCAGATGAGGCCGATGATGAGACATTTAATTGTTCGGCGTCAGAAGTGGATGTGCCTGATAGTTCTGGGGCAACAAGAAGCTGCAGAACTTCTGTAGAAAAAGTAGTCTTTTTCCTTGATGGAGGTAGTCGTAAACTTGTTATAAAAGGATCTGACGAAACCAAAAGCAAGTGCAACAAATCTTCATTGGTCACAATTCGTAAAAATTTTCTAGTATGTTCCCTTCTATAATGCTTGAGGTCTTTATTCCTGGATTCCTGTGCTTCCTCTGATAATTTTCCTATTGGTAAAATGGCATGTGTAATCACTTCTGCACCATGAACTAGTACTTTGTGCACGCGAGCTGGCATATAGTACCATGGATACTCTTGTGTATATAAAATAAATGTTTCTTTGCAGTACTTTTCGAACGCCGATGCATTAATTTTGAAGCCCGATGAAAGCGATTGCAAAATAACACCGAACCGTCTAACCAAATCAACATTCAATCCTATTATATCAGCCGAATCCTCATAACTTCTAAAAAATCTACGCCCAGTATTGCCATCATTGGATGTACCTGCTCCTCCTGCTTGCACTTTATCCACTACGAGACCCATCACTTCCCGGAATTTCTTTTGGATTTCGGCTTTTCGAACGTTCAATCTTTCAATATCATTCCCTCTCGCTTGCCATTTTTTAAAATCCAAGCGATATGAGATGTGAAGGAGACATTCAAAGAAGCGTATGTATGCATGCAAGGTGGAAAGTCCAAATCGATAAGACAATCCGTTACATCTGGCTTTATTCGTGTTATTTCGTCTAATTTGTTCATTTGCTTTGGAGTAGCTCCGAGAAATGTAACACTCGTGGAGGTTACAGAATTACAAATTTTACCATCAATCATGGTCAACAATAATTCATGACGGATTTTAATTTTTTTATCTTCTTTTCTAAGTTGGAAATCTTATCTTCTATGTAGGTGATTTCTTCTGGAGACAAAGTAGCGGTTTCCTTACCGAACAATATTTTTACAGGTCTGCAATTTCTCACTGATGATGGACATGGATTTTCCCAAACAATTGTATTTTTAGATGAGGCTGAATGTAACAACAAAGGAACAAAAGATATGATGAACATATCCGTGTCAATTGTACCTTCCTGAGACCTCTGCTTATACCGACTGTGACCTGTGCTTCCATCACAGTTCCATTTCGATACCAACACTAGCTCGGAAATAAGTTCCACCGGTAAAGAATCGATCACTTCTTCTTGACACTTAATTATACGAGACACCGTGTGATCTAAAAGCGCTTGCAATTCCACCTCCATTAGGGATTCCGATACAGTAATAGATCCCGTTTTAGGGTAGCACTGGTCTTTAGCGGCACGCAATTTATTATAATTCGGATAGACATTGACCCCCTTTGCTCCAGCTCCTAATCTTACTTTTAAATATTGATTTTTTGTCATTTTTGTTTCCACAAAAAGGGAGAGAGCTTCATCGGGTGTATATGGCACAACAGATTTTTTTGTTTTCATCCAGGCATCTGAAATTTTCGTAGCTCTGGTTGGTGTTGTGTGCACCGCTTCTTTTATTAACTTTGCAGCATCTTTTTCGCCTGCTGATTTTAAACTCAATAATTGTGCAGCACTGGTTAATTCCTTTGTGTCATATGTTTCCACGAGTTCTCTGGTTTTTCTTCTTTTTGACCTTCCACTGCTATCTTCGTAAGTTCATTTTGGTCTGCCGCTTCTGGATGTGGATGGTAGGTTAGGATCTAGTAGACCCTCGGCAAGTTCAGCGAATTTAAAATCAACATTTAGCCATTCGGCATTTGTAGAGAGAAAATATTTCTCCGTTCTTTGACTTCTTTGCCACCTAGTCGACAATTTATCACAGAAATTGTAGACCGGCTGTCGTACTTGAGTTAAATGCTTTTCTGATAAATTCGGTGTCAGTTCTCTTAATATGGTACTTTGGAGATGCTGACATTTATCACTTGATGTCCCAGAATTTTCTTTCCAAATCCGGAATAGATCAAGTCGCTTGCGTTTGTAATCTGAAATACGAAATTCAGAATCTGAAAAAGAAACAAAATATTTTTAGACGCTAAATTATGAGGGGAAATCTAAATATTTATGGTAGAAATTCTAATTAGCGACTAACCGGCGTTGTAACTACGCAAATTATTCTTCGAATTAATAGTTAATTAATAGTAATAATAGTAATAATAATTAATATTAATTAATAGTAAGTAGAATAAAAGTAAGAAATAGATAGGTAAAACCATATTCCATATCGACTTTTCGATATTGTGAATCTCCTTTCAAAGACCTTTAATTTGAGTATAATCTCGATAGGATCCACTTTTCCAAAATGTAGGTATTTCCCCTCGTCCCTAAATTCGATAATTTTAATTTCTAAGGTAACTCGATATCTCGAATACGGTTAAGTTTAGGTATGTGATATGCTAGACAATTTCTTTTTATAATTTTGAGAAGAATTGCAATATCGCATAATATACAGGTGTTCTATTTAAAACAAAAATAACTTTGTTTTCCTACGACTTTTTGATTGATCCTGTATACTTAATTCTTCTTTATTGTAACAGATTTTTTAAAGCCCTAAAACTGTTGTATTTAACATTTTTCGCTAGCTAATCTTAATTTAAGAAATAATCGACCGTTTCCATACATAAAAGCGACCCTGTATATTCAAAGCCGTATTTTTCAAAACACGGCACCTACCGGCAGCTGAAATTTTATAGAGCATGGAGTCGACACGTCTTTCAATATAGAAAATAAAAAATCACGGCGGAAGTTTGCGGGAGTAAAATGTAATACGAAAGTTAAAATTAGATTTACCTAATTTCAACAGCGTGCACCTAACGATGGTCTCTAACTCATAGACCGTAAAGGAAATGAAGTCAATAATTTATGTATAATATACCCCTTACCTTTCTCTATATCGGACATGGCTGCTTCACTAAAGGAAAGTTAAAAAAAAATCACTGAAGAGAAAACACTGAGAATTCAGAGCACACAACTATTCACTAAAAATACGTCTTTGCTTCTCCAGTTACAGAGAGTAAATGGATCAGGTATAAAAATTATGACCTATTGTCCTTCGAAGAAAAAGGTTAACCTTCAATTAATCCCTTGTTATTTACCCGTTTCCTGGAAATTGAAAAATTCGATATATTTTTACTTTTGGCCAGAAATTCTTTAATCGGACCCACTGTACTTTGAAAGATTTTTAATTTTTTTGGAAAATGAATTTCTTGATGAGATTGAAAATTTACCGTTAAGAGGAATATTTCTTTCAATTGGATGGTGCCCCTGCTCATAGCACACTTGATGTTCGGAACTTCTTAGATCAATTGTTTCCTGACAGATGGATAGGAAGATTTTCAAATATTCCATGGCCACCACGCTCACCGGATTTGACACCGTGTGATTTTTTCCTTTGGGGATATTTGAAAAATGAAGTATACAAGCATCGTCCGATTAGGAACATTGATCAGCTGGAAGAAACCATAAGAAGATGTGCAAGACAAATTTCACCAATTTTTTTCAGAAATGTGGCATGGGAGTTGTATGATAGAACTGTCTTGTGCATAGAACGGGAAGGCGGCTTTGTTGAATTGTAATGTTTTTTTTTTTATAATCGGACATTATTCACAGTACTCACTATTGTCGACTGTTAAAATAATTTAAATCTTTTTTTGAGTTGATAATTTCAAATTCATTTATTGATAATTATGCACTTGTTTAATGTATTTGTAGCCGATTTTAATAAATGTAAGAAGTAAACAACGTTGTAACATAACTTCAGTTTTTTTTAAATTTTCTGACAATAAATATTTCATGGCCACTTCAAAAAACGGCATAAAAATGTCGATTTTGTATTAACCGTTTTAAATGAAGTCACAACAAATATTTCGTGTAATTCTTGGAATTGTTGGTGTATTTATGTTAAATTGGGTTTATTAGAAATGTACCATGTCGGAATAAAAAAGGATAACAGAAAATTTCGTGCGAAAAACGCATTGCACCAAAAACGTGAAAAACCGTCTCATATTTTCTTATTCGTGCTTCACTTTAGAACCCTACAACAAATTAGATTTTTTTAAATAATTTTTACGATAAAAAATGAATAAGCTGACTATTCATAGGGGTTAAATATCCGAATGCTCATTCACAGTTTCAAAATTCGAAGAAAACTTAAAAAATGGAAAATCTATTTTTGAAAATATTATAGTGTTGGAAATGTTTGAATACTGAACGATACATTTTGAAAAAGCCCATCAGGCCCTACTAAAAATTCCTCTCACATATGCAGTAATTCAAAATTATAACAATTTTTCAGTTTTGTGTTTTCAATAGGCGCCATTTTTGGCCACAATAAAAACTGCTCACCAGATCTGTTTTGCTTATTTTAGGTTGTCGAGCGTGCACAAATTTTTGGCGTAAAAATTTTTTGAAAAAAATCAAAAATAAAAAATTTCCCCATATGATGCGAACTTTTTGGTGGTCACGTATATCACAATAATTAATGACATTAATTACAAAATATTCAGTTACTTTAATTTTATTGTTATTATTTTTGGGAAATTATGTTATGCACTTTAAATTTCGCTATTTTTAATATTGCTAGTTATTATAAAATCTGAAGGTCACCTTTTACGCGTTTTTCTTTCTCTGAATGAAATATTCATGGAAAGAGATTTCTAGAGCCTTCTAATTATTTATAATTTTATACGACACATAAACTCATAAGTATTGGTTCAATTACAAAACTAATCCTTGAACGATTCATTTCTATGAATGCGCATTATAAGGAAATTTCGAATGAGGAAAATCTAGATTTCACAATTCTTCAACTGTTAGTTAATTTCTCTAAAAATACAGAGAATTTTTACAAATCATTTCAATTAAATCTATGTTGCTTTCGCCGAGCTTGCAAACTAAATTTATTCTAATATAATTCTTTTTGGGAATGAAATCAATATTACATAATAATTGACAGGAAAGAAAACACAACTTCAGAAAATTTGCATAATTTTCATGTTTGTTCCAAAAAATAAATTAATACAGTGAAATCTTCACTTAGGTCCTACTTGTCGCATTTCGTAACGCTTCAAATACATTAAAGCTTGGGAATTTTTTTACAACATTCTAAACAAAACAACATATCAATTATATGTATATGCGTGGGAAACTTTCATGTAATGTGTTAATATTGTTATTTCTATAAACATAATTGCGTGTAAAAAAAAGTTATAAAATTAGTGAATACTCTCAGACATTTGTAGCGGAACGAAACTGAAAGTGCACCTCATCTTTACGTAAAGAAAACAATATGCTGTGATACATCACGGACGACCTTCGACTTATCAATGGTGTAAATTTATGCAAATTTTGACATTTAGACCACGCGACGCTGTTACGGATAAAAATAATTTTTGAGTTAAGAGTAACGTAATCGTTTTTTGAACTTCGGTGTACCCAGAATCAGAAAAGTAGCGGCTCGGCGAGGCGATAAAAAAATTAAAGTTGAAGGTCGACAATGAAACAGTAGTGTGTGAAATACGTGTGAAGATTTCGTACTTTCATCTCTGAAATGATGCAAAACACATTTAGTAATTTGCATTATGTTCGGCTGATGACATTTATTGACATCAATTTCATAAAAGTAAGCGGTTTATCGTTTCATTCTTAAAATTGGTCATGTTCCCCATAACAGTTACACATCTGTGGTTTTGACGTAAAATTACCTTCACAAATTAAATCATCTAAACGGGGAATTTAAAAGAGTCTCACAATCGCATGCAATGTGTTTCTTGAAATTAGAACTTAACAAGAATTCATGTTTAATTGCATCACGTATGTGCAATAAGGGATAAAAGAAAGGGTTCTGAACACGAGAAAACACCTTGTCGTATCGCATTGCTTATGAACACTACTACACATAAAAATTGAAAATTTAAACGGAAATCGTAAAAACCGAAATACTGAATTTCCAAAGCAGAAAAAAAATTTAAGGTCAAACCTGAGACTTATTTACGACTAAACGCCTTTTTACTGTATTTTTAAATTAATTTGTTTAATATTTATAAACGCATACATATGTGACACAATCCACATTTAGTGTTTTAGCATAATTAGATGTATTTCTTATTCAAATAAACATTCAAATGTTTTATTATCCAATTATGCGTAAGCCTTCTGTGGATAATAACCGCTATAAACTTTCCTTAGGTTGCGAAATTGGTGAATGATTTTGGTGGGTTGGCTAAATGGAAATAATAATGATCTAATGAGTCTGCTTAGAGGCTAGAATCTATTATAAATTCATCAATAGTTGATTTTATGTTAAGTTCAATAGGAGGGATTTTTTTTCTTCCTTTCGTAAAAAAACATTTTTCCAACAATGAATATAAATATAGTGAACGAGAAAGTAGAAAAACAGCCTTAATCAATTTTGGTACTTGAGAAAACAGAAAAAATAAACGTTTGTGGCATTATACTAAACAATTCTACGAATGTGGTTGGATTTCTTCTCGTCTCGATCCAGTAAACTACTTTTCATTCATCAACGCAACTTCAAGTTTGCAATGGGTCAAGTTCGTGCGATGGAATGTAGATCGTTCATTTCTTTCCGCTTAAACTTACTTTCCAGTTGAGTTGTTTCTGCACGCTTGATGACCGCTTAACATTTAAATTACGCTTTTAATGACACCTGGAAGTTCTTATCGGGCTCCTCTTTACGAAAACAAAGAAGAAGATCACAAAATTGATGGATGAGTTTCCTGTTTGTCCAAAATATATTCTACATAACTTCTGTTGTTCGGCCGACCTTACTATTATTTACAAATAAATTACAAAGTACGTTTGTATAATTTTTTTTACGTGCTATAAACTAGTTATTGAAATTTATGTATCTTAGTAATAAGATAAGAAATAAAGGGACACCCAGACGTCCGCACACGTTCATGAGTATGCATAATCTTGTAATTTTTTCACACTCTTATTCAGGAAATAAAGATAGCAGATTCCTATTATATTCACAGCCTTATACAGAGTGCGAAGCTCCACTAAGGTCATACCTATAATTCCTCGTGTATTGCGGAAGGAGGACGGCTTACACGGCGCTCTCGTATCTGTGTTTATTGCTTTAATTTGTATCGAGAATTGGATTCATGCAAACATAACTTTTGCGTAGTCTATTCGTTATTTCAAACAATATTTGTAATCTTTAAGAGAAGCACCACGCAATAGCCATCATGAAAATTGTTTCCAACTGTTATATCATGAGAGTTCTTGTCTTTGTTAGCTTCACATTTTAAGCAGTAATAGCGTTTTACGGTGTACGTAAGTTAAAATGTTGTATAACAGTTAATAATTTAATATTGTTTACGTGGAGCATACAGACGTGGCAATATTCGGGTGATTTGGTTGCCGCAATCTGATCGCCTGCCAATTGCACGAAAATCGCAATAAACGAGGCCCTTCAAGTGCTTTCGAAAAAAATTGCAAAAGATTGCTTATAATATGGTTGCCCGATACGATGCTGTCAATCGAATCGCTTCAATATCGCCACGTCTATGTGCTCCATCGGCAGAGAATTAGAAATGCCATTGGTACTTTTGACTTGGGTTTCTGTTGCTCTTTCGGTATTACGTAATCGCTGATAAGTTAAAATTCATTGACCAAATCTCACTCTGGCCGGTTGAATTATTATCCACTGACACATTTAACCGCCTCTAACCAGCGCCACCTCATGAACGTTTTAAAGAATGCAATTCTTAGGCAATCAGAAATATCACATAAAGTGATAAGCGATTTAGCAAAAAGGATTTTTTTTTCAGTATACTAGAGTACTTGGGCTATCACCTGCCAATGCGGCCGTCTCCATCAGAATATTTTAGTTTAGTTTAGTTAGACGGATCCATCATAGATGACGATAATATCCATGCGTTGCTAGAAGAAAACCCACCAATTATGACTGAAGAAATTTCTGAGAGATTGAGAATTGATAATTCAACCGCTTTTCATCATTTAAAAATCCTTGACCAAACTCGATACGTGGGTGCCACATAACTTGACTAAGATGAATAAACTGAACAGGATGAATGTGGCCATTTCTCTTCTTGCCCGTAATCAAAGACAATTTTGAACCTTTTGTCTCGTAACTGGAGATGAAAAATGGACTCTATACGATAACGTACAACGAAAAGGAGTTGGAAAAAGGCAAAGGGAGGCGGAGAACCCATCGCAAAAGCTGGTCTGCGCCCTATGAAAGTGTCACTATATGTTTGGTGGGATTGCAGAGGAATAATTTATTTTGAGCTACTTCGACGCGATGAAACAATTACAACGGATAAGTATTGTGAGCAACTCACAAGACTAGCCGCGGCAATTCGTGTTAAGCGTCCGGTTTTGGCCAACCGAAAAGGAATCATTTCCACTATGACAATGCTAGGCCGCACAGACACTGAGGAAGCTACGAGAATTACAATGGGAAATCCTTCAACACCTACCATATTCTCCAGATATCGCCCCTTCCGATTTCCATCTGTTCCGATCTCTCCAGAATAGTTTGAATGGAAAAAAGTTGAACTCCGTGGAAGCTGTCGAAAACCACCTGACTGACTATTTCAATCGTAAACGATTCATTTTATCAAAAAGGAATTAACAAGCTAATTTCTCGTTGGAGAGCAACGATTGGGGAATATATTGTTGATTAATAAAAAATTCTTTGTTCATACGCAAATCGGGCACGAACTTATGCAATCATCTTATATATACAGCCTGTTTGAATGAAGATGCACCAAACTCGGTATGACGATAGATATCGTGAAAAGAAATAAAAGTATTCTATACATTTTTTTTTAGAAAAACGAAGGGAAAGGAGAATTTATAGAGAGAGTATATTTTTAAAACGTATAATAGATGAGGACGAACAGATAACCTTCCTTAACCCTCATTCAAAGAATCTGTTTATTGCTTTTTTACCTGGATAAGGAGTCAGGGGCGCGGTGCGGCCACCTCACGTTGCAAATGTAGAAGAAGAACTTCTCAATATGTGGAGAATGACCCCAACATACATAGTTGTGTACATCATATGATATACACGTTGGATACAGGAATAAACAAAAACACGCTAATAAATGCACATTCTTTCAAAGTTTTCACCCTTGCGGTCAAGGGGAGAATTAAAAGCCTCTCATAAATGCTTTCGTTTACGACAGATTTATTGCCTTCCTGCAGCGGTGTGCCATTCATAAATAAATTTAAATCGCTCGTTTTGTTTCACGGACACAGAGATATAAATCGCTGCAATATTTCTAAAAACATTAATTCCAATTAATGCAAATTTCAAGTTGCTCCGATTGCGAAATTGTATTGAAATATTTTGTTCCAAATAATATCAGAAACGTTTCCCCGAAAGTTGGTGCATCATCACTGAAACACCCTGTATAGTTGCTCATGTGTAGTCCATCACTCTTCGATCTGTATGACTCCAGTCCAGCATTGGCTATCAAACTATCTAATCATTGTACCAAAAAAGCCAAAAACTGACATGGAATTTATTGAGAAATCATTAATTTTCCTAATGGAAGTCTAAAATACATTTTTCGTCGCTAAATTTATTATAGAATTCTATTTTGTTGACGAGTTAATTCAGTTCATTATTCAGGAAATCTTTAACAAAAATCTGACTTATTATTATCATTATACAATATTGTTAATTAAATAAGACAACTAAAGAATCTAGTACAGATATATTCGACTATAAAGAATTTACAATCCAAAAACTGTGCTAAAAATTCTAAGTTAAATTTACCAAATGTCCTTTTTATTATAAAGTATGTAAAAGCTCAAGCAAAAGGATTATATTATTAGTTGTCAAATGGTATTACTTTCTTCTTAATTTTCTGGTTATGAAGTTACTACACCATATCATCATCAAAGTCGCTTAAAACTTGTAACAGAATAATTAAATATTGTTTTTGACTCTTTTTTTCCAGCTTATTTATAATCTACATTTTATCGGTACAAATTATTAAAGGAAAAACACTTGGCGTAATCATTTACTGGTAGCTATATTACACCCTGTATATTTAATTATATTTGAAAAATTTCTCGTTTTATTAACGTAATAAATTAGACAGCTAAAATGTCAGTGATTACTCCCAGCCAGAATTCTTATTAATGCTAACCAGTAGTTAAACAAATTACAAAAACATCATTTTTGTATTTTACAAGTACGCATTATATAAAACAATTTATCTTAAGCGCATGAAATCGATTAGATGCTCTAATTGGATTACTACAACACATTACTCTTTGGCGCCTACTTAATCAAAATAAAAATCCCACAAATGTGAAAGTGTTGAAACATCATTTCACCAGAATTTCATTTAGAAAAAAGTAATTTAATGATAAATAATAATAAATCATTCACTTATTACAATAAATAATAAAAACATTACATAACGTAGCTAATTATGTGACTCATTTCTCCGAAGTTGTTCTCGTTAATAAAAAAGAAAGTTAAAGTACGTAAGTAGCCGTCATCCTAAATTTCTCTTACGTAAGGGGATCCTTTTGTTGTCGAGCACGTTTTTCGACTGACTGAGGTCATAGATTCAAGACATCTCGGCAGCAGCTACAGATGCCGAATTTATTTCATCCATTGTCTCCTAATTGTCGGTATTTATCTGTATGGACTTTCGCACACGTGCGGCGAAAGAAATGAGTGGTGAAGTATGTAGAATCTTTACGTTTATACCTCTTTGTATACTGCTTTAAGCACATAATCATTCAGTATTTTGTTCATAATGGATATTTATGAATGAATGAATGAGTTTATTATTCTGGTTGACCTCCTCAGAGTATCTTATTACTTATTACCACTTACAATTTGCTGATTACATTATATATTCTGAATGGGCTGTAAAGCGTTGTGATAATGTAAAGAATACTTTTTGTAAACAAAATTGCGCAAGACTTTTGAAGAATTAATTAGAAGTACTAAAAATTATATTTTGTTAAAAGTAACATTATCGTATCATTTAAAATGATTTATATTTCAGTTTCACTGATATCGATTAAAGTTAATCTCGAATTAAAGCGAAGAAGGAACTTTGTTTAATCTAGAATTAATTAAAAGCGGCTTTGGTGCAACTGAGCCTAAGTTCTTTTTATGAGTTTCAAATATTTTTAAATGTTCTATACCACCACAAGTTCGCTACGAAATCTCTTTCACTGGTATTTACTTTAAGTAACAAGTATGTCATATTTGTTAAAAAGATTATATCGATTATTATTTGTATGTATAAATAAAAGCTTTCGTTTTTTTCTTGCATTGTATATTTATACCATAGTAAATTAAACCCATCATTTCTTTATATATTTAAATCATATTTATATTCCTTCAATTAATTAAAACAAATAATTAAAATCAAAACAAGAAAAATTGAATTTTCCTTGTAAATAAATACGTATTATTTATTTAACCCACTTTTGAAGGTATATTTAGAAATTGTCTATTAACAACTCAGTAAACTTTCAATTTTTTCACTTATAAGTTTTACTTCTGCTTTTCATTTAAAAAATAATTACTTTAACCACATATTCCAGGACTCAAATTAAGAGGATTGGAAACAACATTTCTATATCCAAAAATGCTTCGCTAAGTCAGCATTCTGCTTCAAAATTCTTGAAAAAAAAAATTTTTATAATAACAAAGAACGCTTGAACCAATTTGGATGATATTTGGTATGAGGATCCACAGGTAGGCAAGTCACCTTTCCAGATGTTTTAGTAATTTGAAGTCAACAGCTAGTGTGAAAAACAGGGTTACCGCAGCACAAATTTTATAATTTTTTTTGTGGAAGAAGACAAAAGAATCGATAGTGAAAAGTTGAAAATTGTACGATTTGTTAGCTGTGAAAAGTTTTCATAAAATTATTATAAAATTAGAATTAAACTGACTTCATTCAGTTCGTCAATTATATTTGAATTGTCTAACATGAATTTTAATAAGTTTGACTCAGTTCTTTCATTTAATAATTTCTATTGGAATTACCTTCCAAATATTATCCGTCAGAAAAGACGAAATATTTTTTTTACTAATAAAAATTTGAATCGAAATTCATTAATATAATTTACAATATACCTTAGATTTTAGTTAAAACACTTAGGCCGGATCTTTTAACTTAAAAAGTTAAAGTTCCTGATAACGTTATTTGGCAAATAACTTGATTTTTGTAAATGGTTTCCATGGCGATTCGTAAAGTTATTCGTCGAATAAATTTACCAGGAGCTGGAAAGATTGGACCTTAAAGTAAATAATCCGCATTATCATAAATCAAAGCTTGTATAAACGATAACTGCAATGTCTACTCGAGTGCATTATAGTAGTTTTGAATAGAGAAAGAACAGTTAAAACTTTAAGGACCAGTTTCATATTAGAATTTAAAGGAGGCTTTAAGTTAAACCCACATTCAGATGTGTAGACGAATGTCTTTTCACATTCATTTTTATGTCTGAAAGCGACTTTAGATTTAAAGTTTCCTTTAAATTCCATTATGAAACTGACCCTAAGAGAGTCTTCAATAAAATCTTTTCTGTTTTTTGATTGCCTGTATTTCATACCTAATAGAGGCTCTCAAGGGAATAAATCTAGTCCCCTCATTTCTTTAATCTGTTAAAATTTATTACTGAAGATTTAATAAATCATTAATTGTTATTGATAATGTTATAACGATCACAGTTCATGTCATCGATTACGTATACAGTGACTGTTGACCCCTGGAAGAGGTTTACATAAGCCCCGTCTATGTTCCCACGTCGGACGTGGTGATTTATAATGAGTAAATCCTAATCAAAATGCATTGTGCTTTTTACGTAATGAGAGTTCAAATTTACAGCGAGGTACAATCAAATTTAGTAGAGATTTTTTTTTATTTTCGCGGTTACCAATATCACAGCAGACGTCCTTTTATATATATGTACCATTTAAAAATAAGGTAAAAAAGCTTCAGAGGTTCGAAGTTCTTTTTGCAAAAAAATAAGCAAAGTATGAAACCTGCTTAACACGTGTGCATGGAAGTCTGAACACATTCTCTTTCTTCAAGTGGAATCTTTCAGGAACAATAACACTTACAGGTAAGGTAAAGTGGGGTAAGTGCGCACTACTTTTCGAAAAGTTAGACTTTAAACGAATATATTTTGAATCGATAACAAAATACATAACTTCTTTCTTACTAACAGTATTTTACAACTATTTAAGGTTGGCTTTATGCTATATCCTCACTTACTAACAATAGTTAAACTTTAGAATACAATACTATTTTTATTATATATTGTATCCATATACCACACACAATTTCAATGTTGATCGCATCTGTAACACTGTTTTCAATTGTCTATTAAAACACGTGCAATATACAAAGGTAATCTACTTTCTTTAGCGCGAATATTTTTTTAAAGTCGTGATCAGGATCGTCTTCGTTTAACTCATGAATTAACTTAACTATGTATGGATGCCATTTATATACTTTCAAGTACTTCACAACAGAAGTTTGAATAATGCCTTTATCAGCAGCCACCGCTCGTGAGGTTTTATGCGGATTTTCTAGTAAATGCAACAAGACATTCAATGGAATTGTACTTCTTCGGATACTTTGGGGTGGGACTGTAAATTGTCTCTAACATGTCCCAGCTCAGAAAACATTCTTGCAATTTTGGAAATTGTAGAATGCACTATGGAATCCTCATCTGGATATTTATTGTTAAATGAAACACATACTTCCTCTTGTGTTCGTTGTCTATCCCCACATCCTCTCATAATCAGAATCTCAATTCTTTGTTTTTCTGTCAAATAACGAACCATTTCGCACTAATTCGATAGCAAGGAAGAACAGTAATCAAGAACTGTTAAATTTACTTACGGATACTTTTTATCGTTTATTTGTAAAACAGCTGAAATAACCGCAGCTATCTCGAGTTTCTGTTTTTTGTTTTTTACAATCAATTAATACGTTGTGCCGAAAACGTATTTGTTTCTAAATGATCATTTATTTCAACGCCATAGTTGAAATAAATGATAAAAAGTTTCATCAAGTAAACTTGACAGCTCTTGGTTATTGTTCTTCCTTTCAATCTCCATTTTTTGTTTTTATTTTTCATAATTAATATATCGGGTACTGTCAGTGCAAATGTCAAATTATGCATATGGATGAAATCAGAATTCTCAAATCTACCCAAACCTACTAGAAAAGTGGGGGGTGCTATTAAAAAAAAGTTACGATGACGTCGATGAAAGGGGTGGGGATGGAAAAACAATATGACTTTAAAAAAATATTCGCACTAAAGAAAATGGGTTTACCTGTCCGAGGATTTTGGCCGCAGATGATCTGGCACCCATTTATATGGATTGTTTCAACTAAACATTCACACTGTATGTATATTTTAATACATCATCTGTATTGTAAAGGCGTAATGTAACTTCTGGGATATTTCCACATGTGGTAAACTATAATTTGACAGATATATTAGTAAGTATAATCGAAAAATGCACCTATTTACTAATTAAAGATGATAACTTTTTCATGTCCGTCCGTTCAGAATAAAAAAAAAGGATTCAATCAAAATTCATATTAAATTAAGCCTGAGCTTTATCATGGGCACGGTAACCAATTTTTCTATCTACAATCAATGCTTAATATATTGTAATTATAAATTATTCTCATTATGTATCTAAAATATAGAACACACTGTTTTTTCGAAAATAATTACCAGAAACGAAACGTAGTCAAAATTTTCAATACTCATTGAAGATAATTGAGGTAGATCAGGAATTAACAGATATTTTTATTAGCCAACTGATAAAATTCAGAATATATTACTCGTTTTTCTTTTCAAGTTGAAACTGTTCTCAATTTGTGAACTGAACAAAAAGGAACAATAATCATAGTTTAGTGCCACAGATCTAATTTTCTAATTGTTTAATTAACGCTTAAAGTACATTAAAGCATAAATATTTCAGTTGCAGATATTCTTTAAATTTTATGATAAATAAAAAAATTATGACAGAAATATTAATCATTCATGAAATTATAACTTGCTAGTCTAACATATTAAACATAATATAGTAGTATATCTCCACGACTTTACACTTTACTAAAAATACACAAACATAAATTCCTCTTAAATCAATAGTGTCCAACAATTAGATTTGTCAAATTCTATTGATAGTCTTAAAAATGTAACAAAGAGCTCATATTTATACATTAAAGACTCCTTTCAATTCAGATATCATAAACGTCGTAAAACCTAGCAGTAAAAAGGGCAGAAAAAAATTGAAATCAAATTTTACCATTTTATATCGTAAATAAACAAGAATTTATAACTGATTTAGCCCTCATTTTCACTGATTTTTTTCTAGAACATATGGAATCCCCAATCTTAAAAGCTTAAACCGCTTGAAACCGTAAGAAATACTTTTTTTAAATAAAAGACCTAACAATGACATACCATAAATGCTTTATTAAATACATTCAGCACTTTTCAGAATAAACTCAATTTCACATTAACAATAGAAAACGAAATTAACTTTTTACACATAATTCATAACAACGTTGATTAGCTACAAACAAATTAATATATAAAAAGCACAACATCTGGTTGTTTTTTAAATTCTAAGTCATATTACCTAATAACAAAAAATTACCATCAAGAATCTTATTCAAAGAACCATTGTCTACTCCGTTGTTACGTAAAAAACACAAAATTAGGAAAAATTATCTTAATAAATATCACAATCAAATATTCTTTTCAATTACTTTACAGGTATAAATGAATCCTTACAAAGAAAATTGAAATCAGTAGCATTATTATATTATAAAATAAAATAAGTAAATACACAATTTATTCGTAGCTCAAAAGACATTGTAATTTTAAAAGGTAAACTTATAAAAGCCATTACACTGAATTTTAACATTTTCGTTTCGTTCTATATTTATAATAAACAATACAAAAAATGACCTAGTACTCATTTAAGTTAAATACGCCTAGTAAGTCTAGTTTTGGTACAACTATTGTTAACTTCTGTTGTTATTAGAGCAAGAAATGTTCCGGCGTCTCCAAAATGATTCCTAGAATTCGTACTAGTTGACAGTTTCAGCAGCTAAAGAAGAAATATGACAAAAATAATACATTATAAGAGAACCTGGTCTTTCTCCGCGGGAGATCACAAGATAACTGGACAGAAATTCTCTGCTCTAGTGCAATTTTGATATAAATGACCAAACAAGCACGAATACAGTTTTGGTCGTTCGAGGAATCTTCTCTACATTTTAATTTAAACATAAACTTTTCCAAATTTTAATTTTAAACTATACAATTTAGACGCTGTTACAAGTCGTCTTGTTTCGAGAGTAACCATCAACAAACTCCTTTGTGTATATCGCGCTTTTTCGTTTCTACTATTTATCCCAAGATATAATGCCCGTTACCATGCTCGTACTAATTGGAAGTTGGAATGAAACATGCTAAATCCAGGATTTCGTTTATAGTTAGAATTATTATTGATTAATAGTTTAGATCGCGACATCCTGCAACCGATTTTTGACCTAACCTTGTGTGAGTAAACTATATCAAATGATTAGAAAACAGAAAAGAAGCAATGCAATACCCAACATAGATATGAGAGAGTGGGAAGTATATTTTAAAGAAATACTAAATAAGGAGGAAAGCAATTGGGAAAAGATAGACTCAAGTACTTATAGGGAAGATGAAGAAGACATACCGACGAGGAGTAGAGTAACATTATGAAGTGTTGAAAAATCTTAAAAAAAATAAGAAGGCAGATGATATAAACAATGAAATGATAAAATGTGGAGGAAAGGAACTAAATCAAAGGATGTACGAGATAATACTCAATATCTGGAAGAAAGAGGTAATGCCCGAGGAGTGGAGTAATGAGTTAATAATACCAATATTCAAAAAAGGTGACCCAATTCGTTGTAATAATTACAGAGGAATAACTTTACTATGCGCTGCGTGTAAAATTCTGATGACCATAATATTAAAAAAGGTAAACAAAAAACGGAGCAAATAATAGGTGACTACCAGAGCGGCTTCAGGCAGGGAAGATCAACTATTAATGCAATACATATCATAACCCAAATAATAGAAAAATGTCATGAGCAAAATATAGAAATTCAAATCTTATTCGTAGATTTTAAACAAGCTTTTGACAGCTCGAAAAGAGATGCACTAATAAACGACGCAAAAGAGTTAGGAATATCAAACAAAATGATAAGCATGATAAAAATGACAATGCAAAACTCCAAAGCAACAGTAGTGACACACACAGAAAGATCAAAAGAATTCGAAATTAACCCCGGAGTCAGACAAGGAGATGGATTAGCAACAGCATTATTTAATATACCAGTAGAAGGTGTTGTAAGAGCCTGTAAATTTGAAGAAACTATTATATAACAATTAGTACAAGTAATCGCTTATGCAGGCGACATGGCCGTAATTGCAAGGGACAAGAGAAGTCTCGAAGATGCATTAACTAAACTAACAAAAGGCGCAAAGGATAGAGGCTTAGAAATAAATCAGGAGAAAACAAAATACCTAGAATTAAGCAGGAAAAGTAAAGGGGATATAGTAAGAGATTAATACAATAATAACAGAACTAGGAACGTACAAGTTTGAAGAAGTTCTTACCTTTAAATATCTAGGGATGGTTATAAACAGCGAGAATCAAAGAAGACTGGAGATTTCACAACGCATACCAGCAGGACATAGAGGTTACTATAAATACAAAATATAAATACAGAGTAAAAACAAATGTACAAAAATTAAAGTATACAAAACAGCGATAAGACCGGTAGTAACGTACGGAGCAGAGTCGATGATCCTTACTAAGGAAGACGAAAAAAAGCTCAGAATATTCGAACGAAAAATAATAAGGAAAATATGGGGACCAAAGAAGGTAGCTGAGGAAGAGTATAGAAGAATAATGAACTTTGAAATTAGAAAGATATTAGAAGAGGAAGACAAAGTAAACGTTATTAAATCTCAACGGATTCGGTGGTACGGGCATATGCGAAGAAAAGACAAAAGCTCCATATTAAGAAGAATCACGCAGTGGAAGCCGCAGAAAAATAGACCAAGAATACGATTGGAAGACCAAGTGATACAAGACCTACAAAGTTTAAGAATTCCGAACTGGAGGAAACATATACAACTCAGAAAGAGGTGGAGAGAAATAGTGGAAAGAGCGAGAACACACAAAGGACTATAGACAGAAAATAAAGGAAGAAGTGGAGTGACCCACCACAATAAATGGGTCTAGGAACTCTACAGAGTGGCTACTACTCCTGTCAGGAGTATACAGCCTTATATATATATATATATATATTGTGTGAGAAATAACAAACAGTTTGCTACTTAATGAGCCATCCCACACAAGGGCGACCAGGCCAAGGAATGAATAAGTTCTAAGAACTAGGTACAAGTCTTATCCTGGTTAACCGAATCGACAGATTCTTCGATTTTCTTAAAAAAATTTACTAAAATGACGCTAAGGACATAATGTGATCATATTATGATCACTCTCCTTTCAATATAATTAAGAAAAGCGACAATAAAAAAATCGGCCAATGCACCTTTGAGAACTTTTCTGTTAAATTTGATTCATTTGAATGTTTCTTATTTTAATTGCCTATATCGTGCCATTCACCCCTTCGATTGAATGATTGAGAGTAAAAAGATTGGATGAAAATCTCAAACAAAAACATGTTCACATTAAGTGCTTTTTTATTAAAAATATACATCTCTCTATACATATTTTTTACATTTTATCTCATATAACATTTATAAATAAGTCATAAAATTATAAATAGATACAAATTAAACGTTCATTTTAATATAACAAACTTGAAGCAAAAATTTGTTCTATTAAAATTCTTCAAGCACTTATAGCACCACAAAATCACAATAATATTTACATTCGGATGAACCGTTGACATTGCTCTGTCGTCATACTCAAATTGCACTTAAACCTATGGCCTTAGACGATACAACATATCTGTGACTACTTCTTACGAAATAATGTTTTGTACCACCTCTAAAATCTATTCATTAATACGTTCAGGTAACATGAACAAAATAATTTAAGCGAAGGAAGAAAGCGAGAAATCTTCGGTGCTTGCACGGACACAGGATGGGTATCTAAACTTTGCGCTAATAAATCTATGTCATTACTGGTAACTAAGGTGTGTCTTCATGCAAGACCTAAAAGTAAAGAACGTGTTTTAAAACCCCAGTTAAGTAAAATAAATAAAATCATTTCACACCATTAGTACGTGTAACCCGATTGAGGGCTAAATCCTGGTCTCCTAGCCCCAGCGGAAGGTGCTCCTGGAAAACCAGCACCTGGAAATCCGCCCCCACCGCTAGCGCCTCCCGCACCACTAGGACCACCAGCTCCGCCATCTGCACCTGGATATCCACCTTGGCCACCACCTGCGGCTTCTTCAGCTGCGTTTTGCTCTAAAGACCTAAGGATTTCTTCTGGAATTGGAGGCGGCGTTGGTAAATGCGCTCCCTGAGGTACAAATCCATTTTCATCAGCGGTATATGTTAACTGTATCTGTTGACCATCAGGGGCGGTATACGAAAATGAACCACTAACTGATTCAGCTTCAGCATCTGAACCAGCGTTTTTGAGTTGGCCTTCTTCTTCAGCTTTAATGCCATTACCAGTTTCATAGCTGAAAGAAAAATTTATAAATACGATGGTATAAAAAGCTTCCTTGGGAAAGGTTTCTTTTTTTGAAGTAAAGCTTTGCTTGGCTAAAAACAAAATTTGGCACTTCTAATTTAGAATCCCCTTTTGGATTACACAAAAATATGATTTATTCTATCATTATTTGAATTAACTAATTAATTGGTTCCATTTAAAAAATTAGACCGTGTGTATGTCATTTTCTAAATTTTGCCCTATCAAGGGACCACGCCAGTGATTATTTTATAAGGCACAAAATATATGTTAAATTTGAATTAGTCATTGATATTTAATTGTTTAAGATAATGTTTAAAACAAATAATTATCAAAATTAATCTATTGAAGAAATAATAATCTTCAGGAACTGTTGCTTCATTAAATCCTTAAAAAAAAAAGATTCTTTTAAGTTTCTTTACGGTACAAAGTTAATAGACGCTTTTGTTTTTCCCAATAATTAAAAAAAATAGTTATTACGCCGTGGCCAATCAGCTAAATTGAAAATTGTGTAACCTATTAAGTAAGAATTAAGTAACGAAATAACCTAGGTATTTGCGATTTTTTGAAATAAGGTCGCATGTTTTGATTTGCAATACATAATGTTCTGCTATCAATGAAAATCTAAAGAAAACAATACTTTATGCAACAACAAATTATGTAAATTTGTGAAAGTACTTTTAATAATAAATACCTATCTACATTATAAATATGTAACCTATATGTAAATGGACTTACCTAAATCTGTAGCTACCATCACCGTAATTTTCATTTTCATACTTCAAAATTGGAATTTGTGGACCTGAAGGTCCGCCGCCGCCGCCATTACGACCAGCGCCACCTGGACCTCCAGCACCTCCTGGACCGCCAGCACCTCCAGGACCTCCAGGAAAACCGGGACCACCAGCGCCTCCAGGAAAGCCAGGACCTCCAGCTCCACCAGGAAAGCCAGGACCTCCAGCTCCACCAGGAAAGCCAGGACCTCCAGCTCCACCAGGGAAGCCAGGACCTCCTGGTCCACCAGGTCCACCAGGTCCGCCTGGAACTCCGTAAGTTCCGCCCGGTCGACGACCGCCACCACCTATAAAATTTTTAAGTTCAAAATTACCACGGCGATGACTTTTTCACCAGTGTTTTTCACACACTCATTCGGAGTTCTGTTCCGACATTAGTTGCATAAGCCTTTTTAAGAAGACTTTCACTTCTGCATGTAATGTTGTAGTTAAAGAATTTACGATCGCGTTTGTTGCGTTTGAAATCATAATTACAATTTACTTTACTGTTCGGAGAAGAACACGTAAACTAATCTACTGTAACTATATTAATAATAAAAATTATTGAAACTTATTACTCGTTATAAATGTTTAACATATGTATGGAAGTTATTCCAGTTTACCTAAAACATTAAAGTAATTTAGGAAACAATATTTAAATAATATTTGCAGTAATCTGGAATAAAAGTTAGTTTCAAGAAAGGCAAAAATTCTTAAAATGGGATGAAGAAAACAATTGTCCGTCTTCCTGTAAAACAAAATTTAGAAATACTTGAATAATTGTGTATGTTTAATGAACTGTTCTTATTGCTTAATCTGTTAAATTGTTCTAGGAACCTAAGTTAAATGTTTTTTTAGTATTTCTTGAAAGTTACGATTTCTTTAATAAATAATTTTATACTAAATCAAATTTGTATACCAACAAAGCAAAAATTGAATTTTTTCAAATTGCTTAATAAAACTGTAAAAGTCAGTCTGAAGTGTCAAGCATTTCCTTTTTCTGTATTATTATCCTTTATTCGATATAAAATTGAATAAAAATTCATTATAGGATACATGAACTTTTTTAAAATTTAATCTACTTCCACTACAACAACAAAATCATCTTCTATTAACATATTTCAATATTTCTTTGATCAGGAAAAAATGAAGCAAATCTTATTGCAAATAAAATTTAGCAAACCATTTACCAAACGATTTAATGAAGTGAAATATCTGTACTATTTGCTTTTGGAATGGAGTAATATTTAAATTAACAAAAAATTATGATAATCTTCAACGACTCTTTAAGCTCCTAAACTATTTTCCTTCGTTTTATGGATTGTCCAGAATAAGATTAGTAATTAGTAAAGTAGTAATAAAGATATTTCCTAATATGTTTTAAGTTTTAATATAGCTACCAGTTTCGATATTATATCTTCATCAAACAAATTAAAATTTGAAACAACCATTAGAATTAGGATATCTTTTTAAAAATGTAATAATTTTCTTTAAATTCATTAATTAACAAAAAATGTTTCTTAAAGTCGAGTTAAGGTTAAGAAAGATTTTTTTTTAATTTTTGAATATATTTAACAATATTTATAGCAACACTTTAATGTTCTTAATTAAATATTGCTTTAAAAGTTTTCCAAATCTTTTCTGATCTCCTGGATACAATTTGGTAGATTCTTTTGTGAAAGTTTAAATATTTTTTTCCAAAATGATCCTATCAAGCTTCAAATTCTCATAAGTGTGATTAGAAATTAGTAAAGACACTTCCACACCATATACTGGCAAAATATAAAATATGGGAAATTTCTTTACTAAAACTTAGATTTTGGGAGGAAATAAAGTGACTAAATGGTTTTACATTTGGAAAGGTGCCTCAAGTCGTTGAAAGAATTATTTTTACTTCCTCAGTTCAGATCCAAGGATGAACTGAAGAAAGAGCGCGAGTTCAACCGATTAGTCAAATCAACCAAGGAAGAAAATCTTCCGAGCCCATGTTTAGGTCCAAATGTGAAACAATGAAAGAAGAAAACGTTCAACTGAAATGCTTCATTTTTCTAGTCGATGAATCCAACTTCGAATTTCCTTTATACCGAATGAAATCTGGACGGCATGTCCTAGCTTAAGTGTAAAATACGTGATTCCACTCCTTGATACTGTTTTACAGTAAAGCTAAGATATGCCATCCAAATTGCAGGACAAGAGTTCATAAAAAAAATTAAAAATCATTTATAGAAGGCCAATCCTATATCCCTATTCGAAGGTTTGAAAGTCTTACCGAAGGTTCAAATTGTAAATAGAATAAAAATCTAAAAGCCGTTTTTTCCCAAACAAAGCCAAATCAAACGGGCTTCAAAAAAGGTCTTAGTTGCAGGGTTCGATATTAAATTCATTTTCATATTTTTGAATTTTTAATAACTTAGTCTTTGACTAAACTATTGCAAGACATAAGTCCTTAGCAAAAAATTAATTATCCTACTGACACATATTAGTTTTCTCCGTGATGTTAAAGCTGCTACCTAATACACTTGTCTCAGTAATTGAATTTGTAACCTTCCATTTTCAATGCGATTAGTGTCTCTTTTACAGCAAACGCAGTAATTTACGACTTTCGTTAACTGCTGCTCCTCAAACCATGTTACGTTCTTGTTATGTATTTAGATTCTTCGTTCTCATCGTAACCTATCACGACAAGCCGGAATATTGCAGGTACGCTCTGATTTATGTCAGCAATAATGAACATAAAATCGAAATGACACCTGCATATTGACAAAAAAAAATTACTTACCACCACCAGGCCTACTGGGTCCGAAAGGTGCCGGAAGACCTACTCCGCCTGCTCCCGGAGCGCCCGCCGGAGGAAGGTAGGTGTTGTCCAATCTCGCCGCGTAGCATACACTGAACAACGATATTACCACTAACTGTAAGTAAAGGAAAATAAGTTACACACTGTGCTTTCTTCACACTCGTAAATTTTATCTTATTGCGATAAATCGTACACAAAGGATCGCAAAGAATGTGAATTGCGGGGGCAATAAAGACATTGCGTAAATCGATGGTTTAAGAAATTCACTTTTAGTTAATTAAATGAAAGGTAAGTGGTTTTAATGCAGTGAATGTTTTATTGTTTTAGAATTATGCAAAGGCATGCAAATTTAAAATGTACAATTAACGTTTCAACATAACGTGTTCACGTAAAGGCTAAATTTATATTATGAAATTAGAATTTAATGTAAGTATATTTCTTTGAAGAAATTAAGATTCAGGTCGCTAAAAGCAACAATGGTAAAATGAACGAAGAGTCAAGATCTGGTGTTTTTCATCCCTCTGCAATTATAATAGAAATCCTAATACACATGATTCATTAAAAAATTTAAATTAATTTACGGCTCATTCATAATATAATAGCAACACCGTTAAGACCAAAACTTGATTTCTAAAATTTTACAGTTTTTATACAGGTTAATTAAAACAGTTAAAATTTTAATTATGAAATTATAAGCAATTCTAAAAGACTTGAAACGAAGGTAATGAGAACGGTAGTTACAAGTCCTGCAAATCTTATCAAGAAATTTGCCAGCATTCACAAGATATTACAAAAATTGTGAGAGGTATCTTCACAATTCAATAAATTGTAAATTGTAAACCCTCTAGTTAAAATTAGAAAAATTGGTAGATTCTTGTCTGGTGAAATTGTGTAATGAATTATCTCAAACGGACACTGAAAATGGCACTAACGCTCAACGTTTCATTATCGCTCGATAGCTTCGCTATCCTCTAGTTAAAGTTTTATGGCCTTTAACATTAGATTTTATATTCGTATCTACGGATATAAAAATTATTGTGAGCGGAAATTAATTTTTAATTATTTTTTAAACCACAGTTTCCTTTACTATTATGTTTTAGTTTTACTCGCACAATACATTTTTTTTTCTTTGCCTGTTTGTTACAAGTCAGATTTTAGGAATACAATTTCAGAACAGAATTAATCTTTTGAAAACTATAGAATATAAAATATCAATAAATATAACATTTAGGTAAGGAAGAAGACAGGAAGGGAAAAGCGAAATAGAACTGGGGAAGGTCAAATAGGAGCGAATTCAATAATCCAAGAAGCCTTTTCAGCCAGTAGAGATCCTTAGGGATTAAGTAAGGAAATAAATCGACTTCAAAATTACGTGGTTAATGTTGAGAGAGACCCCAACGTGTTTTCTTTTATACTGATCTTTATATTATTATATTATGCCAAATACTTTTTACAAAATGAAGAAATTTTCTATTTTCATCACAGATTAAAACATTTCTTGGATTACTTAAAATATTTATGTTCGTAATGACATGGTTGATAATATTAAAGAAACTGTGCAGCAGAAGTTAAGTTAAAATTACTTGCGTATTCAAAAAACTATTCAAGAATCTTTAAGATTGAAATACAAATAAATATATGAATGAAAAACAAAGAAAACAGCAGAAAAAATGTACAGAATTGTTACTAATGGAAAGTGTTTTAGTTACTGAGAATTTAATAATTAATTATAAAAAGAAGTATAATATGTTTAAATATTTAATTATGTTAATCCAAGCGTTTGTATAAAGAAAAAATAAAAAGAAAGGCCAAGGCATTAGGAAAAGAAAGGAAACGACACAATTAGAATTCTTTTAGAATCGATCACATACAACTATGAAAGTAATATAATTTATGCGAATGGAATGTTAAACCATGACTGAACACTTCCTCGACGAAGTCAACGTTTTTTCACGACAATCACTTTTCCATTGAATAGTTCACACGTTATCATAGCTCCTTACCGTTTACGTAACGCTCAATATATTGCGCTCACTATGTACGGGAAAACGAGGCTAATGCACGGATCTCCCTTTCGAAGATGTTCTTCGCCACGGAAAATAATAACATTGTGAATGCTTACCAAAGCGATATCTTAAAACGAAAGCGTTACGCAAGCTTACGTCGTGCGCCGGTAAATAACTCTGTTCATTCACAAACGTAATTTTCTGCTCCAGTTTAGATTCAACGAACCAATCGAAACGACCTTGCCCGAGTTCAAGTGGCCTTGATCGACATTAAGCTCGTCCGTACTATTCAAGCGAATGATCGAAGAGAAAGCTTGGCGCTTAATGACTTCCTGCTTCGTTTACTCGTTTGTTTATTATACAATTTGCAAAACGTGAAATACATTTATTTTTAGAAATTATTTATAATCCAAATTAAATACTCCGAAATCGTTATTTTGAGACTGTCCAAAAATATTTAAAATGAGTGGAAAAGCATTTGGAATGGATTAGACATTTGGATACAAAACGAACCTTGTATGAACGAGTAAGAATAATCGCAAGAAATTAGTAGCTGAAAGGAAAGCTCATTAATTCCCTTTCAATTTACGAATAGGCCTCGTTATATAAAAGCCAGGAAATTTAAACTGGAAAGCAAAAACGCTTGCTATACAAAAGAAAGTTTCCCATAGATACCACAATTACAGCGCTTCTTAATAACAAAATTATGCAACCTAAAATTTAGCCGTAGAGAACCCAGCTATATGATCATTAAAGGAGTTTGTGCATACTCTCGAAATAGCATTTCTGACCTTTGCCGTTACTCCAGTAAATTAGTTTGTTAATAACCAGTCGGTCAATTTCGTCTCTTCATTACAAAAACGTTGCAAATCACCGGAGCCGGACTTACACAACGCAGTCGTAAATTGGAGGACACAACTATTACAAAGTCATTCTGCAAGTGGTAACTTCTCCTTGTAAGTAAGAAGAACAACTTGTGACATCTCATAAACATCGAGGAATGGAATGGAAATGAATATAAATGGATGCAAAACCTTTGAAGATATGTGGCACATGTCATCAATAGTGGCATGGTATTAATTTAAAATTATTCATAAAGGCCAAGTAATAAATTGCCAAAAAAAAAATAATAAAAGAAAATCTGTATGCAGTACGACCTTAGAAAGTACTTAAATGGCTACAATTTTGAAGTTTGGCTACATACTCACCTCTTTTATGTTGATTTGTTTTCATATGCCATCAACAATTGAAAATTCAAAACTATTCTTTAGCAAAAGAAAATCTCTTATACAGAAATTAGATGACAAACTAACCCCGTTCTATTTATACATTATCAAATGTGCTTTCAATAGCAGCGAAGCGCTCATCTCTTTTAATTTAAATTTTTCTTGTTTTAAGTATCCAAGAAAATTGATAAAATAACGAAACATACAAGAAAACGGAAGATGAAATACAGATAAATAATATAATAAATTGGAATGGATCGATTTTAAACTCACTTCAAGTTTAAATCGCAAGACATACTGTCTTGAGTTTGCAATTTTATACCAATAAAAGAAACAGATTTCTTTTGAACTATTTCTAACGAGCAAGGGAAAACTTTTCGTTGAAATAAGCAAAAATAAAATTAAATGCGACTATAACACTGCACCACTGCTATGGTTAAGTACTCACCACCTTCATGTTGGCCTTTGTAGAATGACACCAATAACCGAAGATACGCTGACTATAAAGAATCCTCTTATATAGAAATTTAACAGAACCTGAGGAATCAACCCCACTCTACCTAACTTAAACAATTAATGTTATAGTACCTGGAAACTTTAAAGATTCACAATCGTCGCACATAAAACTTTAATGATTTTAAAATCAATTTTCAGAAGAATGTGCATTCTCTAGTGCGTCCAATACTGCGAGGATTCGAATTTTCCTAGCTTTTCTTTTTTATTAAAAACGATTTAAATTTCAGGAATAGTAGAAAAATCGAAAATTTTCTGAAATTTTTTAAGTGCTGAAGAGTGCATAAGAAGAAAATCCAGAATAATACGCACAAGAGATTATATAATAATTTCTCTTTACAGAAAGCCCAGGAAATACTTGTAGTTGTACTTGAAAAAAGCAAAGCCCTAAATTACATTTATTAGGAACTCACCACGTTCATGTTGCCTGTGTACCAATATCACTAACAGCTGAAGATTCGAAGACTGTCCCCTAAGTAAAGAAGATTCTCCTTTTATAGGATTAAACCGGAGCAGAAGAATCAACCCCACTCTGCCGAGCGGTATTAATCAGAACAGTAAGCGAAACGAGATCATCTTCTTCATGAAAATAAAAGTAATGACGTCGCTTGCGTGAGTGTGCATTCGGCCTTTCACACATCCGAGATAATCCACGGAGGTTAAACGAGGAAGACGCGAGGAACCCGCGCACTCCAAACCAGCAATTTCAAGCTAATTACTCGGGCAGATATTTTAATCGATTTGTGCGGTAATCGGCACGTAAAACTAACATGTATTATGTAGGCTTTTTTTTCTTTTTCGTTAATCTCTCGGGCAATTCGATGCGATTAATTCTAGAAAGCAGAATTCAGTTTCTGATTGCCAGAAATCATGATGATTAATTCCACTAACTCTCTTAATATCTAAGCACTTGCGATAATGTTAGTTAACGCTTTTCTAATCTTTATGAACTAATAGAAGATTGTATAAAATTTACTTCCTTGTGTTTCTTTTCTTTTAGAATTAATTTACGAAATTCAAATCTGTTTGTTGCCTGTAATTGCACATGACATAATTTGAATTTTTAACAAAGTAAGTGATTTAACTAAATAGAATGTCTCTTAAAATTAATTATTAATGAAAGTGTTATTCTCTTCTTACTGTTTACGTTTCTTTACTTATTTTAAGCATTTTCCAAATAAAAAATATTTAGAAATTTGTTTATAAAGAGTTAGAAGATATATCGATTGATCAACTTGTAACGTCCTATCAGGATGGTCGGAAACATATAGGATGTCTAAATAAATTTATTTTATCTTTCCATTTTTTTGCAGAACATTCTTAATATTATTCTTTATCTTTAATAAAAAAAAGAAAGTGAAGTCGAATTTGAAATTTGCTTAAAAAGAGATCAATGTTAAAGATCTATAAAATCTGAGTTCCTTTCAAATTGACAAAAGTAAAAACGTGAACATTTTATTAAAAGACACTTGATTGGTGTTAAGTTCTTTCATATGATCTTGATTATACAAGCTCATCGTCAATCAGACCCCTTCGAATTAATTTTTAATTTATTTATAAATTACAGAAATTTGCGAAGATCAATAGCAAAGATCATAGCCAAAAGACTACTGCAAGATAGCTCAAGGAGACTTGCCAGAAGCAGATTACTAACGAGAACAAAGGGTCAGGATAAGGTTGAAGGAGTGCTTGTCCGAGCATTGTAGTTTTCCCTACTAGCAAGCTGTTTGTCAGAAATATGCAAAACTACCTGAACCAAGGATGTGAGCGTACCATTGGCTTGCATATTTCTGACAAATCGCTTGCTTGTAGGGAAAACTATAAATAAAAAATATAACATTTACCAATGCTCAGACAAATATTCTTTCAACCTAAGCCTGACCAAATAGTAATCTACTTCTGGTAAGTCTCTTGAGCAGTATTTTGATTATGATTTTTACCAATGACCTTCGCAAATTTCCGTAATCGTTTTAGATAATAATAATAATAATATGCCTTTATTTTTTTTTTTGTTGGCGAAGTTCAGCTTGAGCTGCTCTACCACTCAACCAACCACAAAGAGTATAAATTACAGAAAAAAAATTAGAAATACTTATACTTATCTAATTTAAAAACCCAAATAAAGATAGTACAGAAAAGAATTATTTTCGATAAGCTTTTTTAAACGTGGTCATTGGTAACACCCTAAGCTCATGAGGTATATCATTGTAGATTTTAGAAGAATTATACGAAAAAGATCTTTCCAAGAGAGCAGTGTTGTGCATTGGAATATGCAAACCACTAGTACGACGTAATATTCTGTCATGCAGCATATATCTAGGGACTAATAAAGCACTAAGATAAGAAGGACATGTAAGAAATACTTTGTGAATTAAACAAGCCATATGAAGCAACCTTCTGTTTCGCATGTTCAGCCATTTAGCCTGATGTAATTTATATGAAACATGATCCCTTCTCCTCAGACCATAAACAAACCGAAGATACGAGTTTTGAGTTTTTGAATTCTTGCAACATGCAACGCATCCAAACACGGGCCATAGACTGTATCACAATAATTAAAGTACGATAACACTAATGAATCACATAACTGGATTTTAAGACTAGTAGCAAGAAAATGTCTATTCATATATAAACCTTTTAAAGTTGAATATGACTTCTGAATTAATGTTCTGACGTGAGATGAGAACCTTAAGTCATTATCAAAAAAACATCCAAGTTTTTAACAGTTTTACTGAAAGTCAATTGGACATTATCAACAGATATTTTAAACAATCTATGGCCCTTTGCCGATCTTTGGCCCCGGCAAAAACAATGAGCGATGATTTAGTAGGATTGATATGCAGAGAATGAGATACAGAAATTTGACAAAGTTGCTGAATATCCTCATTAATCAAGTCAGAAGCAATGTTTAAATCAGAATGTTTGAAACTATAATACATCTAGGTATCATCAATGTAAAAGTGAATATTACAATTTTTTACATTTTTATGAAAATCAGCGGTATATAATGAATATAAGAGAGGACCAAAAATCGATCCCTGAGGAGCACCCGATACAATAGCTTGAAAATTTGAAAGAGTGTCATTTATGTTACAGCCTGCATTCTGTTACATGAGTAAGATGATATAAACTTTATCACTAACTCACTAAAACCAAAATAGTGTAATTTAGCACACAAGAATTTGTGATTGGTAGTGTCAAACGCCTTCGAATAGTCAATTGAAATAAGCACCGTCACATCACCTTTATCCCAAGCACTAAGGATATCATCTGTTATATTTTTAGCAGGGCTGTACTAGTGCTGTAACCCGATCTAAAACCCGACTGTGTAGGAGGTAATATATTAAATATGTTAATATATTTCTTAACTTGATTAACTGCGAGCTTTTCGAGTATTTCGATAACGTGGGCAAAAGTGAGATGGGCCGTAAATCGCCGAAAGGAGTTACCTGTTTAGCCTTCGCAATCGGCATCACTAGAGCATGTTTCTAGACATCCGGTACAATTATGTGAGGTATGTATTTACTTAGAAATGGAAGACACAGCTTAATCATCTTCAAAGATGCATTTGATTTAATACTACAAATTGCTTTTTCCACCATGCATTCCGTAACCGAATGAAATTTAAATAAAGGATGATTATTATTATGGCGATTATTTAGATAAAACGATAAAGTATTCAAATCAATATCACTACTGGCTTCACGTACTGAGTTTAAAAAAAATTGATTTACCACATGTGGGTCACTGAAAGCATTGGGCAACGGTTCATAAGCTTTGGAGTTGGTCACATTTAAATATTTTAGCGCTTGCCATGTTAATTTCTAATTTTTTTGACTGCAAATATAATCCAAATATGCCTTCTTTTCCCGCCTAATAGCACTATTAACCATGTTGCACAAGTCTTTGTAGTAATTCCAATTAGCTAAGGATTTAGCGTGTCTGAATTTAATTAGGGCATTATTACGCAATTTGATCATATTTCTGATTACATTAGTTAACCAAGGAACAGGAGCTTTACTTAACCTAACAATTTTTCGCGGAGCATAAATATCAAACAAAGTTGAAAGATTATCATTTAAGAACGCAATTTTATTATTTGATTCAGTCAAACCGTACATATTATTCCAAGGCATGGAATATAAACTATCGTAAAATTTATGAAATTCGTAGATTACGATATGAGTACAACCGCGGAGGAGATACACATGCAGAAAAATCTAAAATACATTAAACTAGTTTGTGATCCGAGGAATGAACATCAATCACGTTTGACTTGATCACTAAGTCTGAATAACTGACAGCAATTATATCAATTAAGGTACTACTGTAAGCACTAACTCGCGTCGGTTCATCCACAATCCACAAAATATAGAAATTAAAAATTCATTCGAATGGGTACGAATTTCACTGTCGAATAGGTCGTATATTGAAAGATATAATAAATTAAATTATGGAAGACTTAATTGACCTGTAACACACCTCATAGCATTTTGATTATTATTTATTTAAATGAATCCCAGAAAGCGTTCCATTTTCTTTTTATAAGTCATCAATTCCCATATCTTCAATATTTTGCGTATTTTGTGGACGTTGAAGTTAGTTTTTGACTTGTTTTCTCATATTCTAATTCACTGGTCTTTTTTGACAGTTTTAATATGTGACTAATTTATAAAATTCTTCCTTCATTTCTGCCCAAAAGTAGTTCTTTGGAATTATCTTACTAGTTGTTAACATTCCTTTGAGAACTTAGAAAATCTTTAAACAATGCTCTAGAATAGTGGTCTCAAACTGGCCACCCCCGAAGCAATTTTACACGGCCCGCGAATATGACGAAGCTATCAATCGATAGTGAAACGTAGAGCGTTAGTGCCAATTTAAGTGTCCATTAAAATAATTTATTATGCAATTTTCACTTGAAAAGAACCTACTTTAATTATAAGTATTTAATGAATGATTGGTCAAAATTTAACGGAAAGAAAGAGTTTCATCATTTTAGCCAGGAAGGGAGATAGAAAAATATTAATTTCCGGCCATTCAGCTACTTTCAGATCGTACGTTCGGCCTGCATGCTATTTGAGTTTGAGACCACTGCCCTAGAAGACAACTTTTCAACCCCTCATGGGATCTCTTTGAACACGGAAGAAAAGCTGTTTTTGTTCGAATTTTGCCGTTATTGTTTAGAAGTCAAATAACTACGTAAATCAATTTAATGAATTCTACACAAAACGATTTCTTAAATAGTTGTAGAATTAGGTTTCACATGCAGGCGACTTTTCCCTTTTTTTCTTCAACCTACGGCCCGTCTTTCCATCTCTTGGTAAACTAACTGACGGATATCTATCATGGAAACAATTCATAAAAATTAATCAAACAATCATAAAAATCAAGTTATTGACCAGATAACTTTAACGGTTGACTTACGTTATACTAATATTTAAACTATATTTTTATTAAACAAAAAACATGCATTTAATTTTTTAATTTCTACGGAACATCATGTGATGACATGGTACAGTATCAATTTGTTTCTTCTCAGGTCTATTATTGCATAACTAGATATGTCAGTTTCATTGCAATAAACATCAATCTTGCTAGCTCATGAGTATTAAAGTATTACTAAGAATAAAATTGAATCGCTAAATTAAATCGAAAACTATTACGAAATTGCAGGATATCTAAATGAATAATAGATTTTTAATTGTTGACCTTATATAGTTTGCAAATATTCAGCATTTCGTAAACTGTTTTCCTTAAATGTACAAAGAGCGTTTAATTCTGTTTCCTCATTAAATTAATAGAGGTGTGACTATGAACTAAAAATATAATAAAGCTCGTAATCTTTCGACCATTACATCTTTTATTAATTGCAAAAATAATTATAATTACAAAAAAACGTTCTGTAAGTAAGTATAGATTGACTGGTGACCTAATAGGAAATAATTTGTTGAATGTATTGGCAGAGGCGCAAGAAACTTTAAATTACATTTTCGTTATTAAAAAATGTTTATTTTTAATTTCTCTTTTCCGGTGTATCTCTGGAAAAGAAACTATCTATTTAAACGAACAAACAAATTAACAAAGCATTTGAGCTGAAGACTGAATGATGTAAGAAAACCTTATTTCGTCATACTCTTCCGACTGAAGAAAATAATCCTTTTATACAGTTTCTTGATTCTCAGAAATATGAATCTGCTTATTAAGAAATATTTGAACAGATAATTAAAAACATTAAGTAATGCCTTTGAAACTTTACACACCTACTTTTTGTCAATTTTATACGTTTATTACTCAGGTAATTACAGTTTTCTTGATAGTTCGGAAAAAAGCCAAGCAATTACCAGCAAAAGCTGGACAAATGTAGCCTGCAAGAAGTTAACCAAAGTTTCAACATCAAGTTTCGATTACATTTGTAAAATAAAAACAATTTTTAGTTTTTATGAAATTCTTTAGCTTAAACAATTTTCGTAACACTTTATTAAAAAATATTAAATTATAATCTCTTTCTACATAAAGGTAACTTATAGTTAATGATTATTATGTTTATGCTTTTTCTATTAAGACAAGATTTCTAACTTTTACCATAATTACACGTTAATTAAATTTACGATTAGCAATAAACCGTTTGGCATTGACTGAATTTATGTAAACCCCTCCACAATCAATTTACATGATACCTTTGCTTAAATCCAAAGTAATGCATATATGCACATAATATAAATCCTCTCCTTTTAATAGAGCCATAAAACACATTTGCACGTTTTATTCCCCTTTCGCGTAAAAAGCACTTCTCGTAAATGCAACTTAAGATTGTGCTTCAAGAACATTATTTGCATTTCAATAGGGCGAACTGAATTGACTGAAATGGTTTAGATAAAATGTTAAAGTTGAATCGAGTGCAATGGATGCATTTACATCGTTACGACAAAATTATGCATTAACTGCAGCGGTCATAAAAATAACTATTTCGATTAATGAAAATTCCAGTGTTTTTCTAATAATATTTTATCACATTCTCTTGCAGTTTTATAAAGCGTGAAATGTTTTGTTTCTGGTGTTAGTTTTATAGAAAAATTAGAGTTATTTTGCTTCATATATTCTTCGCTAAAAGACGAACGCTCACTTACAATTCTGTTTCTTTCCTATCGAAGATTGTATGTAGTGGATTTAGATAAAAAGTGAGTGAAAACGTTGGCCTAATTTTTTATTTTTTTTTAAGTACAAAATACTAATTTTGGAGATTCTTGGTGAGGCTTTTTTCTTTTCTAAAATTTTAAAATTAGTCGTCTTAATACCTACACATTTAATCCATTGACGTGAAGAAGAGTATTGTAGCTTCTCGTTTGACGTACTATTCAAAATTTCCTTTTTGATCCAATATTTTCCCTCACAAAGCATTTTGCTTCTTCCTGAATACGTAGAACTGGCCAGATATTTACCTTAGTAGATACCAAGGTAAATATCTTCAAAAATCCATTATTTTTAGACATCTCAAAGTAGCATTTAGTTTCTGAATCATACAAAATTGTACACTTAAAGCTTCTATTAAAAAAGAAAAACTATAAAAATAATGGAAAGAGTCAAAATCCATTATTTATAGGTATCCAAAAGTAAACACGAAAGGTAACTTCCCATTTCTAAAATAAGGGGATTGATTTTTTGATATAAAGTCCATCAATTTTCTATATGGCATTTAATTACCGAACTAAGAAGACTAGTACTGGATACTTCGACTGAGTACTTATAAGATCCTGTAAAAGTTGATCATTTTCAGTGTCATTTTCTGACTTAAAAATTATGAAATTCTCTTCTCAATTTTGGCCTTTTTAAAAACGTTAAAAACATAAGAATGCTTAAAATTTATCGTTTTCTAAAAGTAAAAGTGTATTTTCACACATTAAGGCTTTTACTATTCTCTGCCAGAATTTTATCTAACAACTAAATGATATAAAAGGTTAAAAATATGTCTAAATACTGAATTCGTTTTTGATATCAATGGAGCTTTAATGAATTTCTGAACCAGCAACTCAATAAAGCCTACTTTTCTGATTTCGTGAAGATCAATACAGGAGTCCCTCAAGGTAGCATTTTAGGCCCTTTGTTATTTCTTGATTTTATTAATGACATAAGCTTAGATGATTCTCATTTAACGCTCTTTGCAGATGACACTTCTGCTGCTGTGAGTTCTGCTTCTTTTGAAAATCTAGCAGTAAAAGTTACTGACTCAGTGAGAAATATGGAGACCTATTGGGGACTTCTTTTAAACAGTGCGAAAATGAAAATCATGACTTATTCATCTAAATCACGTCAATCAAGTCTTTTAATCAAATCAAATTCTACAAATGTTCCCCATTTAGACACTACTAAGTTTTTAGGTGTCCATCTTGACTCGCATTTAGGTTAGGGCGACCATGTTGATAAATTATTAAATAAACTAGCAACTGCCTGTTTTGTAATTCGTCAACTGCGCATCAATTTAAATTTGAAACTTCTCAGAATGTATTATTTTTCACATGTTCATTCTTTACTGAGTTAAGGCATTATTTGTTGGGGGAACTGCAGCACCATCAATGACGTATTACTAGCTCAAAAGAGAATTATTCGAACAATGACTTTTAAAAATCTTCAATTTTCTTGTAGAAGTTTATTTTCTGAGCTAAGTATTTTAACTGTAATATCACTTTACATATTATTTTCTGTTACTTATGTTCATTCTCATAGAGAAAAATTTCAATGGTTAGATAACAGAAGTTTAGGTTATAATCTGCCTCATAAACTTAAAGCAGAGGTTCGTTAACATAGATTGTCCATGTCAGCTAATAGTGCTCACGTTATCCCTATAAAACTTTTCAACAGTTTGCCAGAAGACATTAGAGGTATCAACTCTCACATTATATTTCGTAACAAAGTTAAAAACCTTCTTCTCCTAAAGAGTATTTACTCAACTAGTGATTTTTTACAATCTGCTCTAATTTATAATCATTTTTGCTTTTGGCTCACGTTTCAATTTTTGATTTCAATAGATTTTTGACATTGACTGAATTTCTTAATCATTGTATGAATATATTTTTAATGTGTTTTAGGTTAACTTGTTGTTTATTAGGACTGTTTCCATTTTACATACTTTTGTAATCCGAGGAAATAAATAAATTGATTAATCGATTGATTGAATTTCTCAAGAAAATCAAAATGTAAAATGAAATCTAGAAATCCATAATAATTTTATCCAAAACTTTAAAACACCTTTTAAGGGTTAAGAATTAATGAAAAAGTAGAACATTATTGTCTTTTCCTGACGAGACCTCATATAGGACCGAAATAGCTGTCCAGAGGATGTTGGACATATTAATTGCAATCAAGAACCTACTTGCTACACTTTTCTAAATTTTCAAATTTGCTATAAAAGCATTACTTGACTGGTTTGTGTGGGATGACTTATTAAGCAGCAAACTAGGTATTATTTGTAATTTCTCACATAATTTAATTTCATTCTGTGGTTTCCTGTTTCTTGTAAAGGTATAACTATCACACTCGTTTATTATTCAATTTCGAAATACTTACTGGAGTCACAAACTATTATTTTTCTGCAGCCGTATTAAATGTAATGACTTTTAATACCAAAAACTGCAATTGAAATTGATGTTTTAGTCACTAATAATGTTTATACAACGTCGATGTTTTACCGTCGATGTTCGATGTATTTGTCATCGATGTTTACGATTTATTACGTCGATAGAACATCGATGTTACCAAGAAAACATGGAACATCGAAACACTCCTGAATTCTGAATTGATATTTCAGAATATCTTTAAAAGAAAAATTTCTAGTGTCCGTCAAAACATAATTCTTTTTTATTAAATGCCGATTTGAATCATATGAGTTATACAACAAACAGATACTACATAACAGAAACCTAATTTAGATCAAGGAAGTAAAATATTCCCCGATGTTTTTATTTAACATTTTTGACACAGGGTTAATTGCGAATCGTAAAGACAGGATGATTATAAAAATAACACGCAAATGTTCTTTTCGGACACAGTAAACCGAAAATGTTCAGTTTGTTTAATAATACAACGTTTTTTTCTTGGAACGTAATGTAAATGGCGTAGACATATAAAGTTTATTGTTTTCTTAGGATTAAAAGTGTCACTTTTTGTTAAGCAAAATTGCAAAACATCAACTTCAATTGCAGTTTTTGGTATTTAAAAGTCATTAGAGTCATTGCATTTAATACGGTTGCAAAAAAACTTAATACTATTAACATTTACCTAATGAATGATTATCAATAAAACAAATTGAATGTCAGTTGTTAAAGCTCAATGTAATAGTAAATAACGTTTTTGTTTTTCTTTAAATTAATAAATATGGCGTTGGTTCTTCATACATTTATATCTAATTTCAACATCGATGTAAGTAAACATCGATGTTTGGCGATCGATATTTTTTTAAACATCGATATTGCGATGTATTTTCGTTGACAATGGGTTTTGTTTTAAATTATTTTTAAATGTAAATAAATAATTTAACATTACGACTCTTTTCTCTTTTTAATTTGTTTAAATAAACTGGTATCTCAGGTTTGCCAATTATCTAGATAACAAATTAGGATTACGTGGTTCTGTTTTATCTTTAATTTGTTTATAATAGTTGACTTTCTTTAGTTGATAATTTCATCTCGTTACGTGAATTGTAATAGGTAAGTAAGTAAAAGACCATTTTTAATCATATAAATGTTTATTAATTAAATACTTCATTTTATGATCAAATTGCGGTTGCACATTATTTTGCTTTTGATGGCATAGTAAGTTGTCGAAAGGCAAATTGTCAGACACACAAATATACAGGAAAAGTCAAATTATACATGGACTTATAATCAAGAATACAATAATAGCCCTTCTTTGTACAGAAGTAACTATGTTTATGAAAATTGTTACAAAAGATAAGTTTTTGATTTTATCTTTAATTAACAAATTAAATTTATTTATCAGAATTATATCATTAACATTTATGCGAATGATACAAGCTGTATTGTTATTTAAAGGAATTGATTAATTCAAGCTTAAAATAAAACAAATTGCTACGATACAGACAAGATTATCTGTTTAATCACACGGAATTTGTTTAGAAATTCGATGATAATAACGTCTTTAAAAAATTTTGTATGTATGTATTAAAATAATTCTTATTAGTTTTCACACAATACAAAATTTTGTCAAGCTGTTAACAATGAAATAAATTTAATCATAAATTTTAAAGTAAATGGACTTTAAAATTCGAATTAAATTACATAGACAACTAAATTCAAATCAATTTGCATTTTCAATCAAAGTTATTTAAACAATAGGTCTTACTTCTTTCACAACTCACTACTTATTAAAGACTGATCTCTTCAGCTTGAAGAGTTGAGCATGACTTCCCAAATTACACAGGATTTCTCCCTTTTATAGCAAAATAGATAGGCAAAAACTGTGTAACCTTAAATTTAAAAAAAAAATGTAAATCCTTTAAATTAATAAATTTAAAAATTTAGTTTCAAATAAATTAAACATTCTCTATCTGATCCTAATTATATGATTACATTTTAAATAAACTTAGGCGTACGGCTCCTATTTTGAAAAGTCTTATTCTATTTTGATTTTACAGTTTTACAACGACACGGCGCCTTCCACCGTTCTATTTGAAGAAGTACTCTCGAGGCTTGTCCCTGATGGCAACTTCTAGTGATGTTGAAGAATGTGAACAGCTTCCCTGTGGTGCGTCATCGGCCTGGAATGGTTCTTTGAAGTGCTGGGACTGTTTTTTCAAGAAAAGGGGGCTCAGCAATAGGTTCTGGAGTCTTGAGATTGCAGCCCCAGAAGTTCTCCACATCATTGAAGACTTCGTTGAACTTCTCGTGAAACCAAGTTGTTGGTGATAGCGAAACTTCTACTATTCGACATTTTCTAAGTAAAACAGAAATTTGAATTTGATATTTGCAAGTAATTAATTTCCATTTGAGTTCTGGAAGATCATAAAGTAATGTACGTTGTTATTAACAAATTATAATATAAAGTAAATACAAAATATTTCTAACCTGACAAATATATACAGAGTTCTCTTTCGATGTTTATCGATCGATGTCCCATCCTTATTAGTGACTGCGTTGTTATTATTATGAGAAGAAAATAAAGAGGAGAAAGCTTTTTTACTTTAATACGAAAACAAAACAAAAAGCCCGGTAAGTTTTGTTTTACTAAATCGAATAACTTTTCATCTTCTTCCGGTGTAAACTCGCGAACCATTTTGGAGAGTATAGGTAAATGACAATCCATCGAGCTCGGCATTTGCGTCGAAATCTGTTGCAATCAGGTTTCAACGCAAACTCACAGCACGTGAGTTGAACTGAATGTTTGCTTTCAATTGAACATACTCTAACAAACCACCTTTATTTCCAATCAAAGCTCTAGGTTTCAGCGGTTTTCGTCGCGCTCGACGTTGCGTCGCACACTTTCCTAACAAAACGTAGCTTAAAACTGGCTGCAATTTGTTATTCCTAGTGCAATGTTGTGTCAAAAAGTGATCACGATTCAAGCTATTTATTACTATTACATCGCAAATGCAAATCGGTCGTTTGGTTTGCAGTGGAAGTCTCGAACTACGCTTCTGCTGACGAGCCCCAAATAGGGCCGAAACAACTGTACAGAAGATGGTCGAGGTATCCACTGCAATCAAAACAAAATTTTTAAAACTTTAAATATGCTTTCACACGCCTTGCATGGGATGACTTATTAAGTAGCAAACTAGCTGCAATTTGTCTTTTTTAGTGCCATGTTGTGTCAAAAAGTGATCGCAGGATGTTCGCGATTCAAGCTATTCGTTGTAATTTTACTACAACTGCATAAATATCTCATACAATTTACTTCTGTCGTTATATTTACTACATTTTTTCTCTGTGAAGCGTTCTTTTGTTATAAAAACTTTTTGTTTCAACAACTTTGGAGCAAAATACTGACTTAACGAAGAAATTTTGGATGTAGAAGAGTTGGGTTCAATTATCTTATTTGTTAATTTGTAGCCAATAGTTCTGTGTTGTTGTCTTCATTTCTTGTTACGAGCTTTCAAAACAAATGAATTGTTTTATTAACAATAAAGTTTGGAGAATTTCTCCACGAATTATGATATATTAAACTGGTCCAAAATTTAAATGCATCAAAATAATTTAAAATTGGAACTTAATGAGATTATGTATTTTCTGTAGTTCAAACTCTAATTAAATAGCACTACGTTGTACAGAGCTTTCAAATAAAACTAGGAGCCACGTGACCTTTGGCGCGAAACCATTAATGTTTCTACATTTTTACGCAATGCTATCTTGGTTAGCTCGCTGTAAATGTTACTAAATTTCCGTCGGGCGTTCGTTTATGTATCTCATGCCTTGTTGCTGTTTATTTTCCTTCGAAATTTGAAAACTTATCCTAAATGTTTTGAAAACTAATTTTTCTGCAGCGAAAACAATTTCGATACATGAGGAACTAATCAGTTGATGTTCGTGATGCATACCTGGATACATTTAGGTTATTGTGATGGTGAGAGTTTTGTCATAGTAATATTTTTATAGAATCAAAGGCCTTCTAAAAGACATACAGTAAGGACTGTTGTTCTGTTGACTGTCTGTCTAAGGGTATTCCATTACGTTCTTTTCTTAAGCCTTTCTTCAATGAATTTCTTGAATAGGTTGTATTTA
Organism: Serrognathus titanus; assembly: GCA_039766575.1. Classification (NCBI taxonomy): domain Eukaryota; kingdom Metazoa; phylum Arthropoda; class Insecta; order Coleoptera; family Lucanidae; genus Serrognathus; species Serrognathus titanus. Next base: position 45,390,687 of record CM077914.1, on the reverse strand, counting down.
GCAATACAGTTCCTTTCAAGTTACTGCAAATCTCCAGGTCATCTTTCTTTGGTCTTTCGGGATTTTTTCTTTTTACCAGATTTTGATAAATAAAGGTAGGAGGATTTCAGATTCTGTGCATTTATCAGCTCTCTTTAAAAAAAATCATTTACATTTCCCAAACATTTAGAGCGGCTTTTTCACACTGAAAGCTTCTTATAAATGACGTCATTTGGATTACTTTAATGATTATTTTCCAGACACCTGATTCTGAAACTTATTGTAAAACATAGCGAATGATGTTTGATTACTAGGCAATGTGTTTCTTGCAGGGCGTTTCGTTTTATTGTTATTTTCTAACTTTTGATATCTCTCTAGAAATTATAGATTTCTTGTTCTATTTTCATTTCTTCCAAACAATTTTTCTATTTTTTGACTCCGTACTTAACTTTATAGAACACTGACATTCCTCTTGATCGCCTAGCAGTTTTGATGTATGTACAATGACTTCTTTCATCCTTATAATAAAATAAAAGTAAAATACGTTCAATCTGTCGTAAAATATTTGGAATGTTATTGCTCCTAAAGTATGTGCATCCTTATTGTTAAACATTGCCACATTACTCATTTTTCCATAGCGACGTCCTTCACGAGGAATCGTGACGATTTTCATTACACTTTCAATATTTTTGCCGGCAATATAAAGTGTATACAATTACGGTTAGATATTGTTACACCGAGCTACAAATTGAATACGGAGTTATCGAACGGATCTCCGTATAAAATATCATACGAACGTATTGACTTTAAAACAATGCACTCCGGAACGGATTTATTACTACAATTTTGCAACGAGCACGTCTCTCCTCAAGAATATCGTAATTTATGTAAGGCGAATGTTTTGTTATAAAAGAAGTCAAACATGGTTTTTAACTTAATGTCAACTCTTAGGCGAAGATGTAGCAAAATTGTTAAGGACTCTTGCGACACGAAGATGATCTGAATGATATCGTGTACAGGAATGCTTGGCTCGTGAACGTGTCGGATTTAATTAGGTTAGTTTTGGATTAGATCATGACTCAATTACGTACGTTAACCTGGCAGGTGAACAATTCTTCGACAGTTCCATTGTGTTGTCACGATGAAGTCACACGTGTACGTTCCGATTTTGGTCTAGTGACTTTGATCATTTTTATAGAATTGAAGTTCGCGTGTGGAAAATTATGTTCAATTCAAGCGTTCACATTCTCAAGTTATTATGACAAAGAAATGGCAGACATTCTTTAATTATCTACATTCAGATAAAAGGTGTTTGGATTTCGAAAAATGTTCTAATGTAAAGGTGAACTTAAAGAGCAAATAGTCTTCACGCTGCACTGCATTGATTGATAGATCACACTGAGTCATGCTATTTCATGTTACTGATCAATTTTCGAATTCTGAAATTTAATATGAGCAAAAGCTTTCATTCTGAAATTTATATGTGAGATAATCATAATAATAAATAATTTATTTTTGTTATAATTTCTATTATGTTGTTTATATTTGTTACCTTTGCCGTCTTACTAACTTATGTATTTGGCTTTCGAAACCAAACACTTTCAAGAATAACGTAATGTAACTGTAATTGCAGCTATCATCTTCAGAGACGCACGTTATAGAACTAATGCTATAAAATCTATTTAAAATTGATGAAGTTCCGTTTAAGTGATACGTAAGTTAATATTCCGTTTCGAAATTATGCATCGGCTTAAGCTCATCTTACAGAGCGTAGGTGTAACCGTTTAAATTAATTGAAAACCTAAAGCCGTTTTATGCCAGCCTTGTTGGCCGGTAGATTGTCGGAACGTGTAGAAAATTAAAACACAGATATCCTCGTAATGAGATTTAAGTTGTGCAAGTTTATTATTTTCTAACGAGCTTTCACAACAAGTGAACATTTAAACAAATACTAAGAATCCAGCTTTTGTCCACTTGAAATCGCAGCAATTAATTAAAGATAATTTCAGTTCGAGATCTTATGGAAGGCTTGAGGAACTTCTTCATTTTAATTACGAAAATTTTAATTCTCTCTGGACCGTGGTATTAAATAAACTGAAAACAGACTGAGAGGAGAAACTGAACTGAACTGAACACGAAGGTGGATGATCAATAGTTTTCATCAAAATAAAAAACTATATTATAGGCAATACTTTAAAACTTTGATTTCTCTCTATAATAATAATAATAATAATAATAATATTTATTTGTACTTTTTGCAATCATAATGGATTGTACATGTCAAGCTTACAAGATAACAATTCATACTAAATATCAAAATGTACATACTTTATGTCGTCGGTTAAATATTCAGAAATGGAATAGTAGCATTTGCACTGTAAGAATTTTTTAATTAACATTTTGAATCTTCCACAATTTAGAGTTCTTATTAATTCCGGAAGTTTGTTAAAGAATTTGATGCCCATGTAAGATGGTACCTGCTCAAACTTCTTATATTTATGCGTTGGTATCACGAATAAATCCTTAGAACGTGTGTCATATTCATGATAACATGAATTTTGGTCGAACTGACAATAATTCGTTTTTACATAAATAAGACATTTGTAAATGTAAAGAGCTGGAAACGTAAACAAATTTTTACTTTTAAAAATCTCCCTACACGAATTCCTAGATGCTATGTCGAATATTAAACGTACAATTCGTTTCTGTGTCACAAAAACCCTCTTTATGTTGACTGCATTCCCCCACAATACAACATTATAGGATAGGTAAGAGTATGCCATCGCATAATATAAATCAAGCAACTTTTCTGTGGTCAAAATCTTCTTCATCTGTAAAATTGCAAAATGAGCTTTGCTAAGTTTATTACATACTGAATTTATTTGATCCTGCCAAGATAATTGTTCATCTACGAGTAGTCCAAGAAATTTGGTTTACTGTGAGGAGACTATTTCAACGTTATTTAGTTCAAAGGTTTCTCTAATGGAGATTTTCCTGTTGAAGAAGTTCATGACCACAGTCTTGTCCAGATTTAAAATTAATCCATTCACCTTACACCATTCTGCAAACTTACATAACAGACTGTAAATTTTTCCTTTAAGTTCCTCAGGTGTCCGTCCCGAAACAACCATAGACATGTCATCTGCAAATAATGTAGCTTTTTCAGGATTGAGATGCTGTATCATATCATTTACGAATAATATAAAGATTAAATAAAATCTCAGTTTGTTCTTTATTGCTTTACATGTCACGTCTCAATGTTCTTCTTCTGGAAACATTTTGTCATCTATTACAAAATAACTTCCTCAGGACTTCTGCTGTCCTGTTGCTACTGAAGTTCTCGTTGCTGTTGCTTCGTAAAAGCAACTTAACACGGTGTCACTCGAAACTCCAAAGAAAATGGACAGAGCGGAGAAAACTTTCAGGTTAATCTAATATCGAATTTCTTCATGGACAAGGATATGAGAAAACAACCAAATAAAAAGCAACACGAATGAAACCAGCCAGAACAAGAACAATTATTGAACTCTTCGGTACCATTAATAAAGCTGCGGTAGTTTGCCATTAAATTATCTCATGAGATGTCTTTTTAGCTCATCTACCAAAAATGGCCAAGACACAAAAAATAGAAAAGGAAACAGAAATGTGAGTACTTTTGGTTTCCACAAGACTAAATAAGGGATAAAATAACGCACATGGGGATTAATTTTTCTAATTTTTAAGCTTCAAAGTTCTCAGACATACTTCCGCAGATATTGTCCATCTTCTTATGACTATCGGATAAAAAGCGTCACGAATGCTTTCTTAAGCTAAGCGACCACTTATCGGCAACGGAAGCATCGCACGGATTGCATTTATTTGACGACTGCGTCCATTAAATGCGGATCATTCGCATATTCGAAGTGACAATGGTGTATGATGAAGAACTTATTGTCGTTGGTTTCTTGTTGGCAGAAGAAAGAGAAGAACGCAATCTTATGGCAAATAATATATTGTTTTCTGAAATGCGATTCGTGCCTTGCGTCCGATGCCGATCAGTGTCTCGTAAGAGACTGACAATCAGTTATTCGTAATCAAGATTGATATTATTGCTACTGCATACTGTTATGTCATGTGAATCAGCGCATAGGAATGAAGGTAAAGTATACGAAATTTTTAATTCTACTAAGATGTATGGAGTTTAGGTACATTGATTCTAATTTCAATTTTTTTTAATTTTTGGTACATCCGGTTAATTAGCTTCAATTCCAAGTTATAATTGGCTAGTTATTAGGAATAATTAGACATTAATGCGTGAGAAAGTGATTTCACAATTCTAGTTGTCGGTAAATATCAACGCAGACGTAGAACGTAATTTATAAGAAGGGATTAGTCAGTCCCATTTCTGAAACATTACCTTTGGATTTTAACAAGATTAATCATAACCAATCAATAATCCTTATCTAAGTAAAGTAATAATATTAGAAATATGTTATTTTCTAAGAAAGAAATGATTTTATACATAGACATTCCAATAAAACCTTACAAAAATATTTTAAATAAAATTCAAAGATCTAAATAAGAACTTTATTTTATTTTCTGCTTTGTATTTTAATAATGTTTTCATGTTCGTCTTATTAAATCACTTAACAATAGCTTATTGCAAATAATAACAATTAATTTACATCCTTTATCGTCAATAAACTTGCATAAACTTTTCTGATATATCACGACATTGAATTAGAACGTGTGTGAATTCTAGGCTTGTTTCTTCATGCAATTGTTTGTATTGTCGTAATGTATTGAACAGCACAAGAATAAACTTGTACTCTACATTTCTACATGACTGAATTCTTCGTATTTCACAACATTATTTCGTTGAAAAATTTTATAACCACTTTATCCTGACGATTCATCTTGTTATTTCTGTGTAGGTTTATAATTCGCAAACCCATCCAAATGTTATGATTATTAAATACTTATCTGCTTGTACGTACATTAATATTGTCTTCAACACAGCATTCAATTAATCATTGCTAATAATGACCTATGTAGTGCTTAATCCCACAAGGAAAAAAAAACTTCTTGCATTAATAACCTCAGGATTTAATTGCAGACAAATATATTTTAACGTTAACACTTGTAACCTAATTATGTAATAGTGCTGCATTAAATAAGTTACGCTAGATTTGCTATGTAGTAAAAGTCGCCGCAAAAATGGTACGCGATGCTCACAACTAAAGGTCACAGGAGCTTTAAACCTTCCGCAGGAATATTCTCATGAACCTGCTGACACAGAATCGATTCTCTAATCCAGAAGTACATCTGTTACTCCTTGCATAACCCGAGCACGACATTAATGGCTTACTCTTTCGAATACGTCGAAACTTATTTACTCCCTCACTATAATGGTACTGCCAAATTCCTTATATGTGGATTATTTTTTTGGTTTCTCCAGTGTGCTTAATGAATTTGGTTCCACATCCCTACCTAAAACTGTATTTCTTCTCTAGCTTTCAAATTTGCTGTCGCAAAGTTTTCTCGTAAGGTAAGGTACTCCTTCACAAAAACTTACGTAATTAATTTTTTATTGTTGCCTCGAGCTCTTTCTATTTATTAATCATGGTAGTTGGACATGATTTCCTTATGAATTTAATCAGCAAGATATTTTTTCCATGCTCGACTCAAAGCTTGTTTTGAGCTCCTTGGTTATTTCCTCAGACTGCTCTGATTCAAATTCCATGATGTTGGTTCACGTACCACCCATCTAGACTTCATGATGTTGGTTCATGTATCATCTTGAGCAGAATACTTTCGATTCTCGCCATATTGTATCTGCTCGGATACGCTTCGCAAATTAAAAGTTTGGTCGACAAAAAACCAACACTTTTAATCCTAATAAGGCAATCAATATACTATTATGGAGCTCATGATATGTAATGGTAGAAATCACGCTTTATAGGCTTTTGTTTTGAGATTGATGGGAACGTATTTCTTTACCAAGATGAATCCAAAGAGCCTCAAGTCAATTCTAGTCGTCTTGGAACTTCTTTTTTGTTTTTTTTTTGGCAAGTCTATTTTATGTCCACATCCATCTTTGGTTTAAATTTGCTGTTCTTAATAGTTCTCCATTTTAGTCTTCTTCAGTTTCTATTTCAGGATTAATTATCCTTTGTAATGTATGAATAGTTTTTCAAATATTTTCTGTGGTTGTGTTTCTTCCATTTTTACTTGCCAAGACTAAACATTTGCAAAAGATATATGACCTATCGGTTTCAGGATTGTTTGTCTGATCCAGTTCGGAGAAAACATTTTTCAACCAAAAGGTAACAGTTTTGGAGATGTTCCAATCGACGAAGGGATACATCTTTTCCTTGCTATACCACACCAAACATAAATGGGAATAACCTTTATAATATTTTTACCAATTTATAAGAAGTCATTAAAGGAATATTTCCAAATTTGCAGTGATTCTAAGAACGCTTCATTTCCTTATTTACCTCTTTTACAATATTATTTAATTATATTTAAATTATTATTATTATTTTGTTTATAAAATAGGCACTGAATAATTTATACAAGGTTTTTGTGTGACTAACCTTAGCAATTTGTTAAATTAATAACTTGTTCTTTTCGCGAAAATTAATCGTAATTATAAAACCATAATGACATGATTCGGTAGATTTCATGACCTCAATCGTCAACACAAATCATAAATCATATCATTAATTTCTGTTGCTACCTACGTGATTCTGATTTGTTGACATACTTTTTATTAAATGTAGGTGTAAAAGCAAGATGATAAATTCATTTATAATGAATATTTACTTAGGTGCTTCTCTTAGAACTATTAAAAATATTATGTCAATATATTTTATGTGCATTCATTTTTTTATTCGATTATTTCTTCGTTCTTTTTATCACCGCCGAGTTAATAGCGTAGAACTCTAAAAAACGATAAATAACATTTTATTGTGCAAATTTTAATAAAACACATATAAGAAGTTTACCATTTTGATGTGCGATTACATATATTAATATGAAAGGTCGCAAACGTCTGACCACTTTTAGAAATTGCAGGCGCGGGCGTTCGCAAAAGACCGAAATGAACTTTTCAAGCAGCATTTTAAAGCTAAATATGTTGACCCTAAGTGTCCAAACTAGAATAAGGAAATTTCCTGTCATAGTAAAGATGTAGTCCTCATCCTCCTCACTCAAACTTCGACCAATCTATTAAAGAAATCATTTCGTCAAGAATTTCTTTGATCTCAACTTTTGTTTTGACATCACCAGCAAAGGCAGAAAGGAAAAAATTAATGGCTTACAATTATAGACATCACGTAGCTTGTGTGTACACACTCCAATTATGCAAATTCGTTTATGGTGAGGTTCTTCAATGCAAGTACTCAAAACGCCTTCCTTGTTCGTGACCGAGTGAATCTTCTTGGCGAACAGAATCCCAGTGATGCAATTCAACCACGGTTTTAATTAATCGAGTAATTGACAGGTGAATAACTCGAACTCGCTTTACCAACACGACCTCATTGTTGAGTGCAAAACACAATCTAAATTAGTTCCTTGAATAGTTTGTTAACCTTTACACTGTCAAAACTGTTGCAACATAATTCAGAAGACTCTTTTTAGATTATTGTTGTAAATAAATTAATCGGAGAATTAATCAAATTATGTATTGAGAAATGTACTTAAGTAAGTAAGACACTAATTACGCTACAATAAATCAACATCATTAATCATGTTATGTTTGAATAACACTGAGCAAAATATAATGCACAATCCGAATAACTCAATCCTTAAATAACATGTTTTATTTATTTTTGCTGCGAGTCTTAAAACAAAATTGCTTTTTCTTAATAACTGTCTTTAATTCTACGAAAGTAAATGGTTATTTTATGTACACATACGAACGTTTTTGTGTACTTTCACAGTTATTATTACGTTGTGCAACAATGCAGTTTCTGAGTTAATTGGGCTTTTTATATTATGTGTTATGTATGTACACTCGATTACATAAAATCTATTGTATCGATTGAAGACATGTTTACAAATTACACGGAACTAGTAACAATTAGTGTTCTTTTTAAGTTATTTAACCATCAACTTTAAAATGACTTATACTAAACGTAAACGCAAATTGTATTTTAGACGAGAAACAAAAGCAAGGACTGCCTAACTGTATCAAGACTGCAAACATAAAACAAATAATTTTACTAAAATCAATAACACTTGGAATCATTTACAAAAATCAGCAATTTAATTTCTTATCATTTATCACAATTAAAATGCTGAGCATTCAGTTTTTCTTCTGATAATAATTGTGAATATTATTCAAGAAACTATGAGTTTGAGGACTGTCATCTCTTTCCTTTCGTAAAATAGTTCGGTGGTCCTTGAGATTCAAATTTTCTGAACTTTCGATAATGACAGCTGAATGTGAAAGTTTCCACTTTTCTGACAGTATATGAACTTCGTGTTTTTCTCTTCATCTAAGGCTGCGTTCACACTGATGAAACAAAAATTTTGTTGGAGAGCGTTTTTTCAATGCTTTAAATAGAACCAGGCATGCACTGATACATCAAAACAAAAAGCAAGCTGAAACAGTTACAGACAAAACGTTTCTACTCAAAATATTTCACAGTAAAGTGAAATGTTTTAGCTGTAAGCATTTTTGCTTTGTCAGTGCGAATGCAGCCTTACTTACAAAAAGAAAAAAATATGAAATCATTACTAATTATCACATCATTTCGAAACACAAATAAACATTCTTCATGTTATCTGTTCTGAGCAATCAATCAGTTGCTACTTGTACTTGCGATTAATTCCAAATGATTTATTGACGTAATTATTGCATAACGAACCTGCGATGAACATCATAATTAAATATACACGTTCATCTAATTTATTGTTGCTTTTCAAATTCATTGTCGTCTGTATAGAACATTATTTTGAATTGGTGCGCTCGTAAATAAATTATTTCAATAATTGTAATTACATTTATGTATTTAAAAGGACTCTCCTTAATTTCATAAGGTGTCGGGTAATTTTAATGAGGATACAAGGTCTACAACATTTACTCTTTCGTGTCTCCCAGACTTCCAACAGAGATATCCATATTTGGCCACTTTTCCGTTGTACACGCAAGCAGAGTGATTGGAATTACCAAAAGAAAATTTTATTTTGCCGAGAAGTAATTGGTAATTGTTTTGCCAGAAATAAATCCATTGATATAGTTGATCGCGTGGGATAATCATTCCTTTACAGTTGCAATAACTTCTACGTTCTACGTTTATTGTTCGACATTATCATAAGATTATAAATAAGCCTAGGATACATTAAATTTATTGATCTTAAGCTTGAATTACAGTTTATTAATCAAACAACTTATGCAATTGCTAACACGACTTTAAATTTCGGAATCTTCAAGAACATATACTGTTGTCAAATACTTTTAGATTTACATTTTAGGCTCCATAAAATATGGGTATTCTGCGAATTAATAGCTCTTACATAATGAATTAATCTTATTTCATGTTACTTACTTGTTGATTTACCCTTTTTTATTTTAATTAATCACTATAGGCTTAGTATAAATTTAATAATTAAAGTAGACTGTGGTCTAATGAATATTTTATTTAATAATGAATTATCTTAAACGGACACTAAAATTGGCACTAACGCTCTACGTTTCACTATCGTTTAATAGCTTCGTCAGGAGTGAAAATAAAAGAAAATTTTCTTAAACGGACACTAAAATTGGCAGTGATGAAGCTATCAAACGTTAGCGAAACATAGAGCCAATTTTAGTGTCCGTTTAAGATAATTTATTACATAATTTCAGCGGACAGGAATCTATCTTAATTATTTTATTTAATATTAAGGTCCGGTTTTTCATCTCCAATTAACTTTATCTGGCGATTAATTTTCATAGTAACGATTGTGATCACAATCGTACTATGGGAAGAAACCATCACATAAAAATAACTGGAGGTGAAGAAACCGGGCCTTAAACTTCTTCTTCTTGAACTTAAAATTAAATAATGAAAAAAAAGAAATTTAATTAAAACAATTTTCTTTGTCCTACAAACACATTATGTAAGGTAATGCAAATGTTGCAGCAAAGTATGTGAAAGATATGTAAATATATACCATGGTCACCCAAAATCTGAAATGTATTAAATCAAATGTTATTTATAAATTAAACAATATACATAATCATATACATATCGCTAGTCATCGGTGTTGTTAGATCTGCCTACCACCTTGGAAGCCCAAAATTGGTGTAGGTACTCCTTAATTGGGAGCGAATAATTGTTATATACTGTTAATAATTTTGAAAATTATTGTCTTTGGAAATTTTTTAATCTTGTTTTATTTGTTCGCTATATTTTTCTACAAGAATACTTGCTTTTAAAAATATACTTTTTCTCGCATTTAAAGTCGTAGAAGGAATGTCCCGGACGTTCTCTGCACCGGTATTTATACTAAAAAATCATTAAATTTCGCGCGCTCTATTTTAACGCCCAATTGTCCTATTTAACTAAACTAAATTTCTTCATTTTCTAACTAAAATATCTATCGTAAATTAACTTAATCGATTTAACTCTTGTCTAAAAATTCTTATATTGGTTACGGCCGTTTTATTGCCCAGCAACATCACGAACTGAATCAACTTCATCAAGCACTAATTTCACTTTCTTCGGACCCTGTCCCGGATCCTCGGGTAGGTAGTACGTTGTGGCTGGATGAATGGTTACTGCTACGTCAAGAAACACCTCGCCAACCAAAATTCCATGGCATCAGTCTGTAATTCTTTGAACTAGTTCTACTGGCCTCGGTACAGATAAGTTACTTGGTTCTATCTGCTTTCTTTTAAGCATTGTCTTCTCCTTTTCAGGTAGATTCCACAGCAATCTATTTATTGTTATTATTATTAAGACCAATTTGGCTCATTTGGAATAAAAAGATCTTTCATCTCCTCTTTTTAGAATTGCTTTCTGACATCCAAATCACCAGTTCCTAACACTTTTATTTTTGTGTTAAGTTCCACGAGAATGGTTAAACTTTTCGCCGACAGACATATGAGCGAGCAGAATCGCTACATTAATAAAACCCAATTTGTTTGAATTAGCGAATACATTAATACATATTCAGTTTCAATTCACTTAAAAAGTAACATTAATATTTTTACGTTTCTGTTTGAACGTGATTAGAAAGATGGGAAGATGTTATACACATACGCAAATTACAATTTAGGTTAATGTGTTTCCTTACATAAGTGTAATTACATATTGCAGATGTTTTTACAACATTTTTTTCATGAGTTTTAAAATATTTACTGCAAACTTTTCAAAGAAAAGTATTTCACAGAGAAAAAATAAATTGATATTACGTTTTCTTGCAGAGCAAAGGTGCCTACAAGTTTTGCTATTTCAGTCACATAGGCCAGGCAACTCTGTGTGATTCAAAATTAATTAAAATGAATATAAATCTGAATTAAAATTAAATTTAGTTCGGAGTTTTTTTTCTCTTGTGTATTCGGTGATTTAATTTAATTTAATTTATTTTATTTATACTAGTATCTAACAGTAAAACCAAAATGGGACAGAATAGAAAATACAAAAATACAATACAATAAATAAAGTACAATAGAAGTACAATAAATACATTACAGTTAAGAAAGAATTACATTACAGCACATTACTAGAGTCAATAAATATGTCGGAAAAATATTTATCAGTACTTTTACAGATTTGCTCGACGAGACTGTACTTGATAACATTTGTTCTGCATTTCCATGTTTAGAGAGTCTTATTGTTTCTAGAGGAGATTCGCGGCACAATAAAATAAATGTGATCAAGAACGTACGAACAATCAACTTTGTAATGTAACTACTAATAGAGGACAGATAGAGGAGATGTGATTATTAAAACTTACATGTTTATCAAAAATAATACCAAGATCTTTAATAGATAACAAAGAGTGAAGGGCCTGAATTTAAATTATTTGCAATGTTACAGCATCCTGGACATTATTTACCCGTTGGTAAATTTTGATATCATCTGCGTGTGCAAGAGTGGAACAAGTGAATAAATCGAATAAATCATTCAAAAACAAAATAAATAGTAATGGTCTCAAATTTGTACTTATTAGGTACTTAGGTATTCCAAATGTAGAAACGAAATCCGTTATATGATACATAGTTTACCCTGTTGGTAAGATAAGACTTCATAAGCTCTAACAAAGGGTTTTCCAATAGGGTCGGGTCGATGTTGACAGGCTGTGGCGGCCATGTTGTTTTGGCGGCGTCTGTCAAATCTGCTGTTTATTATTCAGTCACTGATGCCAAATCACCACGGCAAGTTACACGATTGAGCAGCACTTCCAAATAATAAAACTTTATTATCAAAATAAGTGTTCGCTTGTGCAAACGTTACGCTAGTTACGCCCATTTTACGACAAACGCGATGGCCCTTCAGAGTCGACTCTCCAACGTTTGGTGGCCAAATTCCAGGCGACCGTTCGGTAAACAATCAGCGAACACCCATACGTCAAAGGAACACCAGATCGGCTGAGAACATCACCGCTGTCCGTGAAAGTGTGTAGGTCAATTCGTCTCCGTGCACAAGAACTCAGCCTTTTGCAGACTTCAACTTGGCGAATTTTGCGTCGGGACTTGGGCCAGCACCTGTACAAGATCCAATTGACCCCTAAGATCAAAATTAATGACCATAGACAACGCCGTTTGTTCGCTGAATGGGCTTCGGAGCATTTAGAAAAGGACCCCAATTTTGACCGAAAAATCATCTTTAACGACGAGGCGCATTTTTGGATGAATGTCTATGTTAACAAGCAAAATTGCCGTATATGGGACGACACCAACCCACACGAGGTTCACCAGGTGGCAATGCATCCACAAAAGGTTACCGTTTGGTGCGAATTTTGGGCCGGCGGCGTCATTGGCCTGTACTTCTTTGAAAACGATGCTGGTAAGGCCATCACCGTCAACGGCGAGCGCTACAGATCAATGATAACCAATTTCTTTCGGCCCGAATTGAACGATATGGACGTGGACGACATGTGGCTCCAGCAGGACGACGCTACGTGTCACACAGCGAACGCCACGATCGACATTCTGCATGAACGATTTGAGGGTATAGTTATCTCTCGCGGAGGTGACATGAATTGGCCACCAAGATCGGCGGACATTTGAACGATGTGATATTCCATACATAATGGCATACATAGGCCTTTCAAATAAAAAAATAATTTCGTTAATACCTCACACACAGCTTGTTTTATTCCATTTCAACATCGACCCGACCCTATTGGAAAACCCTTTAGAATATAATTAAATCCGAAGAATTTTAGTTTTGTCAAAAGAATACCATGATCAATCTTATCGAACGCTTTGGAAAGGTCGGTGAAAACGACATCCATTTGAGTTAAAGAGTCAATAGCAGCACAGATATCTTGCGTTATATAGGTCAAATTCGTGGTCGTCGATCTTCGTTGCATGAAGCTATGTTAAAGAGAGAAATTTTGGAATTCACTGTAAAATATATTTTTGAATTAATGATTTGTTCGAATAGCTTAGAGAAATTGGAGGGTATAGAAATTGGCCTATAATTTCGTTCATTAGCGGGATCATGTTTTATGGACAGGACAAATCCAAGCAATAGGAAACGTATTGGTTTTTAGAGCCAGATTGAATATAATTTTTAGGAGGATGATTAGTGCAAGGCGACAGTCTTTTCTAATAAATGAAGGAACTTGATTATCGCCAGACGAAAACTTACTATTAATTCTGTAGATGCTTCCCAAGATGTCACTGTCGGTAACATTTGCTAAAGTAAGTGTTTCGCAAAGTATACCATATTCAGCATCATTATTAACGCCGTAGTTTATTGGGAACGAGTAAATACCAGAAAAATGGTTAGCAAACATATTGACAATATCATTGGGACAGACATGTCCAAAATCATCGTCATGCATTCGAGAGAGAATACGAGAAGCGCCGAACATATTGCACATATTGTAATATATACAATTCGTTGATTTTCACTTACGATGACAATTTACAATTTAAATTCAAGATTTCGTCTGAGCTATTCTTAAGGCATAGAAGGGGCCGGATAAATCAAGCAGAGAATACAGCTTATCATAAAAGGCACTAATACAGTCATCAAAGCGACTCAATTCAGACCAGTCAGTTTTACGATATTGGAAAATTTGCTTTCCGGAAGTTGACCCACTTGTTGTTAGTTGGAAAAGGAGAATGAGGATACCGAGGTGACATTTTGATATCAACAGATAAAACTGGATGGTGTAAGTCTTCAGGAACAAAACGAAAAATGTTCAGCTGTATATAGATGTTAGAATTAAAATTTCATAGTACAAGGTGTAGCAGCACACCATGACCATTCATTACATTATTAACATCTGTTACATAAGTTTTGGGAAAAATTTTAAATGCACTCTGTGATATAGTCAACTATGACGAATCATGTTGCTAGGAGTTCTGTCAATTTGTTTAACATTTCACATTTTCGTTTGTCATTTGCGAAATGGCGTATAAGTTAGATTTGCGAAAGTTCATCTGCAACCTGGTTGGACAGCTACCTAGACGAGATGTAGTAAACTTGTTTCGCGGACAAAATATTTCAAGAAATACCGTATATCAGACAATTCGGGAATGCGAAGAGGGAATTCCATGTATAAACCTACCAAAAAACCTACCACGTCCATGTGCGTTAACTGAAGTTCAAGTCAACAGACTAGTAAACCGTTCTAGAAGCACTATTGGAATATCTACCCGCAAGCTTTCTCGTCGTTTCCGCATTTCAAATGCTACAATTTCTCATTACATTACATAGAGAAAACGGAAGAAATGCCCCAAGTATACTCCCGCGCAATTGACCAGAATCCTGGTTGTTGCCGAGACGTCGTCATTTCGCCCACAACCGGATCATAATCATGGACGACGAGAAATATTTTACATTTGACCATGCAGAACTTCCTGGAAATGCAGGCTTCTATACGGATAATATTGAAGACACTCCCATTACCGTAAGATACAAAAAGAAAGCAAACTTTTCTGACAAAATTTTGGTGTGGTGCGCCATTTCTGAGGCGGGCATATCTAGCCCCTGTGTAGGCCATGTAAAAGGCCAGGCAGTGAATGCTGAAGTATACATCCGAAATTGCCTATCAAAATTGATTTTTATTAATCAGCATCATGCTAATGATGATTACATATTTTAGCCTGACCTTGCAACATCGCATTATGCCAGAGATACGTTAAACTGTTAGAAGCCCACCATGTGCAATGTGTTCCCAGAAATTATAACCCTCCAAATATCCCTCAGGCAAGGCCAATTGAAAAATTTTGGACCCTATTGGCAAGAAAGGTGTATGATAATGGTTGGGAAGCCCAAAATGAACAACAATTGCACAAAGAATTCTTGAAGAAATTAGAGGAGTGGACTTAGAAATCGTCCAAACCTGATGCGACATGTAAGACAAAGATTACGTCTTATTGAAGACAGAGGTCCCCTAGCAGCAATATAGCAATCAGGTGTTAAAGTCTAAGATTTATTGATTATTGTTATGTTATATTTACTTAATAAAGTTCTCTTAAATTTAAAATAATACTTTTCTATATTTTCCCAAAACTTATGTAGCAGGTGTTAAGTTGGATTAAATCAAGCATAGCAGAGAAGTATTTAAGGTTTCAAAATTTGAATTTCTTGTGATACTATTGGGTACTACACGAATATTAAAATCAACGAATAAAATTGTACGATCAGTTAGAAGAATTCTCCAATAATCAAGATCATCAAGTTTGGTACAGGAGGGATACAGAGAGAAACAATGTATATAGTATCAGAAGCAAAAGAGCATTTACAAACTACAATGTCAGTTAAAGGCACTCTCTGAAAAATAAACTGTTCAGTTAACTAAAAACACGTTCAGTTAACAAATTTTTTTGTTTACTTATTAGCTATCACACATGGTCATTGCGTCAACAGTAAAAAATGTTAAATATTTTAAATTGAATCAAGTCATTATTTCTTTTGAGGCAAGTATACAATGAAGACACCACGCATGTTGCTTCAAAGTACAAAAAGGTTGTTACAAGAACTTTATATTGTTAAATCAGCAAAATATTTTATTTTATTTAACAAAAGCATAGATTCAGTTCAAATCTGGACTGGAAATTTTCGCCTAATTGCGATAATGCTAAAAGTAATGTAACCTTTGAACCCTTGGGTGTGATGAGCTAAACAAGCCCTTAAACAAATTTTATTAAAAAGAAAATTCGGACACATTTTAAACATGAATTACTTTTATTCATTTAATAAATTATATAGAACAAACCTGCGCAAGGTTATGTTGGGACTGTTTGTAAATAAATAAATCTGAAGTTTAGCAACAAGCGCCACTTATTTAAGTCAACGCACTAAAAGCTGACATTCAAAAAGTTGTTGACTTAACTATTTTCTTAGTACACATAGAAGCAAAGTGAGAAGTGTTGAGCATTACGCAATGAAGATCTTTACGAAATGCAAACAGTACACCACCACCAGTTGTTCGAATTTTCTCTCACACCGAAATATAACGAAAGAATCAGGAAAGAGTATAGATTGAGTCATTGAGCTAAGTTTCAGTTATTATAATGAAATCATAGTGACAATGAGAACTATTACAATAAAACTGATGCGTTTTGCTACAGAGTCCCCTGGTATTTTAGTAATAAATATTGACACACTGTACATCAGAATTACTGTTGGGCAAAATTAGTGATTGATTTTAATGATAGTTGAAATACCAGATTTTTATTTGATACGAAAATCTGTTTCACCATAATCAATTCGTTATTGTAATTATGCCTTGACGATCTAATACAGTTTTAATTGCACTGGAATACGATCCTGATATAAAAATAAGTTTGGTGAAGTTGAAGTTTTAAGCATTACACTATTACATAGAGCAGCTGTTACGCATGTTGCAGAATCGAGTTGAATTTTGATGGGTCGACGACGACTATCCTTAGTAGGATAAAATTTATCCAAGCGAGATGTAGATATTACGTTAGCTTAAACATTTAGGATTTTCAGAACGTCTGTGGTAAGAGTCAGATGTTTATCTGTTTGATCCCTTTTAGAGTAAGCATTTAGTTCCCCGCTGCCATAAAGAATAAGATTATTCTTGCGTTTTCCACGTTCCGAAACTTCATTAACCACTTTCTCCATCTCAAATAGTGATAATGAATAAGCAGGAGATGGGTTAAACTAGCAATTTCATTTTGCATTCATAAAATTCTTCGTCTTTAATGTTTGTGAAGATTATTGATCTTGGAACCATCCTCGCTGTGTCAATCTGATATTTTTATATTTTGACCGCTAATTAATAACTAATTTGTAGTCTACAATTTACAAATCTTCATCCCTTTGGCGTAAGCTGAAGAAGCTAATTAAGATTAAGGAAGGTATTTACATATCGAAGTTTCTTCTGATGACCCATAAATTTGATTTCATGGAATACTTTGTACAGCACAATTGAACTGGCACTATTGGCAGTGGCAGTTTTCAAAAACGTAACCACAAAATTACAAACGAACGTCAATCAAATTTCTGACAAGTATATTTTTTTGTGATACCAACAAAAATGTCACCCTACTATGAATGCAAAAGACCGTGAACAGGTGTAGCACAGTTAATTTCAGATCAAAAAACCACTACCAGATTCAACATATGAAGCAATAAACAACGGAGCTTGTGTATTGTATATTTATGAAATTTTCGATTGTAATCTTCTATTGCTATTTCGTAATCTTCGATTCCTATTTCTTTCTATTAAAACATTTGCGAGAAGAATATTTATTTAAATATTTGCACTGTGATAGCATACTCAATTATAATAATATAATACAATTTAAAAAATTAAATATTCAATTTTCCTTGAAAGAACACAAAATTAAAAGGTACGAATCATACAGAGTAATGATTAGAGAAGGTTGAAGCTTGAACGCGTAAGAGATTGATGCATGTAATTTACTTATCTTCACATTTCATCCTATAATTAAGGTCATCTTTAACCAAAAACGACTTTGCGAAACAAAACGCGTTTATCTTAATCGTATAGCATCCAACAAACATTATTCCGCTTTCTACGTCTTATGTAACAATAAATCCGTTAACGCCAATTAATATCAGCGCAATAAAAGTCTTTAGTAAAGGGCATTAGATTTCAAATAATATTATTTAATTTATACATTTAATAACCGTTAATATTTTTTAATTGGAGTCGTAAGTCGAGTTTGCAGTGAAGCGAGGGCAATTTGTTTCAACGTTATTAACAGCACGACAATAAATTTCAGTTTATTTTATTCTACGTTGCTCATTTCGGACATCTTCGAGAGAAAGTCTGTCTTTGCAATGTCTATTTTAATTCCCGTTCATTTTATGTTTTAATGTTTATTTTTTTCTGTATGTTTTCATTAAATTAATTGTAGAAATATTTAAATAAAATGTTTAGTATATTATGTTAAAAAATTTAAAATTAAATTCTTTTACGGTGAAAATTGTATAATAAATTATTTTAGCGGACACTTAAAATTGGCACTGCCGATTGATAGCTTCGTCAGGAGTGAAAATAAAAATTTAGTATATTATGTTAGTAAAAACGAATGTAGCTTTACAATGTTAACCCCATAGTTTAATAGACGCTAGACGAAACATGAAGAAAGCATTCATGTTCGTTTAGAATACACCAAATTAAAAATTCCCAGAGGTTTAGACAAATATCATAATTACTTTGTAGTACATTACCAGGATTACCAAAGCTGAGACAAGTACTGGAAAGTCGGATATTTTTTATTGGAGAGGCTAAAATTGCAATTAATAAAAAGTGTATAATTTAACTTTTTTACCAAATACAATATTTTCCCATTGTTGCTCTGTCCCTGTCACCATTACTTTCCTCTGGTATGTTCCTTAATTTTTGGTTTTCTTGTGAACATGGTTAGTCCTAATTTGTTATGTCTAGAAAAGCTCAGTCGCCCATTATAACATGCTCTCATTTACTTGAAATTTTTCTGAAATTGTTATTTATTTTATTTTGTTCTTTGTCAGCTGTGTATTCAATTCTTTACTTCTCTGATAATTGAACTAAAATTTCTAGCAAAACTAAAATATTATTTCTCTTGTTTCTTCTTGTTGATTTACGAAAAATTTAAATTAAATATAAATAAATATTATTAGTGCTACTTTCTTGTAATACATTGGTAAAGCAAGTTTTTAACGAATTTAAACAATGTAAAAAAATTAAGAAATAGTTAAAACAGAAACACTAACAGTTCGTTTAAAAAATAGGAAGTTCTAGTATTTTGTTTTAAATCCCATTGCAGAGATGTCAAAAGTCACCATTTAGAAGAAGAATAGTAAATTATAATATAAGTCATTTTCTGAAAATGACTCTGACTGATGAAATTAATGAAAGTATCCTTGGATTGCACTCAAAGTTTCATATTTAACTTTAAAGTTTATTATGCGGCTAAAATCTTTGAAAAGTGAATATTTTGGTCATAATTAGCGGGGAAAACTGCTAATCGTGACCAATTAATAGTTGGTAACAGTTAGTAGTTGTGCTAAAGTAAACAAAAAAGTCACAAAAGGGTATTGAGAAATGTATCTTGTACAAGGTAAAAGGTACTAAAGGGTACCTTATTGCATACTCCTCGGACCTCTTCTACAGGCATTGCATGACTGATTATTTCATTTTAGCTACTTCTTGTATTGTTGTGGACAGTTATAAGAAAACGAAAAGCCATAAAACTGTGTCAAATTCAACTATGCATTAGTGCCAAACAAATTGCAGAGCGCTTACTTAACTGTCCAAGAATATACAGCGTAATTCCCCGTCAACAGGGACTGCATCCATACCGTGTACAAAAGCACACAAACATTACAGCTGGGAGATGCAAATCATCGTGTTAGATTTTATCAAAACTTTCATAACACACACGTATGGAGTGATGAAAATCCGCACGCTACAGCAGAATTCCATCATCAGCAGCAATTTTCGGCAAATGTTTTGGTTAGTATTGTTGCTAATTGTTTAATCAGTCTTTACATTTTACCGCAGCATTTGAATGCCATAAATTATTTAGAATTTTTAAATAATGATCTTGAGCTACTATTATATGATGTGTCCTTAACTGTACGACGCAACATGTAGTATTTACACGATGGAACACCCCCTCATGCACCTCGTGTTGTGAGAGAGTGGTTAAACACTAATTACAATAATAGGTGGATTGGACGCTGTGGTCCAGTACTTTGGCCCCCGCGGTCTCCAGACTTAAATCCCTGTGATTTTTTTTTTGTGGGGGTAGATGAAACAGTTTGTCTATTCTACCCCAGTGCATACTGTACAGGAGTTGCATGATCGCATGAAACATGCTGCTGAAGTGATTCGAAATACACCTGATGTTTTCGAACGCATAAGGGAAAACTTGAGAAAACGGGCTGTAGCTTGCATTGATAACAATGACTTTCACTTTGAGCATCTGCTTTGACAGGTAAAACCGGAATTTTTAAATTTTGTATCACAATTATTTTTTATTTATTTCATAGTACGACAACCACAATTTAAAGCATAAAACAACCAGCATTACGAGTGTAATGCAGGGGGTTTTATGCTTTAAACTGTTACGGGGGTACTGTCTTTTGTTGAAACTGATTTTAGTCAGATCTGATTTAAATGTCCCAGCGGAGTGACGTTCGTAGGTCATCGTGATAATAAATTAATAAATGCTCGGATGAATTTAAGCGTTTGAGGCAGATCATTACAGCGGCGTTCCCTCTATTAAATAAGTTTCGCGGTTAACTTTTATACTTTTATTGCTGTAGGTAATAAATACAATAAAACGTACGAAAACACGTATCATAAAACTTACGATTGTGACGAACTCCATACACATTGGCGTAACGTGCTTTTTGGAGTCATTTTTAATTAATTATAAATTTGTCAAAGAATTTTTTTAACATTTTTCTCATAACCTACGATTTAATTCTTTTCACAGGTTATTCTTGGCTATTTATTCAAGAGTCACCTGTATACCTACATATACTGTTTCCACCCATTTAAATTTCCTCGTTCTGTTGTACGTATTCATATCTCCTCTGTTTATTTTGACACGAACAATACAACATCAATAAATTGAATTGTGTAGATGCAGTTTACAGTTTTTTATAAGAAGACTTCTTCAGAGCTGCTGATGTTATTTTTGTCACTGCTGCTGTTTTCGCCACTGCTGCTCTTACTATTATTGCTCTTGGAAAACTGAATGTAATTATAAACACCAGCAACAGTGACAAAAAGCAACAGCATTGTCATGTGGAAATCCTTTTGTAAGAAAACACTTCAACTGCACGGCGAGAAAGATAACTGTGACACGGTATAGTCGAAAACTAGAAGAAGATGAGTAACGTTAAAGCATTTATTAATTAGATAATTTGTTATCCTATTTACTTATATCGACTAATAAGAGCTTTTCTCTCTCAATTTATAAATAAATAACAAACAAACATTCAAATGAATATATGTAAATTCAAATGAATTTTCATCAAAATTAAGATTTCTAAGCAAATGTAAAGTGAATTAAAAGTATATTTAAAAAAATCTTAAAAGGATTAGTTATACAAATTTTCTTCGGACAAGATTCTACTTTAATTACTAAAAAATAACAAGCAAGAATTCAGCGAGAATCGTAAAATCATTGAAAAAACCTCTGTTTATGATAGAACAAACAAAAAAGAATTATTTTCGAATTCCGAAGCTAGGGCAATAGACTTCCTAAACAAACTATATTTTGTGGTATTGGTGAGAGTGAAATTCTTAGGCTTCTTTATCTTGTTGACCTCTCTACTCAGTCTGCGAGGTAGTTACTAAACTTTTGCAATTAAAAATTACCAAACCTTGCTCATACAAAGAAACAATGTCATCTTGTGTTAACTATGTTGCCTATTCACTTTTTAGAAAAAAAAAATTACGAAGGTGCTTTGCTTTGTTGTTTAAATCCACTGGAAATGCAGGAACATAAATAACCGTAACGGAGATTAATAATAAAGACTTTAAAATTTAATAATAAGAGAAAAGCGAACGTGTTTATCTGCATTTTACTTTGCGGTTTCGCTCCTATATTGCTTGTTCAAATATGCTAAAAGATAAACAAAGAACATAGAGTAGGGGAAAAGAGGACATTATTTCTTTCACTTTCGTTTTCTTTTACATAAGCATCTTTTATTCGTTTCTCAATTATATTAATTTAAATATTCTGAAAGAAAATATATCACATTTTCGATGAGTCACTGATTTGGCAATGTTCAAAATTATTCATTTAATTCACATAAATGTATTATTTTAATGGATTGGTTTATTTCGTAATACATTCAAAATATTTCTTTAAATGTACCCAAACAACAAAGAATTAACCTTCGCCGTCTCTTAAACTTTGTTGTTGTTGCATACGGAGGTAGTACTAGAATGTAATACGGTAACCGTGTGCCAGATGCCAGAGGAGAGATGAGCCGATGATGCAACCATAAGCAGGTCATCTCCTGCTTACAGCTACTTTACCAGTTACGGTCGGCCAGACCTGTCTAGTCCAAGACCACTTTCGTTTATGCCTATTTATAGTCGAGGAGAATCTCTTTGCTGCACATCCCACGCAGAGTTCGGTTTTGCACGTGTGACGTTACATGACATGATAAAGAAGACAAGAGAATCTCTAATGGGAGCAAAGGACACTCGGAAGATTTGCAAATCTACTTACTGCACATATTTTTTCCGTATATGGCATGTGAGAAAATGTTGGAAGAAGCATCTTCGATGAATGTATGTATCTACACCTTCAAACCGCTGGAGAATCGTGAAAACGGCGCCTACTTTTATTTGTGGTATAAATTTTAGCGATTAGATCTTGTTTTATTTAGATATGTAAAGCATGCGACATTTTACTACTTTTTTTGAATACTAGTGAGGTGTATAATTTAACGTTAGAATTGCTAAAAACAGAAAACATTCAACTAGGATAAGACTAAAATATTCAAATAACATGAAAATGATTTGAAATTTTCAACGAAATTTAAAAGAAACTGTAAAAATCATGTTTTCAATAAATAATTGGGAAAAGCTTTCTGGATAGATAGATTGCAAAAAAATTGAAATTGATTTCTATGTTTAAAATACACTACATAAGAACATTTAAGATCCAAAAAGTAAAAAAGAAATGTTTATCATTTTCTCTGTTGTGTTCTTTTAGTTTTCTGTTTCGATATTTAGTATTTGTATTCCATTTTTAAATATCGATTAAAAATTTCCCCGTAAATTATTTCTGACTCAATCAAAAACAAGAAAATATAACAATTTTGATTTGAGAAAAGGAAAGATTGGATGGGTCTGGCTTCTTTTTTTTTTAATTAAGGGAAAACAAAGGCACAAAAAAGTCATCCATGGAATTAATCATACGTTAGGAGAAGAATAGCCAAATCGGAAAAGGACTTACGGTGAAACCGAATATTTGCTGGAAACAAGAAAAGGAGATGAAAATAAATAATATTAAAATAAATGCCGGATATCCAAACCCTTGATTGTGGTAGGTACCACAAGTAAGTATGTATATAAATATAAACGACCAAAACATAATCATAATTCAAATATGTTATGGTAAGTATGTAAAATCTATAAAGAAAACAAAAAGGAAGCCATAGAAATACGAAAATAACAATGTTTCAAGAAAAACATTTTTATGAAGTTCATAAAAATGAAAAAACTGGAAAATTGAAGTTCATATGAAGAAACTTAGGAATAATATGGATGACGAAAACGTAAAACAAATGTTACATATAAAACATCAAAAATCAAAATGAACGGAACCAATGGATCGGTTCGAACAAATTGAAATTATCACTTTTAGGCGGAAGGTAGAATTGAACTGAATATGTTCGGATTCAAAGAAAAAGTACCTCTTAAGTAGGTGACAGTCACAGATGGACTGCTTTATATTTGGTCATTTCTAGTACTCATTTACCTGTTTCATTTCCATTTTTCTTACAATTAAACGTTCAGGGATGAGCTCTTAGTCTATTCCTTTGCTTTCTCTCTCTCATTTCTCCAATCCTTTTTCTGATTTCCAGATTTGCAAAGGAATAAACTCTCAATAGTTTCCTCGGAAATTCGCACATGTACCATTTCCATCTACTTAGAACGTGATTTGACCAATGCATTTTTAGCACCCATTCAAAACCTTTTGTTTTAACTTTTTAGATTATTGCAGAAAATAGAGAAGAAACTGATAAGGGTAGACCAGAATGATACTGAAAATATTTGAAACTAACAAAAGAGATAGATCCAGAAAAGCAAATTACAGAAGTTGGAACAACAAAATATATAATTTAAGATGGATCGAAAGCGAGATAGCAAATTCTGTAAATTTTGATGATGTAATTAAAGTCTTTGCATCGAAAAAGACCAGGAAAATTATTTAATAATATCCTATGCACTTAATTTAATTATTTAAAACTTTAAATTTCGCAGCCATTTTATTTTAAAATTGCAAAATTTTTTTGGAAAGTTCACATAATTTACATGTTAGCTAGAACTGAATGAATGATATAAAATGATTATGTAATTGTTGAAAGTGACAACTCCAAAAATTTTAAATTTTTTGCACTTCTTATAAAAGTGCGATTTCTATTTTCGTGTCGTAATAATTATTACGAAATATTCTAAATACTTTTTTCTTTGGTGCCGGAATAAAGTTCAAGTCTTCAACTGAAATCGAAAGAGGCTTCTCATTCGGTCTAATTGGTCTGGAATTGGTCCGGGAACTTCGGTCAGGGTAGCTCTTAATGTTAAAGAAAACTTTAGTTCTTCTCTTAGATTTTTTTCATCTTCCAATTCGATTGTAGGAGTATGGTGAAGGGCCTCTTTGGTAAATTTATCAGGTAGGTAAGACCATGTTCCGGAGGTTCGGAAACCTGATTGTGCCTTTTCGATGGATGCAACTCGGCTACAGGCTTTATGGAACAGCTCGGCCAAATCCTATGGAGTGACCCTTTCAGCGTGCAGCAGATGAATATCACATTGATGATCGAATGATTTTTTTAGTGGACCATTAAAAGTTAGATCTAGGGGCTGTATGTGTGAGGAGCTATTGGTAGCAACACAATTCAATTCTGCTTACAATAATAATCATATATTTGTAATGAAATGTGGCTAGAATGGGTGTCTAAAATTATTAATACTGGATCACCTCTAGAAGGTTTGACATTTCTTTTAAAATTCTCAACTTGCTCATTACTCATTACCAGCCGGATTGGAAGAACCATAGAGAGCGTTTGGAGGCCCATTTTTTTCTAAAGTGTTTGTCATTCTGGTCCTCGGAAAAATAAACTTTGGTGAGATATAATATGCACCAGTTGCATTGAAATAATCATTTTAACAGTTTTTAGTTTTTGAACAGTAGAAATTCCCGTTTCGTCAACATTGAAAATCTTGTCGCCCTGGAAGTAGTATTTTTCATAAATATTCTTCAAATTTTTAAAAAACTCCGATCTTGTTTTTCATTGAAGACACATATTCTATTTATATTGGTTGGTTCAGGTTTTCAAAGTCAAAAATGGGTTTCTTTTTTGAAAAGTTCGATTTCTATTTTTGTTTCGTAATTATTATAACGGAATATACTAAATACTACTGAATAAAAAAATCTTGCATGAATGCCTTTAGTAAGATTATTAAACATTTTGAAACAACAGAAACAGCTGCCCGTTGTGCAGATTGTGCAACGCGCAATCGCAAATTGTATGTAATTATTTAAGTCGATACAACTAAAAATAAATTGCTTCAGGATTAAAACATAGCAAAAATAATTATTCTAAAGCACTTTGCTTATAAACTTTATTTCAGCAGTATTATTTTTTATCAAAGTGCTATAGATAAATCAGTATATACAGGATGATTGACAATTATTTCGCCAAAAAAGAAACCAAGAAGAGAAGCGATATCCCAGAGAGTGGTAAAATTGTTTAAAAAGTGTATGTAATTTAGTTTTCGAGATATAATTAATAATCCAAAATTATACCAAAACGACACTAGATCCCACGTTAAGAAATAGAAGCAGATAAACGAAATAAAAACAGTAATAAAAGTGTTTTATAATTGTTAAGGCGCTGGACGTTAACTTGACATTTAAACGGAATTGATATGATCAATTTAAATACGAGCTCTAAAATATTTACGAATTAATTGATATGCGAATCACCTGAAGTAAATTATTCCATAAAAATTGCATAATAACGGCCCCACTTTGAACACCATGTAAACAAATAAAGCACTACAACACGTAAGCAATTCTAATCTCCGTGTTAATAATAAATCGTATTGCAAATACTCTACACACACTGAGTAAATTTTAAATTAATTATAAACTATTCCATAGAATTTTTTAAACATTTTTTTCAGTACTCTGTTATGCATTCTTTTTTGCGGAACAATTGTTAGTCAAGTACAATAAAATTAAATGTTTGCAAATATTGACTCTTCTGTACATCTTGAAAAAAATGGTAACAGAATAATTTGTTCAGAATTTTAAAAGGGCGCCTAAATATGTTTTGCACAAGGTTGCTCGACACTCTAGCAGCGGGCCTGACAGGAAGAATGGACAAATTATACAAATATCAAAAAGTGTCGTTGAAATAAAAAATGAAAATCACTTTCATGTATTAGCAATGACCAATGAAAGTAAGAATATTACTTTGAGAGAGATTGGTCAAAATTTGAGAACTAAGCATACTGCAGTTTTTCGTGTGCTAGGCGACAGATTCTAAAATTTAAATCGTTTAAATACAACACCCTAGGACACTCTAGTACAGTTGATAGAATTCCGATGAAAATATAGGTACATGTAGAGACATTAAAAGCATTAATTGCCGAATGTGGCAGAGTATCTCAGCATCAATTGGCAAACATGAAGCGGGAACGTTATGAGCGATTAGAGTATCGTTTAGCTGCAAATAGAAACCAGTTTAAATTCAGTTAAAAATGTTCAGTTAATATTTTTTTGTGTTATCATAGTCATGGCTACCTGCTAATAAAATGCCAATTTTCCTGAAAACTACTATTTTTGAGAATGAGTACAAAATTAAAAAAAAATAAATCATGCTTTAAGTGAACATTTTTTCCTTTGCCGTTTTACATTAAAATTTACAAGAGAACCAATATTTGCAAATATTTAATTTTACGTGCTATTTCCCTATTTGTGAGAAAAAAATCAATACCATGTATAGTAACTGTACTGTACTTAATTTAATAAGGTCATACCCGGTGAATAGAAAACAGGGTGTATATCACAATGGTTAATAGAGTCCATTCCAATTGCTTACCAGTGGAGTTGCACAAGGCTCAATTATCGGCCCTTTCATATTTTGCGTCTTCATATATACTGCATACTGATATAGCATATCTGCCAATATTGTCCTCTATGCAGACGATACCACAATATTATGCAGCAGAAAATATCCAAGTCATTTACTGGCAAAAACGGAAAGGGCTAGCTAACAAGGAAGCCTCCGACTGGTTTAAGCCAACCAATTACAAATCAATCAAGATAAAACAGTAAGAATAACATTCAGCTCGAAGTGGACAACACAACGAAGAGAAGTCAACCTACTTGGTTTAAAGATGGACTTGGAGTGCTCACATAAATGCTCTTTCTAATAAATTGGCCTCAGCAACATATCCAATAAGGCGCATAAAACAAATAATAGGGAAAAAAGCTGCAATAACCTCATATAATGCCCTCTTTCACGCCAGGATGACTTACGGATTGGTAGTCTGGGGAAAATCGGCACACAGTGAAGACATCTTTATTATGCAAAAAAACGCCATCCGCATAATTAAAGGAGTTCCGCCCTGTACACGTTGTAAACCTTTGTTCAAGAAACATGACATTAACTTCTTCTTATCTCTATCGACAGGAATCCACAAACCTGCAGAAAAGGGAGAATGTGATGCCATTTGACTTAAGAACCAAATCTAAACTCCACATTCTATCGCAAAGAATCATTGCTACGGCAAATTCGCCACATGTTGTTATATAACTTGCTACCTAACTCCTGGACCGAGTTATCTGTTAATAAATTTAAATCTACAATTAAAATTTTTTTACTAATATTCCTTTTTATAATGTATAAGAATTTGTTCAATTTATGTCTGACAAGAAACCAACATATGATACACGTATGTGTACTTAGCTTCAGTCTCTAATTAACTATGTACAATGTATGACACGAACTGTATCTTTGAGTTCAAAATAAATATTATTATTATTATTATTAATGAGTTTAAAATAAATAACTTATTTAAAAGTGTTTTTTTGGCTCCGCAGATTTTGTCAACCCTGCCCCGCACAAGAGTTTACGCCAGCCCTGCTAAGAATAAAATAGCAACGAAACTGTATATAATTGAGACTATAATAGTTTTAACCCAATTCGACTCTCTCGAGGATATATGTTAAGGGATAAAGACAAAGAAGAAGGAGAATTAAATCGTAAGGCAAGTGACAAATATTTAAAAATTAAAAATTATTAACGAAATAGGAATTGTAACTGAAATGTAATAAAAAATATGCAAGACGTAAAGAATGAAACTAAATTTTTAAAAGAAATAAAATTTATAAATAATAAAAGAACGTCTCCTTCGAAAACCGAAATTTTATTTATTAGTGCCGATAGACCAGAAGGATCTTTTATAGATTCAACTTTTGAATTCAGCACAATATTTTTTATAGATTAATTTTTACATATTTTCCAAAATTGTGATTAATTTTATCAGTACCATATCCTTGAAATTTCACATCAAATTTAGCTTAATGGAGAGTCATTAGAGTCGCTCATTTTATTTTAAATTTAAAAAATAGTAACTGTGAGTTTCATAGTATTATAAAGCAAAACATTAACTTACTTTGCGCCTAGAAGGGAGCAACCATATTTACTAAATTGCAAATGTGTAAAACAACCAATGTTCTTTTTAATAAGATTTTTAAATTTACAAGTCGATAAAAAAAAGTATTTTTCCTTATACCTTTTTAAAAGGATACGTGCCTCATCTGCAAAATTGGCAATTCAAGACGTGGAAGACGCTTTTATGACCAATAAACAACACGTGAATAAGAATTTCACCAATAAATCTATCACATACAACCTTGTCTTTAATATGACTATAAATCGCTGCACAGTATGTACTGATTAAAGAGTCATTATGCCCATATGTAAATCAAGGGATTGTACGTGTGCATTCTCCAAGGATAAGGCATTAGTTATGACGATGAGGTACAGTCGCCTGCCGTTATTTGCATTGTACATTTAAAAAACAAATTGAAAATATTTCAATATGATTTATAAATTTCATGTTTTATTTTTATTTATTTGATTTTTTAAAGATAAGTCCAAGTTATTCTTGCTCCTTTACACTCAAGGAAAAACTATAAAGTAAGTTAAGAGTGTGAACATAGAACTGGAAACTATCATCGAGAATATACTATACCCATACACCCAATGGAACAACCTAATTATTTGAAATCCATATATTACTAACAAGGGAATCACAACCCTAATATGTACCCCGATATTGTTTTAAAAGAGCGAAAGGAAGAATTAGGAATATGATCTCCAATTCAGATATGTTAGTGATGCTTAAATATTTTTTTCAAAGGAGATCATCTATATGCCCAAAAACGATTTTAAAAATTCTTTTAAGACCGTTTTAGTTTCTGCAATAGAACAAAAATTTTTTGGTCACAGATTCGGTTTGGAAATAGAACATGTTCTATTTTCCCAGTCTAAATTTTGTAACAATTTACTCCACATATTAATTTTTTTTAAAAATTGATAAAATCTTGTACAAAAAATAGGAAAGTGTAAAACGGCCATTGGGTATAAGATTTATAAACTACAAAGTAAAGTGAGTAAAATTGTTAATTATAAGCCCTTATTTTATTTTTTTTAACTTGAATCCATAAATTATGAAAGTTATAAACCTAAGAAGAAGTTAAAACTTATATCAATTTACAGATTTCTTTAGTTATTATTATTACTGTTAATGTTAGTCAACTTTCACATCTTTGTAGTATATTCTAAGTATCTATTCTAAGGCGCTTCAATCAACGCAATGGTTGTAAACTTCATTCAGGATGATGCTTTGACACAAAACCAAATAATAAGAGCTACAATTGTAATTGAGAATTTCGTAAAAGGAAACATGACAAGTTTTCTAAATAACTTTAAAGATTGTCGGATGAAATACTTACTAGCCAATTAAATTTGGTTAATAAAGGGAATCCATAACAATTTATTAAAATATTTTTAGAACTTTTAGAAAACGGATTGCAGAACACAAAATTTCGTTTACACATGGAAAAACAGACTCGAATTATGCCAACCATTTATTAGAAAATAATCACATATTTAACGATAATTTTAGAATTTTACATGTACAGCCAAAGAATAAAAAATTAAATTTGTTAGAAAATTTAGAAATTAATAAATTGAAACATACAGATAGATTGTTAAACGACCAATTAGATTTAAATAGTTCACCGTTGCTTAATCCGTTCACAGAAAATAGGTCCCAAACACGTTCAGAATAAATTATATAATTTTAAGAACAGCAGTTGTAGATATAAATTCTCTATAAACTAATATTGCTTTAGTAGTAAGTACTCAACATCTGAAGAAGGTTCAGTGTACCGAAACAATTGTCATGTGTTAAAAAAAAGTGGAAATCAGTTAAAAATTTAACGTTATTTTATTTATTTTTAAGTTTCTTAAAATTGATTTCTGATAATTCTTATCAATATAAAATGTACCGTTACCTTATACTAACCTATTACTCTTTAACTAAATTCGATTATATAGAAGTTACTTACATAAAGTTATAGACGTGATTATCTAGAAAAGTAGTTTTTATATAAGTTTCCAACAATATTATGAAGGGGTACTTTTCTCAAAAACAAATTATCTACATATTTTATTAGTAATGAAATCGACTTTACAGGAATGAATCTACTCTCTTAATTGAAAGAAACGAAAATTAATGATTTTTCGTGAAACGTATCCTAAACTGCCATTAAAGAAGTTTGTTAACGGGTAATTTTGGAATCGGATTCGGAGTTCCGTGGATCCCTATTAGAGACGCCGAACGTCATCTACTATGGTTTAATTCTACAACATCAATTACATTCAAATATTAAAAAAAAAACTCTCTTATCTGTAAACGCGGAAATTTGAATAACTAATCGATTGACGTGAATACTCTGAGAATGCTCTAGAGCAGTCAATCGAAAACGCTATAAATACATCCTTTTTTTTAATTAGGACATACGTGTTTTATTCATTTTTTAAATTGCGTAAAAGTAGTATACTGTAAAATGTTTTTCAAATGCTTATGTTTAATGTAAAATTCGGAAACCAAGCAATTGATTTTCTTTTAAAAATTTCATTATTAAAACTTGAACAGTAAAAATCTCTTAAATGCACTGATGTTTACTTTGAAAAATGAGAAGTAAAGTCAATTTGTCTGTCAATTAGTCACAACCGTCGCAACAAACTTTCTGAAAACCAAATTCAATTTTTCATCTCCACACCCTTATTTCCAATGATATGAGCATCCCGATTACTTGTTTATTAAACACGCTGTAAACGGCTGAAAATTTTAAACTCTAAATTATTCAACTGAAACAAGAATCGTCTTTAGCCGTAATCACAAAAAGCTTTATTTTTCTTTTCTCGGGCGATAAGGGACTAGAGCGGAAAGTCACTAGCCAAAATATACTGACTCTCCTTCAGATAAGTGATCGTTAAAATACGTTTAAGTCACGACCTACTAGATTTCACAAGACAGCTCTTAACCGGCCTGAGCAATATTTCAATTAACACAAATTTTTCTCGCTTTGGCGCTAGTTACCTAAAAAAGAAACACCATAAACAACGAAAGAAAAAATTACAAGAAAACTATATTTGAGCAAGAAAATACAACTGTACTTGTCATAAACTGCTTGAACTTGATGTTAGTTGAAAATGATGCTGTAAAATGACGTTCAGAATACAA
The DNA here is from genome assembly GCA_039766575.1 of Serrognathus titanus. Lineage (NCBI taxonomy): Eukaryota > Metazoa > Arthropoda > Insecta > Coleoptera > Lucanidae > Serrognathus > Serrognathus titanus. Next base: position 45,358,542 of record CM077914.1, on the reverse strand, counting down.
TTCGCTTTCGATTTATTAGGTAAGTGGTGCCAGCCGAGAAAAACTTGAACTAATAAACTGCGCAGACCAGATAAAGACTCGCTGTCTCGTGAAATCTAGTATATCGTGGTTGAAGTAAATAAATCATGGTAAAGATCCCGAACACGTGAGAAAGCGTAGCCCAAAGCACATCGAAATCACTTGTGTAGTAGGCAACTTAATCACTCTCATCTGGGAAAAATGCTAAAGAAGACAACATGTCCCGAGGGAGGCGTTCTTCCTTTTTTTAATGTAAACAATAAGTCGTCGCGATTTAAGAAGAGGTTAATAAAAAATAGCTAACGTTCGGTGAACCCTTTCTGAAAGCAGCTGTACTTTACTTGGTTCCAGAGTGTTTACCGAATCAATTTTGCAAATGGTTGCGTTTTCATTTGACCTTTGAATTAATCGTCGACGTCTTATTGCAACCGGGTACTTAAATATTAAAAATTCCTGATGTGGTTAATGAGTCGGTATAAGGAGATCCTCGGAAAACACTGAGAGAAGAAGTCCTCTGCCGTTAAGCTTCGTCCTACTTAAAGATAAGAACCATTTATATCCCCATAGTGTGAAGATTTTTTTCTAATTAATACACTCGCTTATTAATCCTGTCATAGTTCTTTTATTCTGAGTATACTTTTAAAAGCCCAGTGGTGCCAGCGTAAATATTTAAAATTTAATAGATTTATGTCTGTTTCTACCAATCTATAAAATCCTCATTTTAGAAACGACTCCGCTGTAAGGCTTGTAAGAGTAGAATATAGATATCAAACTCCCTCAACGATGGCTTAGCAAGAAGGGAATGGGAAATAGTATTTGATAGTGTTAACGTGAACAGGAGGCAAGCCTGAAGGACCCATATTACATCGTACAACCTACTAGTTGCACCAAAAATGTCAATATAATAGGTCGACCAATCGACTCCCAAAGAGTCGATATTGGCTCTGTTGGCAACCCCTGATTTAGCTTCTAAAAATTCAAAACTACTTGAAATGGTACTGACAGTTTTCTACGAGTACCTTTGTTAAAGATAAAAAAAAAATTTATAACCATTAATACGTAAATTCCTTAATTATTTTGACGATTTTGTAACGCGCTAATGCATGTAATTCAACGTTTCTATTGTACGATGAATTTTTTTAAGCGTAGCCAAAAGGATTTACATACTAAAAATTTGACCTCATCTTAATTTATGCTTTGGGATAAAAGTTTTGTATTTAGTCATAAATTAAACGATTTACTGTAAGATGAACTTTGCTAGAACATAGGTACAAATTACTGAAAGAATGTAGACATGTAGGCTGACATTATTAATAATTTGTCACTGTGATCATTGACAAACTAATTATTACAACATTAATTTATCACATTTTGTAAAAAAAGAGTGAAACATTTAAAACATTCATATTCTTTATAAATTAGCATCAGACAGATTTCTCTTAATGACATTTCAGCTTTAATTTTCTTTGGTTAATTTTTTGTAGCAAAGTGTATTTTATAGAAAATTGTTTGATTTATTAATAAAAATAAAAATTTCGTTTTAAATATGTACGATAACATACCTTAAATGAAGGTATAATTTTGACCTGCTTTATTAAATTAATTATTGCTTTACACGTGTAAAATGATTTCTTTTTGAATTAATTAGCAAATGTATTCGTTTGTATTCGTCTTCAGGGAGCAATGCATTAAAAGCTTTAGGATATTTGATTCAACTTCTAGAGAATGCAAGCTTCTTAAATGACTTCAACCAAACATACTGCGATGTATGATAGTGGGTTTTATTTAAATTATTTTTAAATGTCAATTTATCAACAAATAACATGTTCACGCATAATTATTTGCATTAAGACTCTTTCTTTTTTTATTGTTTAAATAAACTGGTATCTCAGAGGTGCCAATTATCCAGCTAACAAATTAGGATTACGTGGTTCTGTTTTGTCTTTAATTTGTTTATAATAATTGACTATTTTTAGTTGATACTTTCGTCTCATTACGTGAATTGCAATAGGTAAGTAAAAGACAATTTTTAATTATATAAATGTTTATTAATTAAATATTTAATTTACTATCAAATTGTAATTGCACATTATTTTGTTTTTTGTTGGTAAATTATGTTTTCAAATGGCAATTTGTCAAACACACAAATATATTTTGTTTTTAAATAATTATTATTATGAATTTGATAACACGTTAATAATAATTGTTTTAATCAAATCTTACGAACAGAAGTAACTATGGTTTTGAAAATTGTTGCAATGGGTAAGTTTTTGATTTTATTATTAATTAACATTAACATTAATGAAATGTATTTATCAGAATTGCATCATTAACATTTATTTAAATAAAGGATACAATCCGTATTATTTTTTTTAAAGAATTGATTAATCAAGCTTTAAACTAAACAAATAGCCACAATACAGACAACATTATAATCCTCCGGTCTATTCGCACGGTATTTGTTTAGAATCCATAATAACGCCTTCAAATAATTTAGACAAAAATTTTGTATGTGGCCAAAATTAAAATAATTCTTATTAATTTTCACACAATACAAAATTTTGCCAAGCTGTTAACAATGAAATAAATTTAATCATAAATTTTAAAGTAAATTTAAAATTCGAATTAAATTACATACACAACTCACAACTGATTAAAGAGTGGTCTGTTCAGCTTGAAGAGTTGAGCGTGACTTCTTAAATCAGGCAGAATTTCTCTCTTTTTATAGCAAAATAAATAGGCTGTGTAACCTTAAATTTAAAAAATGTAATACCTTTAAATGAATGAATTTCAAAATTTAAAGTTGCAAATAAATTAAACATTCTCTATGTGATTCTAATTACGTGATTACACTTTAAATAAACTTTGCCGTACGGCTTCTATTTTGAAAAGTCTTAATTTATTTTGATTTTTCAGTTTTACTACAATACGGCGCCTTCCACCGTTCTTTTTGAAGAAATACTCTCGAGGCTTGTCCCTGTTGGCATCTTCTAGTGACGTTGAAGAATGTGAAGAGCTTCCCTGTGTTGCTTCATCGGCCTGGAATGGTTCCTTGAAGTGATGGGAGTGCTTTTCAAACAAGGGGGCTCAGAAATCAGTTCTGGAGTATTGAGATTGCAGCCCCAGAAGTTCTTCACATCATTGAAGACTTCGTTGAACTTCTCGTGAAACCAAGTCTCTGTTGTTGGTGATAGCGAGACTTCTAGTACTTCATTCGACATTTTCTAAATAAAATAGAAATTTGAATTACATATTTGCAAGTAATTAAATTCCAATTGAGTTCTGGAAGTTTATAAGGTAATGCACATTGTTTTTAACAAATTATAATAACAAAATAAATACAAAATATTTCTAACCTAACAAATGTAAATACAGGGTTCTCTTATTTTACTAAAATAACACAGCAATACGTTGTAGCTAAGTTAATATTTTGATGTAACTAATAACCAAATTATTAGGTAATATTTTAGTTCGATTGTAATTAGGTTTTTATGGAAGAAAAGGTAACTGTACATGTTATCAAGAAAAGTTTCGTGTTCTTTTTATTATATTTTATAAAATAATTGTTAAAAGAATTTGTAATTGCGTCCACAGAACATTTTAAAAAACTGATCCTATTATTCGCATAATATATTTTATAATATAAACATCATTAAAGCAATGCAATTTTCTTTAACTAACTGGAAACAACGTCAAATAATTTAAAACATTTCTAATTAAACAGACTATAATCAAAATATTATTTTGAAACACGTCGTACTTATCTTACTACGCCACTAAGAAAATAAAGTAATGAAATATTAATACGTTTCTTCTGAGGTAGGTATCATTCAATGACATTGCCCAGCTCGGACGTTGACTTATTTAATTATTTTGCGAATAAATAATTAGCGTTTCTGGAAAATAAAATGCAAATTCAAGGCTGTTCATTTAAATAACCATTTACTTACTTTTGAAGATGCTTTAAATTCATAAGGAATGCATTTCAGTGAACTGTTACAAATATCTAATTGATGAAGGTAAATTCAAATCATTGTCATGTCGCGTGCACTATTTAGAAAAATGCGAAATGTTAAAACCATATCGATAATTATTATATCCTGGGGCCTATTTCTATTTACGTTCTATTATTATCTAATACAGAGAATCCAGCAACATTATTATTACGTTCATTTGCAATGAATGAGTCACGCAAATTGTTATTTAAATAAGCGTTTCATTGACAAATTACACCGCCGCGTTTGTAATCAATGGCTGCACCTTTGAATATGTAATGACACATGGTTTGCAATAAAGCTTTAATTGCAAATCTGGCAACTCACAAATGCTGTGTTTTTTATTGAAATTTATGTTGAATTTGTTTTGATTATGCGAATTCCAAACGCATAAATTAAGTGTTTCATATTTTATTTGTATTTAGTTTAGGTTTTCTTACAAAAATAAAAATATATTACATCTTAACATTTGTATGAGAAAATACAACTGCGAAAATGTGTCGATCGAATGCGATCATGTAACAACGGCGCAATTCTTGAGTCTTCTCGCAGCTGTCGTTACACGATACTTTATTCCCCTAAAACGCACCATGTCTTAGAATCGTGTGAAGGGTTTGTATGTCTGCGGCTTATATTGCTGTTGGTACTGAGGCTGCTGATATTGTGGTTGTTGGTATTGAGGTTGCTGGTACTGAGGTTGCTGGTATTGAGGTTGCTGGTACTGAGGTTGTTGGTATTGAGGTTGAGGAACGACCCTTTGCGTTTGAGCGATGAGGGCGAGCGACTTCTGTATGGCCTCTGGAATAGGAGGTGGAGTGGGAAGATGCGCTCCTTCCGCGCGGAAACCGTTCTCATCAGCCACCCAAGAAACGGAAATGGGAGTTCCATCGGGGGCGGTGTAGGAGTATGAGCCTTGAGCCACTTCGGCTTCGGCGTCTTTAGCACCTGCGTTTTTCAAATAACCTTGCGCCTGGGCTTGTTGACCATCACCAGTTTGATAACTGAAACAATCCATTAATAAAAACATTAGTATGATTTACACTACTACAAATTATTTTGGAATTAATTTTAGTTACAAATTAATAAGCAAAGCTTGACGAATAACGTAATTAATTTAAAAATACTTTTGTTTTTAATACGCACCTATAACTGTATGAACCATCTGGATTTAATTCATTTGTTTCTGATACAATTGGCACATAATTGTTGGAATATTGCTGATAAGGTTGACCCTGATAATAGTTCTGTGGTGCTGCGAAAGCTCCGGCAATAAGGCAGGACACAATAAGCTGAAATTGAAAAAAAAATATGTTAAAACTTATTTGGTAATTTAAATTGCTAATTGCTTTTAAACTGTTGAAGTATTTTTATTTAAATGATGGTACAGTTCAGAACGCACAGCTCATTAGAGTTTAATCACTTCAATGTCAAATATGTCTAATTACATTAAATCATAACAGGATGTGAACTACAATGTAGAATGCAAATGTACTGAGAAACGCTTATAGATTGGCGAAATGCATTTTTTCTTAAAAACTGTGTAAACGTGTAGGACTGCTGATGTTCAAGTTTAATATCATAATAAAGTTGGGATTAAACACTTTGGCCATTAAAAATGATATTAAAGCATCGGTAAAACAAATTTTGAACTTTCGATGCAAGGCAAATCTATTAAATGCATTTATAGTCGGCAGTATTTAAAACGGAGCACAGAAGAAATTATTTCCCTTCGCGTCACTTTCGTTTGGTATGTATGTTACATGTAATTAATGGTAAATTGATTTTTTTAGTAATATAAATATCTCCGTTTAACTTTCCTCACTTTCTCAGGTGCAGGAAAAACTTACAGTTACATTTATTTATATAAAATCAGGTCACTCCACCTTCTTAACAATTAACGTCAAAAAATATCAAAAGTGAAAACGGAAAAGAATGCGCTGGAGGATATTTGATAATAATAATAATTATTTGCTCCCTGCTTTTGCAATTATAGAATGTCAGATGAATCTTCAAACAATAGCGTTTTTACATTTACATTTTTTTTTTTTTTTACATTTAGATTTTTTTATGTAATTAAGAAATCAAATAATTTTGAAAGTTGAAGCTATGATTAACATAAGATTACATCACTTGTTCTGATTAAAACAAGTTAATAAAGTTATAAAATTCTTAGACTTTCGAATTAAGTAACACCGCGTTAAAATACTTTTATGACTCTAAATTTTGAAAACCCACATTACAACGTAAATACCAAATTCGTTTTGTAACCTAAAAAAAAAAAATTAAGCAAATTGCTTTAGGTATAACCAAACAACCATCAACAAATAATATTTTCATAAAAGTAAACACGTTTTATTGTGTCTGGAATTTATTGTTTTAACTAATTAGCATCACTGCCTAAATGTTTACAGCAGTCTAAAGAGACTTTTTTATTATGGGCCACAATTAATTATCACATCCTGTAGGTAGTCAATAAAAAAGATGCGTTCCATACGATTATGCAAATCACGTTTTTTCAGACTCGAAAAGATGCAAACGTAAAATATAATTAATGAAAGTTTGTCGAATCCGCGTAAACGAAACCTATTTCCAAAGGAACAACTTTTATTTCGTGCGAACTTTTACAAGTTATGATGTCATACGTTTCAGAAAGAGTTCTTTATTAGATATTGCTAAATTGTTATAAAAAATATTTTGTTATTAAGGAATTACGCAATAAGCGAATAAATGTTTTCTCTCTCCTGAACCCCTGGAGATATTTTTAAAACTTATTTGGAAAATTTAAATTATTGACGAAAATCAATAATCATCTTTATCTACTATAGCAAAATAATTAGGAAACTGTAAGAAATCTAAAAGTTTAATTTTTCCATTATTACAAACTTTTAAGTTAAGTTTTAAAAGATAAATGTTTATGTATTACAGGAAAAAATCTAAGATATCTTTTTATTCAACGTTGACAGTTAAAATGAAAATAAAATTTGACATAATTCAAATATCTTTGTTAAAATTAATGTGTGAAATTTGCATTATTTTAAACTATCCTAAAACATTAGAGCAAAAATAAAATTACATCTAAGAAATTGTAAACTGAATTAAATGGAAGCAGCACTTTCAGGAACAGCAGCAAGCAATAACCTCAGAAGAAATTATAATTGCAAGTAGTTAACGCAGTGATGTAAAAAATCTAAAATATCGATGGTTATGCGAGTATAGTAACCTGAATTTCCCGCAAGTACATATTAAATAACTTTTTCTGAAAGAAAACTGAAGATTTAATTTCTAAGAGAAGGTAAGTACAGTTGAAGTCAAAAAAAAACGGGAAATGAAATTTTTCCAAATGTGAATTTGGTTGTATTTGCCAATTAATTGTCTACTTGACAATCAATACGTAACTTACAAAAAAAGATAACCTATTTATATAAAAACTGACATAGCGTCAATAAAATAATTCTAATAAAATCATGTTCACACTATGGAAAAACTGAAAAAAACGTGCCAATTTTTTTTGACATTTCCCGTTTTTATTAATTTCAGCACTGTATGAGTCAAACCAATTAATTTCTTAGACATTATATTTTGATCAAAATTTTTTCGTGAAATTACTAACTTATTAACCAGTGGTATTTTTAGTAACTTTATATCACCTATTTACTGAAGATTTTCTTAACAACATTACAATGAGAATAATTTTCAAGCAAGATTATTAATTGACAATTATAAAATCAACAAATATTTTAAAAATGTCACTTTTGTAATTTTACTAGAGAATGCAATCGCTTCCTTGAATAATTTACAAAAGATTTTCATATTTTTATCATTAATTCCCGTTCTTGTTTTTTTTGGGATTTTAGAAATTCAAAAAAGGGGTAAGTTTTTCTAAATTTTTCAATAAACAAATTTTTTTTAAGGTACAGAGTTCTGATGAGGCCTAATAAGGCCAAAATACATGTATAAACTCTTTCCTAACACAACACTTTCTGTATTGCCAGTTACACAATTTTAGGTAATTTTCAAGATTATTAAGGAAATCATTGGTAGCGCTGCTTGATGTGTGTAAGCAATGTAAGTGTAAAAGGTTATAGCATTTTCGATCCATCTGCACAGGTTGCACTCACTATATTTGCATCTTCTTTTAACCTCATGTAATAACACGAGATGAAGATATTCTGGGTGAGGTCAATCGAGAACCCTATTAGATAACCACAGTTTGTCATCGGTTCTACTATTTTTAACAAATTTGAAAAATGCTGCAATATTTTCTAATGTAGAGAGTACACAGATATGATTAAAATGTTTTTGGTTAGTGTCACCTACATTCTCACAAGAATTGAAACATGCCTCGAGGTACGAGGCGAAATATTCAAAAATTGTTATGACACAGTTCTCACAATTTTCTAATCCTTAAAAATTTAAGAAATTAATTTCTTAAACATTAACAAGAAATTAATTTCTTAAATTTTCCTTCGGAAAACCCAATCTAAATACTTTATACCTTTCTAACCCTCTCCCCACCAAAATTCCAACCATTATAATTCTTTTTGTTTTAAATATTTCCTCTGTGCAGTAAAATAAAAATTGTATTAAAAAAATCATAATTTGAATTTCAAATAGCTGTATCTCAGAATCCATTGATAAAAGACTTCTGTTTATATAAACTTTTTGACAATAACTCATTCTCTGCCCCACAAAATATAATATTAACCCTGGACACCTGTATAATATAAAAGTTATTTTATACGTAAAACAAACGTATTTAATTAACATTTAGTTTCCTAATCTATATTTTCAAAAGAGCAACTAAAAAATTCAACTTTACACAAGGAATACAAATACAGGGTATAAATGAAATGTGGCACCAAATCTACAAGGCGCTAAAATGCATGTACAAAAAAATATATAATTATTATTTACATGAAATTTCAATTACGATAAATCCTCTTTGGTGTAAAATTTGAGAATGTAATGGATATTGGAACCCTAGAGAGTATATTTTCAAAATATGTTATCAATTGAATGTACACATAAAAATTAAAGTACACTCTACTAATAAAAAGGATGTTGTAATAAATAAACATCTTTTCAAATTACTTAAAATTCAAAAAAAATATTTGAAAATTTCCAAAAATAAAATAAAAACAAGTGGAATCCTTTCTAAAATTTCAAATTGCCTTTAAGCTAGAGTACAACAAATAGTTTAAAGAAATGTACATGATAATTAAACAATGTTAAAAAAAACGCAAAATTTTTCGTATAAATTAGAAACTTATTCCTTGGGTTGAAGTGTCATATAATCCATACATTTTTCATTCAATCATTTAAAATTAATTCATTCAAATTAAGAGAAATTCCTAAAATTTAAACTACCTACAAAAATAAACACATAAAATTTGAAATTTAATTTAATTTTCGTTAATAATAATTGATGATGATAGAAGAAAAAATACTACTTGAAAAAAAATTTATTACAAATTTAATTTAACATTTGCACGTCTTAAATTTAAAAATTCTTTCAATTAACAATACACAAATTTATACTTTACCAGTTTCATGGTGATTCTGTGTTTATCCAAAGGAAGCGCACTTGACAACGTTAAATCCGGGGGCTCCGGATTTATATACATGGTCCCCACCGAAGCTGCGAATCATCCTAGCAGACACACCCACCCTAAACATGCATCGTTTAGGATCCGCGGAGGTCACGGCTTCAATTCCGCAAGACTTCGCAACTTCTTATCTCCGCGCCAGATTCAAGTAGGAGGATACAGGTGAAGTGTCGTTAAATGCATACGGAGCTGACGCACACTTTTTTTGTTCTAAAGAGCAAACCAACAACGCTCTTCTTTCCTTATTACCTTGGAATATTTTCATTTTTAGCATTTTGCTACCGCAGAGTTAGTTTCCTTTTTGGAATATGTCACATTTGCGGTTTTGTGTACATACAACCGATCATAGATGCGTAATACAACTGCAATAGCGGTGCTTGTTAGTGAAAAATAATTCATTTGTGAACGTATAATTAAATTTAATTAATTAAATTAGAATTCGTTATTACTGACAGTTTTTAATTATATATTCAATTTATACATTGTTTGGAAACTTTTAATCTACCACATAAATTAACAAATGGAACTTATTTTTCTCACGATCAAATCTATTCTCAATTATTTAAACGTGCCTCTTGACTTTTCTTTGTGAGGAACCTCTAAAAATAAGAAATTTACTTAAAAAATTTATGTCCCACTGGTTTGTACCAACCAAAAGACTTCATGAAGTGTTCCTGACTGTGTGGGTGACTGGCGAAATACGTATGTCCACGGATAGAAACCAATTATGGTAAGAGACTAAAGGACAATGTCTTTTCTGTTTCGTTTTCAAGACATAAAATAGTTGTGAAGCCTATTTTGATCAATACTGCTTCTCAGGTAATTTTTTATTAATTTTAAATTTGAAAAGAATCTTTTATTTGGTCGAAAACCGACATGATTTTGCTTTTGGTAAGAGGAAATCATTTTTGATATTTGCTTTTCCGCCACACAATTAGAAGTTTTCGCCACTCCAAACAATTTTTTATTTTGTTCTTTATATAGAAATTATTTAAACTGAATTTTAAAACTAAATAAATTTAAAAAGCTGCTACCCAAAAATCGCTAGTTACACGCCAAAAAGACAACCATAATTGCGATAGTTCTCAAAAACTCTCCACACTGGATCCAGAAAGCATAAGACATTAACTGCTTTTTGTAGTTATATTATTGCTTATATCATAGCTTTAAAAGAAATAGTCATTTAGTCTTTGTCGTTGTAGTGTGATGCCTATTTCGCTTTGTTCTACATATTGCGAAGATTACATGTGACGCTAAATTTAATGAGTACTGGGCCCATGTGCTCAAACACTAACTGCTTCCCGTAGTTACACCACTATTCATGCATGATTAAAAACAAGTTTTAAAATAAAATAAAAATATTTTTGTAGTATTTATTAATTCATTAATTTTTATTCGAATAGCTTTATATTTATGAGCAAAGATATTACTCGGTCTTTGTTAAATTATGGCTTCTACTCTATTTTACTCTGCAAACTGCAGATGCTCAATATTTCAGGTTGCTGCACCACTATCATTTAATAATTATCAAAATATATACAAATTAAGGAAACGATACATCATAAAAATAAGAAAAATAACCAGTATGAAGAAGAACAAGAAAGGGTTTAAGAGAATAGGTGAAAAAAATTGAGAAGTAAAAGAGTGAAATACTTTTACCTACAGGATCATTCTAGAACAAGGCTGTATTTTTCCTTCTTTTGCTTAACACGTTCGCTACCAACCGTCAACTATGATTGACTGACATATTTTCACGCGGATCATGCTTCGAATGAATTTTCATTATCGTCCTTTGTGTGGATATTTTCAGGTTAGTTTTCAAATAAACTGCGGAAATAAATACTCTTAACGTTACCACAATAACTATTCTTATTCTTTTTTTACGAATATATGTATATATAAAAATATATATCGTTATTTATAATGAAATTAATTTATTTTTCAGTAAATAAAAGCTTGTAATTTCTAAATAATTGTATCCATGCCTCCAAAAAAGAAACTGAGCGAGAAACAAATTTTGGAAGAAGTTCGAAGAAGATGGACTAGATGTGTCCGAGGAAGAATCTTCTTCCGACGAAGAGCCTTACGAAACAAATTTTGGAAGAAGTTCGAAGAAGATGGACTAGGTGTGTCCGAGGAAGAATCTTCTACCGACGAAAAGCCTCACGAGGGTTCTGGAAGTAATTTTGAACCATCATCCAATGAGGAAGATTCAGGAAGTTCAGACATTCAAGACAGCAGTTCAGAGGAAAATGATAATCAGGATAATGAAATCGCCCAGAATATTGACACGGGAAATAAAGATGCTATCAATTGCAATGATAATCGCCAAGATATTTGGGGAAATAATGAAGAAGATCCGGAGATATTTGAGTTTACTGGGGTTCAAGGTTTTCGCATTCATGTAGATTCTAACATAAAACCAGAAGAGGCTTCTCGTCTAATATTTGATGAAGATTTGATAAATAAAATCGTGGACCGGACAAACAAAAAAGCTGGCATTCTGAGAAGTGTACCTTTGAGTCGACGGTCACAACTACAAAAATGGACCAACACAAATATTGATGAAATGAAAATATTTCTAGGATTATGTATTGCAATGGACAATATTCCGATGCCAAGCCTCAAATATGATTGAACAAAGGATGTAATTTACAAACATGATTTGTTTCGACATCAAATGTCTCGAAACAGATTTGAATGTTTGTTGCTCTGTATGTGTTTCTACGGCCCTAATGATGATTCTACCAGTAAATTATACAAAATACAAAATGTATTGGATCACTTGTTGAAAAATAATCAAGAACTTTATTATCCGAGCCCAAAGCTATCTCTGCACGAAGCTTTATTATTATGGCGTGGACGACTATCCTTTAGACAGTATATTCCGAATAAAGCAGCCAATTATGGCATCAAATTGTACGAGCTTTGCACGCCCGATGGATTCATTTTGAATATACTAATTTACACTGGTAAAGGCACCGTTATTCATGAAGAAATGGCCATGCATATTCTGCTGTAAAATACCTTATGGAACCTTATCTGTGTAAGGGACATGTAATTTATTTAGACAACTTTTACACAAGTGTAGCATAAATGAAAAAAACCCATATAGTGGATACGCTCAGGAAAAATAGAAAAGGTAAACCCTTCAAGTGTTGTTACGAAGAAATTACCGAAAGGTCAGTATATTTGGAAGCAAAGAGATAACATAACCGTAGCGAAATGGAGAGATAAACGAGAAGTTTTGATGATTTCATCTCTGCATAACTTTGAAATTGTGCAAGTACGGAACAGACGGAATAATAATGTATCTAAACCCAATATAATTTATGACTACAATCAGAATATGTCAGGCATCGATAAAGTCGATCAAATGATATTTTATTATACGTCTCCACGAAAATCAATCAGATGGTATAAGAAAGTTTTTTTTCACTTACTGGATATTTCTCTTTGGAATGGAATTTTCATGACTGTATAATCAGTATCTTCTACGAATAGATGAGCAGGAACAAAAAAATAGGAGACCGAGAAGCAGCGTAAGTCATTATCCCTAAAAGATTTTCAAGAGAGTGAGATGCCGTGTCGTTCAACAGAAAAAAAGAGTACAACTTTGATTGTGTGTGGTGAATGTAAGGATAACAATCATAAACCAATTGGTTTATGTCCAGATCCGTGTTTCAAGAAATGACATAATAAACTATAAGACATGTTTTCTAAGCTTTTTACAGTTATTTTTGATTTTTAGAGTCTATTTTTAACTTTCCAGTAGAGTTTACATAAAGTTTTAGTCTTTCTTTATTTTCCTTCCCACGCAAAATATTTGACAACAATAGGTGACATTTGATCTGTGAGAAAAAAATGTCAGCTATAGTTGACAGTTCGGCTATAGTTGACAGTTCGGTTCAAGTGACCAACTTAAGTTGACATGTATTAAAAATAAATAAAAAACAAATAAATTTGTCTAATTTCAAGTTAATATTTGAAAACAATGTTTCTTCATTCAAAACTAACTAAAATTGAGGTGTGGTCTGCAGAAGAGATTTTACTGATATGCCCTTGGTGGCAAAGTGTTAATTAGGTATTAAACGAAGCTGTAAAGAAAAACAATAAACTCATGTAGTCTATGAACGCTGGACTTTAACCAAGCAAAAAACAAACGCAGAAATACACTCCCTGAAAAGAAGAGGAAAATAAGCAAGGAAGGTTAGAATTAAGAACGAAGCACAACGAAGAACTGCTTAGTATTATCCGAGTCAATTAAGATCAGACCATGGGTATATAAATAAAATGACATTGGATAGGTATTATTTCCATTCGATCATCATGGTTATCTAAAATTATTTGCTTATTCCTTGACGATTAACAAATACATCCATTACACGGACACAAATCGAAGTTTTGTCTGAAATTCGATGTTCTAGTATAATTAAGGATTTTTTGCAGCCTCTGGTGCAAATCGTTTCTCTTGTTAATGCCAAATGTTTGTAGCATTTCAATTAATTGTTAACGGGATAATTTACTGAATACATGACACTTCATCAAAGGAGCAAAATTAATAGCTTTTTTTTCTATAAGTAGCGTATCAGCAATAAAACAGGTTTAATATTGTCCAATAAATTTTGCGGTCTTTCTGAATCTCATCATCATCATTAGATCGTGAACTTGAGAGCCTAGCGAGATGCAATCTATTTTTTTAAAGCTATTACATTAAATTGTTTTTATTTTGTAATCGAGAACTTTTTATTCTAACTCAATTATTCTTATAAATTTCTCAGTTAACCATAAATCAGAGTGAGGGATTGCCTAGAAGTTAATTTCTAAAATTATAACTACAAACGTTTGTTACTAAATAAACTCAACATAAATTTGGTTAAAATTTGGATTTCATTGAACTGTTCTACCCTAAACATATAATTTGGATTCAAGAATTTACGTAAAGTTATGATTGTGTTCTACTTTAATCTTGTTTTTACTCTTAAAATGAACTGATTTCTTAAGCAAGCTTGGAGACTTACGCAACTGTTGTCCAACTTCTCCAGGCTTCTGGTGGAACCGTCATTACTCTTTTTTCGCCAATATTTTATAGTTCACTACAGTGACGCGATTCTACAGAAAATTACGCAAAAGATAACTAATTCTTTGTTAGTCAACTTAAGCTTTTAACTATACGAAACATTCTTTTTTATGCAATATCATTTTCTTTATTTCTTTCGACGAAATTCTTTATCTTATTCTGTTCTAACATTTTCGTTAACTTACTTTTTCTAGTGCATCCTTTAACAGTTCTTGGTTACTTCATTTCCGTCGCTTGTAATTTTTCTTTTGGTTTTATTGAGAAGGTACATCCAAAGTACCAATCTGTATACTGGGTCTTTCTTAGAAATTTTTTCTATTTGTATATTACCTTTGGAACTTCAGTTTTGAGTTAAGAGACTGAATATTTAAGAAAAATACATAATTTTTACTAGAATAAACACCAGTAGTTCAACTTTTTAATGTAATTTTATGATATGGCTAAAACATTATGAACAGAGCGGAGTAATCAATAATAGTTATGTTTTTAAATATTATTTCTCGATATGCACAAAGAAATAAGTATATTCCACTTTACGTAGCATGAAGGTTTCGAGGAAATATACCGCGATAGAGGTAGTAGAGGAGTTAATTTTACAGATGATTAATTTTAATATCTTTTGGCTTTTAGATAGACATATGACTGTAAAATTTAATTATGTTCAGAAAACAAAACAAAAAATTAAATCAAGCTTAATATGAATAAACAAAATATCAAATGTCTTTACCTCCTTGTTTATGCCATGATCAGAAATAACAAGGTTAGTAAAAACCCCCGAGGACTAATTATTTTTCAACTTCAATTTTTAGCGGAACCGTCTGGGAATCAAAGGCTTTGAGACCATATCATCTCGTGGGTCAGGTTTAAAATATGAGGAGATACGTCATGGTGGAACCTGTCTGGCAGTGAAAAATCGAAAATCTTCAAAATGTGTCGGAAAAAAAACAACTATTGTGCTCAGTTTTTTGCGTCAGCGTTTAAAATTAAGTATTTGCTGGCCCATGCAATTCTTTTCTAAAGATACCTTGTTATTACGGAATTATAAAGTATATATCATCGGGCAATTCGTAGGTGGACGTAACGTAAACTTTTAATTAAAACTTTGCGAATCATCCGTAACCAAATGCGTATTTTCAGTTTCGCTTTTTTTTATCTTCTTGAAGCTCTCACATAGTATACACTGGGTTTATTCAACTCGGAATAAGCAAAAAAAAACAACATTACGACGTTTAATATAATGACAGCTTCAATATGACGAGTACGGCCGGAGTAATTATCTTTTGGTTAATTTTTTTTGCCGCTCGGCATGACGGTGTATAATTTAGGAGGGATCTTTATTTTCCGATACATCGGGCGGATCCTGTTCGCATTCTGTTGTGCTGTCGATTTTGCAATTCCCTGACTACTCATGCATTACTAATACGCGTTATTACTTGGATTATTGGGCAGTGACTGAATGGTTTTAATGGCTTTTGCTGCCTACTGATATCATCGTACACTCTAGACAACCAGATTCATCTGCCTACTTAAATGCATTAATTAAGTCATGTTAAGCTAGTTATTTGCTTAACGTCTTGAACGAGTTTGACTTGAACACATCTTGAAAAATAAAAACTTTTTGCTTGAAATGCTACATCATGCACCTATTTCAATTATAGGTAATTTATTTCAGTAGCCATTTGTGGCACTAAAATAACATGAATGCAAGAAAATCTTAATTAACCATAGCAATAATAGAATCAAAGAGTCATAGTTTAATCAGTTATAAATTCTTTGACAATTTTGATTTAATTATGTTAATCTTGCTTTACTATAACACGAAAGTTTATAAAGAATATCTGACGACGGAGAAGCACATGCACACATATATTTTTATTAGGCAGTTGTTTTCTTATTGTTTATGCCAGCTTGTTAAAAAACAAATTCTTTAAAAAATCATTAAAGAATTAATTAATATTGATGAAATTTAAAATATTGTACACAATAGAATGAGTTATGTTTTAATTTTGAAGGTTCTTGAATCAGAAGAATAATAAATACATAAAGATTTTGTAAAACTTTTTTTGTTAGTCGGTTTTGATTGCAGTGGATTCCTCGAGCATCCTCTGTAAAGATATTTGCGAACTCGTCAGCAGAAGCTTAGCTCGAGAATTCCACTGCAAACCAAACCGACATGTCTTGTCGGGGAAGGTAAAGTACCTTGGAGTGATTTCTTTACTCCAAACTTACCTGGAACCAACACTCAGACAAGATAGTCAGGCGATCGATGACCACTTTCGCGGTGGCCAGACGAGCCTATGATAGTACGTGGGGCTTAAAACCAAGTATGGTGCATTGGTTGTTCACCAGGATGATCAGACCCACAATAACCTATGGGGTTTCAGTGTGGTGGTCCAAGATTAAGCAGGAAACGACCAAACTTAGACTGAGCAGGGTCCAAAGACTTGCTTGTTTAGGCATAATGGGGGCGATGAACACAACGCCCACCACTGCAATGGAAACCCTTCTAGACCACCCTCCCTTACACATTGTGAAAATGGGAGAGGTAAGACGAGAACTCCACAGATTGCAGCATTCATGTCATCCACTTTATACAAGTACGAGTCATCAAGTATCGTTGGCAGCATAAGGGGTCCTTTACTCGATATGAGGACGGACTATATGGCTCCCAAAGGCAACATAAACCTGCTCATTAAGATACAAATTAATGAATCTGCTGAGCATCGGGAACCTGAACAGAACTTTCCTCCTGGAAGTCTGATCTGCAATACGGACGGCTCCAGAACTGAGACTGGTGCCGGGTATGGAATATACGGGCATAGACCAAAGGAGAAGTTATGCTTCCCGTTGGGCCAATTTGCCTCCATATTCCAAACAGAAATATACGCCATATTACAATGTGCGCGGGAAAACAAAAGGAGGGCTTACACAAATAAGCGGATCTTTATCCTAACCGATAGCCAGATGGTTTTAAAGGCTTTGGTAAGCCCAAAGATCTCTTCCAAACTGATGTGGCAATGTTTAAGTGAGCTCAATGACCTGGCGGAATACAACTGCGTCACGCTGGTGTGGGTGCCAGGTCAGCGGGGTATTATCGGCAACGAACGGGCCGATGAACTAGCCAAGCAGGGTGGTGGTATGGCATATCTTGGCCCTGAACCTGTCCTAGGTATAACCAAGAACGCTATTCGGAGCTTTTTTAATGACTGGATAAGCGAGGAACATAACAGATACTGGCTAAGTAGACCAGGACATCGCCACAGCAAGACCTTCCTTAGAGGTCCTTGCAAAAAGAGAGCTGCAGAACTTTTGCTTTTAAGTAGGGCGCAACTCAAGATCACCACGGGGTGACTGTAACAGGACACCTGACTGTTAAGGAGCATCTGTGTAAATTCAATGGAGAACCAGAGACAGCAAAGCACATTTTGCGTAGATATGATGCGCTGGCAAATCGCAGACAGCATATATTCGGATATCTCATGATAGTTCCCGAAAATTTCAGGTTGCGGTAAGAGAACCAGAGCGAGCACAATAAGCCTAAATGGCTGTGGTGCCTCCGGTGCATCCTTTGCAGACGGGTTCTGGTCATGAAAAAAAAAACGACCTGGCCTAGTTATTCGTAATTGCAATATACTAGTAATGAAGAGTCTAAAGCGGGACATTTTGCAATCGCTTTTTGACCTAACAGCTCCACAGAGGATGCTGGAGAAATCCACTGCAATCAAGACCTACTTGCAACATTTTTTTTTAAACTTTCAATATGCTTTGACAGCATGCTTGGCCGCTTTGTATGGGATGACTTATTAAGTAGCAAACTGGCTGCAATTTGTCAATCCTCTTACATGTTAGGTCAAAAAGCCACTGCAAGATGCCACGTCTTAGACTCTTCATAAGGATTTTGATTATCAAAACATAAAATCTTTCTTAAAACTTCCAATTTATTTGAGCAAAATCAATCCAATCAAACTTTCTGCTATTTTTACTTATGCACGTCTGAGTTAGTTTTAGATATTCTAGCTTAAAAAACACAACGTTATAATATTTGGGGCTACTCTTTTTGTTTATTTCAAATTGCAAATTGAGACAACTAGTCTTCCACAACATGATAAACCATCTTTAAATTCCTAGGAACATGTCTCATGTCTTCTTTGAATTAAAACCTCGTTTAACGCAACAGCATTTTAGTGTTTTATAAGAAGGATGTTTCCACTTGAATTTTTCCGGGAGGGCCTCAATAAGACAGGACCATTCTCGGATTGTTGACACCAAATTGGATTTAGCAGGTCCCTACGCACACTTTCAGTCTGGATGGATTCTTCATTGACCTCTTCATGACCATTTCTAGACTGTGAAAGGAAATATATCTAATTGTCAACAAATGCCAACCCGATGTCTCTTGTAAAAATGAGTCCTGGCCGGAGTCAACAAATATTTTATATTAACCTGGTAAATAACCTTACAATAGTCTTAGTCTCAGAATTTCTAAACTATATGTGATAAAAAAATTATTTTCAAAATATCTGTAACAAATTGAATCTAAAGCATTCATCATGATGACTACATAAATAATACAACACCTTACATCTAGAAAGTCATTTAGCTGTACAGGGAAAGATAGAATACAAACCTACTCAACATGTAGCCTAACCCGGAAGTAACAGCAACTGTGAAAATGTACTTATTAAATATATTACTTTGTTCAGTACGAGGGTGTATCGATATTTGAAAAATAGTTCCTCTAAATTTGCTTTTAAAAAGTCGATTCTGCACTGTGAATTCTTAAAAAAATATATTTCAGACGAAAATGCGAATATGATGGATATGAAGAAGAATTGTCCTGCGTCCTAACATAAAGAATGGGTTGCAGAATTTAAGAGGGAAGAGAGAGCCATTACTTTGCCGAAGGTGCAATTTCTATCCGAAGGTGGCTGAAGGCGAAGCTGTAGCCGATTAATTGGTCGGACTTCATGTCATCATTTTGAAGGATCGGAGAATTGGCCTCAAACTTATAGCAGAGACAATGAACATTTTCTACGAACGTGTATTTCACATAGTACATCATGATTTGAGCATCAGAGAAAGATTTGCTAAATGGTTCCCAAATGCCTGAATGCTGATCAAAACCGACTCAGGGTGACAGCTTCGACATCGCTTTGCCACTGTTTTGAAGAGGTTTCTTCTAACTTTTTAAATCAAATCGTAACTATGGACGAATCATGGATTCATCACTGCGATCTACAAACGAAAGAACAATCAAAATAATAGAAACACACTGGTTTGCCCCGCCTGAAAAAAATTTGATGTTCAAAAATCGACAGAACAGGTCTCTGAAGCGAGGACAAGGACGAAATAATTATCACGGATTACTTAGAACAGGGTAAAACTGTAACGAGAACGAATTATTCTACGATATTAAACAAGTTCGGGAAAAAAATTGAAAAAAAAGGTTCCAAAGTCTCAAATTGCATTGCAAAAAATTGATGAAATTGGCTTCGAATTAATTGACCAGCCTCCCTATTCACCAAATTTAGTCCTTTTAGATTATTATCTATTCCAAAACTAATAAGAAACTTAAAACTTCATCAAATGAAACAGCAATACCGTGAAGTAATAGTTTGCAGACCAAGATAAATATTTTTTTTAATTGTTTAGTAATATTTTAGTCCCTAAGTGAAAAGGTGCTTATCTTGAATAAATAAAAATTTGTTTTGAATTACAGTAACGTTTTGTATGTTAGGTTTTTTTATATTAGTATCTTTTCGAAGATTCACGAGGCTCTCATTGAATGTTATGTCTGCGATGTCTAAATCTTTAAACTTAATTTCAATACCTCGTATACATATGAAATTCACGTACGTATAATGCTATTTGACAGTTTAAAGTAATCTAGAAGCTATAAAAAATGAAAAAAAGATAACAAAACCAAATCTTAACAGAATTTTTTATTTTTTCACTGAAAATAATATTTCTGTGATATTATTATGCCAAGAATAAGAGAGACTCTTTTTATTTAAAAAGAAATTAATATTCCCTAATTTTATTACAAATTCATACATAAATAATTTGCTCAATTAGATTAGAAAATACTTTCAAAAATAACATAAGTAAAAACTTATTTAGTAGAAAAATATTTGTCACATCTTCCAATTTATCATACTTAAGACTGGACCTTTTAATTACATGGTTTCCAAAACTATTTATAGATTTTCCTTTACATAACAGAGTCTGCGCCAAACCTTTACGGTTTACTTAAAAAAAGTGTTATACAACAAAATCTAGAAAAATCCTGTTAGACCTGAATTGGGCAATCTGTCTTTTCACGTGTGGAAATGACATTTGCGTAAATCATCATAATTACAGTGGTACACAAGAAAAGACACTTATGAATGCAAAAAGGAGAAATTTAATATTCGTAATCCAAACAATAATAGAAAGCAATTTGTATGGTAATATTTGATGGAACGTGTTTTTGCGGGATTTAATAATTTTTATAAAGTGTGCCACACACGTCATACAAACTATTATAAAATATCTGTAAAAATTATTATTTATTATATGCGTAATAAAGAAAAACGAACCAAATTAAACGAATTAAATGCCTCTAATATCAAATTTAAATACATAAATTTAAATCAAATTATCATAACAAATTTAAAAAGGAAAACGTTCGATTAAATTCTTAATATGTATATTTATTAAAATTAAATGCAAATTTATAAGACAGATCGAGCAATTCTGTTTCTATTCTATAAGTGTTCTTTTAATTTAAAGTTACGTCGTGATTTCACAATTGCAACGGTAAGTTGGAATCACCCGCATATCACCGACAAATTTCCGGCGACTTTACGAAATCTAATTTAAAAAATCAACAACCGCAATGACGAATCACCTGGCGGGAATGTCTGACATTTCAAGTTTTTCATTCCACGATTAGGAAGGAACCTCATTGGCTAACCCAACTCATACAATAAGTCTTTCATTCACAATTATTGGACGAATTAGCGCAAATAAGCTGCGAAGAAGTTCACACAGACATCGTTGTATAATAAATGAGAAAGGTTTTCTTGCAATTCAGTAGCAAATTAACAGATATTTTGTAACTTTCGAAATGAGATGCATCTAACAGCGTTCTTTCTTCACCGCTGCAGTGTGATGATAACTCAAGGCCCAGGTAACAAATTACCTGTGACATTGAATTTTTAATGCAGTTTTAATATGCATTAAATTAAGAATGATAACGTTGCGTCACGCATATTTCCCGGTTGTTGCTGCATGTATGTGTACGCACATCCTCCCATAAACCAAAAAATTATGTAACGCTTTTCGAAAACCGGAATTTCTCTTCTTTGATTTTATCGATTAATAATTCTTGTTACGTCATCGTGCAATCAAAATCATCTTAATGTTTTTTTTATTATTTTATATGTTAGTAGAACGCGGAGCGAACTTTAAAAACAATTAATGCCAAAAGAATTGGTCGCCCGAAAACTATTGCCAAATATCATATAAAGTTAACTGTTAATTATAAATTCACACGCAGAAGATTGACTAACGTGCCGCTATAAATAATGCAAAATAAGGATTTAAGCTTACATAAAATTCTGCAGGGTTACATATACAGGTGCAGCATGAATTTATTACATTGCTGTAATAATCTTAGAAATAAACAACTAAGGTCAAGAATATTTAATTCATTCTGCTCGAATATTATTTTTCTGGAGAAGTTTTTTTAACATCCTAAAAATTGTTTATATCACCAGCCTTCGTCATCAAAATGGTGAAGGGCGAAACCTGTCGCGACTACGCAACATTTACTCAACAAAAATTTATAATTTGAGAATTTTGACGTAAACTAAACCATCAACAAAATTCCCATATGTACAAGAATATTAAAATTTCATTTTTCATTTCGAAATCAAATTTAAGTAAAATTTCGAGAAACCTAACCAGATCTAATCTCTCCAATAACCAATAAAAATTTATCTAAGAAAAATTATCGAGTAGTTGACTGAAAAGTGACACACTGTTTAATCAAAAATCGTGAAGGAAAGTGAGTCTTTTCTCGTTAGCAACACTTTTCATCACGATTTAATTAGCAACACTTTTTTCATTCATTTTATTTATTAACGTAAATTGTAAATGAACAATTTGTTAAATTATTAAATATTACACCAGAAGATGAGGAAACTAACCGTAAAGGAGACACTAACAAATTAGAATTTATTGCTTCACTTGCTGCTACTGTTGATGTCGACGTTTCAGAGGTCGAAAATTGGTTTTCAGTCGAATTACAAAAAATTTTCTTTGAAATTTTTACTTTATTTTCGACACTATTTTCGACGCAGCACTACTTCGCCAGCCGCCGTGTCTCTTCAAAACTTGGATGTCAACTCCACTGTCGGCCAAAAAAGTCGCTGATGTCCTTCGGAAACAATGGCCTGTGAAGCTGTTGGGATCCGATAGCCCTAAGGATGCAGCAATTTTCTTTGGTAGATTGTAGAAGGTGTATAAACATACCAATCGATTGTTTTGTGCACTTGCCCTGTCTATAAAATATAAATAGCCTGCGATGGTCCACATTTTTGGGTCTCAAATTCAAATACTTTTTGTAAAGCTCAATTCCGTTTACTCCATCTTCCAATGTAACTGTAAAGACTCGTTTTTTCTTTGTTTTCGTATCATTTAATGTTGTGACCAAAATATTGCCGCAATCTTCTACATCATCCACTTTTAGTAATTCTTCCACCCGACATGCTCCTTGCAATTACCAACATTACCTTCATAAGCAGAAAACTGTCATCAGGAGCTTTTTCTAAAAACTCCTTCACATTATCCATCGATAGAATTCTTGATTTTTTTGCCACATAACCGTCATTTTGACATTTTCATTTATTTGTAAAGTACTTCTTAGCATCGAGTACACTGACCACAGTGTTGAAGCTTTAAGATTTTTCACCTAAGAACATTTAAAAATCAGTGCTAATAAATCTTATAAATAAAACAAACCTTTTCAAAAAAGTACGCAATTAGAATATCTTCATTTGTCCTTTGTACATTTTTTTCATTTCTCCAGCCACAGAACTGTTGGTAAGTCTTTTGTACTTTGTTTTGGACTTTTTTAGTAATAAACTTTACTCTACAATTGTAAAATTTCTTCATTATTCTCGTTTGATTGACTCATTTTAGATGAACGTTTTTTCGGAAGTTATTTACTTGCTAATATGTTTTGTTACTTTGTCAACAAATGCTTGACATACTTTGATAACATATTAGGCGCTTTCCAATTACACTTTTGTGCTACTCGGGACTAGTCCGAAGATGATCCGAAGCGTTCCAATTGTAAGAGCGTGAAGCACCTGAACTAATCAGTTTTGATTTCCCTCTTCCCCTCGAGCACCTGTCATATCGTTTGCGTTTCGAACACCAAAAGCGTGGAGAAAGGGAATACATGTGACGCACACATGGTCACTTTGACATATACGTCACAACTGACGCTTGCTAGCGTTCCCATTACGATTTCTAAAGTGTAGCTCGGATCAGATCAGTTTAGGTGCTTAGAGTTCGTGATTGGAAAGCGCCTCATATTATTATTCTTCGACACTCTCATAATGTTGGCGCTATTTTCGTCAACTACACGAAAAAGTAGCATGATTTACACGTTAGAAAAGTGAATTTTCATGTTCATGTAAATTTCATCCGCTCGTGAACTACGCTCACTCGTGAATTCAAACATTTGCACTCACTGGAAAACTATCACTTTTCTAAACTTATAAATCAATATAATATTACTTGCAAAGAAATCTATGGAAATTGGAAGAAATGACATGTGACAGATCTTTATCTAGAATTCGTTTTAATCTACCGTAATCCCTTGAATCCCTTTCAACAGAAAACCACCAAAGAACAGAAACTTCAGACAAAAGATGTTATCTCTTAGAATTTTCAAAAATATCTATTAAGATGAACAAGAAAGAAATTCAGAAATGAGTTGTCGTCTATCATAATGACCAATGAACTATCTCAGATTGGAAAACTTCAGACTCCACAATCGTGGCGTAGTTTCAAATAAACAAGAAATAGCCATATAAGGATGTCACAAAGAATTTTTAAACAAAATTTTCTCCGGAAGAAGGAAAACTAAAAAGTGTAATACAAATTGTTATATCGCGCAAAATGAAAATATCATAAGAACTGAACGTAATAAGGTAACACTGCGGAAAATAAAAACCAGAGAAAGAGAGTAAAGAGTAAAAATATTATAGTATTAAAACTGAAATTCTAAGTAAGAAAGTCAATCCAAAGTGATACTAAAATGGAGTCCACTTCATGGAAAAGAGTTATAGAGATGACATACTGAGTACAACGCCCACCGCTGCAATGGAAACCCTTCTAGACCTCCCTCCCTTACACATTGTAATAATGGGAGTGGCAAGACGAGGACTCCACAGATTGCAGCATTCATGTCACCCACTTAATATAAGCACGGGTCATACAAGTATCGTTGGTAGCATAAGGGGTCCTTCACTCGATGTGAGGACGGACTATATGGCCCCCAAAGGTAACATATACCTGCTCATTAAGATAGAAATTAATGAATCTGCTGAGCATCGGGAACCTGAATAGAACTTTCCTTTGATCTGGTATACGGACGGGTCCAGAACTGAGACTGGTGCTGGGTCTGGAATATATGGGCATAGACCAAAGGAGAAGTTATGCTTCCCTTTGGACCAATTTAGCTCGGTATTCCAAGCAGAAATATACGCCATATTACAATGTGCGCGGGAAAATAAAAGGGCTTACACAAATAAGCGGATCTTTATCCTAACCGATAGCCAGGCGGCTTTGAAGGCTTTGGTGAGCCCAAAGATCTCTTCCAAATTGGTGTGGGAATGGTTAAATGACTTGGTGGAATTCAACTGCGTCACGCTGAAGTGAGTGCCAGGTCATCGGGGTATTATCGGCAACGAACGGACCGATGAACTAGCTAGGCAGAGTGCGGGTATGGCATACCTTGGCCCTGAACCCGTCCTAGGTAACCAAGAACGCTATTCGGGGCTTTTATAGTGACTGGATAAGCGAGGAACATAACAGATACTGGCTAAGCAGGCCAGGACATCGCCACAGCAAGACCTTCGTTAGAGGTCCTTGCAAAAAGAGAGCTGCAGAAATTTTGCTTTTAAACAAGGCGCACCACAGGGTTACTAACGGGACACCTGACTGTTAAGGAGCATTTGTGAAGGATCGGTAAATTCAATGGGGATCTAAATTGCAGACTCTGCAATGGAGAACCAGAGACAGCAATGCACATTTTGTGTAGATGTGATGCGCTGACAGCGTATATTCGGACATCTCATGATAGTTCCCGAAGATTTCAACACGCAATCAATGAAAAACCTGTACCAGCTGGTGCAGGGGACATGCCTCGCTGACTGGTTGCGATAAGGGAACCAGGGCGAGCACAATAAGCCTAAATGGCTGCGGTGCCTCCGGTGCATTCTTTGCGGGCGGGTTCTAGTCATGTAGAAAAAAAATGACATACTGAAGGCAACAACCTGTAGAAAGATAATTTGGTAGAAATAAATGATGGACAAAGAAAGGGCAGCATTGTTTATCACATTTTTAAAGCTATTCTATCTATATAGAATTCTATCTATATAGAATTTTTCAAAATTTAGCCTTAACGCTTCCTGATGACCTAAAATATAATTGAGAACTCAGATGTGTAAATACCTTCGATATAATGAAAGTCTTTTCTAGAACTTCCTTCTGTCAACAATTTCTGATTAATTTCAGTTCTACGTCCATAGATGAATATTTGAAATAGACCGGTGAACCTAAAGGGGTCGGTTGAGAGTCCATGAACTATTAATGGCCGACTGGAAGTTGATTAGCATGTTTGCGAGATTTTAGGCATCTCTAGGTGGTCTCTATATTCCTATCCATATCTTTTTATCTTGCGTGGTCCCGTTAATGTTTTTCAAGTCCATTCCTCGTTTCTAAGTACACTAACACCTACGAGCTATGCTCTCCTTAATCTTCTCTTGATCTTTCTCTTCCAGATTTGACTTCAAATACCTCTTTGACTATTCCGTGACTGTTTCATGTGTCTGTAGGACAGGTTTCTTCTGTACAAGCATCCCTGATTTTATCCTTCCGTATTTTATTTTTATTTTACATCTTTCTTAAAAATCTCACTTCCATCGTTGTTATTTTGTCTGTCTGTTTGTTTAGTTGTATGTTGCGTTTCCTCCCCATGTACATCTATACTCTTTTCTATAGGGATTTCTTTCTTTCTTTCTTAGAAAGCCATTTTTATAGCATTAATCAGTTTCTCCTCCTTGGTTTCTCTTCTATTTTCCATCCTGTGATATCACTGTTATTATAGGTACATTTTTCTGTTTGTTGCAGCATTTCTTCCTCAATATGTGTGTTGTTCTTTCTTACCTTAAATTAAATAAAATCTATGTTTTATTAGATTTTTTAACTGGATACATGTCATTTAAAAATTTGTCTGAAAGAGACTTTTGCACATAGGCAGTTTTCCTTCTGGGTCGGCTACGTGAACCCTATCAAACTATTTTTTAGTATAGTATTTTTAGAGTTCTAATAAAAGTTAACTAGAGAGAGGGACGATGGAATTTCTTTTCCACTAAAGAGTTGAAGCTTTAAAAAGGTTGGAAACCTCAACTTTACACGTTACTTTATATCCCTGAAATTCGCTTTACAAACTGAAGAAATTTAACCAATTAAATTATTATGAAATAGTTTTCAAGTATCTCTTCTACCGATAGATTCACAACCAAATTTACAAGGTTTTTTCAAAATAGAATAGACGAAAAATTCTTTGCACTTATCTTCTTAATTAAGGACAACTTCACCTCTAGAACAGCGACTTTTTTTTTAAATTTCAGCTAATGCTCCATTTCCAAACCAACAAATACCAAATACTTACATTTTGTAAACTTTTATGTTGAGTCATTGGCATTTGTTAATAATCGATTTAAAAAAATTTCCAATGTGGTAGCATTCCCTATTGTGAAGAAATCAGATGAAAAATTCAGTGCCATATAGATTTAATTATTCCATTGAAATTATGCATGGAAATCCTTCTATGTGTATTATTTATAACTATGTGTTTATTCCATACGAATTAATATGCGCAAAAAGCTTACAAATTACATAATAAAATACTAGTAAATGCGCAGTTAAAACTCGGTTTACCTTCTCTGATCTAGGACATCGCATGTGTTTCGTGGAATTACACTTTTTGCACTAAAAAATCTGCATCCGTAATAAATTCTAGCCATCATAAGAATTCTAATTGTTCCGCTGCTCATTTTAAAAAGGCATGTGCGATGATATAATACGTTTTCGAATGCAAATTGCTATATCAGCCGGCGCTGAGGAACCGCACCCTAACTATTAAGACGTGTTCAATGGTACACATCCATGAATATTTATTGTAACTTGCACTTTCACGATGAGTAGTGCACATTGTATTGTGACAATTAATGTACGCTATGATTTATTAATTTTTGCGAAATATTATTACGACATAGTAAATATAATGACAACGACTAAATAAAGGGTACAAATGCTATCAATAAATCATTTAGGAAATAGATGGATTCTCTCCATACGTATAGCCACGCTCGTGGTAATGCTCGAAAAAGGCTAAGTCTTCCTCAAACTTTAAGTAGGAATAAGATGGGTCAACATTTGAGTTGAGCATAAACATTTGAGTAGAGTATAAACATTTAAGGTGAACATTTACATCAACGTATCTCATTTTTGTTTTAAAATTTAAAGAACCATCGTCATGAATGTGTCTATTCCATGTTGAACTGAAATATAAAAAGATAAAGAGCCAACATTCAGAATAAAAAATTAACATTTCTGAACTGAAAGTGTTCTAAATATAGCCCAAGTTTCATAAACGCAAGTTAACTTTAACTTTCGGTTCATACCCGCAACAATAAATTATGAAAACCTTAATATTGTTATTAATTTACGTGTTTACACATTGTATTTGTAACTATATGTACAATTTAATGAAAGTACTTTAATTTGCTAGTCGCATTCAATTCAAAATAGCCTTTATTTCAAAAGACTAAAGTACCTCGGCAACTCATTGCATAAACTAGTTTATCAACCAATTAGAATATTATT